>OX454415.1:90061399-91434399 GCA_949715475.1 Microchrysa polita
GTGATAGACATTTTTTTAAACTTTACCTAATGCAATGGGAATTGATAAATTTTCGAATAATCTAATTTTGTAGCAGCTAGTGTAAATATGGCTTTAGTATATTTATACTATACCGATGTCTCTGAAATGAGTGTTTAATGCAACTCTCATTTCAATGTTACTCAAATCGTATGAATGTATCATCCAACCTACCGGTTCCTCGTCAGAAAATCCTGCATGTTGTAATCCAAAAAAATAATAATTTCATCGTTCGCGTGGTCGTCGTTGTTGTTTGTTCAACGGCATTAGACAAATACTCGTACCTTTACCCAACTGCACAATAAATGATGATTGATGGTTGCACTTGGCTGTCAGAGTATAAAGCCTCGGGTTTAAGGGTTAAGTCATTATAGACAACCCACTTTCCTCGGTTTCGATATGTCACTGCAGTGTAGTGACCGCATATATTTTGTTCTTTGGACTCCAGCATCGATGGTCCCTCGTAATTAACGAAGCCAGCTATTCTGTAAGACGTTCCCTTCGCAATGTTTTTTATTTCCATTGGAATACGACTCCTCATAACTTTAGTAGTTTCGTATCTCTCGAAGGCTATGATGTCTCCTAAAATATTTTCACTTTAATAAGTATATCCCATAAGTTTAACTAACAGACCTACTTATTAAACAAATTTGTTAGACGAATTACTAGAGAGTTTAGCAAGCCAAATTGACTTAAGTAAAATTATAGAATTGTGCTTACCTATATGTGATAACTCCAAGACCTCCATATGTTTGCCTTTGCATCGGGAGCACGGCCGCACTTTCCGCGGTATTATATTCTCAAATGCATTTTCCTTGAAGTTGCTACTAAAAAATTCTTCGTCGCTTACGGTTGCCATTTTTATTCCATAGCTGTCATTGTCGCACTCACCTAAACAGGCAGACTTTTGAATGAAGCTCGGCGTTTTATCAAATATTGCAGAAAACAAATAACCGACATTAACCACACAATTAATATTTACTATTTCATTTGGGGTTAATTTGATTGCCAATATCTCAGCAAGAATTTTGGCTCGCTTTTTGTAGGATTCTGCTCTTAAACCATTGTTTATTGTGTCTACAACCAGATGGAATACAGTATTGGTTTGTTTGAACGCCTCGATAGAAGATAGTATATTTTTATTGTCCGTCGCCGCTGCTAATAATATTTGGACAATGCTGTCAAAAGCGCATGTGTTGGAAAGGGATACTTTGGTTTTTCCGATTCGAACAAATTGGCAAGACATGCAGTTACCATTTTTGAATATCGGTATGCCCTTGTGCTTTTCAAACTGCATTCTTTCTTTCACAGCACTTTTGTTTGCCCCAAAATATAAAGCTGTTCTTCTTTTCTTGGCAGGAATCGCCTCGCCTCTCCAATTTTCTACTTCCTTCATTCCAAGACGTTCCAGTCTTCTCTCGTCCTTCCAGCAATTTAAGCAAAAGAATTCGTTGGCACATCCTTCATGGTCGACAGACATGGAGCATTCTGGAATGGCATGTATCTTTTTTAAGCACAGCGTACAGGAATATTCTCCGTCATTTACTCGGCATGCTGGGCAATCACTATTCTCATCCACAAACACATTGGGAGAATCTGGTAGGTCGTGAATAGGAGCTTTGCGTTTTTTCCGGATTAGAGGCTTTTCTGGCCTCTGGCGCTTGTTGAATTCGACTTCGAAAATTGCCATCCTACCTTCGTCCTGCTTTATCAGCTCCTGTACAAGCGCGTCAACTCTTAAGCGCTTATGGTTTAGCGTATGCTTTTTAATAAGATTGAACTCCCCTTCAATCGCTGCGCTTGTTGCAGGAATGCGACCATAACCAAAAACAGTGTGGCATACATTTCCCCATAATGGAAGGGTCTCAATCTTGGATAACAATCGATTGGCAATTTGAGGCGAAAACCTAGGGTTATCTTTGTCGCCTTCTTCATTTCGTAGAACTTCCTCTACTTCCTTTTCGATTGCCGTTTTCCAGGATTGCCAAAATTGTGGTTGTGTCGCGCTATTGATCGGCGATTCTTCAAAGTCCTCATCGCCTTGCTCGGAGGAAAATTCGTTATCCTTACTGTTTTGAGTGCATTCCTGCAACAAAACTTGGGATGTCTTGAATTCAGAGGTCTCTTCGGTGCACCATTGCAGTATAAGCTGTTCTCCAGCATTAAGGGTAACTGTTGTATTCCCGATTGTTTCACTTGATGCGATAATTAAAATTGCCTTAGTGATGGCCTTCGCTCTTTCTAAATCAGTACATACCATAAGCATACCGATAGCAGCGAGGTAGAATGTTTTGACACGCGGTGGAACTATATTCAGGAACCTGGACCAGCCTCTTACAAAATGATTGCCGTCAATGCGAACGTACACGATAGGTGCTTCTTTCCCTGGGCAACAAGCATTGATGTATTCCTGAACAGTTAGATGTGGGGTAAAAGCCCAAATAATCGCGTTCAACAAAGCTTTGGACTCATCGCATACCTAAAAAAAAAGCATGTATTTTTGAGTAGAGAATGCGCACATGTTACACAAAAATAATTATTTATTATCTTACCACTTCTTTCGGATATTTAGCCCCCGATTTTAACCAGCTTCTAAACCAATTACTTATTGCCACAGCATCCTGGCATTCGTTTAATTGACGGGACACTGGAAATGGACCAGCCTCACTCTGTAAAATTGCGGAATATAAAAATATATGCTTCGATGTTTTTCCGTCAGTATGAGTTAGTTTTGTGGCCACATTTCCGGTGGCATCGATCATAAGGGTTGCATCTTCCGTGTTATTTATATGGTTGTACAACCTTATTTGGTGGCTGTTCCAGAAATGGATGAAAAATGGGTCAAATCCGATATCGTGTATCGAATCCTGGCCTGTGACGGTTTTCCTCTTCATTATTGATAAGGCCTTAAGTGGTTCCGAATGAAGATATTCAGATCTTTTCAATTCGTATTTCGCGTTCCTTAGAACGCCTGTGGCTGGAAGTGCGGCTAAATTGATATCTCCTTTGTGGGCCAGTTCAGCTGCCTTTTCATTGCGAAATGCAAAACTGGACTTGTGTTCAAGCTCCTTTGCAATAATTCGCCTTGTGGGATTTCTAAGCTGTCTTTTGCCACACATTTTGTCACCCTTTGTGATTGTGCTCATCACTTTAGTAAAGGCTGCATGCTCTGGCGACACAATTCTGCACACTATAGTTGCACCACATGCACATTCACCTATGGGAACGAAATTTATAACTTTATGAAAGCAGGCTTAGCGGGGTGAGACATCCCCATTTTTGCGTAATTTTCCATTGTTGATTTATTTTTTATTAATTTAGTTTTCTGTTTCTTAACTAACTTAACTTCATATGTTTCTTATCAACAAAATTAAAAATTAATAATTTTTCACTTAATAAAGTAAGAAAATATAGCAAAGTTGGATTAAGGTTAAACGGATTCAAGAAAAACTGACAGTAGTAAGCTTAGCAGGCTCACCTGAACACGATCCCTCGGAAGCACTACGATGCAGGTAATGTTTTTTAAAATGAAACCCGTGTTCGGTCTGCGTTGCATCATACACTTTTTTTGCGATAAACTCCGTCCACTTATTTGGTTCCAGTATTGTAAACGTACGTAGGCGACGTCTGTTTTTTTCCTTTACAAAGTACGATCGCTCTGTCACAAGGCCGCGAAAGTCGGATTGTTCCACGGCTATCGTAAATGAAAACTCATTGCAATCTTGATCAGTGAATTCTCCGCTACTATTAAAGGATGACTGCTCTGTAGATGTGCTGTTGTTCAGCTCCAGTTTTCGGCCGAACAACCGATCACGGATCGAATACCGATTGCTGACGGTAATTGAATGCAGTGATGAAGGTTTCAGTTTTCCATTTAAATCGTCTGCAAGTTTTTGCCAAATAGCATTTTTTGCCGGAACGATCGAATTTCCAACCACTATGGAATCCTTATTCCCGAGAATTTTTGCCATCACCTCATTCTTATCGACGGCACATGGCTTTCCTCGTCGAGAATGCTCCATTTTTTACTAATTACCGCACAAAGATTCTCACTTTAAACACAATCAATAAAAATGATGCACGCGCACTCAATCGACTTACCGGAATGGCGATTTAAAAAATATCCATTTCCAATGCTAAAGCTTCTAGCAAAGCTTATCACATTTTACCGTTTCTCCACCAGCTCGTCCGGATAGGGTCAGTTGAGATTCATAGAAAAGGGCGAAGCTTACCACAATTTACCGTTGTTCCACCAGCTCGTACGGATGGAGTCAGTTGTGACTCATAGAAAAGGAGTATAATAATTTCATATATCAAATACGAACGTATGATCAATTTTTGCACTTGCATATAGTTAAAATATACATACAGTTATACATAACTGTATGTATATGAGTAGTGACAACGACTAAAATTATAAAGTAATACTAAAATGGGTTGAGTTTTGTGCAATTCTTTAAAAAATTGGTGTATTATATCTTTCCTACGACATTTTATTTATCATTTCTGGCGGATTTAGAACCTTGACAGCAAATTTTAGCTGAGATTCAAAGAAAGTTAGTTATAGATGAATATAGGGTTTTTTTTATCAATATCTTCTTAGTAAGTGGCTCAGATTCGCATACAATTTTTATTGGTATTTAAATTATCTGTACAACCGTATTTAAATCAAGGTAATTGGTCAACCAGATCATCGATTCCGATACTCGAAACTCGGACTTCGGACTTCGATTGCTGAAAAACAAATTATTGAAAAAGGACATGTTTCCGAACATCCTCCCAAAATTTAGCCATTGCATCTTCTTCTGAGTAAAAACCGCATTTTCTTCTGATACTTGCAATAATATAAAATATTGAATGCATTCATTAGCCTTTAAGTTTTGGATAACTATTTTGAAACAACAAAATGCAACAACCCTAAAAGAAAACTTTTATTGTTGATCGAAAGCATTTTTACTTCCTTGACTTACTTATTAAAAAAATTGGTAACAAATAATGAATTATATAATAGATTTGTAAGACATTTATCATAAATAAATAAATAAATAAATATTATACTGTTAATTTGAGGCTAATAAAATAATATAGTATTTCTGAATATTAAATGATTCAAAATATTGTCATATTGTAAAACAAATATTGAATATTTTTAATTTATATGATAACGAAACAAATAAATAATAAATTGGAATATTTGAAACAAATTCTTTGTATTAAATTAGAACGTAGAATTTTTCAGGGTGGAAATCTCTTAAGCAGCCGTTGTGAGAATTTACTGGACACTTTTAGTATTGGGGCAATTCTTGGAACTCGAGTTTGGCGAACTGAGGCTGAAATGCACTTAGGGGTAGTTTTTAGGTGGTAGAAGGGGCGTGACAAATTTTTTGAAGGGTGCAATATGCCTTTCGGTTCCTGCGACAATTAATTGGATACTTTTTGTTTTATGGAAATGCATGGATTGGCCGCTACCGGGGTGGTAGTGCTAACTTGACGGGGGTAGTTTTTAAGGGAAGGAGGGGCGCGACAAATTTTTTCAGGGCGGAAATCTTTTAAGGAGCTATTGTGAGAATTTACTGGACACTTTCAGTATTGGGGCGATTCTTGGAACTCGAGTTAGGCGAACTGAGGCTCAAATGCACTTAGGGGTAGTTTTTAAGTGGTAGAAGGGGCGCGACAAATTTTTTGAAGGGTGCAATATGCCTTTCGGTTCCTGCGACAATTAACTGGATACTTTTTGTTTTACGGAAATGCTTGGATTGGCCGCTACCGGGGTGGTAGTGCTAACTTGACGGGGGTAATTGTTAAGGGAAGGAGGGGCGCGACAAATTTTTTCAGGGTGGAAATCTCTTAAGCAGCCGTTGTGAGAATTTACTGGACACTTTTAGTATTGGGGCCATTCTTGGAACTCGAGTTAGGCGAACTGAGGCTCAAATGCACTTAGGGGTAGTTTTTAGGTGGTAGAAGGGGCGCGACAAATTTTTTGAAGGGTGCAATATGCCTTTCGGTTCCTGCGACAATTAATTGGATACTTTTTGTTTTACGGAAATGCTTGGATTGGCCGCTACCGGGGTGGTAGTGCTAACTTGACGGGGGTAGTTTTTAAGGGAAGGAGGGGCGCGACAAATTTTTTCAGGGTGGAAATCTCTTAAGGAGCCGTTGTGAGAATTTACTGGACACTTTTAGTATTGGGGCGATTCTTGGAACTCGAGTTTGGCGAACTGAGGCTGAAATGCACTTAGGGGTAGTTTTTAGGTGGTAGAAGGGGCGCGACAAATTTTTTGAAGGGTGCAATATGCCTTTCGGTTCCTGCGACAATTAATTGGATACTTTTTGTTTTACGGAAATGCTTGGATTGGCCGCTACCGGGGTGGTAGTGCTAACTTGACGGGGGTAATTGTTAAGGGAAGGAGGGGCGCGACAAATTTTTTCAGGGTGGAAATCTCTTAAGCAGCCGTTGTGAGAATTTACTGGATACTTTTAGTATTGGGGCGATTCTTGGAACTCGAGTTTGGCGAACTGAGGCTGAAATGCACTTAGGGGTAGTTTTTAGGTGGTAGAAGGGGCGCGACAAATTTTTTGAAGGGTGCAATATGCCTTTCGGTTCCTGCGACAATTAATTGGATACTTTTTGTTTTACGGAAATGCTTGGATTGGCCGCTACCGGGGTGGTAGTGCTAACTTGACGGGGGTAGTTTTTAAGGGAAGGAGGGGCGCGACAAATTTTTTCAGGGTGGAAATCTCTTAAGGAGCCGTTGTGAGAATTTACTGGACACTTTTAGTATTGGGGCGATTCTTGGAACTCGAGTTTGGCGAACTGAGGCTGAAATGCCCTTAGGGGTAGTTTTTAAGTGGTAGAAGGGGCGCGACAAATTTTTTGAAGGGTGCAATATGCCTTTCGGTTCCTGCGACAATTAATTGGATACTTTTTGTTTTACGGAAATGCTTGGATTGGCCGCTACCGTGGTAGTGCTAACTTGACGGGGGTAGTTTTTAAGGGAAGGAGGGGCGCGACAAATTTTTTCAGGGCGGAAATCTCTTAAGGAGCCGTTGTGAGAATTTACTGGACACTTTTAGTATTGGGGCAATTCTTGGAACTCGAGTTTGGCGAACTGAGGCTGAAATGCACTTAGGGGTAGTTTTTAAGTGGTAGAAGGGGCGCGACAAATTTTTTGAAGGGTGCAATGTGCCTTTCGGTTTCTGCGACAATTAATTGGATACTTTTTGTTTTACGGAAATGCTTGGATTGGCCGCTACCGTGGTAGTGCTAACTTGACGGGGGTAGTTTTTAAGGGAAGGAGGGGCGCGACAAATTTTTTCAGGGCGGAAATGTCTAAGGGAGCCGTTGTGAGAATTTACTGGACACTGTTAGTATTGGGGCAATTCTTGGAACTCGAGTTTGGCGAACTGAGGCTCAAATGCACTTAGGGGTAGTTTTTAGGTGGTAGAAGGGGCGCGACAAATTTTTTGAAGGGTACAATATGCCTTTCGGTTCCTACGACAATTAATTGGATACTTTTTGTTTTACGGAAATGCTTGGATTGGCCGCTACCGGGGTGGTAGCGCTAACTTGACGGGGGTAGTTTTTAAGGGAAGGAGGGGCGCGACAAATTTTTTCAGGGCGGAAATCTCTTAAGGAGCCGTTGTGAGAATTTACTGGACACTTTTAGTATTGGGGCAATTCTTGGAACTCGAGTTTGGCGAACTGAGGCTGAAATGCACTTAGGGGTAGTTTTTAAGTGGTAGAAGGGGCGCGACAAATTTTTTGAAGGGTGCAATATGCCTTTCGGTTTCTGCGACAATTAATTGGATACTTTTTGTTTTACGGAAATGCTTGGATTGGCCGCTACCGGGGTGGTAGTGCTAACTTGACGGGGGTAGTTTTTAAGGGAAGGAGGGGCGCGACAAATTTTTTCAGGGCGGAAATCTCTTAAGGAGCCGTTGTGAGAATTTACTGGACACTTTTAGTATTGGGGCAATTCTTGGAACTCGAGTTTGGCGAACTGAGGCTCAAATGCACTTAGGGGTAGTTTTTAGGTGGTAGAAGGGGCGCGACAAATTTTTTGAAGGGTACAATATGCCTTTCGGTTCCTGCGACAATTAATTGGATACTTTTTGTTTTACGGAAATGCTTGGATTGGCCGCTACCGGGGTGGTAGTGCTAACTTGACGGGGGTAGTTTTTAAGGGAAGGAGGGGCGCGACAAATTTTTTAAGGGCGGAAATCTCTAAGGGATCCGTTGTGAGAATTTACTGGACACTGTTAGTATTGGGGCAATTCTTGGAACTCGAGTTTGGCGAACTGAGGCTCAAATGCACTTAGGGGTAGTTTTTAGGTGGTAGAAGGGGCGCGACAAATTTTTTGAAGGGTACAATATGCCTTTCGGTTCCTGCGACAATTAATTGGATACTTTTTGTTTTACGGAAATGCTTGGATTGGCCGCTACCGGGGTGGTAGTGCTAACTTGACGGGGGTAGTTTTTAAGGGAAGGAGGGGCGCGACAAATTTTTTCAGGGCGGAAATCTCTTAAGGAGCCGTTGTGAGAATTTACTGGACACTTTTAGTATTGGGGCGATTCTTGGAACTCGAGTTTGGCGAACTGAGGCTGAAATGCACTTAGGGGTAGTTTTTAAGTGGTAGAAGGGGCGCGACAAATTTTTTGAAGGGTGCAATATGCCTTTCGGTTCCTGCGACAATTAATTGGATACTTTTTGTTTTACGGAAATGCTTGGATTGGCCGCTACCGGGGTGGTAGTGCTAACTTGACGGGGGTAGTTTTTAAGGGAAGGAGGGGCGCGACAAATTTTTTCAGGGCGGAAATCTCTTAAGGAGATGTTGTGAGAATTTACTGGACACTATTAGTATTGGGGCAATTCTTGGAACTCGAGTTTGGCGAACTGAGGCTGAAATGCACTTAGGGGTAGTTTTTAAGTGGTAGAAGGGGCGCGACAAATTTTTTGAAGGGTGCAATATGCCTTTCGGTTCCTGCGACAATTAATTGGATACTTTTTGTTTTACGGAAATGCTTGGATTGGCCGCTACCGGGGTGGTAGTGCTAACTTGACGGGGGTAGTTTTTAAGGGAAGGAGGGGCGCGACAAATTTTTTCAGGGCGGAAATCTCTTAAGGAGCCGTTGTGAGAATTTACTGGACACTTTTAGTATTGGGGCAATTCTTGGAACTCGAGTTTGGCGAACTGAGGCTCAAATGCACTTAGGGGTAGTTTTTAGGTGGTAGAAGGGGCGCGACAAATTTTTTGAAGGGTGCAATATGCCTTTCGGTTCCTGCGACAATTAATTGGATACTTTTTGTTTTACGGAAATGCTTGGATTGGCCGCTACCGGGGTGGTAGTGCTAACTTGACGGGGGTAGTTTTTAAGGGAAGGAGGGGCGCGACAAATTTTTTCAGGGTGGAAATCTCTTAAGGAGCCGTTGCGAGAATTTACTGGACACTTTTAGTATTGGGGCGATTCTTGGAACTCGAGTTTGGCGAACTGAGGCTGAAATGCACTTAGGGGTAGTTTTTAGGTGGTAGAAGGGGCGCGACAAATTTTTTGAAGCGTGCAATATGCCTTTCGGTTCCTGCGACAATTAATTGGATACTTTTTGTTTTACGGAAATGCTTGGATTGGCCGCTACCGGGGTGGTAGTGCTAACTTGACGGGGGTAGTTTTTAAGGGAAGGAGGGGCGCGACAAATTTTTTCAGGGCGGAAATCTCTTAAGGAGCCGTTGTGAGAATTTACTGGACACTTTTAGTATTGGGGCAATTCTTGGAACTCGAGTTTGGCGAACTGAGGCTCAAATGCACTTAGGGGTAGTTTTTAGGTGGTAGAAGGGGCGCGACAAATTTTTTGAAGGGTGCAATATGCCTTTCGGTTCCTGCGACAATTAATTGGATACTTTTTGTTTTACGGAAATGCTTGGATTGGCCGCTACCGGGGTGGTAGTGCTAACTTGACGGGGGTAGTTTTTAAGGGAAGGAGGGGCGCGACAAATTTTTTCAGGGCGGAAATCTCTTAAGGAGATGTTGTGAGAATTTACTGGACACTTTTAGTATTGGGGCAATTCTTGGAACTCGAGTTTGGCGAACTGAGGCTGAAATGCACTTAGGGGTAGTTTTTAGGTGGTAGAAGGGGCGCGACAAATTTTTTGAAGGGTGCAATATGCCTTTCGGTTCCTGCGACAATTAATTGGATACTTTTTGTTTTACGGAAATGCTTGGATTGGCCGCTACCGGGGTGGTAGTGCTAACTTGACGGGGGTAGTTTTTAAGGGAAGGAGGGGCGCGACAAATTTTTTCAGGGCGGAAATCTCTTAAGGAGCCGTTGTGAGAATTTACTGGACACTTTTAGTATTGGGGCAATTCTTGGAACTCGAGTTTGGCGAACTGAGGCTCAAATGCACTTAGGGGTAGTTTTTAGGTGGTAGAAGGGGCGCGACAAATTTTTTGAAGGGTGCAATATGCCTTTCGGTTCCTGCGACAATTAATTGGATACTTTTTGTTTTACGGAAATGCTTGGATTGGCCGCTACCGGGGTGGTAGTGCTAACTTGACGGGGGTAGTTTTTAAGGGAAGGAGGGGCGCGACAAATTTTTTCAGGGTGGAAATCTCTTAAGGAGCCGTTGCGAGAATTTACTGGACACTTTTAGTATTGGGGCAATTCTTGGAACTCGAGTTTGGCGAACTGAGGCTCAAATGCACTTAGGGGTAGTTTTTAGGTGGTAGAAGGGGCGCGACAAATTTTTTGAAGGGTACAATATGCCTTTCGGTTCCTACGACAACTAATTGGATACTTTTTGTTTTACGGAAATGCTTGGATTGGCCGCTACCGGGGTGGTAGCGCTAACTTGACGGGGGTAGTTTTTAAGGGAAGGAGGGGCGCGACAAATTTTTTCAGGGCGGAAATCTCTTAAGGAGCCGTTGTGAGAATTTACTGGACACTTTTAGTATTGGGGCAATTCTTGGAACTCGAGTTTGGCGAACTGAGGCTGAAATGCACTTAGGGGTAGTTTTTAAGTGGTAGAAGGGGCGCGACAAATTTTTTGAAGGGTGCAATATGCCTTTCGGTTTCTGCGACAATTAATTGGATACTTTTTGTTTTACGGAAATGCTTGGATTGGCCGCTACCGGGGTGGTAGTGCTAACTTGACGGGGGTAGTTTTTAAGGGAAGGAGGGGCGCGACAAATTTTTTAAGGGCGGAAATCTCTAAGGGATCCGTTGTGAGAATTTACTGGACACTGTTAGTATTGGGGCAATTCTTGGAACTCGAGTTTGGCGAACTGAGGCTGAAATGCACTTAGGGGTAGTTTTTAGGTGGTAGAAGGGGCGCGACAAATTTTTTGAAGGGTGCAATATGCCTTTCGGTTCCTGCGACAATTAATTGGATACTTTTTGTTTTACGGAAATGCTTGGATTGGCCGCTACCGGGGTGGTAGTGCTAACTTGACGGGGGTAGTTTTTAAGGGAAGGAGGGGCGCGACAAATTTTTTCAGGGCGGAAATCTCTTAAGGAGCCGTTGTGAGAATTTACTGGACACTTTTAGTATTGGGGCAATTCTTGGAACTCGAGTTTGGCGAACTGAGGCTCAAATGCACTTAGGGGTAGTTTTTAGGTGGTAGAAGGGGCGCGACAAATTTTTTGAAGGGTGCAATATGCCTTTCGGTTCCTGCGACAATTAATTGGATACTTTTTGTTTTACGGAAATGCTTGGATTGGCCGCTACCGGGGTGGTAGTGCTAACTTGACGGGGGTAGTTTTTAAGGGAAGGAGGGGCGCGACAAATTTTTTCAGGGCGGAAATCTCTTAAGGAGATGTTGTGAGAATTTACTGGACACTTTTAGTATTGGGGCAATTCTTGGAACTCGAGTTTGGCGAACTGAGGCTGAAATGCACTTAGGGGTAGTTTTTAGGTGGTAGAAGGGGCGCGACAAATTTTTTGAAGGGTGCAATATGCCTTTCGGTTCCTGCGACAATTAATTGGATACTTTTTGTTTTACGGAAATGCTTGGATTGGCCGCTACCGGGGTGGTAGTGCTAACTTGACGGGGGTAGTTTTTAAGGGAAGGAGGGGCGCGACAAATTTTTTCAGGGCGGAAATCTCTTAAGGAGCCGTTGTGAGAATTTACTGGACACTTTTAGTATTGGGGCAATTCTTGGAACTCGAGTTTGGCGAACTGAGGCTCAAATGCACTTAGGGGTAGTTTTTAGGTGGTAGAAGGGGCGCGACAAATTTTTTGAAGGGTGCAATATGCCTTTCGGTTCCTGCGACAATTAATTGGATACTTTTTGTTTTACGGAAATGCTTGGATTGGCCGCTACCGGGGTGGTAGTGCTAACTTGACGGGGGTAGTTTTTAAGGGAAGGAGGGGCGCGACAAATTTTTTCAGGGTGGAAATCTCTTAAGGAGCCGTTGTGAGAATTTACTGGACACTTTTAGTATTGGGGCGATTCTTGGAACTCGAGTTTGGCGAACTGAGGCTGAAATGCACTTAGGGGTAGTTTTTAAGTGGTAGAAGGGGCGCGACAAATTTTTTGAAGGGTGCAATATGCCTTTCGGTTCCTGCGACAATTAATTGGATACTTTTTGTTTTACGGAAATGCTTGGATTGGCCGCTACCGGGGTGGTAGTGCTAACTTGACGGGGGTAGTTTTTAAGGGAAGGAGGGGCGCGACAAATTTTTTCAGGGTGGAAATCTCTTAAGGAGCCGTTGTGAGAATTTACTGGACACTTTTAGTATTGGGGCGATTCTTGGAACTCGAGTTTGGCGAACTGAGGCTGAAATGCCCTTAGGGGTAGTTTTTAAGTGGTAGAAGGGGCGCGACAAATTTTTTGAAGGGTGCAATATGCCTTTCGGTTCCTGCGACAATTAATTGGATACTTTTTGTTTTACGGAAATGCTTGGATTGGCCGCTACCGGGGTGGTAGTGCTAACTTGACGGGGGTAGTTTTTAAGGGAAGGAGGGGCGCGACAAATTTTTTCAGGGCGGAAATCTCTTAAGGAGCCGTTGTGAGAATTTACTGGACACTTTTAGTATTGGGGCAATTCTTGGAACTCGAGTTTGGCGAACTGAGGCTGAAATGCACTTAGGGGTAGTTTTTAAGTGGTAGAAGGGGCGCGACAAATTTTTTGAAGGGTGCAATGTGCCTTTCGGTTTCTGCGACAATTAATTGGATACTTTTTGTTTTACGGAAATGCTTGGATTGGCCGCTACCGTGGTAGTGCTAACTTGACGGGGGTAGTTTTTAAGGGAAGGAGGGGCGCGACAAATTTTTTCAGGGCGGAAATGTCTAAGGGAGCCGTTGTGAGAATTTACTGGACACTGTTAGTATTGGGGCAATTCTTGGAACTCGAGTTTGGCGAACTGAGGCTCAAATGCACTTAGGGGTAGTTTTTAGGTGGTAGAAGGGGCGCGACAAATTTTTTGAAGGGTACAATATGCCTTTCGGTTCCTACGACAATTAATTGGATACTTTTTGTTTTACGGAAATGCTTGGATTGGCCGCTACCGGGGTGGTAGCGCTAACTTGACGGGGGTAGTTTTTAAGGGAAGGAGGGGCGCGACAAATTTTTTCAGGGCGGAAATCTCTTAAGGAGCCGTTGTGAGAATTTACTGGACACTTTTAGTATTGGGGCAATTCTTGGAACTCGAGTTTGGCGAACTGAGGCTGAAATGCACTTAGGGGTAGTTTTTAAGTGGTAGAAGGGGCGCGACAAATTTTTTGAAGGGTGCAATATGCCTTTCGGTTTCTGCGACAATTAATTGGATACTTTTTGTTTTACGGAAATGCTTGGATTGGCCGCTACCGGGGTGGTAGTGCTAACTTGACGGGGGTAGTTTTTAAGGGAAGGAGGGGCGCGACAAATTTTTTCAGGGCGGAAATCTCTTAAGGAGCCGTTGTGAGAATTTACTGGACACTTTTAGTATTGGGGCAATTCTTGGAACTCGAGTTTGGCGAACTGAGGCTCAAATGCACTTAGGGGTAGTTTTTAGGTGGTAGAAGGGGCGCGACAAATTTTTTGAAGGGTACAATATGCCTTTCGGTTCCTGCGACAATTAATTGGATACTTTTTGTTTTACGGAAATGCTTGGATTGGCCGCTACCGGGGTGGTAGTGCTAACTTGACGGGGGTAGTTTTTAAGGGAAGGAGGGGCGCGACAAATTTTTTAAGGGCGGAAATCTCTAAGGGATCCGTTGTGAGAATTTACTGGACACTGTTAGTATTGGGGCAATTCTTGGAACTCGAGTTTGGCGAACTGAGGCTCAAATGCACTTAGGGGTAGTTTTTAGGTGGTAGAAGGGGCGCGACAAATTTTTTGAAGGGTACAATATGCCTTTCGGTTCCTGCGACAATTAATTGGATACTTTTTGTTTTACGGAAATGCTTGGATTGGCCGCTACCGGGGTGGTAGTGCTAACTTGACGGGGGTAGTTTTTAAGGGAAGGAGGGGCGCGACAAATTTTTTCAGGGCGGAAATCTCTTAAGGAGCCGTTGTGAGAATTTACTGGACACTTTTAGTATTGGGGCGATTCTTGGAACTCGAGTTTGGCGAACTGAGGCTGAAATGCACTTAGGGGTAGTTTTTAAGTGGTAGAAGGGGCGCGACAAATTTTTTGAAGGGTGCAATATGCCTTTCGGTTCCTGCGACAATTAATTGGATACTTTTTGTTTTACGGAAATGCTTGGATTGGCCGCTACCGGGGTGGTAGTGCTAACTTGACGGGGGTAGTTTTTAAGGGAAGGAGGGGCGCGACAAATTTTTTCAGGGCGGAAATCTCTTAAGGAGATGTTGTGAGAATTTACTGGACACTATTAGTATTGGGGCAATTCTTGGAACTCGAGTTTGGCGAACTGAGGCTGAAATGCACTTAGGGGTAGTTTTTAAGTGGTAGAAGGGGCGCGACAAATTTTTTGAAGGGTGCAATATGCCTTTCGGTTCCTGCGACAATTAATTGGATACTTTTTGTTTTACGGAAATGCTTGGATTGGCCGCTACCGGGGTGGTAGTGCTAACTTGACGGGGGTAGTTTTTAAGGGAAGGAGGGGCGCGACAAATTTTTTCAGGGCGGAAATCTCTTAAGGAGCCGTTGTGAGAATTTACTGGACACTTTTAGTATTGGGGCAATTCTTGGAACTCGAGTTTGGCGAACTGAGGCTCAAATGCACTTAGGGGTAGTTTTTAGGTGGTAGAAGGGGCGCGACAAATTTTTTGAAGGGTGCAATATGCCTTTCGGTTCCTGCGACAATTAATTGGATACTTTTTGTTTTACGGAAATGCTTGGATTGGCCGCTACCGGGGTGGTAGTGCTAACTTGACGGGGGTAGTTTTTAAGGGAAGGAGGGGCGCGACAAATTTTTTCAGGGTGGAAATCTCTTAAGGAGCCGTTGCGAGAATTTACTGGACACTTTTAGTATTGGGGCGATTCTTGGAACTCGAGTTTGGCGAACTGAGGCTGAAATGCACTTAGGGGTAGTTTTTAGGTGGTAGAAGGGGCGCGACAAATTTTTTGAAGCGTGCAATATGCCTTTCGGTTCCTGCGACAATTAATTGGATACTTTTTGTTTTACGGAAATGCTTGGATTGGCCGCTACCGGGGTGGTAGTGCTAACTTGACGGGGGTAGTTTTTAAGGGAAGGAGGGGCGCGACAAATTTTTTCAGGGCGGAAATCTCTTAAGGAGCCGTTGTGAGAATTTACTGGACACTTTTAGTATTGGGGCAATTCTTGGAACTCGAGTTTGGCGAACTGAGGCTCAAATGCACTTAGGGGTAGTTTTTAGGTGGTAGAAGGGGCGCGACAAATTTTTTGAAGGGTGCAATATGCCTTTCGGTTCCTGCGACAATTAATTGGATACTTTTTGTTTTACGGAAATGCTTGGATTGGCCGCTACCGGGGTGGTAGTGCTAACTTGACGGGGGTAGTTTTTAAGGGAAGGAGGGGCGCGACAAATTTTTTCAGGGCGGAAATCTCTTAAGGAGATGTTGTGAGAATTTACTGGACACTTTTAGTATTGGGGCAATTCTTGGAACTCGAGTTTGGCGAACTGAGGCTGAAATGCACTTAGGGGTAGTTTTTAGGTGGTAGAAGGGGCGCGACAAATTTTTTGAAGGGTGCAATATGCCTTTCGGTTCCTGCGACAATTAATTGGATACTTTTTGTTTTACGGAAATGCTTGGATTGGCCGCTACCGGGGTGGTAGTGCTAACTTGACGGGGGTAGTTTTTAAGGGAAGGAGGGGCGCGACAAATTTTTTCAGGGCGGAAATCTCTTAAGGAGCCGTTGTGAGAATTTACTGGACACTTTTAGTATTGGGGCAATTCTTGGAACTCGAGTTTGGCGAACTGAGGCTCAAATGCACTTAGGGGTAGTTTTTAGGTGGTAGAAGGGGCGCGACAAATTTTTTGAAGGGTGCAATATGCCTTTCGGTTCCTGCGACAATTAATTGGATACTTTTTGTTTTACGGAAATGCTTGGATTGGCCGCTACCGGGGTGGTAGTGCTAACTTGACGGGGGTAGTTTTTAAGGGAAGGAGGGGCGCGACAAATTTTTTCAGGGCGGAAATCTCTTAAGGAGCCGTTGTGAGAATTTACTGGACACTTTTAGTATTGGGGCAATTCTTGGAACTCGAGTTTGGCGAACTGAGGCTCAAATGCACTTAGGGGTAGTTTTTAGGTGGTAGAAGGGGCGCGACAAATTTTTTGAAGGGTACAATATGCCTTTCGGTTCCTGCGACAATTAATTGGATACTTTTTGTTTTACGGAAATGCTTGGATTGGCCGCTACCGGGGTGGTAGTGCTAACTTGACGGGGGTAGTTTTTAAGGGAAGGAGGGGCGCGACAAATTTTTTAAGGGCGGAAATCTCTAAGGGATCCGTTGTGAGAATTTACTGGACACTGTTAGTATTGGGGCAATTCTTGGAACTCGAGTTTGGCGAACTGAGGCTGAAATGCACTTAGGGGTAGTTTTTAGGTGGTAGAAGGGGCGCGACAAATTTTTTGAAGGGTGCAATATGCCTTTCGGTTCCTGCGACAATTAATTGGATACTTTTTGTTTTACGGAAATGCTTGGATTGGCCGCTACCGGGGTGGTAGTGCTAACTTGACGGGGGTAGTTTTTAAGGGAAGGAGGGGCGCGACAAATTTTTTCAGGGCGGAAATCTCTTAAGGAGATGTTGTGAGAATTTACTGGACACTTTTAGTATTGGGGCAATTCTTGGAACTCGAGTTTGGCGAACTGAGGCTGAAATGCACTTAGGGGTAGTTTTTAGGTGGTAGAAGGGGCGCGACAAATTTTTTGAAGGGTGCAATATGCCTTTCGGTTCCTGCGACAATTAATTGGATACTTTTTGTTTTACGGAAATGCTTGGATTGGCCGCTACCGGGGTGGTAGTGCTAACTTGACGGGGGTAGTTTTTAAGGGAAGGAGGGGCGCGACAAATTTTTTCAGGGCGGAAATCTCTTAAGGAGCCGTTGTGAGAATTTACTGGACACTTTTAGTATTGGGGCAATTCTTGGAACTCGAGTTTGGCGAACTGAGGCTCAAATGCACTTAGGGGTAGTTTTTAGGTGGTAGAAGGGGCGCGACAAATTTTTTGAAGGGTGCAATATGCCTTTCGGTTCCTGCGACAATTAATTGGATACTTTTTGTTTTACGGAAATGCTTGGATTGGCCGCTACCGGGGTGGTAGTGCTAACTTGACGGGGGTAGTTTTTAAGGGAAGGAGGGGCGCGACAAATTTTTTCAGGGTGGAAATCTCTTAAGGAGCCGTTGCGAGAATTTACTGGACACTTTTAGTATTGGGGCGATTCTTGGAACTCGAGTTTGGCGAACTGAGGCTGAAATGCACTTAGGGGTAGTTTTTAGGTGGTAGAAGGGGCGCGACAAATTTTTTGAAGGGTGCAATATGCCTTTCGGTTCCTGCGACAATTAATTGGATACTTTTTGTTTTACGGAAATGCTTGGATTGGCCGCTACCGGGGTGGTAGTGCTAACTTGACGGGGGTAGTTTTTAAGGGAAGGAGGGGCGCGACAAATTTTTTCAGGGCGGAAATCTCTTAAGGAGCCGTTGTGAGAATTTACTGGACACTTTTAGTATTGGGGCAATTCTTGGAACTCGAGTTTGGCGAACTGAGGCTCAAATGCACTTAGGGGTAGTTTTTAGGTGGTAGAAGGGGCGCGACAAATTTTTTGAAGGGTGCAATATGCCTTTCGGTTCCTGCGACAATTAATTGGATACTTTTTGTTTTACGGAAATGCTTGGATTGGCCGCTACCGGGGTGGTAGTGCTAACTTGACGGGGGTAGTTTTTAAGGGAAGGAGGGGCGCGACAAATTTTTTCAGGGTGGAAATCTCTTAAGGAGCCGTTGTGAGAATTTACTGGACACTTTTAGTATTGGGGCGATTCTTGGAACTCGAGTTTGGCGAACTGAGGCTGAAATGCACTTAGGGGTAGTTTTTAAGTGGTAGAAGGGGCGCGACAAATTTTTTGAAGGGTGCAATATGCCTTTCGGTTCCTGCGACAATTAATTGGATACTTTTTGTTTTACGGAAATGCTTGGATTGGCCGCTACCGGGGTGGTAGTGCTAACTTGACGGGGGTAGTTTTTAAGGGAAGGAGGGGCGCGACAAATTTTTTCAGGGTGGAAATCTCTTAAGGAGCCGTTGTGAGAATTTACTGGACACTTTTAGTATTGGGGCGATTCTTGGAACTCGAGTTTGGCGAACTGAGGCTGAAATGCCCTTAGGGGTAGTTTTTAAGTGGTAGAAGGGGCGCGACAAATTTTTTGAAGGGTGCAATATGCCTTTCGGTTCCTGCGACAATTAATTGGATACTTTTTGTTTTACGGAAATGCTTGGATTGGCCGCTACCGGGGTGGTAGTGCTAACTTGACGGGGGTAGTTTTTAAGGGAAGGAGGGGCGCGACAAATTTTTTCAGGGCGGAAATCTCTTAAGGAGCCGTTGTGAGAATTTACTGGACACTTTTAGTATTGGGGCAATTCTTGGAACTCGAGTTTGGCGAACTGAGGCTGAAATGCACTTAGGGGTAGTTTTTAAGTGGTAGAAGGGGCGCGACAAATTTTTTGAAGGGTGCAATGTGCCTTTCGGTTTCTGCGACAATTAATTGGATACTTTTTGTTTTACGGAAATGCTTGGATTGGCCGCTACCGTGGTAGTGCTAACTTGACGGGGGTAGTTTTTAAGGGAAGGAGGGGCGCGACAAATTTTTTCAGGGCGGAAATGTCTAAGGGAGCCGTTGTGAGAATTTACTGGACACTGTTAGTATTGGGGCAATTCTTGGAACTCGAGTTTGGCGAACTGAGGCTCAAATGCACTTAGGGGTAGTTTTTAGGTGGTAGAAGGGGCGCGACAAATTTTTTGAAGGGTACAATATGCCTTTCGGTTCCTACGACAATTAATTGGATACTTTTTGTTTTACGGAAATGCTTGGATTGGCCGCTACCGGGGTGGTAGCGCTAACTTGACGGGGGTAGTTTTTAAGGGAAGGAGGGGCGCGACAAATTTTTTCAGGGCGGAAATCTCTTAAGGAGCCGTTGTGAGAATTTACTGGACACTTTTAGTATTGGGGCAATTCTTGGAACTCGAGTTTGGCGAACTGAGGCTGAAATGCACTTAGGGGTAGTTTTTAAGTGGTAGAAGGGGCGCGACAAATTTTTTGAAGGGTGCAATATGCCTTTCGGTTTCTGCGACAATTAATTGGATACTTTTTGTTTTACGGAAATGCTTGGATTGGCCGCTACCGGGGTGGTAGTGCTAACTTGACGGGGGTAGTTTTTAAGGGAAGGAGGGGCGCGACAAATTTTTTCAGGGCGGAAATCTCTTAAGGAGCCGTTGTGAGAATTTACTGGACACTTTTAGTATTGGGGCAATTCTTGGAACTCGAGTTTGGCGAACTGAGGCTCAAATGCACTTAGGGGTAGTTTTTAGGTGGTAGAAGGGGCGCGACAAATTTTTTGAAGGGTACAATATGCCTTTCGGTTCCTGCGACAATTAATTGGATACTTTTTGTTTTACGGAAATGCTTGGATTGGCCGCTACCGGGGTGGTAGTGCTAACTTGACGGGGGTAGTTTTTAAGGGAAGGAGGGGCGCGACAAATTTTTTAAGGGCGGAAATCTCTAAGGGATCCGTTGTGAGAATTTACTGGACACTGTTAGTATTGGGGCAATTCTTGGAACTCGAGTTTGGCGAACTGAGGCTCAAATGCACTTAGGGGTAGTTTTTAGGTGGTAGAAGGGGCGCGACAAATTTTTTGAAGGGTACAATATGCCTTTCGGTTCCTGCGACAATTAATTGGATACTTTTTGTTTTACGGAAATGCTTGGATTGGCCGCTACCGGGGTGGTAGTGCTAACTTGACGGGGGTAGTTTTTAAGGGAAGGAGGGGCGCGACAAATTTTTTCAGGGCGGAAATCTCTTAAGGAGCCGTTGTGAGAATTTACTGGACACTTTTAGTATTGGGGCGATTCTTGGAACTCGAGTTTGGCGAACTGAGGCTGAAATGCACTTAGGGGTAGTTTTTAAGTGGTAGAAGGGGCGCGACAAATTTTTTGAAGGGTGCAATATGCCTTTCGGTTCCTGCGACAATTAATTGGATACTTTTTGTTTTACGGAAATGCTTGGATTGGCCGCTACCGGGGTGGTAGTGCTAACTTGACGGGGGTAGTTTTTAAGGGAAGGAGGGGCGCGACAAATTTTTTCAGGGCGGAAATCTCTTAAGGAGATGTTGTGAGAATTTACTGGACACTATTAGTATTGGGGCAATTCTTGGAACTCGAGTTTGGCGAACTGAGGCTGAAATGCACTTAGGGGTAGTTTTTAAGTGGTAGAAGGGGCGCGACAAATTTTTTGAAGGGTGCAATATGCCTTTCGGTTCCTGCGACAATTAATTGGATACTTTTTGTTTTACGGAAATGCTTGGATTGGCCGCTACCGGGGTGGTAGTGCTAACTTGACGGGGGTAGTTTTTAAGGGAAGGAGGGGCGCGACAAATTTTTTCAGGGCGGAAATCTCTTAAGGAGCCGTTGTGAGAATTTACTGGACACTTTTAGTATTGGGGCAATTCTTGGAACTCGAGTTTGGCGAACTGAGGCTCAAATGCACTTAGGGGTAGTTTTTAGGTGGTAGAAGGGGCGCGACAAATTTTTTGAAGGGTGCAATATGCCTTTCGGTTCCTGCGACAATTAATTGGATACTTTTTGTTTTACGGAAATGCTTGGATTGGCCGCTACCGGGGTGGTAGTGCTAACTTGACGGGGGTAGTTTTTAAGGGAAGGAGGGGCGCGACAAATTTTTTCAGGGTGGAAATCTCTTAAGGAGCCGTTGCGAGAATTTACTGGACACTTTTAGTATTGGGGCGATTCTTGGAACTCGAGTTTGGCGAACTGAGGCTGAAATGCACTTAGGGGTAGTTTTTAGGTGGTAGAAGGGGCGCGACAAATTTTTTGAAGCGTGCAATATGCCTTTCGGTTCCTGCGACAATTAATTGGATACTTTTTGTTTTACGGAAATGCTTGGATTGGCCGCTACCGGGGTGGTAGTGCTAACTTGACGGGGGTAGTTTTTAAGGGAAGGAGGGGCGCGACAAATTTTTTCAGGGCGGAAATCTCTTAAGGAGCCGTTGTGAGAATTTACTGGACACTTTTAGTATTGGGGCAATTCTTGGAACTCGAGTTTGGCGAACTGAGGCTCAAATGCACTTAGGGGTAGTTTTTAGGTGGTAGAAGGGGCGCGACAAATTTTTTGAAGGGTGCAATATGCCTTTCGGTTCCTGCGACAATTAATTGGATACTTTTTGTTTTACGGAAATGCTTGGATTGGCCGCTACCGGGGTGGTAGTGCTAACTTGACGGGGGTAGTTTTTAAGGGAAGGAGGGGCGCGACAAATTTTTTCAGGGCGGAAATCTCTTAAGGAGATGTTGTGAGAATTTACTGGACACTTTTAGTATTGGGGCAATTCTTGGAACTCGAGTTTGGCGAACTGAGGCTGAAATGCACTTAGGGGTAGTTTTTAGGTGGTAGAAGGGGCGCGACAAATTTTTTGAAGGGTGCAATATGCCTTTCGGTTCCTGCGACAATTAATTGGATACTTTTTGTTTTACGGAAATGCTTGGATTGGCCGCTACCGGGGTGGTAGTGCTAACTTGACGGGGGTAGTTTTTAAGGGAAGGAGGGGCGCGACAAATTTTTTCAGGGCGGAAATCTCTTAAGGAGCCGTTGCGAGAATTTACTGGACACTTTTAGTATTGGGGCAATTCTTGGAACTCGAGTTTGGCGAACTGAGGCTCAAATGCACTTAGGGGTAGTTTTTAGGTGGTAGAAGGGGCGCGACAAATTTTTTGAAGGGTGCAATATGCCTTTCGGTTCCTGCGACAATTAATTGGATACTTTTTGTTTTACGGAAATGCTTGGATTGGCCGCTACCGGGGTGGTAGTGCTAACTTGACGGGGGTAGTTTTTAAGGGAAGGAGGGGCGCGACAAATTTTTTCAGGGCGGAAATCTCTTAAGGAGCCGTTGTGAGAATTTACTGGACACTTTTAGTATTGGGGCAATTCTTGGAACTCGAGTTTGGCGAACTGAGGCTCAAATGCACTTAGGGGTAGTTTTTAGGTGGTAGAAGGGGCGCGACAAATTTTTTGAAGGGTACAATATGCCTTTCGGTTCCTGCGACAATTAATTGGATACTTTTTGTTTTACGGAAATGCTTGGATTGGCCGCTACCGGGGTGGTAGTGCTAACTTGACGGGGGTAGTTTTTAAGGGAAGGAGGGGCGCGACAAATTTTTTAAGGGCGGAAATCTCTAAGGGATCCGTTGTGAGAATTTACTGGACACTGTTAGTATTGGGGCAATTCTTGGAACTCGAGTTTGGCGAACTGAGGCTGAAATGCACTTAGGGGTAGTTTTTAGGTGGTAGAAGGGGCGCGACAAATTTTTTGAAGGGTGCAATATGCCTTTCGGTTCCTGCGACAATTAATTGGATACTTTTTGTTTTACGGAAATGCTTGGATTGGCCGCTACCGGGGTGGTAGTGCTAACTTGACGGGGGTAGTTTTTAAGGGAAGGAGGGGCGCGACAAATTTTTTCAGGGCGGAAATCTCTTAAGGAGATGTTGTGAGAATTTACTGGACACTTTTAGTATTGGGGCAATTCTTGGAACTCGAGTTTGGCGAACTGAGGCTGAAATGCACTTAGGGGTAGTTTTTAGGTGGTAGAAGGGGCGCGACAAATTTTTTGAAGGGTGCAATATGCCTTTCGGTTCCTGCGACAATTAATTGGATACTTTTTGTTTTACGGAAATGCTTGGATTGGCCGCTACCGGGGTGGTAGTGCTAACTTGACGGGGGTAGTTTTTAAGGGAAGGAGGGGCGCGACAAATTTTTTCAGGGCGGAAATCTCTTAAGGAGCCGTTGTGAGAATTTACTGGACACTTTTAGTATTGGGGCAATTCTTGGAACTCGAGTTTGGCGAACTGAGGCTCAAATGCACTTAGGGGTAGTTTTTAGGTGGTAGAAGGGGCGCGACAAATTTTTTGAAGGGTGCAATATGCCTTTCGGTTCCTGCGACAATTAATTGGATACTTTTTGTTTTACGGAAATGCTTGGATTGGCCGCTACCGGGGTGGTAGTGCTAACTTGACGGGGGTAGTTTTTAAGGGAAGGAGGGGCGCGACAAATTTTTTCAGGGTGGAAATCTCTTAAGGAGCCGTTGCGAGAATTTACTGGACACTTTTAGTATTGGGGCGATTCTTGGAACTCGAGTTTGGCGAACTGAGGCTGAAATGCACTTAGGGGTAGTTTTTAGGTGGTAGAAGGGGCGCGACAAATTTTTTGAAGGGTGCAATATGCCTTTCGGTTCCTGCGACAATTAATTGGATACTTTTTGTTTTACGGAAATGCTTGGATTGGCCGCTACCGGGGTGGTAGTGCTAACTTGACGGGGGTAGTTTTTAAGGGAAGGAGGGGCGCGACAAATTTTTTCAGGGCGGAAATCTCTTAAGGAGCCGTTGTGAGAATTTACTGGACACTTTTAGTATTGGGGCAATTCTTGGAACTCGAGTTTGGCGAACTGAGGCTCAAATGCACTTAGGGGTAGTTTTTAGGTGGTAGAAGGGGCGCGACAAATTTTTTGAAGGGTGCAATATGCCTTTCGGTTCCTGCGACAATTAATTGGATACTTTTTGTTTTACGGAAATGCTTGGATTGGCCGCTACCGGGGTGGTAGTGCTAACTTGACGGGGGTAGTTTTTAAGGGAAGGAGGGGCGCGACAAATTTTTTCAGGGTGGAAATCTCTTAAGGAGCCGTTGTGAGAATTTACTGGACACTTTTAGTATTGGGGCGATTCTTGGAACTCGAGTTTGGCGAACTGAGGCTGAAATGCACTTAGGGGTAGTTTTTAAGTGGTAGAAGGGGCGCGACAAATTTTTTGAAGGGTGCAATATGCCTTTCGGTTCCTGCGACAATTAATTGGATACTTTTTGTTTTACGGAAATGCTTGGATTGGCCGCTACCGGGGTGGTAGTGCTAACTTGACGGGGGTAGTTTTTAAGGGAAGGAGGGGCGCGACAAATTTTTTCAGGGTAGAAATCTTCTAAGCAGCCCCTGTTATATCTTACTGGACACCTTTAGTGTCGGGGAGATTCTTGGAACTCGAATTTGGATAACTGAGGCTCAAATGCACTTAAGGGTAGTTTTTAAGGGGAAGGAGGGGCGCGACAAATTTTTTTCTTTTTCCATTGAATTACGACAAAATCGCGACATTTAATGCACTATAGCGTTTGTCGAAATTTTAAAGTGGTAGTGCTAACTTGACAGACGTAAACGAGAGTGGGGTGGATAAGGGCCTCCAGCGTCATTGCTACAAGTGACAGAATCGTAATCGGTCTGTAAGAAGTTCCTAGTTTGGCACTTCTCCCTGGTTTAAGACATGGGACTATGCGACCTTGTTTCCAGATGTCAGGATTGTTTTTTTTTTTTAAATAGGGGGCAGGTTAGCTGACCTAGACGCGTAAAAACAAATTATTGAGGGTAGCATTAGCATGCGGGTTAATCTGTAAATTGTCACATCACAAATCATTTCAATATTGATTTTTATATTAGGCGTGTTTTTTTTTGTACTCCGGTAGAGGTTATTTTAGTGCAACTACATGTGGTTAATAATGACAAAATGACTCATGCAGATTATGTTATTATTGTAACCCCATGTAGTTGCACTAAACTAACCTACACTAAGTACAAAAAAAAAACACACCTATTAAAACGCTGTTTCCACTTTTAAACACAAAACTTAAAATACCGTTTTTTTAGTGAAGAAATATTTTTATGTTCGAACCATGGATGCGATTCGGGTTAGCATTTGTATTAAAATTACACCGTCTTGCTGTTGAAAGAACACGGCCTATATTACATATTTATTTGTATCATTAAAATGGTTCTTAAAAATAAATTGCCATAAACAAACCTAGCATTTTGATTGGTATCCCTGCGGTCTGTGGTGTGATTGATCAAGCTATGCTGCGTTTGCTGCTGGTCGTTGTTATGAATAATGGACAAACGTCTCAATCAGCAGTTTCGAGCTAAACAATAGTTGGATCGTATTTCTGTGATTATTTTAGTCGACTGATTAGCAAACCAATTTGGTACATTCGCAGCGTCCTATCGATTTTTCTGACTCTCCCTTCGTATCCACGATTGGCAACTGCCGCTGTCTTGCCTTCTTCTCATTGCTAAATTATTGCCGAAATCGAAAAGGTTGCGATCTGAGTTTAAAGTGAATAACAGGAGCAGTGTTCAACAACCCTAAACCTGTCCGTATAACTTTCATAACTCTCATAGCTGACTAGACTAGACGACTCTTTCGGGATGCTATGAGGGTGGTTGTATTAGCGCATCGCAGGTCTTTAAGAAAATCTTCACTTTGCAACAAGAAACCTTTCACCATGCACAGCCTTAGAACTGTATTTGAATTCCACAGAAAATATCGCGAGAATTTTTGGATATCACGGGATGCGCATCCGCGTAAAAAACGCGTCACACTTCCGAACGCACATTTTCCAGAGGATACATATCACATGTTTGACGACGACTGCATATTCCAATTGGAACAGTTTCACACTTTTAAGTCGGCACAAAATATCACTCCAGCAATAACGGAATGGCTCACTTTGCTCAAACTAGACACATACAACACACATCATATCAAAGGGCAACATGTATGAAATTGAACAGGTTGGGTTTGCAATGGGAAGAACTATAATGACAATACATTTACACTTTACAGGAAAACACTAATTGGGAACCGATCTTTTTGTTTACGGGTTTACGTACGCCAGCATTGTTATCATACTATACACTGCTTTGAAAACACTTAGACTGAATTTTAAGTCAGCGGCTACCGGGTAAACTTGAGAACATGCCAAAACGCCGCAAGGATGCAAACGTCAAAAGTAGCGACATCTGGAATAACTTATATTCAGCACTATGCCCGGCGTATCGTTCACGAACCCAACGCGCGAACACAACAAATTCACGAAAAAACTAAAAAGGAAACTGCGCGATTCACACAATTTTTTCGATTTAAAGATACTTGGATTTCCTGGATTGCAAAAATTCTGTGTTCGTTACCATCGACTCGCACGCGAACTCTTACGAAAGATGACACGAACTCGACGCCATGTCAAATTGTGTGTTGTGCGCGATGATGGCGCTGTGGTTCCGCTCTTCATCCGCCACAGCCGCGAGCAAGTTGTGAGCCTGAGTTATAAAATTGTATTGGTCAGATGACACGCACTCACACACACTCACCTGGATCAACTCGCGGCTGGAAGAGCGAACTGCACATATACATATAAGATGACCGAATTATATATATGGTGCACGGGGAAATATATACGACGAGAGGAATAGAAAGTACTACCTACGTTCTACAGTGACCTACCGTGGGCTTTGGACATGAACAATTTATTTAAAATCATCCGTAGATCCAAATATGCCAAGTACATAATGCGCAAAATAATTCTTTCCTTAAAGTAGGTACTAACATCGTCAGTTCACGTGAAATCCATGCAAATACTGTCAAAATTTTGATGATCGTGAAATCGAATTCGCTTGGTAGTACTCACTTCACTTGAAAGTCTCCAACCGGTTTTTGACATTTCGCCAGCGAAAATAATGCAGTTGCACTTTATTTCACAGTGAAAAGATGTCATCGACAATCAATCAGAACGCGAGTGAACATTTGTCTTACATTGAGTGAATAAAAAGCCAGTCTCCACGGCACGGAGACTTGCCTTTTATTCACTAAATTTAAGATAAATGTGCACTCGCAGGCTGATTGATTGCCGAATGACACATTTTCCCTGTGAAATAAAGTGCAACTGCATTGTTTTCGCCTGCGAAATTTCAAAAACAGATGTGGATACTTCGTGTGAAGTAAGTACTAGCAAGTGAATTCGATTTCACGGACATCAAAATGTTGAAAGTATGGATTTCACGTGAAATGCCGATGTTAGTATCTACTTTAACGATGAACAAGCCGAGCGTATACACCCACAATACGATGGTTTTTTTTTAGAATTAATGCGTATGTAATAATAATTGCAAATTACATTTGACCTGAGTAACCACACCCCTCTCCGATGAATAATAAAAAAATCAAACTTTAGAACTTTTCGCAACTCATAAAACTTCCATTTTATGCATTCTTACCCAATTTCATACCGATCGGTTTGTTTTCCAAATATCTCAATGTGAAACGCCCTTACCATTTGCAGAAAAAGAAGATTTATGTGAAAAAAAATCAGCAACTGAAAACACATTGTATGAAAAAGTGCCTAACAATTTCTTCCACACGTCCAATCAAAAAGTTGGATTGGATGATCACATACACCATCCAATTTGTCTGACGATAAAAAAAATACGAACGATTGGAAGGTCTATGACTTTATACATATCATGTCTAAAAATCCACATCAAAATTTTCAGATTTACAACACTAAAACATGCACAAACTGAAATTTCACAAATTTACTGTTATTTACGTTTTCTTAGCAAATATCAACATGCCAAGTATTTAACGTATTTATGCTCATACTAACTAATCAATCGTGCAAAGTTTCATACATGAACCTATAGCAGTTTAGAAAAACAGAAGGGGTTCCGTAAACTTTACTTAAATGACCTATAACTGTTTGAAATGAAATGTACTCGACGAGCCCTTTAATTTGAGTACCCCCATCAGTCGCCCATCTCCGATAAAAAATAAAAAAGTGAACTTTTTTTTTAATCTCTTCGGGGGCACCATTGAGTAAGTATGGAGACGCAATGCCCATATATTCCTATGGTAGCTTGGCGATAGAATTCCTATACATGCGCAACTGCATACACACTGCGTCGCAACACCCGCACGATCCACAATCCTAAATAAGCATGTTTACATTTGAGAAGACAACATGTCAAATGCTCGTTTAAACCCGGTCTGGTCCAATATTGGTCCAATTAGAATGTTTACGTTTTAGAAAACAATATTTCAAACTTCCATACAAAATCCAGTTTAGCAACTTTATCGCTGCACTTCACTTCACGTCTCCACTCCTCAACCGATTTCGTTCATCTCTCACGTAGTTTTTCGGTTCCTTATAACTCTCTATTCTGATGGGGGCACACTGTTATCTTTGCCCTATCAATTTCTAATGCATTGAGTGCATTCAGCGAGCACATATTGGGATGTGCTACATATCCCCACCACAAGAAATTGGAAAACTGCTAAGTTTGTGTTCGCTGAATGGACTTGCTACATGAAATGTCAGTTCTCTCTAACCAGCTGATACAGCCGCAGACATTGCGGCAATTCACAATTCAAAAAACCTAAAACTGCAACTTTCCTTTCAAAATACGTACTCTCATCGCACAATTTATAACGTTCACTAAAATCTGGCTCAGAAATTACATTTTTTTCAGCTGAACTGTGAATAAACAATTTACAGTATTGATGGTCGAGCAGCTGTGCGTGACAGTTGATCGAGCAGTCCAAGTAGCAGCTACACATCTAAATGTAGCATTCCAATTCAACGCTATATAGGGGAAATTTTCGATACATCGCATGTTGACCGATTAGCGGGTGAGTGGGACGCGGGGAGAGAACACTTTCCAGTAGCTCTTTCCAATATGTGCTCGCTGAATGCACTCATTATTTCCAAGACAGTAGGTGTGTTTTTGCCAGCTGATCCACCTGTCATTTTTTTTATATTATGTTTCGCTACCCAAACCTGCACGGGATAACCAAAAAAACACACCTAGTGTTATGATTCTACATATTCCTATCAAATTTCATATCGATCAGTTGAGTCGTTCACGAATTACTTACTGAACAGACGGAGGGACAAAACACAAACCGATTAAGTGTTTTTGAAAATAAATCTAAAAACCCTAAGAAATCACCCTTGCTACAGCTTATTCCAATTAGAATCGCATGAGCTGTCTTATAACTTTTTACGCATACTGTACAAATAAAATAAAAATGCACTCTCGAAATTGCCTGTGTATTGGTTGGGAAGATACTCCGATTTATATATGAATATATGGTGGTATTTCAATTCTCCCCCTATATATAAGCTCCCTGCGCTCTCAAGCACAAGATTGAGCTTTGTATATAACAATAAACGTTTACACGTTTATATATATAAGCGTTTATAGTGAACGGGACGCGGACACGAGCAGCCGCAACCAAATAAAAGAAAAATGAGCGAAGGACATAAAAAATACGTTTATGTTATGTATAGCCATGAGTATATAATGAAACGCAAAAAAAAAATCACATCACAGAAAAAGAGATGAAATGAAAAAAAAGAAGGAAAAAAGCCAAGAAAAAAAAGACGAGCCCGATTTTTATGTGCGAGAAGGCGATATGAGAAAACATTAAAATTAAGTGTTGCCTGATTGCCGGGAACTTGTCAGGCTATGGGATACAAATGTTGGGTGTATAGTGGATGATGTGAGCTTGAGTGTGAGACTACAGGGCATAGTAGATTAGAATTTTGTTGATCAGATGCAGCGTTCAGCAGCGCATTTACACATATCAGATCTGCAGTAATGCAAGCTGAAATGCTCGATATTTTTGAACACTTCGAAACTGAAAGTCTGGTAATAAATTATGCAGTGTGCAGTTTTTGTGCACACCTGTAGCTGTGCAGCCATGATTTAAGGTCATTCCATCAAAATGTGTTGTGTACAGGGCAAGGCGTAGGCAGTTAATTTTCATTACTCGGCATGGCTCGTCGAACGATTATTATTCAGAAGAAGATAAGAATTGTTCTTAAAATAGAATAATAAACAAAAATTGGACTAGGAAGTGGTATGGCTGACATCTGACAACAGCATCACATTCCGAATTCAGTTGTCGTTGGAACGTTGACGACTACACACGGTTAGTCGTCAAGGGACCATGTTCCACTAAGAATTAAGGCAAATCAAGAGAGAACAAAATGCATGCCCCAGATAGCATTTTGGAACTGATCATGCGGCATCAATAATTTCTCCTCCATGAAATTGATTCAGCAAAGGAAATTTATTCATTCTACCATCAATCATTAATATGAAAAATATCAATGTAGTTATAATGAGAATAAAAGCGATCCGCGTAGTCATTAATCGGTTTTACCCCTTCGTTCGAAACATTTCGAATGACCCCAGATAGCATTGATCCTGCGGCATCAATAATTTCCCCTCTATGCAATTGATTCTGCAATGGAAATTTATTGATGCCTGCCATCAATAGTCATTATTATGAAAAATATCAATGTATAATTAGTATAAAAGCAATCTCCGTAATCATTAATCTGTCTTACCCCTTTGTTCGAAAAATTTCGAATGAAATTTAAATCAAGTTTTCCATCAAAATCGACTATGAAGAAAAGATTCAATATGCAATCAATTCAGGAACGATCCATTGAACATGTTTTAGAAATGTCGATTATTGTGAAATTGTTCGGGACGTCCGCAGTTGTTCGCGTAAATTTTATTAGTGAGGAGCACCAATGTTTTTTTCAGCCGCACGTTTTAGTCATTTTGGTAAGTGAAAAATTCATATCGCAAATTTCAACTCCTATTTATTTTTATATTTAATTTTCAGAATTAATCGGGATTAAAAATGGAAAGTGGACGTATGACGCACTCAGAAAAAGCCACCTATGCAAGAAACGAGGCAACAAATTAAATAAAATGTATTGTATTTTGTTACGTGAAATTTAATAAAAACAAAGTATGTATAAGAAAAATTTGCTTTACGAATTTTATTATGGAAGCATAACAACCATCTGCATAGTGGGGATCCAACTATTCAATATAACATTAATGATATATCGATATCGATATAGATTCGCTTTTTTTTATTCCGTTGGTTCGATAAATTCAATAAATAAATTTCCCCCTTTGCGAAAACGTCGACCAATCAAAATGCTTGGAGTGCGGACATCGTCCATATAAAAGAATCAATAATGGTATACGGAGAGGATCAATACATTGAATACGAGGGTTCAGTACAGAATCAACAACAAATTAGTATTGTGCTATCTGGGACATTTTAATCAAGTTTTCCATGAAAAACGACTATGAAGGAAAGATTCAATACGGAATCCATTCAAGAACTATCCGTTCAACAATTATTGACAACAGGAGAAAATTCTACCAATTATTATGAAATTGTTTCGTCCACAGTTGTTCGCGAGACTGAAGATTTTCGTTAAGTTCTGGAGTGTATGAAGATTTACTGAGGAAAACTAGAATTATTGCAGCCTGTCATTGCGGTAAGTGAACATTGTTCAGTTTATTAATTTTGATATGCCAATCTTTCTTTCAGAATCCGACGAAAATTGAGAAATGGATGTGGACGTATGGAAACGCCTTTAAATTTTCAAGTTATCAAAAGATAGAAACAAGGCGCCCAAAAAATATGTCAAATGTAAATGTTAATTTTTGAAGTAAACAAAATAAAAGAAATAGATACATATGTATGTCTTTATGTCATTATTATAGTTAAAGCGGGGTTGTACTGTAGCTAAGAAAAATAATAAAACAGCTGACAATCGACGGTAAAAACTCGTGTGGTTGTGAAAGCTGTCACGATTGTTGAATATTATCCCCTGAATCATTAAAAAACTAATTTTGACCGGTAGTGGATCCAAGATCCATACACTGCTCGTCATCAGATTAGCACACCCCTTCGCATGAATAGCTTCGGCTGATTTCCAACCAAACTAAAAGAGCTAAAATGTCATAATTATAACTGTTAATAGTCTATTCAATTCTAAATTAATTAAAATAAAAAGTATTGTGTTTCCATCTTTTACTTATGTTTTATAATTGTTTTTCGAAAAAGTACATACAAAATAGCAATTTAAAATTTGTCATCAGGATAGCACATGTAATTTCTTTTTTGTCGATCTTCCTCAATTGAGGACGTAGAACCCCCAATTTTTTGTTGTTGTTTAAGTAATATTTTAGCTTTAATATGGATAAGAGAAAATCATTATCTGCGGAAGAGGGATCAAAAATTAAGGCTTGCAAGGAGTCAAGGCGGTCAAAAAGTGGAATTTCGAGAAAAAATTAATAAAAGTCGATAAGTTTATTTTTGGTTTTGGGATGTTATTTTTAATGAAATTTTAGAGAAGGTTTGACGATTGTCGTAAAGCCGAAAAACTGATTTATCCATTTCCCCATATTTCCTGATAATAATCATTTTATGCAAATCATTTTAATGGTTTTATTTTGTAAAGAAGTTGTTGTAAGAGAAAACCAAAAGATTTTTCGATTTTTTTTTAGGAAAACCCTATAAAGGGGTTTTGCATGAGTATGATGCCATATGGCATCATTGGGCGTGAAAGGCATATCAGTAAGTCCCCTATTCATATAAATGCTAGTTGCTTGCTGTATGGAAGGCACCCTTAGTTTTTATTCGAATGAGCTAATTTTTCGTGGGTGGCGTTATTATGAGCTCCAATCGCAATAAACCAAAATTTAGCATTCTGCTCTAATTTTGGGGGGAGTTATGGACATTTCCTTTCGCCAAATTCAAATGGGGGGATAATGGGGGTCGCTGATCGGAGCCACTAAATGCTTCTCCCAAAATAATACTGAACTTATTGGGAATACTTGTACGATATTTTACGGCTGAACTAACATTCTTTCAAAAGTTATGGGGCTTTTAAAAAAGGTATAAAATGAAAAAGTTCTAATTTATTTTTAAGCTAGCGCCGAATCATTGAATAGATCTCTAATGTGTTATATATCATTGCAAAGATAATTTTATGTAGTTTTTTTCGTTCTCAGACTATTTTTCTATATCTTTTTTCGTTTTTTGAATACTCGCAAAAAAACCGAAAAATGACCCCCATTTCTCCCTTTCCCCCCTTTTTAAGGTTGCGGACCCCCAATCGGCTGGGACTTTTTTTCCCATAATCTGGGGGTCGTCACCAACCATTGTGCAAAAAAAAATCCGATGTAGGATTTTTGCCGACCAAATATCTCATTTTTCACACGGAACTTGCTAAGTGCCCTTTCAGTCCCAATGATGCCATATGGCATCATGCTCTAATTTGTTAACTATAGCGCTTAAATTTTTTTTTTCAAGAAAATATAACAGATGCCTACTGAACGACATAATGTTGTTAGAAAAATTCTACGCTTAAAATCCATAATTTGGGCATGAAAGGGTTAAGGTAAAAATAATGGAGGCGATAAAAATTGAGCACTTGTCAATCCTTATGAGAGAGTAATTTTGAGAGAAGCATCGAGCCCTCATGACTCGGTCGCAAGGATTAGGGTAAATTTTCACATTAAGGCGAGCCTACATTGTTCAAACAGTGATAAGAAATGCTCCACATTTAAAGAAACTAAAACTGAAAAACAAACCCCAACTTAATTTTGCCCGAAGGAAAATACGTTTATTAATAAGCGAGTCCACTTGACATGGAACCAAGAATGGCGCTATGTTATCTTTTCGAATGAGAAAAAGTTCACTTTAGAAGACTAACACAGTTATAATGTCTACTTCCACACTCAAAGAAAAAAATGCACATTCATATTAAAAGCTCCACATTTAAATTGAACGCAGTATTCGTTTGAAAAATCTCGTTTGATTTTAACGAGTTCTCATTTACGCTAAGAGAAATTCGTTTAAAACAAAAGAGCAGCTAAACCCCAAACGCCGGTCGTTTAAATCAAAAGATTCCGCATTATATAGTAATGTGTATACATTCCTTTGCGTAACAAATACACATACCTACATCCCTAACTCGTTTTTTGCCATAAATGCGTGTAAGTCAATTTGTGCATTGATAAAATACATTCTCTCTCTACAACAAAGGACGCGATGCCAAAATATCATTTGCTTCAATGTAGTACAACAGTTGTTAGTAAATACTTCTGGCCGGTCTGATGAGTCTCGCGTGTTCATATTCATTCCAAACAAGTGTGTAGTGTCTAACAACAAACGCGTATGTCATTAGAATCGATGCTTAGAAGTATTTTTGAGAATGTTCTTTTGCATTTATCTGGAGGAATGGACGCTTGCACACGTGCAATTTAAGTTTAGCGGGTGTTAAAATAAAAGTGAAATATATTAATCATATTTTCTAAGTTTTCATAAGTTTTATTTTTTATTGATTTGCCAAACCAGGTAACAGTCAGTATCTTATCGAATGGAGAATGGACAATCAAACGGAATGTTTTATTTTATTTTAGCAGAGTTTGCTTTTAATTCCATATAAAACTCAATTATTTTGAATGGGGTAATTTCTATGAAATGAAAACGGGATTCGTTACTTTCGAAATACATACCGTTTCTTTAAAAAGAATGCTTCGTTTAAATAACAAAAATGTTCAATATAAAAACGGAGACGTTTGATACAATTGCCTTTCATTTATTCAAAATGTGTTACCCGTTTACAATCAAAGAATAAGTGTTTATTTCAATGAAGAATACGTTTAAATCGACTAGCTTCTTCTTTCCAGGTAAACGCATATTCTTTTAATTCAAACGCTTTTTTACAACTCATAATGTTTTTGAAAGAAACGCCACTCGTTAGAATTAAACGCATTTGCTTGTGGAGCCAAATCAAAAGCGCAAATCGTTTGAATTAAATATATTTCGTTCAATATGAGTGAATATTTCTCTGAGTGCAGGATCTTTGCTAGGAAGGACACCATTAGGATCGCCTCCACTTAGGAATAGATGGTGTAATGGTCTCGAGGGCCAACTGGTACTGCAAGATGACTCTTCTTTTTGTTCGAAAAGACAACATAGCGTCATTCTTTGTTCCATGTCAATTGTTCTCGCGCTTAATTTTAGCGCATTTCCTTGTAGCTTTACTTTCTTTAGATGTGGAGCATTTCTTATCACTGTTTGAACAATGTAGGCTCGCCTTAATGTGAAGATTTACCCTAATCCTTGCGACCGAGTCATGAGGGCTCAATGCTTCTCTCAAAATTACTCTCTCATAAGGATTGAAAAGTACTCAATTTTTATCGCCTCTATAATTTTTACCTTAACGGTACTTATTACACACGAATTCGAAATCAACTTATCGACTTTTATTAATTTTTTCTCGAAATTTCACTTTTTTACCGCCTTGACTCCTTGCAAGCCTTAATTTTTGATCCCTCATCCGCAGATAATGATTTTCTCTTATCCATATTAAAGCTAATTTATTACTTAAACAACAACAAAAAATTGGGGGTTCTACGTCCTCAATTGAGGAAGATCGACAAAAAATAAATTACATGTGCTATCCTGATGACAAATTTTAAATTGCTATTTTGTGTGTACTTTTTCGAAAAACAATTATAAAACATAAGTAAAAAATGGAAACACAATACTTTTTGTTTTAATTAATTTAGAATTGAATAGACTATTAACAGTTGTAATTATGAAATGTTAGCTCTTTTAGTTTGGTTGGAAATCAGCCGCAGCTATTCATGCGAAGGGGTGTGCTAATCTGATGACGAGCAGTGTATACAGGGTGTTTCACGACTCATGGTACATACAATACTGGATGATAGCACAACTTATTTGGGTTGAATTAATGTTTCACATGACCCCTCTATCTTTAACCGTTACAAAGTTTTAGCATTTTTTGTAAATAGTGTCAAAAAGCTCGACTTGCCGAATAAAATCACTATTTGCCACTCTCCCAAATATTTAATCCGAGATTTGACCTCATTTTCTGAAACTGCATAAAATAGCTCTTATCCCAAATCAAAAATTAAAAAATTTCCCAGATACTATTACTTAAACTTTAATGAAATTGAATATAGATTTTTCATTGAAAATTCAAATTGGAAATCGTAACGTACTTTGAACTGACAAATGTACAAAGTTGAACAAAGTTGCCTCATAATGTTAGCTTTAGAACAATATATAAAAATTAGGGTCTTAGAATATGAAAAATTGCATATCTTACGTGTTAAAGGGAAACGAGACCGAGGCTGATAGCGGGCGCGGCCGAAATTTGGATACCCTTCGCTCCCCTCGGGCTAAAATTTTTTTCGGGCGTACCTATGACTTGTGTTCAGTCCTCCCCGCTTCCATGCTTTTCCGTGAATTTTGACATAAGTGCCGGGGCGAAGATTTATTGGGAGAAGCGGGGGACGTGAGGGGGGCATGGCCTTTCCATCAATTTTTACGTATGTTTGAGGCATCAATTAAAAGATTTGGTTGAAATTAGTGGACAAATAAAAAAGTATTTCTTCGAAGAACCTAATTTGGGGGTTGGGTTTATATGCCAGCCCCATGACCCCATGGTCCGATTTAATTCATTTTTGCATATGTTTTGTAACATCAATAAAAATACATTTCCATGAGGTTTGGTTGAAACTTGGGTCCAAATAAAAAAGTATTTTTTATATGAACGTAATTTTAGGTGTTACGTTTGTATGGCAGCCCCACGACCCCATAGTCCGATTTCATTTATTTTGACGTTTCTTATTTGGCATCAATAGAAATATAATTTTATGAGGTTTTATTGAAATTGGTGTGCAAATAAAACTGTTTTTCTTAGGGCGTCCATTGAAATGGTCCGACTCCATCTATGCATACATATGTTTTGTGTCATCAATAGAAACACATTTGTGTGAAGTTTGGTTGAAATTAGGGTAAAAATAAAATAAAATTCTTAGAAGAACTTAATTTGGGGAGCTAGGTTTGTATGACAGCCCCATAACCCCATGGTCCGATTTGGTACATCTTTACATATCTTTTGTGGTATCACTAGAAACACATTTGTTCAAAATTTGATTGAAATCGATGAGAAAATAAAAAAGTTTTTCTTAGAAGAACCTAATTCGGGGGACTAGGTTTGTATGGCAGCCCCATGGCCCCATTGTCCGATTTGGTCGATTTTTACATATGTTGTGTGTCAGCAATGAAAACACATTTGTGTGAAATTTTATTGAAATTGGTGCATAAATAAAAAAGTTTTTCTAAGAAGAATCTAATTTAGGGGGGTAGGTTTGTATGGCAGCCCCACGACCCCCTTGCCGGATTTTAGCGATTCAAACATACAAACTGCCTGCAACAAAAAGAAGCATGTGTACAAAATTTCAGCTCCATAGCTTTTAAACTGGCCGAGCAAAACGCGTCGCAACAGACGGACATACGGACAGACTGACATCGTCCAATCGACTCAGCTTGTCACGCTGATCATATATGTATATACATATTTTATATGGTCGGAGATGCCTCCTTCAATGCGTTACAAAATTCATGACAAAGTTAATATACCATTTTCGCTTAATAGGGTATAAAAAACGTGGTTCCAAGAGAAAACTAAAGCTTGTCTGTGCCTTTACACATGTACATACCTAGAAGGCACGCAAAACCCAAAATATTCAATTTCATATTTTTTTATAGGGGAGGGAGGGGTAGATGGGTCGGACCTGGCAGATCTTTATTATCTTATCAAGGCATCCAACGTCTACCATTTGATACTAATTTGAAGTTTTTCGCGACATTCTATTAAAAGGTATGGCTGAATATAACTTTGTAGGGGAGGTAGGGGTAGTCGGACCTACTCCACTTTCCATCAACTAAAAGTATATGTCAGAATAAGACATTGATCGAAATTTCAAGTCGATAGCGATATTCTACCGAAAGTTATGACCGAATTAAAAAATCAAGGTGGGGTAGTTTGTATGGGAAGTAGGGGAACCCGTGGTCCGTTTTGGCCCATTTTCAATACCGTCCAAGATTTTTTTTTTGGCCAAATGTTTGTTTTACACATTTGGCCAAAATTTCAAACCATACTAGCTTCATTATTTCGGGAGTTATCGTGCTAACAGACAGACACATGGACAGACAGACATACACACGGACATGGCTTATTCGATTCAGGGGCCGACCCTGATCATTTATAAATATACTTTGCCATACCTCCGGTGGCTCCTTTGAGGTGTTACATGATATCGACGTAAGAAAAACAATATACCCTTTACCATCTTATGGTATACATATTAGAATAAACAATTGATAAAAATGTATAAGAAAAAAAATATATTAGAATAAAAAATTGATAAAACTTTAATTAAACATACTAAATATACAGTGCTTAACTAATTCTTTATTAGTATTTAACAAATCCAAACGGTTATTAACCAAATTGCCTCTAGCTTTAAGTCGTTAATGAAATAATTACAGCGGAAATACTGAATATAAAAAAGATCTTGGTTCCTTGTATTTTGCATATATATTGTATAATGCACAATCAAAAAAGGTATTGCTTAGAAGAACTTAATTTGGGGGGTGTGCTTTGTATGGCAGCTCCGATTCCGTTCATTTTTAGATATGTTTTGTTGCGTCAATAGAAATACATTATTTGTATGATCATCATCATCAATGTGGCACGATAGCCCGATGTCGGGCCTTGGCCGCCTGAATCGTTGACCTCCAATTGTCGCGGTTACGTGACCTTGTCCTCCAGTTTCGGAAGCCCAGCAGCTGGTGGGCGTCTTCACCTACGGAGTTCTCCCAGCGAGCTCTCGGTCGTCCACGCAACCTCGCTCCGTCAATTCGTTGTGCGTTCATAACTTTCTTTGGCATGCGATTGTCGTCCATCCTTTGTACATGCCCCGCCCATTGCAGACGTTGAAGCTTCACGATTTTCGATACTAACAGCTCATCGTACAATTGATACAACTCATGGTTGTATCGGATACGCCATTGGTCTCGCTCGCGAACGGCCCCGAAAATTCGCCGAAGGACCTTTCGTTCGAATCGGTCTAGCAAAATTTCGGAGGCTTGGGTAAGGGTCCATGTTTCGCAGCCATAACATAGCACGGATCGGATGATCGTTTTGTACACGCGGAGCTTCGTGTTCCTGTGCGCAAGTTTCGAATTAATTATAGGGAGGACCGAGAAATACATTTGTATGATGCTTGGTTCAAATTGGTACACAAGAAAAAAAGTTCTTAGAGGAACCTAATTTGGGGAGCTGGGTTTATATGGAAACCCCATGACCGCATGGTCCGATTCCATCAATTCTTACTTATGTTTTGTGTCATCAATAGAAACATATTTGTGTCGAGTTTGGTTGAAATCGGTGCACAAATAAAAAAGGTTTTCTTAGAAGAACCTAATTTGGGGGGGGGGGGGGTTATGGCAGCCCCATGACCCCATTGTGCAATTTCCGCGAATGAAACATGCAAAATATGCCTGTAATAACAAGAAGCAAGTGTGCGAAATTTCAGCTTCATAGCTTTTAAATTGGCCGAGTAAAACGCGTAGAAACAGATGGACATCGCCCAATCGACTCCCCTCGTCATGCTGATCATATATATACATATTTTATATGATCGGAGATGCTTCCTTCAATGCGTTACAAACTTCATGACAAAGTTAATAAGCGAATATAAAAATCATATTGCAACGTATGATCTAGGGACGCGGGAGCGTCCCGCACGCCAAAGAAAAACGAAGAAATTTGAACAAATAAAAAGTGAGAAGCGACTAAGACTATGTTTACACGACGGAACAAGTACGGGTTTTCGGACCTCTGTAGCTCGGACCCTGGTTGGTCCTGAGTCTTCAAATTCGGTAAGCGTTGTCGCTCGCGCCGTCTTACGAAGTGTAGAAAATTTCAAGATGATACGATAAGAAACACCGGAGATATAAGAGTTTGAAAATCGCATTTTTTCAAAAATCTTGTTCTCGTTGTTCTCGTTGTTCTTGTCGTTCATTGACAGGGCTACAGCCTTGCAGAGGGCATCTCGGGATTTGGTCTCTTTTCCCATTGATAGAGTCTGTCGTGAAGGTGTGCATAGGCTATCGTTTGCTCCGATCCGTGAAGTAGAAAAAAAGATACAGCGGAAAATGTGAAAAAATACATAGAGTTTCTCGCTTAAATCTTTTTATATGTTTTAAAGGAAGCATTTTGCAAAAGTCGGGGATAGGCCCGAAAAAAGCCTAGAAAAGAATCGTATAGTATAGTATAGTATAATTGGTAGGACCGAACAAACTTTTGTATCCAAAATTTTCAGTTTTAGATCGTCTGCAAGAGCGGGGGCGGGTCGAAGTTCCTGTTTTGGTTCGTCTCATATATACGAGTACGTACACATTAGTTATTAGTAATATTGGATGAGCATACGCACTGTTTCATTCATCCCGATGATCCTAAAGCTTCCACCAAATCAGCGCGGTAGCGGTACGCAGTACACACAACACACACACCACAAGAATTGACAAGTACTCCGTGGTGTACCGCGGCGGAAACTATTTCATACATTCTGACACGTACCGCTACCGTTCTGCGCTGGTTTGGTGGAAGCTTAAATATGGCGCTGGGACACCAAATCGGTTTTGTCAAGACGGTGTATTCTGTTGTGTTCAAACCAGAGTTACGTGATGATGGCATATGGAAAATCGATTTTTCAAGGAATTCTGATGAGTTAATTTGAACAAAATTTGGCATGTAAATTTATTCTTGTAATTTCACCCGGTTTGATCCTGTTGTGGTAGGCACAAAGGGTACTGTTAGTTATATAGTGAATTTCATAGCTATCCCTGATTATTGATCATGAAACCACTTTATTGTTGTAAAAGCAATGCTCGTCAGGACTCAACAGGTTTTCGGGACCTTTGATGAGGGATAAAAGGATATTTTCACATGTACATGTCTTTCTCTATGTGTCTTAGGCGCAATGTGGAACTTAGGAAATATGGATGTTATTTGAATCACATATTGAGTACCCAGTGAGGCTTAATGGTTACATTAAAAATTAAGATTTAAGATTAGGATGAATGTGATAGAGATGAAGTAAAGGTTTAGACTCAAATTAGGGCTAAGGTTAAAGTCAAAATCAAGTTTAGGGTAACGGATAGGGTTAAAGTTATTGTTACATCGCAGTTAACGTTATTATTAGGGTTAAATGTAAGGATAGGGTTTGGGTTAAGGTTGAGTCTGAGTTTAAGGTTTAGGTATAGGCCAGGGTTATGGTCAAAGTTAGGGTTATCATTAAGTGTAATGTTATGTATAAAGATACCAAGGTTAGCGAGGTTACTAGAGCTACCAAGGCCATCGGGGTTACCGAGGCTACTAAGGGTTTGCAAGATCACCACAGTAGTCAAGTGTACTATGGTTACTAAGATTACCAAGGCGAGCAAGGTTACCAAGGAGACCAAGGAGACGAAGGTTAGCAAGGGGTTTATCATTCTTATAATTATTGTTCTCAAACAAATTCGTGAAAATAGGGCAATGAATATCGTCTTCATAATATATTTACGAATTTTGTAAATCGAAAACTGCAAAAAGATATGATATCTCACAAAAACAACTGTGTTGTAAAAGGTGTCCGCCAAAGAAAAACTCATCAGCCGCAAAAAGGATTGATATAAATACATTCCCGCCAAAATACTCGCATCTTGTCTCAATGATGGTGGTGGAGCAAATTTTTTTCAACGCTATTTGGCGGGGAGCTTGAATAAGGTTAATAACAAAATAAAATCAATATTAAGAAATTTATGAAAGAACTTTTATCGTATAGAAAAAAAACGAGTTCCATACGAAGGAAAGCTAAATAAGGTTCTAAAACGCATTTTTATTTTCTATAAGACTGGAAGCTTCAAAATTATCAAGAAAAGAACATAGTAGCAAATAGTACCCTCGTTCAGCTCCCCGCCAATAAGCGTTGAAAAAAATTTGCTCCACCACCATCATTGAGACAAGATGCGAGTATTTTGGCGGGAATGTATTTATATCAATCCTTTTTGCGGCTGATGAGTTTTTCTTTAGCGGACACCTTTTACAACACAGTTGTTTTTGTGAGATGTATAGATACACTACACAAATTTGCTTTTACTATAATTAATTTGTTATAAAAAATTGGTGGAATATTTACATGTTTGACTTAATTTTTCATGGTTTTATTTTACCTTTTTGCTAAAAAAAAAAGCTGTAAATCTCGACCGTTTGACGTAGAATTGAAGTGGCAATCAGGCGGGTGTTAAATTAAATTAAACATTTGACTAATTAGCTAGTATATTTTTTAGTTTTAAAATTAAGCTTTACAATAAATGTTTAATAAATCCAATAAATGTTAACTATAGCTATAAACTTATAAATAAGTACATACACTGCGCGACAAATGCTTAGGTACACTCATATTTCCTTCTATGAAGCGGTAAAATAAAAGCTTACCGGTTCAAGAAATGTTATTTTCGGAACTATTAAATATCACAAACAAAATGAATGGACTGAATCCCCACAGGACATTTTCCTTAAATTATAGTAATTTATTTCATTCAAAGAGTCAATTTCCAGTGCGACAATTGCTTAGGTCCAGGGATAATTTTACCGTTTTACATAATGTTTTCGCTGAAAAATATTTCAGAAAACAATGAAAGAGGATAAATACGAAAAAACAAGAGCATTTTTTGTAATTTAATAGTGTGTATTCCCGCCATTTTTATTTATAATTTCATAAAGCCTTCGAGGCAGGGAATCGTATAAAGAATGCAGCACGGATATCGGTATTTTAAACCAAGCTGTCTTAATTCCATGAATTACCTCTTCTTTAGAGTCGTATTGTTTACCACTACTGTAAACCTCCCGAACAAGCCACCCCCAAATGTTTATTGCCAGGGGAGATGGGCACCCAGTCTAACATAGTCACATTTTCCTCCTCAATAAACGATTTAACCATCCCCGCAGTATGAATTGGGGCAATATCATGTTGCAATATGCAAGGATCGCCTCCGTACATGACATTTGTCTTAGGGATTTCCTCTTCTAAGAGCTGTTTATAAGATGAATCCGTTTTGCGACCACGTACGATGACCAAGTCGATAGTTCCATGATATGAGATGGCTCCCCATACCATAACGGAACCTATTCGGGAGTGATGGCGTGACAGGTACATTGGTTCCTTCCTAATATCATGATTATAGTAGGAGAACCCATCTGGACTGTCCACACAAAACCGTTTTTCATCCGTCAATATTACCTGCCTCCATTGTGATGTCCAGTTCATGAATCTTGAGGCGAATTCCTGGCGCTGTATGCGATGTTGCGGGGTTAAGGCTGTTTTTTTCTTTAACCGTAAACGTTTCAAACAAGATGAAGATCCAAGAACTCGTTGAATGGTCCTTACACTTGCTGATAACACCAAAATCTCCCCAAGCTTACGCGCAGTAAGGGGCGAATTCGAGGCTTCTCTTAAGAGACTTCGCCGTGATGCACCGGAAATCGTTTTTTTCTGCCTCCTGCGTATCGTCGGCCATAATTTTCACTTTCTCGTATAAAATTATTAACTACGTTCGAGCTCCGCTGAGTCCGTATTGCAGTTTGTCGGTTTGAATATGCTTCTTGCTTTAGTATGGAAATTGTCGCCTTTTCCTCGGCAGAAAATTGCTTTCCTTTTGACATTGTCCACTATATGACTCACAGAGTACAACGCGAAAAAAAATGTTTCCACAAACACTTCTCACCACGACGAGACAAAGTAAGTAAACCTATACAATTGTAGCAGTGGAAATTGCAATTTTCATTTTAAAAAATTCCGTTAGCTATGCGAGTTGCTTGATAGAATTGTAATATTTACTATTGATGACTAGAAAACCAATATAAGATACATTATCGTAACTGTTAAACATTTGGCAGTTTCTATTCTATACTTTACATTGTTGGAGATCCTTCCAGTGTGTTAATCCTCGGGATAAATCCACCAAATAGCAAAGAGCCAGATAATGTGACCAAAAATCAACCCGAGGCACTACGAAATTATAGCGACAAGGACATCATAATCCGGGGGGGGGGGGGGTATGTATAAATCAACCTCTAAATAACACAAAATCCTGATACACAGAGCGCCGTGTCGTCAGGAATTTGATATTTCCATTCCTTTTGCTTCTTAGTGTGGAGAATATCTTATATTATGACTTTTTATCACCTTCTGAGCAGCAAGTGCGCCTGTGTAGAGTTGCTTGTTGAAATATACACACTGAGTTGCCGCTTCGAAATTATGTGGCATAATTGGGAAGAGAGGAAAATTGGACAATCAAAATTATAACATGAAATTCACAATTTCGGCTATTGAAAATAATTCGAAGATGATTATAAATCAATTAAGGTAAAAAATCGTTTCGCCAAATCGTTTTTACTAAGCAGATCACCAACTCTGATCGGGACACTGCACAAAATGATTCTCAACTTTTTTGTGTAATTTTAAAGGTTAAAATTTAAATTTCCGGGGAGATAATAGAATCGAGGAATTCACTAGTTTTGCCACTGAACTGAACTCTACTGAACCGATAATAGCAGTCGCGAAATTTTTAATTAAACAGAAGCCATAAAGTTAGCAGACGATGTTTTTTTGTGATTTTAAAAAGAAATGGCGAATTCCTTTTAATATAATTTATGAATTCCCAAATGTTAGTAACTTGTTTCGGCATTTTATAAAATAATTTTGCTGTTAAATTGAGTACGATAAAGTGATAAGATTCAAATCGTAATGCCTGATAACTTTTTCAAAAAAGTTGGTAGCTTTCGAGAAAGTGGGATTTTTATCAATTTTGGAGCCATGTTTTGTAGATTTTCAACTTTGTTTTATAAAACACATAAATTACTTTTCTGTTGTTCCCGTGTTGGTGCATTTGTTTTTTATTTTAATATTCACACACAGTCGAAAAATTTGGTGTACTTTCAATGTAAAAATTTATCTATATAATTCTCTCTAATTTTTGTATAAAAATAATAAAGCATGGTTATATTGAAATGAGAATAATAAGAATAAGAATAGAATGTACACCACAAATAGTGTCAGTTATTTCGACACAATAACTCGTAGATTTAATAAGAAACTAAGGTAAAATCAATAGATCATTTCAAAAAGAAACCATTTTCATAAACACCCGAAACTGTATTGTCTTTCTCTGTACCGTAACCCCTTGTGGGGCATGGTGCATTCACTCAGTCGTTTATAGGCAATTTCGAGTCAACGTTACATTGCATATCATTTCGGAGTGTTATAATGTTGCAAGCACTATATATTTCCTATCCACACATTTACGGAAATTTTTGACCACGCCGAGATTCGATCTCCGGACATCTAGATTACTAGCATCGCGACTCAACCAAGTGAGCCACAGAGGAACTGCACTGTACGCAACATTAACTTGCCCATGTTCCATATCGTAAACGATACTTCAGGGATGAAATTTACCTTAATTTTGGGTAGAAATTAAATTTTTATCTAAGATCTGTATCGAATTGATTCGCTTACATGGATAACAGCTTTCAGTGGAAATTCGATTTGAGATTTGACTTTGCGACCGCGTAAAAATTATAAGCACATTATTATTAGATATCCTGACTTCTAGGCAAATGGTTTTATAGAAAAAATATTCAAATTTGAGTAGAACCATCATCTATCAAAAAGATAGATAAAAATGATCCACTTTTTGTGTAAATATGTTTTACTCCCGTTGAGTTTATAAAGCGAATTCGTATGCATGCTTGTTATAAACTATGTTGAGTTAAAATTATCCAAAAAATTACACCAGTTTTTCAACTGTGATACGCCAAAATAGAACAACAAAAAACCTGGGGCCTATTGCACAATGGACTAATATTACTAGTACTCCAATCAATAAGAGACGAAATAATAGGGGTTAGCGTGCAAAAATTGGGGATGTCTCAAATTTTTTATATGTTATACAAAAAACGAGACCGAGGCTAATTTCGGGCGCGTCCGAAATTTGGATACCCTTCGCTCTCCTCCCCCCCCCCATTCATTTCCTTCCGTCTCCACAAAAGTTCCCTTGCGTCAAAAAAACACTATTTGTGTCGGGTTTGGTTGGAATAAGTGGGCAAATAAAAATATTTACTCAGAAAATGTTTTTGGGGGATGGGGGAGCATAGCCCTATAGTACGATTCCATTTGTGTTGACCAATTTTTTGTGTGAAGTTTGGTTGAATTTGGTGCACAAATAGAAAAGCTTTTCTTTGAAGGACCTAATTTGGGGGGTTGGGTTTGTATGGCAGCTCCATGACCCCATGGTCCGATTTGATCCATTCTTAGATATGTTTTGTGTTATCAATAGAAACACATTTGAGTGAAATTTTGTTGAAATTAGTGTATAAACAAAAAAGTTTTTCTTAGAAGAACTTGAATTGGGGGGCTAGGTTTGTATGGCAGCCCCATGACCCAGTGATCCAATTTTGCTGAATCAAACATACAAACAGCCTGCAACAATAAGAAGCTCTTGTGCAAAATTTCAGCTTGCTAGCTTCAATACCCGCCGAGTAAAACGCGTCGCAACAGACAGATAGACAGACAGACGGACATCGCCCAATCGACTCCCCAAGTCATGCTGATCATATATGTATACTTTTTATATGGTCGGAGATGCTTCCTTTAATGCGTTACAAACTTCATGACAAAGTTAATATACCCTTTCACTCTATGAGCGAAGGGTATAAAAAATTATTAGTGAATTTACTAATAACTTGTAATTTCTGTTGCACAATCTAAAACTACAAGTACTAATAATATTAGTAAAATTCCTTATACTATCTACTGAAAATATTAGTTTCTGTTGCATAGTTGAATGTTATTTACATGCATATAGCCAATCTATAGATACATGTATACCAATTATGTTGTGTGGATGTTTTCTATGTGAAATTTCTGATTTTTAAATTAGCTATATCTGGATAACTGTTAAATTCGACCTATGCATGTAAGATGAACTTTATAGGAAATTGTGTAAGCTTTCATTCTTGTTCAGACATTTTTTTCGTAGAGTTCGCGGTTTCGGAGATATAGCGGGGATAGAGCTAATAAGCACAAGAATGAGATATTTGAACCCGCTCTCCCAACGTTAGCGCACTCCCCATGACCGCGTGCTTTTAGTATGTTTTCCTCCGAACCGCCCATTATGGATCCATGAAATAAAAAACCGTCCCCCCATGCCGTTTTTTCACAATGTTTGTCTTTATCCTTGAAAATAGAGAAAATTGAATTCGGAAGCTCGGTTTTAACTCCTAAGCTTTTGACTGATTGAAGACAGGACAACGGGGAGCACATCAAATGAAAGCCAATTAAACATCGTACAAATCAGTCGTGAAACAGTTTTCCGAAAAACAATCGCGAGAGACACCAGACCCAAAAAAATAAACAAAATAACGATTTTTCAACAATTTTCGGATTTCAATAACCTGTATCGGGGGAACCGTTAGGAATTCGGCATTTGTGTGTTCAAATAAGTTTTTGGAAATTTAATGGGCTTTAGTACTGCCATACAAATACTCTCAGGACGACTCACCGCTTCCGAGATATTTCCAAGATTAAGTCGACAACCTGCAAAAATGAATCCTTTAGCCCCCCCTCCCCACGTTAGCGCACACCTCATGACCGCGAGCTTTTAGTATGTTTTCCTCCGAACCGCCCATTATGGATCCATGAAATAAAAGATCGTCCCCCCTGCCGTTTTTTCACAATGGTTGTCTTCATTCTGATGAGTATAGAATATTACTTCGTTGAGACTCTCTTAACTCTCGAATGATAGGAGACAAGCCAAGAAGAAGTATATCAAATTAAGGAAAATTTACCACTTACTAACTTTACCCTACAAAAGTTTTTTGAAAAACAAATCGAAGAGACACCAGAGTCAATAGAATGCAAAAAAAAAAATTTTTTACTTTTATTGAACAATATCGGAAGAACCGTTAGGAGTTTTGCATATGTAAGTATGGGCAAATAAATAGGATATTTAGAAAGCTTTAATGCTTACTCACAACTTTTTTCTTTGCGACTCACCGTTTTCGAAATATAGCCCAAAACACCAAAAATTGCACCTTTAACCCCCTCTCCCCGCGTTAGCGCACCCCTCAGCTCCGAGTAAAATTAGTACCTTTATCCTGACAAAATACCGAAGAAAAAAATCGTCACCCCCTTCGATGTTCTCTATAATGTCTTGTTTGATTGGCCTAATAGTAAATTCAATAGTAATTGTCACTTGTAGTTTTTTGTGCAACAGGCCCCTGCATTTTTTCCCAATATATTACACTAGCCGTGAAAGCTCGCTTCGCTCGCTTTCACATCTAGAGCTCGCTACACTCGCGTTGTTCACTTCACGAACAACTTATTTATAACCAAAGTAATCTCGATAATTAATAATTAAAAATGAAAATAATCCCTCCATATCAACAAAAATAGTTTATTAAAGCTTTTCCACAAAAATTTTACAAAATATAAAATTATAAAAACTGAGCAAAGCAAAATTTATATAAAGGAAGTACGGCTTTATGCTAACCTAGATTATTTCGATAAATATAATGAAAAATAAAAATTGTTGCTCCATATCAACAAAATGCGTTTAATAAAGGTTGCTTCATAAATAAGAATATAACAACTTTCAAAATAAATGAAAATATAACAACTAATGAAAGCGAAAATTCGGAAGTAAAAGCTCTTATTCGGCTTGTTTATGTTTTGACATAAGATACATCATTCTTGCTTACCCTGAAAGCAATCAAATTACATTCAAAGCAATTGTTTAAATGTAGACTAACGCTGGCTTGATACCACTTCCTTGTTAAGAATATCCTTGTTCCCATTCAAAGTAATCAAATTGTTTCCAAAGAACTCATAAATAGTCACCGTGTACGCTTCAGCATACCGCGCCAAACCCATAAATCCTAACTATTACATTTTTGTAGTCGTTTCCTCACCTTAAAGGACCCTATGCATTCTAAAGACAGTAACTTCAATTAAAAAAAGATCTACTGCTTCAGTAATATGATCATCTTCAAATGATATGTAGATTTCCCCACTAACAACGTCCTTGTAAGAATTCAAACTGTTTTAAAAGGACTTAAACTGCGTGCAAATTTATTTTATTGCATACGCTTTTGCATCTCCAGTCATATGACACCCATATTACTTAGATACCACTTGGTTGCTAAAAATATCCTTTATATCCTAAAGGAACAATTGTGAAAGGATACAAAATTTCTTCAATGATATTAGAATACATCTTCACTACAATTCCAAACATATAGATTTCTATCAATTTTGGACTTCTTTTCACTTTATGATTGGAAGAGCCCTTTTGCCATATCCACACTTGCAACAGGACCTATTTATAACGATATGGTATAAAAATGCCATACACATGCCTCAAGTAAGCTGCACACCTAATTTGGTCAAAATCGAACCACGGGAAATGCGTCTTTAAGCAAAATCCGAAAAGACTTAAGCGAGTAAATAAAATTTTAGGCGTAAGGGAATTTACCGTATTTCTAAGCCGAAAATGGAAAACTGAGGTATCCTATGTTCGTCTTTCTTACAGATATAGCGATTGGAAAAAATAATTTTTAAGATCCGTCCAGTAGTTTTTGAGCCAAACCGTTACAAACATTCCCATATAAGCAATTTTATATAATAGTATAGATTAGACATCTACATTTCAATTCCTTGTAGCCATAGGGTAAAGAAAGACGGTTTACAAATAGCTGGGTAATCCCTTTCTTATATGGTGTTCGTTACCTTAAACTAAAAGATTATACCTACCTAGTACATATTGTGCATAAAGGAAAAATTGTGGACAAAAAAAAAATATTTTTAGGGCATTCGGGGATACTGAAAAAATATCCACAATTTTTTTTTTCATTTGAACGACTACTATGATTGAACTGATTTACCTACAACCTTGCTTTAGCTGCCGTTGGTTAGGTAATGAATTCCGTATTAAATCTGTAGAGATGGATGCGTGTTTAACTGTTCAGTAAAACTCCCGCAAGAGGGGGTCCGTGTCCTTGTGACACTGCGCCTATACCCAACTAGTTTGTGGATTTATGACCATACGGCCTGAGTCAAACTGCTGCCTAGTAAGCGGATGGTGTCTGAAGTCAACGGTGGCGCTACCAGTCTGCTTTAAGCAGACGAGTAGTAAACAGGCAAAACGATCCTGCGGCCGGCAAGCCGAATTCGTTAGGTCTAACCGAAGGGGGACCAAAGGATGATCACACATGCTATTAGAAATCTTTAGCGAATAGTGTACCTCGGGGATGGGTGTGCCCAGGGCCAGGGGACCATGGTCTCTGCCCATCATGGCGTTGGACTCGAGGGGGTATGTGGTGCTCGACAAGTCGACCAGCTAGAGTCGCATCACAAGGTGGGGTTCCAAAGGTAAGCCATACCGGCGGAGAACACTCTTCCGGCTTTCAGCCGGATAAACATTGCCGTCCCGCAAGAGAGGGAGGTTATGGCCGCTTGGCTTAGGTACTCTCAACGGCAAATGTGAGGTATACGCAGGATGGATGTCCAGTACAACTTCCATACAAATACAGATAGTTTACTGAATTTAGTAACATACCTACATAAGTATCCGCTCGGAAATTAGAACGCGTAGAAATTAGAATAGCTTGGAAATTAGAACAAGCGAATTAGATACACTGGCCACTGTAAAATTAGAAAAAAGTGTTCCAATTTTCAGGCGGAAGAAGTTTGATTACACAATTCTTATGTTTTATTTCTGTTCTTAACAATAAAATTCATTCCGTTACAATTTTCTCGCATAAAGTACATAATGTCGAAAATTTGCTACCAGAAAACGTCACTTTCGGGAAGCAATTCTACTATTGAAATTAGCACAGGCTCTTGTTTGTCAATTTGTATTGCGGTCCAATTCCTCTATGTTGGAAAATGAATAAATAAACGATTTTGCATAATACCTTAAGGCGACAATTTTTACTATAACTCACGGAACACTTTTTCGCCTCTAGCCAAAAACGCTTGGAAATTAGAACATCTTAGAAATTAGAATTGGCCAAAACTTTTTTTTCCTCACAACCCTAAAGCTACAGTCAGACCGTGCTAGTACTAGCTACTAGTGCATGCATACAAGAAATCTCCACGGTGACGACGACGTCAACAACGAAACAGTGTCATATAAATGGGTGACTACGCGTTGTTACGACGCGACGTTCGTTACCGAGAGTGTGTGCAACTAGACGCGTGAATAGTCACCCTATCTACCTAGAAATTAGTTGTATGCGCGAAGTTACCACGGTGACGACGCGACGTCGTAAACAATCAAAAAAGTGTTATGCAATTTTACTAGTAAGTAGTAAAATGTATTTAATAGTGGAATAGGACATGTTCAATTATTCTACTGGGAAGTGAATATGCACTACAATTATTTCTCGGTGGATTTCGAATTAACGGCTCAACGGATCCACACGAAATTCAGTGGGAATGTGTATAATGGTAGGGTATTTGCTACGAATACCTTTGAAGTAGGAAAATGTTAACAGGGTGTCCCAAAGGAGGTGCAAAAGTAGATCATTTTATTTGTCATCGGAAAAGGGTGTATATCGACATGAAATTCAGTGTAAATTTGTAGAATGGTAGGCTATTTGCTACAAACACCTTTGAGATTACGAAATATCAACAGGGTGTCCTAAAAAAGGTGCAAAAGCTGATTATAATCGGGACTAAATTTTGTTTGAATGTGTAGAATGGTAGGGTATTTGCTACGAATGCCTTCGAGATTACGAAATGGTAACAGGGTGTCCGAGACGAGGTGCGAAAGTCGATTATTCTATTTGTCATCGGAAAAGGGTGTATATCGACATGAAATTCAGTGTAAATTTGCAGAATGGTAGGCTATTTGCTACAAACACCTTTGAGATTACGAAATATCAACAGCGTGTCCTAACAAAGGTGCAAAAGATGATTATAATCGGCAATAAATTTTGTTTCAATGTGTAGAATGGTAGAGTATTTGCTACGAATGCCTTCGAGATTACGAAATGGTAACAGGGTGTTCGAGACGAGGTGCGAAAGTCGATTATTCTATTTGTCATCGGAAAAGGGTGTATCGGCTCGTATATCGACATGAAATTCAGTGTAAATTTGCAGAATGGTAGCCTACTCGATTCATTCAGTATAAATTCGTCGAGGCGTGGCGTTATTTCTTCTATAGTCTTTATCTGCGACTAGCCCGATTTTAGTATTTCAAATAAAAAAGATAGAGCAAGTCTTTTTCATTTAATTTTTTCTGACCCCATCCTCTCCAATGTGGTTGTTTTAAACAGGAAACTAGTAATTAATATGCAATGTATTCCATGTCTTTTTATATGTCTTCTTCTTCTTTATATGCTAGTCACAATTATAAATAAATATGATAAAAATGTTTTTTTTTTACCAAAAACGAGTTTTTAGACACCTGGCCCTCTACTGGTTCCAAAACACTAAAAGTAGCCTGACTCTGCCTTTTCTATTTGAAATGCTAAAATGACACTAGTCGCAGATACAGACTATAGAAAAAATAGGGGTAGCGACCCTTCGACGAAAATGCACAGCAAACAGTCACTTTTTGTGAATGTTTTCTGTAACCGCAGGTTTTTCGAATTTTTGTATTGTGTTGTTAGCTATTGTTTGTTGGGTATGCTGATTATGACAACCACTTTTGCACCTCGTTTGAGAGACCCTGATAACATTTCCCGACTACAAAGGTATTCGTAGCAAATATCCTACCATTCTACACATTCATTCTAAATTTATTGCCGATTATTATCTACTTTTGCACCTCGTTTAGGACACCCTGTAAGCATTTCCCAATCTCAAAGGTATTTGTAGCAAATAACCTACCATTCGACATATTTACACTGAATTTCATGTCGATATACACCCTTTTCCGATGACAAATAAAGTGATCTACTTTTGCACCTCGTTTAGGACACCCTGTTCCAATTCCCAATCTCAAAGGTATATGTAGCAAATATCCTACCATTCTACATATTTACACTGAATTTCATGTCGATATACGAGCCGGTACACCTTTTTCCGATGACAAATAAAATTATCTACTTTTGTACCTCCTTTGGGACACCCTGATAACATTTCCTTACTTCAAAGGTATTCGTAGCAAATACCCTATCATTTTAAATATTCACACTAAATTGATTGCCGATTATAATCAGCTTTTGCACCTTTGTTAGGACACCCTGTTGATATTTCGTAATCTCACAGGTGTTTGTAGCAAATAGCCTACCATTCTGCAAATTTACACTGAATTTCATGTCGATATACGAGCCGATACACCCTTTTCCGATGACAAATAGAATAATCGACTTTCGCACCTCGTCTCGAACACCCTGTTACCATTTCGTAATCTCGAAGGCATTCGTAGCAAATACCCTACCATTCTACACATTGAAACAAAATTTATTGCCGATTATAATCAGCTTTTGCACCTTTTTTAGGACACCCTGTTGATATTTCGTAATCTCAAAAGTGTTTGTAGCAAATAGCCTACCATTCTACAAATTTACACTGAATTTCATGTCGATATACGAGCCGATACACCCTTTTCCGATGACAAATAGAATAATCGACTTTCGCACCTCGTCTCGGACACCCTGTTACCATTTCGTAATCTCGAAGGCATTCGTAGCAAATACCCTACAATTTTACACATTCACACTGATCGATCGGTTGAGCAGTTAATTCGAAATCCACCGAAAAATAATTTTAGCGTATATTCACTCGCTGGCTGGGTGCTAGTCGAATTGAACATGTCCTATTCCACTAGTATCTAGGAAATGTGTCTGTTGACTAGCTACTAGTCAAATTGCACAACAGTTTGTTGATTGTTTACGACGTCGTCACCGTAGTAATTTCACGTTTGCAACTAACTCCTGTATATAGGGTGACTAGTTGCGCGTCTAGTTGCATCACACTTTCGGTGACGACGTCGTAACAACGCATAGTCACCCATTTACATGACACTGTTTTCGTTGTTTATTACGTGTCGTCGCCTATGGTGATTTCTCGAATGCAATTTTACTAGTACTAGTAGCTCGCCAAATGTGACTGTAGCTTAAAGCTAAAGTCACATTTGGCGAGTTTACTAGCGCTAGTAATAATATGTTCATAGTGACCGAAAACATATAATTTGGGGCTATTTTCATGTTTTCGTATGAAAACAGCCCAAAAACATTTCAATTCCCATACGAACTGACACATTGAAAATACCCTATTTTGCGTGTTTTCTATGAAAACTTGATTTTTTTTTTTCAAATGAAAACATGCACCCAAGTATCAAACCTAAATTCCCCTATTCAGCACATTTCGGTTCAATCCGATATTTTAACTGACACCCGAAAAAAATGTTCAGTTTCGTGTGTTTGCCAATGTTCTTAATTTCTCCATGATAAGAGAATGGACGGTCAGTTTGAAGTGATGAAATATGTTGCAAATGATTATCGATGACTGCACCAGCACAATTTTATACTTAGAACGATTTATAGGCAAAATAATATTGACGGTTGTCATATGAAATTACAAATAGTGCACTGTGAACACTTTTCGGTGATTTCTGAAAACGTACGGCGAAATCAATCCGTTTTCGTCCACTCTGAACATAATATAAAGTTGCATTCGAGAAATCACCATAGGCACTAATAAACAACGAAAACAGTGTCATGTAAATGGGTGACTATGCGTTGTTACGACGTCGTCACCGAAAGTGTGAGGCAACTAGACGCGTAACTAGTCACCCTATCTACAGGAGTTAGTCGCAAACGAGAAATTACTACGGTGACGACGTCGTAAACAACCAACAAAGTGCTGTGCAATTTTACTAGTAGCTAGTAATTAGATCCATTTTACTAGCTACTAGTGAAATAGGACAATTCGACTAGCAACCAACCAGCGAGTAAATATACACTACAATTATTTCTCGGCGGATTTCCCTCTGTCCCTATCTACTTTCTAGCGAAACCACAGCCAAGGGAACGGGCTTGGAAAAAATAGCGGGGAAAGAAGACCCTGTTGAGCTTGACACTGACCACTATATGGTGAAGGCGACTTATAGGTGCAGAATTTCTTCGGTGCATCATTCGAGGTTCAACCCGGCAAACATTTTTGCGGTTGGCAAATTGTTGGATGATACCACGGTGGTCACTTATACGACTGCCCTTGAGGAGAAGCTGACGCCCTTGCTAAATAACATCAGCACCAAAGGCACCCTTGAGATCTGGGATACACTCAAAGACAAAGGGTTCGCAGAGGAGGTTGTGGGATACAAAGCCCGGCGAGCCCGAAATGATTGGTTTGATAAAGAATGTCAAAATGCGGTAGATGCTAAAAACGAGGCATATCGCCAATGGACTGAACGCGCAACTAGAGCCAAAAAAACAAAATATGACGAGCTTCGACAATTTTCGAATAGGTTAATTAGGCGTAAGAAACGTAAGCATCTTGACGAGCAGTTGATGCAAATAAACCAAAGACTAGCTAGTATAGGAACAGTAGACAAGCGTACAAGCTGATTAATTCAATTAAAAGTGGATACCAACCCAGAACCACCCTCTGTAAGGATAAGGATGGCAATATCATTAGCGACACCGATAGCGTTGATAAACGCTGGGCCTCACATTTTGAAGAGCTCCTCAATGTTCAACCGAACAACCCCACACAAGAAGCTCCGGAGCTGATGGCTGAAACAGGCCCTCCCGTTCAACCCCCAACAGTAGAAGAAGTTGATCTCGCCATGCAAGCACTAAAACATAATAAAGCCCCGGGCGCTGACGAGATTTCAGCTGAACTGCTGAAGCATGGTGGGGAGAGCCTTGTTAAGGCTATACACACACTTATCGTTAAAGTATGGAACGACGAAATACTCCCGGGAGTTTGGCGTAAAAGTATCATTTGCCCAATCCACACAAAAGGGGATAAGTTGAAATGTGAGAACTACAGGTGAGAGTTCAGAACAGACTCACTGACCTATTTGAAACTCGTCCTGGACTCAAGCAAGGCGACGGGCTGGCGCCGACGCTCTTCAACCTGGATCTGGAGTATGTGATTCGAGCCATGAATCTGGACAGCAGCGGAACGCTACTCATTAAATCGACTCAACTAGTAGCCTATGCCGACGACATCAACATCATGTCTCGAAGATTGGGTGATGCAGAAAGCCTTCTGCATAATCTCAATAACGCCGCCAAAGAAGTTGGGCTACATATCAACGAATCTAAAACCAAGGTCATGATGCAATCAAAAACTAGAACGCCAGTAAATTTAAGCATCACAGTGGGGGACCTCAATATAGAATATGTAGACAACTTCACTTACCTGGGTTGCAATTTGTCAAAGGACGCCAACGAAACAGATGAGATAAAGCGATGGATACAACTAGCTAATAAGTGTAACTTTGCGGTCCTCCAAATTATGAATTCGAAGCTGGTGCACAGGAACACGAAGCTCCACGTGTATAAAACCATCATCCGACCAGTGCTACGCTATGACTGCGAGGCATGGGCCCTAACCCAAAACTCTGAACACCTGTTCGACACATTCGAGCGAAAGGTTCTCCGAAGAATCTTCGGGGCCGTTCGTGAACGAGGTGAATGGCGCATCCGGTACAACCTTGAGTTGTATCAGCTGTATGATGAGCTACAGGTGTCGAACATCGTGAAATTGCAGCGATTGCAATGGGCGGGACATGCACAAAGGATGAATGACGATCGCATGCCCAAAAAGGTGATGAACGCGTAACGAGTGGACGGAGCCAGATTGCGTGGACGACCGAGAGCCCGATGGGAGCATTCTGTATGTGAGGACGCCCAGACTTTCGGAACTGGAGGACAAGGACAGCTGTATGATGAGCTACAGGTGTCGAATATCGTGAAATTGCAGCGATTGCAATGGGTGGGACATGCACAAAGGATGAATGACGATCGCATGCCCAAAAAGGTGATGAACGCGCAACGAGTGGACGGAGCCAGATTGCGTGGACGACCGAGAGCCCGATGGGAGCATTCTGTATGTGAGGACGCCTAGGCTTTCGGAACTGGAGGACAAGGTCGCGTGACCGCGACAACCCCCCAGTTAATATACCCTTTCACTCATAGAGTGAATGGGCGATGTCCGTCTGTCTGTCTGTCTGTCTGTCCGTCTGTTGCAGTGCGTTTTTCTCGGCCGCTATAATAGCTAGAGAGCTGAAATTTTGTACACATGCTTATTATTGTTGCAGGCTGTTTGTATGTTTGAATCGCTTAAATCGGACAAGGGGGTCATGGGGCTGCCATACAAACTTAACCCACCAATTTAGGTTCTTCTGAGTAAAACTTTTTTATTTGTGTACCAATTTCAACCTAACTTCGCTTAAATGTGTTTCTATTAATGACACACAACATATGTAAAACTGGATCAAATCCGACCATGGGGTCATGGGGCTGCCATACAAACCTAGTCCCCCAATTTGAGTTGTTCTAAGAAAAACATTTTTATTTGTGTACCAATTTCAACCAAATTTCACACAAATGTGTTTCTAAAGATAACACAAAATATATGCCAGAATGGATCAAATCGGACCATGTTGTCATGGGGCTGCCATACAAACTTAACCCCCCAAATTAGGTTCTTCTAAGAAAAACTTTTTTATTTGTGCACCAATTTCACCCAAATTTCTATTGATGACAAAAAACACATGTAAGAATGGATTAAATCGGACCATGGGGTCATGGGGCTGCCATACAAATCCAACCCCCCAAATTAGGTTCTTCTAAGAAAAATTTTTTCATTTGTGCACGAAAATCAACCAAATTTCACACAAATGTATTTCTATTGATGACACAAAACATATGTAAGATTGAATCAAATCGGACCATGGGGTCATGGGGCTGCCATACAAACCAAACCCCCGATATTGGTTCTTCTAAGAAACATTTTTTTACACCAATTTCACAAAACCTTGAATTAATGTGTCTTTATCAAAGCAACTAAAAAGTTCAAAAGGAATGGAATCATACTGTGGGGTCATGCTCCGGCAACCCCAATAAAATTTTCCGAGTAAATATTTTTATTTGCCCACTTATTTCAACCAAGCCCAAAACTTTTGTCAAGACGGAAGAAAAAGAATGAGGAGGGGGATTAAATACAAGTTATAGGTACGCCCGAAAAAAACTTTTAGCCCAAGCGAAGGGTATCCGAATTTCGGCCGCGCCCGAAATTAGCCTCGGCCCCGGGGGTTGGCGAGCGTAGCGAGCAGGGGGCGAAGCCCCCTAGTTTTTTCTGACTCCATCCTCTCCAATGTGATTGTTTTAAACAAGAAACGAGTAATTAATATGCAATATATATTTAATCTCTTTTTATATGTCTTCTTCTTCTTTATATGCCAATCACAATTTCGTGTCCTTTTTAGGAATTTCTGTTTTTTTTTTTCGCAAAAACACTCTTTAGACACATGGCCTACTGATTCTAAAACACTAAAAGTAGCCTGGCTCTATCTTTTATATTTGAAATGCTAAAATGGGACTAGTTGCAGATACAGACTATAGAAAAAGTAGCACCACCCTCGACGAAAATGCACAGCAAACAGTCACTTTTTGTGAATGTTTCTGTAACCGCAGGTTTTTCGAATTTTTGTATTGTGTTGTTAGCTATTATTTGTTGGGTATGCTGATTATGACAACCAATTTTGCACCTCGTTTGAGAGACCCTGAAAAAATTTCCCTACTACATTCATACTAATTTTATTGCCGACTATAATCTACTTTTACACCTCGTTTAAGACACCCTGTTAACATTTCCCAATATCAGAGGTATTTGTTGCAAATACTCTACCATTCTACACATTCACACTGGATTTCATGTCGATCGGTTGAGCTTTTAATTCGAAATCCACCGAGAAATAATAATTGTAGCGTATATTCACTTGCCAGTAGAATTTAACATGTCATATTCCACTAGTAGATACATTTTACTAGCTACTACACTCGGCTTTACAAAAATCGGGCCACTCGCCACTTTCGAACTCAAATTTAATTTTCTCAAAAAGTATGAAACTTACATTTATGAAAGTTATATACAGAAAGTGCATTTAATGGCAATTCAAATGACTATGATTTTTATCTGAAAAACCGGTAACTCACGCAACAAACACAATGCCTGTTTCGATTAGAGTTTGCGCTTACCGTGTGGCCCGGATTCATTGAAGCTCAGTGTAGTAAAATTGCATAACACTTTTTTTGATTGTTTACGACGCACAGTGGTGCGAAAAACCCGAATTTTGGAAACAATTATAAAAACAGGTCAATCTTAATGTAATTGGCCATTCTAAATCGAATGGAATTGGTTTCACGCAGATAGGATCAGCCGTTTTGAAGTCATTTTGATTTTAAGGGGGGAGAGGGGATCATTTTTCAGTTTTTCCTAATGATTTGAAAAACTATAAAAGTTACAGCAAAATAGTTCGAGGACACATGAAGCTACTCAAAATTACCTTTGCAATGACATATAATACAATTGACTTATTTTGATAAATTATACCCTAGACCAAAAAATAAAATTGGATATTATCATTTTTTGGCATTTACATTTTTTACTGTAACTCTGCAAGAAATGCTAGTTAAGCCAGCATAATTTAGGGAAATATTCTTAATAAAATGAAGTTGATGTTTGCCAAAAATTGAGTTGCTCCGACCAAGGACACGCCTGATTCGCCTACTAGAACTTGTTCAAGTCAAAACGTCCATAGCTCCTCTCCAGGGGGAAGGGAGGTGGTAAATTTTGGCTGAACGTCAAGAGTCCTTTTATACTCTCCGCCAAAAACTAGTTCAATAGGATGAAAACTACGGTTATCTCCGGTTCAAAGAACCCAACATAATTTACAGTAGATATTCAAAAATCGTGTCAAAAACAGCCAACATGACATAACACAATGGGTTATAAAAGTAGCCTGGGGTTCTATGGGGTTATGATTCTTACATATTTGTAATCTTGAGACTTTCTGGAATAATGTAGCATAAGCAGACGCTGGGAGGCACGTGGAGGTAGTTGTTAAAACTCAAGGTGAAAAATCCAGTTAGGGTCAATTTGACCTTCAATGATTCAAATTAAACAAAATTTTTTTCCAAATTTTTCTTTTTACTTTTTTTATGCTAACTAAATCATAAAACAACGTTTTATCCGAATTTATAGTCAGGGTTTTCATTGAAACTTGATTATGGAAAAATGTGCAAAAACTGCAAAATCACTTCTTTACACTTTGAGAGCCGCTGATTTCTTACTGTGACAGATATCGGTCCGAAATTTTTTGTAGAAAGAAACTTCAAAATGTTCACTATGCGATGAATCATTCACAAAAGCTCTCCAATAGCATACATTTTTTGAATCTTTGCCTCTACCGCCCCACTGTGCGACGTCGCGTCGCCGTCACCGCGGTAATTTCGCGCTTGCAACTAATTCCTAGGTAGATAGGGTGACTATTCACGCGTCTAGTTGGACACACAGTCGGTGACGAACATCGTAACAACGTGTAGTCGCCCATTTATATGACACTGTTTCGTTGTTGACGTCTTCGTCACCGTGGAGATTCCTCGCATGCAGCTTACTCGCTGCACTAGCAGCTAGTAATTAGTAGTGTCTGACTGCAGTTTAAAACTTAACAAAGTTTTTTCTTCGCGCACTGTATGGATTTCTCCTATTTAATGCGACACCACTGACAAAGTGGATAACCCCAACAACACTAAGATGTGTTCATGCTGCGAAACAGAAAGGGCGAAAAATAATAATAAAAAAAACGCACCTCTCCCCCTTTGTGTAGCTGTTCTTTTTTTTCTCGACCAGCATACACCTACACAACCCAAACAAAACAATAATGGGACAATGCTCGCATCGCACACTGAATGTAATTCATACGTACCGACGACGTTCTATATGCCTATATACAAATCGATTGATATATACATAATAGCATGCATACGTCATCACTAGGCTCCTTATATACATCGTATAAACTTTGAGTATGAAAACCGGTTGTTAAGGGAAGGGAGGGACGTAACTGGGAATGTGTGCGACTATCATAATGTTTTGTCATGAGATGGTGAACCGAAGAATTGACTGCTAGAATTTGGAGACTTTAAAGAGAGAAGATACACATCTCTCGTGTTGCCAGATGTTGTTAATACATGTGCATTAGACCGCTTGTAGCGAGTGGAGCAATTATGCAATATGTTCCTTATTTCGTTCTCTGAACATTTTTCGCAGTGGCGTTTCTCAACTGCCTTGTGTTCGAAGTAATGATGGGGGTCCATCGAAAATCATATATTTTGTTATGATGCAGCAACAACGACGATAACACCGTTGACACACTGATTTTCGAATGACGAAAATCTTTTTTTGGAGTAATTCACATAAATTTTATTATTGCATTAACATTGCGGGCATCTTGAATGAATTCGTATTAAAATTAACCCTAGTGTTATGCACTTAAGGCATTAAAACAGTTAGAAATAATGGAGCTAGAATAAAATGATATAACGAGGGGGCTAATTTTGAGCGCGGCCGAAATTTGGAAACTCTTCATTCTTCTCGAATTGATAGTGTCTCGGGCGTACCTATGACTTGTGGACACATAAGGCATAAGCTACGTGAACGTGATGTCCATGAAACAATATTTTTTGAATGAGTTTCGGTTGGAAGAAGTGCATCCGATTTTAGTGCGGTAAGTTAATTTTTTTTAGGTAATTTTGCTGGAAACCACATGAAGAATAATTTTCCGGTGCGTTTATGTTTATACAGCAGTCTCCGGACACCCTCTATACATTTTTATAAACAACGTGAACGCTGAATAAATCACAGATCTAGCGATCGTTTGTGCAACGTAATTTTATCGATAATGTCCGATAGTCAAAAAAGAATGCGATATTTGGTCTGCAAAAATCATACATCTCCGGATTTTTTAAGGATAGTTGATTTTTGGGTAAGGGGTATAATGTTGCGCTCCAATGGCAATTGACAAAAATTTAGCTTTCTGCTCCAATTTTGGGGGGAGTTATAGACATGCCGATATTTGTTTTTTGTAGCGGGCAGCCTGTGCTCAAGCATCTGCTTTTTTGATGTTGACTTTTGAGACACCCCGTATGGTATACTCGAAATAGATAGTCATTTCAGATATACTATAATGCCAAGCGACTCTCTTATATTTATTCAGTCCCGACCGCGTATTTAGGAAACCTAGTTCAGTTCGTCACCTGCTTTTCGATTAGCTTTTCTAGTGCCGAAACTGCCCAAGACTATTATCATTTTCAGGGGACGAGCTTGCATAAGGTTTCGAGTACATTTTACATCGAAAACAGCCAAACCCTGTTTAGCTCGTCCCCACACAAGGTGACGAGTTCGATCAGCTTTTCTAGTGCCTTAACCGCCCAAAACCCTTACCTTACCCTTTTTTGGGGACGAATTCGCACAGGGTTTCTAGTATATTTTACATATAACAGCAATAAAACCTTGTTCAGCTCCTTTCCTTAAAAGTAACGTGGTCGATAAACTTTGCGAGTACCTATAGCAAAAAAAATCCTTGTTTGTTTCGTCTCATATACAGGGTGTCCGGAAACTGCCGCATAAACGCACCGGATTATGATACCTCAGTTGATTTCCAGCAAAAAAAGTTGTACCCAACATACCCCTTTAGATTAACCCTTTAGCTGCCAAAGGCATTTGAAGATTTTTGAAAAAATCAATTTCTTGTATGACTTAAAGCTCAATATCTCCAAAGCTAGGCCAGATAGAATAGTGAAACAAAATGATTATTACAGCCACCAAATTTACCTATAAAATACACTAAAATTGGATAAGAGGTTTGGTTTTTACAGAGCTTCAAAGTTTAATTTGTGTGATTTCACCCAAAAACATTCTATTTTTTCATCTCAATTTTCTCCAACTTCGGCCAAGGAGAGGGGCTTGTACGATTCTTTTAAAAATTGGCGCATAGTCTTACGATCATATCTTTCTTACATCATTTTATTCTAGCTCCATTACTTCTAAGAGTTTTAATACCTTAAGTGCAGAAAACTAGGGTTAATTTTGGCTCGATTTCGACATTATTTGAATATATTTTTCCAATTGCAGATCTTTAGGGGCAGTCTGAATTGAATTGTATTGAATTCGAGCTAAAATTAACCCTAGTTTTTTGCACTTAACGTATAAAAACCTCACTTTGGCAGAAGTTGGAGAAAACTGAGATGGAAAAATAGATTGTTTTTGGGTAAAATCACACAAATTTGACTTAGTTCTGTAAAAACGAAACCTCTTATTCGATTTTAGTGCCGCTACTTTAATTTTATAGGTAAATTTGTTGGCTGTAATAATCATTTTGTTTCACTATTGTAGTTGGTCTAGCTTTGGAGATATTGAGCTTTAAGCCGTGCAAGAAAATGATTTTTTCAAAAATCTTCAAATGCCTGTGGCAGCTAAAGGGTGAAGCTAAGGGGGTATGTTTAGTACAACTTTTTTGCTGGAAATCAACTGAGGAATCATAATCCGGTGCGTTTATGCTGCAGTTTCCGGACACCCTGTATAGTGAAGAGCTCCCAAATAGTTTTGGAAAGGATTTATTCCGTCTTGGTTTGTTTATACAGATTTATCGCTTGGCAAAGTTGCAAGCTTTTAGATGAGAAATTTAGGAAATTTGCTCCAAAATTAAAAATGATTTGTTAAGAAATGCAAGGTGGAGATAATGTTTTTTAGATTGTGTTGCCGCTTCTGTCACTCAATTTATATATTCAAATAAGGGATCTTTACCGCTTATCTGACTGAGACTACAGCTTAGAGAAAGCATAGCAACCCATGCCATGCGTTAGTCCAGAGTGGCTATATGATAACACAACCCATATGTGTTTGACTCCAAATTTATTACGTCACTCCTCGACTTGCGTAAGCATTTCGTTCCAAAAGGCTATACGTAAGTCGGAATTTTACGTAACTCGAAATGTTCCTTATACGCTCATCATTCTTATTTCAAATGCCCAAAAAGTTAAAAAATGTGTAAATTTTAGACTTAAATTAACATGTGCAAGGATTTCCTTAAATCTCTTTTTTAATTTTAGAAAATAACTGGGATTTTCCCTATACTTAAATTTATTTAAATGTATCATCCAAGGATTTTTCATGGGTTGTGGCTTTTACGTAACTGCGGAATTACGTAAGTCCGCCTTACGTATGTCGGGGAGTGACTGTACACTACACTCCACGAATTATTTCAGATGTCAAATTATTGTCGATGCAATTATTAACCCTTCTGTCGCCGCCTACGAGCTTTTATGCCTGAGGTTCAGCTGAATCTTCTGTAAAATTAATTTTATTTTTTGAAGAGTGTTAATTTTAGTTTTAGACACAGTTTACATACTATGTCTTACGATGATACGCCGGTTTTTTTCGTTTCTTTAGACATAGTTTATATTTAACTGAACGTTTGATCGCATTTGTGGCCGTCAGTCCCTTTGAAATATATGGAAAGGGTGGAAAATATTGTTGAACGCTATATTTCACCAAGATATAGTACCAATGGTCTGTTCCGGATCTATACGCCAACAGAAGGGTTAATTATCACGATGGCATTTTAAGAGAGTAATAAATATTGCGCGCGGATTTTATTTTCTCAATTGTAAACAAAAAATTGACATTTGAATAAAATTTTCACACATACTATGAACTGCAATAGTGTGAAAAGGAAAACGGTGCCATCTTTCGGATGTCCACTCTGGACTAACGCATGCACATGGGTTGCTATGCTTTTTCTAAGGACTACAGCAAATGCATTTCCGCTTTACAAACTGCAAATTGAGTTTTGAGCTCAGAAAATTATCAGCACTTCTATAATGTACTGAAATGCTTGCTAATTGGCGGTTAGTAAATTTAAGCAATACATTAGAGTATTTAAAAATTTAGAGAACAATTAACTCTTCGGTGCATGAAATATGAAAGTTCTCCAAAGAATTCGAATTAATATTGAAAAACGAGACAGAGGCTAATTTCGGACGCAAAGTTTTATCGGGTATACCAATGACTGTTTAATCCTACCCACCCATTCTTTTCCTTCCATTTTCACATAAGTCCGTGGCGTCGATAAAACAATATTTTTGTGATTGGTTGGAATAAGTGGGCAAATAAAAATATTATCTCAGAAAACTTTATTGTGGGGATGCGGGACCATGGACATTCTATTTGTTTTTACATTTTTTCTTATTTTGATAAAGACACATTAATTCAAGGTTTTGTGAAATTAAGGTAAAAAAAATATTTCTCAGAAGAACCAAAATGGGGGGTTGGGTTTGTACGGCCCCATGACTTCAAGGCGCCTTCTCATTCATTTTTACATATGTTTTGTGAGGTTTGGATGAAATTGGCGCGCAAATTAAAAGCCTTTTTTAGAAGAGCCTTATTGGGGCGTTGGGTTTGTACGACAGCTCCATGGTCCGATTCCATTCAGTTTTACATATGATTTGTGGCATCAATAGACCCACCTTTGTATGAGATTTGGTTGGAAATGGTACCCAATTAAAAAAGTTTTCCTTAAAAGAACCTAACTTGGGGAGTTGGGTTTGGCAGCCCTATAATGACCCCATGGTCCGATTTCATTCATTTTTGCATATGTTTTGTGGCATTAATAGAAATGCGTTTCTATGAGGTTTGGTTGAAGTTGGAGCAGAAATAAAAAAGCTATTCTTAGAAGAACTCAATTTGGGGTGCAAGTTTTGAATGGCAGCCCCATGAGCCAGTGATACAATTTCGGTGATTCAAACATACAAACAGCCTGCAACATAAATAAGCCAGCGCCCGGCGCTTTATTACGTTTTAATGATTGCATGGCGAGATCAACTTTCTCTACTGTTGGGGTGAGACGTGATTGCCTAAATCAGCCATCTGCTCCAGACCTACTTATGTGGGGGTATTCGATTGAACATTGAAGAGCTCTTCAAAATGTGAGGCCCAGCGTTTAACAACGCTATCAATGTCGCTGATGATATTGCCATCATTATCCTTACAGAGGCTTGTCCTGGGTTGGTATCCACTTTTAATTGAACTTTTAATTTCATTCCTACTGCGACCGGGTCTACGTACCGGAACGACATATGGCACTGGCATGGCCAAGAGTTGCAAAGACCCCCTTCGACGCAAGAAGGGGACGGAAACTTTGTATCGTGCATTCATTGTTTTTTCGATCGGGGAGCAGTCTTGGTCGGCCCAGCATTGCTGACCTGAATAACATCATCGTTAAGCAGGTCAATGCCCACAGGAGAGGCATATGGCACTCACATCTATGAAAACTTAACACCACTACAGGTGTGAGCAAACTTTCGAACACTATTAGAAACCTATGAAACCCCACTAAAACTGAAGGGAGGTTCTCTATGGAATTTGGCAACTCTACCGTGAGCGACGACAAGAAATGCACCAATCTATTCAGCAAACAGTTCGACGAGCACCCACCTAAGGATAGACTCAAGCGCAAAATCACACGAGACATCCGAAACACAAAGGTAGATGAACATCTTCATATCACCACCACTGAAGTTGTCAAAGCCATAAATAATGCCCAAACTTCAAAAGCACTTGGTCCGGACGGTATAGCAATGATTATGCTCAAACACATCGACACACTGGCCTTAGAGTATATCACTGCCACGATTAACCTTTCACTACGAAAATTCATCATACCAGAAATTTGGAACAGAGGCCTTGCACCTTCGACGCAAGAAGGGGACGGAAACTTTGTATCATGCATTCATTGTTTTTTCGATCGGGGAGCAGTCTTGGTCGGCCCAGCATTGCTGACCTGAACAACATCATCGTTAAGCAGGTCAATGCCCACAGGAGAGGCATATGGCACTCACATCTATGAAAACTTAACACCACTACAGGTGTGAGCAAACTTTCGAACACTGTTAGAAACCTATGAAACCCCACTAAAACTGAAGGGAGGTTCTCTATGGAGTTTGGCAACTCTACCGTGAGCGACGACAAGAAATGCACCAATCAGTTCGTCGAGCACCCACCTAAGGATAGACTCAAGCGCAAAGTCACACGAGACATCCGAAACACAAAGGTAGATGAAATTCTTCACATCACCACCACTGAAGTTATCAAAGCCGTAACTAATGCCCAAACTTCAAAAGCACTTGGTCCGAACGGTATAGCAATGTTTATGCTCAAACACCTCGACACACTGGCCTTAGAGTATATCACTGCCACGATTAACCTTTTACTACGAAAATTCATCATACCAGAAATTTGGAAGAGAGGCCGCATCATCCTTTACCTAAAGCAGGTAAACAACACTCCTTAGGAGAATCCTACCGACGAATCACGCTTTTAGCTCCTGTGGCAAAGATATTGGAATCGCTGATACACAAAATTCTTGCGACGCACATACAACTCGCCAATTACCAACACGGCTTCAAAAAATGCACAGCACCACCACCGCAGTACACCGAATCAGGTCTTCAATGGGATAAACCAGCTCAAGCCGTTTATGCGTACCATCCTAGTGGCTTTAGATGTGTCGAAAGCGTTTGACACGGTGAGCCACTCGCTCCTACTGACAGATCTCCGTAATTCATCCACACCGTCTCATAGTCAAATGGATCGCAAACTACCTTGCCGGACGTCAATCCAGCACAGAGTTTAGAAATGGGAAATCTAAACTAAGAAGAATCAAACAAGGAGTACCGCAAGGCGAAGTCATTTCTCCCACCTTGTTCAACCTATATATGTCAGGGCTTCCCACCCCACCTGAAGGAATCGACATAATATCCTACGCTGACGACTGCACCATCATGACATCAGGCAACGATATTTCAGACATGTGTGATCTTCTAAACGGTTACTTGGAAGAACTCAACTTCAATAATAACAAGAACCGAAAGCTATCAGCGCCCAAATCCTCGGCCACCCTCTTTACCACTACAACAAAGAGTTTAACCTACGGCTAGACATAAAAGTAAACGACTCCGAAGTCCCAACTCTCCGTCCCCCCAAGTTCTCGGTGTCACAATCGACAATCATGGCATCTTCAACAGCCATGCTGACAACATCTGTGACAAAATGAAGGGCAGAGACAAAATCCTAAAATTCCTTGCTGACAGCAAATGGGGAACAGATAAGGCGACTTTACTTACCACCTACAAAGCTTTTTAGTCGTTCCGTGGTAAACTACGCAGCACCGATATGGACAAATAATCTGTGCGACACCCAATGGAAACGGTTTCAAACGTGCCAAAATGCAGTTATGCGTACTATTACCATAAAGTAAGAAATTGGAATTCCAATTCTTACTTTATGCTATTACTGAATGTGTGCGCATGTCATCACCAGACCACCTGCATCAAAAAACAAAGCTGTTAAACCTTAAAGCACATAATGAGCTCCTGGCAAAGCACTATCTTGTTGGTTGTTATCGTAGTCAACAGGGGCGAACCCAGGAATTTATTTCGGGGGTGATTTGTATTTGCAAAGTAACTCATGAAATCCAACGCTTTAAATGTTCATAGACCTTAGGCTTAAGAGTGCCCATATACTGTCCGATCGATAGACCAATCGCCCGTAAAGCACATACACTATGCAATTTATCGCGCAATCTGAAATGACAATCTCGCGGTCCACACGAGACAACACAACATAGCGAAAATTATATATTTTATGGCGATAGAAGATCCATTGCTACTTTCGATGGAGAATGCGCCTGTCTAGACACTAAATTTTCGTTCGTCTTCGTCATTTTGACAATTGAAACTTGGGATGTTTGCGCTATTTAAGAAAGGTATTCATTCTTGAACGCAATTGCAAATGTTGAATATGTCAACAACTCACCATCTATTCATACTATTAACGAAAGAATTGATCATTAATCTGCCCTGAACCAAGCCGCGACACACATCTAACGATAAATAATGAACAGATGTGGATAGAATGAAGCATTCATCTCTTGTGATTACTTGACGCAATCAGTTCAATGTTGAAAGTGGAAACGGAGCTTGAAGACGATAGGGAAGACAAAAGCGCGCATGTGTGGACATAGCCAACGACCGCCACAACCAAAACATAAAGAATGACCACTGGTTTATGTCAATAAATCAGCAACTGAAAACACCATGATTATCATGACAGATTGTATGAAAAATTGCATGGCAATATGTACCATACGTCCAATCAAAAAAATGGATTAGATGGTCACAAACACATTCCAATTTATCGGGCAATCAAAAAATTGCTTCAATCGATTGGAAGGTCTATGGGCACTCTAAAACGATAGTCTGACGTCGGGCATAGTGAAAATCATCACGTAGGTATTTGATTTATCAATAAAGATATGTTGTGTGAATTTAATTTATACCTATAATTTTCATTTTAAAATTTCGGGGGGTGTTTCATCCCCCAAATCCCCCCCTTGGGTTCGGCCCTGGTAGTCAACACCCGAATCATGACCTTATGGACAAAACCCCACCACGAAATTCCAAAGATTTAAAATATTTCCCCTCGGTAACACAAACACATAGAAGGCGGTCCTAAAGCAATTACACGCCAGCAAAGTAATCAAAGCCACGAATGACTTATCCACAAACCGTGAACTTCGCGCTCGACCACCCGATATATGGAAACATGTGTACGAATACAGTCGAACTTGCCTAAACGGACACATATCTTAACTTTTATTTTCAATAAATTTTTCTTACATATCATGCAAAGAAAATGAAGTTTAAAGTCTTGACACTCCCATGGCCAGAAACGAATCCAACATTTTTCTCACTAACCGAGCTGGCAAAAAAATTTACTTTTAAATTTTAATGCTGAAGAATTATATTTCAAAGAAAGCATTTTAAGGTCAATTGAAGGAAATGTATAAAAATCATATCATAACTCGAAAACAAAACCAAACCAAAACTAATTTTTGGCGGGGAAAAATTTAGATTTCTGTCGGGCTTCCCTATATAACTTGTGTTCCGATTCGGTCTGCTGTTATACATCATTTTTGTAACTTTGCTTTTTGGGTGCGGTTTCAATTCCAGCTCCACCTTTTTTTTAATTCTGTTCTTATATAACTTGGTAGCTTCATAGATTTAAAACTGGACCAGTAAAAAACGTCGCAGACGAACTTTGCCCAATATAACGAGTCCATACATATACACAGACATACACAACCTTCCTGCATCGAGACCTTCGAGGCTCTTGCCAGGGAGGCGTTTTGGCAACTCTTGGCCGTTTGTTGTTGCAAACGGGTGTGGTCCGCCCCGAAGAGGCGTATTGCAACTGCAAAATAATAATGCAATAGCAATGGTTGCCAGTAGGACCACCAATCAAAGATAAAGAGACAATGCTAGCCACTTACAAAGCGGTGGGTCGAGCAGCGGCTGATTTTGCGGCGCCAGTTTGGTCGCAAGGTCTCTGTAACACAAGCTGGAACAAAATACAAGTCTGCCAAAATGCTGCTCTACGCACAGCTACAGGATGCCTTCTGATGTCTGCCCAGGACCACCTACATCAGGAGACACATTTGATGCCAATACGTGACCACAATCGACTACTTACAAAACAATATTTAGTAGGTTGTTATCGAGAGGATCATCCTAATCGTAACCTCATGGACAAAATTCCCCCCCCCCCCCCCCCACGTAACATCAAACGTGGCCCTCGTGACATTGAGAGAGAAGTCCAGGGTTACAAAAGGGATTCTTTCGATGAAGATTCATTCCGGGCTGCCATTGCAATGATTCACACTGAGGAAGTGAGTAGGTATATTGCGAGTTTAGGTACGAACAGAGTCCTCTCAGCGATCCCACCACCTATTTCGCCTGAGGAGATTAGGCTCCCGAGAGCCACCAGAGTGACTTTAGCCCAACTTCGGTCAGGCTTCTGCTCACGCCTAAATTCGTATCTATCTCGCATAGACCCAAATATACTAAACGTATGCCCAAACTGCGCTGGCACGCCACACGATGTAGCCCATTTGTTTCAATGCCCAGCTGCACCCACTAATCTCACCCCCCTCTCACTATGGGAAAACCCCATTGCAGCTGCCACGTTTTTGTCCCTGGAGATTGCGGACGAAAACGATGACGAACTATAAAACGAGTCCATATAGATACACAGCGGTTCACACCTTTCTGTACCGCTAAAAGAAGAAGAAGAAGAAGAACTTTGCCCAATCGAGTCCTCTTCCTCTTGTCTACTGATTATATTCTATATTTTTACATATTTTAGTGAAAGATGCTTCCTGCAAAATAATGATCTGCATTAAACAAGAACAAAAAATTAAAAAACAAAAATAATTAGCGAACCGGTCGGAACTGTAAACATATGTAGCGCAGAGCACGGTCGGAGACTTAATATTCCATCCCCCAATGCGGTGTTCGTCTATGGCAAGATCTACTGTAGCGTAAACTGGCTGTCAGCTACACCACAAATCACGAAATAATGATTACGCGCTGTTCAGATGAGGACATTTCGGACAGCATCAAAATCACTTATGAAAATTTTGAATCTGTGTCACGCAAATTAAAAATTCTTTTAATCGTAGTAGAAGTAATCGACTTTTGCGAAATTCAAATCTTTTCACAGAAAATACAAGCCATTTTTGGTTACAATTTCAGAAGTTCATGTGCACTTCCTTCTTTTTTATTATTACATGAGTTAAATAGCAGTAATCGTTGAAATTTGTAAAATAGAACTCGCTCAATCGTAAACATGCAAGGTTACCATGGAAGTTAACTGCAGTTTAAAATTGTTTAACCAATCAGCTGTCAGCACGCACAAATTAAACGCAGTTTAAAGATTTCGGTGAGCGAAGTAATTCCTGATTGGTTGAACAATCAGCTCGCTCAATCGTAAACACCCAATATTTCCATGGAAACTTGTATACGTAGCAATATAAATTAATAGGCAAGGCAAAATACAAATATTTTCTGCTTCGGATTTAAATTAGAAGTTGAAACTAAACAAATATGTGGCAGTATGAAATAGTTTTTTTTTAGGTAAATGTTATTTTTATAATTATGACCTGATTCGAGAACAATTAACTCGCTTCTTGTTCACACAAGGAGTATTTTTCACTGTCCCAATTTCATGCTGGTATCTAGTAATATTGAAAATTGACAACTTTTGTTCAGATTTCCTACAGCATTTTCTTTTCTTTGGACTATGACGAAACAAAGATTTTCAAGGCTTGATAAAAGTTCTAAGGATACCTCCCGTACATAATGACCCATCAGGAGTTGTTTCAGTGCGTTTTATTAATCTACGCGTATTGTGAAACATATTGTCGTGATGTATCATTTTGTATGGAAGATACCTTAGTTTTTTTCCGATTGAGCTATGGTTTTGGTAGCAAGTACATTGGCGACCTTCTAAGCTCAGGATAGTCATACGCGCCTGTACGGTCATACGCGCCTGTAGCAAAAATTTGCAAAAACTTTTATGTAAGGTTTTGTTATGGCTGAAGTTAAATGTTCGATAAACCTCATAGATCGAATTTGGAATCCAGTTTTTTTGCCGAACAAGCCACCTCATCAGCCAATTATGGAGTTATAAGCTCCCGTAATGCAGTTAGATAAAAAATCAATATCAATCATATCATCAATATAATGATATAATAATTTGTCGAATTTTACAAATATCAATAATTTAAAATTAATCAAATCAAAGATATTTGCGAATGAGAGGAATTTCGAAAATTGACTCATATGTGCTTAGATCGTGCCATTACATGTTGTTCACGTAGCAGTGAATGTTTGCATCGTCAAAAATGTTTCTCATGTGCGCTACAAATAAAAAAAGACATGAAATAATGCATGACGAATGTTTGGCCTCCCACCGCAAGCCAATAGTATAAAAAATAAGTTGGACACCCCTGACCACATAACTTTCAAAGAAAAAGTGTAAACTATTTAAAATGCATCAATGCAAAGAAAATTAAATAATTTTGAAATAATCCCATAGCTGACAAAATACCACCTTTCTCTCTTTTCCCCATGTTGCCGAACCCCTACCGGCCAGAATTTTTTTCCCATAAAATTCAGCAATTTATGGTCTTTGCCACCCGATGTCCTTATTTTGGTGTATTTTTCTTTGACTAAAACCCATGAGTTAAACAGCCAACGACGACCGTTTAATTTTTCACGATAAACCGCAGTTTAAACGACCGTTTAACTGTTTGTCAATTTCCTTAAACGGAGTTTAGATAAACCGACAAGAGTCAGTGAATTTTCCTTCGGCACATTTTATTTTAAAATTAAAAATATTCATAGTTACTATCCGGAAATATTCAGTTGCTAACGGAAACTATTATTTAAAAATTAAGTTGCTGCTTAGCCAGGAGTTTTAATTATCGCGTATAGTGTATTTTCCCAAATTAGGTAAACGGAGTTTAAAATTAAACTTCAGTTAACTAAACGGTGAGTTAAACCATGATTGTCCATCCGGCCTTTAATGAACAATATAGGAAGGGCTCCTGGCAGGGACGTACCGGGCAAACATTTGTTGGGGGGGGGGGGGGGGGGGGATGAAAAGTAAAATTTGCCGACTACATTTGAAAATTCACCAATTATAATTACAGATAAGGAAATTTCGTTTTTACGAAATAGATGTGAATTTCCTCGAAAATTGCTCATTTATGCGAATAAATGCAAAATGTTATAATTTGGACTTTTTCCACAAAAAGTTTATTTTTGTCTAAAAATGTCAATTAATGGAGATAATTTTTCATCTCAGCAGACGTTTTTCGTTGATAAGAATAGAGAAATTGTTAAATGCAGAGAGTTCGCTGAATCACGAGCACGAGTTACATCCCAATACAATATGCATCATTAAATAAGATCCTCGGTATCCTTGAAGAAATATATTTTAATACTGTCTTGGATGTTGCATGAGTTTTATGATCATTTTATGGTTGGTCGTAATATTCACGCACACCAAATGTTTAGAAGGATCATGTTGTGTTTGGGATAGATAGTTTTATTACTCTACAGTTGAAGTGCATATGCATAATGTGTATATGTTATGTAATGTAAGATTATGAATAGATCCTTAGGTTTAGTTAGAGTTAAATAATTTGTACTCTTCGAGTTGGAAATATACCATAGTCAAGGAAACATCGTGTTTTCTTCCACTCCTCGTCCTCGGCATCGTCGTCTTGTTTATAACTGGCGCAGTCGGAAAAACTTTGTGTGGTTATGGATCTTACTATAAATTAGTAAGACAAAATCCGTAAAGCCTCTACTGGTGAGGCATAACCACAGACAAAGAAAGTTGAAAGTAATTTCGCGAGTGAATTACGTGTAAAATGAGTGGATTCAAAGTTTGCGAGAATAGAAGTTCGGTGGAGAATATGGAAACACCAACACAACGCAAACAAGTCTCATATGAAGAGATTTACGAAATCGCGATGAAGGTGCCGGTATACGATGGAAACAACTCTCGGTTCCATGTATACAATTGGACGACTATTGCAAGTGGCATTCTAAGCCTAAGCAGCCATCTTCGCGAATTATTCGTTGATTCTATCGATCATTTACTTCGTTCCAAAATAGTTGGGCAGACTCCAAAGCGCATATGTAGAATGTGCATAGCTAAGCCGTGGAGTACTTTAGTTGAAAAGTTGCACCTACATTTTGGAGAGGAAAAACGAGTACAGAAGGATGATCCTGAAGTAATGGAAGAATTGAACCTATTGATGGCAACGTATACAAAAATTTATGAAAATAATAACAACACTGGAATAACTGAAGTGAAAAGTGAGGAAAATGTCCCTAATCTTCAAATTGAAACAAATAATTGTGCAATTATAGATAATGAATCTATAACTGAAGACATAATTAACCAAAATAATCCTTATGACTTAACAAATTGGGAAAATAACAAAGATTCTGATAATAATAAAAAAGTGGATGAAATACTTACACAAAGAAATTTTGAAATTGTGAAGAATAAAATTCAAACGGAAATGTTACAGCAAAATAGTGAAAATAGTAAAAAGTATAGTTGTTCGGTTGAATTTCCAACCCTTACGGTTAATGGCACAAGTGAATCTGATATTCAAGAATGTGAAGATATTCTTACAAAAAGTGCAACCGATTTAAATACATTTCTCAACGCGAATATAATACCAAATGAAAACTCGGAATACATAAAAGTGAATATTATACAAACGAGCCATATAAAAGAAAAAATTAAAAGTGCAAATGAAAGTGAATTAATGAAACAAATAAAGATACCAAGCAATAAAGATGCAACAACAAATAAGGATAAAAAGATTCAAAATAATAAAACCAAACAAATTTTTAGTTTAATCAAATCAAAACTAAATTGTCATGGCAAAATAAAAAATAATATAATACGATCAATAAAACAAAAACATGAAAATAATGAAATTAAAAAAATAAAATATGCAGACAATCAAACTAAATCAAGCTATAAGATTATTAAGAAGTATAAATTAGTAAAGTCCAATGTAAGAAACGTTAACCATGAAGGAAAATGTAAAATTAAAATAATGAAAGAAAATTCTGAAACTTTAAAAAATAAAACAAATAATTTTGATTATAGCAAAAATATTTTCAATAATAAAGTTAACCCTAATGCTAAAAATGTTGTAAACAAAATTAAACAAAGTAATAGTGATTTCAAAAAGGGAAAAAGTAATAAAAGCAAATCGAAAAGAAATTTTAAACAAACAATTAACCTAAAGTTGAAAGTGTTTTCAAATAATTCTCAAACTAATGCTAAGACTCAAGAAAAAACTAATAATGAGTATCATAAAAAGGGAAAATTAAATGAAAATGGACTTGATAATAATATTGTGAATCAACGGGAGAAATTCTATGAATATAAATTTGAGAAAGCTAATGAGCGAATTAGGACAATTTATAGTTCAAATCGATCGAGGACGCCGAATAATCTTCGAGGGCGGAAAGAATTTGGTGCCGCAAATAAACTGAAGTGATTCATTAAAAAAGTACTTAAGAATAAAATCTATTTGATACTAAATGATGCTAAGTCCTGGGAAAATGATTATCGATAACGGAAAAAAACAAAATGTATCTAATCTCAAAAACATAAAAAGGAAAATATAAACATAATTCAAATGAAACAATTTAAGATAATAATAATAATTAAACCAGACGAATAATATTTAAATTATTAAAATAGAAGATTACCGTGGATCGTTTTGGATTATTTTCAGGTAAATATAATATTATGGCAATAAAACCTTTTTTTCAATTATTTGATAGATGGAGATGTGCATCAACAAGACAGACGAAAACGTTTTCGAAATGAATAAGTAGCACAATCGTAATGTAGATCTGAATACAAAACAACAACTTATAAGATGAATACGGAATCAAAGTGAGCAATATAATTTGTTACAACTGAACTGGTGATGATAGAGATGGAAAGCAATTTGAGAGATAATCAATCAATCAGTGAAACATGAATCGTCGAAATATAGTAATTCTGATAGCATAAGTTTAGACATTTCATACATGCATACAACTAAGTAAATTGCTCAAATCACATTATTTATCAAATTTCAACACTTTATAAAAATTGAAGAGGAATTTCTTTTATAGTTAAGTTTTAATTATTTGAGATTGATTCATTGCTACATTGGGTAGCTAAAGTATCCACAGATTAGAAAAACACATCATACAATAACTAAAATGATTAATATGGGAACCCTTTTAAAATTTCCTTTGATTGTTTTGTATATTGAATTTTCTAGGTATTAATGTAACGCATCTTTCATAATTGAAAGACATTCGACAAATACTAATAACATTCGACAAATACTAATTCGAAAAATTCGTAAAATACGCATTTCTATAAAAATATGTACCTTCCAATCTAATTCAGTTTCACATTAACATGTAATTTTTACTCACTTCAATTAAAAAATAGTGTATTTTCCAAAACTTCCCAGATTTAATATTAAACATCAATATTATTATTTATAGAAAAGTTAAATATTAACTCATTCAAAAAAATATAATAATTTCGTTCTATATCTCATTTTATATATCTGAATATATGTATATCTTCATATGTAACATGTATGAAAAAAAAAAGTTTTTAAAAACAGTCGAAAAATATTATAATTCTTTATACTAATTGAAGATATTTGTCAAATATAGTTAGTCTACGAATTTTGTATGAATATTATAATCAGCCCAAAGACTAAAAATTCATTCCACATTTATATGTATATGCACCTTCATAAATCTTTTTATATTTTTAATTTAAAATCAAATTTGTGATAATTCATTTAAAACTTTATGATGCCGAGTATATCATTTTCAAAACAAAACCGCATAATTCAATAATAGAAGCATTTAACAAAACTATTTAAACTAAATTTGGAGACCAAATTAAATCTCGGGAGGGTCGAGTTACATCCCAATACAATATGCATCATTAAATAAGATCCTCGGTATCCTTGAAGAAATATATTTTAATACTGTCTTGGATGTTGCATGAGTTTTATGATCATTTTATGGTTGGTCGTAATATTCACGCACACCAAATGTTTAGAAGGATCATGTTGTGTTTGGGATAGATAGTTTTATTACTCTACAGTTGAAGTGCATATGCATAATGTGTATATGTTATGTAATGTAAGATTATGAATAGATCCTTAGGTTTAGTTAGAGTTAAATAATTTGTACTCTTCGAGTTGGAAATATACCATAGTCAAGGAAACATCGTGTTTTCTTCCACTCCTCGTCCTCGGCATCGTCGTCTTGTTTATAACTCACGATGGCTTGCCGAACACCGAGAAAGCACTTTAGTTGGATATTTGATGAAGGAACTTTGTTTTCGGGGCCCCAAAATTAAAATGAACTTTACATAAAAATAAAAATATGAGCGTAACGATATCACATAATGCTTCAGCAGTTTCTCGTTTTACCGTAACTCCTTGAGGAGTGGTCTTTTATCTATGGCCGTGTTTTTTCACATCGGGTGCAGGTTTGGTGACCCAGACGCGCAAAAAAAAAAACTATCGAGGGTAGCATCCAGGTTAAATTTAAAATTGTCAACTAGGCATTGCCATTAATTTCAAAACATTGCTCATAAATATTAAAGCCCCGTTTTCACTTTACAAACGCAAAAGTTGAAATGTAATTTTTGTTAATGAAAACATATTTTATGTACGAATCATAATTTTCTTAGAATAAGAATTCGACAAACAACATTTTTAACATGATTTTACAAACAAAAACTATTTTTTTTGCACACACTTGTGTGTTGCATGTAAACTATACCTTAGAGCTTTTCATTTCAAAATTTAATTTTCCCTAGTCATTGGGTGAATTCACATTGTAAGACAAAACCGGACGGGTAAACTTGCAAGACAAGAACCATCGTTCTTACCCATTGGAAAACGTACTAGAAAACAATTGGGATTGCATACACTTAGGCGATTTTTTGAAAGCTCATTCAATCTGGATAGCAATATATGTAATTTCTAACCTGAATAAAGTCACATGTTAGCGTTTGTATGAAAATTACCCCGGATAGTGTAGGTTAGCTATTTAAAAAACACGGCCTATGTTTGTTGTTTCAATTCGGAGTATGATGCAGACACACAGTCAGACACACTTCATCAGGGGCGGCTCGTCACAGAGGGCCAGGTGGGCCCGGCGCACAGTGGGGCGAAAAACCCGATTGTTGGAAACAATTATAAAAACAGGTCAATCTTAATGTATTTGACCATTCTAAATCGAATGGAATTGGTTTCACGCAGATAGGATCAGCCGTTTTGAAGTTATTGCGATTTTAAGGGGGGAGGAGGGATCATTTTTCAGTTTTTCCTAATTATTTCAAAAACTATAAAAGTTACAGCAAAATGGTTCGAGGACACATGAAACCACTCAAAATTACCTTTGCAATGACATATAATACAATTGACATATTTTGATAAATTATACCCTATACCAAAATATAAAATTGGATATTATCATTTTTTGACATTTACATTTTTTACTGTAACTCTGCAAGAAATGCTAGTTAAGCCAGCATAATTTAAGGAAATATTCTTAATAAAATGAAGTTGATGTTTGCCAAAAATTGAGTTGCTCCGACCAAGGACACGCCTGATTCGCCTACTAGAACTTGTTCAAATCAAAACGTCCATAGCTCCTCTCCAGGGGGAAGGGAGGTGGCTGAACGTCAAGACAGAGTCCCTTTATACTCTCCACCAAAAACTAGTTCAATAGGATGAAAACTACAGTTATCTCCGGTTCAAAGGACCCAACATATTTTACAGTAGATATTCAAAAATCGTGTCTAACAAAAATCAGCTAACATGACATAACACAATGGGTTATAAAAGTCGCCTGGGGTTCTATGGGGTTATGATTCTTAGATATTAGTAATCTTGAGACTTTCTGGAATAATGTAGCATAAACAGATGCTTGGAGGCACGTTGAGGTTGTTGTTAAAACTCAATGTGAAAAATCCAGTTAGGGTCAATTTGACCTTCAATGATTAAAATTAAATAAAAAAAAATTCCAATTTTTTTTTTACCTTTTTTATGCTAACATATTAATTATAACCTATATAGTGAAAATAAAATCATAAAACAAAGCTTTATCCGAATTTATAGTCAGGGTTTTAATTGAAACTTGATTATGGAAAAATGTGCAAAAACTGCAAAATCAATTCTCTACACTTTGAGAGCCGCTGATTTCTTACAGTGACAGATATCGGTCCGAAATTTTTTGTAGAAAGAAACTTCAAAATGTTCACTATGCGATGAATCATTCACAAAAGCTCTCCAATAGTATACATTTTTTGAATTTTTGCCTCTACCGCCCCACTTTGCAGCGCGGCGCACCCTAATATTATTTATTAAATATTTCACTAAATATATTCCAAAACACATGCGAGTTGTCTGCAACCGATTGCGGAAGATTGTTACCTATATTTAAAGCACACACTGTTCAAAAATCAATAAGGGTGCTTCATTCATTCAAAAATGGTTTTAAATCCCATATAAAAAACGTTCCACGGCTTTTATCCTTCTCTTGTCATCATGATCCAGTGTTTTTCTATCTCACCCAAGGTCGTCGTCTTCGTTCTACTAACGCCATCTAGATGGCAATGGTTATACGCAAAATCCATTGACTTTGAAAGCTTCGAATTGCATGAAATTGGGGACACTGACTGCAAGTGACCACCCGCTTGCATGCTATTTGTGGGTTGCAAGGGAAATTTTGCATGGAAATTGTTGGTGGGATTTGAGACAAATAAATGCCACATTAAACCCTCTCTTAGGCCGGCCCAAAATCTCAAGAACACAGTCAAACTTATAGAGTGCGAGTTTTATATCCGAGAATGTCATCTCGTACATTCTCTTTTCTCGCATACAAAACTCGCACTCTGATGATTTTCGAATTAATAAATAGAGAGGTGTGTTGGATCGCACTTTTTTTTAGGTTTGTAAATGAAAATAAATACATAGCTATTTTTTCATTCATAGGGAAATAAATGCAGTTATTAGTGTTATCCGGCTAATTCCCATATCTTTTTCAGTTGTGGCATAACTGCGGACCCTTAGCTATGCAGGGTGAACGGCTTCGGCCAATTCCTATGTCTCTCTACGGGGCGTTACTTTCTCGCATATACCGCTGCGCCTGAGTGCTGTATTAACATCTGCAGCGTCTCAGGTTACTTAACGTGATAGGTGACAGAAAACAGTTAATTCAACCACTAAAGCAGCATCTTCGAGTCATGCCCATGATGGCCTTTACTCAACGATTAAACCCTATAATGGTTTAGCGATGTGCCGACAACTCATCCTAAGAAAAACTACAAGTCAAAAAACCTGAAACTAAAGCCTCGGATTGGACGGATACAACACAACGACGACCCCGCAAACGAACAACTGATTACTCTTTCGGATCCTGGAATATACGCTCCCTGAATAGATCGGGGGCCTTAAGGGCCCTCCTGGATCACGTAGAACAATACAAGCTGAGCATAGTTGCAATCCAGGAAACTAAATGGCTCAAAAGCGAGATTAACGACCTCAATTCGCACACTATTTTCACGAGTGGTAAAGAGGAGGCAACAAGGAGTTTGGAGTAGCTTTCATCGTGAGTAAGCAGCTCAAGGACCACGTTATCGGCTTCAAACCTATCAACGAGCGGCTATGTGCGATCCGCATTAAGACCCGTTTCTCATTAATGCGCATGCCCCTACAGAAGTAAAAGAAGACGCAATTAAGGACGAGTTCTATAACCACCTAGAAACACTCTTCGACTCACTTCCATCAAACGTCGTCAAGCTGCTGCTAGGGACTTTAACGCCAAAGTCGGAAACGAAAGCTGGCATAGGGGAACTACTGGAGGTCATAGCCTCCAGGACGAAAACAACAACAACGGTCAGCGACTTATCGACTTCGCGAACGGCAGAAACCTGGTCATAAGCTCTACATGCTTGCCTCATCGACGAACTCATAAGCAGACCTGGAAGTCTCCAGATGAATACACCGTGAACCAGATGGACCACGTACTGATCAGCAAGAGATGGGCTTCTAATGTCTTAGATGTTCGATCCTATCGAGGAGCCAACTACGACTCCGATCACTATTTGGTGAAGACAACCTACAGGTGCAGAATCTCTTCGGTGTACCAAACGAGAATCAGCCCTGCCAAGATCATCGATGTTGACAATTTGATTGATGATGCCACGGCGGCTGCGTATACTACAGCACTTGAGGAAAAACTGTCGCCCATGCTTGATAACATCAATAATTTAGGCATCCATGATTTCTGGGAGGAGCTCAAAGACAGCATCAAAGGAGTCGCAGAAGAGGTCGTGGGCTATAAAGGCCGGCGCAGACGAGCAGACTGGTTCGACGACGAATGCAGGGCCTCGATTGAGGCGAAAAATAAAGCCTATCGCCAATACACACAACGCGCATCCCGAGCCAAGAAAGAAAGATACAACGAACTTCGGCTAGTATCTAATAGGTTCATTAGACGTAAGAAACACAAACATTTTGACAAGCAAATAAACCAAAGATTAGCCAGTAAGAACATTAGACAGGCGTACAAACTTATAAATATTTAATATCAAAAAACGGATATAAACTCAGGACAAGCCTATGTAAGGACAAGGATGGTATGGTAGCATCATCAATGACATCGAAAGCGATGGGCCTCGCATTTTGAAGAGCTCCTCAATGCACCATCAACATCCCACGCGGAGCCAGCTCTTGAGCAGTTAGCCGAACCAGGCCCTCCCGTTCTACCACCAACAGTAGAGGAGGTGAGTCTTGCCATACAGTCGCTTCAAAATAATAAAGCGCCCGGCGCTTACGAGATCCCAGCAGAACTGCTGAAGCATGGTGGAACGTGCCTGACCAACGCTGTACATGTGCTACTGCTGAAAATATGGAACGACGAGGTAATCCCCGAAGATTGGCGCAAAATCATAATCTGCCCAATCCACAAAAAGGGTGACAAGCTGAAGTGTGAGAATTACAGGGGCATATCATTAGTTTTTACGGCCTATAAGATTTTATCGAAAATTTTTGAAAAGAGAATTAATCCGTACGCAGTACGAATCATTGGCGAGTATCAAGGCGGCTTCAGTTCTGGTCGCTCAACGACCGATCAGCTTTTCACAGTGAAGCTACTACTCCAAAAGTGCTGGAAATATAACATCGACGTATACGAAATCTTTGTCGATTTCAAGCAGGCATACGACAGTATCGATCGAAGTGTACTGTACAACATTATGCTGAATTTTGGTATACCGGCAAAGTTAGTGCGACTCACGAGGATGACGATGACTAATACCGTCAGGTCAGGTCAGAGTGCAGAACCGACTCACTGACCTATTTGAAACTCGTACTGGACTCAAGCAGGGCGACGAGCTGGCGCCGACGCTCTTCAACCTTGCTTTGGAGTATGTAATTGGAGCCATGAATATGGACAGCAGCGGAACGCTACTCATCAAATGGACTCAATTAGTAGCGTACGCCGACGATATCAACATCATGTCTCCAAGATTGAGTGATGCAGAAAGCCTTCTGCATAACCTCAATAACGCCGCAAAGGGAGTTGGACTACACATCAACGAAAGCAAAACAAAAGCCATGATGCAATCGAAAACAAGGACGCCAGCAAATTCAAGCATCACAGTGGGGGACCTTAATATCGAGTATATAGACAACTTCAACTATCCGGGTTGTAAGTTATCAAAGGACGCCAACGAAACCGACGAAACTAATCGACGGATGCAACTAGCCAATAAGACATATTTCTCGGTCCTCCCTATAATTAAAAACTTGCGCACAGGAACACGAAGCTCCGCGTGTACAAAACAATCATCCGACCCGTGCTATGTAATGGCGGCGAAACATGGACCATCACTCAAGCCTCCGAAATTTTGCTAGACCGATTCGAACGAAAGGTCCTTCGGGGTCGTTCGCGAGCGAAATCAATGGCCTATCCGGTACAACCATGAGTTGTATCAATTGTACGATGAGCTGGAAGTATCGAAAATCGTGAAGCTTCATGGCATGTACAACGGATGGACGATAATCGCTTGCCAAAGAAAGTGATGAACGCACAACGAATTGACGAAGCGAGGTTGCGTGGACGACCGAGAACTCGCTGGGAGAACTCCGTAGACGAAGCATTTTGTATTGTCGTGCACGGATTTAACTTTGGAATAATTTGCAAGAAATCAGATTGTAGTGTCGTGCATAATCGGTTTTTAAATTTGAAGGTTTGGTTTTTAGCCTTTTTTGTGCCATTCCAAAATATTGTGCCTAGTGCACGAACGGGAAATTTTTGTTGAATTTTGTTTTAGCATTTCCTTGAGTGAAAATACATTGTAGTGTCATGCATGACCGTTTATCCTTTAAATTTGTGTTTTGTAGGTTTTTAACTACTCTATTAATAATAATAAAATATAGGATTTTCCAATAAGGGCGGGTAGATATTGAAATGGACTAAAACAAGCTATGTGTGAGGAATAAACGATTCGTTTATTTTATTTGAAAGATGTATATACCATTGTGTAGGTAAGGAATTTAACATGATTCAAATGTCCGCCGTGGCTTGTCAGGTTGGCAGGGATCCGAGTGACTCTGCCGCATAGATCCTGCTGAATTTCAGCGAATGGTTGATTGATATTGACTTTAAGGGCATCGGTCGATTGCGACTTAAGGAAACCCCACAGAAAAGGTTTAAAGGGGTCAAACCACATGATCTTGGGAGGCAATTCCCGTAAAATAGGCGTAAAATTTGTTTTAACGAAAACTGATTTTGATAATAAAGTTTTAGTCACTTGAACGCGCTTCTCAGCCGTGTAACTTGCCAGGAGTGAATAGTAAACAACAGAAATCAGTAAAGTGATCAATTCTCATCCAGTGGCGTGCACTCCATATATGCAAATAAGCAGTGCATACCCTCTCATTTAAAAAAATTTTCTTCATACAAGTTCATGAAAATAATTACTCATTTCACTGTTAATTCTTTCCTCAATAAATGTACCAGCGCCATCTTTATATAGGTAGTGTAGGTTCCACTAACATCGTTTTTTCGCCGACACTAGAGTATGCTCGATAAGCACCATTTCGCCGTGCTTGTAATCTCCATACGAATTGAAAAATTTCAACTGCAACAATGTTGCAGGTTTAAATGGTGTAGAGAAGCACGCCTGCCTTGGCGTTGGCGAACAAAGTTGACGGTCGAACGATGACTATAGCACGAGCGGCGAAAAATGTCGTGATAAGATTTGAGCAAAGGGAACCAAAGCGGAAATAAACAGTCGGTGACAAAATGTGTCGTTTTGACACAATGTTTCCTTTGTTTGTTTTTTAATATTTAAACAATGTTGAAACAGGAATTTATTATTTTTTGAAAAAGAATGTATTTTACTAATCAGAAACAAATTATAATGAACATTTTTGTACGGGGTTGGTTGCATAGCTATGTATGCATTTTGTTAGTCACACTGTGTTATGTACATATTACAAAAGAAGGTTCGTATGCCTACAGTTTACACATTTGAGAAAATCAATAAATCTTACAATGCAAATGTTTGTATTTGTTTGATTGATTTAAATAATTTTCAAGCACTGTTTTGTTAACGTTACAACATTTTTTTTATTATACTTATTTTAGTGTTCTCTAAAATAAATTAGGCGGTTTTTCCTCATTTTTAGTTATCCTGAGATTACTCAATTACTTAGGAAACACTAACCTTCCTTTTTATTTCGACATATCAAAAAGCGTTTTTACTCGTATCTTTTCTTCGGTTTTAATTTTGCATACCCTCCACAAAATGGCTGTGCACGCCACTGTTCTCATCCCCATGGCAAAAATGCTCTAGACCTCTCCGTTGGTTCTTGCTGGACAGTGCATAACTATTTAATTATAAGGCTGATTTTTATAATTTTTTTGAATTTAATATTTTGTTAGCCTAATGAAATGCCTAAAATTGTTCACAATTTTAAAATTCAAGTTGGTATGCAGATACGGGCATAGACCACAAATGAAATCAACTCCAACTATTTTTTATGTGTATTTTTGTTTTTTTGGAGTTTGCAAGATAATTTAGGACGCAAATGTATTAATTCGTACAATGGTATTCAGTAATATTTCGAGATATATTTCGAACAATATTTGAGCTCAATATTTACTGTCTTTCAGGCGGAATCGGTATGGGGGAGTATGTATCAATACTTTCCTTAGTGGCCCACCCAGATTCGCAGAGCACGAGCCGCCACTGCTTCATACTGAATAATAAACACGCGACGTTTTTTTTTGTAACGAGAGTTTTGAACAGTCGTTTAACTGTGAATCTACCAAATCGAAAATTTACAAAACTAGGTTTTTAAACAAATTTCAGCGAAATTTTCAATATCCAACGTTAGTTTATGCGAAATTCCTGTTTTTTATTTGCGAAATTTCCGCACCTCTAATTATAATATATTTTTTGGCGTTCATGTAAACATCGAAAAATATAACCCCAGAAACACGAAGGATTCTATATGAATATATTTATATAGAGTTTTGATTTAACCAGTTAAGTTGTGACCCGCCGTAACTTAATTTTAGACCATCGCTCCACGACTTGATGTAAATCCATATTATCGACAATATCCTTCGCAGAAAACATTAGCATCAAATTGTCTAAACGTTCTTCCCCCATCAACGTTCGTAAATTATTGATTTATTAATTTATTAATTGATCGAAGCGGATGTCACTGGACATGTCAAAATAACCTGAATAATCTTGCAAGCTTTCGGTCCTTAGTTTGACAGCCTCTCTCGCTATCTCCCCAAAATTTTAACACTCGAAGCAATTATCAAGAAGAATTTGAATTTCAGCATGAAGTCAGCGATCTCCTTTGAAATACAAAAATAAGTTTCGATCACCGCAGCTGATGAGATTATCGTGCAATTTTTCCTATAGGCCGGAATTTGAAATATATCTTGAAATGGTTGGCTATTTTTTCCAATTCTTCTGTGGACTTTGAGATAAAAACGTTAAGAAGGATTTTTAACTCTTTTCGGTAAAATGATGCAAAGTCTATTTCGGCTGTAGTTTGAGGTTATTCGTCCAATTTTTTCGGAGCACGACGAGTTCGGTGTTATTTTGTGTAGTCCGATTCAGGGTCAATATCCAATTTTCTTGCGAAAGCGATGGAGCATTAATTTCGCTGTCGTTGTTAATGTCTTTAAAAGACTTTATTGTACTGCGAATGAGTTTAATTGCGTCAATAATGTTAAGATCCTGAGCTTCCAAATTTTCAGTTAATTTTTTTCATTTTAAACATTAGTTTTATGTTTTTATGCCGAATAGTTCTGTTAATAAGTTTGTACATTCAATTATAAACTTTTAATATTGCAACTTTCAAATGTTTATATAAAAGCCCGGAACCAGAACCCGCTCATATACTTTTGCGGCAGATCATAGGCTCGATTAGTTGGAAAATTTACATTGCGGTAAAGGCAAATCGGGTTGGGTCGCGGCAAAATTTACACGAAAAGTATTGATTCCCGGTCGATTTTTATCGCGAAAAGTGCAATGTGTCGTGAATTGAAGTGTCTATAATGCAGTGAAAGAAAAAAATCCCGATAAAAAGCAAGTTTATCGGGTTTCTACCTGCGCTAGCGGACTTAGCGTGTTTGCGTTGCGTGGGCGCAGTAGCTCGCTTGCATTAGTTGAAATATGTGCATTTTAGTTTTTTTTTTTGTCTTACGATTTTTTGCGTATTCATCTACCGGACTCTCGATGGGAGACAATAATTGTGATGTGTGTGAACATGCACTACGTAATCGTCGGCGATATGTGCTTTCTGTACGTCTATTGGAAATCAGAAGGGATATTGTAGAACTGTTGTTACGCAACAAACAAACTTAGCCACTGATATTTAAAAAATTTAAAAACTTTTTTAAATATCTAATAAATTGATGTACATAAAATAACGAAATTCCTGAGATAGGTTTCGTCTGTGTCGGGATTGGGTAAATTTTGCATGGATCGTGACCATTCTTCTTTGTTAATGCCGAAAATCGCAATCCTACATATTCCCACTGAGGTCAAATCTGCCGACTGCAGATGAAAATTGAAAATGTTACGCCAACATAGAAAAACAAGATTCCCATATGTTTTCCTTATGCAATAGCCATTTCATTCCCCTAAACTCTATCCCGTGTAGTGTAGTGTAGTGACACGGGCGAAAATTATTTGGGTAAGTGTCAATTTTGTATACAGGGTGTCCGGAAACTGCCGCGTAAACGCACCAGATTGTGATTCCTCATGTAATTTCTAGCAAAAAAGTTGTACGGAACATACCCCCAACTCTTAATCATGTGGCTGCCACAGGCATTTGAAGATTGAAAAAAATTTTGCACGACTTAAACCGCAATATCTCCAAAGCTAGAGCTTTGGGGATATTGAGGCTTAAGTCGTGCAAGAAAATGATTTTTTTGACAATTCTCAAATGCTTGAAGCAGCTAAAGGGTTTAGAATTGGGGGTATGTTCGGTACAACTTTTTTGCTGGAAATCACATGAGAAATTACAATCCAGTGCGTTTATGCGGCAGTTTCCGGACTTCTTCGCTGCTTTCCCAAAAGAAATTCGAATTGAATTTCACCGAAAGAATGTATGAAGGTATGGCCGATAGAACACAGAAAGCTCAAGTACAGCGGATGATGTATCCAATGCCTTCATCAGAAACTACTGTTGACAATCGCCTACAGCCGCTGATTAGTTTCCTCCAAAAGGGAATTCATGTGATGGAAAGATCGACACTTTCTTTCCATTACTCGAAAGAGCCGAATCGGAAGGTAGCAAATACTAATACTGCGGCGAATCTAATTAGAATACAACTGACCACCGAATTCACGTTATGTTCCATATTATTTGATCAATGTTTTATCAAACTTCGCACAACCCTATAACATTCCACCATTATCATAATGAAATTGCAACAAACCGCTTATTAATATGAACTAAACAATTAACAGTGTTCAAGATCATTTAATGTAAACATTCATGGAACTTTAAGTCCCGCTTAATGTAAACAATAGAAGATCCAGATCATATACAACTCGTATCCAAAGTTATGTTTAATTTAAACATTCATCGTACCACTTAAGTCCCACTTAATGTAAACAATTACTGCATCCAAGTCACAAGGAGTAATACGGTTTAACGGTCGTCTGCTGTTATTGGACGATACGAACGATGTGAAACACCCTATCATACTCCCAGAACAATCTCACCTTGGCTAATTATCAACTACAGCCACGCGAGAACATTACATGGAGGAGTCATCTCCGTGCTAGTTAGCTTACGCGAAAAATGTTGATTCACCAAAGGGAGGCCAGTTGTAAAGGCTTGAATTAAAGCATGAAAGCTATTTGGAAGGCCTGCACATTAACCTTTCGCACCGGTACCATTTGAACGAATAAAACTCACAAGACCACTCGATAACGTTGGCGTTGACTTTGCTGGTCCATTATACTACGTGAACCATATTTCAAACCAATTGCATAAGCTTACATTATATGATTTTTACTTGCACTGCTGTACGGTCTGTTCACTTGGAGCTCGTAACAAACCAAACAACGGACGAATGCTTGATATAATACGTTTCATAGTACGACGCGGACTGCCCTTTCGGGCTACCTTGGAGCTGAACGAATCTGGGACTGTCGTAAAAGTAGACGTTTTGCAAGGCTAGTTTACCATGTACGGGTTTACCGTCAGGGGAGAACCAAGGCTTGCCCTTATCTCCCGGTCCTTCGAGAGTTTTGGACCTTCGGCGTTTTATTGACAAGGTCTTATTGTCAAATGGGGATTTCTTCGTCCAGTGAATGCACTCACCTTCAGAAACCCAACCCCGGGGCTGCAACTGCAACACCAGTTATTTGTCTTGCTTAAAACCCCCCAGCTACCTCGAGGCCAACACGTTGATGGGCAAGGACCATGGTCCCTTGGGCATACCCATCCCCGAGGTACACTATTCGCTAGACTTCTCTATAGCAGGTGTGATCATCTTTCGGCCCCCTATTGGTTAAGCTTCACGTAGAATATTCAGATGTACATATCTCATGTTCGTTGGACCGTCTGCTTAAAGCAGACTCGTAGCGCTACTTTTCACATCCAGGCGGCCCCTCGTCTGCTTAAAGCAGACTCGTAGCGCTACTTTTCACATCCAGGCGGCCCCTTCAGTTTACTAGCCAGCAATGCGATTCGGGCCGTCTGGTCATCAATCCACAAACTAGGCGAGTAGGCATTTTCCACCTAGGCCATTCTCCCTAGCTAACCCCTTCGATGCTCGGGTTATGCGTAGCCACCAGCTCCGAAGCTCACACGATTTACTTATGGTGACCCCTCCCTACCAAGGAATCACCGTAATCGTGCTCGGTCTGTATATGACTGACCTTCCACCATAAAGTAAGAAATTGGAATAGAGATGGAACTCCATATAACATTAAAACCTACTGAACAACATTTTACCTTTGAATGTGTGCTGTATGTAACGTGTACATACAGGAAGATATTTTCCTGTATGTACACGTTACATACAGCACACACTCAAAGGTAAAATGTTGTTCAGTAGGGTTTAATGTTATACGGAGTTCCATCTCTATTCCAATTTCTTACTTTTTGCTTCCACTACACAGCCGTCGCTGTGTCACAAAGACCCAGACCCCCCTGGGGGCTAATACGGGCAGTTAAAAATACACTTAAGGTTGTAATTGGAAGAGCCCACATTTAATTTTGAGCAATTGCACTGTTTTGTTGAAACAGGGGCCATCGTGGGATTTGTGCGAGTTTTCCACTTCGATCTCACGCATCTGCCCGAAACTAAAAATAAAACTTCTTCTTTTTAGAAAACACTAAAAAAGAGTTTATAAAAAAACTGGGTTACGCTAACAAAACGTTTTGAAAACTGGGAAAAGTTACGTTTTACGACGTTTTTTACGATTTTGCACAGTGCGGTGCTTGAGGACAATTCGAATCAAACAAATCAGTACATTCGCAATGTGACATATATATTGATTTTCACCAATGTATAGGTATACTGTAGGCATACAAGTTTTCTTTTGTAATTATGTATGTATGTGAGTAATAATACATAGTTATGCAATCCCGTACCAAAATGTGTACTATAATTTGTTTCAGGATTATAATAGTACATATGTAAATTCCTTTTATGGCAGTGTTTAAAATAATATATTAAATACTTAGAAACAAATAAAACAAACATTTTATCAAAACCGAACGCCATCTTTTGTGACCGACTGTTTATTTCCGCTTTGGTTTTCATTGTTCACATCTTATCACATTTTTCGTCCCTCGTGCTATTGCAATCGTTCGCAAACTTTGTTTGCCAACTCCAAGGCAGGCGTGCTTCTCTTCACCATACAAACCTGCAACATTGTTGCAGTTAAAATTTTCCAATTCGTATCGAGGTTGAAAGCACGGCGAAATGGTGCTTATGGGGTATTCGCTTTTGTCGGCGAAAAGGCGATGTCAGCAGAAGCAACGCTACCTACAGTAAGATGGCGCTGGTAAAATTATTGCGTGGCGAACCAGTCAATTTGACATGCGACTACAGCGCAATTGAGAAGTAGCGGCTGGAGAAGCATTTTGCAAGAATGAAAAATATTTAAAATATTAGTAGTATTCGTTCTTCTGATGTGACGTGGTTAAGTTCTTGTTTTGCGCTTCATGTATTTTGTGCTTAATAAAGAAAATATTTGATAGTAAGTGAGTGTTATTCTTGCCACCAACGTTGGAAACATACTGTATTCGTATTTCCTGGGCGTCAGTCGCACATCATTCCGCTTCAATTGAGGAAAAGATTAACAGTGAATCAGTAATTAATGAATGGATTTGTATGAAGAAAAGTTTTTAAAATGAGAGCGTATTCACTGCACCCACTGGTGCTTCAAATATCCAAAATGAAGCCGGTATATAAGGACGATCATAATGATCCATTTAACTATAGTACAATAACCGAATATAAATTATACGAGAAGGTATTGAGTATTGGAATTAGTGTGTTTTATAAATGAAGCAATTGGATTTGCGTTGACCAAATTATTCGAGAAGGAATTGAGTATTGGAGTAGTCCGTTTCATAAATGAAACAATTGAATTCGATTAGCACTAATATGGTTCCATAGCAGGAAAAACGCAAAAGCTGCAACTCAGAATTGAATAGACTATTAACAGTTATAATTTTGAAATTTTAGCTCTTTTAGTTTTTAGTTGGAAATCAGCCGAAACTATTCATGGGAAGGGGTGTGCTAATCTGATGACAATACACTGTAAACAATCTTTGCAATGCTGGCCTTAGCGCACAATATGCAGATGAGACCCTCTTGCTTTATGGTTACTTAGGAGAAGCAACATTTGATTCATGAAAGATGACATGAAAGTTTATCGACTTGACTTCAAGACAAAAAATTACAGATTAATCTAAAGAAAGCGTGGTTCATGCTTTTCAAACAAGAACAATATCAAATACCTTGGTGTAACGGTGGATGAAACACTATCATGGAATGAGGATATAGCATTCATTCAAATTATACACGCTGATTGCTATTCTCAGACGTAAAAGATGCATGAATATCAATCTGAAAAATATGATTCATTCATTCCATTCACCAATGATAGTTTTAATTAGCGGAAAAAGGAGTACTTCCCAATCATTTTGATGACACAGCAAACAACCGCTGTGAATGGGGCGACAAGGTAGTAATAGAGTCCCCCAGAGCCCCGCCAACTGAGGAGACTTGGCTCGCAATAACCACTAGGCCAACTTAGATCAGGCTGGTGTTCGGTCCCCAATTGAATGAAATGAATCTGTATATCACAGAGTGATGACCGAATCATCACGGCCTCATGATGTTGACAACCTGTTTCGTTGTGGGAAAAGCAGCACTTACCCAGGCACTGTTGGATATTTACGATATTTATGATCGTAAAAAAATTAATGCGTCCACAGCCACTTAAGATTCTAGACAAAAATTAAATCGTTCTTTGTATGATTGTACGTATTAAGATACAATAAATATTGATCGAGGTTTTTGTTTATATAACTGTATTACTAGTCGTGAAGTATAATGCATAGTTTGAGATTCATACATTGTATATAACGGGTGGGCCAATTACAAGTTCGTTTTTAAAAATGCAATAAAATGAACAAAATTAAATGTTTATCCATGTTATATGGCTTTATTAGAAAATAAGTAACCTCCCATTAATGATGGAACACAACTTCATTCAAGTGACTGCCCCGGCTGGTGTCGCAGTAGCACATTCTGTCACACCAATTTTCCAGGACCCTGTTGATGCTTCGGACTGTAGCCCACGTATTGCTTGGATGATATTGGTCTTAAGTGCTTGAATCGTTTCTGGATTGGTGGCATAACATCGGTCCTTCACGGTTCCCCACAAAAAAAAATTAAAATGGGTCAAATCGCAGCTCCGAGGCGGCCAATTGACATCGCTAAGATGGCTGATAACACGATTTGGGAATTTGGTGCGTAAAAGCGCGCCATCCTGCATGAACCAGCGGCCGTCCAAATCCATGTCTTCAATTTCAGTAAAAAGAAAGTCGGATAACATGGCTCTGTAACTGGCTCTGGGCACGATTTCAGTATCTGTGGCGCCAAATTTTGATGATGCCATTTCATTAATATTGGCCTGAAACGACCAAATCTGCAATCCTTTTTCGCGAAATCGTAACGGTTCTCCGGATATTCAATGTCAAAGTTTGACATTTATATGGGGTAGTTCAGTTTTTAATGGGAAATTGGGAATATTTTGACTACATATTGATGTGAATCAATAGCATTGCACCAAAAATAACATTTTACATTTAATTGGCCTCGCTGTCTAGCAAATTTTACAATTCTTGCTCGCAAATATATTTTGTTGACATTTCATATTATTCGCATCTTTGGCAAATTGGTAAAACTTACTATTCTAGTGGGACCGATTAAAATTAAAACGTCAATTTTATGGCGTCGAATACTTTCCCCAATGTGTAAAGCGGAAATACCCCCCTTTTCTTATCAAATTACTTAACTGGCTTCATAGAAAAGTCAAACTTTGACATTGAATATCTGGAGAACCGTTACGATTTCGCGAAAAAGGATTGCAGATTCGGTCGTTTCAGGCCAATATTAATTAAATGGCATCATCAAAATTTGGCGCCACAGATACTGAAATCTCCCCTGGCTCTGGGCTAGACAGCTCTCACTTTGAAAATAAGTTTTCAATATTTCCCAACGTTGTTCAAGCGTAAAGCGACTCATTTCGTTCCGCGGAGGTATGATACTGACTTTCTATCAAGATTTCGAGCGAAAAACAGCTGTCAGTGTCAAACTACCCTATGATTTAAAATCGAACTTGTAATTGGCCCACCCTGTACTTAGATATTTTACTGCATTGTTATAATCTGATCACAGAGCTATAGTTTAGTTCTTGAATAAAAGAATAATATGAAATGCAAATAAAATGTTTGATTTAAACTAAACTATGCTCAATTTCTAACAGTCACAGTACAAAACAAACTCCTGAGGAATTTACTTCGAAAAAACCAGCCACAGAGAAGTAAGCAGCGAAACGTGTACCACTGACCGATGAGCTTGAGGTGGCTGTAGGTTACTACTCAAGTCAAACATTTGGAGTTGTAGCCTTCGGGAAAGGGTTTCCGAAGGAGAGTATATGCTCTGTATTAACAAATCATTATTCGGTTTTGTAAGAACTTGTCGATAAATCATCGAGGTCCCAAACAGTCAAAGGTCCTGGATGAGCTCCTAACCAGACGTGCTGTAGACGACGTTTGACCATTATAATAAAAAATAGCCGAGTGTAATTACAGCATATTTCAAACAAAGGATATTCAAACTTAAGTGTACTGTACACCTTCGAATACGTTGAATTAAATTCACAGGCACCAAAAATCAAATAATATTGCCTATTGCCATACCGAATTCTTTTTGTCTAAAAGGTTTAACTGAACACTGATATTTTAAAATAAAGCACAGTTAATTTTTAAAACAATCAGCTGTTCGGGAGTCGGTTGGTTGGATCTTCTAAAATTTGTATCATTTTTAAAGTAAAAGCAATTTAGTTACTGATGGGACTCTAAAACTGAGAAGTATCATCGAGTTGTCCGCTTCATGAATACTTAACGTGCAAAACTGTTAGAAATATCTTAATGTACATACCTTCTCACTGCCACTTGAAAACGTCACGGGAAATTACGAAGTTTGGAAGAGGCCGAGTCACGCTGATCCTTCAATCTTGTTATGATGACTCCTTTATGACTTCTAGTCTAAGAGACGACAGGCCACAGCAACACAATTCTGGAGCCGGTTTCTGGTAAACACTTTGAAAACAAGTCGGAACGAAAATTACGCCGGGCAGATTTCCGATATTCGCGACTTGCTCGTTGTCAACAAACTTTCTCAGTCATACACGATAGAATGACTGCTAAATTTAAAGGTATAACACACGTCGCGCCGAATCGATACGGATAAATTTGTTTATTTGAATGTTAGCGAATAATTATTATTATAGCCCGCATTGAAAGGTATGAGTTTGACGTTCACCATATCATTTTATAATTGAGGTTACATTGCAAGCGACATTTGCGCTTTTTGAATTGTCAGTTTGACAATTCGTAATATACTCTCTGTCGACTGCTGCACCATCTATATTTCGATTATCCTGTGCTGGCAGGTATCAAGGTGTGTTTTTTTGGTTATCCCGTGTGGGTTTGGTAACGAAACTCCGGCTGTGTGAAGTTAAGCCCCGGATAGAGTTCGAGCGGAATGAAAATGAAACGGTAATGAACCGGCATAAAAACCGTGGTGAATTTAAAATTTTAGCTTCGAAAATTGCTACAAAGGCGTTTTACGTCCTAAATCATCTTAAAAATAACTAAAAAAATAATTTCCCCCTTGTCCAAATGCATTTTCAACGTGAAAATGAGTCGATTCGGTAGCATATTCTCCGTCGGTCGTGGTGAGTTTTGCAAATGTCAAACCGATTCACTGTCCACGACGAGATCATCGTGGAAATTATCTAATGACCGGGGAATCGAAAAATAAGATATAAAATGGCAGAGACAAATTGTGGAACCATATTCGGATTGTAGCTTATGGAATTCCCCATCATTTCCGACATGTTCCACGACAGTAAGCATGCATTTTCATAGAGAAAATCGCCGCGGAAAAAAATTTCATTTTCATTCCGCCCGATGTCTATCCAGACCTTTAGCCAGTCATTTTTTTGAAATTAGGTCCTTTTGCTCGGTGAACCGTTTGTTCGAATGCGGCTATGTTTGTTGTTCATTGTTCGCCAATTAATATCGATTGTTCTTCCCTAATTATTTAATTATAGCAACTTTAAAATTGTGAGTGTCGACTTAGCCAGTCATTTGTAAATATGGGGCGGAAAGGTATAGGCTTGGTGTCAATCGAAAGCCAGACGTTTGTTCGTTTTGTAGGGCGTTTGTTCATCCTGGAAACGGAAGGATACAGGAGTTGTTAAGGAAAAAGAGATTAGTTGTGACGTCATCTTCCTTCAACCAACGCCATCTACTCAGCTCAGCTGTACGATGATGATGTGGATCTTGCATAAATTGTTCGCGGGACACGGGTTGCCCGTACAGATGAGCTGAGTAGATGGCGTTGGTTGAGTGAAGATGACGTCACAACTAATCTCTTGTAGATGTTATGATGTTATTTAAATGTTAACAAATAAGATCTACTTACATGTGTAAATATACACGTTCCGCGAATGTAGAACTCCACTTCGTATGTCGCATCTAATAAGCAGGACTCCAGATAAGCGTTCAAGTGTGGTGTAGTCTCGTCGACGGCCAGCTCCAGATAGAACGAGAACGTTCTGTCGACGATGCGACGTTGTCGTTGTTATGCGACTGGAAAGTTGCTGAATACATACTGGAAAGTGTTTGCTGGCAAATGCGTAGAGTATTGCCAGGTCGCTACACTCTTTTTCTTTAATAATTCCTGTATCCTTCCGTTTCCAGGATGAACAAACGCCCTACAAAATGAACAAACGTCTGGCTTTCGATTGATACCAAAACCTATACCTTTCCGACCCATATTTAAAAATGACTGGCTAAGTTCACACTCACAATTTTAAAGTTGCTATAATTAGAGAAGAACAAACGATATTAATTGGCGAACAATCAAGAACAAACGTATCCGCTGTAGAACAAACGGTTCACCGAGCAAAAGGACCTAATTTCAAAAAAAAATACTGGCTAACTTCACACAGCCCGAAACTCCATATAAAAAAATGCCAGCTGACCCACCTGTCATTTTTTATATAAAGTTTCGTTACCCAAACCTAGACGGGATAACCAAAAAAAAACATACCTTAAGGCCTGGATAGACCTCGGGCGGAATGAGAATGAAATTTTTGTCCGCTGCGATTTTCTCAATGAAAATGCATACTTACTTTCCTGGAATATATGGCAAATGCTGGGGAATTCCATAAGCTACAATCCCAAAACGGTTCCATAATTTATCTCGGCCATTTTATGTATTATTTTTCGATTCCCCGGTCATTAGATATTTTCCACGGTGAAATGACGGGGAATCGAAAAGTAATACATAAAATGGCCGAGAAAAATGTTGGCACCATTTTCGGCTTGTAGCTTATGGAATTCCCTATCATCTCCGACAGGTTCCACGACAGGTAAGCATGCATTTTCATTGAGAAAATCGCAGCGGACAAAAATTTCATTTTCATTCCGCCCGAGGTCTATCGTGCGCTTAATACTAGAAATTCAGTGATTGTAATTTTGGAAAGTTTTTGGGAAAGTGTTCTGACGAGCTTCTGAAAATTTACTTATCCGATAGTTGCCACCGAATGCAGGAAATTCTCGCATTAACCGCCCCTCAAACCGGCGAATTTTCCGGGGTTTGAAAATTGTAACACACTGCGTTGTATGAAGATATGCACCCCAACACGAATATTCTACTGAAACAGATTGGGAATGAGTTTTGTATGTATTAACGGACTAAGCATTTAAGTTTCGAATGTACTCTTGTATGGGCTTGTGTGAAGTTAGCCAGTCATTTTTTTTTAATTACGCCCTTTTGCTCCGTGAACCGTTTGTTCGACTGCGGCTACGTTTGTTCTTGATTGTTTGCCAATTAATATCGTTTGTTCTTCTCTAATTATTAATTTATAACAACTTTAAAATTGTAAGTGTGAACTTAGCCAGTCATTTTTAAATATGGGTCGGAAAGGTATAGGTTTGGTATCAATCGAAAGCCAGACGTTTGTTCATTTTGTAGGGCGTTTGTTCATCCTGGAATCGGAAGGATACAGGAATTATTAAGGAAAAAGAGATTAGTTGTGACGTCATCTTCACTCAACCAACGCCATCTACTCAGCTCAGCTGTACGGGCAACCCGTGTCCCGCGAACAATTTATGCAAGATCCAGACCATCATCGTACAGCTGAGCTGAGTAGATGGCGTTGGTTGAGTGAAGATGACGTCACAACTAATCTCTTTTCCTTAATAATTCCTGTATCCTTCCGTTTCCAGGATGAACAAACGCCCTACAAAATGAACAAACGTCTGGCTTTCGATTGATACCAAACCTATACCTTTCCGACCCATATTTAAAAATGACTGGCTAAGTTCACACTCACAATTTTAAAGTTGCTATAATTAAATAATTAGAGAAGAACAAACGATATTAATTGGCGAACAATCAAGAACAAACGTAGCCGCTGTAGAACAAACGGTTCACCGAGCAATAGGACCTAATTTCAAAAAAATGACTGGCTAACTTCACACAGCCCTTGTATGGTTTCAGTGGATGAGTGAATGAAGGCTGTGTGAAGTTAGCCAGTCATTTTTTTTAATTACGCTCTTTTGCTCGGTGAACCGTTTGTTCGACTGCGGCTACGTTTGTTCTTGATTGTTCGCCAATTAATATCGTTTGTTCTTCTCTAATTATTTAATTATAGCAACTTTAAAATTGTGAGTGTGAACTTAGCCAGTCATTTTTAAATATGGGTCGGAAAGGTATAGGTTTGGTATCAATCGAAAGCCAGACGTTTGTTCATTTTGTAGGGCGTTTGTTCATTCTGGAAACGGAAGGATACAGGAATTATTAAGGAAAAAGGGATTAGTTGTGACGTCATCTTCACTCAACCAACGCCATCTACGCAGCTAAAATAATTCAGGGAACGAAGTTTACTGGAAAAACACTGGAAATGCTACAAGAATTACTCGACACCGACCTCTTGTTCCGCTGAAAAGCCTTCACGCGGAATGAGAATCTAATTGGAGGAGCACGTTTCTGCTACATTTTTCGTTCGCTGAATGCACTCAATATATTTTTTGGAGATGAACATTCATCGCTAATTTTGATGAAGAATGACCGTTACAGCCACAAAATGAAGAATAGCCACCGACTTATATGAAAAACACACACAACACCAAAAAGATTGTTCAAACGATCGGAAGTATGTATGGCGTGGCGAACCTAACAGATCATATGGCACCAGAAGACGTCAGGGTGGATAGTGGATTGGTAGCGTGTCTTTGGTGAGGAGCTTTGATCTTTTAGCGAAACATTAGGTGTGTTTTTTTGGTTATCCCGTGCAGGTTTGGGTAACGAAACTCCATATAAAAAAAATGACAGCTGACGCACCTGTCATTTTTTTTATATGAAGTTTCGTTACCCAAACCTGCACGGGATAACCAAAAAAACACACCTAATAGCTACATTTGAGCTCTATCCCGTGTAGGGTAGTTACACGCGTGAACTCTACCTGTTTAAGTGTCATTTTTTTTTATATGAAGTTCTACCCAAACCTGCACGGGATAAACATACAATAAAACGTACCTATTGTAAGTTCATTATTGGTTATTGGATATGTCGACAAGTTAGCGAAAAAACTTTTGAAAATTGACTCGGCGCGCGCCTTTGCAGTAATTTCGGGGATCGGGGGATCTGTCGAAATGAAAATGTCTTGGTTGAAATACATTTCCCGCGTCAGCATCAGCATCGGCAGAGTCATCGGCATCAGCAGAAAAATTTCAATTTAGAACACACGCATTTGCCTATGATGACTCACATTGACAGCAGCAGCAGCGACAGAAGCATTTTTTCTCCTTCTGCTGTCAATGTGGGTCATCAAAGGCAAATGCGTGTGTTCTAAATTGAAATTTTTCTGCTGATGCCAATGCCTCGCTGCCGATGCTAATGCTGACGCGGGAAATGTATTTCAACCATATGTCTCTAGGAAGAGCGTGTATGAAGATATTTGTTCGATGCGTTAGCGGTATTTCCACAATATCTTTCATATACTAGGCACGTTTTATTGTGTTTATCCCGTGCAGGTTTGGGTAGAACTTCATATAAAAAAAATGACACCCAGGTGAAGTTCACGCGTGCAACTACCCTACAAGGGATAGAGCTCAAAAGTAGCTGGCGGACGCATAGGGGAAATTTGAGGGAATTTGTTTTTTCAAACCAAATGTGAGAGTTTTCCTCATCACGAGAAAAGATTTTGCAAAGAAATAATCATCTTTTGTGATAAAATCCACCACATCTAAAAAATAAGCCGACGAAGGTGAGACAAAGATGCACAAAAACTGTCAAATGTCAGCTGTTTGGTCTTAACCGGGATGTTACCCGCGATCGTTTTTTTCGAGTCAGATTTACCCGCGATGCGAAAAAAACGTTGCTAAAATGTAGAACTACACATAAAAACAGTTGCATGTAACCACTTTTTTTATTGGTATTGATTGGTTAAGAAAGTGGATTTAAATTAGATTAGATTACAGTTAGCTGTCAAAGTAGCACAAAGCCGAATTATCACCTAGAACAAAAAATCGATTTTTTAGTGGTTTCTATTACCTCAAATAACACCAAAACTTACCAGCAATTGATTGATTGTGATCTCGACGAAATTCCAGTGTGCTTTCCGTACTAATTGTGGAGTTCATCGAGTTTTTGCGAAGTTTCCATCGTTGCAGTATCAGCGGCACAACTGCGGGCTCGTCTTCGTGAATCTGCTGTCATCTTCCGATAAACACTTAACATCTTCTACATTCGATTGACTAAGCGAGAAAGCTCTTATCATCTGTATCAACTGCTTGTTTACTTTTTGGAGACGTGATTATCATCTGTACACTGTTGACATCTTATTCTCTGCATTGTCTTGGCGCATGAGTGATTTTTCAATTGAGTGAAACTCTTGAGTATTTTCTGTGAGTATTGTTTTGACTGCTTATTAATACTCCAGTTGAAATAAAATGTCGACCATCAGCCAAAATGAATGTTGCTTTTGCAATATAGCTTTGAAGGAAAATGACGATGTTTACTCATGTTCATATTGTAAAGGAGTAGAACATGCTAGCTGTGCTAAATTAACGAGAAAACAAACACTTAATTTGCGATCTGACAACCCACCATTGTTTGTTTGCACACTCTGCACCGATAAAGATAATATCATCAAATCTCTGCGTATTGGTCTTGCTGATTTGAAAAATGAAATTGCAGATCTTCGTTCTGAAATTAACGTTTTGAAATCTTCGAATGCGAATTCATGTAACATGGAGGATATCATTGCAGAAATTGAAGATCGAAGAAAAAGATCTTCTAACATCATCATTCATGGTGTTGTCGAAAACGATTCTCGAACTGATGCTTTGAAATCGCTTGAGATAATAAAGGCCGTATCACCTGCACTAAATTTGGAAGCTAGTGACATCAAAACGTTTAGGATCGGCAAACCAAAAAATGATAAACCGAGACCGATTAAAGTTTTAACTTCAAACTCGTCGATCGCTTTCGAAATAATAAAAAGTAAGAAAGATCATAACTCGCGTAAATATCTAAAAACAAATAATGTCAAGATTGTTTCTGATTTGACACTGAAACAACGTGAGCACCTAAACTCCCTTAATAGTGAGCTCATTAACATTAAGAGGGACGATCCTGATGCTACGATTAAATATATTAATAGTATTCCACGAATCATACGTAGTAAATCAAAAAACTAAATTTGAAATTAAGTATTTATTATCAAAACACGCGAGGTTTACGCACTAAACTACCTGATTTGCGAATGACTTTAGCGACATGCATTTTTGATGTAATAATATTCACGGAAACATGGTTAAATACAAATTTTCATTCCTCGGAGCTTGGTTTTAACAATTATACAATTTACCGATGTGATCGAAATGAAAACACTTCAACAAAACAAAACGGTGGAGTGTAATGAAAGCCTAATCGCGGGCGGAGCAGCACCTGTCTGCCGGGCAGTCAGCCGAAGAGGGAAGATAGTGGCCGGGGTAAAAAAAAGACGGACTCCGCTTAGCTTCATCACTTTTTAGTGCAGGTGCAAGGTAAATCGAAATCGAAAATCGACCTTTCACTTCTCTTTTAATAAGCCGGAAGGGCCAACAAAAAAAAACGAGGCTTCCGACCTCATTACGACACCGCGGGAAGATCACTCTCAAAAATTAGCACATATTCATTTTAACAGACAGACATTATTTATTATATTCTTGAACCTTAACATTTAAACACTGTTGGTAATCAAATTACATTTTTTTTCTTCCCATTTTTAAAAATCACATTGTTTTTCCGAAATTTTCTAATGTTCGTTTTCTAATATTTCTTTGCAGGTCGCACTCACGAATGGAAATAAACGTATACGGGCAGTCGATTACTACAATCATGGGCGGCCGCTAAGGATTGGATCTAGTGTTTCAACAAAATTCGCGATCGCGGAACCGACACGCAGTGCAACCCGTTCACAGCTTTTTAATCGAACAGTTAATAAATTAATTTGGGTTTAATTTGAAATTTGGTATTTTTTCTTTTAAATTGGTGTAAACACAGACACGAATAGACTTAACACAATACTACTATTCACTAAACATATAGCTTATCTGTTTCGTCCTATTTTTTTTGGTAACGGATTTTTCCTCCTTTGGATGTATTTTCTTGGGTGAATTTTCGTCTGACAAAACCCGTTGGAAGATCTTGGACTTGCTACCACACATTAGCTTTCGCCCCCCCTAAGACACGGTTTTGGCTCTGCACCCTTCATGCAGTGATCGGGCGCTGGCTGGCACGTTTTCGCCAGTGTTGAACTGTTGACTGGGGAATCCCTAAGCAATTTACCGCGGCAGGGTGATGACCGTCTTGAATTGTCAATGTTCGGCTGGTTAACGGTTCCGTTAACTGTGAAAAGTTTCCGGCTGTCACTTCAAATACCCACGATCGGGTTTCTTTTAGTTCGTGCGTTATGGAACCCGGGCGCTTAGGAGTTTTCCCTTCTTTCGCCACTTTCCCGAATAAAACAACGGAACATTTGCAACTAAAGTTACCGCCAGGAATAACGGAACCTTTGAACATAAAGTGACCGCTAAGAATAACGGAACCTTTGAAAAGCTTTTCGTCACGGAGCGTACAGCGTTCAGGGCCCGTTTTTCTTTTTTTTTCTTTTGAAGAGTTATGTCCCCAAACTCTTAAGAGCAATTCTAAAAAAAAAGAAAGAAGATTAAAAGCCTTTCTTCTTGAAAGACTGTTCACCATTACTCACCCAGTTTGTTCGTGGCCACGTCTTGCTCCGACGACTTACTCTTGTTCAATGCCACTACCTCGTGGTCTGAAGGGTGACAGCGCGAGAAGCACGGCTACGTCCCAATTTCCGTACTGCCATGCTTAATGAACTGTCGCCTTTCACACGAAATAGCGCATGCCATAGAGTAAGAAATATGGAACAGTCTCCCATAGAGAACTATACGGAGTGGTCACTTGCCTTAGAGCCAAAAATAATGGAACAGCCATTACAGGGCAGACTGATTTAACGAGTCTTGGAGGTAAAACAGGCTGAAGTTCATCGACGGATATCCTTGGCATGGAAAGTACCAACCTTTTTACCGGACATGTCGGATAACAAATAGCAAGAATTGCCAACTCGTTTTTCTACCCTTGCTGGAATGAATTTTTTATCTAGCTTGGCATTGTACTGCTCTGAGAACTTGCTTTGACTAAAATTTCGCCTATACACCACATCCCCTGGTTTGTAAGTGACGGGGCTAGATCGCAGGTTATACTTTTCAGCATTAGTCTCGTACGCTCGACGAATATTGTCTTGAACTTCGGCTCGTACTAGCTCTGTCTTTTCCGTATTAGTACTAGCAGTCGGGTCATTAAGTAGGTGTAAGTTCCGAAGGAGAGAATATGTTTGCCCATGCGATATCATGTTTTGTCCGAAAACAACATAATACGGAGAGAAACCAGTAGAAGAGTGTACCGCTGAGCGTAAAGCACTATTGATAGATGACAACTTGGCATCCCAGTCTTTCTGATCTGGATGAACATAACTACGAATTGCGGCTACAATCGAGCGATTAACTCGTTCTGAGGCATTAGCCTGAGGAGAGTATAAGGCAGTTAGTATGTGCTTAGTTCCGTAGGCTTCCATTAGGTTCCTAAACACGGTAGACTTGAACTGAATTCCGTTGTCTGATACTAGTGATTCTGGGACGCCGAACAAATGAAATATTCTGGTCTCTAGAAATCTCACTAAATTGGCCGCAGAGAGTTTTCTCACAGGTTCAACGAAGCAAAATTTGGATAGATGATCCAAAACAACAATAACTCCAATATTTCCTAGCCTGGAGCGGGGGTATGGGCCAAGAAAATCTACATAAAGGCGTTGAAATATGCGTTCAGGGATGACAAGTCGTCCCATGGGAGGCCGAAGGATTTGATGCGGTGCCTTCGTTTCCTTGCATTTTCTGCACGCATTCACGAAGTTACGGACGTCAACACCCATTCGTGGCCAGAAATAATACGTTTTCAGCCGCTTTAAAGTTTTCGACATGCCCCCATGAGCACATAAGGGGTGATCATGAGCTCGGGCAATCAAAGATGATGTTAATTCAGAAGGCACCCACAATTTCCATGAGTTTTCTTCTTGAATGACATCCCCGGTCGCATATTCTGAACGGCGATATATATACCCGTCACTGACTTTAAGGTCTAAAGAAACATTTGGTGTCTCGCTTATCTTGGATATTAAACTAGTATAGGAATCTCCTTTAAAGGCAGACGAATTTAAGTCTATTTCGATTGAAGGATCGAAGGAAGTAAGGGCGTCAATCGAGTCTGTAGCATGAATTCGCGAAAGCGTATCCGGAACAATGTGCTGATTGCCTTTACGGTGTTTAATAGTGAATCGGAACCCTTGTAGCTTGAGGGCCCACCTAGCCAGTCTACCATGTAAATCTTTAAGGGACATGAGCCATTTTAATGAGGCATGGTCTGTAATGATTTCAAAGTCATGCCCTTCTACATACGCACGGAACTTTTTGATTGCCATCAACGCCGCCAGACATTCTTGTTCCGAAACCGTGTAATTACGTTGGGCGGAGTTTAACTTTTGAGACATAAATGCAACAGGAACTTCTGTGCCATCCTCCATGGTTTGCACTAAAACTGCGCCAATGCCGGATTGACTGGCGTCACAGTGGATGGAAAATGGTCGCTTGAAGTCCGGGCTATGCAGCACAGGAGCTTCTGTCAAGCTTTTCTTTAAAGCGTCAAAAGCTTTAAGTCCGTCCTCCGTCCAAGTAAATACACGCTTTTGGCTCAACATGTCTGTCAACGGTGATGCCAAAGTCGCAAAATTGTCGATGAAGCGACGATACCACCCGCACATGCCCATGAAACGTCGCATTTGTTTGACGTTCTTCGGACGCGGAAATTCTGCAATTCCCTGAACTTTGTCGGGGTCCGTGCGGATAGTACCGTTACCAATTATGTGTCCTAGATATTTCACCTCTTTCATGAGGAACTTAGATTTTTCGATGTTAAGAGTAAGGCCACTTCTCTTCAAGTGCAATGCAACTTCTTGTAACAAGAGGATGTGTTCTTCAAAAGACTCCGTTATCAACAACAAGTCGTCGAGGTAAATGAACACTTGGTGGCGGAGAGCAGCTGGAATCACCTGGTCTATCAGACGTTGCATGGTTTGAGGCGCGTTGCACAGTCCGAACGGCGTGGTTACGAACTGATACAACGGCCTCCCTGGAACAGTGAAGGCTGTCTTATCCCTCGAACGCTCATCGAGCGGTATCTGCCAAAACGCGTCCTTTAAATCGAGACTAGAAATGAATTCCGCTTTAGGAAGCCTGCCCAAAATACCGTCGATGAGCGGCAAGGGATAAGCATCCTTCACTGTGATGGAATTCACCTTTCGGGCGTCTAAGCATAACCGGACCTTCCCTGGTTTCACCACCACGGTTACCGGTGAAGACCAAGCGCTTTTTGACTCTTCTATGACTCCTAGCGCCAGCATCCTATCAACCTCATTGTAGAGCTGTTTCTCTACGGCCGGAGACACTGAAAAATAGCGCTGTTTAATCGGTTTATTTTCCCCAACATCTATGAAGTGCTTTATAACCTTTGTGCGTCCCAAACCTTCCACAGAAAATGAAGGAAATAATGCGACTGCAGCTTCTAACTTGAACTGCTGCCCAACAGTCAAAGCATGTCGATTATCACTGCTCCTCGATGGAATATCTGTACACAAAGACGACACAAAAAGATCCGGAGCCAAACCGAAAAGCCGGACGAAATCCACCCCTAAATATAGTTGTTGGGTAAGTGAAGGCAAAATTAAAAATGTCATTTTCCGTGTCTGACCTTTGAATGTAATGTCAGTAGTAACTCTGCCAACAGCAGTGTGAGGAGTACCATCAGCAGTACTAACTTTGACTTTAAATCGATCCCAAGGAAATAGGTTATCTTTCAGGAATTCATCAGCAAAATTAGAAGCTAAACAGCTAATAGTGGCACCTGTGTCAATTAATCCTGAGACTTCCATGCCACATACCAAAACCTTTGCATATGGTCGAACATCTGTTAGTGAGTCATTTGGACAAACAGCTGAACAGTAAAATCGACGAGTCTGTTTCACCCGTTTCCAAAAAGCTTTTAAACGAGCAGTAGAGCGTTTAGGACGCCGAAGTCGAATCTCATCTGCCCCAAAAATTCGATTACGAACTGTCTGGTAATTCTTCCATCGTACATGCCAAGGCTGAAAACTAAAGTGGTCTGTCGACTGCTTTGGAGGAGGGTCATCGAAAGTCATTAAATCAGGGGATTCGTTATTACCAGCTATATTATTAGTGTTCTGCTTCTGCAGGGAAGTTACAACTATTGGGGAAGCTGATATTAATGAGGGTTCGCATCTGGTGGAGCTTGAGGTTGACCGGAGGATCGTTTCGGTACGATCCTCGATCGCAACCCGTTTTTTAGACTCTGACTACATCTGACACATTGTGGCTTATAAGTGTCTGGAGCCCCACAACCATAGCAAAATATGGAGCGAGCAGCAAGACACTCGTCAAAACGGTGGCCTTCCTTCCGGCAATTCCAACACAATAGCTTGCCGCCAATAGCTGCTACCTGCCCTACAAGGGAGTCATCTTGATAGTCTGACGAATTTTCCGTAACCACCTCAGAAATGTTTCTTTTGTCCCTGAATAAATGGTCTGGTGGTATCTGAGACTTAAGTTCATCCTCTAAGTTCTCCCAACGAAAAACCAAAGTTTTCAACTGTCTTAACGAGTAAATGGACTCATTCAACAACCGACATCTGAGAGTTAGTTTCAGATTTCTTCGAAGAACTTCGAGTAATTCCCAGTCAGCAATTGGTATGGCTAGGCGATCAGCTAATTCCATGATACCCTCATAGAAAACCTCAAAAGACTCCGTAGGTCCTTGTTTCCTTCTTCGAATCATCTCCATTATGTCGTAATCCGACATCTTCTCTTGAAATTGCTCCCTCAATGCTTCGCAGAATTGTTCCCAGGAAAATCGGATAATATTCCTATAAAATCGCCAATACCAATTAGCCGCCTTACCAACTAGAAGCAGATGGAGGTACTTCGTGACCAAGTGATATTGTCCATTCAAGGTATCGCTTGCCAAGGTGCGAACTTGAAAAAGGAACTTCTCCACCGAAAAATGGGGGTTATCACCACTAAAATGAAGATTCCAATTGCTGATGATTCGTCCTATTCTATCAAGCGGAATCCCTGAAGATTGCATAGATGTGACAGGCATATTAGAGTTCGGTCGTGATGGGTTGGCAGGAACATCGTTTCTACGGTATGTCCACGAAAAATCTTGTGAGGATCTAGCTACCGGTGACGTTTCATACCTCACGTCTGGAGCACCAGTTCGCGGAGCGTTTGAGTTTAAATTCGAGTCCCGATGTGCTACTGCCGCTACGCCACGATTGCCGTTGACATAAGGTTCTTCAGTCAGATGGTATTGAAGACCAACATCATCATAACGCGGAACTCCAGCCTCCCTCCCTACATTAGAAGAGTTGGAATAATTGGGTCTTAACGGAGGTGCATGGGTAATCGATGGGTTACTTCGTGGATGAGAATTAATCGTTGCAATGCGTGCATTTAAAGAGTTAGGAGCTGACTCTCCAAACCGCTCACTCAGCAGTTCACTAACTATCTCCTTAAGTTGCAATTTCATACGACTGTCTATTTCTGTCTCCAATGCTGCAGAGTTTGCTGCATCTGGATTGCTGGTTACTGGTCTTTCACCCAATTCAACGGATTGCTGTGCTTGAGACTCACGTTGAATGATGGGCTCCATACGCGAACCTGTGGTGGAAGCAAAAGCTTTTGCTCGTGAACGAGTGATTACTCCAATATCTTTTGTAATGGCTCCTGTCTGAGAGTTTCCGGGACACGAGGATGGAACCTCAGCAGCTAAATTGGTGATATTGGTATCTCCCGCGGATAATTTACCAGGGTCAATGTTGACAAAGCATACTGGACATGCAGTATTCCCTTCCAACCAAGTGAATAGGCATTCGCGATGAAAATGATGCCCACATTCCGTTGCCAATGATCCGTCAATTGCCGATAAACTGTCCGTACAGATCGAGCATAATGACAAGTTGTTTCCTGCTACATCCCCCAAATCTTCATTGCTGTGATGTACAGGCATTTTAAAGTGAAAAAAATATACCACTAAACAAATTATAACTATTATTAACCATATACAGATTCTACTAACAAATAACTAAATTACTACATCAATAAGTTTATTACAAGTTTCAACACAAAATTAGAGTCTTCCCTCAGTCCGTCGTAACTATCAGGTGGCGGTAGCCTATAGCTGTTAATTACACTTTACTTAAAAAAAATTCAAAAACGAGAAGGAGAAAAGAAAATAAATGCTTACAAAAAAAATTATTATTACACATTCCTCAAAAGAGGATTCTGCACTAAGTCCCTTCATCAACAAAAATAAGGTCCGAATAAGGCGAAACTAAAAGCCACCATAATTCAGCTATTCGCATATTTTTGTGAATTAAGCAAGGCAGATCTCTCATGATGAAAGATAATTGTAAAATTGAAAAGAGGAACTTCTTCCTGACACAGCGGCAAGGTTGCATTCAAAAGAAAAAATACTCACTGTCTATATATCAAAGAATTATCCCTTTATATAGATTTCAAGAGAGGTTTTCCTTGAGAAGGTCCTTACGTGATGTCAACATCACTTCAACTAGTACCTAGAAGAGTACCTGATTGAAAAACAGCAAAAATAATTTAATTTAATTACTTAAAATCACTTTGAAAAAAAGAAATAAACATAATGTTTACTGAATGAAAATTTTTAAACCGAAAAATATTACAGTATCTCGATATCACTGGTGTCAGACTTGAATTCAAAGAAGTCTGGTATTTTTAGCCAAGTGACATCGATTTTACAGGGCGCAATTATACGATAGTCCTTCACAAAACTCCTAATTTCGCCCCACGTTGGGCGCCATTCTTTGTAATGAAAGCCTAATCGCGGGCGGAGCAGCACCTGTCTGCCGGGCAGTCAGCCGAAGAGGGAAGATAGTGGCCGGGGTAAAAAAAAGACGGACTCCGCTTAGCTTCATCACTTTTTAGTGCAGGTGCAAGGTAAATCGAAATCGAAAATCGACCTTTCACTTCTCTTTTAATAAGCCGGAAGGGCCAACAAAAAAAACGAGGCTTCCGACCTCATTACGACACCGCGGGAAGATCACTCTCAAAAATTAGCACATATTCATTTTAACAGACAGACATTATTTATTATATTCTTGAACCTTAACATTTAAACACTGTTGGTAATCAAATTACATTTTTTTTCTTCCCATTTTTAAAAATCACATTGTTTTTCCGAAATTTTCTAATGTTCGTTTTCTAATATTTCTTTGCAGGTCGCACTCACGAATGGAAATAAACGTATACGGGCAGTCGATTACTACAATCATGGGCGGCCGCTAAGGATTGGATCTAGTGTTTCAACAAAATTCGCGATCGCGGAACCGACACGCAGTGCAACCCGTTCACAGCTTTTTAATCGAACAGTTAATAAATTAATTTGGGTTTAATTTGAAATTTGGTATTTTTTCTTTTAAATTGGTGTAAACACAGACACGAATAGACTTAACACAATACTACTATTCACTAAACATATAGCTTATCTGTTTCGTCCTATTTTTTTTGGTAACGGATTTTTCCTCCTTTGGATGTATTTTCTTGGGTGAATTTTCGTCTGACAAAACCCGTTGGAAGATCTTGGACTTGCTACCACACATTAGCTTTCGCCCCCCTAAGACACGGTTTTGGCTCTGCACCCTTCATGCAGTGATCGGGCGCTGGCTGGCACGTTTTCGCCAGTGTTGAACTGTTGACTGGGGAATCCCTAAGCAATTTACCGCGGCAGGGTGATGACCGTCTTGAATTGTCAATGTTCGGCTGGTTAACGGTTCCGTTAACTGTGAAAAGTTTCCGGCTGTCACTTCAAATACCCACGATCGGGTTTCTTTTAGTTCGTGCGTTATGGAACCCGGGCGCTTAGGAGTTTTCCCTTCTTTCGCCACTTTCCCGAATAAAACAACGGAACATTTGCAACTAAAGTTACCGCCAGGAATAACGGAACCTTTGAACATAAAGTGACCGCTAAGAATAACGGAACCTTTGAAAAGCTTTTCGTCACGGAGCGTACAGCGTTCAGGGCCCGTTTTTCTTTTTTTTTCTTTTGAAGAGTTATGTCCCCAAACTCTTAAGAGCAATTCTAAAAAAAAAGAAAGAAGATTAAAAGCCTTTCTTCTTGAAAGACTGTTCACCATTACTCACCCAGTTTGTTCGTGGCCACGTCTTGCTCCGACGACTTACTCTTGTTCAATGCCACTACCTCGTGGTCTGAAGGGTGACAGCGCGAGAAGCACGGCTACGTCCCAATTTCCGTACTGCCATGCTTAATGAACTGTCGCCTTTCACACGAAATAGCGCATGCCATAGAGTAAGAAATATGGAACAGTCTCCCATAGAGAACTATACGGAGTGGTCACTTGCCTTAGAGCCAAAAATAATGGAACAGCCATTACAGGAGGCGTACTGATTGCAATAAACAAATCTTTGAAGTCAACTATTCTGAATTGTAAACATAACCAACGCCATCTAGATACATCAAGGCCTCAACTCAGCTGGATAATGACGCCATGGATCCGTATTCAATTTATTGACGGCTGCAAAAAAAAACAGAAACAAACATAAGCACGTCATCAACAGCAAGAACAAGGCAGTGAGACTAAACATTACAAAGTGGCACACAGACGGGCGAGTGTACTTTTTTTCGCGAGTTTCGTTTAGAAAATGTGTTGTTTGAACGGCAAACAATTAATTAAAAAGATAGTGGTTATGTGGGTTATTGACAGTGTGCAGAAGTTTTTATACTCAAAATGTAGTGCATGGAGAATGTGTCATAGAGTGAAAGATTTCCCCATTTAGGAATACCAATCAGTTTATTTGTGATCGCGAATAGATAGTACGGATATTGTAGGAAAAAAACGAGTAAGTACGTAAAACGTTTCGACGGCGGTGCTGCCATCGTACAACCGCACAGATAAATAAAAAGTAACAAGCCACTGGCTAAATGCCATATGGCCACCATGACGTCACTACTTGAGATGATGTCGACAATGTCAACTGCGAATTTGACGTCTATGATTCTACATTGCGGCCTTAATATATAGACGGCGTTGACATAACTCAATCGAACAGCTTATTGTGTCATTAAAAACAAAGCCAGTTCGTACTATAATCAGCACTGTTTATTTGCCACCGGATGCTTCCCCTGAACAATATGAACTGCATATGGATGACTTGTTGCATACTTCGGAAGCTTTCCCAACTGCTAACATTATTGTCACTGGCGATTTTAATTTGGCTAATGTCGATTGGACTGCAACTTCATGGTCTATCGGAAACACTAACACCAAAGCCTCAGAAGTTATTGATACTTTTTCGTTTTTAAATTTGTTTCAATACAATTATATAAAAAATATTGCTAACAATGTTCTTGATCTAATATTTTCTAATGTCGAATATATTACTGTGTCAGAAAACAAAAACCCTATATTACCAATTGATTGCTATCATCCTGCTTTAGATATTCTTGTAAATTTACCGTTGTCTATTGGAAAATCAAGAAATTATGAAACGCGTGATATTATAAATTTTAAAAATGCAGACTATTCTGATTTAAATCAAGCTTTACAGATTGTTGATTGGACTGTGATTGAGCATTTGCCATTAAATGAAGCAGTGTCTTTGTTTTATAGTATTGTAAATAACTTGATTAATATTCATCTTCCTCGTAAACGCTTAAATTATGATAACTTTCCAGCCTGGTTTTCCAGTCAATTAAAACAGTTAATATATAAAAAGAAAGCAGCACACTCAGAGTACAAGTCTACTGGAAGCTTACATGATTACAAAGTTTTTTCCGATTTAAGGACAAAATTCAAAAATCAATCTAAATTCGATTTCCAGCGTTTCATTTATAAAATTGAGTCGAACAAACATTAAAAACTTTTGGAATTATATTAACTCCCGAAAAAGTGATAACATTATTCCTGACACAATGTTCCTTAACGGTATTAGAAGTTCTAACTCTTCTACTATTTCAAATTTATTCGCTGATCATTTCTCCAGGGTTTACAATAACGAAGTGTCTCACTTCGATCCACCTTTGTTTAATACTAGTTTTAGTTTATCAAATATTAGAATTAGTCCTGATTTGCTTTTTAGGAAACTCATGGAGTTAGACATATCAAAAAGAGCCGGACCTGACGGCATCCCTTCGGTTTTTCTGAGGAATTGTGCTGAAAATATGCTGCAACCACTAATTGTTCTTTTTAATCAATCATTATCCTCTGGACAATTTCCTGATGAATGGAAGATAAGCTACGTCCTACCTATCCATAAATCAGGTGACAGAGCCAATGTTGAAAATTATAGGCCGATTAACATCTTATCTTGTATTCCTAAAATATTCGAAGGTCTGGTTACGGACTACATTACGCCATTGGTACGGCCTTATATTATTAACAACCAACATGGATTTTGCTCGGGTAGATCTACGGCAACTAACCTTATAGAATACGAAAATTATATTTTAAAAGCTTTTTTGAAAAAGTCTGAAGTTCACTCGGTTTACACCGATTTTTCCAAAGCTTTCGATAAACTTAATTTCGATATCCTAATTAAAAAGTTGAAAAACTTTGGCTTTTTTGGTCCGATAATTAACTGGATAAACGATTACCTAAGGAATCGATCATTAATTGTGAACCTCAATGATCATTTATCGAAGCGATTTAAAGTAACATCTGGGGTTCCACAAGGATCACATCTAGGTCCGATATTGTTTTTAATATTCATTAATGATTTAAAGTTAGTTTTTGATGATATTGAATTTTTGTTATTTGCTGATGATTGCAAAATTTTCAAGGAAATTACATGTAATAATGATGTTTTTGTTCTTCAAAACAATTTAAACAAATTTTTCGGTTATTGTGAGCTTAACAATTTAGAACTTAATTCATCCAAATGTAAGTTTATAATATTTAATAGAGGTTCAGCAATATATCAATGCACATATTACATAAATAATCGTGCACTCAATCAAGTAAGCTTGATTAAAGATCTGGGAATATTGATGGATACTTCATTATGTTTTAAAGAGCATATCAGTGACATTACTGAACAATCTCGTCGCATGTTAGGCTTTGTTATTCGGAACTCTTCGGAATTTAATAACATTTATGCTTTAAAATCGTTATACTTTTCGCTGGTTCGCAGTAAACTTGAATATTTATCTATTGTATGGAATCCATTTTATATTTCTTACACTTCCACTCTTGAAAAAGTTCAGCATAAATTTCTAAGGTACATTGCATACAAACTGCATGTAAGTAGTGATGATATAAACTATGCTCATATTCAAAAGATTCTGAATATAAATACACTTGAAGTACGAAGAACCTATTTCGATGCGATTTTCTTAACTAATTTAATTAATGGATCTATTGATGCCCCTGAAATTCTTTTTGAAATTTCTTTCAAAGTTCCTAATCGTCTTACACGACAGCGAGATACGTTTGAACTAAGAACTTTTAGAACTAACTATCAATGTAACTCACCTATAGAAAGAATGAAATCAATCGGGAATTTAGTTTTTAGCCATTTGGATTTATCTAACACCAATAAGGAAAAAATGAAAAAATATATTTTTAGTTTACTGGAGTAATTTTTTAGGAAATTTAAGCGTTTTATGAGTTGAATTATTATCTTATGATTTATTATTCTTTAATTTTTCGGCAACTTTTGTAAAAATAGATGTAAGTACATACATATTATTAAGATTTTAGTATATAAGGCAGCAATTTTGTATTTTTTATATATAAAGGACATTTGTCCGTTTATCATCAATAAATAAATAAATAAATCGAATCAGTCCAGAGAAATCGGCAAAAATTATAAATGAACTATTACCCCGCAGTAATCCTTTTCCTGCCATGCAGCTTATTTTTTTCCATATGATTGTTAGTTAATTTGAAATATTTTTTTCCAATCGGCGATTGTCTGGAGTTTATAAATTAGTAATTCTAAAATGAAAAAAAAAAATAAAAAAAAAGTAAATGAAACGAGAAAAAAATACTAAAAGTCGACATCGAAAAAGCAAGTGAAAATTGCCCACACGAAAATATTATCTTCCTTTGACAGGGTTGTCGAACCATAGTGTCAAATCTATACAATGCCTACGCCCTGTCAAGAAAAATCGTAATTTACTAACATTTACTCTAATGTAAATACAATTAACCCTCACTATTTCAGTATTCTAGACCCACAATCGCATCTATGTCCTTTAAAAAAATGTACATCCTCACGCCAACGCCAATTTCACGCATCAAAAGATACATATAGCAATCATTATGTATAAATGACTAGCATCCACCAAGTATATATACCCGCAACTAGGCATAAAATGTATGTATGTATGTATATTACATGATCATAGATTGTACCCGCAAAACTGAGTCTTTTATCCGATGAAGTGCAGCTCTCCTGTCCTCTTTAACTAGTCCATTCCCTCAATTTTGTAGTAAAATATTAGGTTATTACATCATACAAAATTCCACAAATTCTCCAAAAGCGGCCTTTTGTTTATTCCTTCACACCAACAACTTAAAAAATGTCGAAATTATATGAACTCTCAAGCCATTTCCGTTATTTTTCGAATTTCGTATGAAAGCGACAGTAACAATGCTGTCGCTAGAAATTCATCGCTATTGGCGACAGTTATGGGTGATTATCGCCTTAGATGATCCCAAAAAAAAGCTCTGTCGCTTTTCGACCTCTGGGTAGTAGTAGCTATCTCTTTCATACACACGTAAAAACCCATTAATAAATTATCGCCCGACGAGGCCATCACTTTCGATTATCGCCATTGGCGATGGCGATTATCCCCTTACAGAATGTACCCTCTGATCTCATTACCTCAACAAAAAAGCAGATAATATCTTGGAAATAGGATGTCACTAACACATCCTGCGGCCTTAGTCCAATGCTGGATTGTCGCGCCTGTTATTTATTATAGCATTAATAGGGGCACTTTACAGGGTATAACCACCGAATAACAGTCCACTAATGGCATTTGGCGCCGTTTTTTAATCCAATAGAACCTTATTGTAGCACTAAAGAAAGACTTTGCAAAAAAAAAAAAAATTCCGCAACTAGAATCTAACCCGTGTCTGTTGATTGCCCGTCCGACACGCTACCACTCAGCCAACCTCACATATAATCAGCATTGCTCGTAAACACTACAAAAGCATAGTTGCTTCTATAGAAATGCTTGACAATTCTTTATCGTATCTTCTGCAATGCACCCTAAAAATGTACATTTATCAATAAAATAAAGTCAATTTCTGTGCAGAGATCACCCTAATTGGTTTCGAAGATAACAATGAGTGCGTACCCCAAGCAACAATTTGTTTGCTTTAAAGAAGCACTTCATACTGTAGCAATCATATCTCTCTTGACTACCGTAACTCCTAGTGGAGCATGGTGCGTTGATGACTACCGTGTGTTGTGTAGTCATCAACGTTAGTCAGCCATACCACTTCCTAGTCGCATTGTAAGTTTATTATTCTACGATAAGAATATTTCTTATCATCTTCTTCTGAATAATAAACTTGCGACGAGTCGTGCCGAGTTTGGAAACTCGTTTCTCTATAAGTGTCTATTTCACAGAGTGGCGACCGAACGTTCACGGCCACAGAGCACGACTAACCTAACCTAAAAACGTACTCTCTTAAATACTCCACTCTTGTGTGTATTGGATTATACAGCACACACATGCAATGGTCTCTAAGTTAACTCACACACATGCATATCCCAAGTAACAATTTCATCCCTATAATTCTTCGTAGAATATTTTCTTCAAACGATAATAGGGGCACTTTACAGGGTATAAACACTGAATAATAGTCCAATAATGGCATTTGGGGCCGTTTTTTGATCCAATTGAACCTTTTTGTAGCACTGAATTTCACTTTGAAAGAGACATACATCATAAGTCTTATGTCATCATTTTCAGTCATTTTCTTATTTGCAAAAAAAAAAAGAAAAAAAATCCCGCAGCCAGCGTCGAACCAGCGACTGTCGTACGCAAGTCAGACGCCTTAACCACTCGTCCAACCTTACGTATAGTCAGCATTGCTCGTAAACACTACAAGTGGTTCGTTGCTTCTATCGAAATGCTCAACACTTCTCCGCAATTCACCTTCTTCTTTATATGTCAATCAGTTGAAGCTAATTAAATTCACACATTCATCAATAAAATGCAGCCAGTTTCTGCGCTCAGATTATCTGAATTGATTCATAAGTTAAGAATTAGTGAGGAAATGTTGGTTTCATGCAATATTTCAATGAATTCAATTCAAGTGGTGTTCCAGAGCACTTCATAAGTGTCAATTCTTTAAAAAATCACAAAGTTCATCCTTCTATAAAACTACGCTGAGCAATTTATTGGGTGATCACACGAATGTCACACTATAAAAATGAAATCGAGAGTGGTATAGAAGATGATATGCATGTGTGTGTGTTGATTTCAGTCATGTGTGTTTATGTCATTCAATAAAGACTACAAAGAAGTATTTAATGGAGCATCTTTTTAGGTCAACGTTTAGCGAAGTGTTATCGAAGTCTTATTGGATGTAGTCGTGAATTGATTATATAAGAATTGTTTAAGCTTTCCGAAAAGTGTTTTAAGGAGTTTTTATCGGATCAAAATACTTATATAAGCGATGTCACACGATAAACTGATTTTGTGTTACTATATGAATGTTACAGGATGAAGTGCTTCTTTAAATCATACGAATTGTTACTTGGGATATTCTTCTATAGCACAGTCGGTGTCATTTTTATAGTGTGGCATTCGTATGGTCATCCAATAAATTGTTCACCGTAGTTTTATAGAAACAATAGAAGATTATAGAAGGATGGACTTTGTGATTTTTTAATGAATCGACACTTATGAAGTTTCCTGAAATCCTTGAAATCTTGCATGAAACCCACACGTATGCACTCATTGTTATCTTCGAAACTAATTAAGGTGATCTCTGCGGAGAAATTCACTCTATTTTATTGATAAATGTATGATAGGGTACATTGCAGAAGACTCGATAAAGAATTGTCAAGCATTTCTATAGTAGCACATCCATTTGTAGTGTTTCCGAGCAATGCCGACCAGATGTGAGGTTAGCTGAGTGGTAGCGTGTAGGACGGGCAATCAACAGACATTGGTTCGATGACAGTTGCGGAAATTTTGGTTTTCTATTTTTTTTTGCAAATTCGTTCAATGACAGAAAACGATGATATAAAGCAAATGTCGTACGCCTTTTTTGAAGCATAATTTAGTGCTACAATAAGGTTCTATTGGATTAAAAAACGGCGCCAAATGCCATTATTGGACTATTATTCAGTGGTTATACCCTGTAAAGTGCCCCTATTTTCGTTAGAAGAGAGTATTTGTCGAAGTATTATAGGGATGAAATTGTTACTTGGGACACGTGTGGGCACAAGTGTCAATTCATTAAAAAGTCCATCCTTCTATAAAACTACGGTGAACAATTTATTGGATGACCATACGAGTGTCACACTATAAAAATGAAACCGACTGTGCTATAGCAGTGCTGGATTAAGCCAGCGCGAGGCCCGTGGCAAACGACAAGTACATAGCTTTTGCAGCCACCCATTTAAAATGCATTGGGCCGCTGCTGCTGCTTCCATTCTATTTCTATCATAAGACTATTTAAATTTATTCAACTCAACAAAAATACATTATAACTTACCTCTAATTTAAGTCGAGACGAAGCTTGGGAAAATGAAGAACGCGTTAAGAGGTGGCCACACTTACCAACTGTATCCTTGCAAAACGTTATTTCGCTTAATCAGGTTTTTTTTTCCTTTTATTTCCACACGTCACGTGGGTACTGTTGCTATGGAAATGGCAGAGTTCGTGATCGTGCAACGGCACGTCAGAGCACACGACCGGACCGAACATTTTTTACTTACAGCGGCTATTGATGTATGGGAATAGTATCATAATAATTATTTTCCATACCGAATGCAGCCCATTGTCAAGAATGTATTATTAGTCAAGGAGGCCGTGTACCTCTGACGTCACGGTAACCGACGGCCGAGTACATTATAGCCCCAGGGTAAAGGAGGTAACATTTTTAATGCATTTTATTCGCCTTCACTAAATCTATAAACGCATAATTTTGCCGGAAACTCATAGTCCTTCGCCTTCCATTACCTTATTTTTTGGGGTTATGTATGACTCCACCTTCGCTTGCAACAAAACACATAAACAATCGCTCCTCCAGAGTACCCTATCTTACGAATAAATTGTTGACGTAGTCGTCTAAATCGTCGAACACTTTCGAATTACATATGATAGAGGATTTCGTTTCGTGTGCTCGAAAGACGAAAGTCCTATTACTTTCGAAAAGAAGCTATTCGTTTTCAAGTTACATGATACCTCTTTGGCCATTTCGAAAGCAATTCCTTTCGAATCGAATTACCTGATCGGCCCCCAGTTCATTTCCCAGGTCTGGATATGACTATAATTCCAGCTCTTTCTAAGATATCTTCTGCCGATGAAACAACTCCCGAAGTATACCAAATACACTTATTTGATGATAAGCTTCCATGCGTTTAATTAGTACAGAAAGTATATTATCAATTGTGACAATAAAGACATTGACTTCAAAGGTTTTGGCAGTCAACAATTACATCGGGGATTGAGGAGCCACTGAAATGGTCATACTTTGTGTTCCGCTTTCGATTTCTTTTGATCGATTGGTATTCCTCACAACCCACTAGAGCTATGGCTTTTGATTCTATATCTTTGTATGCGAGCCGCATTGCCTGTACATAGCAATGTAATGACAATGACTTATACAGAGCCTATCCCGTATTAAGTTCTTGATCAGCCGACTGTAATAAAGCGTTAGTCACTTGTAAGCGTTCTAAAATGTCATTCCATGGGGTCCTATACAAAATCCACAAAGTCAAAATCCACAAGTAAAAATCCAAAAGTCATAATCCATAAAGACAAAATCCATAGAGTCAAAATCCACAAAGTCAAAATCAACAAATTTTTGTATGAAGAGAGGGGTTCTATACAAAATCCACATAACCTTTTAAGAAAAAACCCAAAGTTTTAGATTAGGTGTGTTTTTTTGGTTATCCCGTGTAGGTTTGGGTAACGAAACTTCATATAAAAAAATGACAGGTGCGTCAGCTGTCATTTTTTTATATGGAGTTTCGTTACCCAAACCTGCACGGGATAACCAAAACAACACACCTATTGATTTTCAGAAAAGTCGCTTAACTAGACAATTACCAAACCCCGGAGCATATGCGCTCTACATGAAGACACCGAGAAGAATGCACCCGGAGCTAATGCGCTTTAACTGTTTTTACCTGAGCGCTTATGGTCCGGGTGCATTCCTGTCCGTGTCATCGGCTAAATCGTATATGCTACGGATGAATTCTTTTCCGTGTCTTCAGGTAAAGCGCATATGCTCCGGGATTTGGTAATTGTCTAGTTAACGTAATAACGTACGTAAATATTCTCAATAGTCAATTGTGATAAGCAAACTGATGTAAATTCTTGCTTCTACTGTGAATATGAATTTTATGTACAGTGGAAACTCGATAACTCTAAACTCCTTCACTCGAAAAACGCTTTAAGTCGAAGAAAATCTGCGTCACCAGCACATTTGAACAAAAAACAATGAAAAACATACTCGATAACTCAAACCAAAAAATCTATTACTCGAAGGGAAATTTTTGATTTCACTGCTTGTGAAACTCTATAAGTCGAAGTGCTGATATTGGAGTCTCTATAAGTCAAAATTTCAGCTACGCTCCAAGTTAAATTAAAATTTCTTATCGGTAAACGGGCAAGACTCTATAAGCCAAAGCTATGCGAAACTCTATAAGTCGATTTTTTTTTATTCCTCCAATGGCGTTTTTTCTGTTTGAAATTAGAATTTTATTGATGCATATTCCGGAAACGAGAATAAAGGTACTTTTCTGCGATAAATTGTTTCAGTTTGCATTTGAATATAGCGTTCATCGTAAGGTTGTTTTGTTACTGTCAAAAGAATAATCGTTTCGTGCAGTGTGAGGAATTCAGTCAATTAAACATATCTGCGCCAAAAAGAACGCTACAAACCCTGACTATTAAGCAGAAGAAAGAACTTATAAAAGCGGTTGATGTAAAAGGGTCGAAAAAAAAAAATGTATAGCCACCGAATTCAAAATTCCGGCTAGTACGCATTCTACGATTTTGAAGAAAAGAAAAAACAAACCTTTTGTCATCTATCGGAAAAGAGAGGAAAAAATGCATTTACTATTTTATAAGGGTATAATGTCGGAAAAATACCAAAATATAAAAATACACAAAAAGAAAAAAACTCTATAAGTCGAATTTTCTTACAAATAAACTCGATATCTCGAAATCTCTTTACGTCGAAATTTCGATAACTCGAAAGAAAGTTTGGTTCCCTTTGGGCTTCGACTTATCGAGTTTCCACTGTATTTTGAATTTATGGATTTCATCTTTTTGGATTTTGACTTTTTGAATTATAACTTTATAGATTTTGTCTTTGTGAATTTAGTCTTTGTGGATTTTTCAATTTTTTGGATTTTGTCTTTTTGGATTTTGTATAGAACCCATTTCATGCTACCATCAATATTCATGTTTCTTGCCTGTTCATTTTGGAAGCTAGTCCGTAAGCTTGATCACGACACTCTGCTTTCTGATCGTGGTTATTTGATAAGTCATCCAAAACTCGTTTTTTAATGGGAAAACCACATAAAAATGCCTTCGTGGCGTCAGGTTGTGCAGATAATCTAGTATCAGATAATCTTTTGAATTTTATTTTCTTTTGATTGTTATTTTCGAACCAGTATCTTGTATGACTTTCGTGAAAATACCCCACCGATAGGTTGAAGAAAAATAAAATACATAGAATAGAAATTTTCAACGAAAGTAAAGGAAATTTATGTTTATTTTCCAACATTCTGCAGCTTATTTATTTTTTGAGGCAAGCGCGGGGCCCGTGGCATTTGCCACCTTCTGCCACGTGGTTAATCCGGCACTGTGCTATAGAAGAATATATGTATGTACGTGTGTGAGTTAACTTAGAGAGACTATTGCATGTGTGTGCTGTATCATCCAAGAAACACAAGAGTGGAGTATTTAGGAGTATCTTTTTAGGTTAACGTTTAAAGACAGTTTTATCGAAGTTTTATACCACCACCTTTAAACTTATTCCATAATGATGACAGAAGCTTTCCGGAAAATACTTTAAGGATGTTTTATCGGTTCAAAATATTACTTTAAGCGATGTCACACGATAAATGAATTTCGTGGTACTATATGATTGCTACATCCATCCAGCGTCTACCTCGCATTTGTAACTGAGAGTTCCTGCCCCTGATGGCCATAACCTCCCTCCCTTGCGGGACGGCAATGTTTATCCGGCTGATAGCCGGAAGGGTGTTCTCCGCCGTGATGCCTCCCTTTGGAACCCCACCTTGGGATGCGACTTTAGCTGGTCGGCTTGTCTATCACCACAAACTCCCTCGATTCCAACGCCTAGATGGGTAAGGACCATGGTCCCCTGGGCACGTCCATCCCCGAGGTTCACTATTCGCTAAATATTTCTCAATAGCGGGTGTGATTCTCCTTTGGCCCCCTTTCGGTTGACCTAGCGAATTCGGCTTGCCAGCCGCAGGATCGTTATGCCTGTTTACTACTTGTCGGCTTAAAGCAGACTCGTAGCGCTACCGTTCACATTGGTCTGGCCCCCGTCCGTTTACTAAGCGGCAATTTGACTCAGGCCGAGTGGTCATCAATCCACAAACCAGCTAGGTATAGGCGCATAGGCCATTCTCCCGAACTAGCCCCTTCGTGGCTTGGGTTATGCGAAGCCGCCAGCTCCGAGACTGGACACGTACGCTTATAATGTGTTTCTCCCCTACGAGGATGCACTGCGTCGTGTAAGCTGGTATGGCTGACTTTTCGGAGCCATGCTGTGTCACCCATACATGACTAGGAGCTCGGGAACGTCATCGCCCGACGGTCTTTGTATAGATCCACGCCATGGCGTATCAACCATACCAGGGGCTGCTCAGGTACGTGGTGTCGCAACCCACCAAAGGCCTGTGCCACAAGGACACTGACCCCTTGCGGGATATATAATTGCTACAGTGTGAAGTGCTTCTTTAAAGCAAACGAATTGTTGCTTGGGTAGGGCGGGAATTTTTTTACTTTGAATTTGAAAACAGCAACCCAAAATTGCCTTAATATGTCCACCATAATGATTCGATGAGTACTTTCAAAGAAAACTAGCAATCCCATTTTTTTTCTTGTATTTGACCTCAAATTTGGAACCCCCAAGTAACAATTTCATCCCTATAATACTTCGTAGAATATTTTCTTCTAACGATAATAGGGGCACTTTACAGGAAATAAACACTGAATAATAGTCCAATTTGGCGCCGTTTTTTGCTCCAATCGAACTTTATTGTAGCACTGAAGTAAGCTTTGAAAAAGACATACATCATGTGTTATGTCATCATTTTCTCGCGTTTGCAAAAAGAAAAAAAATTCCCGCAGCCAGCGTCGAACAAGCGACTGTCGTACGCCAGTCCGACGCCTTAACCACTCGGCCAACCTCACATATAGTCACCATTGCTCGTAAACACTACAAATTGTGAGTTGCTTCTGTAGACATGATTGACAATTGTTTATCGGATCTTCTGCAATACACCCTAAATCTATACTACATTTATCAAAAAAATAAGGTCAATTTCTGCGCAGAGATTACCTTAATTGGTTCCGAAGATAGCAATGAATCAGTAAGTGTGGGTTTCATGCAAGATTTCAAGGATTTCTATTGAAGAAATGATGTATTTCGGAGCTCTTCATAAGTGTCAATTCATTAAAAAATCACAAAGTCTATCCTTCTATGAAATTACGGTGAACAATTTATTGGATGATCATACGAAAAAATAAAAATGAAACCGACTGTGCTATAGAAGATTATATGCATGTGTGTGTGTTGATTTCGAGTCTGACTATTGCATGTGTGTAAATGTCATTCAATAAAGACTACAAAGAAGTATTTAATGGAACATCTTTTTAGGTTAACGTTTAGAGAAGTGTTATCGAAGCCTTATTGGATGTAGTCGTGAATTGATTATATAAGAACTTTGTAAACTTTTCGAAAAGTGTTTTAAGTAGTTTTTATCGGATCAAAATACTTCTATAAGCGATGTCACACTATAAACTGATTTGGTGTTACTATATGATTGCTACAGGGTGAAGTGCTTCTTTAAAGCATACGAATTGTTACTTGGGCCATGGTCATTCTTTATCGAAACTAGCGATGGACGTCCATAATCCATCGCCTGAAAATACATCATTTTCGCTATGTTTTGTTGTGTCGTTTAAATTGCGAGACTGTACAATAAACGGCATTGAATTTATGGAACATGGAATGCGCATACACTATGAAAATGCAATCAAAAAGTGGCTCCAACCTGGGTAATCTTTTTGAATATTTAGACCAGATTTTCAAACGTTGCTAGTTAGCGCGTCATTTAACATCACTCATCGAATTGTCATCGTCAAAAATTCATATTTGGTGTCACTTCCGTCAATCCAAGTGTCCAGTAAATCAAAATGAACAAATGTCTAATCATTCCCTTTCTAAACCCCGACAAAAGCGTGAAACTTGCCGAATAAAACGCTCGAAGCACTCATCTACTCCGTGTCCTTCTATCATATGCTGAGCTAGCTTCTCACCAGCATGGTTACAAGATGCAAAGTACCACAACCTAATGTCGTCCCAGGATCATCTTCACCATGAAACCAGCATATTTCCAGTTCGTGAACACAATTGCCTCCCTCCTTCTGTCTTTACAATATCTGGTCGGACAAGCAAAATATTCGTCCGAGCTGGGGCGGTGCTCCTCACGATCTCGACCACCTGTTCCGCTGCACCCACTACCCTTCCGAGGGTGTTATGGTTATGAGACAACTACAAAAAAACAACAGTCAGCAATTCATGCTAATAATTGCAAATAAAAACAGAAATATTTCAAAAACTTCAAACAACCAGGAATTGTCAATTTGACAGCTCGAATATTTAAACCAGTAAATGGAATAGTTTCATTGAACTTTCATTTATTAGACATTGCACTGAAAATTTAAACCAAAAAAGTTTACCCAGATGTTGGGACCCTTTTTAATTGGTCTAAGCGTATTCTATACTTACCATCTACACTAGCTACCAAATGGAGGCTGAAAATGACATAACCAAACATTCATTTTGGAGTAAGTACTAACTTTACTAAGTAAGTAAAGTAGGTACTAACATCGTCAGTTCACGTGAAATCCATGCAAATACTGTCAAAATTTTGATGATCGTGAAATCGAATTCGCTTGGTGGTACTCACTTCATATGAAAGTCTCCACACCGGTTTTTGACATTTCGCCAGCGAAAATAATGCAGTTGCACTTTATTTCACAGGGAAGAAGTGTCATCAGCCATCAATCAGTCCGCGATTGCACATTTATCATAAATTGAGTGAATAAAAGGTAAATCTCCACGGCAAATTTTTCGCGGGAGACATAAATGAAAGTTTTTCGCTCGGTGAACACAGTACTTACCTTTATCTTACATTGAGTAAATAAAAAGCAAGTCTCCACGGCACTGTTTTCACGGGAGACATATATGCAAGTTTTCGCTCGGTGAACTCAGTACATACCTTTAACAAGAGTACCTCAAATTAACGACAAGGCCAACGATAGTGAAACTATTGACCGTTGATAAAAAGACGAGGAAGTGTTTCATTCTCCTTGGCGCAGAAAACCGTGCCAAAGGTAGAAAATCTCACAGTAAGATTGGGCTCCTATTCTCGATTTCGATATTGTTGAATATGCCGGAAGCTTCACTTACATGTTGTGCCGAAAATGCTGATCACTTTCGAAGCATATCGAGCACAGCAAGTTAATACGGCTAGTAACATTACTCCTGACAGTTCAAGCATCAGCAGCATCATCAGAAAGGTCGTTCAGTGCTTTACGACGTCTGTAAACATGGCTACATTCAACAGTGACACAAACACGTCTGACAAATCTTATCCTTCTCCATGTTCACAGAGATCGAACAGGGAATTTATATCCCTCAAAAATCATGAAAGAATTCGTTTCCCGAGGAAACCGGAAAACTTTGGAGAAATCGTTTGATCTTTAATTTTATAAAACTATATAAAATAAAGAATATGTTTATAATCTTCACCACTTCGGAATTACAATGGGATCAAAATGGGTAACAAAAAGAAACTTAAAGGTTAGCCTCATATTGAAGTTAAAGACTAGGTATTCTAGGTGGTTTCTGATCGCTGTTGCTCTCTAATATTTTTCATAATTACTTTTTGGTATCGTTTCACAGGATATAAAAGTGCTAGATCTAGAGATCCGGTATATGGTGACCGCTTAATTTAATACGAATTTGAGAAAAAATTTTTGCCCCCCAATAAAAAATTCGTTCCGGCGCCACTGAAATGAATGACAAATCATTAAGTGAAAACAGCAAAGTGTTTCAACCTGATGTAAATGAAAAGCTCATGCTAGACATTTTCAAGAAACAATTATTACCGGGACATAGAGCTTTAGTAACTAGTGAAATAAAACAATTAGTTCAAGCTTACCTAGTATTAAAAAAGCAACCCGAATTTAAAAAAGACAATAAAGAGAAAGCATCAAATGTGAATGAAAGCCGTGAGAGCAGTGATATGTGTTATAAGTGTAAGGGAGAGATTAGACTTAATCACTTTGACATAGAAATGTCCAAACCAATTACAACTAATTTTACACGCAAATATTTCAATTACAAAAACAATAATTATAATACAAAGACTCAAACAAGTGATAATACTATTGCATATTTTAATAAACCAAGTGATAAACATACGAGTATTCCCAAAAATATATATAATAGAAATAATATTATTCCACAAACGCAAAGTTTAAATAATGAGCGGATAATGCAGTATAATACAAGACAATTTATAAGTGAGAGAAATGAACATCCAATAAAATTATCAGAACAACGTTTAGAATCGCATATAAGTGTTGGTGCATCGTCGGAACTAATAAAGGATAGGCTTCCGATAATAATTGAAGACATTAACGGGTGTAATGCTAGAATTTTAATTGATACGGGTGCTACTACTTCTTTGATAGATGAAAAATTTAGAGGTATAAAGACGGTTTACAAAATAGTTCCAAAAACATCTGAAGAAAACCTTTGGCTAAATCTAGCGTTGTAAAATAAGAGCAATTGCCTAGCTTTGCTAAATTCAGTTCTTGGTTGGGGATAGGGTGCCTATCTGGAACTGTAACCTGATTTAGTTTGGCGCAGCCGGTAGTTCTCCTCATCTTAGCAACACACGAAACTGAAAGGATTCTTTCGGCGGAAGAGGAACTACGAAGCATGGAAACACTTCAAATTGGCTTGGTGATATTAGGAACGAATTAATGAAGGAGTTAAGTGGCTTTCCGCATCTTCTTAGTGCCTGTAGCGAAGAACGAAACATCGAGAAAATAGTGGCGATCTATGCGATTAAATCAATCAACAGCGACTCAAATTTAATTCAGTCTGGTAGTTCATCAGTTTGGTATCAACATATGAACGAATTAAGGGCGAATCCTGCGTGGTATTTACGGCAAGCAATACCTGGGCATCAACGACGTCTCATGGCTCAAATCCGAATGTGCAACGTATATAACCAACGCATATATGGGTCTGGTGATAGCTACAAATTCAACCTATCTGACAACTGTATGATATGTAACTACCAGGAGCATGATACGATTGAACATATGATGCTGAGATGTCCAATCAACAAAGCCTTACGAAAGTACTATCTCAACGGCGTTAACTCGTTAAATCAACTAGTTGAATTTCTAAACACAAGAGACTGCAAACTGATTAAGCGATTATACCTTTTTATAGTTGAATCACTAAAATTGAGAAGTTTTTGTTTAAACGAATAGCACCTATAGCATTGAATTTAAATCTTTAAATTAGACTTTGCTTTTTTTTCCTATTTATTTGAATTAAATGAACCTACGTACATGAATTATTTTAAAAGAACTGAATTCCCTCTAGAATTACGTGTAATAACATTTAAATTTATTAATTGTTTGTAATTATAATGTAAAACCAGAAGCCCTGTAATAAGGCAATGTGCCTTCCACAGTAATTCCAAATAAAAAAAATAAATAATAATTTACAATCTCATCTTAGCAACATACGAAACTCCAAGGATTGTTTCGGCGGAAGATGAACTACGAATTTACAATCTCATCTTAGCAACATACGAAACTCCAAGGATTGTTTCGGCGGAAGAGGAACTACGAATTTACAATCTCTCTGTGAATCGATGATCGCAACATCGCAGACGACAGAGCGAGTGTCGCGTGTTACTAATTCTTACAAATCTTTGCTTAACTAAAGATTCTCTTTCTTTTTGTTTGCATAAAGGCTTAAATCTTCACGAATTACAAGGAAAAACCTATAAACAGCATTACGAGAACAAGCATCCGAGGAACGACCTTCCGAAAGATTTGAAACGTAACTACCTATAACACGCCCAGAATACGCACCGCACTTCTTCAATTACGGACGTCGATTTTGCATCGCTTCATCGCTAGGATATCAAATACGCACCGCACTTCTTCAATTCCGGACATCGATTTTGCATCGCTTCATCGCTAGGATATCAAATACGCACCGCACTTCTTCAATTCCGGACATCGATTTTGCATCGCTTCATCGCTAGGATATCAAATACGCCCGCACATCTTCAATTCCGGACATCGATTTTGCATCCTTCATCAAGTTTTAGTAGATGTGATAAAGCAACGGATATTAGGATAACTAAAATCAGTGAAAACCCCATTAAATGTGTATTAATAAATTGTAACAATATTAACTTTGACATACTTATTGGAATGGATGTTCTAAAGACCCTCGATATATCCATTAAACCAAATAATGGTATTATCGTAAATAATAAACTAATTCCATTCACATTCAGTGAAGTGATATTTAATCCTTATTATGTAAACTTCAAAAAAATATTGAAAGTGAAGCCACTCGTGACCACCTTTACAAAAACTTAAGTGCTGAGGAAGCTCGACATATGGAGAAATTGTTAAAAGACTATGAAGATATATGTTACAAGGAAGGCGACAAACTTACGGCAACTACCCAAGTAAAGCATCAAATTAATCTAACCACGGAAACCCCAATTCATACGAAGGTGTACAAAATCGCAACGGTCTACGAGCAAGAGGTGAACAAGCAAATTAAGGAGATGCTGGAGCAAAATATCATTGTACGAAGTAATTCACCGTAGAATGCACCATTATGGGTTGTTCCGAAGAAACCTGGACCAGATGGTAAACCGAAATGCAGGTTAGTAATTGATTTTAGGAAATTAAATCAGGTTACAGTTCCAGATAGGCACCCTATCCCCAACCAAGAACTGAAGTTAGCAAAGCTAGGGAATTGCTCTTATTTTACAACGCTAGATTTAGCCAAAGGTTTTCATCAGATTGAAATTGATGAAAGGGACCAATTCAAAACTGGATTCTCAACCCAGTTTGGACACTATCATTTCAAAAGAATGCCGTTTGGTTTAAATAATGCACCAGCTACTTTCCAGAGAATGATGAATGACGTTTTAAGTGATGCCCAGACCAACGCGTCACGAATTTTCCGTCGCGAATCCGCGCCGGAAAATTCGCGGCACATTTTTGGGTGCCCACACCGGCGCGGCGCGAATAATTCGCTGGGTACTGTCACTCACAGCTGATATCATGTTGTTGCCTTAAAAAAGGTATTAGATTTATGTAAGGATGGGACTTGACATGATAGAGAATAACTGCAAGAACTGGCCAAATACAATTATTATAACATTTATAATCATGCTGCAATTTTCGTGCACTACATCAAAATGTCGCGGCATCTTTACTTATTATGTAAAAGCGTAAGCGGAAGCAATCAACGTGAAATTCGACATTTTACCTCTTCATGTCTATACTTATTCTAAGGATAAAATCATTGACATGCGCAAATTGATGGAAATATGCAGTGCAGTACAACCTTGGTAAACCGTACCCTAAAAAAAAGTTGTGGAAGTGTTCGATTTGATTGTTTGAATTGACTATCGCGTAACCGAAAACTCTTACATTTTATCTTGTGCCCGTCGAATGGTTAGTTTTATCGTATAGAGAAGACACAAAGCTTGAACATTGTTCTGTGGCTGCTTTGAGTTGAATATATGTATGTATCTGTTTACTTAGCACGGTTACGCAAAATGCGTAGTTACATACCAGCTTGAATATTATATTGAATTAAATGTTTACTTTGCATAGTTACGCCATATTTTGCTTGGTTACGCCATCGTATGAAATTGCATAATAATTTTTAGTAGAATCCTTACGTGATTCCTTACGATGGCGTAACCAAGCAAAATATGGCGTAACTATGCAAAGTAATATTCAATTCAATAGAATATTCAAGCGTGTATGTAACTACTTAGGGACAATCGCAAGTACCGAACCACCAGGATCCTTATTTCCTATCGTATACTATTCATGAATGAAACGATTGACCTTGTATTCTTTCGGCAATCCGTCGATATCTCTGCAATCCTTTGGTGTGGCGGATCTACCGAGGTGGCGCTAGACTCACCATAAAATTGCCGAATGGGTCATCGGATCCTCTTTATTTTTCCGGTCAGTGCACAGGGTGGTGTTGGCCACAGCAATTTCACAATCAACTTCGTACTACTTCGATAATCCGTCGATATCTTTGGAATCCTTGAGTCCAACGAAACGATCAAGGTTTCGCTGGACTCGCAGAAAAATTCTCTAAGGTGGTGTCGGAACATCTTTCCTGCGAAGCTTACATGGAGATAACCCAGATAAGTACAATCATTCACAAAATGTATGCTTTTGTTGGCTGCCAACCTAGATGCACTTGCAAAATAGTCGATATCTCTGCAATTCTTCGGCCGAGCGATACGATCGGGGTGTCGCCGGACTTGCCACAACTGGGAAATTTATTTGTGTAAGTCCAAACAACGGGTAAAAACCTTCCTTCCTTGGAATTCATGTTTCCAAAAAGGTTACTTCTTTTACTTATCCACTTATACCATAAAACATTCAAAACTTAAATGCTCGGTCAATACCTAAACAACTCATTCCAAATCTACATCTTTTTCGGGTACACGAACATCAAGTTGTACTACACTGCACCTGTCAAATAAATTATTTGAATAAAATGACATTAGGTAGCAAATATTCGAACCGGAAAAAATACTGCAAAACTGGCGAATATTCGCGTTGGTGTGGGCATCTCCATACAACGCAGTGTGTTACAATTTTGACGCCGCGGAAAAATTCGCCGCGAATATTCGCTGACGCGCCGGTGTGGGCATCACTTTATACGAATTCATTGGAAAGATTTGCGTAGTGTATTTAGATGACATTTTAATTTTTGGTTCATCATTGCAAGAAATTGATGATAACACACGAAAAGTTTTACACAAATTGAGGGAACATAATTTAAAAATCCAGGTGGAAAAGTGCAAATTTTTCGCTCATGAAACCAATTACTTGGGACATATTGAAAATGGTATTAAGCCTGATCCAAAATATCTAGAAAAGATACAAAACCTAACAATTCCGAAATCTATCGAAGAGGTACGTTCAGTAGATTTACTGGATATTACAGAAAATTCATAAAAAATTACGCTAAAATAGCTTTACCGTTAACGCAATCGCTAAAGAAAGGAGCAAATATTAATTTTCACGATATCGAGTATATTAACTCGTTTAACAAACTAAAGACTGTCATAACAAAAGATGCAATACTTAAATGTCCGGAATACAATCAACCTTTTGAAATTACAACGGATGCATCAAATTATGCAATTGGAGCTGTATTGAGTCAGAAAAATAAACCTACAGGTTTCATAAGTAGAACATTGAATAAAACGGAAATTAATTATTCTACAATTGAAAAGGAGTTATTAGCAATTGTATGAGCTTGTAAGACATTTCGACACTACATTTATGGAAGAGAAATTAAGATCCTAAGTGATCACAAACCTTTAATATGGCTAGATCATCACAAAGATAGCCATTCTCGTTTATTTAGATGGAAATCTTTATTAAGTGAATATAATTATACGATTAATTACCAACAAGGGAGCTAAAATAAAGTTGCTGATTTCCTAAGTCGACTTAAAGAAGATAACATTGAAGTTAATGCAAACCAAAATTATTCTACTTGTGGTACAATCCATACATCTAAAGAAAATACTCATCCGTATATCCAGATTAAAGATATTCCGGTAAATAAATTTAAAACCCAAATTATAATTACGAAAAACGAACCAGAAGTAATATCTCAAATAATTAATGGGAATACTATTTTACACATTTAAGAAAATCATATAACATTAAATTTTATAAAGCAATATATAATACCAAACCTTAGAGAAAGCATGCGTTAGTCCAGAGTGGGCATCAGAAAATAAAAATGGCACCGTTTTCACACTATTGCAGTTCATAGTATGCGTGAAAATTTTATTCAAATGTTAATTTTTTGTTTACAATTGAGAACATAAAATCCGCGTAATATTTTTTACTCTCTTAAAATGCCGACGTGATAATTAACCCTTCTGTTGGCGTATAGATCCAGACAGACCATTGGTACTATATCTTGGTAAAATAAAGCGTGCAACAATATTTTCCACCCCTTTCCAGATATTTCAAAGGGACTGACAGCCACAATTGCGATCAAACGTTCGGCGAAACATAAACTATATCTAACGAAACGAAAAAAAAACGGCGTATCATCGTGAGGCATAGTATGTAAACTGTGTCTAAAACTAAAATTAGACCTCATCAAAAAATAAGATTGATTTCACAGAAGATTCAGCTACACTTCAGTCATAATAGCTCGTAGGCGGCGACAGAAGGGCTAATAATTGTGTCGACAATATTTTGACGTTTGAATTATTTCGTGGAGTGTAGTGTAATCAATTTGGAGTCAAACACATATGGGTTGTGTGATCACATAGCCCTCAGAAAAAAGAGAATAAAGGAAGTAATATTGTGCGAGAGAATTGAAGCAATTTTGCTGAAGAGTTTGGTTAGTGTTAGTGCAGGGGAAATTATGCATAGGCGCCGTATAAATCTGAGTTCTTTATGAGGGGGGCTTGGCGGGAAATTTAAAATGTGTGATTCATTTGCATTAGGTGGTCAAAGCCCGACGTCGGGCCATCGACACTAATGATAATATATCTGATGCTGAAAGAAATTAAATAAGGAAATATGAATGTATGCATGTCTGTAAAGTTATCTACGACATTTTTTGGAATAGAAATGATGTGGAGTAAACCTGAATATCTGCTCCTAGCGTGGTCCATCCAGATAGATGCACTCTGCAGGTCTTGCATCTTCGCGTCTATCTGAACGTTGTGATCTTGTCTATGTTTGTTCCCACATTGAACACTAAAGAGATAGATATAAACAGAGGTTATGATCACAATGATATTATCCGTATGCCGCCAAATAGCTGATCAATTACTTCAAAGCTGCCTACTAAAGTGTGAACAAACAACAAAAACAATCATATGACGTCATTAAAAGCAAGAACAATGCAGTGGAAAAATTGCGAACATTACCAGCATATGTGTAAGCTATGAAATGCTGCCGCTGCTGCTGCTATTCAAAGCAGTAACAGCTCGCGAGTCAGTTAGTAATTAAAACAAGGCTAATTTTGGATGCGGCCAATATCCCCCTTTAGTGCGAATATATTTGTTTGTACATATTTTTTAGTTTCGAGAAAGATATTAGATATTTTCCACGGTGAAATGACCGGGGAATCGAAAAATAATACATAAAATGGCCGAGAAAAATTTTGGAACCATATTCGGATTGTAGCTTATGGAATTCCCCATCATTTCCGACATGTTCCACGACAGTAAGCATGCATTTTCATTGAAAAAATCGCAGCGGACAAACATTTCATTTTCATTCCGCCCGAGGTCTATACTGCGCTTTAGATAGGAGCAATGTATCTGCGTTGCACATCTTGTGTCTTTATCTACTACGTCTCTCTGTTTGTTCAGGATGCATATTGTTTTGTAAGGGATCGTAAAATATCTAAAAATATAGAATCGGTTCTTCATAAGATATATACATATTATGCCTATGTACGCCGGGATAGTTTATTATAAGATAGAGATAAGGATATGTTTCGTAGGTAGGTAAGCTAGTTTCAGGAAAAAAAGTATTTAGTTAGTCAATAAAATGTACTCAAAGTGGAAACCTCGGTCGTTTTAATTTAACTCATGCGCTTAGTTGCTATCGCATATGTTAAGCTTTAATGTATCATGTACTATAATACAAGACACAGACATTTTTTTGCGTAGGAAAATGTTGTATGGAGTTATAGATTTAGTTGTATGTGATCTGTGGTAAAAAAAAACTCATACTGCGACCCCAAAATTATAGCTCTTATATTGTATTTCCTACAATAAAATAAAGGAAAAAATACGAAAATATTTATAAACTTATGAAATTAGCATAGGTTCAAACAACGTATGAAGCGCGATATTCCACTGATTCCACTTTCAAGAATAAAATAAACAAACGAAAGGATACGTCAACATAGCCCCGGCTGATGTTTTACGTCAAGAGTGAGCATTGTTGTGTGTGCGCACACATCTTTACGTATATTTTTCTTACCTCCTTCTTCTCCACCCGGGACTGCTGACTGAATGTTTGCATGGTTGACAGTATGTATTTTGCTTCCTTTCCTCTAGGCAGGGGATTGACGGATTGCACGATTGCACGGATTGTTGGCAGGATGCGGACAAGACACAAAACAAACAAAAACCCAGCGAAATGACATTCATTAGCGAAAAGAGTGTCAGCTGACACGTGACGTTTATCGTATCGCCATTACAGTGCGTTACATTAAGTCCGTTTTGTTTTCTGTCGCCATAAAAAGTCATGGCCTTACATGATTCCAAAGGACGACACCTATCACTTTCATTGCACGGTCGCTTTGTTAATTTTAAAGAAATTTACTTTTTAAAGAAAGGTTTTGGTAATAATTATTGGTTCCGCAGTGTCCCATTGTTGTATTGGTACAGTATTGATGTTTCAACAACAGTTTGTATTAAACTTTTCGTGAATTTGTCATGAAAGTGACTGTCGCCTTGAAAGTGACAGCCATATAAAATACATTGGGCGACCGTCGCCTTAGATGATCCCAAAATGACGAAAATGACTGTCGCTAGTCAACTGTCGCCTTATAGAATGCCAGTACAGTTTAGATCCTTACGGGCTTACACTTTGCTCTTGCGAGGCGTCCTCGATCACATAATTTCCTATACATGATACTTTGATGGCCATGACAACGACTCGTTGGTCACTATTTTAATTAGTTGCTGGAAAAGCGGTCGCCCCCTGTAGGTAACGAAAGGGCATAATTGATCTCTCTAGTTCTCCCCGTGGACCGATTTCGATGAAACTTGGATGGTATAATTAAGTGGAGGGGTCTTTAATATTTAAGTATCGGCACTTATTATGTGAAAGTTGTCCTTGGGCACAAAAGGTGGTTTTTCTTTGGGGGGTGTACTATAGGCGATATTTATTAATATGGAAATGGATATCAAAATACTGGATTCGTTGAGAAACGTGCTCCAGAATGCCAAAGGCGATATTTAGGGCAATGTCTGTGATCAGTTTTAACGGGTTTTTGGCCTTCAGGAGTCACAGGATCTCGGTGATCCTTCAAAAGAACGTAAATTTCAATATTTAACTGCAAAAATAGCCTTTATGTCATCCGTTTCACAACAAATTTAAAATAATATTTAGCTTTCGCCCTTACAAATATAGTACACGTATGGTACACTATGGTACACTATGATACCGTTGCTTCAGTTGATCAGGACGAAATATCATATTTTCATTTTTTCACGACCGAAATATCGATATCCAAAACGAGACCAGCTAGAAAAGTGCAAAAATATTATTATAATTTATTTATTATCCTAAACAACAGCAATAAAATCGGATAAGTAGTTTAATTTCAAAGTTTCAAAATCAAATTTTCGTGATTTGACCCGAAAACAAATTTATTCGTTTTCTGCATTTAAGGCGTTAAAACTGCTAGAAAAAAGCGGTATTATTTTCCTGAACGACCCATAAATCTTAAAAAAAATGGTTGCGAAACGTCCTCGTTGCGCCCTTTGATTAAAGCTACAGTCAGACCGTGCTAGTACTAGCTACTAGTGCATGCATACAAGAAATCTCCACGGTGACGACGACGTCAACAACGAAACAGTGTCATATAAATGGGTGACTACGCGTTGTTACGACGTTCGTTACCGAGAGTGTGTGCAACTAGACGCGTGAATAGTCACCCTATCTACCTAGGAATTAGTTGTATGTCCGAAATTACCACGGTGACGACGCGACGTCGTAAACAATCAAAAAAGTGTTATGCAATTTTACTAGTAAGTAGTAAAATGTATTTAATAGTGGAATAGGACATGTTCAATTATTCTACTGGGAAGTGAATATACACTACAATTATTTCTCGGTGGATTTCGAATTAACGGCTCAACGGATCCACACGAAATTCAGTGGGAATGTGTATAATGGTAGGGTATTTGCTACGAATACCTTTGAAGTAGGAAAATGTTAACAGGCTGTCCCAAAGGAGGTGCAAAAGTAGATCATTTTATTTGTCATCGGAAAAGGGTGTATCTCTCTTCATTACCGTAACTCAGTTTTAAGATCTCCTTTACTTCAAAGAAAATCTTGTGTAAAAGGCCGAGTTTAGATTAATAAATGTGAATTTTATTATTATGCTCGTCCTGAGCTCTCTTAATGAACTGACTCTTACAAACTAGAAACATATATTTATATTTTAAATTCTTATCACTATATTAATTACTTGTTATTTAAAACATTACATTGATCATTACATTGGTTCTTTCTTACATACATCTCTTATCTCTTATCATTTCTATTTGTTATGTGATTAAAGGATAATTAGACATCTGATGATCTTATCTTTAATGGTTACAATTCTAAATCTCATTAATGGCTAATTACCTATGAACTATGACATGATGACTCATCTGCACAAGTATATATTAATTATGGTTATTTATCCATTTGGCAGGTTCAGATGAGTGATCATTGTATGCGTCATTACATGGTGACGTAACTCCTCCCTTCCTTGACTCAAACCTGTCCTCAGGTTGTTTATATTTATTCATTTGGAACATAATTTAAATTTTTATGATATGATATTATGATATATATACAGTACGTGATACGAATATTTTTTTTTGGTTCTTGGTTCTTTAACATGGTTTAAGGAATTCTTATATCCTGAATATTTGTGAATATTAATTATTATCGTAACATTGGTTGGTGTTTTTTTTTTAAATACTATTTACAAGCACATTGATTATTAAATTTGTGTTACTTTTCATTTTGATATATAAAATTATTCGAATGTTTTTTTTTTGCATATCAAATTTTTAATCAGAACGTCAGGTTTAATGTATTGTAAGTTAGTTGCAACTGTATTATACTCAATTATATCAGAATATTTATATTCAAAAGCAGTTTCCAAATCCTCATCAATGTTCTTCTTGAGCTAAGCTTTAAGAGTTGTTAGTGGAACCAATAGTAGGATTATTATTACTAAAATCCCTAAAATTGTAGATCTTACGTTGCTTTTTATACCTTTGTGGGTGAATTTTCCTATTGGGTTTTACCCTAGAGAATCTCGGTTGTAATTTGCTTGGGTTAGGGGTTTCGACAAAACTCTCATTAGTTGCATATTCTTTTCTTTTCGAATTTAACCTATTTATATAATTTTCTTTATATTGCTTCAGCTGCTCGTAAATGGCTTTCTTATCCTTACGGCATTCATTAAAAAATACGTCAGAGGGTTTTTCCCTATGAGCAGAATGATATGTATTATTATAAATTTGTAAACATTCTTCTATTGGATTTAAATCCATTAAGTCCCTATCTTCAGTTTTTTGTCGCAAGTAAAATGTTCTTAAATTTTCGTTTAAGGTGCGATGCGCTACTTCAATGTCTCCATTCCCTGTTTTATGGTGTGGTGAACAGAAGTGAATTTCAATTCCTTCCTTTTGTAACCAATCCTTAGTTTTTTCAGAGTCAAGTGCTCCTTCATTATCAGTTACTATTTTCTTGGGTTTTCCTATCCTGTTAAGCATCACCCGTAACGCTTGTATGACTGTATCCCATTGCCGATTTTTTAACGCTACCATAGTCATAAACTTTGAAAATTTGTCAATACAAGTTAGATAAGGTGAATTCTTATCTTTAAACCAAATATCGATGTGATATATATCCCTGACATCTCTTGGAGTTTCTGTAAGTTTAAATGGTAACTTCCCAGGATTTCTTTCATACTTGCTTTGAGTACATATTAAACATTTGTTAACATAATTGGCAATTCTCTGTTTCAAATGCGGAAAAAAATATTTTTTTGATAATATTTGGTATGTTTTATCAATACCTTGATGGTTACTATTTTTATGTTCTTTGGCAATTAATTCTTCAATTTCTTCTTTAGAACAATTCCAAAGATGTTTATTAGCTTGGACTATTGAGCGTTTAGGATTGTTAATTTTCCATGTAGTATAATAACTTTGAAAAAGTAATAGTGTTTTCCTATTAGGAAACTTTATTCCTGTGGTACCTACATGAGCTAAATGATTTTTAAAAATATATTCTACAGTTTTCTCGTCATAAGCCTTATAAATGAATATTATTAATTTACGGTTATTAAAATTTTTCCTTTTTACACTGTTAGTCTTTCCTATTTTTAAAATAATTTGATTTTTGAAGCAATTTAATGGTTTTTCTGAAATAAAAATATGATTGATATTATCTTCATTTGCTGTGTGGATTGTAGCTAGTGTTGATGCCATATAAGTAGGGTCTGAAATATTTGGTAGCCCATACAATTGACAACAACTCTTTCTCAATGGTTGAGTATCTAGTTTCATGCATATTTAATGTTCTGGATGCAAAACAGACTGGTTTGTTATTTTGACTTAGCACTGCGCCTATAGCGAAGTTACTTGCGTCAGTAGTTAGCGTAAATTGTTTACTTAGATTTGGATGAATTAAAATTGGATCATTAAGAATATATCTTTTAAGAGATTCGAATGACTCAATATATTCCGGATCTTTGATATTAATTTTCTGGCCTTTATGTAGGAATTTTGTCATAGGTTTTGCTATTTTCGCATAGTCCTTAATAAATTTTCTATAAAAGCCAGTCAGTCCAAGAAACGACTTTATTTGTTTGGTTGATTCCGGGAGAGGAAATTTTTCAATAGCTTTCAGCTTGTTTGGATTAGGCTTTATACCTTGTGGTGTAATTATATGTCCTAAAAATTCAGTGTTCCGTTGAAGGAAGTGTGTTTTAGATAATTGTATCTTTAAATTTGCTTTTCGAAGCGTTTCAAGAACTTTCCTTAGTGCAATTTCATGCTCCTCCAAGGAAGTTGAAAATACAAGAATATCGTCCATATATACAATGCATATTTTATTTATATGCTCTTTCAGGATGTGGTTCATTAATCTCTGAAATGTTGCTGGGGCATTTTTCAGTCCAAACGGCATTCTTGTAAATTCATAATGTCCACTATCCGTTGAAAATGCAGTTTTGTGTCTATCCTCAGGTTTAATTTCGATCTGGTGGAAACCCTTTGCAAGATCGATTGAGGTGAAATAGTTTGCATTTCCTAATTTTCCCAGGATATCATCTATTTGGGGTATGGGGAATTTATCTTCAACTGTCAAATTATTAATTTTTCTAAAATCAATAACAAGTCTATGTTCACCAGGTGTCTTTTTTGGAACTACCCAAATGGGTGAATTATATGGAGAACTTGAAGGTTGAATAATACCCTGCTTCAAGTCTTCTTCAATTTGTTTGTTGACAAAGTCTTTTAATGAATATGGATATCGATAATTTTTCTGATAGACAGGTTTATCAGTGTTGAGTTTTAATTCGTGTTTTATTTCACTTGTGAAAGTCAAGATATCATTTTTATCATATTCCAAATCACTGAATTCAGCTCTTATTCTGCCAACTAGGTTTTTTTCTTCACTTGAGTATTCAGTTTCTTTCACGTCTGCCTCATACTCTGTTAATAAATTATTTTGTGCCATAACAGTACAATATATTTCCTCTTGATTTAAGCTCAAGGGAGTTTTAATTGAATTTATTGTTAAGCTATTATCCTGAAAATTGATGATTGCTTTTGTTGGTACAAGAATATTTTGCCCTATTATAGCATCAAATTCTCGGTTTTCAATAGGTACCAGCTTCCACTCAACTTTTCCATTTATATTAAATTCTTCTGGAAAGTTGGTCAAAAACCCTTCTGTGGCAAAGGAGTCGCCATTTACGCTTGAAATTATTAAATCATTTTCGAGTTTATGCCGTCTATGCTCAGCAACTCGTTTAAGATCCATGATTGAGGTAGAACAACCTGTATCAATCAAACATCTAACTTTAACGTCATCTAACGTTAATTGAATAATTGGTAATTTATATCTAGATCCGAGGCTTGGAATCGAAAATTTGGTGCATCTGATTGAATATGCAAGGATGTGTCTCTAGACACTGCTGTATTCATAGAAACATCCGTGAGTAGTGTCAAGTCATTAATATTACGTCCTTGATTATTATTATACCTAACGTTCTGAGAAAATGCATTTGAATTGTTTTTGGATCTAAAAGAATATCCACTACCATCTGCTTTTTGTATATTATCATATTTTCCCTCATTAAATTGACTACCATAATTTAGATAACCCGTATGAACTAAAACCTTATACGCGTCTTCAAGAGTTTCCGGTTTATAGGAATGTAATATACCGCGAATAGGTTCAGGACACTTGTTTATGAAGGTTGACTTCGCGATTTGGTTTTTCGTTTTTATAAGTTCAAGTTTTTGACTACTGCTATACTCTCTATTATAATTAATCTTTTGGTTGAGTTTAAAAAGACACTTACATATGTAATTGTACAGCTGTCCTGCCGTGGTGAATCTTGCCGCCAATAACCTCTCTATGAGCTGGTTTTCGTTTTCGGGGGTGTCGAAATGATTGATTAATAACGCCTTAATGGATTTCCAATCCGAAGTAATGTGTGTATGCAACACCTCTCGAGCTTTCCCGACTATTTTGGTGCGAAGCTGTTGCAATGGAATTGGTCCGTGCTGGCATGCTGCTAAGTATAAAGCCACGACGTCCACTGCGTCCAAAAATGGAAATAGATCAACTTGACTTCCATCAAAGCTCGGCAACGCTGAGATGTAACTTGATAATTGTTTAAAATCCATTGTTGCTCGTACCGTGTTGTTTGTAATCCTTAGTTCGGTCAACAAACTTAACAATCGATCCAAACTAGGTCCGTGTTCCGACTGCGCCAGTTTTAAGATCTCCTTTACTTCAAAGAAAATCTTGTGTAAAAGGCCGAGTTTAGATTAATAAATGTGAATTTTATTATTATGCTCGTCCTGAGCTCTCTTAATGAACTGACTCTTACAAACTAGAAACATATATTTATATTTTAAATTCTTATCACTATATTAATTACTTGTTATTTAAAACATTACATTGATCATTACATTGGTTCTTTCTTACATACATCTCTTATCTCTTATCATTTCTATTTGTTATGTGATTAAAGGATAATTAGACATCTGATGATCTTATCTTTAATGGTTACAATTCTAAATCTCATTAATGGCTAATTACCTATGAACTATGACATGATGACTCATCTGCACAAGTATATATTAATTATGGTTATTTATCCATTTGGCAGGTTCAGATGAGTGATCATTGTATGCGTCATTACATGGTGACGTAACTACTCCTAGTGGAGCATGGTGCGTTGATGACTACCGTGTGTAGTCATCAACGTTACAAAGACAACTGGATTCGGAGTGTGATATGGTTGTCAGCCATACCACTTCCTAGTCGCATTGTTAGTTTATTATTCTACGATAAGAATATTTCTTATCATCTTCTTCTGAATAATAAACTTGCGACGAGTCGTGCCGAGTTTGGAAACTCGTTTCTCTATGAGTGTCTATTTCACAGAGTGGCGACCGAACGATCACGGCCACAGAGCAAAAGGGTGTATATCGACATGAAATTCAGTGTAAATTTGTAGAATGGTAGGCTATTTGCTACAAACACCTTTGAGATTCCGAAATATCAACAGGGTGTCCTAAAAAAGGTGCAAAAGCTGATTATAATCGGGAATAAATTTTGTTTGAATGTGTAGAATGGTAGGGTATTTGCTACGAATGCCTTCGAGATTACGAAATGGTAACAGGGTGTCCGAGACGAGGTGCGAAAGTCAATTATTCTATTTGTCATCGGAAAAGGGTGTATCGGCTCGCATATCGACATGAAATTCAGTGTAAATTTGTAGAATGGTAGGCTATTTGTTACAAACACCTTTGAGATTACGAAATATCAACAGGGTGTCCTAAAAAAGGTGCAAAAGCTGATAATAATCGGGAATAAATTTTGTTTGAATGTGTAAAATGGTAGGGTATTTGCTACGAATGCCTTCGAGATTACGAAATGGTAACAGGGTGTCCGAGACGAGGTGCGAAAGTCGATTATTCTTTTTGTCATCGGAAAAGGGTGTATCGGCTCGTATATCGACATGAAATTCAGTGTAAATTTGTAGAATGGTAGGCTGTTTGCTACAAATACCTTTAAGATTGGAAAATGTTAAAAGTAGATTATAATCGGCAATAAATTTAGTATGAATGTGTTGAATGGTAGGGTATTTAGTACGAATACCTTTGAGATTGAGAAATGCTAACAGGGTGTCCTAAACGAGGTGCAAAAGTAGATAATAATCAGCAATAAATTTAGTATGAATGTATCGAGTGGTAGGGTATTTTCTACGAATACCTTTGTTGTCGGGAAATGTTATCAGGGTCTCTCAAACGAGGTGCAAAAGTGGTTGTCATAATCAGCATACCCAACAAACAATAGCTATCAACACAATACAAAAATTCGAAAATCCTGCGGTTACAGAAAACCTTAACAAAAAGTGACTGTTTGCTGTGCATTTTCGTCGAATGGTCGCCACCCCTATTTTTTCTATAGTCTGTAACTGCGACTAGCCCGATTTTAGTATTTCAAATAAAAAAGATAGAGCAAGTCTTTTTCATATAATTTTTTTCTGACCCCATCCTCTCCAATGTGGTTGTTTTAAACAGGAAACTAGTAATTAATATGCAATGTATTCCATCTCTTTTTATATGTCTTCTTCTTCTTTATATGCCAGTCACAATTATAAATAAATATGATAAACATGTTTTTTTTTACCAAAAACAGTTTTTAGACACCTGGCCCTCCACTGATTCCAAAACACTAAAAGTAGCCTGGCGCTGCCTTTTCTATTTGAAATGCTAAAATGACACTAGTCGCAGATACAGACTATAGAAAAAATAGGGGTAGCGACCCTTCGACGAAAATGCACAGCAAACAGTCACTTTTTGTGAATGTTTTCTGTAACCGCAGGTTTTTCGAATTTTTGTATTGTGTTGTTAGCCATTGTTTGTTGGGTATGCTGATTATGACAACCACTTTTGCACCTCGTTTGAGAGACCCTGATAACATTTCCCGACTACAAAGGTATTCGTAGCAAATATTCTACACATTCATACTAAATTTATTGCTGATTATTATCTACTTTTGCACCTCGTTTAGGACACCCTGTTAGCAATTCCCAATCTCAAAGGTATTTGTAGCAAATAACCTACCAGTCGACATATTTACACTGAATTTCATGTCGATATACACCATTTTCCGATGACAAATAAAATCAACCGGCATATACAAACACTGGTCTGGTCATCTGGTAAATCCATTTAACCATTATTAACAAAATTATCTACTTTTTTTACACCTCGTTTGGGACACCCTGTTAACATTTCTGATTCTCAAAGGTATTCGTAGAAAATACCCTACCACTCGATACATTTATACTAAATTTATTGCTGATTATTATCTACTTTTGCACCTCGTCTCGGACACCCTGTTACCATTTCGTAATCTCGAAGGTATTCGTAGCAAATACCCTATCATTTTACATATTCACACTAAATTTATTGCCGATTATAATCAGCTTTTGCACCTTTGTTAGGACACCCTGTTGATATTTCGTAATCTCAAATGTGTTTGTAGCAAATAGCCTACCATTCTACAAATTTACACTGAATTTCATGTTGATATACGAGCCGATACACCCTTTTCCGATGACAAATAGAATAATTGACTTTCGCACCTCGTCTCGGACACCCTGTTACCATTTCGTAATCTCGAAGGCATTCGTAGCAAATACCCTACCATTCTACACATTCAAACAAAATTTATTCCCGATTATAATCAGCTTTTGCACCTTTTTTAGGACACCCTGTTGATATTTCGTAATCTCAAAGGTGTTTGTAGCAAATAGCCTACCATTCTACAAATTTACACTGAATTTCATGTCGATATACGAGCCGATACACCCTTTTCCGATGACAAATAGAATAATCGACTTTCGCACCTCGTTTCGGACACCCTGTTACCATTTCGTATTCTCGAAGGCATTCGTAGCAAATACCCTACCATTTTACACATTCGCACTGAATTTCGTGTCGATCGGTTGAGCAGTTAATTCGAAATCCACCGAAAAATAATTTTAGCGTATATTCACTCGCTGGCTGGGTGCTAGTCGAATTGAACATGTCCTATTCCACTAGTATCTAGGAAATGTGTCTGTCGACTAGCTACTAGTCAAATTGCACAACAGTTTGTTGATTGTTTACGACGTCGTCACCGTAGTAATTTTACGTTTGCAACTAACTCCTGTATATAGGGTGACTAGTTGCGCGTCTAGTTGCATCACACTTTCGGTGACGACGTCGTAACAACGCATAGTCACCCATTTACATGACACTGTTTTCGTTGTTTATTACGTGTCGTCGCCTATGGTGATTTCTCGAATGCAACTTTACTAGTACTAGTAGCTCGCCAAATGTGACTGTAGCTTATGTGTCGGTACATCTTTTTCCGATGAAAAATAAAATAATCGACTTTCACCAACGCCATCTAGATACATCAAGGCCGTAACTCAGCCGTTCCATGCCGTCATAGTTTGCCTACTAAGTTTTGGATTTACACGAACAAACAACAACAACAAGCATATGACGTCACTAAAAGTAACAACAAAACAGTGCAAACAGTAGGCGAAATATTTCTACATTGCGGCGTTAATATAGAGACGGCAGTGCTTTCACACCTCGTTTGGAAACCCTCTTAATATTCCCTTACTTCAAAGGTATTCGTACTTGACCATTCTACACATTCATACTGAATTTCATGTCGATATACGTGCCAATACATCCTTTTTCTATATAAAAAAATAAAATAATCTACTTTTACACCTCGTTTTGGACACCCTGTTAACATTTCCCAACTTCAAAGGTACTCGTAGCAAATACCCTGCCATTCTGCACTTTCATACTGAATTTCGTGTCGATCGGTTGAGCCGGTAATTCAAAGTACACCGAGAAATAATAATTGTAGCGTATATTCACTCGCTGGTTGGTTTCTAGTCGAATTGAAGAAGTCCTATTCCACTATAGTAGATACATTTTAAGCTACAAGCACATTTGGAGCTACTAGTACATACTATAGTAAAGTTGCATTCAAGAAATCACCATAGGCGACGACATGTAATAAACAACGAAAACAGTGTCATGTAAATGGGCGACTATGCGTTGTTACGACGTCGTCAACGAAAGTGTGATGCAACTAGACGCGCAACTAGTCACCCTATACAAAGTTATTGGTTAAGTCCCTGCAACACGTTATAATAGGGTCAAAATGCAACAAAATGAGGCCATAAATGTTAGGCCGATTTTCAATGGTCACTGAGATATATGAATTTTTATGTTTTTTTGAAATAACCTAGAATTTTGCCATTTAAAGTAAGAATTAAAAAAAACTACTAGATAATGGGGTTAAACTTATTTTTGGATTTTAGTCAACACTATAGCAGACATTTCTTAACCATTTGAAATGTCAAAAACCCATCACAATTCGAAATTTTTAATTTTAAATAAAAAAAAAATTTCTTAAATTTTTTTTAAGATATTTTTTAATGTAGCATTACTAAAAAAAATTATATGACATGGAGTCTGCAGATCACTGGAAAAACTTACGCGTGTTGTCAGCTTTCCAAAAAGGTGTCAACGTCAATACAAATATTTGAAATAATTGAAACAGCTAGCCGCAAGTTGTTCGGGGACCATCATTTCGTCCGATAAAAAATGAAATAAAGCAGTACCTACATTATACGTACTCGTACGATGCATTTTGAATTTAATGACATTTATTTCATTTTTTGTCAAACGAAATGATGGTCCCCGAACAAGTTGTGCTATAGTGTTGACAAAAATCCAAAAATAAGTTTAAGTCCATTACCTTAGTAGTTTTTTTTAATTCTTACTTTAAATGGCAAAATTCTAGGTTATTTAAAAAAAAAAACATAAAAATTCATCTATCTCAGTGACCATTGAAAATCGGCCTAACATTTATATCAATGGAAGTTCCGCTTGATGGACCCAAGGCCAGAGGCAGACCGAAGAACACCTGGATGTGTCAAATGAAAAAGCAACAACAACGCATTGGTCTCGGCGATGACACGATCCAAGATAGAGCTGCCTGTAGAAATATGCTGAGAAATTATCGCCAAAACGGGCGATGTGCCTACACCGCAGGTCGAGCAACGCGGAACCATGGAGCGGTATAAAGAACGAGGCAAGGAAGAAGAAGATTTATGGCCTCATTTTGTTGCATTTTGACTCTATGATAACGTGTTGCAGGGAATAGGTCGACTTAACCAATAACCCTGTATACAGGAGTTAGTTGCAAACGAGAAATTACTACGGTGACGACGTCGTAAACAATCAACAAACTGTTGTGCAATTTTACTAGTATAGTCAATAGACACATTTCCTAGATCCTACTGGAATAGGACATGTTCAATTCGACTAGCACCCACCCAGCGAGTGAATATACGCTACAATTATTTTTCGGTGGATTTCGAATTAACTGCTCAACCGATCGAAACGAAATTCAGTCTGAATGTGTAAAATGGTAGGGTATTTGCCTAGAATACCTTTGAGATTACGAAATGGTAACAGGGTGTCCGAGACGAGGTGCGAATGTCGATTATTTTATTTGTCATCGGAAAAGGGTGTATCGGCACGTATATCGACATGAAATTCAGTGTAAATATGTAGAATGGTAGACTATTTGCTACAAATACCTTTGAGATTACGAAATATCAACAGGGTGTCCTAAAAAAGGTGCGAATGCTGATTATAATCGGGAATAAATTTTGTTGGAATGTGTAGAATGGTAGGGTATTTGCTACGAATGCCTTTGAGATTACGAAATGGTAACAGGGTGTCCGAGACGAGGTGCGAAAGTCCATTATTCTATTTGTCATCGGAAAAGGGTGTATCGGCACGTATATCGACATGAAATTCAATGTAAATATGTAGAATGGTAGGTATTTGCTACAAATACCTTTGAGATTGGGAATTGGAACAGGGTTTAGGACACCCTGTTCCAATTCCCAATCTCAAAGGTATATGTAGCAAATATCCTACCATTCTACATATTTACACTGAATTTCATGTCGATATACGAGCCGGTACACCCTTTTCCGATGACAAATAAAATTATCTACTTTTGCCCCTTCTTTGGGACACCTTGATAACATTTCCTTACTTCAAAGGTATTCGTAGCAAATACCTTATCATTTTACATATTCACACTAAATTTATTGCCGATTACAATCTACTTTTGCACAAAGTTTAGGCTACCCTGTTAACATTTCTGATTCTCAAAGGTATTCGTAGAAAATATCCTACCACTCGATACATTCATACTAAATTTATTGCTAATTATTATCTACTTTTGCACCTCGTTTAGGACACCCTGTTAGCATTTCCCAATCTCAAAGGTATTCGTAGCAAATAACCTACCATTCGACATATTTACACTAAATTTCATGTCGATATACACCCTTTTCCGATGACAAATAAAATGATCTACTTTTGCACCTCGTTTGGGACACCCTGTTAACATTTCTGATTCTCAAAGGTATTCGTAGAAAAATACCCTACCACTCGATACATTCATACTAAATTTATTGCTGATTATTATCTACTTTTGCACCTCGTTTAGGACACCCGGTTAACATTTTCCTACTTCAAAGGTATTCGTAGCATATACCCTACCATTCTACATATTCCCACTGAATTTCGTGTCGATCCGTTGAACCGTTAATTCGAAATCCACCGAGAAATAATTGTAGTGTATATTCACTTCCCAGTAGAATAATTGAACATGATAATTGAACAGTAGATACATTCGACTAGCTACTAAATTGCATAACACTTTTTTGATTGTTTACGACGTCGCGTCGTCACCGTGGTAATTTCGCGCATACAACTAATTCCTAGGTAGATAGGGTGACTATTCACGCGTCTAGTTGCACACACTCTCGGTAACGAACGACGTAACAACGCGTAGTCACCCATTTATATGACACTGTTTCGTTGTTGTCGTCGTCGTCACCGTGGAGATTTCTTGTATGCATGCACTAGTAGCTAGTAACTAGCACGGTCTGACTGTAGCTTTACTAGCTACTAGTCCAATTGCGTAAAACAATTTTGATTGTTTACGACGTCGCGTGGTCACCGTGGTGATTTCCTATATCTATATGTAGATAGGTTGACTAGTTACGCGTCTAGTTGCACATACTTTCGGTGACGACGGACGTCGTAACAATGCGTAGTCACCCATTTACATGGCACTTTTTCGTTGTTTACGTCGTCGTCGCCGTGGAGATTTCCCGCATGCAGCTAACACGCTCTATGGTTCACTTGGTTGAGTCGCACTCTACGATGCTAGTAATCTAAAGGTCCGGAGATCGAATCTCGGCGTGGTCCAAAATTTCCGTACATGTGCGGATAGGAAATATATAGTGCTTGCAACATTATATACACTCCGAAATGATATGCAATGTAACGTTGACTCGAAATTGCCTATAAACAGCTGAGTTAACGCACCATGGCCCCACATGGGGCTACACGGTACTGAGAAGAAGAAGAAGAAGCTAATTCGCTGCACTAGTAGCCAGTAATGCTGGAAATACATTTGATCCGCTATCGCTACTCACCTCTGGCTATCCCCATAAATATTATGTAGTTGTATTAGGCCGCACACACATGGTTAATCCATGGATTCGAATCCATAAAATGGATTTTCGTTCGTCAAATGAGCACGGGCAGATTTTAATTTTAATCCAATAAAATCCATGGATAAACTGTATGTGGGCGGCCTTATAAATATAACCAATGATTTGATTTTTCGATTTTTCAACGTTCCCGGCAAAACAAAACCGTTGTGTAACAACATTCATCAAAAGATTTGATTTTTCTTGCTTTTTTTGTATATTTATAAATAATTCTTATATATAACTTTTCAAAGTGTTAGACCGCTTAATCACTAAAAAAATGACTTTTCTGCTTAATAATTACCAGGTATAGCTTATTCCAAGTCCATTTGAATATGTCATATGGGAAACAGCGGGTGCTGCTGAATAGGCGACACCCAAAAGTCCAACAGGTGCAACGGCTTTAGCTACAGGAGCCACATATGGTCCATGGCCATAAGATGGAAGTGCAGAATGTGCAATTGGGGCAGTGTATTCAGCATGGGCGATTGGTGCAGCATAAGCGGCATGAGCTACAGGTGTGGCAACAGCAAAGCCAGGATTGCTTACACGCACATCTGATTTTTGAACTGACGAGAACGGTGTGTATTGACTTTTCGAATAAGTGGAAATTTGTCCTAAATTTCCGTAGGAACGAAGAATATTTTGATCTTGACTGGTAATCTCGTAGCCGGCGTGAACGGCTACAGCTAGTAAAGCAAGAACGATGTTAGTCTGTAATTGAGAAAAAAATTTATTATTATTTTAAGAACAAAAATGATAATGTTGCATTCCTGATAAATTCTATTTTCCACACCATTGGATTGCAAAAGCTGACCCGTTTTAGGCTCCAGAACACGACAGGATAACTTAACTGTCCGGAGTAATCCTATATAGGACTGTCAAAATTTTGTGAAAAGCTAGGTTATTCGCATGTTCTGACACCCTAGAAGGGAACTTTTTTTACGATTGCCACTATGGCAAAAAAAAAAATGTTTATCAGCGAAATCTTTGACAATAAGGACAAATGTAAACATAAAATAATTTCAATTAAAACGAGACCGAGTTCTAATCATGCGAATAGCACGATGAGTGTATACCCTATACCCATGTACAGACCTAGAAAGCACGCAGAGCCCAAAATATTCAATTTCATATTTTTTGTAGGGTAGGGAGGGGTAGATGGGTCGGACCTGGCACATCTTTATTATCTTATACAGGCATCTAACGGCTACCATTTGATACTAATTTGAAATTTTTCGCAACATTCTATCAAAAGATATGGCTGAATATAACTTTGAAGGGGAGGTGGGGGTAGGGGTAGGTCCGATTCTACTACACTTTCCATCAACTCAAAGTATATGTCAGAATGAGACATTGATCAAAATTTCAAGTCGATAGCGATATTTTGTCGAAAGTAATGGCCGAATGAAAATATCAAGGAGGAGTCATTTGTATGGGGGGTAGGAGAACCCTTAGTTCGATTTGGCCCATTTTCAATACCGTCCAAGATTTTATCAAAAGAAACTTCTGACCAAAATTTCAAACCGCTAGCTTCATTATTTCGGGAGTTATCGTGCGAACAGACAGACATGGCAACCGAATCAGGGACCGACCCTGATCATTTATATAAATGTATATACTTTGCCATACCTCCGGTGGCTCCTTAGAGGTGTTACATAATACGGCGAAACAAAAACAATATACCCTTTGCCATCTTATGGGTATAGGGTATAAAAATTTAAAATACCACATAAGAGCTACGTATTATTGCTAATTATATTGGGCGTAATTAATAGCAAGTTTTCACTATAAAATAGCTTTCAGGACGATAATCACAGCTTTTTAAACATTTCAACTAATGCACATTTTGCACTTTTAATTAATATGAATTTTTTAATATATTAATATAATATATTTACAAAACATGGCGTAAAATGCATTGCAATATACCTTGAACATTGTACTTTAATTTAATGTTAACTGATTTTTGTCAAACGCGAAACTGATCTGGTTAAGAAAATGTGGTAGGCGCTTATTTATACTATACGCAGCAATTACGAGAACATTATCTTGTAGGCAGAGAGTTATCAAATTAGAAGAATTTTAGCATTGCCAATCGTAGGCTCAAATATACATATATATTGTAATTGTTGAATTGGCTTAGAATGGTCACTGCATGAGTAATGTCATGGCGTGTTCCGAAGGCGGCCAGTTGCTCATACATCTTATCTAATGGTTAGTCTTATCAATGAGGATAAATACATAGAGGGCTCACTCCATACTAGCTATTTTTCTAACAAAAAAAAATTGCAAGAGCGTGACGACAATATTACAAGTAGGCAATCGCGTATAGAAAAGTGCAAAAGAAAATCTCTGATTTCCAAAGAATGTGTTTGTATTTGTACCTCTTTCCGAAAAAAATGTTTGTATGAGTATAGATATTATCTCTCCGTTGAATATGTGTGCGAGAATTTTATTCTCTCGTTGCAGGTTGAGAGCATTGCAAAGCAATGGGCCTGTCTACACGCGAACAAGAACAACAAGAAGAGATTCGCGAGGAGCAAGCTATAAAAACCGGTTTTTTGTTTTTATTCACGTTTAGACAAACCCAATGTGTTTTCAATGACAGCCGACTGGTCACGAAGTGGACACTGGATTTCACATACTAATTTATAACATAAAATGTATAAATATACACTTGCCGGACCTTACAAATACACTGCGTGACACTGGCGAATAAACAACTGTAAAAAAAACTGCGCGTTTCACTAAATTTTGTTCAATTCACATTCGCGAAATTTGTAAACAATTTGTCGGCTCCGCTCGTGTCGGGTGAATGAAAATTGAGCAAAAATTACAGCCGACCGTTCACGACGTGTACTCTAAACTAAAACATGCACTTTATGACATAAAATGACAAAAAACGCACTTGCACACCAATTCAAATGTATTTGCCTACATCTGAGAAAAATAGATTCGAAGTAAACAGTATTCACCACTTTACATCCAGTAGTTTTTACTTGAAAAATTTGACAAGAAATGATTCGGCTATCATCGTGTAATCAACATTCTAAAGAGAAAAACACGTTCTCAGATTTCATTCATCTTAGTCCAGTCAAAATATGTATCCCAATTCAGGCATCCAAATAGAAAATATAGAGTAAAGCTAATTTTTGTTATTTTTGAATCAGCGGCCTCCCAGGAAGCTAAAACGCATATTGCTAAAAAAAATGTATCGGAAAGGTTCCAAAAAGGACAAAAAAGGATACTCCCTAATCCTTGACCGGAGGTCAGCATGCAGGCTATCAAATCAAAGGGGACGTCGAGTACATTACATATCCGGTGTCTGTTTCCTGTTTCAAGGACTTTTTAACGGAATAAATCGAGCTCAAATGGGAAATCAGCGAATTATCGTGTTTCCCGTGTATCTTTCCAAGGCCATAACTATAGGAGAATAATTCAAGTTTTCACTACTTTTCTCACTTTTCAAAATCGATAATACCGTAAGATTGTACCAATCAATTCTAAGAAAAAAATTATCGTAAAGCTTTGAAAAAGGACATAAAAGGACACTAATTATACACTTTGACCAACATGGGCATGCGGGGTATCATATCAAAGGAAACGTCGAGTACATGCCATATTCAGTGTTTGTTTCCTGTTTCAAGGACACTAAATGGAATAATTCAGGCTTAAATGGAAAATTACGGCTTTGGAAAGAAACAGATACGGGAAACTCGAAAATTTATCATTTGAACCCAAATTTCGCCTTTGGGAGTCTCTGAAATAAGTAGCAAACGCCGGATATGGAATGTGCTCGACGTCCTCTTTGATATGACACCCCGCATTCCCAAGTTCGATCAAGGTGTGTAATTATTGTCCTTTTAAGTCCTGTTTTAGAACTTTCCGATAAATTGTTTTCTTAGCAAATTTAATGGTAGAATCTTAAGATTCTGAAAAGTCAGAAAAGTAGTGACAACTTGAAATATTCTCGTGGTTGTGGCTTTGGAAAGATATACGGGAAACACGATAATTCAATAATTTTCCATTTTAGCTCGTTTTATTCCGTTAAGGGTCCTTGAAACAGGAAACGGACACCAGATATGTAATGTACTTGACGTCCCCTTTGATATGATACCCCGCATGCTGACCTCCGGTCAAGGATTAAGGAGTATCCTATTTCGTCCTTTTTGGGACGACTCCGTCCAAATTTGTTTTTAACAAATGTGTTTTAGACTCCTGGCAGCCCACTGAATCAAAAACAAAAAAAAAATTGCCTTATCTATTTTTTCTATTTGGATACCGGAATTGGGATACATATTTTGACTGGACTAAGATGAATGAAATTTGAGAACAAATCTGATAATTTCGTGTACCCTATAGTATGCCTATAGTATACGTGTGAACAAATTTCACACATAGGTACTTTCTGGATGGGGACTTTTTTATATGGAGTGAGAGTTCTATTAGTTGTTTTTCAATGGTCTTATCGTATAGAGAAATCGCACTTAATTTCCAGAAAGCTTTTACATTATATTGATTTGAATTTTGACTTACTTTGCATAGTTATGCGACATTTTGCTTGGTTACGTTATCATCTGAAATTTAAAAAAATTAAAATTCAATTCAAGATAATATAAAAGCTTTCTGAAAAGTGTGTGCGTCTTCTCTATACGATAAGAGTACCCATTAGATAAGATGTATGAGAAACTGGCCCTTAGTGTAGAGTGTAAGACGGGTCTGAATATGCACAATCTTATACGAACATACTTTGCTGTTACCAATTCAATTAGGTATACCTATTGCACTTGCAAATATTGTCCAAGTTGTTGAATGTAAGGGCCTGAGGCGTTTGCCGTTCCAGAAACAATGATCGAATCAAGTTGGTTTCACTATTTGTCGCATTAAAATATAAAAAAAATATAATAAAGTATTGTATAAGTACATATGTACGCGAAATGTAGATGATATCGTCTTATGTCTATATGTATAGGCGTGGAGGACATGTAATAAACGACCTTCAATTTCAATCTGAAATTTATTTCAATGACTGAATGGCTAATGGTGAGATTTTTGTTAACATGAAATAAAATATGCGGGTGGTACATTATTCATAATGATCAGAATTAAAAATCTATATTTACAAATGTGCCGTGGAGACAGGCCCTTTATTCAATAAATTTATTTATTTATTTATCAAGAGACGCGAGAGCGTATCGCCCGCCAAAGGAAAAAAACGAAAGCGAACAAGTCTATGATTACCGAACAGAACTTGTTTCTTTCATTGACAGGGCTACAGCCTTCCAGGTGTTTCCAGGCAACAAAAATCTTCGATCGGCACAATAACGGGTAAAATATTTGCAATAAACGGTGAAATGTTCACCCTCACAGACTTAAGCGAGTAACCCAATTTCAGACTGCAGAAAGACTTGCTTCTCTACTGTCTCTCTTCGTGATGGGATTTTTATGAAATTTGGAATGAATGATCCTCTAGTGGTCCTTGTAAAGAATCAATGTCTTCCATTTTCATAAGTGGATGGAAAACGGTAAATTAATAGGTAAAGTTACCAAGGATATCCAACAATTGCGTTTTTCGGCTCATCGCATTGACAATTTTTTAAAACACACTGTGACATTGGCCCACAGGGACATTGGGACATTACCATATCGGTACACTGGGAGACTAGGATCTTGGGGCAGTGAAATATTAGCAAATTGGGACATTAGCAAATTGGGACATTAGGGTCTTAGGACATTAGGACATTAAGACATTAGGCACACTGGGGAAACTGGGACGTGGGGACATCGGGATATTGGGGCATTAGGACACTGAGAGACTGGGATATTGGGACATTATGACTTTGGGACAATCGGACATTAGGACATTGGGACACTGGTACATAGGGGCATTGGGCCACTGAGACATCGGGATGTTGTGACATTGGGACATCGGGATATTCGAACATTAGGGCACTGGGATATAAGGACATGTGGACATTAGGGTGTTGGGTCATTAGAATATTGGGACATTGGGATATTGGAACATTGGGATACTGGGACATTAGGGCACTGAGATACAGGGACATGGGATATTAGGACATTGGGACATTATGACCTTGGGATAATAGGACAATCGGACATTGGGACACTGGCACATAGGGACATTGGGCCACTGAGACAACGGGATATTGGAACATTGGGACATTAGGACATTGGAACATTGAGAAATTGGGACAATGGGACATTTTTACATTTGGACATTGGGATATTAGGCACAATGAGGAAACTGGGACGTGGGGACATTGGGCCACTGGGACATCGGGATATTGGGACATTGGGACATCAGGATATTAGGACATTGGAACATTGAGATATTGGTACATGGGAACATTGGGATATTGGGACACTAGGACACTGGGAGACTGAGACGTTGGGGCATTGGGATATCAGGACATTGGGACATTATGACCTTGGGACAATAGGACAATCGGACATTGGGACACTGGTACATAGGGATATTGGGCCACTGACATATCGGGATATTGGGACATTGGGACATTGAGGAACTGGGATATTAAGAAATTGGGATATTAGGACAATTGGACATTGGGATACTAGGACATTAGGAGGGAGACTGGGGCATTGCAATATTGCAATACTGGGACATTGGGACACTAGGGTAATGGTATATTCGGACATTAGGCCATTGGGACACTGTGATCTTTGCACATTGGGACATTGGGACATAAGGACATTAGGAAATTGGGACACTGGGACATCAGGATATTGGGACATTGGCACATTAGGATATTACGACATTGGGAGACTGGGATATTAGAACATTGGGGTATTAGGACATTGGGACAATGGGAAACTGGGACATTGGGACCCTGGGACATTGGAACCCTGGGACATTGGGACCCTGGGACATTGGGGCACTGTGACATTGGGACACTGGGTCAATGGGGCATTAAGACAGATCAGTAACAGAACGTTAACAAAGCGTTAACTAAGCAACAACAGAGCGTTAGCAGATCGTTAACAGACCGTTTACTGAGCGTGAGCCGAATGATATCTTGAGGGAGAAGAGCAGGTCTTGCATTGATCATATCTTCTTTAAAGAAACAAGTAACTTACTCTTCTCACCAGCCATTTTTGAAACATACATTACTGATCACTTTTCTAAAATTGCTAAATTATCTTTTAAATTTAAAACAAATAAAAATATACGCACTGCGGAAACTTTCAAAAAAGTCAATTTCAATATGCTCCAGTCTCTTTTTGAACATCAGGAATGGTATAAAGTATACACTGAAACAAATCCAAACAAATCCACTGGAAATTTACTTGATATCATAAATAAAGCTTTAGAAAAGACAACAAACGTAATTCAAGTTCAGTCGAAGAGGAAAAAATCTCCTTTGAAAGAATGGTGTACGAGAGGTTTAATAAATTCAATAAATCGTAAAAATCTTTTAGCAAAGAAAATCAAAAGGCAACCATTTAATACTGCCTTAATAGATCAGTATAAAAGGTTCAGGAATACGTTGAATAACACAATTAAACTAGCGAAATCTAAGTACTATATGGCTGAAACTCTAAAATATAAGGATAATCCCAAAAAGCTTTGGGGCAAAATTAATGAAATTATCTCTGGAAATAAAAGTTCAATACGCACTATTTCTGAAATACTAAATAAAAATGATGTTGCTCTCAAAGACCCCAATAAAATAGCAAATGAATTCAATAGATTTTTTGGGTCGGTCAGAATAGAAATATCGAACAAAATTCCTAGTGTTCCTTTACAAAGTCCCCCTAGTAGAACGCAAACACAAATTTTCGATTTTCAGCCTATTACAGTTGATGAAATACTTTCTCATATAAATAACTTGCCAAGCAATAAATCTCCTGGTGAAGATGGTATAACTGCCAAGCTTCTCAAGGCTATAGGACGATATATCACCACCCCATTGCAGCATATATATAATACATGCCTATCCGCTGGTATTTTTCCCGATCATTTCAAAAGCGCTATCGTTGTCCCCATTCATAAGTCAGGAGACAAAAGGCACCCTAACAATTATAGGCCAATTTCATTAGGTACGTTTTATTGTGTTTATCCCGTGCAGGTTTGGGCAGAACTTCATATAAAAAAAATGACACTTACCCAGGTAAAGTTAACCCGTGCAACTACCCTACACGGGATAGAGCTCAAATGTAGATGGCGGACGCATAGGGGAAATATGAGGGAATTTGTTTTTTCAAACCAAATGTGAGAGTTTTTCTAATCACGAGAAAAGATTTTGCAAAGAAATAATCATCTTTTGTGACAAAATCCACCACATCTAGAAAATAAGCCGACGAAAGCGAGTAAAAGATGCACAAAAACTGTCAAATGTCAGCTGTTTGGTTTTAACCGGGATGTTACCCGCGATCGTTTTTTTCGAGTCAGATTTACCCTCGATGCGAAAAAAACGTCGCTATTGTTATCCAATCTTGCAAAGATACTGGAAAAATGTATAAAAACACGTCTCACAAGTTTTTTAACATCTCAAAACCTCCTGAGTCCAAACCAATTTGGTTTTAGGGATAGTAGGAGCACGAGCGACGCGATATACAATGTTACCGAATTTATTAATCGGGCGCTTGATAATAGTGAAAAAACTATAGCTATTTTCTTGGACATTAAAAAGGCATTTGACACCGTCAACCACAACATTTTACTAGATAAAATTAAATCATTTGGGTTATCGAATAATATATACAATTTATTTTGCTCGTATCTGATGGGTCGTACTCAAAAGGTAAAAATTGGCTCCTATATTAGTGATAGTGTCGAGATAAAATGTGGAGTTCCTCAAGGTACCGTTTTAGGACCTATATTGTTTAATATTTACGTGAACCAGCTTTGCAGTCTAGCTGAAATTAAGCCACAATTTGAAGGACATATTACAGCGTATGCAGATGATACAGTGCTTTTGTTTAAGGCCAAAGATTGGAAGGATGTGCTATCCAAGGCCAAGTATGGCTGTGAGATGGTACATGAATGGTTAAACAGTCAAAAACTACAACTTAATCTAGAAAAAACACATTTCATAACTTTTGGAAATAAAGCTAACGTTAGTCCAAACGAGCTTAAATTGCAAATAAACACAGTTGATATTCAATAGGCAAAGGATATCAAATATCTCGGTGTTACTATCGATGATTCACTAAGTTGGAAACAGCATATCTCGCACACTATCAAAAAACTACGTAAAACTCTGTACCTTTTCGTAAGGCTAGCATTTAATGTAGATTTACAAACTATTCGAATGGTGTATTTTGCTTTCGTACAGTCAGTACTTCAATATGCGATAACTGCATGGGGCTCGACACTTACAACGTATATTTCACCCTTGCAAAGCCTGCAAAGTACTATCATTAAAATATGCCTGCGAAGGTCAAAATTTTCATCAACGACAGATGCGTTTAGACAGTTTAATGTTTTAAATTTACGGCAATTATTTCTACTCACATCCTTAAAATATATGTACATAAATAAAAATCGATTTGTCATTCATACTACAAATTATAATACAAGGAGGCAACTTCAGATACCTCTTTATACTACTAGATGTAAAAAAACCTACACTAAAAGACACTTGAGTATATTGGGACCGCGAATATTTAATGATCTGCCTCCTGATTTAAAACAAACCTTGAATCATACAAACTTTAAGTCTCTGCTGAAAAAATTTACATTTGACAACCCCAACTATTTGAATGCTTTTCTTTAAATTCTCTATGAAATCGTTTTTTCCTTCTATTGAAATTGTTTTTAACTACTATTGAAATTTTATTCTATTCAGCTCTTCTACTTTTACTATTCAACTCGGAAAAAAAACCAATAAAACACAATCTCTCTGCATTTTACCTTTTCTTTTCATTGTTTTTTATTTCTCATTTCTCTGATTTTTTGTTTCTACAATGTTTTCCTATTCTTTATTATTTTACATTTACTTCAAACTATGTATTTCATTATTATTTTCTTTATTTTTTGTATTATTATTCTTAAATTTATATTTTTAGAATTTTTTTGAATTATTTCCATTCTAATTATGTTTTTTTTTACCCATTTTACTTAATTTTGTTTTTTTGTTTTTATTTTATACATTTTCTTTTTTCACTTATTAAATCAAACATGTAATACTCGTAACAAGATATTTTCACAGCTCTCGCACTCAAGATTTTCTTTTGCGAGAAGCGAGCTAATCTAAAATAATAAAATGTTAACCATTGTAATATAAATTAGCTGCAAATAAAATAAATAAATAAAATAAATAAATTAAAGACAGGTAACAGGGGATTAACAGAACGTTAACAGAGCATTCATGAAAATATATTAGAGTGTTAAGAGAACGTTCATAACAGAATGTTAGCAGATCCATAAAACAGAAATCTACAGAAGATTTACCGAAAACTAACAGAACATTAACAGAATGTTAAAAAGAACGTTAACTGAACTAAGAGAATGTTACCAATGCATTAACAGAATGCTTACAGATTCATAACAAAGTTTACGGAATGTTAGCAGAGCATTATAAGATCGCTAGTAGGAAAGAGGACACTAACAGAATTAACGAATGTAAGCAGAATTTGAGCAAAGCATTAACAGAACGTTAACTGAGGATTAACAGAGATAACTTGGCATCTACGATATGCTATTAACATAGCAATAACAGAACGTTGACATTAGGGCGTCTTTGTATAATTATATTATCATATTATGAGATTGTAATCATTAATGGATTCTAAGCAGTATTTACAGAACGTACGTTTATATGCTGAACAAAAACCTATTGACACTTTTCCCAAAACAAAAATATTAGTTGGCTATTTAAGTATGAAAAAATATATGATATCTCACCAAAAACAACAAAGTTGTAAAAGTTACGCCGCCAAAGAAAAGTTCATCTGCCGCAAAAAGAATACATATCACTCCAATCCGCCGTTCATATGAAATTTTGTTTTAGATGTAATGGTGGATGTAATTTTGTTTTAGGTGTAAATGCTGGAGAAGTTTAAATGCATAGGACTACTTCTTAAAGTAATTTGGTGGGAGCTTTAACATTTTATTCAGTGCCACTTTTACGGCTCCCACCAAATTATTTTAAGAAGTAGTCCTGTACATTTAAACTTCTCCAGCATTTACACCTAAAACAAAATTACATCCAGCATTTACACTCTAAACCAGGCACGTAGCCAGGGGAGGGGTCCATTGGGTCCGGACCCCTCCCGAAATGTTTTCAATAATACCCGAATTTTTAGTGATTACAGTATAAAATATAACAAAATCACTTTTTGCCATATTTTTCTGTGGATTCTGTGTGACTGAATATTATAAAAACGAGACCGAGTTCTAATGCGAATAGCACGATGAGTGTATACCCTATACCACTGCCATCTAGATAGACAGGCCGGATTATCAGCTGATCTGTCAGTGGTCATGCAACACTAGTAGTGCCATGGTTGGTCATGGTCCGCGCTTAGTACTGCCAAAGTACCGCTCAGTACAATCCACAAATTGTCCACAATCCAAATATCAGTGGCTGTCAGCCTGTCATTTCGTGTGACTTGCTATGATATACACATGCCAGTGCGTTGATTTTTGGGATAAATATGGTAAGTACGATGTTGATGTATACTATTTTACCACTTGCACATCAAAAACACATTAAAGCAAACCATAACCTTTGTTTCGTAATAAACGCTCGGCATATTTAAACTTTTGGGTTCAGAAGCACTGGAGGTTGTGGGCTTTACAAATGTCAACTGTCACTGGTCACGAACGCACTTGTCCACTTGTAGACGAACAAATTTCTGCAGTTCGGCCTGTCTATCTAGATGGCAGTGCCTATACCCATGCACAGACCTAGAATGCGGGTAAAACCGAAAATATTCAATTATCGTGCGAACTGACAGACACACGGACGGACAGACAGACAGACAGTCAGACGGACATGGCTTATTCGAATCAAGGACCGACCCTGATCATTTATTTATCATATATACTTTGCCATACCTCCGGTATGGCAAAGTATATATGATGAGGTGTTACATAAATCGTCGTAACAAAAACAATATACCCTATACCATCTTATGGGTATAGGGTATGAATATCCCATATGGCAATTGGTTTAAGGTTAAAGTTGTTTTTCAAAACTGGATAAATCCGAATATCAATACACAGTTCTCTGAACACAACCCTTTTAAATAAATTGCGCGGAATCTAGGCAAAAACCTATGGAATGTCTGGTGTCGAAAATTATTATTCAATCTCATTTTATTATTGGACGTATGGGCGTGTTTGCATGTGAGTTTGGAGCTTTAAACTTTCCGCAGGTTCTGAGCGTTGCTACAAAAATAGAGAATGCGTTAAAATAATTTAAACAGAGCTTTTTTTCAGAGCACTTATTGGAAAACGCAAGATATTCGCTTGCCTTGATAGGCTGTGCAAATAATGGTTATGTAGCTATTAAGCCTTTGTGTTGTGAACCTATAATTTTGCAATTTTTGTGGAATGAAAATATTATCTATCGAAAAGCGCATTATAAAGATGGCCTTAAAGAAGTGTAAGAGTGTAGTCTTCTGCTGCCTGCTTATGACAAAACGCTCAAGTTTTGACGAAGCAAAACAATTTTAAAGATACAAACGGTACAAGAAAATTCAGTTTTCCAATTAGTCTGTATGCATTTTTGCCACCTCCTACATCTCGCGGCGTCTTACGGACCCATTCGCGCACAAACAATTCCACATCTTCATAGCTTTTGAAACGTTCAGTAGACCGAATAACTAATAATCATAGGGCCATTTTTTCGTACATCTTATAGGCTGGTTAGTCTTATTGCCTAGAGAAGACACACACCATATTTAGAAAGCTTTTCCATTTTATTGAATGAATGTTTTGTTTATTTTGCTTAGTTCTGCCATATTTTGATGGTTACACCATCATCTTAGATTAAAAAAATCATTGCACGGTTTCATGCAACAGCGTAAATAAGCAAAAGATAACATAACTATGCAAAATAAACAAAAATGTCATTCAGTACACTGGAAAAGCTTTCTAAATATTGTTTGTGTCTTCTCTAGGCAATAAGACTAACCAGCCTATAAAATGTACGAAAAAATGGCCCATAGGGTGATAAATCTGAACTACATATAGAGGTTTTTCCAGTCATCTCAATTCGTTCAATGCTGTAGAAGATGCGTACAAACTTCCCAGCGCTTGAATTTATACTCAATATTCAGAAGTTTTAGCACCCATCTGCCTGAGATTTACGGTAACATAGCCGCTCATGAAGAATTTACTCAATACTACTTACGTTGATACATAATTCCCCAGTCATGTCGCGTACACTACTTCGTCGGTCATCCAAAATAAGTTTTTCAACGGTGGCGGCGCTCACGTTTTCATCGATGACACTGGGTGCCGCGCATGCTCAACTTTTTGGCCTTTTCAAAACATTCATTCACATGGGTTATAGAGAGACACTTTACATTAACTTTGACTAAAAAAGGAATAATGATGCGTTGCGCAAGAGGCACTCGTACATCCTTTTCACTCATGATGGTTATAACTACACTAAAAAGTGGGGTTATGCGGTTCCAGCTGTTTTTCAACGTCTCATAACAGATCAGTCTAATATTCAGTGCATCCACTTTTTCGACACTAAATTTGTCACGCGTCTGAAAATTCCGGGTTATACCTGAGCCGCCCTCTTATTTCAGCGTCGTGGGACCCCTCCCGAAACAAAATCCTGGCTACCTCCCTGCTCTAAACGTTAACCTAAAAAGATACTCCAATAAATACTTCTCTATATTGTTTATTCGATGAAATAACACACACATGCAATTCTCTCTCCAAATTAACACTTACACATGCAATATTCTTCTATAGCACAGTCGGTTTCATCTTAATAAATTATTAAATTATTCTTCACCGTAATTTTATAAAGGATGGACTTTGTGATTTTTAAGAAAATTGAAACTTAGGAATTGCTCCGGAATACCCAGTTTCTTCAATCAAATTCTTTAAAATCTTGCATGAAACTAACATTTCCTCACTCGTTGTTAATTTATTTATGATCCAATTAAGATGATCTCGGTGCAGAAACTGACTGCGTTTTATTGATGAATGTGTGGATTTGACCAACGTCAACTGATTGTGTGTCGTGGAGGCTATGACCTCCAGTAGTTCCCCTATGCCAGCTTTCGTTTCCGACTTTGGCGTTAAAGTCTCCTAGCAGCAGCTTGACGTCGTTTGATGGAAGTGAGTCGAAGAGTGTTTCTAGGTCATTGTAGAACTCGTCCTTAATTTTCAATTTCAATTTCAATTTTATTTCAGTTAGAATAATTTCGGTTTACAAAAGCTTAATACAGATTCCGGTTCTGAACCTTAACTCATTAATATGAATAATTTGAACAAGCAATTCAGTTAATTAAGTTTAAAATGCTAATTAGAATAATGTTCAGGAAAAAACAAGAAAACCTGATATAATTTGCAAAAAAAAAAAAGAAAATATGTAATAAAATAAAACTTAACCTAAAAACTTAACCTATGAAGAATGTAATATGGATTGTGTAATAGTAGTTTACTTAATACATTAGGTAGTAATCATAGATTGAATATAATTATTGTTAATATTGGAGCAATTCGTTATAAATCTAGAACTATTTTTTCGGGCTATTTCATCAATTTTCCTAATTTTTGTTTCGTAATGCAATCTTATTGTAGAATAATAGAACGGTTTATCGTAAATATGTTTGAGGATCTTATTTTGAGTTATCTGCATTTTGTTTTTCGTTGTTTTTGCATAGTTATTCCATAAAGGAGAACCATACATCGCTATTGGCTGAATGACCATTTGGTATATAATGCACTTGTTTTCGAGTGACAGTTGGGACTTCCTATTTAATAGTGGGTAGAGGGACCAAAAAGATTTCCACATTTTTTCGGTGGTTCTTTCGACATGCGCGTGACCAGTTAGTTTCTTATCAAAGACGAAACCAAGATACTCAATTTCATTTTTCCATGGGATGCGGTTTCCAAGAAAATCTAAAGGCGAATTTGGGAAGTTACTTCTTTTTCTTTTATTTGAGAAAAAAGCTGCTTTACTCTTAGACTCATTGAGTTTTATCTTCCATCTGAAGTAATACTGGTACAGACATTCCAATTGGTGTTCGAGCTTTGACGAAATTATAGCCGGGTCGTCCCCATCACAAAATATACAAACGTCATCTGCAAAACAGGCCATTTGACATTCGTTTGATCTAGGTATATCTGAGGTATATATATTAAATAGGACTGGGCTAAGACAAGAGCCCTGAGGAACGCCATATGGTATTCCTTTAACTGATGAGAATGATTCTCCTATTTGGACAGTGAAATATCTATTAAACAGAAACGATTCTATAATTTTAATTAAATAAATAGGTAAACCATACCTTAATAACTTAAATAATAGTCCATTGTGCCAGACAGAATCAAAGGCTCTTTGGATATCCAACGTAACGACACCAACCGATTTTTTGTCCTTAATTGACTTGTCAATATATTTGAACAACCGTAATGCTTGATGGACAGTTGAAAGTTTCTTTTGAAAACCAAACTGAAATTCAGGTATTATTTTTAAGCGTTCGACAACCTCGTTCAGTCGAGACAATAATATTTTCTCCAGAACTTTGCTCATGGAAGGTAAGAGGCTTATTGGTCTGTAACTATTAGCATCTTTAGGGTTTTTGTCCGGCTTAGGAATAGGTATTACTCTGGCGTGTTTCCAGGCGGAAGGGAAATAACATGATTTTAAGCAAGCATTTATTATAAAATTAAGGCTAACTATCGCTTTTCTGGGGAGATTTTTCAAGACGATGTTTGATATTTTATCAAATCCAGGAGCTTTTTTAACCTTAATCGATCTTAAGATTTTGTTAATTTCATTTGGAGTCGACATGCATGATGCGCTAAAGTCACTATTGGAAGATGATAGTGTGTTTATTGCATCGCTCACTAATTTGTTACGTAGCTCATTCCCGAGGTGGGACGAAGAGTTGTGGGCATTCTGAAATTTTTTTGCAATAATCTCCGCCTTTTCTTTGTTGTCGAAAATTAGGGTTTTGTCCGGGGCGTATAATGGAGGTATAATTTTACAACGGCGGAAGACTTTATTCAGCTTCCATATTTTGCTGTTGTTTTTTGGTATTTGTCTTAGCATTGTGTTCCATTTTTCGTTTCTCTTAGTAAATATTTTTTCTTTGATCAGCTTAGAGAGCCTGTTAACGAGTGTCTTTGTAAGCGGATTTCGGTTTTGTTGCCATAAGCGACGGAAGGAATTCCGAGTTCGTCCTTAATTGCGTCTTCTTTTACTTCTGTAGGGGCATGCGCATTAATGAGCCAGAGATTAGCGAAACGGGTCTTAATGCGGATCGCACATAGCCGCTCGTTGATGGGTTTGAAGCAGATAACGTGGTCCTTGAGCTGCTTATTCACGATGAAGCTACTCCTAACTCCTTGTTGCCCTCCTCTTTACCACTCGTAAAAATAGTGTGCGAATTGAGGTCGTTAATCTCGCTTTTGAGCCATTAAGTTTCCTGGATTGCAACTATGCTCTGCTTGTATTGTTCTACCTGATCCAGGAGGGCCCCTAAGGCCCCCGGTCTATTCAGGGAGCGTACATTCCAGGATCCGAAAGAGTAATCAGTTGTTCGTTTGCGGGGTCGTCGTTGTTTTGTATCCGTCGAATCCGAGGCTTTTGTTTCAGCTTTCTTGACTTGAAGTTTTTCTTAGGATGAGTTGTCGGCACATCGCTAAACCATGATAGGGTTTAATCGTTGAGTAAAGGCCATCATGGGCATGCCTCGAAGATGCTGCTTTAGTGGTTGAGTTAGACGTTTTCTGTCACCTATCACGTTAAGTAACCTGAGACCATACCCCAAAAAGTAAGAAATTGGAATAGAGATAGAACTCCATATAACATTAAAACCTACTGAACAACATTTTACTTTTGAGTGTGTGCTGTATGTAACGTGTACATACAGAAAGATATCTTCCTGTATGTACACGTTACATACAGCACACACTCAAAGGTAAAATGTTGTTCAGTAGGTTTTAATGTTATATGGAGTTCCATCTCTATTCCAATTTCTTACTTTATGCCTGAGACGCTGCAGATGTAAGTTCAGCACTCAGGCGCAGCGGTGCTTCTTCCAAATGTCGCATCAGATGATTTGACTTAGCCGTTAGAGGTGTCACCCACTACCGTTACCAGGGGGCGCCCGCGCGGAGGACACATGGAGAAGTCTTTTGCCCCTGTGATGACCCTAACACGGTCATCGCTTCCTCCTTTAATAATTTGTATTATTTTTACACATTTGTGTCAACGAAGCAATTGTATCAATGCGCGTGTAATATCTTTTCTGGATATTGGATTACACTTCGAATAAATCGGATGCGCGTGTAATGTCTTTGAACCGAATATTGCTTCGTTGACACAAATCGCAGTAGGCAATAAGAAAATGGGAAATTGTTAGATTTAAGGTAGAATGATTCAATAAAGAAAAGTTGATCGGACAAGACGTGTGTTTTGTTACCTTTTAAAATATATTACATTTTGGCGCAGCCGGTTTTTATGCGAACCATCGTTTTTTGTTGTTGTGCAGTTTAGTTAAGTGCAGTTGTAGTGTAGTTGGTTTATTCTTAATGCATTGTTTTTAGTTGCGATCGGTATTAAATGTCAAATATTCTTACGAAAGAAAAACTTAATTATTATTTGAGAATAGAAAAAGATTTGGACTTAGTAACGCGGGAAATCGAACACATTAGGTGTTTATTAGAGAGTGTAGTAGAAAATAAAGATATCGCGGGCGCGGGTGATAGTGAAGGCGAAATAATCGAAAAACTAATAATAAAATTGATAGAAGAAAGACAACAGGAGTCGAACATAGTAAATAATTGTAATAGTGAATTGGTGTTTTTGAAAAAAAAAATTGAGTGAAAAAGAGGAAATAATACTTGAAGCAGAGGAGAGAAATAGTGAGCTGGAAGAGGAATTAAAAAACATACAAGGTCCCAGCCAATCTGTTAATTCCAAGCAAAAGGAGGAAATCGAAGCCCTAAAGCGGAACTTAGCGATTGTAGAGGAAGAAAAGTTAAACTTGCAGAGTAAGTACAGCAGTCTTTCCGCAAGTTTAGATAATAAATATATTGAAATCAAAAATTTACGTGAGAAATTTAGAAATTTTCACAATAACCCTCCAAGTCTTACTCAGTCACCTACTAGACAAGATCAGTTTTCTAACAATAACCTGACCATGTCTACCGAGTCTATATCGCGAATTGTCCCAGTTTTTGCTGTAGAGAATTTGGTGGATGTATCGAGTAGGCTTTCTGAATTCCTCAACGCCTGTCAGTTAGGTTTAAAATGTATTGATTTGAAAGATGAGGCCACCTATGTTTCGCTATTGTCGACAAAATTAACTGGGGATGCGTTCAATTTATTCGTTGCACAAAACCCAACAACTTTAGAGGGCCTTAAAAACGTTTTTAAAAGTGCATATTTAAAACCCAGAACGTTAGACAATACACTAAACGAAATTAGGCAGTCAAGACAGTCATCGACAGAGACTATTCAGGCATTCGCGCGGCGACTCGAAAAATTAAAAGCTCACGCGTTGGATGTAATTAATGCGAATTATCAAGCAGTAGATTCAGTGGCACTAGTCAGGGAACTCCAAAATACTGTAGGTTTGACCTTCAAGATAGGTTTGATAGATCCTTTTGTCCGCCAGTCAGTCATATTCTCCTCCGATAATGACTTACAGAAACTATCAGATAGTGCTATGCAGGCTACATTTATTTCTTCACAAATGTATTCGCAAAATACCCCAAACTTAAACTACACATTTCCTAATGCGTCCACTAGTTTCTCAAACAGTTTTAATCAACCTCCTAACGTTGTTCCAAGTATGAGCGGACAACTATCTCAAACTCAGCTGAATCCGTATACAATGCCATTTCTAAACACTTCGCACACTAATCCCCCTGGAAATTTCTTTTCAAATCATCTAAATACAGGGGCTACACACACAAACGGTAATTTAAATGAACTTCATTCGTTTACCAGTTATTCGAACACAAACCGCGATAATGCAAACAAAGGTGGAAACAAAAGACCAACATATACGGGAAATCGTCCTAAATGTGGATTCTGCGGAAAGTATAATCACACTTATGCAGAGTGTAGGACGAGAAAGAACACACCATACTGCCGAAATTGTTCGTCATATGGACATGAAGTGCAGATGTGTCCCAAAAGTAGAGTGTTTCACACCCAAAGTCGAGAAAGCTCTAAATGTTTGTGGTGTTCAAGAACTAGTCATGATGAATCGACTTGTTTCAGCAAACAAAATTACATGAAAAGGTCACAGGGAGACTCATCAAGGGGCAACTCAAACTAGGAGCTGCCCCACAATCGCTTAAAGTAAATATCATACCAGAATCAGACACGGAGCAGCTCATCAGAGTAGATGAGACTCCAAACTTATCAAAAATAATTGATAACCCAGTAAAACAAACTACAAAAATTAAATTTCTTAACTCAGTAAATTGTAGGGAACCGAAACCGAAAAATGAAATTCAGGAAATAGACCAATGTCAATCTTCAAAACATAAACATATGGGAAATTTCGGAGACAATGTAAACCACTGTAAAGCAAAACTGAAACAGATCAAAATAAAAAAGGTACCATATCAAATATTTGCAAAGCTTTTTGAGATTAGTTTCTTAGTTTTAACATATCTGGCGACCCTTGCCTTGAGGTTGATCCAGAATTTTGTTAGTTACTGCTGTCTGGAATCTCCAAGAAAATTTAAAATGGCGTACAAGAGTTGGGTCACTGCTACAAAGACACCACTCAATACGGAAAAGGTTTATATTACGCTTCCAATCCAATGCATGAGGCTAAACAAGGGAAAACTCATAGACACTGGCGCTGATATAAGCATACTTAAATATGAAACATTGGCACGGAGAATTAAATTAAACCGCACGGAAGTTAGGGACGTTGGAGGGCTTTTCGGGGGAACGAGATCAACAGAAGGAACTTTAAGAAGTGTTCACATGTTGCCTTCGGAAAAGAGCACCGACATGACTAATCTTGAAATCACATGGCATGTGATAAACGGATTTGATTTGCCTGCCGATGGAGTAATTGGGAGAGATGTTCTATGGAAAGGATCCGTAATAGATACTAAATCCAACAGCATCGAATTTTCTACAGACAAAGAAAAAACTTCGAAATTAAATCTTACCAGTTACAAGAAGGATGAAGGAAAAATTGAAAAAATAAATTCCGTTAGACCTGGCGTAAGTAAACTACCAGGTTCCCACATAATTGCGAATAAATGGGACGATGTAGTAGTACCACCACGATGTAAGTTAATAGTTAGCTTGAGAATTAAACCGCGCTCTGGTGAATACGTGGTCGAGTCGGAAGAGTTACAACCTGACGTGTATTTGGGTAATACAATAGTTGAAGCTACCAACCATCGCATTTTACTTCCAATTTTAAATGCCAGCCAAAAGGAATTTAAGTTGAAAAGAGACTTCCACCCAAAGCTTAAAAAATTAAGTCATTACAAAGTAAATACTCAATCGTCACGGGTTAACTTGATCTCACGATCACCAAAATCAGAGAATCGAGTGCAACTGCTTCTTGAAAAATTGAAACTAGAAGAAAATCTTAATTCCGAAGAAATAACCTCTATAAAGGATCTATGCATCAGGTATAATGACATTTTTCACTTAGAAGGGGATCAGCTTAATCAAACTGCTGTGCTACAGCACAAAATAATCACAAAACAAGATCAGCCTCCCATTTGTCAGAAACATTATCGGCTTCCGCAAATACATAAGGATGAAATTAACAGACAAGTGGAGGACATGCTTCAGAAATCTATTATAACACCAAGCAAATCTCCTTGGAATTCACCTCTTTTACTAGTTCCGAAAAAATCAGAAGCAGGTGAAGCCAAGAAATGGCGAGTTGTTGTCGATTTCCGCAAATTAAATGCAGTCACCGTAAAGGACGCTTTCCCCCTCCCAAAGATAGAGGAAATACTGGATCAACTGGGGAACAGTCGTTATTTTAGCAAACTGGATTTAATTAGCGGATATCACCAGGTAGGAATAGAGCCGGGCAGCCGTGATAAAACAGCATTTAGTAACAACTATGGGCATTATGAATTTGTTCGTATGCCTTTTGGACTAACCGGAGCTCCCGCGACATTCCAACGAATCATGAATATAATCCTGACAGGCTCACAAGGAGTTGATTGTTTTGTGTACCTGGATGATATAGTGATTTACTCAAAAAATCTAGCCGAGCACATCCAGAAGTTAATGAAGATTTTCGACAGGCTGAGGGAAAATAGCATGAAACTGAATATCGATAAGTGTAGGTTTCTTTGCCGGGAAGTAGTATACTTGGGGCATAAGTGTACAGAAGAAGGGGCGCTGCCAGACCCGAGTAGAACTGCTTGTGTAGAAAATTTTCCGGTACCTACAAACGTAAAGGAGGTGCAGTCCTTCCTGGGTTTATCGAACTATTATAGAAAATTTATCCCATCATATGCCAACATAGCCGCTCCTATTAACGAACTCCTGAGGAAAGGGGAGTTATTCGTTTGGACTGAAGCTTGCCAGAAGTCTTTTGAAAATCTTAAAAGGGCAATTTGCTCACCTCCACTTCTAGCGTACCCAGATTTTAGTGAACTATTCTGTCTCACCACTGACGCTAGCAACGAAGCTCTAGGTGCCGTCCTTTCTCAAGTAAAATCCGGGGAAGAAAGGCCTATTGCTTTTGCTAGCCGAATTCTAACAAAAGCTGAAAGAAATTACTCTATCATCGAGAAAGAGTTGCTAGCAATAGTGTGGGCTACCAAAAATTTCAGAACTTACCTTCTTGGCAGACCGTTTAAAGTATACACAGATCACAGACCTCTAAAGGGAATATTTAATGCAAAGGATCCGACTACACGGTTAGTTCGGTTCCACCATAAACTTTCCGAGTATGACTATACAATAGAATATAAAAAGGGCAGTCTTAATACTAACGCTGATGCCCTCAGCAGAATTCCTCATTCCGACAATAGCAGAGACACTGTTGCTGTACTAACAAGGAATCAGGCTAAAAACCCTGACCGAAAAATGGAAGAGTCTCAAGGACAAATAAAAGGAAATAATTTACCTGACGAAAATCCATCGACTTTTGAATTACTAACAGATCCTAATGAGATCCGCATGGTACTGCAGGATTTCCATGACTCAGCGCTGGGTGGTCATCAGGGTACGACCAAGACGTATCTGAAGATAAGAGACCAGTTCCGCTGGAAGGGAATGAGGGCTGATATCAATGACTATATTAAAAATTGCCCAAAATGTCAGAAAAATAAATATTCTCGAGAGACAAAGATGCCTATGTGCCTCACCGACACTCCATCCTTACCTTTTGAGAAGATTTATATGGACATAGTGGGGCCGCTACCTGTAACATATTCTGGGAACAGATATATTTTAACTTGCCAGGACGAGTTAACTAAGTACATGATTTGTGCAGCTATGCCGGATTTTGAAGCCGAAACAACGGCAAAACATTTTTATGATGAAATAATTGCTCGGTACCAAATTCCCAAAATTCTGGTAACCGACAATGGTAGAAATTTTACATCTAAATTGTTTTCGCATTTGTGTAAAATGCTGGGAGTAAAAAAGATACATATTACTCCGTACCATCCACAGGCGAATGGGTCATTAGAACGAAGTCATAAGCCTTTGGCTGAGTATCTAAGATCCTTTATAAATTCCGATGGTTTGGATTGGGATCAATGGTTATCACAAGCAATGCATGTTCATAACTGTACCGTCCACACATCGACAAAGCAAGCTCCACTTACGTCTCTTTTTGGGTACAAATTTGAACTTCCCACGAATCTGAAAAGAACAGCCACTCCGTTGTATAACTCCGAAGACTACACCCAACGATTGAGGTTTCAGCTGCAGAGGTCGTACGAAATGGTTAGGAAAAACCTAGAGACCTCAAAGATGAAATCAAAGCGACATTACGATAAAAACATACGCCCCGTTAAATTTTCTGTCGGGCAGAGAGTCCTGATGAGAAATCAAATGAAGAAACATAAGTTTTCTCCTATTTGGACCGGTCCTTACGAGATTATCTCGATAACAAGTCCTTTAACAACGGAGATCAGAATTAATAATAGGAATCAAAAGGTCCACAACAATCGATTAAAACTATTTCACAACTCATCAACTACACATCAATAAAACATCTTCTATTTTTAGGTTAAAACGGAAAACAATACCCTCAGGCCAAACACTAAAAAGGACACAGAAACAGAACTAATAGTTTTCTTTTTCCTTTCAGATCACACAGCAAAAAAAATATTAAGTAATTAAGAATGTTTGAAGGAAACCAATACAAATGAATATAAAGTAATCCAAAAAACTGTATTGACAATTTTACTTTGAATAAATAGCAATACATAAGAAGACACTACTAAACTAGAATTGAATAATTGTAGAACTTTTAATTCAGTTAAAAAAAAAAACAAAGTTTAAATTTAGATACTGTTAGATACTAGAAAAAAAAACGAAACTAAAATAAAAATAATGTTTTTCCATAATATTACGATGAACTTAAGAAAACGAAAAATGATAAATTTAATCAGAATTGCAAATTTTAGCATTGTAATTTCATTATCATTAATTTTAAGTTTAATTATTTAATTAAGTAGTTTTGAATTTCAAGGATTATTGTCACGCTGACGTTAGACCAATTTCAACGCTGGATTGTAACAATTTCCGCATCAGCAGCAAGTGCCGGAGGAAAATTGCCACGTAAACAAAAAGGACAGAAACAGAGACGAAGCCGATCGTTGTGTAGAAAGTACCTAGAGAGAGTGCCGTAATTGAAGGGAAATGAGAACAGGCCGAATAGTCCTTCACAAAAGCTGAGAAATTGTATCTAACATCGCGAGCCAAAAACTTGCTAGCCAAGGTAAGAAGCGTGCCGCCAACAAATCCACCACCTGAAAGTACTAACGACACTCGACACTTCACGACGAACAGAACAGAACAGGTTCTCCAAATGCGGAACACAAGCATGAGCCTGAATACCCACCCGAACAATTGGAAGCTGTTAAGAAAGTCAAAAAATGCAAAGACTACTTCGAAGTTTTGGGCGAGACCAAGAAAGCAACCGATTCAAAAAAAACCAACAAAAAGTTGGCATTGCAATTACATCCCGATGAAAATAAGGCTCCCGGATCGGTTAGCAGCATTTAACGCCGTAAGTAATGCTGTGGCAATTCTAACGGATGCAAGGAAGTGTAAATCTTATGATTTGCGCGGAAGTGATGAATTCCTGCATCAAGAAAGTCGATAACATTACAGCGAGTTTACGTACACACAAGGAATTGAATAAGACGTTACGGGCGAGGTGTTGTTCAATATGTTCTATGGTGGCGGTTTTCTACAATAGAACGTGTATATGCGACAGAGACGGTTTCATCGTGCCGAACATCAACAGCAAAGAAGGCAATCCGGATATGCCGCCTTATTGAATCTATTGACAATTTTGCTTTTAATCGGTCCATCATCATTTTTCATATATATCATAATAATTTTTCACTTCATATTCGATCTCATTTATAGTCCTACACCAACCAGCAACTATGCGGTGCAACGACATACGAATAATTTACGCGTACCATACTATGTAAAAGACAATTTCCATGCGCCTGGAAGCGTCGGTCGAGGAAGATTTCGTAAATCATTTGAAGCATGCAGGCAGCGGAGAGAGGAGTTATCGAGCCTCAATGACGGCAAAAGCACGCAGTTTCGGCGATCGTGAACTCTTCAAAAGGGCTCAATACATAAACACGCCATCGTGCGACTCTCTGAAGCCGTATCTATCGTAGCCAATTTAATTATGTTCTAACAACGTGACAATGATCCAAAGCCGAAGTCCCCGAACCAGCATTGATTAGCAACACTTCTCCATCCAATATCAGTGAAACAAACAAAGATCCCCGCAACGAATCCAGCGTCACCTTTGGTAGATGTTAGTTTACCATAGATAGAATATAGTAGTAAACAGCCTTTATAAATTTTAACTAATGTTCCTGGTTTGAAATATAAAAAAAAAAACCAAAAAAAAGGGGTTATTATAAGCTATTAAGATGTACTAACACAAAAAAAGAAAAAAAAAATGTCGTACATATTAGATGTACAATTAAGTATTAAATTTAAAGCCCGGAGGGATGTGATGACCCTAACACGGTCATCGCTTCCTCCTTTAATAGTATGTATTATTTTTACACATTTGTGTCAACGAAGCAATTGTATCAATGCGCGTGTAATATCTTTTCTGGATATTGGATTACACTTCGAATAAATCGGATGCGCGTATAATGTCTTTGAACCGAATATTGCTTCGTTGACACAAATCGCAATAGGCAATAAGAAAATGGGAAATTGTTAGATTTAAGGTAGAATGATTCAATAAAGAAAAGTTGATCGGACAAGACGTGTGTTTTGTTACCTTTTAAAATATATTACACCCCCATATCCCCAACCATAATCAAAAAACGAGACCGAGGCTAATTTCGGGCGCAGCCGAAATTTGAATACCCTTCACTCTCCTCGGGCTAAAAGTTTTTTTGGGGTGAACCTATGACTTGTGTTTAATCTTTCCCCATTCTTTTCCTTCTGTTTTCGCATAATATTTGATATTGACAAATTCTGTGGCGTCGATAAAACAATATTTGTGTGAGGTTTGGTTGGAATAAGTGGGGGAAAAAAAATTGAAAATTTTATTGGGGGGATGCGGGAGCATGGCCTCATATTACGATACCATTTGTTTTACTTTTATTTGTTTTGATAAAGACGCATTAAGGTTTTTTGACATTGGTGTAGAAAACATATGTTTCTTAGAAGATCCAGAATGGGGGGTTGGGTTTGTATGGTAGCCCCATGACCCCATAGTCCGATTCCATTCATTTTTACAGATGTCTTATGGCATCAATCGAAATGCACTTTCACGAGTTTCGGTTGAAAGTGGTGCAGAAATAAAAAAGTTGTTCGTAGAAGAACTCAATTTGGGCGGTTGGCTTTGTATGGCAGCCCCACGACCCCACAGTCCGATTCCATCCATTCTTACATATGTTTTGTGGCATCAATAGAAACACATTTGTGTGAAATTTGGTTAAAATTGGTATACAAATGAACAAGTTTTTCTTAGAAGAACCTAATTTGGGGGGTTAGGTTTGTACGGCATTTGATCCATTCTTACATATGTTTTGTGTTATCAATAGAAATACATTCGTGTGAAATTTGGTTGAAATTGGTGCACACATAAAAAAGTTGTTCTTAGAAAAACCAAATTGGGGGGGGTTAGGTTTGTATGGCAGCCCCATGACCCCATGGTCCGATTTGAGCGATTCAAACATACAAACTGCCTGCAATAAAAAGAAGCATGTGTGCAAAATTTCAGCTCGATAGCTTTTAAACTGACCCAGTAAAACGCGTAGCAACAGACGGACAGACGGACAGACAGACAGACGGACATCGCCCAATCGACTCAGCTTGTCATGCTGATCATATATATACATATTTTATATGGTCGGAGATGCTTCCTTCAATGCGTTACAAACTTCATGACAAAGTTAATATACCCTTTTATAAAAAATATAAAAAAATATAAATATAAAAATTCCGATTTAGGATTTTTGCCGTTCGATGGCCATATTTTGGTCCAATTTTCTTAGACTATCAGTAATAGATGTAAATGGAGAGTTTAAAACATTTCACAATAGCTTATTAAAGAAAGGCTTCGGCTAATTCCTATATCTTCTTCAGTTGTTGCATAACTGCGGACCCTTAGCTATGCAGGAGGAGTTTCATAGGAAAAGGACTTCGTCCAATTCCTATGTCTCTCTACGGGGCGTTACTTTCCCGCATTATCCGAGTAACCGCTGCGCCTGAGTGCTGCATTAACATCTGCAGCGTCTCAGGTTACTTAACGTGATAGGTGACAGAAAACATTTAAGTCAACCACTGAAGCAGCATCTTCGAGGCATGCCCATGATGGCCTTTACTCAACGATTAAACCCTATCATGGTTTAGCGATGTGCCGACAACTCATCCTAAGAAAAACTTCAAGTCAAGAAACCTGAAACAAAAGCCTCGGATTGGACGGATACAAAACAACGACGACCCCGCAAACGAACAACTGATTACTCTTTCGGATCCTGGAATGTACGCTCCCTGAATAGACCGGGGGCCTTAAGGGCCCTCCTGGATCAGATAGAACAATACAAGCTGAGCATAGTTGCAATCCAGGAAACTAAATGGCTCAAAAGCGAGATTAACGACCTCAATTCGCACACTATTTTTACGAGTGGTAAAGAGGAGGGCAACAAGGAGTTTGGAGTAGCTTTCATCGTGAATAAGCAGCTCAAGGACCACGTTATCGGCTTCAAACCCATCAACGAGCGGCTATGTGCGATCCGCATTAAGACCCGTTTCGCTAATCTCTGGCTCATTAATGCGCATGCCCCTACAGAAGTAAAAGAAGACGCGATTAAGGACGAGTTCTACAACGACCTAGAAACACTCTTCGACTCACTTCCATCAAACGACGTCAAGCTGCTGCTAGGAGACTTTAACGCCAAAGTCGGAAATGAAAGCTGGCATAGGGGAACTACTGGAGGTCATAGCCTCCACGACGAAAACAACAACAACGGTCAGCGACTTATCGACTTCGCGAGCGGCAGAAACCTGGTAATAAGCTCTACATGCTTCCCTCATCGACGAATCCACAAGCAGACCTGGAAGTCTCCAGATGAATACACCGTGAACCAGATCGACCACGTACTGACCAGCAAGAGATGGGCTTCTAATGTCCTAGATGTTCGATCCTATCGAGGAGCCAACTGCGACACCGATCACTATTTGGTGAAGGCAACCTACAGGTGCAGAATCTCTTCGGTGCACCTAACGAGAATCAACCCTGCCAAGATCTTCGAGGTTGACAATTTGATTGATGATGCCACGGCGGCTGCGTATACAACAGCACTAGAGGAAAAACTGTCGCCCATGCTTGATGACATCAACAATTTAGGCATCCATGAGTTCTGGGAGGAGCTCAAAGACAGCATCAAGGGGGTCGCAGAAGAGGTCGTGGGCTATAAAGGCCGGCGCAGACGAGCAGACTGGTTCGACGAAGAATGCAGGGCCTCGATTGAGGCGAAAAATGAAGCCTATCGCCAATACACACAACGCGCATCCCGAGCCAAGAAAGAAAGATATAACGAGCTTCGGCGAGTATCTAATAAGTTAATTAGACGTAAGAAACGCAAACATTTTGACGAGCAGTTACAGCAAATAAACCAAAGATTAGCCAATAAGAACATTAGACAGGCGTACAAACTTATAAATAATGTTAAGAACGGATATCAACCCAGGACACGCCTATGTAAGGACAAGGATGGTAACATCATCAGCGACATCGAAAGCGTCAACAAACGATGGGCCTCGCATTTTGAAGAGCTCCTCAATGCACCATCAACATCCCCCGCGGAGCCAGCTCTTGAGCAGTTAGCCGAACCAGGCCCTCCCGTTCTACCCCCAACAGTAGAGGAGGTGAGTCTTGCCATACAGTCGCTTCAAAATAATAAAGCGCCCGGCGCTGACGAGATCCCAGCAGAACTGCTGAAGCATGGTGGAACGTGCCTGACCAACGCAATACATGTGCTACTGCTGAAAATATGGAACGACGAGGAAATCCCCGAAGATTGGCGCAAAAGCATAATCTGCCCAATCCACAAAAAGGGTGACAAGCTGAAGTGTGAGAATTACAGGGGCATATCATTAGTTTGTACGGCCTATAAGATATTATCTAAAATTCTTGAAAAGAGAATTAATCCGTACGCAGAACGAATCATTGGCGAATATCAAGGCGGCTTCAGACCTGGTCGATCAACGACCGATCAGCTTTTCACAGTGAAGCTACTACTCCAAAAGTGCTGGGAATATAACATCGACGTATACCAAATCTTTGTCGACTTCAAGCAGGCATACGACAGTATCGATCGAAGTGTACTGTACAACATTATGCTGAATTTTGGTATACCGGCAAAGTTAGTGCGACTCACAAGGATGACGATGACTAATACCGTCTCGCAGGTCAGAGTGCAGAATCGACTCACTGACCTATTTGAAACTCGTACTGGACTCAAGCAGGGCGACGGGCTGGCGCCGACGCTCTTCAACCTTGCTTTGGAGTATGTAATTCGAGCCATGAATATGGACAGCAGCGGAACGCTACTCATCAAGTCGACTCAATTAGTAGCGTACGCCGACGATATCAACATCATGTCTCGAAGGTTGGGTGATGCAGAAAGCCTTCTGCATAACCTCAATAACGCCGCAAAGGAAGTTGGACTACATATAAACGAAAGCAAAACAAAGGCCATGATGCAATCGAAAATAAGGACGCCAGCAAATTCAAGCATCACAGTGGGGGACCTTAATATCGAGTATGTAGACAACTTCAACTATCTGGGTTGTAACTTATCAAAGGACGCCAACGAAACCGACGAAATTAAGCGACGGATACAACTAGCCAATAAGACATATTTCTCGGTCCTCCCTATAATTAATTCGAAACTTGCGCACAGGAACACGAAGCTCCGCGTGTACAAAACGATTATCCGACCCGTGCTATGTTATGGCTGCGAAACATGGACCCTCACCCAAGCCTCCGAAATTTTGCTAGACTGATTCGAACGAAAGGTCCTTCGGCGAATTTTCGGGGCCGTTCGCGAGCGAGACCAATGGCGTATCCGGTACAACCATGAGTTGTATCAATTGTACGATGAGCTGGAAGTATCGAAAATCGTGAAGCTTCAACGTTTGCAATGGGCGGGGCATGTACAACGGATGGACGATAATCGCATGCCAAAGAAAGTGATGAACGCACAACGAATTGACGGAGCGAGGTTGCGTGGACGACCGAGAGCTCGCTGGGAGAACTCCGTAGGTGAAGACGCCCAACAGCTGCTGGGCTTCCGAAACTGGAGGACGAGGTCACGTAACCGCGACAATTGGAGGTCAACGATTCAGGCGGCCAAGGCCCGACGTCGGGCTATCGTGCCACATTGATGATGTTATTAAAGAAAAATAATTAACAACTACCTATAAAACATGATATTGCAATCTTTAAATTTACATGGATTTCTTTCATAAAATTCTTAAATCCATATAGAGGAGTAGGGTGAATATTAGCATTGTAACCGTGCACTACCTCAACTCATAATATAAGTATATCTCAGTGCCAATAACCATACCATTGTGCAATACTCAAGTATCGTTTCATTAATTCATATAAAATTCATGTCATGTCATCCGAAACCATTCGCGACATTGGACACTTGTATTTTTACTATGATATGAAACACATGAATTTGAGTATGTGCACAGTGAGTTCATTTACTTTTCGTATTTGAGTTTGACCCAACTATAGAACTTTGAGTAATAGTCAATAGCATTATTACTCATTATAGAATTAAGCTAGTGTAAGCAAAATTGTATTATAGAAATTAGTATTTAAGGAACTATGTATATTTGGTAGAATAAAGATCGCTTAAAAGTCAACCATCGAGCTATTCATAATGGTAAGAGGTGCATCGCTAGACGAGCACTAAAACTTTAACTTTACATTGATTTCCATTATTTATGTATAATAATAATAATAATTTATGCGGACGGAAGACAATTCGAAAACATGGAAGGACTACTTAAAAAGTTTGTACAATTCCTTGCCAAAGAGACTTTTTGAAGTAGTACGCAATGATGGAAGATATACGCATTATTAATAATAAAAAAATGTATTGTAGACAATAATTTAAAATTTGAATTTGTAACTGAATTATATACTTTGAACTTTGTAACCGACTGTAATCAGCTGTTGTGCTGAATTATGTTTTCTGTCAATAAAGAATAGTCAGTCGATAAGTTGAACTCGAACCGAACGTGTCTTATTTAAAAATCACTACAGAATCTCAGAAGTGGGATCGCCATATTGTTTAAACGCCCAACGTATAGTTTGATTTCAACGCCCAACGCTTAGTGCATACGTGCAACGTGGAATTTTCGAGCGCGATAACGTTCTATTCGCGACGTTTGGTATTAATCGACGCCAGACGTAGTCTTCCGGAAAAATCGTAACGGTACTGGTGATTAACGCGGTCTACACCATGTTAGTGCCAATGAAATCACTTCTGATGAGTGGCTTAAAGGTTGAGTTGGAAAAACGTGGCCTGCCAACCAAGGGTACCCGGGCGGAGCTCCTTTTGCGTTTGGAGGAGTCCCTCGGCACCAGCGAGGTCGCCGTCGAATCACCGGAGCTGCTGGCGGAGGACTCAGTCAGTCGTACGGAATTTGAGGACCTCAGAGCGGACTATCGACGATTACAGCGCTATTGCGCAACATGGTGAAATCGCAGGCCAGTGTGGAAAGTTCCGGGAAAACTGCGTCGGACGATTTGGCGCGACACGACGCGTCATGTTTGGCGTCACCAACGGACCCGTTAGTTTCATTCCTTTCACCAACGAGGGAAGATAGTGTGAGCGTTGACAGCACCACACGTACACATGCGCAACGTGATATCGAAACAGCGAGGAACGAAACACTGTCACATACAATAACCCTGCATATGCCCGCTCCGTATTGGGCATCGTACACTCTGACAGCATTGTGCACTCCAACAGCCTTGTACACTATGATAGCATCGCATACCCCCGCGTCGTACCTATCGACATCAACATATTACACACCGACACCGCATATTCCCGCACCTTTTGTATCGACACCGTATACGTCATTGTCATACACATCGGCTACACCGCAGATTATCGGACCGCCGTATAACGTATAGACCTAGAGCCAGCGACACTTCAAATGCAACTATTTCCTATACATTCTGTTACACATTATCGGAAAGTTCACGATTGGAGATGCCCCAAAACGGTAGTCTGCCTCCTGGCCAGTGGGGCTAAAGGGGTGGCAGACAACTTCAAAGTCGTTAATAGTTGCAAAAATTTGCAACTATTTCCTCACTCTTCGTGCTTTGCACGATCATAGTACTTGGTCCACTGATAACGAAAATGAAGATGGCAGACACTTTCAGTGGGGCTAAAGTGGTGGCAGACGAGCCCGAAGTCGTTAATAGTTGCAAATATTTGCAACTATTTCCTCGCATTTGATTCATATACCATTTCATAGAGGACGAGTCCCCGCATATATATTCCAAAAGGCAGACAAAAATAGGGGGGCTAACATGGTGGCAGACGCGCTCCAAAATTTGAAATTTGTATGAAAAATGGGAAGTGCTTCTACAAAAATAACGCTAACTCCATCATGCTACATCATATAGGTACAGTAAGAGCTTAATTATTTTCCAGACACTTCCCTGAGTATTTAAGCCAAATTTCATTTCAAAATACCAGTTACAACCCGGTTAATTTATCAATCGAAATTTGACTATTTTTAAGTAAATTTACAGGCAATATAGTACAGAAAACGAATATACAAAGTAACATTTTCCCCTAATATCACACGGATGGCAATCAGCAGCGATTCTTTCTGAACGGCACCTCATTCAGGACACCATGCTAACTATATGTTTCCAAAGGCAGACATAAACCTTCACAAGGACGACCAGCACACGAGCCTAAAGTGGAGCAAAAAGTGCGATTTTGTGAGAAATAACAAGGATCTCTCGTGCCAGCATTGTACCTAATATCACCCGAATGGCCCCCAGCAGCGAATCTTTTTGAACAGGACATCATTCACATCACCATGCTAAGTATATGTTTCCAAAGGCAGACATAAAGCATTAAAAGGACGATCAGCAGACGCGCCCTTAAATGGGGCAAAAACTGGAATTTTGCAAGAAACAACAATTATCGCTCGTGGCAGCATTTCCCCCTAATATCACACGAATGGCCACCATCAGCGAATCTTTTTTAACGGCACATTATTCAGGACACCATGCTTAGTATATATTTCCAAAGGCAGACATAAACCTTTAAAAGGACAATCAGCAGACGAGCCTAAAGTGGAGCAAAAAGTGTCAAAAACATAAATTTGGCTATGAACAACTACCATTTTTCGCATTATAATTATACGCTTATAGCGCAAATGCGGCCCTTAGCAGCGATTTTTTCTGAACGGGATATCATCCGAAACACCGTGCTGAATTTATATTTCCAAAGGCAGACATAAACCTTTAACAGGACAATCAGCAGACGCGCCCTTAAATGGGGCAAAAACTGGAATATTGCAAGAAACAACAATTATCGCTCGTGGCAGCATTTCCCCCTAATTTCACACGGATGGCCCTCAGCAGCGTTTCTTTTTGAACAGTGTATCATTCAGGACACCATGCAAAGTATATATTTCCAAAGGCAGACATAAACCTTTAAAAGGACAATCAGCAGACGAGCCTAAAGTTGAGCAAAAAGTGGGATTTTGTGAGAAATAACAAGGATCTCTTGTGGCAGCATTTTTGCCTAATATCACACGAATCGCCCCCAGCAGCGTTTCTTTTTTAACGGCACATTATTCAGGACACCATGCTAAGTATATATTTCCAAAGGCAGACATAAAGCATTAAAAGGACGATCAGCAGACGCGCCCTTAAATGGGGCAAAAAGTGGAATTTTGCAAAAAACAACAAATATCTCTCGTGGCAGCATTTCCTCCTAATATCACAGGGATGGCCCTCAGCAGCGATTCTTTTTGAACGGCACATCATTCAGGACACCATGCTAAGTATATGTTTCCAAAGGCAGACATAAAGCATTAAAAGGACAATCAGCAGACGCGCTCTTAAATGGGGCAAAAACCGGAATTTTGCAAGAAACAACAATTTATCGCTCGTGGCAGCATTTCCCCCTAATTTCACACGGATGGCCCTCAGCAGCGTTTCTTTTTGAACAGTGTATCATTCAGGACACCATGCAAAGTATATATTTTGCAAAGTATATTATTTAACGAAAATGCAGATGGCAGACACTTTCAGTGGGGCTAAAGTGGTGGCAGACGAGCCCAAAGTCGTTAATAGTTGCAAATATTTGCAACTATTTCCTCGCGTTTGATTCATATACCATTTCATAGAGGACAAGTCCCCGCATATAAATTCCAAAAGGCAGACAAAAATTGGGGGGCTAACATGGTGGCAGACGCGCTCCAAAATTTGAAATTTGAATGAAAAATGGCAAGTGCTTCTACAAAAATAACGCTAACTCCATCATGCTAAATCATATAGGTACAGAAAGAGCTTAATTATTTTCCAGACACTTCCCTGAGTACTTAAGCCAAATTTCATTTCAAAATTCCAGTTACAACCCGGTTAATTTATCAATCGAAATTTGACTATTTTCAAGTAAAGTTACAGGCAATATAGTACATACACAGAAAACGAATATACAAAGTGACATTTTCCCCTAATAGCACACGGATGGCCCTCAGCAGCGATTCTTTTTGAACGGCACATCATTCAAGACACAATGCTAAGTATATGTTTCCAAAGGCAGACAAAAACCTTTAAAAGGACGACGAGCAGAGGAGCCTAAAGTGAAGTAAAAAGTGGGATTTTGTGAGAAATAACAAGGATCTAATTTTCCCCTAATATCACACGGATGGCATCCAGCAGCGATTCTTTTTGGACCGCATATCACTTAGGACACAATGTTAAGTAAATATTTCCAAAGGCAGACATACAGTATTAAAAGGACGATCAGCAGGCGAGCCCTTAAATGGGGCAAAAAGTGAAATTCTGCAAGAAACAACAATTATATCTCGCGGAAGCATTTTCCTCTAATATCACACGGATGGGCCGCAGCAGCCTTTTTTTTACCGGTTTTTCATTCAGGACAAAATGCTAAGTGTATATTTCCAAAGGCAGACATAAAACATTAAAAGGACGATCAGCAGACGAGCCCTTAAATGGGGCAAAAAGTGGAATTTTGCGAGAAGCAACAATTATCTCTCGTTGCAGGATTTTAACTTAATATCACACGGATCGCCCCCAGCAGCGATTCTTTTTGGACCGCATATCACTTAGGACACAATGTTAAGAAAATATTTTCCAAAGGCAGACATACAGTATTAAAAGGACGATCAGCAGACGAGCCCTTAAATGGGGCAAAAATCGGAATATTGCGAGAAACAACAATTATCTCTCGCGGAAGCATTTCCCTTTATCACACGGATGGTCGGCAGCAGCGTTTCTTTTTGACCGGTTTTCCATACAGGACACCATGCTAAGTATATGTTTCCAAAGGCAGACATAAAGCATTAAAAGGACGATCAGCAGGCGAGCCCTTAAATGGGGTAAAAAGTGGAATTCTGCAAGAAACAACAATTATCTCTCGCGGAAGCATTTACCCCTAATATCACACGGATGGCCCGCAGCAGCGTTTCTTTTTTACCGGTATATCATTTAGGACACCATGCTTAGTATTTATTTCCAAAGGCAGACATAAAGCACTAAAAGGACGATCAGCAGACGAGCCATTAAGTCGAGCAAAAAGTGGAATTTTGCAAGAAGCAACAATTACCTCTCGTTGCAGCATTTTTCCCTAATATCACACGATGGACCATCAGTGGCGAAATCATTCAGAACACCATGCTAAGTGTATATTTCCCAACGCAGACAAAACCTTAGAAAGGACGATCAGTAGACCTGCCTAAAGTGGTGCAAAAAAGGTCAAAAAGTGATAATTGTTGTTTTGGGCAAAATCACACTTTTTGGCCGACTTAAGGGCGCGTCTGCTGATCCTCCTTTGAATGCTTTATGTCTGCCTTTGGAAACATTTACTTAGCATGGTGTCCTAAGTGATATGCCGTCCAGAAAGAATCCCTGCGGGGGTCGTCCGTGTGATATTAGGTGGAAATGCTGTCACCAGAGATAATTGTTGTTTCTCGCAAGATTCGACCTTTTGCCACATTTAAGGGCTCGTCTGCTGATCGTCCCTTTAGTTCTGTATGTCTGCCTTTGAAAATATATACTTAGCATGGTGTGCTAAATGATATACCGGTCAAAAAGAAACGCTGCTGCGGGCCATCCGTGTGATATTAGGGGGAAATGCTTCCGCGAGAGATAATTGTTGTTTCTCGCAATATTCCAATTTTTGCCCCATTTAATGGCTCGTCTGCTGATCGTCCTTTTAATACTGTCTGCCTTTGGAAAATATTTACTTAACATTGTGTCCTAAGAGATATGCGGTCCAAAAAGAATCGCTGCTGGGGGCGATCCGTGTGATATTAGAGTAAAATCCTGCAACGAGAGATAATTGTTGTTTCTCGCAAAATTCCACTTTTTGCCCCATTTAAGGGCTCGTCTGCTGATCGTCCTTTTAATGCTGTATGTCTGCCTTTGAAAATATATACTTAGCATGGTGTGCTAAATGATATACCGGCCAAAAAGAAACGCTGCTGCGGGCCATCCGTGTGATATTAGCGGGAAATGCTTCCGCGAGAGATATTTGTTGTTTTTTGCAAAATTCCACTTTTTCCCCATTTAAGGGCGCGTCTGCTGATCGTCCTTTTAATGCTTTATGTCTGCCTTTGGAAACATATACTTAGCATGGTGATGTGAATGATGTCCTGTTCAAAAAGATTCGCTGCTGAGGGCCATTCGGGTGATATTAGGTACAATGCTGCCACGAGAGATCCTTGTTATTTCTCACAAAATCGCACTTTTTGCTCCACTTTAGGCTCGTGTGCTGGTCGTCCTTGTGAAGGTTTATGTCTGCCTTTGGAAACATATACTTAGCATGGTGTCCTGAATGATGTGCCGTTCAAAAAGAATCGCTGCTGAGGGCCATCCGTGTGATATTAGGAGAAAATGCTGCCACGAGAGATATTTGTTGTTTTTTGCAAAATTCCACTTTTTGCCCCATTTAAGGGCGCGTCTGCTGATCGTCATTTTAATGCTTTATGTCTGCCTTTGGAAATATATACTTAGCATGGTGTCCTGAATAATGTGCCGTTAAAAAAGAAACGCTGCTGGGGGCGATTCGTGTGATATTAGGCAAAAATGCTGCCACAAGAGATCCTTGTTATTTCTCACAAAATCCCACTTTTGGCTCAACTTTAGGCTCGTCTGCTGATTGTCGTTTTAAAGGTTTATGTCTGCCTTTGGAAATATATACTTTGCATGGTGTCCTGAATGATACACTGTTCAAAAAGAAACGCTGCTGAGGGCCATCCGTGTGAAATTAGGGGGAAATGCTGCCACGAGCGATAATTGTTGTTTCTTGCAAAATTCCGGTTTTTGCCCCATTTAAGGGCGCGTCTGCTGATTGTCCTTTTAATGCTTTATGTCTGCCTTTGAAAACATATACTTAGCATGGTGTCCTGAATGATGTGCCGTTCAAAAAGAATCGCTGCTGAGGGCCATCCCTGTGATATTAGGAGGAAATGCTGCCACGAGAGATATTTGTTGTTTTTTGCAAAATTCCACTTTTTGCCCCATTTAAGGGCGCGTCTACTGATCGTCCTTTTAATGCTTTATGTCTGCCTTTGGAAATATATACTTAGCATGGTGTCCTGAATAATGTGCCGTTAAAAAAGAAACGCTGCTGGGGGCGATTCGTGTGATATTATGCAAAAATGCTGCCACAAGAGATCCTTGTTATTTCTCACAAAATCCCACTTTTTGCTCAACTTTAGGCTCGTCTGCTGATTGTCCTTTTAAAGGTTTATGTCTGCCTTTGGAAATATATACTTTGCATGGTGTCCTGAATGATACACTGTTCAAAAAGAAACGCTGCTGAGGGCCATCCGTGTGAAATTAGGGGGAAATGCTGCCACGAGCGATAATTGTTGTTTCTTGCAATATTCCAGTTTTTGCCCAATTTAAGGGCGCGTCTGCTGATTGTCCTGTTAAAGGTTTATGTCTGCCTTTGGAAATATAAATTCAGCACGGTGTTTCGGATGATATCCCGTTCAAAAGGAATCGCTGCTAAGGGCCGCATTTGCGCTATAAGCGTATAATTATAATGCGAAAAATGGTAGTTGTTCATAGCCAAATTTATGTTTTTGACACTTTTTGCTCCACTTTAGGCTCGTCTGCTGATTGTCCTTTTAAAGGTTTATGTCTGCCTTTGGAAATATTTACTAAGCATGGTGTCCTGAATAATGTGCCGTTAAAAAAGATTCGCTGATGGGGGCCATTCGTGTGATATTAGGGGGAAATGCTGCCACGAGCGATAATTGTTGTTTCTTGCAAAATTCCAGTTTTTGCCCCATTTAAGGGCGCGTCTGCTGATCGTCCTTTTAATGCTTTATGTCTGCCTTTGGAAACATATACTTAGCATGGTGATGTGAATGATGTCCTGTTCAAAAAGATTCGCTGCTGGGGGCCATTCGGGTGATATTAGGTACAATGCTGGCACGAGAGATCCTTGTTATTTCTCACAAAATCGCACTTTTTGCTCCACTTTAGGCTCGTGTGCTGGTCGTCCTTGTGAAGGTTTATGTCTGCCTTTGGAAACATATACTTAGCATGGTGTCCTGAATGATGTGCCGTTCAAAAAGAATCGCTGCTGAGGGCCATCCGTGTGATATTAGGAGAAAATGCTGCCACGAGAGATATTTGTTGTTTTTTGCAAAATTCCACTTTTTGCCCCATTTAAGGGCGCGTCTGCTGATCGTCATTTTAATGCTTTATGTCTGCCTTTGGAAATATATACTTAGCATGGTGTCCTGAATAATGTGCCGTTAAAAAAGAAACGCTGCTGGGGGCGATTCGTGTGATATTAGGCAAAAATGCTGCCACAAGAGATCCTTGTTATTTCTCACAAAATCCCACTTTTGGCTCAACTTTAGGCTCGTCTGCTGATTGTCGTTTTAAAGGTTTATGTCTGCCTTTGGAAATATATACTTTGCATGGTGTCCTGAATGATACACTGTTCAAAAAGAAACGCTGCTGAGGGCCATCCGTGTGAAATTAGGGGGAAATGCTGCCACGAGCGATAATTGTTGTTTCTTGCAAAATTCCGGTTTTTGCCCCATTTAAGGGCGCGTCTGCTGATTGTCCTTTTAATGCTTTATGTCTGCCTTTGAAAACATATACTTAGCATGGTGTCCTGAATGATGTGCCGTTCAAAAAGAATCGCTGCTGAGGGCCATCCCTGTGATATTAGGAGGAAATGCTGCCACGAGAGATATTTGTTGTTTTTTGCAAAATTCCACTTTTTGCCCCATTTAAGGGCGCGTCTACTGATCGTCCTTTTAATGCTTTATGTCTGCCTTTGGAAATATATACTTAGCATGGTGTCCTGAATAATGTGCCGTTAAAAAAGAAACGCTGCTGGGGGCGATTCGTGTGATATTATGCAAAAATGCTGCCACAAGAGATCCTTGTTATTTCTCACAAAATCCCACTTTTTGCTCAACTTTAGGCTCGTCTGCTGATTGTCCTTTTAAAGGTTTATGTCTGCCTTTGGAAATATATACTTTGCATGGTGTCCTGAATGATACACTGTTCAAAAAGAAACGCTGCTGAGGGCCATCCGTGTGAAATTAGGGGGAAATGCTGCCACGAGCGATAATTGTTGTTTCTTGCAATATTCCAGTTTTTGCCCAATTTAAGGGCGCGTCTGCTGATTGTCCTGTTAAAGGTTTATGTCTGCCTTTGGAAATATAAATTCAGCACGGTGTTTCGGATGATATCCCGTTCAAAAGGAATCGCTGCTAAGGGCCGCATTTGCGCTATAAGCGTATAATTATAATGCGAAAAATGGTAGTTGTTCATAGCCAAATTTATGTTTTTGACACTTTTTGCTCCACTTTAGGCTCGTCTGCTGATTGTCCTTTTAAAGGTTTATGTCTGCCTTTGGAAATATTTACTAAGCATGGTGTCCTGAATAATGTGCCGTTAAAAAAGATTCGCTGATGGGGGCCATTCGTGTGATATTAGGGGGAAATGCTGCCACGAGCGATAATTGTTGTTTCTTGCAAAATTCCAGTTTTTGCCCCATTTAAGGGCGCGTCTGCTGATCGTCCTTTTAATGCTTTATGTCTGCCTTTGGAAACATATACTTAGCATGGTGATGTGAATGATGTCCTGTTCAAAAAGATTCGCTGCTGGGGGCCATTCGGGTGATATTAGGTACAATGCTGGCACGAGAGATCCTTGTTATTTCTCACAAAATCGCACTTTTTGCTCCACTTTAGGCTCGTGTGCTGGTCGTCCTTGTGAAGGTTTATGTCTGCCTTTGGAAACATATAGTAAGCATGGTGTCCTGAATGAGGTGCCGTTCAGAAAGGATCGCTGCTGATTGCCATCCGTGTGATATTAGGGGAAAATGTTACTTTGTATATTCGTTTTCTGTACTATATTGCCTGTAAATTTACTTAAAAATAGTCAAATTTCGATTGATAAATTAACCGGGTTGTAACTGGTATTTTGAAATGAAATTTGGCTTAAATACTCAGGGAAGTGTCTGGAAAATAATTAAGCTCTTACTGTACCTATATGATGTAGCATGATGGAGTTAGCGTTATTTTTGTAGAAGCACTTCCCATTTTCATACAAATTTCAAATTTTGGAGCGCGTCTGCCACCATGTTAGCCCCCCTATTTTTGTCTGCCTTTTGGAATATATATGCGGGGACTCGTCCTCTATGAAATGGTATATGAATCAAATGCGAGGAAATAGTTGCAAATATTTGCAACTATTAACGACTTCGGGCTCGTCTGCCACCACTTTAGCCCCACTGAAAGTGTCTGCCATCTTCATTTTCGTTATCAGTGGACCAAGTACTATGATCGTGCAAAGCACGAAGAGTGAGGAAATAGTTGCAAATTTTTGCAACTATTAACGACTTTGAAGTTGTCTGCCACCCCTTTAGCCCCACTGTCCAGGAGGCAGACTACCGTTTTGGGGTATTTTGAATCGTGAAATTTCCGATAATGTGTAACAGAATGCATAGGAAATAGTTGTAAATAATTTCCACTTGGGCTCTTAGACTAGTAGCATCAGCCGGCACATACATTCCGTATACGATTCCAGCAACACTCGCACCGCATCAAAGTGCCTCGACAGCACGACAGCCGCATAGTATTCGAGAGGTAAGCGACCTCGTTCCAGAGTTTAACCCGTTGTCGGATCATTCGCTAACCACTGTGCAGTTCGTGCAGCGAATTGATATGTTGCGAGACGTTTACAAGTGGAGTGACGAAATTCTCCTTTTGGCCGTGCCACCGAAATTAAAAGGCGTCGTCAAAACTTGGTTTGACAGCCATGTGACGTTACATTTATCGTGGGCATCGTTCTCGCACGCTCTTTTGCGAGATTTCCCAGACGAGACGGACGAAGGCGAGATCCATATACAGTTGATCCATAGTGACCGACAACAGGGCGAAAGCGTACGTAAGAACGCTCGACCTAGCAGCACATCGTGGGCCATCGCTTCATCAGGAATGACGAAAAACTTCAACCTTAAATTAAAGGAGCTGATTATTATATTTACGTATAGTTCCCAATACGTTCAATGGCGTAGCGTTTAGCGCGGTGAATCTACGTGAATCCAAATATGGTTGGATATCACTAAAAACTTTACCCACTTTGATAAAGTTTTCTGGTGACCCAGTGTCCAATAAAGCCTTTGCTGTAACGGCACGCCATTGATCGTAATGTATAACAATAGGAAATACAAAATTATTGTCACCAAAAATTGCGTTGATGGTTTGTCGTTTTATTGTGCATTCCGCGGTCGTGTGCGATGTTTTGCGACACGTCTCACAACGTTGCTTGCGTTGAGGCTTCCCACAGTTGAGTGAAATGTGCCCCAGTTCAAAACAATTGAAGCACTTCACCTTCGAACGATCCCTTTCGTCGAATGATTTTCGTACTTTCGATACGACGTCCTTTTTGTCAGGCTCAGCAACATTTGGTCTCGTTTTTACGGCAACAACAGTGTTGGCCACAAACCGGCGTAGCACTAGAAGAAGCTCGGTGGTTGTGGAGAACTGCATTCCTGCTATCGACTGCTGTAATGACGGGTGACGCAACCCACGACGTATATACTTGATGTATATATACGGGTCTACGGATGGTGGTTGAAGATAATCGTATCACGCTCACCAGGCCGGAATCGACGAGTCCTGCATTAGAAATAATGAATATAGAATATCAGCACGAAGAAGTAATTGAATATGATATTGGAGATAAAGATACGCCGGTGAGTACAAAAGCAAAAATAATCGATATTATACGTAATTACGAAATTTCGCGTGAAAATATAAGTCCGACTCCATACGAAATAAAAATCGATTTGAATCAAGAAGCGCGCTTTAAATGTGCCCCAAGCAGGCAATCGTTTTCTGACCGCGATACAACTAAAGAACTTATTAAAGAATTGCTTGATAAAGAAATAATTCGTCCATCAAACGCGCCGGTATGTTCTCGTGTTGTATTAGTAAAGAAAAGAAATGGTAAAACGCGCCTCTGTGTCGATTATCGTCCATTAAATAAAATAACGCGAAAGGATTGTTTTCCGCTTCCAATTATTGAAGACCATATCGCTCAACTCCATGACAAAATGTACTTTTCTCTAATCAGATCAGACAGTTGACAGATCTAGATCCGAAGACAGTGTTTACACTTATCGCTCCATATAAATTATTCTTTAAAAAGGTCAAAGTGAATATTTAGTGGAAAATTCTGGCACAGAACTGTGTGTGTGACTAAGCTACCACGTAAACGTGATTCAACCCGCAATTGTGCAAGAAAACCACGGATTACGCGATTTTTTTTGAAACAACAAAGGTAAATGTCCAAAAGACCGTTATCCGAAACGTCGCCCGACACATTTTCTACCAGCAAAAAATTCACTGTAAAAATGACCCCTGAGGAAAAACTCGAGTTAATAGCAATGTTCTCCGATAAAGTTGAGCAGCAAATGAAGGCGCAGCTGAAGGAACAATTGCAGGATGTCGTTAAGAAGAACGATATACAGGAATTATTTACGAAGATAGCGGACTTAGAGCACCGTAACCAACAATTGTCAAATGATTGCCAACGAATTATGAAGCTATGCGAAAAACAAGCCCGACAAATTGAAAAACTGGAAAAAAATGCTTTAGCGAATAATTTAATAATCAAAATACCATCCAATGGAAATACAATTTTGTTAAGGAGTTGTGCATAAAGACACTGCAATGCTGTAGCACCATAGCCGATGATCAAATACAAATGCTCCGAAGTTCCACAAACCAAAGAACCAACTACCGCGTCGTCCTCTCCGGTAGGCAACAAGTGATTCGTGCACTAAAAAATGCAAAAGCATTAAAAAATACCGGCATAAGTATACAAAAAGACCTACCAAATGAGGCAAGACAAAAACGTAATAATCTCATCGCCATAAAAAAACAATTTGCTCAAAAACGGCCGGATATTAAGGTGTATGTTAAAGATGAAACGCTAATGATCCTGGGTAAACAATACACTTGGAATTTAGAAACAAATCGAATACAATTTGGTGAACACGATGGACAAGAGGAATTAAATTCACTTTTAGCCGCGGAGATGTTAACGAAAACGAACAATAATAAAGCTTATAATGACAGTCGTGACAGCGCGTCAACGTCAAATGGTGCGATGTTGAATCAAAATAACATCGCATAGGGGAGAATAGCCGTCTGTCGATCAAAACAAGAAATTAAAATTTTGGCCTACAACATCGCTGGCCTAAAAAACAAAAATATTTTTCCCGACTTTTATGAATACGTTAATACATTTGATATTATTATATTATTAGAGACTTTTGTTGAAGATGGATTTGAAAGATATGAAAAGAAATTGAAAAATTATGAATTGCGATGGATTGCTGCAGAAAGACGTAGTCAAAGAGGTCGAGCTAGTGGAGGATATCTTCTAGGTTTTAAAAAGGAGTTGAATTATAATAATCAAATTAATTGTGCGTTTAACACCTGCAACGGTTGCATTTATTTTGTTTTGCGTATTAATGGTAAGAACATGGCGATAGTACCAATTTATCTTAATTGTAATCATTGGACAGACGATTATAATAAATTAAATGATACACTCACAGTCATAAATACTAACGATTTACTTATTATGGGCGATATGAATGCCCGAACTGGTGTCGAACAGCTAATCGCAAATTTAGTTCAAGGCGCTAGTAGACAATCAAAAGATGCCACCATTAATTCATGCGGACGGAAAATTTTGGAGATGGCAGATTCGTATGGACTAAAAATCGTGAATGGATGTTCCTTAAGCGATAGTCACGGAGAGTATACCTACATTGGATATAATAGCACCACAGTGATTGACTTGTGCCTGACCGGAGGGGACTGGCTTCCTCTCGTTTCGGATTTCATGGTCGACAACAAGCAGTTCTCCGATCATCTCCCAATAATATCAACGATTGGGTTAGATTGCATCGGTAGAACAAATATGGTGTCAATGAATCTCCTGCCGAAATTAAAATGGCGAGAAGAACTTCGACTACAATACCAACGCAACCTCGATATGCAACTGGCTCAGTCTGTGCAACAAATAGACAATAAACGCATAATAGAATGCATAAAAATGAGCGCACCGACCTGTAAGTCCACGAAAAAAGTCGCAAAGCAACCATGGTATGATGATAAATGCGAAAAATTGAGAAAACGCTCCTTTGCATGGCTAAATATTTTCAAGAAACATAATATCCCCTCAGCGAAAAATATGTATCTGCAATTGAATAAACAGTATAAACTGGAATGCAGAACAAAAAAACAAAATTATTACCAGCAGCAGGCAGAATTGCTATCTGAATGCACAAACTCTAAAAGCTTCTGGCAATTAGCGAACCAGATAAACGGGAAAGATACATATACTATAGGAAATGGTATAAATATTGAGTCGTTGAGAAACCACTTTAGCCAAATGCTGAACAATGATAACGAAGCAAGGGTACAATTTGCAAAACCTAATCGTCACAATGATCTGCTAGACGCTACAATAACCATCGAAGAAGTATACGCAGCCATCGATAAATGTAAAAATAACAAAGCACCGGGAAGCGACAGAATCCCGGTTGAATTCTATAAATACGGTACGGACTCTATGAAACACAGTCTTTGTAATGAATATAATCGAATTTTTGAAACCGGCGATATACCAAAGGATTTCAAAGATTCTATAATTTTTCCAATCTTCAAAAAGGGAGATGCGAATGATCCCAGCTGTTATCGTGGTATTTCCTTTATGAATTCATCGGGAAAAATATTCACCACACTTCTGCAAACTCGCTTCGAAAAATGGATGTCCACAGAGAAGTTAATAGTCGAATATCAAGCTGGTTTCCGAAAGGGGTACTCCACATATGATAATATTTTCATTCTTTACAATTGGGCCCGAAGTTTTATACGTGAAGGAAGAAAACTGTTTGCATTTTTTGTGGACTTTAAGGCAGCATTCGATACTGTTGATCGTATGTCACTTTTTTACAAACTATACAACAACGGAATGTCCACAAAATTTGGAAATATTTTCGAAAAATTATACGAAAACACAACAGCTGCAGTATGGAATGGATCCAATCTCTCAGAATTCTTTAACACCAACAGCGGAGTACGACAAGGCTGCAAGCTTAGCCCAGATGCATTCTCCATATATGTAAATGACATCCTAGATGATATGCCGGGTGGAGCAACAGCGTTTAACTTTTTATTGAAAGGACTCTTATACGCGGACGATATGGTGTTCCTAGCAGAGACACCATCCGACCTACAAAATATTATCGATTACTTGGAAAATTATTGCGACCAGTGGAAGCTAACTATAAACTTAGACAAATCTAAGATTATGATATTCAAAAAACGGTTTCGACTAGCAAGAGATGAAAGGTGGTGCTACAAAGGAATAGAAATCAATGTCGTCAAGGAATACAAATATCTAGGGGTTTGGATTTCTAGCAACTTGAACCTCGAGTCGCATTTGGCAAAGAAACTAAAAGAAGCAAAGTGGGCGATAAATGCGATATGGAAATCATGCTTCAACTCTGCAGTATTGAGTCACACGGCAAAGTTTAAAATCTATCAGGCGGTTTCCAAGTCCGTGATGCTATATGGCGCCCAAGTTTGGGGTGGAAAGAAGTATGAGGAAGTAGAAAAGCTCCAAAGATATTATATGAAACGAGCATTTTATTTACCGACGAACACGCCGAACTATATGCTGGAGCAGGAGACAGGTTTAAAGTCGCTTTTTATGGAAACTCTGGCAACCTTTGTAAAATATCTCACAAAAGTATCCGCAATGAGCGACGACCGGATGCCGAAGAAAATACTGCTGCATACAATAGACAGAAAGAATGCATTTTATATGGACCTGGTGTCATTGGCAACTACAAGCAACACCGAATTTAACTGGGATGGAACTAACGAGAACAGCTGTGTATTACAAAACCTTATAAGAGACGTAAGACTGAGTGAATTACAAACGAATGTAGAAAGAGCTACTGCGTCACAACACAGAGATACATATATACAATTAAATCACGTTTTAGGCGAAAGAACCTACTTTCAAAATGAGTATACAGCGCATAAGATATCAATTATATTTAAAGCGAGAGGAGAACTGCTTCCCTTGAACTACATACCACACAGAAATGATTTACCAATAATATGTAGCTTGTGCAATATGGGAGTCAGAGAAGACACAATGCATTTTATCGGTGTATGCCCAGTGCTAAAAGAAATCAGGAGATCTTGCCTTATGAAAGACGTGTTGAATGAATCGGAAATAAGACAGTTGCTAAATGGATTAAGCTGGGACAGATTATACAATTTTTGCAATATCGCGCTTAGATATCGTCAAAACATTTTGGATGAGAGCATGTGAGGTCTTGTGAGTGCGGGGTAGATGAACACGCAGAATCTGGAGTTGTGTGAACTTCATCGCCCTGCACTCCATCAAGCCCACAGCCACCAATGGAAACAGCCAACGCGAAGAGGGACCACGAAATGACCTAATTCACTGGAAAGTAACAACAAAAAAAAATATATTTACGATAATATACTTTTTATCAATTCTAAGACCTTTTAAAGAACTTCTTGAAGATAAAAATCAATGTAAATAAATGTCAAAATTAATTTTAAATACATGAATAATGTTAACTGAACGAGGCAGACGGCTTTGCCATGCCTTATAACTGTTTTTGGAATTATATAATATATTGTATACTGAATTGTAAATTGAATAAAACACTTTATCTATCTATCTATCTATCTATCTACTTTTCTCTAATCGACTTAAAAAATGGCTTCCACCATATTCATATTAATGAAGCGTCAAAGTATCTTACTTCATTTGTCACGTATGACGGACAATATGAATACAATCGCATGCCGTTTGGCCTCACTAACGCCCCTGGTGTTTTCTCGCGTTGCATCAAACCAACGCCATCTAGATATATCATAGCCGCAACTCAGCTGTACAATGACGTCATGGATCCGTATTGAATTGTTCGTCGAACACGGGCAAACAACAACAATGTCATAAGAGGCAACAACAATGCAATGCAATTTCAACTGCGGATTTGACGTTTACGAGTCTACATTGCGGCCTTAATATATAGACGGCGGTGATCAAACACGTTCTACGAGACCTAATCGCCACTGGCGAAGTTTTGGTCTACATAGATGACATTTTGGTTGCCACTTCCACAGTCGAAGCACACCATAATTGTCTTGAGAAGTTGTTTCGTATTTTGAGAATCAATGGTCTACAAATACAATCATCGAAGTGTTCATTCTTTAAATCTAAAATCGAATATTTGGGATACATTGTTTTGGCAAATCAGATTACCCTGGCTCAACGCCATATTGATTCTATCAGAAACTTTCCTACTCCGAGAAACAGGAAAGAAGTTCAGAGGTTTATAGGGCTTATCAGCTATTTCAGACGATTCGTTCGTAACTTTTCTCAAACGGTTAAACCATTTTACGATCTTTTAAAACCCGATTCTGAATTTGTATTATCCGAAGAGCATCATTCCATCATAAAAAATATAAAGGAAATTTTGTGTACTCCTCCTGTACTATCGATTTATGATCGGAATGCACCAATTGAGTTGCACACTGATGCGTCGGCGTCTGGGTTTGGAGCCGTCCTCCTTCAATCATCGAAGGATTCAACCAAGCCGCCTAACGTTGTACAATACTTTAGCCAGCGAACAACGGATGCTGAAAGAAGGTATTCCTCCTACGAGCTGGAAACATTAGCTATCGTGTATGCGATTAAACGGTTTCACGTTTACTTACACGGAAGACCGTTTAAAATTTACACAGATTGTCAAGCGCTTAAATTGACTATGGATCAACAAAAAATAAATGATCGTATTGCAAGATGGATTTTGTTCTTGCAGTCATATAACTTTGAAGTTTTTCATAGAGGTGGGGAACGTATGAAGCATGTGGACGCGCTAAGTCGCATGTACGAAGTAAGTTCTATAGACACAATAGACATACAAGCAAGTCAACTTTGTGATCCAACAATACAAGCTATTCGGAGACGGTTGGAGGATAATGACGTTACACTCACCGATCATTTGATAAAGGACAATCTTGTCTATAAACAGGAAGACAACAAAATTTGACTGTTGGTACCACGAAATATGGAGAAGTCGATAATTCGTATAATCTCCGACAGAGGATCAGCATTTACCTCTTTGCCTTTCTCTAAGTACCTTTCCACCAATGAGGTGAAACATATAAAAAACGCTACTGCATCTCCCCGTTCCAATGGGCAGTGCGAACGGATGAATAGAACACTGAAATCTATTCTTTCAAAGTTAAACTCAGACGAAAATGTTTGGGATCGTCATTTGCCCGAGTGCGAATACATTATGAACAACTCATATAACCGTTCTATTGATACAACCCCTAGTATAGTACTGTTTGGAGTAGAGCAACGTCATATGGTTAAGGACCGGTTACGCGAATATATTAATTCGTTTAATAAAATTGAACGTGACTTAAATTCAATTCAAAACCACGCGATGGAAAATAACAAGAAAACGCAACTCTACAATAAAAATCAATTTGACCGAAAACGGATTCCGCATGATCCGTTAAAAGAAGGAGACTACGTTATGCTCCGAATTACTACCGCAGGTATTAACCAAAAACTTACCCCGAAATATAAAGGGCCGCACATTGTGAAACGCGTCCTTCCTAATGACCGATATTTAATAACTGATATTCCGGGACTATGAAATTCCAATAAGCCCCTTGAAGGAGTATATGCTCCTGAGTTTATCCGACGTTACGCTGACATCAACGATGATGACGACTCGTATGATGCAGCACCTGGGACATGCGCTGAGTCAGGTTGGCCGAAGCTGTAGACAATAATTTAAAATTTGAATTTGTAACTGAATTACATACTTTGAACTTTGTAACCGACTGTAATCAGCTGTTGTGCTGAATTATGATTTCTGTCAATAAAGAATAGTCAGTCGATAAGTTGAACTCGAACCGAACGTGTCTTATTTAAAAATCACTACAGTATAAAAAAGATTTAAAACATTTGTTTAACTACCAATTTTTGTAGGTGCGTCTATCCTATTGTCGCACTTGTAACAGTCGCAAAATGATAAACTTGAATTTGCCGTTTTGATTTGGTAAATTTTCGGTTCATTGTTGCTAGCTTACACGCAGCATCACAAAAGAGAATTAAATATAAAATTTAATCGAAATATTCTCAACATTCAAAAAATTACGTCGCATTTTTGAGTGCGTCTATCCTATTGTCGGGGAGTGTATATATAAACACGTTAAAAATGTTGTACTTTTCGCTAGTAAGAAGTAAGTTGGATTATGCTTCGGTCATATGGAACCCGCACTATCATTCAGATATTGATCTCATTGAAAGAATTCAAAATAATTTTGACCAATATATTGCATTAAAGCTACAATGCCCTGAGCATGGAAGTAGTAGTATTAGTAGTTATTAAGAATAACATCACTAGAAACACGAAGATACCAAACGGATGCAATTTTCTTGTTTAACGTTATGAACAACAATCTCGACGATACAGAAGTTCTTTCTGATTTATCATTTAGAACTCCTAGTAGATTCACTAGATGTAACGACATGTTTATCCTAACTAACAATAAAAAAAATAATATAAGAAATTCACCAATTGAAAGATTAAAACGTGTAGGAAATGAATTAAGTAATAGTTTAGATTTTTATAATACGAATGTTGAATTTATTAAGTATATTACTTCTCGCCCAGAATTGAATTTAATTATACAGGGTTATTGGTTAAGTCGACCTATTCCCTGCAACACGTTATAATAGAGGAAAAATGCAACAAAATGAGGCCATAAATGTTAGGCCGATTTTCAACGGTCACTGAAATATTTGAATTTTTAGGTTTTTTTTAAATAACCTCGAATTTTACCATTTAAAGTAAGAATTAAAAAAACTACTAAGGTAATGGGTTAAAACTTATTTTTGGATTTTAGTCAACACTATAGCAGACATTTCTTAATCATTTAAAATTTCAAAAACCCATCACAATTTCGGAATTTTTAATTTTTAATAAAAAAAAAATTATCTTAAATTTTTTTAAAGTTGATTTATAATATAGTATTACAAAAAAAAATTATATGACACGGACTCTGCAGACCACTGGAAAAACATACTCGTGTTGTCAGCTTTCCAAAAAGGTGTCAATGTCAATATAAATATTTGAAATAATTGAAACAGTTAGCTGCAACTTGTTCGGGGACCATAATTTCGTTTGATAAAAAACGACAAATCCATAAAACAATAAAAACAAGTCTGTCAAGTTAGCACTACCACTTTACAATTTCAAAAAAAAATTGTCGCGCCCCTCCTTCCCCTTAAAAACTACCCTTAAGTGCATTTGAGCCTCAGTTAACCAAATTCGAGTTCCAAGAATCTCCCCAATGCTAAAGGTGTCCAGTAAGATATCACAGGGGCTGCTTAAGAGATTTCCACCCTGAAAAAAATTGTCGCGCCCCTCCTTCCCTTAAAACCTACCCCCGTCAAGTTAGCACTACCACCCCGGTAGCGGCCAATTCAAGCATTTCCGTAAAACAAAAAGTATCCAATTAATTGTCGCATTAAAAGTTGCAGCTAACTGTTTCAATTATTTCAAATATTTATATTGACATTGACACCTTTTTGAAAAGCTGACAACACGAGTATGTTTTTCCAGTGGTCTGCAGAGTCGTGTCATATAATTTTTTTTAGTAATACTATATTAAAAATCATCTTTAAAAAAATTTAAGATATTTTTTTTTATTAAAAATTAAAAATTCCGAAATTGTGATGGGTTTTTGAAATTTTAAATGATTAAGAAATGTCTGCTATAGTGTTGACTAAAATCCAAAAATAAGTTTTATCCCATTACCTTAGTAGTTTTTTTTTAATTCTTACTTTAAATGGTAAAATTCGAGGTTATTTAAAAAAACCTAAAAATTCAAATATCTCAGTGACCGTTGAAAATCGGCCTAACATTTATGGCCTCATTTTGTTGCATTTTTCTCCTATTATAACGTGTTGCAGGGAATAGGTCGACTTAACCAATAACCCTGTATAACTAAAGTCTAAATTTTTATATCCATAAAATAACGCTACTATTAAACTTGAAATTTTAAAATTGTAAATAATGTTAATGGATCTCCGATCCGTATAATATTTGAAATAAATAAATAAATAAAGATGTATATAACTATCATTTCAACCTACGCTCTGTGCGAGAGAACTTAGGTTGATATGGGTCGAGTGGCCCTAAGGGGGCTGTGACCACATTAATAATTTTTTTCGTTAATTTAGGCTGCAAAAAAAACAGAAACAAACATAAGCACGTCATCAACAGCAAGAACAATGCAGTGAGAATAAACATTGCAAAATGGCACATATTTGACAGATCATGGTAAGCAGACGGGCGAGTGTACTTTTTTCGCGAGTTTCGTTTAGAAAATGTGTTGTTTGAACGGCAAACAATTAATTAAAAAGATAGTGGCAGGTTATGTGGGTTATTGACAGTGTGCAGAAGTTTTTATACTCAAAATGTAGTGCATGGAAAATGTGTCATAGAGTGAAAGATTTCCCCATTTAGGGATACCAATAAGTTTATTTGTGATTGCGAATAGATAGTACGGATATTGTAGGAAAAAACGAGTAAGTACGTAAAACGTTTCGACGGCGGTGCTGCCATTGTACAACCGCACAGACAAAAAAAAAGTAACAAGCCACTGGCTAAATGCCATATGGCTACCATGACGTCACTACTTGGGATGATGACGACAATGTAAACTGCGAATTTGACGTCTATGATTCTACATTGCGGCCTTAATATATAGACGGCGTTGGCAATAGCTGCTCATCATCATCAAAAAATATTACTACATATGCATTACACTTCACCTCAAACCTTTTTTGGTGATTGTGTACGATAAAAATATGCCGCGAAAGATTCGAATTGTGAACTAATTAAAATATTTCGGACGTTCGCTAAAAAGTAAACTAAACTAACTTTAATCGAAATGAAGTTTCAGAATGTTCATATAACTTGCTGTTAGCTACTAGCAATTTGAATGTTGATACATACCTTAAAATTGTGTCGTTGTTTTGTCTTCTCATAATGATAATGTATATCATTTAGAGAGTGGTTTCGAAGTACATATCTGTTTAATTAACCTGATTCCGATTTCGAGCTACTAGATGCTGAAAACATATGGAGCAATACAATTCAGGTAAAATGCTGATAAAAACTAATGATTTTGTCATCAATCACGGTCATTGTAAAATATTGCGAAAACAGTTGTGTTTGCCGTTCTGATTCCCTAACTACAATTTTGCGGATCAGAAATAATCTCCGGTTCTTTTCGTTAGTCTGTCTAATATAAAAGCATTTGTAAGAGTTAACTTGTTCCAAATTGGAATACTCAATGTAAAATAAAGTCGTTGATCCTTTTTTACAGGACATTTATGCGCGTTTTTCGCTCGGTGAACTCAGTACATACCTTTAGTTTATATTTAAAATTTCAACCAGAAAATTCAGCAAGGCTTAAATTTACATTAAAGGTATGTACCTACTGAGTTCATCGAGCGAAAAACTTGCATTTATGTCTCCAGTGAAAAATGTTCCGTGGAGACTTTCTTTTCATTTAGTTAATTTAAGATAAACGTTCACTCTCGTTTTGATTGAATGTCGACCACTTCTTTTCCTGTGAAACAAAGCCAAACTGCATTGTTTCGCTACCGAAATGTCAAAAACCAGTGTGGAGACTTTCATGTGAAGTGGGTACCACCAATCGAATTGGATTTCACGTGGAGTTGATACATTCATAGAGGATACTTTCGCCATTAAAGTAGGTACTAACATCGTCAGTTCACGTGAAATCCATGTAAATACTGTAAAAATTTTGATGACCGTGAAATCGAATTCGCTTGGTGATACTCACTTCACATGAAAGTATCCATACCGGTTTTTGACATTTCGCCAGCGAAAATAATGCAGTTACACTTTATTTCACAGTGAAAAGATGTCATCGACAATCAACCACAACGCGAGTGAACATTTGAACATTTGAGTGAATAAAAACCAAGTCTCCACGGCACCGTTTTCACGGGAGACATATATGCAAGTTTTTCGCTAGGTGAACTCAGTACATACCTTTACATAATAATATATAAAATTGTCTTTTAAGTAACAAAAATCTAAATGGTTGATTTACGTTATGTGTAAACACATTACACAGCTTTATTCAACGCATATTTATTCCTCATTTGAAATATTTGTGCGTTTCGGCATGAATTAAAACCCATTCAAAATCAATTTAAAAAGTGTTGGAGTCAAAATATTTAGTAGTGGCTAGCGCGCGTGCCTTCGTTGCACAGGGTCATGAGTTCGAGACTTACTGTGAACGAATTCAGTTTATGCATGGTATTTTTCGAACTCATGACCCATGTGACGAACTATAATCTGACTCAGATGTTAAACGAGTTCCCATTTATGAGAATAAATAATATATAATGTCGGACAGCGATGCCTGTTATTTATTTATAATAAATTTAAGAAGCAGGCTCGTTTTATTGCTATACATCCCGTGTAGTTTTGGACAGCGTTGCTAAACACGATCGTGAGTTTTGAGTCAGAGTAAACCTCGATACCAAAAAAACGTAACTAGTGTTGGCGTCAAATGTTTAAATATCGCTTAAAGAAAGCAGCAACTATCGATTTTGCCCCTTTCAAAATCATAATGCAACATCATCTAATATTTTAATTTTCCATTTCAAACATAATACAACAGAAAACCGAAACATTAAATAAAGGTAAGTACTATGTTCACCCAGCGGAAAACTTGCATTTATGCCTCCCGTGAAAAAAAGTGCTGTGGAGGTTTGCCTTTTATTCACTAAATTTAAGATAAATGTGCACTCACAGCCTGATTGATTGCCATTCACACCGTTTCCCCGTCAAATAAAGTGCAACAGCGTTGTTTTAATAACATCGTCAGTTCACGGGATAGTCCAATAATATCGTATTTTCGTCAGGAAAAAAATACAGAAGTTTATTTCTCAATTTTGTTATATGTATTTTGGGGCGCTGATTCCATTAGAAATATAAAACAATAAAATGATTGCTGCACATGCTTACAATATTAGTACCTAATTAATAAGTAGATGATACTAACTAAAACTTCTGTTTTATGCCTACACTTTTTACTAAATTAGATCGCCTAGTGAGAATCCACGAACATGCAAACACTAAACTGGTATACGTAGTTTAAGTATAGATAAGCAGTAAGGCAATTTCAATTGGTGAAACCACCTAACAATGGAATATCCTCGCTGCTTACACTCTTTTTAGGTTAAGTTTTTCTTAATATTTTAATTTAGTTTATAATTAGTAATAAGTTGTTAAAATCACTCATCCACGAAAAAAAACCAATGAGCAATGGTGAAGACACCACATTTTTGTCAAGTACAATTACAATAACCGTAAGATTAGATTAAAACTAAACTGAATCATTGTATTATCAATTACATATAACATATGTTGGCTGTTATGTGACCATCTGTATATTGTAAATTATAATAAGGCGAAAGAAAGTCTCAATAAATGGTTTTGGAATTTGGAATTTGGAATTTTTGGGGCGCTGATTCCGAATATCAACTTTGCACCCTAAAAAACGTGCCGCAACCTTTAAAAAAGGGGGGAAAGGGGGGCATTTTTTCGGTTTTTTGCGATTATTTCCAAAACGGTAAAAGATACAGAAAAATGGTCTGAGAACGGAAAAAACTACATAAAATTATCTTTGCACTGATGTATAACACATTAGAGTTTAATTGGATATTTCGGCGTTAGAATAGCACATAAATTAGAATATTTTCATTTTAGACCTTTTTTAAAAGCTCCATAACTTTTCAAAGAATGTTAGTTCAGCCGTAAAGTTTTGTATAAGTATTCACAACAAATTTAAGCTAATTTTAACGTAAACATTGAGTCGCTCCGGTCAAGGACCCCCAGTATCCCCCCATTTAAATTTTTCAAAACGGCATATCCATAACTCCCCCCAAAATTGGAGCAGAGTGCTAAATTTTGGTTTGTTGAAATTGGAGCTCATAGTGACCCCACCCACCGAAAATCAGCTCATTCGGATAAAAACTAAGGGTACCTCCCATACAAAGTGACCCATCAGGAATTTGTTCTACGTACGAGTAGGTACTACTCATTTTATAAACTGTAGAACAAAGTTGTCTTGGGTCACTTTGTATGGGAGGTACCGTTAGTTTTCATCCGAATGAGCTGATTTTTGGTGGGTGGGGTGACTATGACCTCCGATCGCAGCAAACCAAAATTTACCACTCTGCTCCAATTTTGGGGGGAGTTATGGATATGCCGTTTTGAAAAATTTAAATGGGGGGATAATGGGGGTCCTTGACCGGAGCGACTCATTGTTTACCTTAAAATGATCTTGAACTTATTATGAGTACTTATACAAAATTTAACGGCTGAACTAACATTCTTTCAAAAGTTATGGAGCTTTTAAAAAAGGTCTAAAATGAAAATATTCTAATTTATGTTCTATTCTAACGCCGAAATATTCAACTAAACTCTAATGTGTTATATATCATTGCAAAGATAATTTTATGTATTTTTTTTCGTCCTTAGACCATTTTTCTGTATCTCTTACCGTTTTTGAAATAATCGCAAAAAACCGAAAAAATGCCCCCCTTTCCCCCCTTTTTTAAAGGTTGCGGCACTTTTTTTAGGGTGCAAAGTTCATATTCGGAATCAGCGCCCCATAATACATAAAGAAACAGTGAGAAAAAAACTTCTGTATTTTTTTCACGGAATGGTACTAAATCGACACGATATTACTGAACTAGGAAAGCCATGCAAATACATACTGTCAAAATTTCCATGATCGTGAAATCAAATTTGACTTCACACGAAAATCTCCATACCGGATTTTGACATGTCGCCTGCGAAAACATTGCAGTTGCACTTTAGTTCACAGTAATGCTTTTGACAATCAATCAAACCGCGAGTACACATTTTTTTAAATTTAGTGAGTATAAGGCAAGTCTGCACGGCACATTTTCATGGGAGACAAAAATAAATTTGTTTCGCTCGGTGAACATAGTACTTAGCTTAAATGCAAATTAGGGTTTGAATCAATAATAAATGTCGGTGCTTCTCAAACTTCTGATTTTGGAAGCCTATGACCATGTCACACATACATATTCATGGGTTGCGTAAAAATGCTTCAACGTTTTAAGCATATGTCTGGTCCAGTCAAAGAGATACATACCTGGAGAAGACATTGCACATCGCTCTATTGCAACCCTTGAAGCCACAACAAATTGTCACACATACTTTGATTTTGCCGTATTCGTATACGGAAATTTTTTTCTCCTCTCTTACGTCACTGTCTAAAATTGCGATTATAGCACTGACTCTCAACCTTTTTTCTCAACTGATTTTTTTCGGAAGAAATTGTTGAACATTTATTCCTTATTTAACATTATTTCCGCATTTTTTCACTTTTGCACATTCTTCCTGGATTATTATTATTAAAGAATTATAATGTTACTTATTTAAAGTACAAAAAAATCGCATTACCAAAATCTGATTTCAAAACTCATTTCCATAAAATTTTGAGAAACGCAGGAAAATTGCGGGGAATTCGCTCATTCCGTTTCGTTCCAACTTCTGACATGAGTGACAAGTCCCCGTCTGTTTTCACATAGTTAAGAACTGTATTCAGGGATAACTTTAAAATTTAAAGTTTTTATTGAGTTTCATTAATTCAAATCCCTTAACAACATTTTAAACTTGAATAACTGTAAAGAATTGTGCCAGTGATTTACCGAAAACTTTGAGCCTGAATTTCATTTTTCGTGTAAGCTTCGTTCTGGTGGTACAAATTGAAGATTTTTTAATAGCTAACCACGTCGGCTGGTATAGTGATAACTTGTAAGGTGTAAACAACATATTACTGAATATCGCATGTCTCTTCTTATAGGTGGTACTATCAGTGCCATAAATATTTTCGGTGAAAATATGATTTCGGTGAGCTTTCCCATGCGTGGCACGGATTTCTATGTATTTTTCATGATGCTAACCAGTGAATCTCGTAAAAGGCTCTAATAATCCGAAAAACTGAATTAGTGGCGGTGAAAATGAAATATGTGAGAATGTTTGTAGTTGCATATTTCATAGATAAAAAGTGATATTTTCTCGGAAAATTCGGGTGAATTCACATTAGCGCCGTGCAGTATGTATTTTCTCGTTCTTTTGATCCAATCGTTCCAATTTCACCTTCACCTTAAACCTTTTTTGGTGATTGTTTATGATAAAAATATGGCGCGAAAGATTCGAATTGTGAACTAATTAGAATATTTCGGATGTTCGCTAAAAAAGTAAACTAAACTAGATTTAATCGAAATTATGTTTTAGAATGTTCATAGAAATTGCTGTTAGCTACTAGCAATTTGAATGTTGATACATATTACCTTAAAATTGTGTCGTTGTTTTTGTCTTATCATAATGATAATGTGTATCATTTAGAGAGTGGTTTCGACGTATCTATTTAATTACCCTGATTCCGATTTTGAGCTACTAGCCGCTGAAACCATATGGGGCAATACAATCCAGGTAAAATGCTGCTAAAAACTAATGTTGTTTTTGCCATCAATCACAGTCATTGTAAAAAATTGTGAGGCTACGAAACAAAACAGTTTTGTTGTGCCATTCTGATTCCCTAACTACAATTTTGCGGATCAGAAATAATCTCCGGTTCTTTTCGTTAGTCGGTCTAATATAAAAGCAGATCCTTTTTTACAGGTTAGTTTATATTTCATAATTTTATGTATTTTTTTTCGTCCTTAGACCATTTTTCTGTATCTCTTACCGTTTTTGAAATAATCGCAAAAAACCGAAAAAATGCCCCCCTTTCCCCCCTTTTTTAAAGGTTGCGGCACTTTTTTTAGGGTGCAAAGTTCATATTCGGAATCAGCGCCCCATAATACATAAAGAAACAGTGAGAAAAAAACTTCTGTATTTTTTTCACGGAATGGTACTAAATCGACACGATATTACTGAACTAGGAAAGCCATGCAAATACATACTGTCAAAATTTCCATGATCGTGAAATCAAATTTGACTTCACACGAAAATCTCCATACCGGATTTTGACATGTCGCCTGCGAAAACATTGCAGTTGCACTTTAGTTCACAGTAATGCTTTTGACAATCAATCAAACCGCGAGTACACATTTTTTTAAATTTAGTGAGTATAAGGCAAGTCTGCACGGCACATTTTCATGGGAGACAAAAATAAATTTGTTTCGCTCGGTGAACATAGTACTTAGCTTAAATGCAAATTAGGGTTTGAATCAATAATAAATGTCGGTGCTTCTCAAACTTCTGATTTTGGAAGCCTATGACCATGTCACACATACATATTCATGGGTTGCGTAAAAATGCTTCAACGTTTTAAGCATATGTCTGGTCCAGTCAAAGAGATACATACCTGGAGAAGACATTGCACATCGCTCTATTGCAACCCTTGAAGCCACAACAAATTGTCACACATACTTTGATTTTGCCGTATTCGTATACGGAAATTTTTTTCTCCTCTCTTACGTCACTGTCTAAAATTGCGATTATAGCACTGACTCTCAACCTTTTTTCTCAACTGATTTTTTTCGGAAGAAATTGTTGAACATTTATTCCTTATTTAACATTATTTCCGCATTTTTTCACTTTTGCACATTCTTCCTGGATTATTATTATTAAAGAATTATAATGTTACTTATTTAAAGTACAAAAAAATCGCATTACCAAAATCTGATTTCAAAACTCATTTCCATAAAATTTTGAGAAACGCAGGAAAATTGCGGGGAATTCGCTCATTCCGTTTCGTTCCAACTTCTGACATGAGTGACAAGTCCCCGTCTGTTTTCACATAGTTAAGAACTGTATTCAGGGATAACTTTAAAATTTAAAGTTTTTATTGAGTTTCATTAATTCAAATCCCTTAACAACATTTTAAACTTGAATAACTGTAAAGAATTGTGCCAGTGATTTACCGAAAACTTTGAGCCTGAATTTCATTTTTCGTGTAAGCTTCGTTCTGGTGGTACAAATTGAAGATTTTTTAATAGCTAACCACGTCGGCTGGTATAGTGATAACTTGTAAGGTGTAAACAACATATTACTGAATATCGCATGTCTCTTCTTATAGGTGGTACTATCAGTGCCATAAATATTTTCGGTGAAAATATGATTTCGGTGAGCTTTCCCATGCGTGGCACGGATTTCTATGTATTTTTCATGATGCTAACCAGTGAATCTCGTAAAAGGCTCTAATAATCCGAAAAACTGAATTAGTGGCGGTGAAAATGAAATATGTGAGAATGTTTGTAGTTGCATATTTCATAGATAAAAAGTGATATTTTCTCGGAAAATTCGGGTGAATTCACATTAGCGCCGTGCAGTATGTATTTTCTCGTTCTTTTGATCCAATCGTTCCAATTTCACCTTCACCTTAACCCATTAACGACGAGACCCTAAAATCTTACCGATTGAGCTGAAATTTTCCACGTCGGCTAAAAATGGCTAAAAACACATTTTGTAGAAAAAAATTTTTCCCCCGGAAGCCGGGTTTAGGCTCCCGGTACTGTTACATATATGTAACATCAGGCACTCGAGGTACTCGATGGTGTTACATATATGTAACATCAGGCATGATACGGGGAAAGTGTGTTCAAGGTATATTTTTAAATTTTTTTTCAAAAAGAAAACATTTTAGTAATTTTTTTTTTAATAAAGCGAATAATTTATGAAAGCCGATATTTTACATGAAGTTTGAAATGTAGATAAGGCAACAATAACGTAGAAATAATACGAAATGTGTGCGAAAAATGAACAGCCTTACAAAAATATTACGTCAAATATTGTATTATTTTATTTTAATATATATTTGTTTTTGCATGTGGAGTTGTTGTTGTTTTATTGAGAAGTTTCTTGAGCACCCACAGAACTAATAGATTTTATAGTTTGTGAATAGGAAAAAAGTTTATAGAAGTACAGTAGTTAACAATACAGATTTTGAGGATTATGGAAGATTTGCCAGTAAATTATAAAATTATTGTTTCAATTTTTTTGTCAATTTGTCCATCCGCCCAATTTGTCTAAAAAGGACTAAATATTATATTAGCAGAATTAAATAGAATAACTAATCCTTGGCCTCATGAAAATAAAGCCTTGACTCCTTGCTTCGGATACCCTTGAATCCGGCTATCATTTTAATCCACATAGGACAACTATTGTATCCATATTCCGGATTTCTGGAACAATTCTAATTCCCACTCTCAATATTTTTGGTATGTTTTGCCAAATATGGCCGCTCAATTTGCCAGTCAAGAAGACACAATGGTCTAGAAAATCATGTGACATGACTAATTTTAAGGAAAACCCTAAATAATAGAATTTTTTTTATTAAATTTTAACATTTATGAAGACTATTTATGCTATTTTCCTAGATAAAAATGTCTTGTTAAAATCCGGAAATTTTCGTTAATCCGGATTTTTTAGGGAATCCGGAATTTTTTTTTTATAATTAATCCGGACTACCGCGTCAAGAGTGGAAAAAATCCATAAAATAAAAAAAACACTGAAAAAGTACATACTCATATACCTCTTATACGAGGAGTGCATTTTCCCCATATCAGGACGGATGTTACATATATGTAACAGTGTTATAAAAGTACTTATAAAACGTAAACTACGGACAATATTTTTTTCATTTATTTTTTGTATTGTTTCAAAAAGACCATGTAATAAGATACCATTAATTTTTTCCCAATTTTTTTCATACAATTAAATATAAAAATAAAATTCCTCTACTACTTTTGCCATCGTGACGATTTTCGTCAACATCGAAAAAACCAAAAGAAAGAAACCTCTATAACTTCCACAATAGTGAATCAAATTGAGCTAATTTGATTTCTACGTATTGCTAATATTGTCTAGTACAGGATAAAACACTTTTTAGTGCCGAATTGATATCCTATTCCTTTAGCAGCCGTTTGAAATGAAGGATGTCTTACTGTTACATATATGTAACATCAGGCATTAATGGGTTAAACCTTTTTTGGTGATTGTTTATGATAAAAATATGGCGCGAAAGATTCGAATTGTGAACTAATTAGAATATTTCGGATGTTCGCTAAAAAAGTAAACTAAACTAGATTTAATCGAAATTATGTTTTAGAATGTTCATAGAAATTGCTGTTAGCTACTAGCAATTTGAATGTTGATACATATTACCTTAAAATTGTGTCGTTGTTTTTGTCTTATCATAATGATAATGTGTATCATTTAGAGAGTGGTTTCGACGTATCTATTTAATTACCCTGATTCCGATTTTGAGCTACTAGCCGCTGAAACCATATGGGGCAATACAATCCAGGTAAAATGCTGCTAAAAACTAATGTTGTTTTTGCCATCAATCACAGTCATTGTAAAAAATTGTGAGGCTACGAAACAAAACAGTTTTGTTGTGCCATTCTGATTCCCTAACTACAATTTTGCGGATCAGAAATAATCTCCGGTTCTTTTCGTTAGTCGGTCTAATATAAAAGCAGATCCTTTTTTACAGGTTAGTTTATATTTCAAATTTCAACCAGAAAATTCAGCAAGGCTTAAATTTACATTAAAAGTATGTACTGAGTTCACCGAGCGAAAAACTTGCATTTATGTCTCCCGTGAAAAATGTTACGTGGAGACTTGCTTTTTATTTAGTCAATTTAAGATAAACGTTTACTCGCGTTTTGATTGAATGTCGACTACATCTTTTCCTGTGAAACAAAGATAAACTGCATTGTTTCGCTGCCGAAATGTCAAAAACCGGCAAAACCGGTGTGGAGATTTTCATGTGAAGTGGAGTTGTTACATTCATAGAGGATAATTTCGCCATTGCATAATAACATATAAAATTCTTTTAAGTAACAAAAATCTAAATGTTTGACTTACGTTATTTGCAAACACATTACAGAGCTTTATTCAACGCATAATTATTCCTCTTTTGAAATATTTTTGCGTTTCCGCATGAATTTAAACCCATGCAAAATCAATTTAACAAGTGTTGGAGTCAAAATATTTAGTAGTCTGGCTAGTGCGCGCGCCTTCGTTGCACAGGGTCATGGGGTGGAGACTTAGAGTAGGTACTAACATCTTCATTTCACGTGAAATCCATGCAAATACTGTCAAAATTTTGATGATCGTGAAAACGAATTCGCTTGGTTGTACTCACTTTAGACGAAAGTCTCCACACCGTATTTTGACATTTCGCCTGCGATAACAATGCCGTTGCACTTTATTTCACAGGGAAAAGGTGTCATCCACAATCAATTAGGCCGCGAGTTCTCATTTATCTTAAATTTAGAGAATAAAAGGCATGTCTCCACGGCACATTTTTCATGGTAGACATAAATGAAAGTTTTTCGCTCGGTGAGCATAGTACTTGCTTTACCGTGTTCAATTTATACATGGTGTTTTCGATAATCCCACTCAGATGTTAAATGAGTTCCCATTTATGAGGATAAATAATACTGGTGAGCGTGCTGTTGATTGCAACCCGTCAACAAAAAAGCAGCAAAATCTTGGAAATTGGATGTTACACATCTGCGGCGTTCGTATAGAGTCGGACAGTCATGCCTGTTATTTATTTATAATAAATTTAAGAAACAGGCTCATTTTATTGCTATACATTCCGTGTAGTTTTGGGCAGCGTTGTTAAACACGATCGTGAGCTTTGAGTCAGAGTAAATCTGGATACCAAAAAACGTAACTGGTGCTGGCGTCAAATGTCTAAATATTGCTTAAATAAAAACAGCAACTATCGATTTTGGACCTTTCAAAATCATAATGCAACATCATCTAATATTTTAATTTTCCATTTCAAACACAGTAGTCTGGCTGGTCTAGCGGTTAGTGCGTTAGTGTCTAGCGATTAGTGGTGAGTACCTACCCATTTATGGGTTCCATAAATGGAATCTTGGAAATAGGATGTCACTAACACATCCTGCGGCCTTAGTCCAATGTTGGATTGCCGCCCCTGTTATTTATTTTATAACATAATACAACAGAAAAACGAAACTTTAAATAAAGTGCAGTGGAGATTTGCCTTTTATTCACTAAATTTAAGATAAATGTGCACTCATGGCCTGATTGATTGCCATTCACACCATTTCCCCGTGAAATAAAGTGCAACAGCGTTGTTTTAATAACATCGTCAGTTCACATGAAATCCATGGAAATACTTTCAAAATTTCCATGATCGTAAAATCAAATTCGCTTGCTTGTACTGACTTCGCACGAAAATCTCCATACCGAATTTTGGCATGTCGCCTGCGAAAACAATGCAGCTGCACTTTAGTTCACAGTAATGCTATTGACAATCAATCAAACCGTACACATTTTTTTTTAAATTTAGTGAATATAAGGCAAGTCTGCACGGTACATTTTCATGGGAGACAAAAATACAATTTTTTTCGCTCGATGAACGTGAAACTTAGCTTAAAATGCAAGTTAGGGTTTGAATCAACAATAATAGTGCTTCTCAAACTTCTGATTTTGTTATTTTTTTGCGACGCCTATGACCATGTCACACATACATATTCGTGGGTCGCGTAAAAATGCTTCAACGTTTTAAGCATATGTCCGGTCCGTGGGTAACTTTTCATTGCATTTGGCCACGCTGTATGCTCGCTCTTTCGTTATTCACCCGTTCGACAGCCCAAGACGTATAAGAGTAGAAGAATTTAAGCCAAGACGCCCACCGTGTGGAACGTAGAAGTTAACGACGAGGATAAGGCAGTGCGATAAGGCGATCAGAAGATTTCGTGCAGCCGAGACAACAAACATCGATGAGGATAAGGCAGCGCGTTAAGTCATGCCTAAGATTTCGTGCAGCGCAAGCTAAGATCATCGAAGAGGACGTTATTATCGGCAGCAACAGCAGGCAGCATCGACTCGAGACGTTAGATAGCATAGCGTAGTCGCCGCCCCCAGGTTAGTTAAGTTTAGGATAATTATAAGTGTGTAAGTGATACATAATTAGTTTTCTTTATTTTTTTATTTCGAACACGGCCGTAGTTTTTAACGTAAATTAAAATCTAAGTAGAACCTCCGAGACTACCGGTCACCACGGACTCGCGTTTGTCGGTATTTTTATCGGTAACATTGGCGCTCAACGCTTTCGGGTTAATATTTGGCGTGATAAATCCCTTTTTGTTCAAGAAACTTGAAACGTTTTCGTGGTAAAATTTTGAAATTTGAATACAGTAGACACTCACTTATATTAACTATATCGTGAGGGGGGGCGAAGCGAACGTTGAAATTCTTGTTATTAGTTTTTTTATTGAAACTTTACAAGTAGGAAGGGAACAATTTAAGTATTTTTTGGTTAAAAAAATGATTGAAAGTAGTTTGTTTTTTTGGTAAAGCTCAAGGACTGATGATTCTTCCTTAGTTTACAAATAAACTTGTACATGGAAGCACACAGGAACCTGACAATTATTTTCAAAACGATGTATAAATACTAAATTCACTAAAATACTTAGGTATAAGTATTAGGGCCGTATGTACAATCAGGGTTTAACTCACCGTTTAGTTAACTGTGGTTTAATTTTAAACTCCGTTTAACTAATTGGGTAAAAATACACTACGCGATAATTGAAATTCCCGGCTAACCAGCAATTTAATTTAAAAAAAAATAATAGTTTTCATTAGCAACAGCATATTTCCGGATCGTAGCTATTAACATTTTTGATTTTAAAATGAAATGAGCCAGATGAAAATTCATGGTTTAACTACTGCTTGTCAGTTTAACTAAACTCCGTTTAAGGAAATTGACAAACAGTTAAACTGTAACACGGCCACACAACACCGGCCTCCGAATACGTGCTAGTCGCTGTTCGCTGCTATGGTTGTGTTCATGGCGTTGCATGACAGGTCTGATGTCTGAAGTTGGCGGCGCTCTGGCTGACAGCTCCGAAATGGAACGGGCCGCTACACGGCCGCGTGTTGAGTGGTGCGTGGCTTCCGTTTCATTTGGAGAAGAAAAGTCGCCGAGTGAGTTGTTCTCGTTCTGTTTCACCGTCACAAGCGAATTCTCATGGACAAGTGGAGTTCTGGAAATTAATCGCTTTGGTGCTATAAATTCGCAAATTTCGTCGCGTGTACTTTTTCGTTTAGCCATTCTCAGTTAGTCAGTTGTCGGAGAATGTTCGTGCATTGTGGTTTCGAATAAGGGTGAAGGATACGCGGTCAAGGATAGTAGGAGCCTTCCGAATTGGTCAAAGTGTCCGACGAATTGCCCCCGATAGCAAGTTACGGCTACGGTTGACTCGCCTGAACGCTTACCCGTTTATCTTGGATGTCGTCTTCCGTTTACGGAAGTCTGAGTAATTTCACCTCAGAATGCCAACAAGTGCTCGCTAGACGTGTCACCCGCGTTTGTCGCTCGTTTTCGCAGGCTTGCCCACAGCCGCTCGAATTCCGGTTGATCCTGATTGCACGCGCGCATCCATCATTTAGTGACTATGGAAAATTCTAGCCGCTCGTGCATTCGCTAATAACTGTTCCTCATGCGGTTGCCGTAGCAGAGTGCAGCACATTTGCGTAATTTTTAGTGAATTGTGTGCTCCGTGGCTTTCCCGCAGTCAAGAAAAAGTAACGTGATATACGCTAAAAATTTGCTGAAACGCGGGTAAGTCGCCAACCAATTGTTACGTCTCGCCAAACTAATTCTTGAATTAATTGCAATTTCTTTGCAAATCCATTAGCACGAGAGTCGACGGTGCAACAACGTCGACCGTGTCGCGGTCTATAAAAATTCGAGTCGCGGTCCACAGGAGCGCTGGCTATTGGGCCCATCGAGACTACCCCCCCTCCCCGCAGTGTACGTGCTGGTGATAACCTTTTTTTTTGGTCTTGACGTCGTACAGAAGTGGGTGTACGCATTGATTCCGGCGATTTGGCATACCTGTCATGTCTGGCACGCGAAACTTTTGAGAGGATAGCGCAATATTTTCGAATTGAATGGTTCAAAGGTCTAACGATTGTTGCATCGAATGATATCAAGGAAGAGACGATATTGAGTTTAAATGAACAAGGACATAAGATCGATTGTTTTGGAATTGGAACACATTTGGTTACATGTCAAAGACACCCATCGGAGAGCTGTCCAGATCAATGTAAGTGGTAATTGTAAGAACAATGAACATTCGACGAATAAATTATTGCTTATGACCAGTAGGATTGCATAAAATGGCATAGTCCGTATTTTTTTGAGAGAGATATGGAATTCAATCGTTGATTGTTTTTTTAGACGGGACGTAACATGATAAAAGTTATTTAGTGATACGGAATATTATAATACATAATTTAAATTATATATATATAAATGGTTACAAATGCTACTAAAGTAAAAATATTAAACGGTTGATAGTACCATGGTTAATATACCAATCACATATTTACGACACAAGCTACTGATAAAGTTGAAATGGGAAATAACGTATTTTCAAATGCGTTTTTTTTTATATATATTTTTTTTTGATAAATGCAGAAAATACTGACGCACTATTTATATCCACCTTTTTATTATTGCCGTATATGGTAGCGTACATTTTTAAATACACTTACATATATATTAGACCTTATTATCTACGCAATAATACTTGTTACACGTGATTTCAAAACTAAACAATTATTTCGGTCATAATGAAAAAGGCAATTTAGTTTTGAGTTTCCATCTGTTATAGTTAACTGAAAGACATATATTATGTATATAGAGGAAATCTATAATCTGCAGTTATTTACCATAAATACCTTAAAATTATTTGAAATAATATTTTTTTTTTCATTTTATATAGAAATTAGTGTTTCGGTTAATGTATAAGTTAATGATAATCCTAGGTATCGCTTCGGTCTCCTTTTCTCTATGCTTGACCTCATTAAGGCTCGTCGTGTCCCTCCCCTCTCCGGTGCGCACCCTAGGGTTTGAAGGTTAGATCTCACACTGTAAATAAAAGAAGAAAAGTAGACCTGAGTGTTGACTAAATATAGCAATACTATGTATTAATAGATATATGTTAAGATCTAAACGACATGTCAACATATAATTATACCCCCAACTTGAAAAGTCATGCAATTATAACGTAATGAATTCCACATAAACCTACCGTGTTTGCTTTCCTGCTTCCTCCCCAGATGGATCATCCTCGTTCGCCAATGAAGCCGCCTCATTAGCGGCTTTTTGCTTGTTTCAGGAATGCTTCGTTGGTTGATTGTCGAAGTCGCTTTTCTCTCCATTTTTCTTTTCAGCTTCTGTTCAGGTTGTTACTGGCCTGGCAGATATCCGCGTGCAACAATTTTCTTACTGTAACACCGCCGATCGCTAGACCCCTCTTCTTTCATGGAACCCGACCCACATTCCCGGTAGCTGAGCTCGGGCACCGGCACGCGACGGGGTCACTGGATGTCACCAATTGTCTCCACCTGTCATGGAGGACAAGAAAAATTATTTTTGTGAAAAATACGGCTATGGTTACAAAATGGCGCCCAACAACGTGGGGCCTACGAGTTCTTCGATTGACTTCGTCAATCAAGGGAATTCACGTCACCGAGAGTTCCCTTCGTTACGCCCCACAGCCGAACTTGTCAGCTGTCGAGGTTCATCCTCAAATAGTACTACACGTAAAAAGGGAAATCAACAAGTTCGGCCCATTTTTTTTTTCTCTTCACTTCACTTCCTTTAATTCCTTTCCCTATCCGTTAAAATCCCAATCCTTGTAACGTAGCTTTTCCTATCCCCTCCTATCCCCAGACAGGCAGTGTCTACTGGTATCGTCTAATGCTTTTGCATCGTGGATAATCCCTCCAGAAAAAAGAAACTTACTGGAAATGCTGACGTAGGAATTCATTTCTATAGTTAGACCGGGTTTCTTAGATGGTTTACCACCTCCCTGTGTAGACACTGACCTCTTTTAAATAAACCTCCGACAAGTCTGAGGAACGAAATCGTCCATGGTCTGAGCGTCGTAAAGTAAGGGGAAGGTGTGGTTGAGAATTGCGGGTGTATGGTGTTTACGCTGTACCTAGACTCCCACATTCGGAACCTATACTTAACGATTAACGGACTATGGATGAGGACATTCCTCAGTACTACTCCCTTACATTGATCAATTTGTTTTTCTCACAGCGACAATCAAACAACGAGGCGTTCCTGAAACAAGGACCAAATCACTTCTTATAACATCTTGCGAACATTTAGGAAACATTTGGAGGGAGGGAAAAAGGAAAGCAAAACAAAATTTTTTTTCCTTCTCGCTTTTTGATTTAATCATTATTACGTTTTTCTTCATTGCGATATAAATATAATTAAAAAAAAAAAAAAAAAAAAATTCCATTAAGACACTCGCCGCCGAACACGGCCAGTCAAGGGGCAGTGACAAAGCGGGTGACGCGTGCCACTGCGCAACTCAACCCCAATGCCGTTGAGTACCCTATTATGGGGATCAATCATGGTCGACAAGACCAAATGGACGTAACAAACGAAGGCCAGGCTCAACATTGGGCACCACAGGGTTCTCAAGCTGCGCCACAACCTCAGACAGAGGCTGCTGGGGAGTTACCACTATGCTCTCCTCCACCAGGCTCGCAACAAGACGAGGCGCAGTTTCAGGAGCGGTTAAATCAGAACACAGCCAGCCTGGATTTTCCAGCCCAAATGGCTGAAAATCGGCACCCAGGCCAAAATGAAGTACAGCGTCAGGACGGACGACACTCGTACCCCGGTTGGGGTCTGCCGCCTCCAAATATGGGGTGGCGACAGCCGCCAAACAGACCCGCTTGGCAGGGACACCCTCCTCCTCCCTGGTGGGGGCAACAACCACCGCCGTGGTGGGGCGAACAACCGCCTGAGGGATGGCGCCAGCAACAACAGCCGCCGCCGAATCAACATCAGGTCACGCCGCGCCCAGCAGAGGCACGAGCTGCGACCCCTCAACCAGTAACACTGAATGCTAATCAGAACCAGGCACAACAACCCGCCCTAGTAAACCCAGCTCCACAGGGACTCGACGCAGTGATTCAGCGGGCCGTTGAAGTAGAATGTGCTAGGCGCTTAGCTGCACTAGGTGCTGAAGAGACCCCGCGGGTATCGACTCCGCGAACTGACTCCGACCCACCTCGAAGCCGCTCTGTTGCGTCATCCACGATGATTCAACCCCACCAAGTCCACCGTTCGATTTCCGAATGGGGGCTGAAGTTTGGTGGAACTGCCGTTGATGCCTTCATCCGGCAAATCGAACTTTTTACGGACCGTACATTGGGAGGCAATTTCGAATACATCTGCTTCTTTGCGGGGGACACAGCAGAATGGTTTCGAGAGTTCGCAGCCAGTTCGCAGAATCGATACACGTGGCGGACTCTCAAAGAAGCACTCCGTCGCCAATATGCGGACCCGTATGACGATGACGATCTTCTTGAGATGATGAGGAGGCATCTTCAGAAAGAAGGGCAAACATTTGATGCCTTTCTCAAAGAGATCCGTCAGTTCAACAACCGAATGCGTGATCCTCTCTCGGACCGGGAATTGACGAGAATGGTGAAGAGGAATCTTAGGGAAGATCTAAGCCGTCCGATTCACCGCGAACGCTTCGTAAATTTGCTGGAGCTCCGAGAGGCGGTGCGAGAAATCGAGCATTTTGATGAAAGAATGAAGACCAGAGGATCCTCTTCCCACTCTCGTCAAGTCGCGCGTCCGAGAGTCTCCGAGATCGAACCGGCCCCGACGTTTGTCTCACTCGACCAGGCGGAAATAGCGGCGGTAAATACAAACTCCACTTGTTGGAATTGTAAGAAACCCGGCCACTCGTATGCTGACTGTCGGGAGACATTGCGAGTCTTCTGCTTTGGATGCGGAGCATCCGGGGTGGTGAAGCCGCAATGTGAGCGCTGCAATCGGCCAAAAAACGATCTACGAAGGAGGCCTCAACATCAACAGAGGTTCTCCCAGGGGGTGCAGACAGACCCTTTGCCACCTCAGTAGCCGCACCGGATCCCCCGCATTCGAAGCAGAAGGCTCCAACGCCTCCGCGACAGTTGGTAGGCAACACGGCTACAACCGCAACCTACACGAATGTGACCGATACCCTTGATTTGTCTTCTACCCCGGATTTGTCTTTTACACCAGACTTACCTCTTTCACCGGATGTGTCTTATACACCTGAATGTTCATATTCACCGAACTTACCATCGGCTTCTCACCCGAAGTTTGCAACCTCATCGAAAACGTCAGACTCGTTCTTCAAAAGGACGGAGACAGTGCAAATATTGAAGTCTAGTCCGACCTCCACGCGTCAAACCCCAACAAATAGCACCACTGGGTTACAATCCTCAACTTCCATTCACCATAGCTTAAAACCTCTGCACGAGCGAGTGCTCAAGTATGAAGAAGCCCGACAGCGGCTATTCGCTGTAAGTTCGATACAATCTTCTCGGCCGAAGCGTGCCACGCTCCGCTATAGGTGCTTTTGGAGGAAAGTACGTGAATGTCGTAGAAAATTTTGCGAAGTTCGCCTATCGGACATACCCAAGGGAGACCTTAGGCCATATGCGGACGTCACCCTTTTGGGACGCACAGTTACCGGACTGGTAGATACTGGCGCCTCCTGCAGTGTGATTGCTTCCGACTTGGCAGAGTCGATTCTGAAGGATCACCGCTACCCATATGAAAAATTTCGACTGAGAGTAACAACTGCCGATAACACCGGCCATCTCACTGAAGGAAAAATCCGAGCTGAAGTCACGTTTCGTGGTCGAAACGAAAACATAGACCTGCTCATAATTCCCACTCTCAGTCAGAACCTGTACTTAGGCGTTGATTTTGTCCGAAGTTTCGAACTAGCGTCCGACTTATTTACGCCTTCTCAACGTTTATCGGCAATTACTTTTGATCTAGCGGAGCTGACCAGCCGTCACTCCTTAACTGCTGACCAGCAGTGGCGCCTCAACGCCACCATTGCAAGCTTCCCGTCTTTCGCCAAAGAGGGCTTAGGACGTACTAAAGTAATCTCACACGTCATCGACGTCGGTAACAATAAGCCTATAAAGCAAAGGCATTACCCCGTCTCTCCTGCCGTCGAGAAGCTGCTTTATAAGGAAGTAGACCGAATGCTTGCAATGGGGGTGATTGAGGAGTCACAAGGTGCGTGGTCATCACCAGTCACCTTGGTGGTAAAACCGAATAAAGTGCGCATGTGCTTAGACGCACGTAAAGTGAACGCAGTGACTGTGAAGGATGCTTATCCTTTGCCGCTCATTGACGGGATTCTGAGCCGGCTCCCCAAAGCGGAGTATATAACGAGCCTAGATCTCAAAGACGCTTTCTGGCAGATTCCCCTCGACGAAGCGTCAAAGGATAAGACAGCCTTCACAGTCCCTGGTCGGCCGTTGTATCAGTTTGTGACCATGCCCTTTGGGCTTTGTAATGCGCCACAAACTATGCAACGGCTGATGGATCGCGTAGTCCCTCCGCACCTGCAGAACCAAGTTTTCGTGCATCTGGATGACTTGTTGCTGATCACGACCACCTTTGACGAGCATTTGATGCTGCTGCAGGAAGTGGCTCTGTGTCTTCGTAAGGCAGGATTAACAATTAACGTTGAGAAGAGTAAGTTCGTCATGACGCACGTTCGTTACTTGGGACATATCATCGGAAACGGGACCATCAGAACCGACTCTGACAAGGTGGAAGCAATCGCGAGTTTTCCACAACCATCTACGGTAAAACAGCTTCGTCGCTTTTTAGGAATGTGTGGATGGTACCAGCGTTTTGTCCCCAACTATGCAACGGTCGCGTCGCCGCTGACCGACATGCTGCGTAAAGGACGTAGTTTCGTCTGGACTGAGGAAGGGGTCCTGGCCTTCAAAGCAATGAAGGATTGTTTGTCTAGAGCCCCTGTGTTACACAGCCCTGATTTTACGCGCCCATTTGCCATACAATGTGACGCAAGTCAACATGGCATCGGCGCAGTGTTAACGCAGACAGTTGACGACGGGCAAGAGGTCCCCATTGCTTTCATGTCCAGGAAACTTAACTCAGCCCAGCGAAACTACTCCGTTACCGAACAAGAATGTTTGGCAGCGGTGACGGCAGTAAAAAAATTTAGGGCTTATGTTGAAGGCCAAGATTTCAGTATAGTAACGGACCACGCGTCCCTGAAATGGCTGATGAGTCAGTCGGACTTACAGGGTAGATTGGCTCGTTGGGCCTTAAAATTACAAGGGTTTCGCTTTACTATCACTCACCGAAAAGGGAGCCAGCACGTGGTTCCAGACACTCTGTCTCGAGTCTACTGCTCAGAGTCTCTGACGGTACAAGATCCGTTCTACAGTTCCGTTGAAGTTGATCTGAACTCAACTCATTTTAAATCCGCAGAGTACAAAGAGTTGGTGGATCGCATAGAAGCTAATCGACATGTTTTCCCAGATCTCAAAACCACCGATGGATACGTGTATAGACGCAGTGAACACGCGACCGGAAACGAAGCTCAAGAACATATGGCATGGAAGCTATGGGTACCGAGTGGGCTTACCCAAGAATTGTTACGCCGTGCACACGAGCACCCACTTTGTGCGCATGGAGGGACCGCCAAAACTCTGCAACGCCTAAGGGTGTTGTTTTTCTGGCCTAACATGGCCAAAGACGTCGGTGAATATGTCTCCTCCTGCGGCGTGTGCAAACAAACCAAAGCTCCGAATCAAACTCTTCGACCGCCTATTGAGAACAGGTTCGTTTCCGATCGAGTGTTCCAGCGCCTATACATGGATCTGTTGGGTCCGTTCCCGCGATCCAAATCGGGAAACATCGGAGCCATTGTGTTAGTCGATCACCTCTCAAAATATTGCTTCGTGGAACCAATTCGAAAATTTACCGCAGAGATCTTGACCAGTTGGCTCGAGACTAGAGTGTTCCACGTGTTTGGAGTGCCTGAGACCATTTTGACTGACAATGGACAACAATTTAAGGCACATGTTTTCAACGCTATGCTTGAACGGTACGGAGTGCAACATTTGTACACGGCTGTATATTCACCACAGGCCAACGCATCCGAACGGGTGAATCGTTCCATAGTAGCCGCTATCCGTGCGTACGTGCATCCAACGCAAAATAATTGGGACGCAAAGTTGTCGCACATCAGCTGTGCACTCCGTTCCGCTCAGCATGCGTCGATAAAGATGTCGCCCTACTTTGTTGTCTTTGGTCAGTCAATGGTCACCAATGGTAACACATATTCACTGCTGCGGAATTTACAACTTCTGGGGGAGAACATTAAGGTCATGGACCCGGTCGACAAATTCGACATATTGCGACAAGAAGCCCGAAAGAATTTACAACTGGCCTACGACAAATATGCCGGACAATATAATTTACGCTCTAAACAAGTTGAATTCCAGCCTGGAGATGAAGTGTTTCGCCGGAACTTTGCTCAAAGCAACGCGGCCGAACACTACAACTCCAAGCTGGACTTCAAATTTGTCAAGAGCCGAGTCGTAAAAAAGGCGGGCCACAATAGGTATCTAATGTCGGACTTGCAAGGAAAACCTGTAGGCATTTTCCATGCAAAGGACCTCCGGCGATGACAAGCGACCACAGGGCTTACGATTCCCTCAGCTCCTTCCTTGGATGAAATCCTGCGGAAAGGACCTGTGTTGTAACACGGCCACACAACACCGGCCTCCGAATACGTGCTAGTCGCTGTTCGCTGCTATGGTTGTGTTCATGGCGTTGCATGACAGGTCTGATGTCTGAAGTTGGCGGCGCTCTGGCTGACAGCTCCGAAATGGAACGGGCCGCTACACGGCCGCGTGTTGAGTGGTGCGTGGCTTCCGTTTCATTTGGAGAAGAAAAGTCGCCGAGTGAGTTGTTCTCGTTCTGTTTCACCGTCACAAGCGAATTCTCATGGACAAGTGGAGTTCTGGAAATTAATCGCTTTGGTGCTATAAATTCGCAAATTTCGTCGCGTGTACTTTTTCGTTTAGCCATTCTCAGTTAGTCAGTTGTCGGAGAATGTTCGTGCATTGTGGTTTCGAATAAGGATGAAGGATACGCGGTCAAGGATAGTAGGAGCCTTCCGAATTGGTCAAAGTGTCCGACGAATTGCCCCGATAGCAAGTTACGGCTACGGTTGACTCGCCTGAACGCTTACCCGTTTATCTTGGATGTCGTCTTCCGTTTACGGAAGTCTGAGTAATTTCACCGTTCTCAGAATGCCAACAAGTGCTCGCTAGACGTGTCACCCGCGTTTGTCGCTCGTTTTCGCAGGCTTGCCCACAGCCGCTCGAATTCCGGTTGATCCTGATTGCACGCGCGCATCCATCATTTAGTGACTATGGAAAATTCTAGCCGCTCGTGCATTCGCTAATAACTGTTCCTCATGCGGTTGCCGTAGCAGAGTGCAGCACATTTGCGTAATTTTTAGTGAATTGTGTGCTCCGTGGCTTTCCCGCAGTCAAGAAAAAGTAACGTGATATACGCTAAAAATTTGCTGAAACGCGGGTAAGTCGCCAACCAATTGTTACGTCTCGCCAAACTAATTCTTGAATTAATTGCAATTTCTTTGCAAATCCATTAGCACGAGAGTCGACGGTGCGACAACGTCGACCGTGTCGCGGTCTATAAAAATTCGAGTCGCGGTCCACAGGAGCGCTGGCTATTGGGCCCATCGAGACTACCCCCCCTCCCCGCAGTGTACGTGCTGGTGATAACCTTTTTTTTGGTCTTGACGTCGTACAGAAGTGGGTGTACGCATTGATTCCGGCGATTTGGCATACCTGTCATGTCTGGCACGCGAAACTTTTGAGAGGATAGCGCAATATTTTCGAATTGAATGGTTCAAAGGTCTAACGATTGTTGCATCGAATGATATCAAGGAAGAGACGATATTGAGTTTAAATGAACAAGGACATAAGATCGATTGTTTTGGAATTGGAACACATTTGGTTACATGTCAAAGACACCCATCGGAGAGCTGTCCAGATCGCGTATTTACAAACCCTAGTTCAACTGGAGGCATCATTGCCTCCAACTCCGCTCGGGTTTGTAAAGCAAATTCCACTTACAAACCCTTGTTCAGTACGAGGCATCCGAATGTTGCTGAACATTTTCCGCAACTTTTATGTGGCTAACAGCAGTAGACGGCATTTGAGTGTACATATTGTGCACAATGGAGTTTTTGGGCGATTTTGTGTATTGCTTGCAAATGCTAGTGCAATACGAGGCAAATGAATTTTAATACGTACAATGAAGAGATTTTGGCCGATCTTGTGTAGCGCTTGCAAATTCTAGTGCAGTACGAGGCAACTGAAGTTTTTTACGTACAATGAAGAGTTTTTCGCCGATTTCGTGCAACGCTTGCAAAGACTAGTGCAATACGAGGCAAATGAATTTTAATACGTACAATGAAGAGATTTTGGCCGATCTTGTGTAGCGCTTGCAAATTCTAGGGCAGTACGAGGCAACTGAAGTTTTTTACGTACAATGAAGAGTTTTTCGTGTGAAAAGGAGGCATACGTAACATTATCGAATGCACAAAAAAATCCCCTTGACCGCCAAGTTACGCATCTTTACGAGCAATGGCGTCGTCAAACGTACGGATCGCGTGACATGCGTGATGTTTTTCAGATTTTACAACGTAAAGCGCAGTATAGACCTCGGGCGGAATGAAAATGAAATTTTTGTCCGCTGCGATTTTCTCAATGAAAATGCATGCTTACTGTCGTGGAACATGTCGGAAATGATGGGGAATTCCATAAGCTACAATCCGAATATGGTTCCAAAATTTTTCTCGGCCATTTTATGTATTATTTTTCGATTCCCCGGTCATTTCACTGTGGAAAACATCTAATGACGGGGGAATCGAAAATAATACATAAAATGGCCGAGAAAAATTTTGGAACCATATTCGGATTGTAGCTTATGGAATTCCCCATCATTACCGACATGTTCCACGACAGTAAGCATGCATTTTCATTGGGAAAATCGCAGCGGACAAATATTTCATTTTCATTCCGCCCGAGGTCTATTCAGGCCTTAAGAAGCTAGAGATGGCGAACGCGAACGTAGAGATGTTAATAAATGAAGAGCCAACCACTTGCATTATAATAACACCTATTATGCAAAGAGTATTCTTGTCTGGTTTGGCTGATGAAATGGTATTCATTGACACAAGTGCATCTTGCGATCAGACAAATACATGCGTTACATTTATTTTTGCCGCTTCGAAAATTGGAGCATTGCCAGTCGCGGTAATTTTGCACACTAGTCAGTCCGAAGAAAACTACAGACATTGCTTCTATTCTGTTCAAAAAATTTTGCAGGAGACTTGCCATAAAGTGTTCCAGCCAAAAGTAATTATGACGGATGATAGCAATGCTGAAAGGAACGCTTTACGTACTGTATTCCCGAATAGCAGAATGCTCCTTTGCATTTTCCACGTTAACCAAGCACTTTGGCGTTGGTTGTGGCAAAGCGAGCACAATGTTTGCAAGGATGATCGGAAACAAATCATGCAAAAGTTTCGGACGATAATGAATGCCGAAACCATAATGCAGGCCGAAATTAATATGTCGCAATTCCAAATGGATCAGAGGGTGCAAAATAATGCAAAACTCAATAGACATGTATTGAATTTGTGGGGGCGGCGTGAAGAATGGTGTTTGGCCTATCGCGCTGAAGTTCTGACACGTGGAAATCACACCAATAATTATTGCGAAGCATCGATAAGAATTTTTAAGGATGTTGTCCTCCAGCGTTGCAAGGTATTCAATATGTGTGCATTGGTGGACTTTATCGCAAAAACCTTTGAAGCTTACCATAAAAAGAGATTGATTCAATATGCCAATGGAAGAGCAAGGCATCTTACGTTAGCTTATGAAAAATTTCGGAAGGGTTGTAAGATTACGGGTATAATTCAGGTTGGTGATAACAATTTTCTCATCAAAGACAATATAAATGAGTACTGCGTTAACACCGATTTAGCTGTATGTGACTGTAGTTATGGAGTTGGAGGACGTTTTTGCAAGCATTTTTGTGCGGTTGAAGAAAAATATGGCATAAGAGTTGCAACGTCGTTGCAATTAAGTGACACAGACCGTCACCAATATGCAAAATATGCGCTTGGCGAAGAATTTTCCGAGTCCTTTTTTGATAACATTACTGGTGACTCTATTCAAGGTTTAATAACGCAGGATAACGCACTAGACGAAGTGCCAGAGGCATTTGATTTGCCAGTAAGCTCAGAAACACAAAACACAATCTCTGATGAAAGTTACGACAATGCTGTCGCAAACATAAAAGACAACTGGGAAAGAATAGCGCGTATATTAGGTAGCAATCGAAATCCTGACCATACGCGCATTCTCACAAAATTTAGCAAGGACCTCTCACTGCTGCAAACACCATCTAATATTATATCCTTTATTGCTAAAAAGAGCGTTTCGCGAAGATCGCGAAAAATCGCAGTGCAACCCACTGCTATCGCTCGTCGCAAAGAGAGGGGTCTTCCAACAGCTGGAAAAAGCACAAAGAAAAAGCGTATTCACAACATCAGCCAAAATATACATCACAACGAGCCACCAGCAAAAAAGCATTAATTGTACAAATTGGAATGTGAAAAAATTATACAGAGAGACTACCATGTAAAAAGAATAGTACATACACTATATTTTCTTCAGCGATTAGCTGCCACAAGCATTTAAAGGTTAAAAGAATCCCCCTTAAGACTATTTGACTTTTACTATCTCCATAACTTCAGGTAGAATACGAAATAAAATTAAAATTCATTTGCCTTCTATTGCACTAGTCTTTGCAAGCGCTGCACGAAATCGGCGAAAAGCTCTTCATTGTACGTAAAAAACTTCAGTTGCCTCGTACTGCACTAGAATTTGCAAGCGCTACACAAGATCGGCCAAAATCTCTTGATTGTACGTATTAAAATTCATTTGCCTTCTATTGCACTATAGTCCAATAATATCGTATTTTCGTCAGGAAAAAAATACAGAAGTTTATTTCTCAATTTTGTTATATGTATTTTGGGGCGCTGATTCCGAATATCAACTTTGCACCCTAAAAAACGTGCCGCAACCTTTAAAAAAGGGGGGAAGGGGGGCATTTTTTAGGTTTTTTTGCGATTATGTATTTCAAAAACGGTAAGAGATACAGAAAAATGGTCTGAGGACGAAAAAAACTACATAAAATTATCTGTGCAATGATATATAACACATTAGAGTTTAATTGCATATTTCGGCGTTAGAATAGAACATAAATTAGAATATTTTCATTTTAGACCTTTTTTAAAAGCTCCATAACTTTTCAAAGATTGTTAGTTCAGCCGTAAAATTTTGTACACGTATTAACAGCAAGTTTAAGATAATTTTAACGTATACGCTGAGTCGCTCCGGTCAAGGACCCCCATTATCCCCCCATTTAAATTTGTCAAAACGACATGTCCATATCTCCCCCCGAAATTGGAGCAGAGTGCTAAATTTTGGTTTGTTGCGATTGGAGGTCATAGTCACCCCACCCACCAAAAATCAGCTTGTTTGGATAAAAACTAAGGGTACCTCCCATACAAAGTGACCCATGACAACTTTGTTTTACAGTTTATAAAATGAGTAGTACGTAGTTGTACGTAGAACAAACTCTTGATGGGTCACTTTGTATGGGAGATACCCTTAGTTTTTATCCGAATGAGCTGATTTTTGGTGGGTGGGGTGACTATGACCTCCAATCGCAACAAACCAAAATTTAGCACTCTGCTCCAATTTCGGGGGGAGATATGGACATGTCGTTTTGACAAATTTAAATGGGGGGATAATGGGGGGCCTGATTGATTGCCATTCACACCATTTCCCCGTGAAATAAAGTGCAACAGCGTTGTTTTAATAACATCGTCAGTTCACATGAAATCCATGGAAATACTTTCAAAATTTCCATGATCGTAAAATCAAATTCGCTTGCTTGTACTGACTTCGCACGAAAATCTCCATACCGAATTTTGGCATGTCGCCTGCGAAAACAATGCAGCTGCACTTTAGTTCACAGTAATGCTATTGACAATCAATCAAACCGTACACATTTTTTTTTAAATTTAGTGAATATAAGGCAAGTCTGCACGGTACATTTTCATGGGAGACAAAAATACAATTTTTTTCGCTCGATGAACGTGAAACTTAGCTTAAAATGCAAGTTAGGGTTTGAATCAACAATAATAGTGCTTCTCAAACTTCTGATTTTGTTATTTTTTTGCGACGCCTATGACCATGTCACACATACATATTCGTGGGTCGCGTAAAAATGCTTCAACGTTTTAAGCATATGTCCGGTCCGTGGGTAACTTTTCATTGCATTTGGCCACGCTGTATGCTCGCTCTTTCGTTATTCACCCGTTCGACAGCCCAAGACGTATAAGAGTAGAAGAATTTAAGCCAAGACGCCCACCGTGTGGAACGTAGAAGTTAACGACGAGGATAAGGCAGTGCGATAAGGCGATCAGAAGATTTCGTGCAGCCGAGACAACAAACATCGATGAGGATAAGGCAGCGCGTTAAGTCATGCCTAAGATTTCGTGCAGCGCAAGCTAAGATCATCGAAGAGGACGTTATTATCGGCAGCAACAGCAGGCAGCATCGACTCGAGACGTTAGATAGCATAGCGTAGTCGCCGCCCCCAGGTTAGTTAAGTTTAGGATAATTATAAGTGTGTAAGTGATACATAATTAGTTTTCTTTATTTTTTTATTTCGAACACGGCCGTAGTTTTTAACGTAAATTAAAATCTAAGTAGAACCTCCAAGACTACCGGTCACCACGGACTCGCGTTTGTCGGTATTTTTATCGGTAACATTGGCGCTCAACGCTTTCGGGTTAATATTTGGCGTGATAAATCCCTTTTTGTTCAAGAAACTTGAAACGTTTTCGTGGTAAAATTTTGAAATTTGAATACAGTAGACACTCACTTATATTAACTATATCGTGAGGGGGGGCGAAGCGAACGTTGAAATTCTTGTTATTAGTTTTTTTATTGAAACTTTACAAGTAGGAAGGGAACAATTTAAGTATTTTTTGGTTAAAAAAATGATTGAAAGTAGTTTGTTTTTTTGGTAAAGCTCAAGGACTGATGATTCTTCCTTAGTTTACAAATAAACTTGTACATGGAAGCACACAGGAACCTGACAATTATTTTCAAAACGATGTATAAATACTAAATTCACTAAAATACTTAGGTATAAGTATTAGGGCCGTATGTACAATCAGGGTTTAACTCACCGTTTAGTTAACTGTGGTTTAATTTTAAACTCCGTTTAACTAATTGGGTAAAAATACACTACGCGATAATTGAAATTCCCGGCTAACCAGCAATTTAATTTAAAAAAAAATAATAGTTTTCATTAGCAACAGCATATTTCCGGATCGTAGCTATTAACATTTTTGATTTTAAAATGAAATGAGCCAGATGAAAATTCATGGTTTAACTACTGCTTGTCAGTTTAACTAAACTCCGTTTAAGGAAATTGACAAACAGTTAAACTGTAACACGGCCACACAACACCGGCCTCCGAATACGTGCTAGTCGCTGTTCGCTGCTATGGTTGTGTTCATGGCGTTGCATGACAGGTCTGATGTCTGAAGTTGGCGGCGCTCTGGCTGACAGCTCCGAAATGGAACGGGCCGCTACACGGCCGCGTGTTGAGTGGTGCGTGGCTTCCGTTTCATTTGGAGAAGAAAAGTCGCCGAGTGAGTTGTTCTCGTTCTGTTTCACCGTCACAAGCGAATTCTCATGGACAAGTGGAGTTCTGGAAATTAATCGCTTTGGTGCTATAAATTCGCAAATTTCGTCGCGTGTACTTTTTCGTTTAGCCATTCTCAGTTAGTCAGTTGTCGGAGAATGTTCGTGCATTGTGGTTTCGAATAAGGGTGAAGGATACGCGGTCAAGGATAGTAGGAGCCTTCCGAATTGGTCAAAGTGTCCGACGAATTGCCCCCGATAGCAAGTTACGGCTACGGTTGACTCGCCTGAACGCTTACCCGTTTATCTTGGATGTCGTCTTCCGTTTACGGAAGTCTGAGTAATTTCACCTCAGAATGCCAACAAGTGCTCGCTAGACGTGTCACCCGCGTTTGTCGCTCGTTTTCGCAGGCTTGCCCACAGCCGCTCGAATTCCGGTTGATCCTGATTGCACGCGCGCATCCATCATTTAGTGACTATGGAAAATTCTAGCCGCTCGTGCATTCGCTAATAACTGTTCCTCATGCGGTTGCCGTAGCAGAGTGCAGCACATTTGCGTAATTTTTAGTGAATTGTGTGCTCCGTGGCTTTCCCGCAGTCAAGAAAAAGTAACGTGATATACGCTAAAAATTTGCTGAAACGCGGGTAAGTCGCCAACCAATTGTTACGTCTCGCCAAACTAATTCTTGAATTAATTGCAATTTCTTTGCAAATCCATTAGCACGAGAGTCGACGGTGCAACAACGTCGACCGTGTCGCGGTCTATAAAAATTCGAGTCGCGGTCCACAGGAGCGCTGGCTATTGGGCCCATCGAGACTACCCCCCCTCCCCGCAGTGTACGTGCTGGTGATAACCTTTTTTTTTGGTCTTGACGTCGTACAGAAGTGGGTGTACGCATTGATTCCGGCGATTTGGCATACCTGTCATGTCTGGCACGCGAAACTTTTGAGAGGATAGCGCAATATTTTCGAATTGAATGGTTCAAAGGTCTAACGATTGTTGCATCGAATGATATCAAGGAAGAGACGATATTGAGTTTAAATGAACAAGGACATAAGATCGATTGTTTTGGAATTGGAACACATTTGGTTACATGTCAAAGACACCCATCGGAGAGCTGTCCAGATCAATGTAAGTGGTAATTGTAAGAACAATGAACATTCGACGAATAAATTATTGCTTATGACCAGTAGGATTGCATAAAATGGCATAGTCCGTATTTTTTTGAGAGAGATATGGAATTCAATCGTTGATTGTTTTTTAAGACGGGACGTAACATGATAAAAGTTATTTAGTGATACGGAATATTATAATACATAATTTAAATTATATATATATAAATGGTTACAAATGCTACTAAAGTAAAAATATTAAACGGTTGATAGTACCATGGTTAATATACCAATCACATATTTACGACACAAGCTACTGATAAAGTTGAAATGGGAAATAACGTATTTTCAAATGCGTTTTTTTTTATATATATTTTTTTTTGATAAATGCAGAAAATACTGACGCACTATTTATATCCACCTTTTTATTATTGCCGTATATGGTAGCGTACATTTTTAAATACACTTACATACATTACACATTACACGTGATTTCAAAACTAAACAATTATTTCGGTCATAATGAAAAAGGCAATTTAGTTTTGAGTTTCCATCTGTTATAGTTAACTGAAAGACATATATTATGTATATAGAGGAAATCTATAATCTGCAGTTATTTACCATAAATACCTTAAAATTATTTGAAATAATATTTTTTTTTTCATTTTATATAGAAATTAGTGTTTCGGTTAATGTATAAGTTAATGATAATCCTAGGTATCGCTTCGGTCTCCTTTTCTCTATGCTTGACCTCATTAAGGCTCGTCGTGTCCCTCCCCTCTCCGGTGCGCACCCTAGGGTTTGAAGGTTAGATCTCACACTGTAAATAAAAGAAGAAAAGTAGACCTGAGTGTTGACTAAATATAGCAATACTATGTATTAATAGATATATGTTAAGATCTAAACGACATGTCAACATATAATTATACCCCCAACTTGAAAAGTCATGCAATTATAACGTAATGAATTCCACATAAACCTACCGTGTTTGCTTTCCTGCTTCCTCCCCAGATGGATCATCCTCGTTCGCCAATGAAGCCGCCTCATTAGCGGCTTTTTGCTTGTTTCAGGAATGCTTCGTTGGTTGATTGTCGAAGTCGCTTTTCTCTCCATTTTTCTTTTCAGCTTCTGTTCAGGTTGTTACTGGCCTGGCAGATATCCGCGTGCAACAATTTTCTTACTGTAACACCGCCGATCGCTAGACCCCTCTTCTTTCATGGAACCCGACCCACATTCCCGGTAGCTGAGCTCGGGCACCGGCACGCGACGGGGTCACTGGATGTCACCAATTGTCTCCACCTGTCATGGAGGACAAGAAAAATTATTTTTGTGAAAAATACGGCTATGGTTACAAAATGGCGCCCAACAACGTGGGGCCTACGAGTTCTTCGATTGACTTCGTCAATCAAGGGAATTCACGTCACCGAGAGTTCCCTTCGTTACGCCCCACAGCCGAACTTGTCAGCTGTCGAGGTTCATCCTCAAATAGTACTACACGTAAAAAGGGAAATCAACAAGTTCGGCCCATTTTTTTTTTCTCTTCACTTCACTTCCTTTAATTCCTTTCCCTATCCGTTAAAATCCCAATCCTTGTAACGTAGCTTTTCCTATCCCCTCCTATCCCCAGACAGCCAGTGTCTACTGGTATCGTCTAATGCTTTTGCATCGTGGATAATCCCTCCAGAAAAAAGAAACTTACTGGAAATGCTGACGTAGGAATTCATTTCTATAGTTAGACCGGGTTTCTTAGATGGTTTACCACCTCCCTGTGTAGACACTGACCTCTTTTAAATAAACCTCCGACAAGTCTGAGGAACGAAATCGTCCATGGTCTGAGCGTCGTAAAGTAAGGGGAAGGTGTGGTTGAGAATTGCGGGTGTATGGTGTTTACGCTGTACCTAGACTCCCACATTCGGAACCTATACTTAACGATTAACGGACTATGGATGAGGACATTCCTCAGTACTACTCCCTTACATTGATCAATTTGTTTTTCTCACAGCGACAATCAAACAACGAGGCGTTCCTGAAACAAGGACCAAATCACTTCTTATAACATCTTGCGAACATTTAGGAAACATTTGGAGGGAGGGAAAAAGGAAAGCAAAACAAAATTTTTTTTCCTTCTCGCTTTTTGATTTAATCATTATTACGTTTTTCTTCATTGCGATATAAATATAATTAAAAAAAAAAAAAAAAAAAAATGCCATTAAGACACTCGCCGCCGAACACGGCCAGTCAAGGGGCAGTGACAAAGCGGGTGACGCGTGCCACTGCGCAACTCAACCCCAATGCCGTTGAGTACCCTATTATGGGGATCAATCATGGTCGACAAGACCAAATGGACGTAACAAACGAAGGCCAGGCTCAACATTGGGCACCACAGGGTTCTCAAGCTGCGCCACAACCTCAGACAGAGGCTGCTGGGGAGTTACCACTATGCTCTCCTCCACCAGGCTCGCAACAAGACGAGGCGCAGTTTCAGGAGCGGTTAAATCAGAACACAGCCAGCCTGGATTTTCCAGCCCAAATGGCTGAAAATCGGCACCCAGGCCAAAATGAAGTACAGCGTCAGGACGGACGACATTCGTACCCCGGTTGGGGTCTGCCGCCTCCAAATATGGGGTGGCGACAGCCGCCAAACAGACCCGCTTGGCAGGGACACCCTCCTCCTCCCTGGTGGGGGCAACAACCACCGCCGTGGTGGGGCGAACAACCGCCTGAGGGATGGCGCCAGCAACAACAGCCGCCGCCGAATCAACATCAGGTCACGCCGCGCCCAGCAGAGGCACGAGCTGCGACCCCTCAACCAGTAACACTGAATGCTAATCAGAACCAGGCACAACAACCCGCCCTAGTAAACCCAGCTCCACAGGGACTCGACGCAGTGATTCAGCGGGCCGTTGAAGTAGAATGTGCTAGGCGCTTAGCTGCACTAGGTGCTGAAGAGACCCCGCGGGTATCGACTCCGCGAACTGACTCCGACCCACCTCGAAGCCGCTCTGTTGCGTCATCCACGATGATTCAACCCCACCAAGTCCACCGTTCGATTTCCGAATGGGGGCTGAAGTTTGGTGGAACTGCCGTTGATGCCTTCATCCGGCAAATCGAACTTTTTACGGACCGTACATTGGGAGGCAATTTCGAATACATCTGCTTATATGCCCACCTCTTCTTTGCGGGGGACACAGCAGAATGGTTTCGAGAGTTCGCAGCCAGTTCGCAGAATCGATACACGTGGCGGACTCTCAAAGAAGCACTCCGTCGCCAATATGCGGACCCGTATGACGATGACGATCTTCTTGAGATGATGAGGAGGCATCTTCAGAAAGAAGGGCAAACATTTGATGCCTTTCTCAAAGAGATCCGTCAGTTCAACAACCGAATGCGTGATCCTCTCTCGGACCGGGAATTGACGAGAATGGTGAAGAGGAATCTTAGGGAAGATCTAAGCCGTCCGATTCACCGCGAACGCTTCGTAAATTTGCTGGAGCTCCGAGAGGCGGTGCGAGAAATCGAGCATTTTGATGAAAGAATGAAGACCAGAGGATCCTCTTCCCACTCTCGTCAAGTCGCGCGTCCGAGAGTCTCCGAGATCGAACCGGCCCCGACGTTTGTCTCACTCGACCAGGCGGAAATAGCGGCGGTAAATACAAACTCCACTTGTTGGAATTGTAAGAAACCCGGCCACTCGTATGCTGACTGTCGGGAGACATTGCGAGTCTTCTGCTTTGGATGCGGAGCATCCGGGGTGGTGAAGCCGCAATGTGAGCGCTGCAATCGGCCAAAAAACGATCTACGAAGGAGGCCTCAACATCAACAGAGGTTCTCCCAGGGGGTGCAGACAGACCCTTTGCCACCTCAGTAGCCGCACCGGATCCCCCGCATTCGAAGCAGAAGGCTCCAACGCCTCCGCGACAGTTGGTAGGCAACACGGCTACAACCGCAACCTACACGAATGTGACCGATACCCTTGATTTGTCTTCTACCCCGGATTTGTCTTTTACACCAGACTTACCTCTTTCACCGGATGTGTCTTATACACCTGAATGTTCATATTCACCGAACTTACCATCGGCTTCTCACCCGAAGTTTGCAACCTCATCGAAAACGTCAGACTCGTTCTTCAAAAGGACGGAGACAGTGCAAATATTGAAGTCTAGTCCGACCTCCACGCGTCAAACCCCAACAAATAGCACCACTGGGTTACAATCCTCAACTTCCATTCACCATAGCTTAAAACCTCTGCACGAGCGAGTGCTCAAGTATGAAGAAGCCCGACAGCGGCTATTCGCTGTAAGTTCGATACAATCTTCTCGGCCGAAGCGTGCCACGCTCCGCTATAGGTGCTTTTGGAGGAAAGTACGTGAATGTCGTAGAAAATTTTGCGAAGTTCGCCTATCGGACATACCCAAGGGAGACCTTAGGCCATATGCGGACGTCACCCTTTTGGGACGCACAGTTACCGGACTGGTAGATACTGGCGCCTCCTGCAGTGTGATTGCTTCCGACTTGGCAGAGTCGATTCTGAAGGATCACCGCTACCCATATGAAAAATTTCGACTGAGAGTAACAACTGCCGATAACACCGGCCATCTCACTGAAGGAAAAATCCGAGCTGAAGTCACGTTTCGTGGTCGAAACGAAAACATAGACCTGCTCATAATTCCCACTCTCAGTCAGAACCTGTACTTAGGCGTTGATTTTGTCCGAAGTTTCGAACTAGCGTCCGACTTATTTACGCCTTCTCAACGTTTATCGGCAATTACTTTTGATCTAGCGGAGCTGACCAGCCGTCACTCCTTAACTGCTGACCAGCAGTGGCGCCTCAACGCCACCATTGCAAGCTTCCCGTCTTTCGCCAAAGAGGGCTTAGGACGTACTAAAGTAATCTCACACGTCATCGACGTCGGTAACAATAAGCCTATAAAGCAAAGGCATTACCCCGTCTCTCCTGCCGTCGAGAAGCTGCTTTATAAGGAAGTAGACCGAATGCTTGCAATGGGGGTGATTGAGGAGTCACAAGGTGCGTGGTCATCACCAGTCACCTTGGTGGTAAAACCGAATAAAGTGCGCATGTGCTTAGACGCACGTAAAGTGAACGCAGTGACTGTGAAGGATGCTTATCCTTTGCCGCTCATTGACGGGATTCTGAGCCGGCTCCCCAAAGCGGAGTATATAACGAGCCTAGATCTCAAAGACGCTTTCTGGCAGATTCCCCTCGACGAAGCGTCAAAGGATAAGACAGCCTTCACAGTCCCTGGTCGGCCGTTGTATCAGTTTGTGACCATGCCCTTTGGGCTTTGTAATGCGCCACAAACTATGCAACGGCTGATGGATCGCGTAGTCCCTCCGCACCTGCAGAACCAAGTTTTCGTGCATCTGGATGACTTGTTGCTGATCACGACCACCTTTGACGAGCATTTGATGCTGCTGCAGGAAGTGGCTCTGTGTCTTCGTAAGGCAGGATTAACAATTAACGTTGAGAAGAGTAAGTTCGTCATGACGCACGTTCGTTACTTGGGACATATCATCGGAAACGGGACCATCAGAACCGACTCTGACAAGGTGGAAGCAATCGCGAGTTTTCCACAACCATCTACGGTAAAACAGCTTCGTCGCTTTTTAGGAATGTGTGGATGGTACCAGCGTTTTGTCCCCAACTATGCAACGGTCGCGTCGCCGCTGACCGACATGCTGCGTAAAGGACGTAGTTTCGTCTGGACTGAGGAAGGGGTCCTGGCCTTCAAAGCAATGAAGGATTGTTTGTCTAGAGCCCCTGTGTTACACAGCCCTGATTTTACGCGCCCATTTGCCATACAATGTGACGCAAGTCAACATGGCATCGGCGCAGTGTTAACGCAGACAGTTGACGACGGGCAAGAGGTCCCCATTGCTTTCATGTCCAGGAAACTTAACTCAGCCCAGCGAAACTACTCCGTTACCGAACAAGAATGTTTGGCAGCGGTGACGGCAGTAAAAAAATTTAGGGCTTATGTTGAAGGCCAAGATTTCAGTATAGTAACGGACCACGCGTCCCTGAAATGGCTGATGAGTCAGTCGGACTTACAGGGTAGATTGGCTCGTTGGGCCTTAAAATTACAAGGGTTTCGCTTTACTATCACTCACCGAAAAGGGAGCCAGCACGTGGTTCCAGACACTCTGTCTCGAGTCTACTGCTCAGAGTCTCTGACGGTACAAGATCCGTTCTACAGTTCCGTTGAAGTTGATCTGAACTCAACTCATTTTAAATCCGCAGAGTACAAAGAGTTGGTGGATCGCATAGAAGCTAATCGACATGTTTTCCCAGATCTCAAAACCACCGATGGATACGTGTATAGACGCAGTGAACACGCGACCGGAAACGAAGCTCAAGAACATATGGCATGGAAGCTATGGGTACCGAGTGGGCTTACCCAAGAATTGTTACGCCGTGCACACGAGCACCCACTTTGTGCGCATGGAGGGACCGCCAAAACTCTGCAACGCCTAAGGGTGTTGTTTTTCTGGCCTAACATGGCCAAAGACGTCGGTGAATATGTCTCCTCCTGCGGCGTGTGCAAACAAACCAAAGCTCCGAATCAAACTCTTCGACCGCCTATTGAGAACAGGTTCGTTTCCGATCGAGTGTTCCAGCGCCTATACATGGATCTGTTGGGTCCGTTCCCGCGATCCAAATCGGGAAACATCGGAGCCATTGTGTTAGTCGATCACCTCTCAAAATATTGCTTCGTGGAACCAATTCGAAAATTTACCGCAGAGATCTTGACCAGTTGGCTCGAGACTAGAGTGTTCCACGTGTTTGGAGTGCCTGAGACCATTTTGACTGACAATGGACAACAATTTAAGGCACATGTTTTCAACGCTATGCTTGAACGGTACGGAGTGCAACATTTGTACACGGCTGTATATTCACCACAGGCCAACGCATCCGAACGGGTGAATCGTTCCATAGTAGCCGCTATCCGTGCGTACGTGCATCCAACGCAAAATAATTGGGACGCAAAGTTGTCGCACATCAGCTGTGCACTCCGTTCCGCTCAGCATGCGTCGATAAAGATGTCGCCCTACTTTGTTGTCTTTGGTCAGTCAATGGTCACCAATGGTAACACATATTCACTGCTGCGGAATTTACAACTTCTGGGGGAGAACATTAAGGTCATGGACCCGGTCGACAAATTCGACATATTGCGACAAGAAGCCCGAAAGAATTTACAACTGGCCTACGACAAATATGCCGGACAATATAATTTACGCTCTAAACAAGTTGAATTCCAGCCTGGAGATGAAGTGTTTCGCCGGAACTTTGCTCAAAGCAACGCGGCCGAACACTACAACTCCAAGCTGGACTTCAAATTTGTCAAGAGCCGAGTCGTAAAAAAGGCGGGCCACAATAGGTATCTAATGTCGGACTTGCAAGGAAAACCTGTAGGCATTTTCCATGCAAAGGACCTCCGGCGATGACAAGCGACCACAGGGCTTACGATTCCCTCAGCTCCTTCCTTGGATGAAATCCTGCGGAAAGGACCTGTGTTGTAACACGGCCACACAACACCGGCCTCCGAATACGTGCTAGTCGCTGTTCGCTGCTATGGTTGTGTTCATGGCGTTGCATGACAGGTCTGATGTCTGAAGTTGGCGGCGCTCTGGCTGACAGCTCCGAAATGGAACGGGCCGCTACACGGCCGCGTGTTGAGTGGTGCGTGGCTTCCGTTTCATTTGGAGAAGAAAAGTCGCCGAGTGAGTTGTTCTCGTTCTGTTTCACCGTCACAAGCGAATTCTCATGGACAAGTGGAGTTCTGGAAATTAATCGCTTTGGTGCTATAAATTCGCAAATTTCGTCGCGTGTACTTTTTCGTTTAGCCATTCTCAGTTAGTCAGTTGTCGGAGAATGTTCGTGCATTGTGGTTTCGAATAAGGATGAAGGATACGCGGTCAAGGATAGTAGGAGCCTTCCGAATTGGTCAAAGTGTCCGACGAATTGCCCCGATAGCAAGTTACGGCTACGGTTGACTCGCCTGAACGCTTACCCGTTTATCTTGGATGTCGTCTTCCGTTTACGGAAGTCTGAGTAATTTCACCGTTCTCAGAATGCCAACAAGTGCTCGCTAGACGTGTCACCCGCGTTTGTCGCTCGTTTTCGCAGGCTTGCCCACAGCCGCTCGAATTCCGGTTGATCCTGATTGCACGCGCGCATCCATCATTTAGTGACTATGGAAAATTCTAGCCGCTCGTGCATTCGCTAATAACTGTTCTTCATGCGGTTGCCGTAGCAGAGTGCAGCACATTTGCGTAATTTTTAGTGAATTGTGTGCTCCGTGGCTTTCCCGCAGTCAAGAAAAAGTAACGTGATATACGCTAAAAATTTGCTGAAACGCGGGTAAGTCGCCAACCAATTGTTACGTCTCGCCAAACTAATTCTTGAATTAATTGCAATTTCTTTGCAAATCCATTAGCACGAGAGTCGACGGTGCGACAACGTCGACCGTGTCGCGGTCTATAAAAATTCGAGTCGCGGTCCACAGGAGCGCTGGCTATTGGGCCCATCGAGACTACCCCCCCTCCCCGCAGTGTACGTGCTGGTGATAACCTTTTTTTTTGGTCTTGACGTCGTACAGAAGTGGGTGTACGCATTGATTCCGGCGATTTGGCATACCTGTCATGTCTGGCACGCGAAACTTTTGAGAGGATAGCGCAATATTTTCGAATTGAATGGTTCAAAGGTCTAACGATTGTTGCATCGAATGATATCAAGGAAGAGACGATATTGAGTTTAAATGAACAAGGACATAAGATCGATTGTTTTGGAATTGGAACACATTTGGTTACATGTCAAAGACACCCATCGGAGAGCTGTCCAGATCGCGTATTTACAAACCCTAGTTCAACTGGAGGCATCATTGCCTCCAACTCCGCTCGGGTTTGTAAAGCAAATTCCACTTACAAACCCTTGTTCAGTACGAGGCATCCGAATGTTGCTGAACATTTTCCGCAACTTTTATGTGGCTAACAGCAGTAGACGGCATTTGAGTGTACATATTGTGCACAATGGAGTTTTTGGGCGATTTTGTGTATTGCTTGCAAATGCTAGTGCAATACGAGGCAAATGAATTTTAATACGTACAATGAAGAGATTTTGGCCGATCTTGTGTAGCGCTTGCAAATTCTAGTGCAGTACGAGGCAACTGAAGTTTTTTACGTACAATGAAGAGTTTTTCGCCGATTTCGTGCAACGCTTGCAAAGACTAGTGCAATACGAGGCAAATGAATTTTAATACGTACAATGAAGAGATTTTGGCCGATCTTGTGTAGCGCTTGCAAATTCTAGGGCAGTACGAGGCAACTGAAGTTTTTTACGTACAATGAAGAGTTTTTCGTGTGAAAAGGAGGCATACGTAACATTATCGAATGCACAAAAAAATCCCCTTGACCGCCAAGTTACGCATCTTTACGAGCAATGGCGTCGTCAAACGTACGGATCGCGTGACATGCGTGATGTTTTTCAGATTTTACAACGTAAGAAGCTAGAGATGGCGAACGCGAACGTAGAGATGTTAATAAATGAAGAGCCAACCACTTGCATTATAATAACACCTATTATGCAAAGAGTATTCTTGTCTGGTTTGGCTGATGAAATGGTATTCATTGACACAAGTGCATCTTGCGATCAGACAAATACATGCGTTACATTTATTTTTGCCGCTTCGAAAATTGGAGCATTGCCAGTCGCGGTAATTTTGCACACTAGTCAGTCCGAAGAAAACTACAGACATTGCTTCTATTCTGTTCAAAAAATTTTGCAGGAGACTTGCCATAAAGTGTTCCAGCCAAAAGTAATTATGACGGATGATAGCAATGCTGAAAGGAACGCTTTACGTACTGTATTCCCGAATAGCAGAATGCTCCTTTGCATTTTCCACGTTAACCAAGCACTTTGGCGTTGGTTGTGGCAAAGCGAGCACAATGTTTGCAAGGATGATCGGAAACAAATCATGCAAAAGTTTCGGACGATAATGAATGCCGAAACCATAATGCAGGCCGAAATTAATATGTCGCAATTCCAAATGGATCAGAGGGTGCAAAATAATGCAAAACTCAATAGACATGTATTGAATTTGTGGGGGCGGCGTGAAGAATGGTGTTTGGCCTATCGCGCTGAAGTTCTGACACGTGGAAATCACACCAATAATTATTGCGAAGCATCGATAAGAATTTTTAAGGATGTTGTCCTCCAGCGTTGCAAGGTATTCAATATGTGTGCATTGGTGGACTTTATCGCAAAAACCTTTGAAGCTTACCATAAAAAGAGATTGATTCAATATGCCAATGGAAGAGCAAGGCATCTTACGTTAGCTTATGAAAAATTTCGGAAGGGTTGTAAGATTACGGGTATAATTCAGGTTGGTGATAACAATTTTCTCATCAAAGACAATATAAATGAGTACTGCGTTAACACCGATTTAGCTGTATGTGACTGTAGTTATGGAGTTGGAGGACGTTTTTGCAAGCATTTTTGTGCGGTTGAAGAAAAATATGGCATAAGAGTTGCAACGTCGTTGCAATTAAGTGACACAGACCGTCACCAATATGCAAAATATGCGCTTGGCGAAGAATTTTCCGAGTCCTTTTTTGATAACATTACTGGTGACTCTATTCAAGGTTTAATAACGCAGGATAACGCACTAGACGAAGTGCCAGAGGCATTTGATTTGCCAGTAAGCTCAGAAACACAAAACACAATCTCTGATGAAAGTTACGACAATGCTGTCGCAAACATAAAAGACAACTGGGAAAGAATAGCGCGTATATTAGGTAGCAATCGAAATCCTGACCATACGCGCATTCTCACAAAATTTAGCAAGGACCTCTCACTGCTGCAAACACCATCTAATATTATATCCTTTATTGCTAAAAAGAGCGTTTCGCGAAGATCGCGAAAAATCGCAGTGCAACCCACTGCTATCGCTCGTCGCAAAGAGAGGGGTCTTCCAACAGCTGGAAAAAGCACAAAGAAAAAGCGTATTCACAACATCAGCCAAAATATACATCACAACGAGCCACCAGCAAAAAAGCATTAATTGTACAAATTGGAATGTGAAAAAATTATACAGAGAGACTACCATGTAAAAAGAATAGTACATACACTATATTTTCTTCAGCGATTAGCTGCCACAAGCATTTAAAGGTTAAAAGAATCCCCCTTAAGACTATTTGACTTTTACTATCTCCATAACTTCAGGTAGAATACGAAATAAAATTAAAATTCATTTGCCTTCTATTGCACTAGTCTTTGCAAGCGCTGCACGAAATCGGCGAAAAGCTCTTCATTGTACGTAAAAAACTTCAGTTGCCTCGTACTGCACTAGAATTTGCAAGCGCTACACAAGATCGGCCAAAATCTCTTGATTGTACGTATTAAAATTCATTTGCCTTCTATTGCACTATAGTCCAATAATATCGTATTTTCGTCAGGAAAAAAATACAGAAGTTTATTTCTCAATTTTGTTATATGTATTTTGGGGCGCTGATTCCGAATATCAACTTTGCACCCTAAAAAACGTGCCGCAACCTTTAAAAAAGGGGGGAAGGGGGGCATTTTTTAGGTTTTTTGCGATTATGTATTTCAAAAACGGTAAGAGATACAGAAAAATGGTCTGAGGACGAAAAAAACTACATAAAATTATCTGTGCAATGATATATAACACATTAGAGTTTAATTGCATATTTCGGCGTTAGAATAGAACATAAATTAGAATATTTTCATTTTAGACCTTTTTTAAAAGCTCCATAACTTTTCAAAGATTGTTAGTTCAGCCGTAAAATTTTGTACACGTATTAACAGCAAGTTTAAGATAATTTTAACGTATACGCTGAGTCGCTCCGGTCAAGGACCCCCATTATCCCCCCATTTAAATTTGTCAAAACGACATGTCCATATCTCCCCCCGAAATTGGAGCAGAGTGCTAAATTTTGGTTTGTTGCGATTGGAGGTCATAGTCACCCCACCCACCAAAAATCAGCTTGTTTGGATAAAAACTAAGGGTACCTCCCATACAAAGTGACCCATGACAACTTTGTTTTACAGTTTATAAAATGAGTAGTACGTAGTTGTACGTAGAACAAACTCTTGATGGGTCACTTTGTATGGGAGATACCCTTAGTTTTTATCCGAATGAGCTGATTTTTGGTGGGTGGGGTGACTATGACCTCCAATCGCAACAAACCAAAATTTAGCACTCTGCTCCAATTTTGGGGGGAGTTATGGATAGGCAGTTTTGAAAATTTAAATGGGGGGATAATGGAGGTCCTTGACCGGAGCGACTCAATGTTTACGTTAAAATTATCTTAAACTTGTTGTGAGTACTTATATAAAATTATACGGATGAACTGGCGTTCTTTCAAAAGTTATGGAGCTTTTAAAAAAGGTCTAAAATGAAAATATTCTAATTTATGTTCTATTCTAACGCCGAAAAATTCAATTAAACTCTAATGTGTTATATATCGTTGCAAAGATAATTTTATGTAGTTTTTTTCGTCCTCAGACCATTTTTCTGTATCTCTTACCGTTTTTGAAATAATCGCAAAACACCGAAAAAATGCCCCCCTTTCCCCCCGCTTTTAAAGGTTGCGGCACTTCTTTTTAGGGTGCAAAGTTCATAATCGGAATCAGCGTCCCATAATACATAAAGAAAGAGTGAGAAAAAAACTTCTGTATTTTTTTCACGGATTGGTACTAAATCGACACGATATTACTGAACTACTAGTCTTTGCAAGCGCTGCACGAAATCGGCGAAAAACTCTTCATTGTACGTAAAAAACTTCAGTTGCCTCGTACTGCACTAGAATTTGCAAGCGCTACACAAGATCGGCCAAAATCTCTTCATTGTACGTATTAAAATTCATTTGCCTCGTATTGCACTAGTCTTTGCAAGCGTTGCACGAAATCGGCGAAAAACTCTTCATTGTACGTAAAAAACTTCAGTTGCCTCGTACTGCACTAGAATTTGCAAGCGCTACACAAGATCGGCCAAAATCTCTTCATTGTACGTATTAAAATTAATTTGCCTCGTATTGCACTAGTCTTTGCAAGCGCTGCACGAAATCGGCGAAAAACTCTTCATTGTACGTAAAAAACTTCAGTTGCCTCGTACTGCACTAGAATTTGCAAGCGCTACACAAGATCGCCCAAAATCTCTTCATTGTACGTATTAAAATTAATTTGCCTCGTATTGCACTAGTCTTTGCAAGCGCTGCACGAAATCGGCGAAAAACTCTTCATTGTACGTAAAAAACTTCAGTTGCCTCGTACTGTACTAGAATTTGCAAGCGCTACACAAGATCGGCCAAAATCTCTTCATTGTACGTATTAAAATTCATTTGCCTTCTATTGCACTAGTCTTCATTGTACGTATTAAAATTCATTTGCCTTCTATTGCACTAGTCTTTGCAAGCGCTGCACGAAATCGGCGAAAAACTCTTCATTGTACGTAAAAAACTTCCGTTGCCTCGTACTGTACTAGAATTTGCAAGCGCTACACAAGATCGGCCAAAATCTCTTCATTGTACGTATTAAAATTAATTTGCCTCGTATTGCACTAGTCTTTGCAAGCGCTGCACGAAATCGGCGAAAAACTCTTCATTGTACGTAAAAAACTTCAGTTGCCTCGTACTGCACTAGAATTTGCAAGCGCTACACAAGATCGGCCAAAATCTCTTCATTGTACGTATTAAAATTAATTTGCCTCGTATTGCACTAGTCTTTGCAAGCGCTGCACGAAATCGGCGAAAAACTCTTCATTGTACGTAAAAAACTTCAGTTGCCTCGTACTGCACTAGAATTTGCAAGCGCTACACAAGATCGGCCAAAATCTCTTCATTGTACGTATTAAAATTAATTTGCCTCGTATTGCACTAGTCTTTGCAAGCGCTGCACGAAATCGGCGAAAAACTCTTCATTGTACGTAAAAAACTTCAGTTGCCTCGTACTGCACTAGAATTTGCAAGCGCTACACAAGATCGGCCAAAATCTCTTCATTGTACGTATTAAAATTAATTTGCCTCGTATTGCACTAGTCTTTGCAAGCGCTGCACGAAATCGGCGAAAAACTCTTCATTGTACGTAAAAAACTTCAGTTGCCTCGTACTGCACTAGAATTTGCAAGCGCTACACAAGATCGGCCAAAATCTCTTCATTGTACGTATTAAAATTAATTTGCCTCGTATTGCACTAGTCTTTGCAAGCGCTGCACGAAATCGGCGAAAAACTCTTCATTGTACGTAAAAAACTTCAGTTGCCTCGTACTGCACTAGAATTTGCAAGCGCTACACAAGATCGGCCAAAATCTCTTCATTGTACGTATTAAAATTAATTTGCCTCGTATTGCACTAGTCTTTGCAAGCGCTGCACGAAATCGGCGAAAAACTCTTCATTGTACGTAAAAAACTTCAATTGCCTCGTATTGCACTAGCATTTGCAAGCAATACACAAAATCGCCCAAAAACTCCATTGTGCACAATATGTACACTCAAATGCCGTCTACTGCTGTTAGCCACATAAAAGTTGCGGAAAATGTTCAGAAACATTCGGATGCCTCGTACTGAACAAGGGTTTGTAAGTGGAATTTGCTTTACAAACCCGAGCGGAGTTGGAGGCAATGATGCCTCCAGTTGAACTAGGGTTTGTAAATACGCGTCCAGATCAATGTAAGTGGTAATTGTAAGAACAATGAACATTCGACGAATAAATTATTGCTTATGACCAGTAGGATTGCATAAAATGGCATAGTCCGTATTTTTTTGAGAGAGATATGGAATTCAATCGTTGATTGTTTTTTTAGACGGGACGTAACATGATAAAAGTTATTTAGTGATACGGAATATTATAATACATAATTTAAATTATATATATATAAATGGTTACAAATGCTACTAAAGTAAAAATATTAAACGGTTGATAGTACCATGGTTAATATACCAATCACATATTTACGACACAAGCTACTGATAAAGTTGAAATGGGAAATAACGTATTTTCAAATGCGTTTTTTTTTATATATATTTTTTTTTGATAAATGCAGAAAACACTGACGCACTATTTATATCCACCTTTTTATTATTGCCGTATATGGTAGCGTACATTTTTAAATACACTTACATATATATTAGACCTTATTATCTACGCAATAATACTTGTTACACGTGATTTCAAAACTAAACAATTATTTCGGTCATAATGAAAAAGGCAATTTAGTTTTGAGTTTCCATCTGTTATAGTTAACTGAAAGACATATATTATGTATATAGAGGAAATCTATAATCTGCAGTTATTTACCATAAATACCTTAAAATTATTTGAAATAATATTTTTTTTTTTCATTTTATATAGAAATTAGTGTTTCGGTTAATGTATGTATAAGTTAATGATAATCCTAGGTATCGCTTCGGTCTCCTTTTCTCTATGCTTGACCTCATTAAGGCTCGTCGTGTCCCTCCCCTCTCCGGTGCGCACCCTAGGGTTTGAAGGTTAGATCTCACACTGTAAATAAAAGAAGAAAAGTAGACCTGAGTGTTGACTAAATATAGCAATACTATGTATTAATAGATATATGTTAAGATCTAAACGACATGTCAACATATAATTATACCCCCAACTTGAAAAGTCATGCAATTATAACGTAATGAATTCCACATAAACCTACCGTGTTTGCTTTCCTGCTTCCTCCCCAGATGGATCATCCTCGTTCGCCAATGAAGCCGCCTCATTAGCGGCTTTTTGCTTGTTTCAGGAATGCTTCGTTGGTTGATTGTCGAAGTCGCTTTTCTCTCCATTTTTCTTTTCAGCTTCTGTTCAGGTTGTTACTGGCCTGGCAGATATCCGCGTGCAACAATTTTCTTACTGTAACACCGCCGATCGCTAGACCCCTCTTCTTTCATGGAACCCGACCCACATTCCCGGTAGCTGAGCTCGGGCACCGGCACGCGACGGGGTCACTGGATGTCACCAATTGTCTCCACCTGTCATGGAGGACAAGAAAAATTATTTTTGTGAAAAATACGGCTATGGTTACAAAACTGTCGTTTAAACTGCAGTTCATTGTGAAAAATTAAACGGTCGTCGTTGGCCGTTTAACTAATGATTTTTAGCCCAAGAAAAATATATCAAAAAAAGGCAATCGGGCGGCAAAGATAATAAATTTCTAATTTTTTGATGGGGATGGACCTCTGACCAGTAGGCGGCCTGCAACATGAGGGAAAAATGTAGAAAGGTGGTATTTTGTCAGTTTTGGATTGTTTCGAAATCGGCAAAGATACCGCAAAGTAGTATGCAATTTTTTTTTGCATTGATGTATAATATAGGCGTCACACCTTTTCTTTTAAAAGTTAGATGCTCAGGGTGTCCAACTTATTTTTACGAGGGTTACACTATTGGCTTGCAATGGCGGGCAAAACATGCTTCATGCTGGAGAAGACATTAATTATTTCATGTTTTTTATTATTTTTAACGCTAAGGAGAAACATTTTTAACGATGCAAACATTCACTGTTACTTGACGACGACCGTTTAATTTTTCACATTGAACATGGATGGTCCGATCTAGGTAGATACATTGGAGTCAATTTTCGAAATCCCTCTCCTTCGCAAATATCTTTAATTTTATTAATTTTAAATTATTGATATTTGTAAAAATCGACAAATTCAAAACTTGAAAGGATGCCGTAGGAACATTTTTAGAAAACTTTCCAATATAACAATTAGCGGCGACAGTGGGTGAGCATATATATACATAATTTGATATATTTTTTATACCTAACCGCATTACGGGAGCTTAGAACTCTATAATTGGCTGATGGGGCGGTTAACCCAGGTTGAGTTAGTTTTTTGAATAGAGAGATAGAAAGCAAGAACCCGACAGTTTCTTTAGGTTTATCTGCACAGTTGGTAGCAGCATATCAAAAATCGGCAGAAGAACGGGAATCCAACTTCGATTTATGATCTTTACGAACGTTTAACTTCAGTGATACAAAACATTTCATTAAAGAGTCATGTGAAGTTAGCCGCCTAATTCTTCGAATCACTTCAGAAACCGTTTGTGTGGAGGCGGCTACGTTTGTGCATGATTGTGCAACAATAATTTTCGTTTGTGCATCGCTAATTACTCATGTGAAGTTAGCCGCCTAATTCTTCGAATCGCTTTGGAAACGTTTGTGTGGGGGCGGCTACGTTTGTGCATGATTGTGCAACAAAAATTTTCGTTTGTGCATCGCTAATTATTTAATTATAGCACTTCGGAAAACTTCGAATGTGAAGTTAGCCGCCATTTTTTAAATATGGTCGGATAAGTATAAATTTGGCATCAATCGATCGGAAATCGTTTGTGCATTGATTTTTGTGTTTGTGCATCCTGAAAACGCAAGGATGCAGGAGTAATTAAATAAAAACTCGCCTGGTTTGAATCTTTGCTAAGAGTGATATTGTGCACACAAACACTTCCTGTAAATATTACTTCAAATCACATCCGGAACCGTTTGTGTGGGGGCGGCTACGTGTGTGCTTGATTGTGCAACAATAATTTTCGTTTGTGCATCGCTAATTATTTAATTATAGCACTTCGGAAAACTTCGAATGTGAAGTTAGCCGCCATTTTTTAAATATGGTCGGATAAGTATAAATTTGGCATCAATCGATCGGAAATCGTTTGTGCATTGATTTTTGTGTTTGTGCATCCTGAAAACGCAAGGACGCAGGAGTAATTAAATAAAAACTCGCCTGGTTTGAATCTTTGCTAAGAGTGATATTGTGCACACAAACACTTCCTGTAAATATTACTTCAAATCACATCCGGAACCGTTTGTGTGGGGGCGGCTACGTGTGTGCTTGATTGTGCAACAATAATTTTCGTTTGTGCATCGCTAATTATTTAATTATAGCACTTCGGAAAACTTCGAATGTGAAGTTAGCCGCCATTTTTTAAATATGGTCGGATAAGTATAAATTTGGTATCAATCGATCGGAAATCGTTTGTGCATTGATTTTTTGCGTTTGTGCATCCTGAAAACGCAAGGACACAGGAGTAATTAAGTAAAAACCAACCTGGTTTGAATCTTAGCTAAGTGGGATATTGTAAACACAAACACTTCCTGTAAATATTACTTCAAATCACACCCGGAACCGTTTGTGTGGGGGCGGCTATGTTTTTGCATGATTGTGCGACAATAATTTTCGTTTGTGCATCGCCAATTATTTAATTATAGCTCTTCGGAAAACTTTTTAAACACGACTGGTTTGAATTTTAGCTAAGAGCGATATATTGTGAATACCAGATGTGAACCATTAAGCTCCATCCAGACTGGCTGCTGTCCAAACTGGCCGCCATTTGGTTGGCCGTCTTGTTTTGATATTCAATACGGCAACTCAATCATATGGCAGCTAACGCTTTGTGTGAAATTGAATAATTCTTCAAAAATAAAGTTTGGTTTTCGACCTCCATTTGGTAGCTAATGTAAATGCTAAGTAGTTTGCAAATCCCATTTAGAAGGCTGTTTAGATGAGATGTCAAATGTCGTACAGATCGTGTCATTACCGAGATAAATGAGTTGTTTTTTCATGTAGCACATGTACGTTTGCGAAAAATAAAATGAAATGAAATAACAGCATGTTCACACTGCGGTTAATGTGATGAAAAGCGAAAAGCTTCCAACGCAAGAAAGAAATCTTAGTATTAAAATTGAGAGATTGGTTTCGTGTTGTTTGATGCTGTTTATTGTTTGTTTTCATATCGGCTCCGATTTATATGAGGACATTTATGTTGATAACTTTTATCAACAAGTTATAGTGTTATAGATTTGTAAATATTATTACCACGAGAAAACAGGGGTGCCATTCTGGGTGGGCAACCCCAATTTATTTTTCTTATTTTTGACCTCAAATTCGGAATCAGCGCGCCAAATTTACCTAGTGTTTCTGCCACGCCAATAGGACGAGTATTTCCCCGAGAAATCAGGGGTACCAATTTGGGGCGGGGAAGCCTAACATTTTTTTCTTCTTTTTAACCTCAAATTCGGAGTCAGCGCGCCAAATTTACCTAGTGTTTCTGCCACGCCGATTGGACGAGTATTTCCCCGAGAAAACAGGAGTACCAATTTGGGGTGGGGAGGCTTAAAATTTTTTTTTCTTGTTTTTGGCCTTAAATTCGGAGTTAGCAACCCAAATTTACCTAACATAATATTAACCCAAACACAATTACGCCAGGAAATTTGAACAAAAATTTGGCCAAACTTCAGAAAAAAGCTGGATTTTTGCATGAGCCTTCCTTTTGAGGTCCCAAACAAGACCCTAAAAGTCCCTGCCTCTACGAGTGCCGCTCGACCCTCGAAAACAGGTTTTTTTGAATATTTCGGTAACGGTAGCATATACAAAAAAGTGGTGTATGGCAAATTTGAAGCTATTGTGCTTTCTCAATAAACGATGGAACGACCGAGTACTTTCGGGCACTCCTAACGGCGCCTGAGGTTTTCTTGGAGAAATCTGTAGCTTCTGTGGCTGTTAGTAAGACGCCAAGTATCCCCAAAGTTGGGTGCCCCCTAACGAAGTTATGAGGGTCCAAACAACCAATTAAGCAGTTTCTGGGGAATCTCTATAACGGTAACGTGCATCGAAAACTGTTATATGTCGAATTTGTAGCTTGTACAACGCTTAATTAAATATCCCAATTTCAGATTGATGCGTGCAATGCTAAGGGCGCGATGAGGGTCCGTAGAGGCGGGGACCTCGAAAGGAAGGCTCATACAAAAATCCAGCTTTCCCCTAATTTTTCTGAAGTTTGGCCAAATTTTTGTTCAAATTTAATGGCGTAATTGTGTTGGGGTTAATATTATGTTAGGTAAATTTGGGTTGCTAACTCCAAATTTATAGTCAAAAACAAGAAAAAAATGTTAAGCCTCCCCTCCCCAAATTGGTACCCCTGTTTTGTCGGGGATATACTCGTCCAATCGGCGTGGCAGAAACACTAGGTAAATTTGTGTTTTCGAGTGCATCATGGCCTTTGTTTTGCTTTCGTTGATATGTAGTCCAACTTCCTTTGCGGCGTAATTGAGGTTATGCAGAAGGCTTTTTGCATCACCCAACCTTCGAGACATGATGTTGATATCGTCGGCGTACGCTACTAATTGAGTCGACTTGATGAGTAGCGTTCCGCTGCTGTCCATATATATGGCTCGAATTACATACTCCAAAGCAAGGTTGAAGAGCGTCGGCGTCAGCCCGTCGCCCTGCTTGAGTCCAGTACGAGTTTTAAATAGGTCAGTGAGTCGGTTCTGCACTCTGACCTGCGAGACGGTACTAGTCATCGTCATCCTTGTGAGACGCACTAACTTTGCCGGTATACCAAAATGCAGCATAATGTTGTACAGTACACTTCGATCGATACTGTCGTATGCCTGCTTGAAGTCGACAAAGATTTGGTATACGTCGATGTTATATTCCCAGCACTTTTGGAGTAGTAGCTTCACTGTGAAAAGCTGATCGGTCGTTGAGCGACCAGGTCTGAAGCCACCTTGATACTCGCCAATGATTCGTCCTGCGTACGGATTAATTCTCTTTTCAAGAATATTAGATAATATCTTATAGGCCGTACAAACTAATGATATGCCCCTGTAATTCTCACACTTCAGCTTGTCACCATTTTTGTGGATTGGGCAGATTATGCTTTTGCGCCAATCTTCGGGGATTACCTCGTCGTTCCATATTTTCAGCAGTAGCACATGTATAGCGTTGGTCAGGCGCGTTCCACCATGCTTCAGCAGTTCTGCTGGGATCTCGTCAGCGCCGGGCGCTTTATTAATTTGAAGCGACTGTATGGCAAGACTCACCTCGTCTACTGTTGGGGGTAGAACGGGAGGGCCTGTTTCGGCTAACTGCTCAAGAGCTGGCTCCACGGGGGATGTTGATGGTGCATTGAGGAGCTCTTCAAAATGCGAGGCCCATCGTTTGTTGACGCTTTCGATGTCACTGATGATGTTACCATCCTTGTCCTTACATAGGCTTGTTCTGGGTTGATATCCGTTCTTGATATTATTTAGAAGTTTGTACGCCTGTCTAATGTTCTTACTGGCTAATCTTTGGTTTATTTGCTGTAACTGCTCGTCAAAATGTTTGCGTTTCTTACGTTTAATTAACCTATTAGATACTCGCCGAAGTTCGTTGTATCTTTCTTTCTTGCCTCTGGATGCGCGTTGTGTGTATTGGCGATAGGCTTCTTTTTTCGCCTCAATCGAGGCCCTGCATTCGTCCTCGAACCAGTCTGCTCGTCTGTGCCGGCCTTTATAGCCCACGACCTCTTCTGCTACTCCTTTGATGCTGTCTTTGAGCTCCTCCCAGAACTCATGGATGCCTAAATTATTGATGTTAGCAAGCATGGGCGACAGTTTTTCCTTAAGTGCTGTAGTATACGCAGCCGCCATGGCGTCATCAATCAAATTGTCAACCTCGAAGATCTTGGCAGGGTTGATTCTCGTTAGATGCACCGAAGAGATTCTGCACCTGTAGGTCGTCTTCACCAAATAGTGATCGGTATCGCAGTTGGCTCCTCGATAGGACCGAACAACTGGGACATTAGAAGCCCATCTCCTGCTGATCAGTACGTGGTCGATCTGGTTCAGGATGTACTCATCTGGAGACTTCTAGGTCTGTTTATGGATTCGTCGATGAGGGAAGCATGTAGAGCTTATTACCAGGTCTCTGCCGCTCGCGAAGTCGATAAGACGCTGACCGTTGTTGTTGTTTTCGTCGTGGAGGCTATGACCTTCAGTAGTTCCCCTATGCCAGCTTTCGTTTCCGACTTTGGCGTTAAAGTCTCCTAGCAGCAGCTTGACGCCGTTCGATGGAAGTGAGTCGAAGAGTGTTTCTAGGTCGTTGTAGAACTCGTCCTGAATCGCGTCTTCTTTTACTTCTGTAGGGGCATGCGCACTAATAAGCCAGAGATTAGCGAAACGGGTCTTAATGCGGATCGCACATAGCCGCTCGTTGATGGGTTTGAAGCCGATAACGTGGTCCTTGAGCTGCTTATTCACGATGAAAGCTACTCCAAACTCCTTGTTGCCCTCCTCTTTACCACTCGTAAAAATAGTGTGCGAATTGAGGTCGTTAATCTCGCTTGAGCCATTTAGTTTCCAGGATTGCAACTATGCTCAGCTTGTATTGTTCAACCTGATCCAGGAGGGCTCTTAAGGCCCCCGGTCTATCTATATAGCGTACATTCCAGGATCCGAAAGAGTAATCAGTTGTTCGTTTGCGGGGTCGTCGTTGTTTTGTATCCGTCCAATCCGAGGCTTTTGTTTCAGGTTTCTTGACTTGAAGTTTTTCTTAGGATGAGTTGTCGGCACATCGCTAAACCATGATAGAGTTTAATCGTTGAGTAAAGCCCATCATGGGCATGCTTCGAAGATGCTGCTTTAGTGGTTGAATTAAATGTTTTCTGTCACCTATCACATTAAGTAACCTGAGACGCTGCAGATGTTAATACAGCGCTCAGGCGCAGCGGTTACTCGGATAATGCGAGAAAGTAACGCCCCGTAGAGAGACATAGGAATTGGCCGAAGCCGTTCTCCCTATGAAACTCCTCCCGCATAGCTAAGGGTCCGCAGTTATGCCACAACTGAAGAATTTATAGGAATTAGCCGGAGCCTTTCAACCTTTATCTTCCCCCCTTACGGTACGGTAAACGTACATGTGCTACATGAAAAAAAACAACGCATTGATCTCGGTAATGACACGATCTGCACGACATTTGACATCTCATCTATACTGCCTTCTAAATGGGATTTTCTAACTACTTAGCATTTACATTAGCTACCAAATGGAGGTGGAAAACCAAACTTTATTTTTGAAGAATTATTCAATTTCACACAAAGCGTTAGCTGCCATATGATTGAGTTGCCGTATTGAATATCAAAACAAGACGGCCAACCAAATGGCGGCCAGTTTGGACAGCAGCCAGTCTGGATGGAGCTTAATGGTTCACATCTGGTATTCACAATATATCGCTCTTAGCTAAAATTCAAACCAGTCGTGTTTAAAAAGTTTTCCGAAGAGCTATAATTAAATAATTGGCGATGCACAAACGAAAATTATTGTCGCACAATCATGCAAAAACATAGCCGCCCCCACACAAACGGTTCCGGGTGTGATTTGAAGTAATATTTACAGGAAGTGTTTGTGTTTACAATATCCCACTTAGCTAAGATTCAAACCAGGTTGGTTTTTACTTAATTACTCCTGTGTCCTTGCGTTTTCAGGATGCACAAACGCAAAAAATCAATGCACAAACGATTTCCGATCGATTGATACCAAATTTATACTTATCCGACCATATTTAAAAAATGGCGGCTAACTTCACATTCGAAGTTTTCCGAAGTGCTATAATTAAATAATTAGCGATGCACAAACGAAAATTTTTGTTGCACAATCATGCACAAACGTAGCCGCCCCCACACAAACGTTTCCAAAGCGATTCGAAGAATTAGGCGGCTAACTTCACATGAGTGACAATCTCAGCCATTCCTCTTGTAAGAACTCTGCTATATCAGCTTCGTCAAATGAAAGTCCAAACAAAACACGTGATAATACATCATCAGATACCAACTCTTCATCTCCTTCATCTGAAAGTAAACGCATATATTCCTCAAATCATTCTTCCTCAGACGTCGTTATACTACAAGATCCTGTTTCATCTTCTTTTTCCGCAACACATCGATTTAAGCCCTTCCACGTACGTTTGCGTGAATATAACGAAGCACGCCGTCGTATTTTTAGTGTAGAAGAGTTAGTAAGAAAACGACCTAAGCGTTCTACTATACGTTTAAGACTCTTTTGGAAAAAAGTATTAGAAAATAGACGCTTTATTTGTTCCTCAATTTTCCTTGACAGACCACTGAACGACATTCGACCTTATGCTGACGTTGAAATTCTTGGTCAAAGAATTTCCGGCCTCATCGACACAGGTGCATCTAGTACAGTAGTTTCAGCAGAGTTAGCTAAGCAATTCCTTAAAAATCACCATCATCTAGTCCAACGATTTAAACTTAATATTTATACTGCTGATGGCACCTCACATTCAATTGTGGGTAAAATAAACACCGACGTCACTTTTAAGGGATGTACAAAGACAATAGATCTTCTACTGATTCCATCTTTAAGCCAAAACCTGTACCTTGGAGCAGACTTTGTTAGAAAGTTTCAGTTAGCCTCGGATCTTTTTGTGGATGCATTTTACGTTTCTGCCTTACCATCGGATATGCATACTAATAAACACCTTTTGACACCGGATCAGAGTAAGAAACTTGATGCTGTCATCGCAAGTTTCCCATCTTTTTCAGTGGAGGGCTTGGGACGAACGACCTTAGTGTCACACGCCATTGATGTCGGGGAAAACAAACCAATCAAGCAAAGACATTTTGCTGTTTCACCCGCCATCGAGAAGCTCCTCTACGCTGAAGTTGATAGGATGCTTGCGATGGGAGTGATCGAAGAGTCTAATAGCTCATGGGCGTCGCCAGTTACCTTGGTGGTAAAACCAGGCAAAGCCAGATTATGCTTAGACGCCCGTAAATTAAATGAAGTGACTGTTAAGGATGCATATCCACTACCTTTAATTGATGGTATACTTAGTCGACTTCCGAAGGCAGAATTTATCACCAGTCTCGACCTTAAGGACGCCTTCTGGCAGATCCCGTTGGAGGAGGGATCGAAGGAAAGAACAGCCTTCACGGTTCCTGGGCGACCCCTCTATCAATTTATCACCATGCCGTTTGGGTTGTGTAATGCACCCCAAACTATGCAAAGGTTGATGGATCGAGTTATACCTGCCCACTTACGTAACGAAGTTTTCGTCTACTTAGACGATTTACTCTTGGTGTCAGAGTCTTTTGAAAAACATTTAATGCTTCTACGGGAGGTAGGGTTGCGTCTTCGACGCGCTGGTCTGACTATCAATGTCGAAAAAAGTCGGTTTTTAATGAAGGAAGTCAGTTACTTAGGACACATTATTGGAAAGGGCACTATAAAAACAGATCCTAACAAGTTAAATGCAATCCATGACTTTCCTCTGCCAAAAACCATGAAGCAACTTCGTCGATTTTTAGGAATGACCGGTTGGTATCGACGGTTTGTATCCAACTATGCCACCTTATCAGCGCCTCTCACTGACATGCTACAAAAGCGTCAAAAGTTTCTATGGACTGAGGACGCCTTGAAAGCATTTGACGATTTAAAGCTACAGTTGACATCAGCGCCGGTATTACACAGCCCTGATTTCAAAAGACCATTCGCCATACATTGCGATGCAAGTAAGGAAGGCGTTGGGGCTGTGTTGATACAAATATCCGATAGTGGAGACGAAATGCCTATAGCTTTCATGTCCAAAAAGCTGTCCTCAGCCCAGAGAAACTATAGCGTAACAGAGCAGGAGTGCTTGGCAGCTGTGTTAGCCATCAAGAAATTTAGACCTTATGTTGAGGGTCAAGACTTTACAGTCATCACAGACCACGCATCCTTAAAATGGCTTATGGGACAAAAAGATTTGAACGGACGATTAGCTCGTTGGGCAGTCAAGCTTCAGGGATTTCGGTTTAAAATTGAACATAGAAAGGGAAGCTTAAACATCGTCCCAGATGCACTATCACGTGTTCACTGTGTGGATTCGTTACCTTCAACGAATCCATGTGAGAACTCCGTCGAAATTGATTTAGAATCTCATTATTTCCGTTCCGATTCATATCTTAAACTGGTGGACCAAATTGCTAGTAATCATAATCCTGACCTTAAAGTGATTGACGGGTTGGTATATAAACGGACCGAGCATTTGACTGGAAACGATGTCCAAGAAGCCTTCGCATGGAAATTATGGATTCCAAGCGAAATCACTGCCGATTTAATTCGTCGAGCCCATGATCATCCTTTGTGTGCACATGGTGGCTTGCAAAAGACTTTATACCGCTTGAGACTTTTTTATTTTTGGCCTAGGATGGTTAAAGATGTTCGAGACTTTATTTCTGCTTGTGAGATTTGCAAAAGCTCTAAATCCCCTAATACAGTTCTCCAGCCACCCATGCAAGGACACTTCACTTCAGACCGTGTCTTCCAAATGCTTTATATGGATCTTATTGGTCCTTACCCCCGATCCAAGGCAGGGAATATAGGTGCTATCGTACTACTGGACCATATGTCCAAGTTTGTATTTATTGAACCAATACGGAAATTTACGGCGGATATTCTGATTAAGTGGCTAGAGGCAAGAATATTTCATGTATTCGGTGTGCCTGAAAGTATTGTTACCGATAACGGAGTACAATTTAAATCGCTGTCCTTCAATGCATTACTGGATAAATACAGCGTTAAACATCTTTACACAGCGCTTTATTCACCGCAGGCTAACGCCTCGGAACGGGTGAATAGATCAATCGTCGCTGGAATCCGCGCGTATTTGGGATCAAATCAAAAGAATTGGGATGTTAATTTGTCAGCGATAAATTGTGCCTTGCGATCCTCTCTTCACTCCGTTATTCAGTGTTCTCCGTACATGGCTGTATTCGGTCAAACCATGGTAACCAATGGGCAAACCTACTCTCTGTTGAGGAATTTAGATCTCGTGTCCGAACCTTCCATTGACCTTGATAAAAACGCCAGTCTTTCGCTTCTGCGACATCAGATACAAGGACATATCCAAGACGCGTTTCATAAGAAAGCTCATCGATATAACCTACGATCTCGCGCAATTGACTTCGAGCCCGGAGAAATAGTTTATAGGCGAAACTTCGCTCAAAGTAAAGCCGCCAACAACTATAACGCGAAATTGGACATGAAATTCCTTAGATCCAAAATTGTAAAGAAGGTTGGGAATGGACGCTATCTGCTAAGTGACGATCAGGGGAAACATGTAGGAATATTCCATACAAAGGACTTAAAAAAGTAGCTTCAGGCCTTTTCGCAAGGTACCACCTCGCTAAATTGCCTATGTTGTTACATTCGCTCATTTTTAAACTTAGTTCCCGCCTAAAAAAACAAAAAAATATAAAACTGTTGACCTGCACTGTACCTCTGAAACGGTCCGGACCGGACAGGGAGATAGAGTGCAGTGAAAGATAGGCAGGGGGAGTTCCGTTTTGGCGCGTATGGAGTGAGCACGCTGGGAATCGCGGCTCGAGTTTTTTTTGTGATAGTCTAATTTGAATTTTGCATTGTACATTTTTTTGTTGAGTGCGGTGACGACGAAAAAAAAAACAAAAACAAACGATAAATACATCACGACAGATAAGTGCCAGTTTTTTGTCTATAATTTAAATAATTTAAATTTTCTTTTTTGAAAAATGGTGTTGTGAACACACTAATAAGTGCCTGCACGTGCTTCGGACCCCATGCGTGACTAGGAAGACTCCTTTTCCCCGACCCATTCCAGGTGAAATGAGTTAACCTCATTTACACGCGGTTGAGCTTTCTAAAAGGGCGGTTCCCGAATATTATTTTAATATCTTTTTCGGCCGAATGGAACCGCATGGTCGGGTTATAATTTTTCTTTTGTGTGGGTATAGAAGGCCGGGGTCCGCCACCATCGGGGCCCCAGGAGCAACATAAGATGTTTTTTTTTACTAGCTGTTGCCAACTTAGTATATTTCCAAATTTTTGTCCTTCTTGCTTTTTTCGGGCTTCCCAGGCATGTGAGTATCTTCTTTTAAATGTGAGTGGACTGGGGCTACAGGCGGCAACTTCCCACCCCATTTCTCCCGACGCAGAGCTACAGCGAGCACATGCCGACGCTTAGCCTGTAGAGAAGCCATTTTCACTTTTATCCTCTAACCTTCACGGTACCCTGGCTTCGTCCCCTTTCGACATCTTGGATGTCAAGTCCACGTATATCACACAATTTCAGATTGATGCGTGCAATGCTAAGGGCGCTATGAGGGTCCGTAGAGGCGGGGGCTTTAAGGGTCTTGTTTGGGACCTCGAAAGGAAGGCTCATACAAAAATCCAGCTTTCCCCTAATTTTTCTGAAGTTTGGCCAAATTTTTGTTCAAATTTAATGGCGTAACTGTGTTTGGGTTAATATTATGTTAGGTAAATTTGGGTTGCTAACTCCGAATTTATAGTCAAAAACAAGAAAAAAATGTTAAGCCTCCCCTCCCCAAATTGGTACCCCTGTTTTGTCGGGGAAATACTCGTCCAATCGGCGTGGCAGAAACACTAGGTAAATTTGGCGCGCTGATTCCGAATTTGAGGTAAAAAACAAGAAAAAAAATTTCGGCTTCCCCGCCCCAAATTGGTACTTGTCCCATCGGCGTGGCAGAAACACTAGGTAAATTTGTGTTTTCGAGTGCATCATGGCCTTTGTTTTGCTTTCGTTGATATGTAGTCCAACTTCCTTTGCGGCGTTATTGAGGTTATGCAGAAGGCTTTCTGCATCACCCAACCTTCGAGACATGATGTTGATATCGTCGGCGTACGCTACTAATTGAGTCAACTTGATGAGTAGCGTTCCGCTGCTGTCCATATATATGGCTCGAATTACATACTCCAAAGCAAGGTTGAAGAGCGTCGGCGTCAGCCCGTCGCGTCGCCCTGCTTGAGTCCAGTACGAGTTTTAAATAGGTCAGTGAGTCGGTTCTGCACTCTGACCTGCGAGACGGTATTAGTCATCGTCATCCTTGTGAGTCGCACTATCTTTGCCGGTATACCAAAATGCAGCATAATGTTGTACAGTACACTTCGATCGATACTGTCGTATGCCTGCTTGAAGTCGACAAAGATTTGGTATACGTCGATGTTATATTCCCAGCACTTTTGGAGTAGTAGCTTCACTGTGAAAAGCTGATCGGTCGTTGAGCGACCAGGTCTGAAGCCACCTTGATACTCGCCAATGATTCGTCCTGCGTACGGATTAATTCTCTTTTCAAGAATATTAGATAATATCTTATAGGCCGTACAAACTAATGATATGCCACTGTAATTCTCACACTTCAGCTTGTCACCATTTTTGTGGATTGGGCAAATTATGCTTTTGCGCCAATCTTCGGGGATTACCTCGTCGTTCCATATTTTCAGCAGTAGCACATGTATAGCGTTGGTCAGGCACATTCCACCATGCTTCAGCAGTTCTGCTGGGATCTCGTCAGCGCCGGGCGCTTTATTATTTTGAAGCGACTGTATGGCAAGACTCACCTCGTCTACTATTTGGGGTAGAACGGGAGGGCCTGGTTCGGCTAACTGCTGAAGAGCTGGCTCCGCGGGGGATGTTGATGGTGCATTGAGGTGCTCTTCGAAATGCGAGGCCCATCGTTTGTTGACGCTTTCGATGTCGCTGATGATGTTACCATCCTTGTCCTTACATAGGCTTGTTCTGGGTTGATATCCGTTCTTGATATTATTTAGAAGTTTGTACGCCTGTCTAATGTTCTTACTGGCTAATCTTTGGTTTATTTGCTGTAACTGCTCGTCAAAATGTTTGCGTTTCTTACGTTTAATTAACCTATTAGATACTCGCCGAAGTTCGTTGTATCTTTCTTTCTTGGCTCTGGATGCGCGTTGTGTGTATTGGCGAAAGGCTTCTTTTTTCGCCTCAATCGAGGCCCTGCATTCGTCGTCGAACCAGTCTGCGCCGGCCTTTATAGCCCACGACCTCTTCTGCTACTCCTTTGATGCTGTCTTTGAGCACCTCCCAGAACTCATGGATGCCTAAATTATTGATGTTATCAAGCATGAGCGACAGTTTTTCCTTAAGTGCTGTAGTATACGCAGCCGCCATGGCGTCATCAATCAAATTGTCAACCTCGAAGATCTTGGCAGGGTTGATTCTCGTTAGGTGCACCGAAGAGATTCTGCACCTGTAGGTCGTCTTCACCTGATCAGTACGTGGTCGATCTGGTTCAGGATGTACTCATCTGGAGACTTCCAGGTCTGTTTATGGATTCGTCGATGAGGGAAGCATGTAGAGCTTATTACCAGGTCTCTGCCGCTCGCGAAGTAGATAAGACGCTGACCGTTGTTGTTGTTTTCGTCGTGGAGGCTATGACCTTTAGTAGTTCCCCTATGCCAGCTTTCGTTTCCGACTTTGGCGTTAAAGTCTCCAAGCAGCAGCTTGACGTCGTTCGATGGAAGTGAGTCGAAGAGTGTTTCTAGGTCGTTGTAGAACTCGTCCTGAATCGCGTCTTCTTTTACTTCTGTAGGGGCATGCGCATTAATGAGCCAGAGATTAGCGAAACGGGTCTTAATGCGGATCGCACATAGCCGCTCGTTGATGGGTTTGAAGCCGATAACGTGGTCCTTGAGCTGCTTATTCACGATGAAAGCTACTCCAAACTCCTTGTTGCCCTCCTCTTTACCACTCGTAAAAATAGTGTGCGAATTGAGGTCGTTAATCTCGCTTGAGCCATTTAGTTTCCTGGATTGCAACTATGCTCAGCTTGTATTGTTCTACCTGATCCAGGAGGGCCCTTAAGGCCCCCGGTCTATCTATATAGCGTACATTCCAGGATCCGAAAGAGTAATCAGTTGTTCGTTTGCGGGGTCGTCGTTGTTTTGTATCCGTCCAATCCGAGGCTTTTGTTTCAGGTTTCTTGACTTGAAGTTTTTCTTAGGATGAGTTGTCGGCACATCGCTAAACAATGATAGGGTTTAATCGTTGAATAAAGGCCATCATGGGCATGCTTCGAAGATGCTGCTTCAGTGGTTGAATTAAATGTTTTCTGTCACCTATCACATTAAGTAACCTGAGACGCTGCAGATGTTAATACAGCGCTCAGGCGCAGCGGTTACTCGGATAATGCGAGAAAGTAACGCCCCGTAGAGAGACATAGGAACTGGCCGAAGCCGTTCTCCCTATGAAACTCCTGCTGCATAGCTAAGGGTCCGCAGTTATGCCACAACTGAAGAAGATGTAGGAATTAGCCGGAGCCTTTCAACCTTTATCTTCCCCCTTACGGTACGGTAAACGTACATGTGCTACATGAAAAAAAAACAACGCATTGATCTCGGTAATGACACGATCTGTACGACATTTCACATCTCATCTATACTGCCTTCTAAATGGGATTTTCTAACTACTTAGCATTTGCATTAGCTGCCAAATGGAGGTCGAAAACCAAACTTTATTTTTGAAGAATTATTCAATTTCACACAAAGCGTTAGCTGCCATATGATTGAGTTGCCGTATTGAATATCAAAACAAGACGGCCAACCAAATGGCGGTTAGTTTGGACAGCAGTCAGTCTGGATGGAGCTTAATGGTTCACATCTGGTATTCACAATATATCGCTCTTAGCTTAAATTCAAACCAGTCGTGTTTAAAAAGTTTTCCGAAGAGCTATAATTAAATAATTGGCGATGCACAAACGAAAATTATTGTCGCACAATCATGCAAAAACATAGCCGCCCCCACACAAACGGTTCCGGGTGTGATTTGAAGTAATATTTACAGGAAGTGTTTGTGTTTACAGGCTGTGTGAAGTTAGCCAGTCATGTTTTTGAAATTAGGTCCTTTTGCTCGGTGAACCGTTTGTTCTACAGCGGCTACGTTTGTTCTTGATTGTTAACCAATTAATATCGTTTGTGCTTCTCTAATTATTTAATTATAGCAACTTTAAAATTGTGAGTGTGAACTTAGCCAGTCATTTTTAAATATGGGTCGGAAAGGTATAGGTTTGGTATCAATCGAAAGCCAGACGTTTGTTCATTTTGTAGGGCGTTTGTTCATCCTGCAAACGGAAGGATACAGGAATTATAAAGGAAAAAGAGATTAGTTGTGACGTCATTTTCACTCAACCAACGCCATCTACTCAGCTCAGCTGTACGGGCAACCCGTGTCCCGCGAACAATTTATGCAAGATCCACACCATCATCGTACAGCTGAGCTGAGTAGATGGCGTTGGTTGAGTGAAGATGACGTCACAACTAATCTCTTTTTCCTTTATAATTCCTGTATCCTTCCGTTTGCAGGATGAACAAACGCCCTACAAAATGAACAAACGTCTGGCTTTCGATTGATACCAAACCTATACCTTTCCGACCCATATTTAAAAATGACTGGCTAAGTTCACACTCACAATTTTAAAGTTGCTATAATTAAATAATTAGAGAAGCACAAACGATATTAATTGGTTAACAATCAAGAACAAACGTAGCCGCTGTAGAACAAACGGTTCACCGAGCAAAAGGACCTAATTTCAAAAACATGACTGGCTAACTTCACATAGCCGTGTTTACAATATCCCACTTAGCTAAGATTCAAACCAGGTGGGTTTTTACTTAATTACTCCTGTGTCCTTGCGTTTCCAGGATGCACAAACGCAAAAAATCAATGCACAAACGATTTCCGATCGATTGATACCAAATTTATACTTATCCGACCATATTTAAAAAATGGCGGCTAACTTCACATTCGAAGTTTTCCGAAGTGCTATAATTAAATAATTAGCGATGCACAAACGAAAATTATTATTGCACAATCAAGCACACACGTAGCCGCCCCCACGCAAACGGTTCCGGATGTGATTTGAAGTAATATTTACAGGAAGTGTTTGTGTGCACAATATCACTCTTAGCAAAGATTCAAACCAGGCGAGTTTTTATTTAATTACTCCTGCGTCCTTGCGTTTTCAGGATGCACAAACACAAAAATCAATGCACAAACGATTTCCGATCGATTGATGCCAAATTTATACTTATCCGACCATATTTAAAAAATGGCGGCTAACTTCACATTCGAAGTTTTCCGAAGTGCTATAATTCAATAATTAGCGATGCACAAACGAAAATTTTTGTTGCACAATCATGCACAAACGTAGCCGCCCCCACACAAACGTTTCCAAAGCGATTCGAAGAATTAGGCGGCTAACTTCACATGAGTGAGATTGTCGGTACTTGAATTATGATCTATTTGCGATCTGTCTTCACAAGGTGGTGGGCTATCTCGTTTTTTGAAATCTTACTGCATTTCTGACAATGTGGTTTGTAGGTATCAGGTGCACCGCATCCAAAACAGAAGATGGTCCGTCGTTCTGATAAACAAACATCAAATTTATGACCTACTTCCTGACAATTCCAACACCTAATTTCACGAGACAGAGCTGAGACTTCAAGTTACGTGGCAATAGATTCGTCGTTATCCTCCGTAAACTCAGACAACTCTCTCCTCAATCCAGTGCTAGAGTTTTTTGTAAATACACGGGCAGATGTTTCATTCTCTAACCTTTCTCGTTGGTACACAAATGCTTTGAGATCACGGATGGTAAATATAGGAAAATGAATCAATAGATTACGGATATCCAATCGCAAATTCTCCTTCAAAATTTCTAACAACTCCCACTCTGCTACTGTTCTTTGCAGACGGTCTGTCAATTTCATGATACTTTCGAAAAACGAATCGAAAGACTCACGAGGTCCTTGCTTTCTGCTTCGAAGTTGGTTGATTATTTGAAAATCTGATAAACGTTCACGGAAATTGTCCCTAAGTGCTTCGCAAAAGGAATGCCACTCTAATGTGCCAACGTCATTGTGATAACGCCAGAACCAATCTGCCGCTTTGCCTGTTAAAAGCACATGAAGATGACTAAGCAGAAGGTTAAAGTCGTTCCGTAACATAGAAGCGGTCAAAGTATGCAACTGGTAAAGAAATTTTTCGACCGGCAAATGTGGATCTTCACCGCTAAACTTTATATGCCAACCAGAGATTATTTTGCCAGCTCTTTCAGGATCAATACCCGAAGAATTAGAAAAATGTCCACGTCTAACATCCGCACTTGGACTAGAAAACCTATTAGTGGCACGATTCTGGTAGTGAACATTATTATCAAAAGGAACATATGGTGGTTGAAAAGGACGATTCGACTTATGAGCATTTCCATTGTTTTGATAATTCCATCCTGCAGGATTATGAAAATATTGAGGAGGTAATAGATGTGATTCAAGCGATTGGGCATATCGTTGCGAATAAGCGGGTTCAGGCTGAAAACGTCGTGCTTCCGGATGATGATTAGAGAGTGGAAGCGAAGGCTGCTGTTGAGCATTCACCACTAAATTTTTTAACTGTTCTCGCAAAACTTCTTCAACGATATCTTTTATTTGAGAATGTAACGGCTTGTCAGATTTATTATATACTGCATGTTCCTGGTTTTGCAATGGTGTACTCCTTCCCACGTTTCGAGAATAATTTACTGGCTCTGGTGGGTTAGACCCAGAACTTGATTGCGAACGACCAAGCTCTCTTATTTCCGTATCTATATTAATCTCACGTGAAACGGGTGGCCGAAGATCAAAGTTACGACATGCTTCCGAAATAGACCGATCTAGGATGTGTTGAGGTTCCGGTGGATTCACAACTGAGCGTATTTCACCTTGGGAGACAATAGGGCTTTTAGGAACCGAATTTGACACTAACGGTGGAAAATCTAGACTAGTTCTACCTGCTTCTCGTGTTCCACCAACTATTGAAGATTTTCTCAAACTATTTTCATAATTGGATGGTTTTGTTTGGGAGCGCGTTACGGGTTTACTATATTTAGGAACGGCTCCTCTGCCTATACCAGTCAATTGTTTTCCAACAGGAGCTATAGCTTCCGTATCTTCGTTAGAAGGAAACGTAAGATTTCTAAGATCCTCGGTACTATGACGCACTGCCATTTTAATATATTTGAAGGATTGTTAAATTTTTATAATATATTGACGGCCAATCAATATAAGTATATACCCGTAAATAGGGAATGAGTATAGATAAGATATAATAGATATGGATATAAACTTTATTTTTATATTATTTTTTTTTTTATAATCTGATAATTTTATATAATGTTACGACTAAAGCAACAAACTCAAACTATTATCAAGAAAAAACAAAAACTATAACCTAACAAAAACACGAGAGCTTAACTCGAATAATTAGATTTATAATAATCACTGAAACACTTATTCCGCGGCACCAATAATATAAGTTTTTAATACATACCTCGCAATACGGTATCCAAATTATGATTATTTATGCACTAGATTTGTAATAAGATCATTTATTACACTTAGTGCACTGTAAAATTGACTTTGAATTCTTGTAATCACTGAATTCTTAGGAACACTCAGCACTGATTTCACACAAAAAAATCTGGTGAATTTCACAAAAGAATTTCAACTAAATCACGCAAATACTCGAAATTTACGCGATTCGGATTCAAGGTATACGCGAACAAACTTTTTACCAGGTGATATGCAATTATACCAAAAAGAAGAATCAGGGCCAAATGTGCTATGTGGCGAGAAACGCAAAAATGTACATAAAGAACTTCTCGTCGACAATTGAAACGGCGATAAACTAACAAGAAAAATATGATGGTCGCCTGTCTAAAATGATGCTAACACCCAGTTCCAAGTGAATAATGGAACAAAAATATGAACTATAACAACAAAATTCCAATAATTGTAACAGATCATCCAGCTGATCTATTCGAAAGGAAAAATAACAACGAACTGATCGTATCGAAAATTCTCAAAAATATCAACACCTAATACATATGAATCCCCTTCCCATTCCAGGTAGGCGATTTCAAGTTCAAAAATATGTATGTAATGGAGCATTTAATGATAGATGTAAATGATAAGAAGGGCACTTGAACTAGCCATGCCAAATGATAAGAAAAAGGTCACAAAAAAAAAGTGAAAAATAGCAATAAAAAGTCTGTTTTCAATATGCATATGCACCTTCTATCAGCGAATCACGATAGGTCGAAAAGAGTGCAAAAAAAAAGCAACAAAATTTCGTCTTTCCAGTCATGATTCCCTGGTAGACGTTGCACATGAAAATTGAAAGAAAAGGATGAAAATGTAGTAAGGACGATCCTTTCCAACACAAAGGTGCCAAGGAAACTTAGAAGAACTGGGATAGGATTTTCAACACCTCAAAAATCCAGTAATTCTCCAGGCTTTCTAAGGCCTTTAACACGTGACAAAAGTCACCAATAAAAACAAAACAACAGAAAGGATCGCCTTGTTAAGGGGAAAACTAAAGGGATATCTACTCTAAAGGATAAGGAATGCTACAAGATGAGGATAGTATGTAGTTAACTTGGGGGTATTGTACGTTCAGTACCAAGTCTAGGTTAAAGCCGTAGAACAGTTAACTATAAGTGCGGGAACACCAAATTTGGTATGAGGATAGACAATTCTATCCTTTACCGGACCAAAAAGGGCTCCTATGTTGGGCGCCAAATGTGATATACGTGGACTTGACATCCAAGATGTCGAAAGGGGACGAAGCCAGGGTACCGTGAAGGTTAGAGGATAAAAGTGAAAATGGCTTCTCTACAGGCTAAGCGTCGGCATGTGCTCGCTGTAGCTCTGCGTCGGGAGAAATGGGGTGGGAAGTTGCCGCCTGTAGCCCCAGTCCACTCACATTTAAAAGAAGATACTCACATGCCTGGGAAGCCCGAAAAAAGCAAGAAGGACAAAAATTTGGAAATATACTAAGTTGGCAACAGCTAGTAAAAAAAAACATCTTATGTTGCTCCTGGGGCCCCGATGGTGGCGGACCCCGGCCTTCTATACCCACACAAAAGAAAAATTATAACCCGACCATGCGGTTCCATTCGGCCGAAAAAGATATTAAAATAATATTCGGGAACCGCCCTTTTAGAAAGCTCAACCGCGTGTAAATGAGGTTAACTCATTTCACCTGGAATGGGTCGGGGAAAAGGAGTCTTCCTAGTCACGCATGGGGTCCGAAGCACGTGCAGGCACTTATTAGTGTGTTCACAACACCATTTTTCAAAAAAGAAAATTTAAATTATTTAAATTATAGACAAAAAACTGGCACTTATCTGTCGTGATGTATTTATCGTTTGTTTTTGTTTTTTTTTTCGTCGTCACCGCACTCAACAAAAAATGTACAATGCAAAATTCAAATTAGACTATCACAAAAAAAAACTCGAGCCGCGATTCCCAGCGTGCTCACTCCATACGCGCCAAAACGGAACTCCCCCTGCCTATCTTTCACTGCACTCTATCTCCCTGTCCGGTCCGGACCGTTTCAGAGGTACAGTGCAGGTCAACAGTTTTATATTTTTTTTGTTTTTTTAGGCGGGAACTAAGTTTAAAAATGAGCGAATGTAACAATTGGGATATTTAATTAAGCGTTGTACAAGCTACAAATTCGACATTCGTTTACAGTTTTCGATGCACGTTACCGTTATAGAGATTCCCCAGAAACTGTTTAATTGATTGTTTGGACCCTCATAACTTCGTTAGGGGGCACCCAACTTTGGGGATTCTTGGCGTCTTACTAACAGCCACAGAAGCTACAGATTTCTCCTAGAAAACCTTAGGCGCCGTTAGGAGTGCCCGAAAGTACTCGGTCGTTCCATCGTTTATTGAGAAAGCACAATAGCTTCAAATTTGCCATACACCACTTTTTTGTATATGCTACCGTTATCGAAATATTCAGAAAAACCTGTTTTCGAGGGTCTTTGACCCTCTGTAGCACAGCTAGCGGCACTCGTAGAGGCAGGGGCTTTTAGGGTCTTGTTTGGGACCTCAAAAGGAAGGCTCATGCAAAAATCCAGCTTTTTTTCTGATGTTTGGCCAAATTTTTGTTCAAATTTCCTGGCGTAATTGTGTTTGGGTTAATATTATGTTAGGTAAATTTGGGTTGCTAACTCCGAATTTAAGGCCAAAAACAAGAAAAAAAAATGTTAAGCCTCCCCACCCCAAATTGGTACCCCTGTTTTCTCGGGGAAATACTCGTCCTATCGGCGTGGCAGAAACATTAGGTAAATTTGGCGCGCTGATTCCGAATTTGAGGTCAAAAATAAGAAAAATAAATTGGGGTTGCCCACCCAGAATGGCACCCCTGTTTTCTCGTGGTAATAATATTTACAAATCAATAACACTATAACTTGTTGATAAAAGTTATCAACATAAATGTCCTCATATAAATCGGAGCCGATATGAAAACAAACAATAAACAGCATCGAACAACACGAAACCAATCTCTCAATTTTAATACTAAGATTTCTTTCTTGCGTTGGAAGCTTTTCGCTTTTCATCACATTAACCGCAGTTTGAACATGCTGTTATTTCATTTCATTTTATTTTTCGCAAACGTACATGTGCTACATGAAAAAACAACTCATTTATCTCGGTAATGACACGATCTGTACGACATTTGACATCTCATCTAAACTGCCTTCTAAATGGGATTTTCTAACTACTTGGCATTTACATTAGCTACCAAATGGAGGTCGAAAAACAGACTTTATTTTTGAAGAATTATTCAATTTCACACAAAGCGGTAGCTGGCATATGATTGAGTTGCCGTATTGAACATCGAAACAAGACGGCCAACCAAATGGCGGTCAGTTTGGACAGCAGCCAGTCTGGATGGAGCTTAATGGTTCACCTCTGGTATTCACAATATATCGCTCTTAGCTAAAATTCAAACCAGTCGTGTTTAAAAAGTTTTCCGAAGAGCTATAATTAAATAATTGGCGATGCACAAACGAAAATTATTGTCGCACAATCATGCAAAAACATAGCCGCCCCCACACAAACGGTTCCGGGTGTGATTTGAAGTAATATTTACAGGAAGTGTTTGTGATTACAATATCCCACTTAGCTAAGATTCAAACCAGGTGGGTTTTTACTTAATTACTCCTGTGTCCTTGCGTTTCCAGGATGCACAAACACAAAAATCAATGCACAAACGATTTCCGATCGATTGATGCCAAATGTATACTTATCCGACCATATTTAAAAAATGGCGGCTAACTTCACATTCGAAGTTTTCCGAAGTGCTATAATTAAATAATTAGCGACGCACAAACGAAAATTATTGTCGCACAATCATGCACAAACATAGCCGCCCCCGCACAAACGGTTTCCAAAGCGATTCGAAGAATAAGGCGGCCAACTTCACATGAGTGATTTGTTAGCCCATAACCTGATATTCGAGGAAGAGTGAAATAAAGACGACCGTCCAGTTCGGGTTGACAAACAAGAAGAAGGTTTATTCAATGTGACCAAAAACAACAAAGTTGTAAAAGTTACCCCGCCAAAGAAAAATTCATCTGCCGCAAAAAGAATACATATCACTCCAATCCGCTGCTCATATCTAATTTTGTTTGCTGGATGTACTTTTGTTTTAGGTGTAAATGCTGGAGAAGTTTAAATGTACAGGACTACTTCTTAAAGTAATTTGGTGGGAGCTTTAACATTTTATTCAGTGCCACTTTGACGGCTCCCTCCAAATTACTTTAAGAAGTAGTCCTGTACATTTAAACTTCTCCAGCATTTACACCTAAAACAAAAGTACATCCAGCAAACAAAATTAGATATGAGCAGCGGATTGGAGTGATATGTATTCTTTTTGCGGCAGATTAATTTTTCTTTGGCGGGGTAACTTTTACAACTTTGTTGTTTTTGGTCAGATTTCATATATTTTTGCATACTTAAATAGCCAACTATTATTTTTGTTTTGGGAAAAGTTTCAATAGGTTTTTGTTCAGCATATTCCATAAATTTAATATCATAAGTTATATTCACAGGGACTTCTTTAAAATAAATAGATACTGCAAACGCAATTGCAAATACGCCACAAATGGCTGTTGCTGAGCTTTTTTAAAAATAATTTTGGGATGAAATGGGTATAGTTTATTAATATGTATTTTGTGCAAAATAGATTTGTGTTATCTTTGTGTTATGGCTCTGCTAACATTCTGTTAGTAATCTGTTAATTTTTTGTTAACTCTATTAATGCTCTATTAACGTTCTCTTAACACTCTATTATCTTTTCGTTAATGCTCTGTTAACGTTCTGTTAATGTTCTCTTAATTCTCTTTAATCATTCGGCTAACGCTCTGTAAACGGTCTGTTACCTTTCTTTTATTACTCGATTTACGTTCTGTTAACGTTCTGTTAAGGCTCTGTTAATTTTCTGTTAACACTCTGTTAACGATCTGCTAACGCTCTGTTGTTGCCTTGCCAACGCTTTGTTAACGTTCTGTTACTGATCTGTCTTAATGCCCCCCTTAGCCAGTGTCCCAATGTCACATTGTCCCAATGTCGCATTGTCCCAATGTCACAGTGTCCCAATGTTACAATGTCGTAATGCCCTAATGCCCTAAGGTCCATAGTCACAGTGTCCTCATGTCCCAATGTTCTAATATCCCAGTGTCCCAATGTCCTAATATCCTAATGTGCCAATGTCCCAATATCCTGATGTCCCAGTGTCCCAATTTAGGTCCTATTGTCCCATTGTGCAAATATCACAGTGCCCCAATGGTTTAATGCCCGAATGTCCCAGTATCGGAATATCCCAATGTCCCAGTCTCCCACCTAATGTCCTAATATCCCAATGTCTAACTGTCCTAATGTCCCAAGGTCCTAATGCCCCAATTTCCTAATATCCCAGTACCCCAATGTCCCAAATGTCCCAGTATCCTAATGTGATAATATCCCAATGGCCCAATGTCCTAATGTACCAGTGGTCAGTGTCCCAATGTCGCAGTATACCAAGTGTCCCAAGGTCCCAATAGCCTAATGTCCTAATATCCCAGTGCTCCAATGTCCCTGTATCTCAGTGCCCTAATGTCCCAGTATCCCAATGTTCCAATATCCTAATGTGCCAATATCCCAATGTTACAATGTCCCAATGTTCTAATATCCCGATGTCCCAGTGCCCCAATGTTCCCACGTCCCAGTTTCCCCAGTGTACCTAATGTCCCAATGTCCTAATGTGTTGATGTCCTAATATCCCAATGTCCTAATGTTCACATGTTCTTATATCCCAGTGCCCCTATGTGCGAATATCCCGATGTCCCAATGTCACAACATTCCGATGTCTCAGTGGTCCAATGCCCCTATGTACCAGTGTCCCAATGTCCGATTGTCCCAAGGTCATAATGTCCCAATGTCCTAATATCCCAGTGTCCTAATGTCCCAGTCTCCCAGTGTCCTAATGTCCCAATATCCCAATGTCCCATTGTCCCAATATCCTGATGTCCCAATGCCCCAATATCCCGATGTCCCAATGCCCCAATATGCCGATGTCCCCACGTCCCTGTTTCCCCATTGTGCCTAATGCCCCAATGTCCTAATGTCCCAAGACCCTAATGTCCCAATTTCCTAATATCCCACTACCCCAAGATCCTAGTCTCCCAGTCTCCCGGTGTCCCAATATCCAAATGTCCCAATGCCGCAGTGTGTTTAAACAAATGGTCAATGCGATGAGCCGATAGACGCAATTGTTGGAAATCTTTTGTTAACTTTACCTTTTAATTTACCGTTATTCCATCCACTTATCTAAATGGAAGACATTGATTCTTTAGAAGGACCACCAGAGGATCATTCGTTCCAAATTTCATAAAAATCCCATCACGAAGAGAGACAGTAGAAGCAAGTCTTTCTGCAACTGTAGACTTCATTCTGAAATTGGGTTACTCGCTTAAGTCTGTGAGGGTGAAAAGTTCACCGTTTATTGCATATATCTTACCCGTTATTGTGCCGATCGAAGATTTTATTTGGAAAGGCACTAGAACAGGATATGTGGAATATTTTCGTAAAATTTTTTTTTTGAGAACTGTTGCCTGGAAGGCTGTAGCCTGGTCAAACAAAAAAGCAAGTTGTCTCCGGTAATCATAGATTTGTTCGCTTTCGTTTTTCTTTTTCCTTTGGCGGGCGAGACGCTCTCGCGTCTCTTGATAGAGGCGAAGTTGGTTACATATGAATAGGAATGTTTGTTTAGCATTAACAGTTTTCTCCCATAGTGACGTCATAATATGGAAAACCGCGTTTTCCCGCGGATAGGAGAGAGCGACAAAGTCATTCTTTTCACAACTAATTCGTATTAGCCAAGCGGCAAATTATGCCATACTCGCCTAGTCGATTCGATCATGGAAAGTAGGTTTTCTCCCATAGTGACGTCATAAAATGGAAAACCGCGTTTTCCCTCGGATAGAAGGGAGCAACAAAATCATTCTTTTCACAACTAATTCGTAGTAGCCAAGCGGCAAATTATGACATACTCACCAAGTCGATTGGATTAGGAAAAGTGGGTTTTCTCCCATAGTGACATCATAATATGGAAAACCGCGTTTTCCCGCGGATAGAAGAGAGCGACAAAATCATTCTTTTCACAACTAATTCGTATTAGCCAAGCGGCAAATTATGCCATACTCACCAAATCGATCCGATCAGGAAATATGGTTTTTCTCCCATCGTGACGTTATAATATGGAAAACCATGTTTTCTCACCGATAGCGAAGAGCGACAAAATCATTCTTTTCATAACTAATTCGTATTAGCCAAGCGGCAAATTATGCCATACTCACCAAGTCGATCCGATCAGGGAAAGTAGATTTTCTCCCATAATGACGTCATAAAATGGAAAACCGCGTTTTCCCTCGGATAGGGAGCAACAAAATCATTCTGTTCACAACTAATTCGTAGTGGCCAAGCGGCAAATTATGACATACTCACCAATTCGATCGAATCAGGAAAAGTGGGTTTTCTCCCATAGTGACGTCATAATATGGAAAACCGCGTTTTCCCGCGGATAGAAGAGAGCGACAAAATCATTCGCTTCACAACTAATTCGTATTAGCCAAGCGGCAAATTATGCCATACTCGCCAAGTCGATGCGATCAGGGAAAGTAGGTTTTCTCCCATAGTGACGTCATAAAATGAAAAACCGCGTTTTCCCTCGGATAGAAGGGAGCAACAAAATCATTCTTTTGACAACTAATTCGTAGTAGTCAAGCGGCAAATTATGACATACTCATCAAGTCGATCGGATCAGGAAAAGTGGGTTTTCTCCCATAGTGACGTCATAATATGGAAAACCTCGTTTTCCCGCGGATAGAAGAGAACGACAAAATCATTCTTTTCACAACTAATTCGTATTAGCCAAGCGGCAAATTATGCCATACTCACCAAGTCGAGCCGATCAGGAAATGTGGGTTTTCTCCCACCGCGTTTTCCCGCGGATAGAACGGAGCGGCAAAATCATTCTTTTCACAACTAATTCGTATTAGCCAAGCGGCAAATTACGCCATACTCACCAAGTCCATCCGATCAGGAAATGTGAGTTTTCTCCCATCGTGACGTCATAAAATGGAAAACCGTGTTTTCTCACCGATAGCGAAGAGCGAAATAATCATTCTTTCGACAACTAATTCGTATTAGCCAAGCGGCAAGTTATGACATACTCGTCAAATCGATCCGATCAGGAAAAGTGGGTTTTCTCCCATAGTGACGTCATAAAATGGAAAACCGCGTTTTCTCGCTGATTGCAAAGAGCGACAAAATCATTCTTTTCACAACTAATTCGTATTAGCCAAGCGGCAAATTATGACATACTTACCAAGTCGATCCGATCAGGAAAAGTGGGTTTTCTCCCATAGTGACGTCATAAAATGGAATACCCCGTTTTCTCACCGATAGCGAAGAGCGACAAAATCATTCTTTTCAGAACTAATTCGTTGTAGCCAAGCGACAAATCATGACCTTAGAGAAAACATAGTAACTCATGCCATGCGTTAGTCCAGAGTGGCTATGTGATCACACAACCCATATGTGTCTGACTCCAAATTTATTATACTACACCAACGCCGTCTAGATATTAAGGCCGCAAGGTAGAATCTTAGACATCAAAATCAGCTCGTAATTTTTGGTTATGTTCGCCAACGTTGCACTGTTTTGTTGTTGCTTTTTATTACGTCACTACTTGTTTTTGTTGTTTGTTCGTGTAAATAAAAAATTTAAGAGCTAAGCAATAACGTCATTGTACAGCTGAGTTGCGGCTATGATATTTCTAGATGGCGTTGACTACACTCCACGAAATAATTCAAATGTCAAAATATTTTCGATGCAATTATTAACCCTTCTGACGCCGCCTACGAGCTATTATGCCTAAGGTGTAGCTGGATCTTCTGTGAAATCAATCTTATTTTTTGAAGAGGTCTAATTTTGGTTCTAGAAACAGTTTACATAGTGTGTCTTACGATGATGCGCCGTTTTTTCGATTCTTTAGACATAGTTTACATTTCTCCGAACGTTTGATCGCATTTGTGGCCGTCGATTCCTTTGAAATTTATATGGAAAGGGGTGGAAAATATTATTGAACGATATTTTTCATCAAGATATAGTACCAATGGTCTGTCTGGATCTATACGCCAACAGAAGGGTTAAATATCACGTCGGCCTTTTTAGAGAGTAATGAATATTACGCGGATTTTATATTCTCAATTGTAAACAAAAAATTGACGTTTGAATGATATTTTCACGCATACTATGAACTGCAACATTGTGAGAACGGTGCCATTTTTATTTTCTGATGCCCACTCTGGACTAACGCATGCTTTCTCTAAGATTATGACATACTCGCCAAGTCGATCCGATCAGGAAAAGTGGATTTTCTCCCATAGTGACGTCATAATATGGAAACCGCGTTTTCCCGCGGATATAAGGGAGCGGCAAAATCATTCTTTTCACATCTAATTCGTATTAGCCAAGCGGCAACTTTCATATTCATATTTATTGCATTATTTAGCTACAATTCTTATACTTATTAATTAAATTTGCTTAACTCCTCTAAAGCTATGCTTGCCATACTCACCAAGTCGATCCGATCAGGAAATGTGGGTTTTCTCCCATCGTGACATCATAATATGGAAAACCGCGTTTTCTCGCCGATAGCGAAGAGCAACAAAATCATTCTTTTCACAACTAATTCGTATTAGCCAAACGGCAAATTATGACATACTCACCAAGTCGATCCGATCAGGAAAAGTGGGTTTTCTCCCATAGTGACGTCATAAAATGGAAAACCGCGTTTTCTCACCGATAGCGAAGAGCGACAAAATAATTCTTTTCACAACTAATTCGTAGTAGCCAAGCGGCAAATTATGACATACTCGCCAAGTCGATCGGATCAAGAAAAGTGGGTTTTCTCCCATAGTGACATCATAATATGGAAAACCGCGTTTTCCCGCGGATAGAATGGAGCGACAAAATCATTCTTTTCACAACTAATTCGTATCAGCCAAGCGGCAAATTATGCCATACTCCCCAAGTCGATCCGATCAGGAAAAGTGGGTTTTCTCCCATAGTGACGTCATAATTTGGAAAACCGCGTTTTCCCGCGTATAAAATAGAGCGACAAAATCATTCTTTTCACAACTAATTGTAATTAGGCAAGAGACAAATTTGACATATTCCCCGACACGGTGCGATCAGGAAAAGTAGGTTGTTTGAGACGTCACCATAATATGGAAAAGTGCATTTTACCGTTAATGGCGAGGAGCGACAAAATCGTTATTTTAACATCTCATTCGTATTATCCTTGCAGCAAATTATGACATACTCCGCGACTTGATTCGAGCGGGTAAAGTGGGGCTGTTCCATAGTGACGTCACAAACAGGAAACTGCAATTTCCCGCTGATGGTGAAGAGCGACAAATTTTTTTCTTTCACAACTAATTCACAACAAAATAGCGGAAGGGAACGGTATAAGTTCCGACTTGATCCGTGAAAGTTGACGTCAAGTTAGCGGAACACCCATTTTCTCAGTGAAAATGAAAAGCGACAACATTTTTTTTTTCACAACTAATCCACAACAAAATAGCGGAAGAGAACGGTACAAGTCCCGACTTGATCCTTGAAAGTTGTTCCGCTAACTTGACGTCAATTTAGCGGGACACCCATTTTCTCAGTGAAAATGAAGAGCGACACAATTAATTTTTTCACAACTAATTCACAACAAATTAGGGAACATTACGCTATCAGCTTCGCAAAAAGAATTTTCTTGTTCTTGTTATCGACACTAGCGACACTTATCTTACCGTCCGCCATATAGCGGACATATAGCGGAAAATATCGGAAACACAAAAGTTTCCCCTATTAAAGCGGATAGCAGAACATGCCCCTGGAAGTCTCCAGATGAATACACCGTGAACCAGATCGACCACGTACTGATCAGCAAGAGATATGGGCTTCTACTGTCTTCGATGTTCGATCCTATCGAGGAGCCAAGTGCAACTGCACTATTTGGTGAAGACAACCTACTACAGGTGCAAAATCTCTTCGGTGCACCAAACGAAAATCAACCCTGCTAAGATCTTCGAGGTTGACAATTTGATTGATGTCGGCCATGCTTGATAACATCAATAATTTAGGCATCCATGAGTTCTGGGAGGAGTTTAAATACAGCATCAAAGAAGTCGCAGAATAAGTTGTGGGCTATAAAGGCCGGCGCAGACGAGCAGACTGGTTCGACGACGAATGCAGAGCCCCGATTGAGGCGAAAAATGAAGCCTATCGCCAATACACACAACGCGCATCCCGACCCAAGAAAGCAAGATACAACGAACTTCGGCGAGTATCTAATAGGTTAATTAGACGTAAGAAACGCAAACATTTTGACGAGCAGTTAGAGCAAATAAACAAAATATTAGCCAGTAAGAACATTAGACAGGCCTACAAACTTATAAGTAATATTAAGAACGGATATCAACCCAGGACAAGGATGGTAACATCATCAGCGACATCGAAAGCGTCAACAAACGATGGGCCTCGCATTTTGAAGAGCTCCTCAATGCACCATCAACATGCCCCGCGGAGCCAGCTCTTGAGCAGTTAGTCGAACCAGGCCCTCCCGTTCTACACCCAACAGTAGAGGAAGTGAGTCTTGCCATACAGTCGTTTCAAAATAATAAATCGCCCTGCGCTGACGATATCCCAGCAGAACTGCTGAAGCATGGTGGAACGTGCCTGACCAACGCTGTACATGTGCTACTGCTGAAAATATGGAACGACGAGGTAATCCCCGAAGATTGGCGCAAAATCATAATCTGCTCAATCCACAAAAAGGGTGACAAGCTGAAGTTTGAAAATTACAGCGGCATATCATTAGTTTGTACGGCCTAAAAGATTTTATCGAAAATTCTTGAAAAGATGTTGTGTTGTACAACATTATGCTGAATTTTGGTATACCGGCAAAGTTAGTGCGACTCACAAGGATGACGATGACTAATACCGTCTCGCAGGTCAGAGTGCAGAACCGACTCACCGACCTAGTTGAAACTCGTACTGAACTCAAGCAGGGCGACGGGCTGGCGCCGAGCTTTGGAGTATGTAATTCGAGCTATGAATATGGACAGCAGTGGAACGCTACTCATCAAGTCGACTCAATTAGTAGCGTACGCCGACAATATCAACATCGTGTCTCGAAGATTGGGTGATGCTGCATAACCTCAATAACGCCGCAAAGGAAGTTGAACTACATATCAACGCAAGCAAAACAAAGGCCATGATGCAATCGAAAACAAGGACGCCGGCAAATTCAAGCATTACAGTGGGGGACCTTAATATCGAGTATGTAGACAACTTCAACTATCTGGGTTGTAACTTATCAAAGGACGCTAACGAAACCGACGAAATTAAGCGACGGATACAACTAGCCAATAAGATATATTTCTCGGTCCTCCCTATAATTAATTTGAAACTTGCGCACAGGAACACGAATCTCCCCGTGTACAAAATGATCATCCGACCCGTGCTATGTTATGGCTGCGAAACATGGACTCTCACCCAAGCCTCCGAAATTTTGCTAGACCGATTCGAACGAAAGGCCCTTCGGCGAATTTTCGGGGCCGTTCGCGAGCGAGATCAATGGCGTATCCGGTACAACCATGAGTTGTATCAATTGTACGATGAGCTGGAAATATCGAAAAACGTTTGCAATGGGCGGGGCATGTACAACGGATGGACGATAATCGCATGCGAAAGAAAGTGATGAACGCACAACGAATTGACGGAGCGAGGTTGCGTGGACGACCGAGAGCTCGCTGGGAGAACTCCGTAGGTGAAGACGCCCACCAGCTGCTGGGCTTCCGAAACTGGAGGACAAGGTCACGTAACCGCGACAATTGGAGGTCAACGATTCAGGCGGCCAAGGCCCGACGTCGGGCTATTGTGCCACATTGATGATGATGATGAAATGAATTGTCATCATCATTGATTTTCCAAATTTGGCGCCGCATACTGAAATCTGAAGAATTCAAAACAATATTTCCATTTTTCTCCTAAAGAAGATACATTGACACGAGTTTCGATTATAATTTGCTTGTTAAATTTACAGTAGTGCATTTTTTAATAAGTCCAAACCACCTTCTGAAAAAAAATCGAAACAATATTCGCGAGAAAAAAAAAACAGAATTGTATATTCCTAAGTGCAAAACGAATGCATTGCAATTTATGTGGGCGTATGCTTCACCTATCATACATTTTCGTTGCACTTAAGCGAAATTTGCACTTATGCGTTTTGCACTTATCGAGACAATTTTATATGAAAACCACGTGAAAAATCATGGTGCTTTAAAAAATCTTGCAGAAATGCGTTCTTTTTTCACTTAAGCGTTTTGCAGTTATCCGTTCTCGACTGTATAAGTAGAGTTTGCTGCAAAATTTGGATCCGCTCACTCGTGGGTGAATGCACTCTTTGGCCAGCCACACACGAAGCGTCCAATTACATTTTTTGAATTCTTCGTTCTGCCAAATCTATGAATTTTCTTTGATTTTGATAGAACGTAAATCCAAAAAATGTATTCGGACTGACCAGGTGTGTGCGGCATTTGAATGCATTCATCACAGGGATAAACCACCTTTCTGCTTGCAATTTTAAGTTGTGACACTTCACTACACTATGCACAAGCACAGGTCGCGTGAATATATCCCCATAGCAAGCATCGCACTACACTTCTTTGTCGGATTATAACGACTGTCTACAACTGGCACATTCAGCAGTTACTGAAGGCATTTGCAGGGAATTACTGTTAGCTGCATACCGCATTGAATAGAACTACATTCAAAAAATTTTCAAGACACGTCGAAATTATTTCACTATTTCAAATTATTATCGGCAACGTTTGACATTTGTTAAAAAGAAAATGCAAAAATAAAGAAAGAAAATGTGATTGTTCAACTTGACTCTAATCCGAAAATGTACTGATCAAATTGAAGCGTTTAAGTTTTTTTTCAGAAATAATAGAGTTACACGTATTCTCACATCACTTTTTATTTGAATACTGTGAACATATTTATTTCCGATAAATTAACCACTTAAAGGATTTATGTCGATTACTCTAAAGTCATATATTTCAATGCAAGCATTTGATGTACAAATGAATACTTCATTGTGCGTAACGGCTCCCACAGCAGTAAATAGGTTATTATCTGATGAGATACTTGTAGCGTCCGTATAAGTGTTTTTTAAGGCTTCACGCTTCCCTCCATAACTTACACTTTGTAAAGAGTTTGAATCAATGTAATCATGTAAAGATAGAAAATAAAGGAAAATAAATATTGTTTTTTTCATTTTATATTACGAGTAAGTTTTAATATTCTTCAAGATGCTGCGAAAAATGATCTCCACCAATTTATACATTTTAATTTACTTCCGGATATGGAAATAAACAAGACTGGAATTGCTTTTGTAGACATTCGCTACTACATGAACCTTGACAACGATGGGTTGTCGTTTATTATATAAAGTTATGTCGGTTCAATTTAGTTCATTTTGTGCAACTTATGGAATGTATAAAAGACCACACACACGATGAGCCCAAATCCAAGAAGAAAAAGACGAATTCGCTGTTGTGTACGAATTTTTTAATATCACTTCATTCGACGGAAAAAGCAAATGTTTATCTGCTTTTGAAAATAATAGGAACGTTTGTTGGTGATATATGTCTACTACCGTACAAATGGAATACCGAAAAGTGGAGCTCTATCGTTTCTTCTTCTCTTTCTGTCCGATACGTTTTCTAGTGTGGTTGTCATCCCAGTACATTGGTTATGTTGCGTTTTAGCACCGCCGTCTCTATATTAAGGCCGCAATGTAGACATTTTTCGCATACTGTTTGCACTTATAGGGGATGCGACAAACCAGAAGATAAAACCGTTACCGAAATTAAATAAATGCAACTCACACCTTTTACAACCAAAACATAGACCGGACTGGACTTGTCTGTCATTCGAATCATTTCTCGTACCTTCTCTCTATCTCTAACGATGCGCCTCTAGCGGCAATCACTTGCACGCTACAGTACTCCCTCCGGAACATTACGCTATCAGCTTCACAAGAAGAATTTTATTATTCTTGTTATCGACACTAGCGACACTTATCTTACCGTGCGCCATATAGCGGACATATAACGGAAAATATCGGAAATACAAAAGTTCCCCCTATTAAAGCGGATAGCAGAACATGCCGTGAAAATAGTTACTAATATTGACTTTCCGTTGTTCCAAAACTCTAATAGTCACAAATACCCAGCCAGCATTTAACACATTTGTAATCATTATTTCATGCTACACGCGTGAGCACATATTGCTTATTCATTCATCACGTTTTCATACAAGCAGTATATCACGATGTCCCCCTATTTCATGTATATACGCATTTGCGCCTTATTACGGATAATCATTATAAAATCGTTATTCGTAAACATTATGTAATAGTTAAGTATCATATATATTCAATGCATCAATAAATAATTAAACACTTGCGACGGTGAGCCTCGAACTCATAATCCTATGCACCGAAGGTGCGCGCCCTAACCACTACTCCAGCCAGACTATACGAATGATCATCTTTTATTCGCGATTCTATTCACCCCAGCAACAAAAATCACACTTGAGGAGAAAACCATTATATTTTCCATATGCATGATCCCAGCCAGCATTTAACACATTTGTAATCATTATTTCATGCAACACGCGTAAGCACATATCGCTTATTCATTCATCACGTTTTCATACAAGCAGTATATGACGATGTCCCCCTATTTCATGTATATACGCATTTGCGCCTTATTACGGATAATCATTATAAAATCGTTATTCGTAAACATTATGTAATAGTTAAGTATCATATATATTCAATGCATCAATGAATAAATAAAAAAAAAATACGGGCGACGGAGAGTCTTGAACTCATAACCCTATGCACCGAAGGTGCGCGCCCTAACCACTGCTCCAGCCAGACTATATGAATGATCATGATTTATTCGTGATTCTAATCACCCCAGCAACAAAAATCACACTTGAGGAGAAAACCATTATATTTCCTATATGCATGATCCGTCGACATTTCTTCAGCTGACCATCATGTATCTAACTTTCAATGCGTCCTATCGATACATAATGCCGATTCGTGATTCGTGAAGTAAAGCTTATTTGTCGCTATGTTCACGGTACATGAGGCCGATGCTGGCTGGGATCCGTCGACATTCCTTCAGCTGAACATCCCAGCCAGCATTTAACACATTTGTAATCATTATTTCATGCAACACGCGTAAGCACATATTGCTTATTCATTCATCACGTTTTCATACAAGCAGTATATGACGATGTCCCCCTATTTCATGTATATACGCATTTGTGCCTTATTACGGATAATCATTATAAAATCGTTATTCGTAAACATTATGTAATAGTTACGTTACATACATTTTTAATGCATCAATCGTAAAGACTACTTAATCGTTAGTCATAAAGATTACGTAATACTTATGTAACATATATTTTTAATGCATTGCTCGTAAAGAATGTTAATGGCTTAAACGATATGGATCAATAATGCATGATTCGTGGAGATTAAAAATGAATTATGCTACATATATTTATAATGGTTTATATGGTTACTGAAGATTATGGAATGAATGTTATATTTTTTGAGAGATAGAGTTTTTAAGACGATGTTCTTGAATGGAATTGGAAATATATGAACACTTGAATCAAATTAAATGTGTTCAAGTATATTTTAAAAGTTGGCCTTGGTTACCTTGAAGTCGCATATCATATTAAAGCTTGATGTCTCATCTTTATTTTGTACCAATTTTATCAAAGCTTACTGATGATTTATGGAGAGAATCGGCCGGAAACAAAAACCAACCGAAAATAGGATTATAGGTACTTTTATGAAAACAGTGTAACTCTAAGTTTTTTTTTTATTAAACAAAGCTTCTTGAAGGAAATTTTAGCATTCATTCGCATAGTTTTTGCTACTATACCTAACCACAATCACAGAGTTTCAAAGCCAAATCGAGCTAAAATTAACCCTTAGTTTTTTGCATTTAAGGCATTCAAACTGTTAGAAATAATGAAGATAGGATAAAATGATGTAAGACAGAAATTATCGTTAGACTATGCGTCAATTTTTCAAAGAATCGTACGAGCACCTCACCTTGGCAGAAGTTGGAGAAAATTGAGATGGAAAAATATATTGTTTTTGGGTCAAATCACAAAAATTTGACATTGAGGTTCTGTAAAAACCGAACCTCTTATCGGATTTTAGTGCCGTTAGTTTTATTTTTTAGGTAAATTTGTTGGCTGTAGTAACCATCTCCTTTTGCTATTCTAGCTAGTCTAGCTTTTGAGATATTGACGTTTTAGTCGTACAAGAAAATTATTTTTTCAAAAATCTTCAAATGCCTGTGGCAGCTAAAGGGTTAAGCTAAGAGGGTATGTTCCATGCAACTTTTTCCTGGAAAATACATGAGGAATCTCAGTCCGGTGCGTTTATGCGGCAGTTTCCGGACACCCTGTATAACCTGTATAACAAAAACCTATCCGAGTAAAACGCGTCCCAACAGACAGACAGACGGACATCGTCCAATCGACTCAGCTCTTCACGCTGATCATATATATACATATTTTATATGGTCGGAGATGCTTCCTTCAATGCGTTACAAACTTCATGACAAAGTTAATATTCCCTTTTCGCTTAATAAGCGAAGAGTATAAAAATTAGTTTATGCGAGGTATCAAAATGAAGACCAATGGGACACTATGCGCTGCGCCCAATACCATACTACGCTGTGAATCACTAGTGATTTCAACGTTATCTATAAATCACCTGGCTTACGATTTCCGAATGTCGAAGGATTGTAAGTAAATGTTTTATCTAAAGCTTTTTTTTAGTCATTAGATTATTTACAAGAGTAATGTGTATAAAAAAATCTGTTGAGTTTTGAACAAACCGAGACCATGGTCCTTTTGGAACTAGGTAAATAAACTATCACTTACTTGCAACGTTATGATTTCAGACGCACAGAAAAGAAACATTTTAAACACAATAACACTGAGCAAAAGTATTTACATCAAAAATAAATAATTACTTCACTGCAATCGCGACCTACACACTTTTTAAACACTTTCGTTTTAAAAAAAAGTTTGTTTTTTCATCCGATTGTTGCGGACTTAGGTACGCAGTCTCAACGAACGGAAGAAATCACGAAAACTAAGCCCATCCAATATCCAAATAGTGGGTTTCAAACGAAAAGAAAAAAAAATAGCTATACATTGTAGTGAATAGCTGATGCGTGGGCATGCCTTCAGCAGGCCATCATGTGTTGCATTTCAACAGCGTGGTCTATCGATACAGAACGTCGACTTGTGATGCATGAAGTAAAGATTATTTTGGTCTATGTTTACGATATATGATGCCAATGCTGGCTGGGATCATGTATCTAATTTTCAATGCGTCCTATCGATACATAATGCCGATTCGTGATTCATGAAGTAAAGCTTATTTGTGGCTATTTTCACGGTACATTACGCCGATGCTGGCTGGGTAGCTATCTCTCCGAGTCAACTTTTGACGTTTCACATTTCAAATGGTCCACTGTCGTTGATAGCTATTTCCACTCGCACTCTCGAGATGATCTATCGATAGCTATGGAAAATGTCCGTTGGTCAGTTCAAGTATGTGAGGTTATGTCGGGTCGGTTGTTGATGTTATTATCAAATATTGCGATTATTAATTACTATTTAGGCAATGTTTGCTTTCTAATCGACACTAAAGTTAATAAACAAAGTGTACAGATTAATTTCCATGAATGTAAGCACTAATTATGAATGCCATCGAGTTACAAATGGTTTTTTGTAAACATATTTTTGAATTCAACGGCTGTTGTGACATTTTCATTTTATGTTCTCCTGAGAGCCCTCTCACAACGCTCATAACTACGACAATAGCAAAGCCACCTTCACTAGAAGCCGGGAACCAGCAATACATGCACACAAAACGAGCCTATGAACATGTCGTATATACGTTGCATGATGCACTAACACAAGCACAGCGCATGTAAAAAAACCGTGTCTGCTCTGATAAAAATCGCGAAAATACGTGGAAAATTCACTTTTTGTCGGGATTTTGTTCTTTCACTGCATTCTAGACACTTTAATTCACGACACATTGCACTTTTCGCGACGAAAATCGACCGGGAACCAATACTTTTCGTGTAAAGTTTGCCGCGACCCAACCCGATTTGCCTTTACCGCAATGTAAATTTTCGATCTGAACAGGCCTATGATTTGGCGTTTAAGTATATGAACGTGTTCTGCTTCCGGGCTTGTATAAAGATTGCTTTGGACAATAGCAACGCCATCTAGATATATCATAGCCGCAACTCAGCTGGACAATGCCGTCATAGTTTAGCTCTTAAATTTTTTATTTACACGAACAAACAACAAAAACAAGTAGTGACGTAATAAAAAGCAAAAACAAAACAGTGCAACATTGGCGAACATAACCTAAAACTATAAGCTGATTTTGACGTCTAAGATTCTACATTGCGGCCTTAATATCTAGACGGCGTTGACAATAGTCATGCGATGACTATAGCTACGACTATAGTTAATTCCGGAACGCACTCCAGGCCAGCTGGTTTCAAAACGGGCTGGCGGTGACAGGCTACGACTGGCACCTGAGGACGAGGGGTCGTTGATGTCCAAGACGATGGAGGACGCGACAGGATAGTTGAATCCATCGTCTGTGTGGACGCGGCATGCGAATTCGATGCTGACGGTAGTGGTAAAGCTATAGCTTCTGGGTCCTTAACTACGAAATCAGGCTTTACCCTTTCGGTGGAGACGTTCACTTGCCTTCCGCTGACATCCAGAGTAATTAAATGCGTTGAAATTCGTCTAATTACGCGGTGTGGCACCGTATACGGTTGACATAGTGACCTTCTCGTCGAGTCCACCCTAAGAAATACGTGTGTGCACGTATCTAAGTCTTTGAATATGAACGTTGATCTCGGGTTCCGATGCAGAATTGGCGTCGGACGAAGTTGCCTAACTCGTTGACGAATGTTTGCGAGAAACTCGATTGGATCGCCTGTAGTGTCGTCGTCGAGGAACCACTCGCCGGGAAGCCGCAATGCGGAGCCATATATCCGATATCTTCTTTTACGCTACTCCGTAAGCCTAACAAGACCGCGGGAAGTGCGTCAACCCAATCGTGATCATCTTGGTGGCACATTACTGAAGCCTTAAAGGAACGATGCCAGCCGGTATCGCACCATTGGACGCCGGATGGTAAGGAGACGTCCGCGTACGTTGGCACCCTAGCAATTTCGCTAAAGATTTGAAGAGCGACGACTCGAATTGGATTCCTTGGTCCGTAGTTACGATAGCAGGGGCCCCATAACGAGGTACCCAATTTGTATAAAACGCCTTAGCGACCGTAGATGCAGATTGGCCGGGAATGGGTACCGCCTCCGGCCATCTCGTAAAACGATCCAACATCGTCAGGCAGTAAAAAAACCTTGGCATGGCGCAAGTGGGCCGACGATGTCTAAATGGACTTGATGAAAACGTTTATCGGGTATTGGAAACTCCTGGAACTCGTTTCGAACGTGCCTGCTAATTTTGGAACGTTGGCAATGTATGCACGCACGCGCCCATTGACGGATGTCTTTCCGAATGCTCGGCCATACGAATTTCTTCGAGATAGCGCGTAGCGTGGCGCGGGCTCCAGGGTGCGAGCAACGATGGAAGATGTCGAACACTTGATTGCGCATACGTTTGGGAACGAGAGGCCGAGGCGTTGCAAGAGATGTATCGCACCATATACAGATGTCTCCGGATACCAGCGTTTCGAGTTGAAGCGATGTTGTATTGTTGGCTACCAGTTGTTGTATCTCCGGGTCGCGACATTGTTCGTCGGCCAGTTGTTTCGTGTTGAAGGCTACCGGCAGAGATATCTCCTTCAAACGAGATAAGGCGTCCGCTACGGTGTTCGGCAACGTGCTGTATTTGCGTACAAAATTGAGAGATGTAGGTCAAATGACGGATCTGTCGGCTTGTGGCTTTGTCCGTCTTTCGAGAAAACGCGTACACGCGAGGCTTATGGTCAGTCTTAATCACAAAGCTGGCACCTTCGAGCAGATGCTGGAAATGCTGAACACTACTACAAATCGCGAGAAGCTCTCGGTCGTAGGTGTTGTAATTTCGCTCTGCTTTTGACATTTTTCGTTGGTAATACGCGAGCGGCAGCCAGCGGTCACCGTGCTTCTGTTCCAGCACAGCTCCGACTGCAACATTAGAAGCATCGGTGACAAGGGCGAGTGGTTTGTTTGGCTCGTAGTACACCAACAGCGTAGCACTGGCCATGCTTTCACGACACTGTGTAAAGGCTGGTATGGTGTTTGGGTTCCACTCTATCACAGCGTTTTCGTTCTTCGCTTGTCCACAGAGCAGGTCGTTTAACGGCGCTTGCAAATTCGCAGCGTTTGGTATGAAACAGCGATAATAATTGATTGCTCCGAGGGACCGGCAGAGTTCCTTGTAGGTAGTTGGTCGCCGATAGTTGCGTAAGGTTTCTACTCGGGAGGCAGGGTGTGCAATGCCCTTTGCATTAATGGTGTGATCTAGAAATTCCACTTCAGCTACTCCGAAGGTGCATTTTGAAACATTGATGATTATCCCGAATTTGGCAAGGCGTTCGAAAAGAACTCGCAGATGTTCTTCATGTTGTTCCTCAGATTCCGATGCCACCAAAATGTCAATGTAGGTGGTACAAAAATCAAGCCCTCTCAACACTCCGTCCATGAAGCGCTGGAAAGACTGAGCTGCATTTCGTAACCCGAATGTCATTACGACAAATTCATACAGGCCGAACGGCGTTATTACGGCGGTTTTAGGAATGTCCTCGTCAGCAATCGGAACCTGGTGAAATTCCCTTAACAAATCAATTTTGCTGAAAATTAGTTTTCCGGCAAGACCAGCCATAATTTCCTCAATATGCTTCATCGGGTAACGATCGGGTCGCGTAATCGCGTTAAGCCGACGATAGTCACCACAAGGCCGCCATGAACCGTCCTTTTTGGGCGTGAGCTGAAGCGGGCTTGCCCACGGACTATCTGATGGCGGGCAGTGTCCCATCTTTAAGAGGTACTCGCACTCGGCTTTTGCTGCGGCTTGTTTTTCCGGGGTAAGTCGACGGTCTCTTTCAGCAATGGGTGGTCCGGTTGTTACAATATGGTGGCGTACTGAATGTTCTTGGCCTGTTCGTGCTGAATTCAAATTTGTTAGCGACGGAAATTGCTTCAGCAGACGATGATAGTGTGTCTGCTCAGCAACCGTAGCGACGGTAGGAGCATTGCCAAGACTGCGGGAACCCTTCGATGAAACGCCGGTTGACGGGTCTTCTAAACAATAGTTACGGATATCAATAAGCTGACCGAAGTGGTGCAGGAAGTCAGCACCTAAAATAGGTCGGGAGACGTCAGCCACACAAAACTTCCAAGGTAATTTTCGTCGCAGGCCCAAATCAACGGACAGCAACTGTTGACCAAAAGTGTTGATTTGAGATCCGTTAGCTGCGAATAATTTGTACTGCGATGGCCTGCCGTACCTAGCACCTGGCTTGCGGGGGAGGACGGAGATATCGACGCCAGTGTCGATTAAAAACAGTAGTCCGGTTGCTGGGTCTAGAATATGGAGGCGGCTTTGTCGTTGGATGCTGTCGACTGCCGCAGAGCACAGCGTCGGTATTAGTTTCCGGGTGATGGGGCTTCGTCACCCACGCACATGGTGGCTGACATTTACGAGCACGCCGCCCGAACTTACTGTGGTAAAAGCACAACTTGGTCGACGTTGGGGAACGTCGTCGAGCCGACGGACTGGGACTTCTCCTGCCGTTGGACCTCTCAAAATTCGACCGTAGAACAGCTAGCTCCTTCCGTATTGCCTCCAGCTGCGCAGGCGAGCTAGCGCGCTCATACGCCGAGACAGCAGAAGGTCCTCGTTCATCAAAAATCTTGTCGGCCACCTCGGCGAGACGCGACAAATCGGTTTCCGCTGAAACGCTCAAGATCGCGCGAACATCCCCAGGAAGCCGTTGAAGCCAAAGTGATTTTAAGAACTGCTCGGGGCCCGCGATCCGTTTTTAAGTCGCATTGTACGAAGAAGCTGAGATGGACGCTGGTCTCCTAACTCAAGACCCGTTAACAAGTCCCGGATTTCTGCTTCCTCGGAGACAGCAAAGGCATTCAGCAGTCGTTCCTTGAGTGCCACACAGGCCCGTGCGCAGGAATCATCCAAGGGGGGGGGTTTAACTTATATATTCAAATTTTTCATTGAAAGGTATATTTAAAGTTTAAAATATACAGGCTATAATAAGGTGACCAGACTCCCAAAAGCCCAATGCTGTACACAAACTAGCGGAATTCGGTTGTCAAGCAAATCCAGAGTAATAGTTGAAATAGATTAGATGCGTCAGCATCAGCATCGGCAGAGGCATCGGCATCAGCAGAAAAATTTCAATTTAGAACACACACATTTGCCTTTGATGACCCACAATGACAGCAGCGGCAGAAGCAGAAAAATGTTTCTGCCGATGCTTCTGCCGCTGCTGTCAATGTGGGTCATGAAAGGCAAATGCGTGTGTTCTAAATTGACATTTTTCTGCTGATGCCGATGCCTCTGCCGATGCTGATGCTGACGCGGGATATCTAATTCAACCATAATATATATAGGTTCCAGGTCCGAGGTCTATGTCGCAAACATGTTGGCTGTTTTTCTAATGCACGACAGACAGAGTGTGAGCGCGCAGAGTATTCTGAGCTACAGGTTATACGGACGAGTCATAGGTTTAAATTTCACGAAATGGCGTCCATTGGCTTACCGATCGCCGCGCTTGCACCTCGCCTTATCATTCTTAGCACCATCACTGCGTCGCAAATTTAGGCGAATTCTGAAAAGCACAAAAGGCATGGCGAGGTCTGGACGAAGCGAAGGGCAAGGCACAGGATTTAGGTAAACTTAAGGACGAGCCAGAGGTTTAAATTTTACGAATTGTCATCCATTGGCTTACCGCTCGCTGGACTTACTTTGTTTCGCAACAGCACTACGTCGCGAATACTAAATAGCGAGACAGATAAAGCGAGGTCTGCGTGGAGTAAAGGGCGAGGTGCAGGGTCTGAGTATATGTATGGACGAGTCAGAAATATAAAGCTTACGAATTGCCTGACATTAACTCACCGCTTGTTGCGTTCGCTTCATCCTATTTCCAAGCAGCGCTACGTATCAACTTTTTGGCGAATTGTGAAAAGGGCGACAGACAGCGAGATCTTAGTTAACAGACGACCTATAGGATTTGAGTAAATGTATGGACGAGCCAGAGATCTAAATCCAACAAATTGCTTTCCATTAGCTCACTGCTCGCTGCGCTTGCACTTCGTCTTATCCTATTTCGCAAAAGCACTGCTTCGCAAAAATATTGGCGAATTCTCTAAAGGTACGTGTTCGTAGAGACGACTCATGAGTCATGAGATGATCGCTCAGCGATCGCAGTTAAACCATCGGTTCTGACCACTATACGCGCATATTTTCTATACAGACATGTTATGGTCGACACATGGAAAGTAACACCATTACAAAAATATGCAAATATGGCTCGGAATTGGATGCAAAACTACGATCGCTGAGCGATCATCCCAAGAGTCGCCTCTATGAACACGTACCTTAATGCGAGACTGACAGTGTGAGATCTGAGCGGAGCGAGGGGTGAGTCACCGAATTATAGTAAACCAAATACCAAAGGACGAGCCTGAGGTATAAATCTTATCTAAACCTGGTGGCAATATTTCACGAAGAGAATAAGGATTTCTTCATAGTTACGATAGGGATGCCATGTCGTTCCCCTAGGCTTTTACCTACCTTGATTTACCCTAACTCCTAGTGGAGGATGGTGCGTTGACGACTACCGTGTGGCATGTGTAATCGTCAACGTTACAAAGACAACAAAATTCGGAGTGTGATACGGTTGTCAGCCACTTATTAGTCGCATTGTTAGTTTATTATTCTACAATAAGAATGTTTCTTATCATCTTCTTCTGAATAATAAATTTGCGGCGGATCATGACGAGTTTAGAAACTCTCTCTCTCTCTATGAATCTCTATATCACAGAGTAGTGACCGAACACAGAGCACGGCTTGTAACGCCGTTTTAAATGGATTTTAATGAAATTTGGGAAAAAACTACCTAAAACCCATGCTGAGTCATTTCATTAGTATGCATTTTCCTATATAGGTTGATAAAGGATTCGGAATAGAGTACAATGGCTGATTTTTTCATCTTAAAATCTCATCTTTTGACGGATGTAACCTCTAAACCTTGGCAGCTAGAGCCTTGAAATGTCGCAATCAACAACAAATCTCCTGCAATGCCCTACAATAGTTCACCCACTACAATCTACACATGCCGCGCGGTTACATTTATCTTTGAATTACAATACGTTCGGTATAGGGAAAATACCGCTTTTCGGATTGCATACCAACACTTATGAGTTTCTACCACGAATGTGCTTGAACTGTCCGGAACTCCGGAACTGGATGGTGTCTAGCGGCGAGAGAAAATTCTTTTGGCAAGGTATAAATTAACAACGCCAGTTTACATTTTTATGAAGTTAAATTTTTGCCTTATGAGAACAATAGTATTTAATAAGAAATTCTGGCAACATTTGCCAATGGGGGGGGGGGGGGGGGGGTTTCAACCCCCAAACCCCCCCCCCCCCCCCTGCGCACGGGCCTGGTGCCACATACATATTTGTTTTCAGCCGGCGGTGACTCCACTAAGTCAGCAACTTGCGCAAGGAATTCCGGATCGAGCTCGGAAATTACTTTGTCAAATTTGGCTACATCGCCAGACACTCGATACGACCGAAATTGCGCCTCAATTCGCGCAAACCACATTTTCGGTCTGGACGCCCAAAATGGCGGTAGCTTAAATGCTGTTATTGCATCCAAAGTTGGGTGCGGGCGTTCGGTATTAGCTGCGTCTTCCGCATCAAAAAATTTGTCTTCGTCTTGCGACATACTCGCGAAAATCACTTAGTTCGCCTCAGAAATTGCGCACTCGTGAAGCGATATATTTACAACGACGCGACGAAAGGTTCGGGGCACTCGATTGAATAATTTTTCTACTCTCTGCGTTATTGGCTCGCGATCACGTCGGGGTCACCAATTTATAGGGGATGTGACAAATCAGAAGATAAAACAGTTACCGAAATTAAATAAATGCAACCCGGAACTTTAACAAGTTTATTTTCAAGCAACTCACACCTTTTACAACCAAAACATAGACCGGACTGGACTTGTCTGTCATTCGAATCATTTCTCGTACCTTCTCTCTATCTCTAACGATGCGCCTCTAGCGGCAATCACTTGCACGCGACACACTGTTTTGTTGTTACTTTTAATGACGTCATATGCTTGTTGTTGTTGTTTATTCGTGTAAATCCAAAACTTAGTAAGCAAATTATGACGGCATGGAACGGCTTAGTTACGGCCTTGATGTAGCTAGATGGCGTTGGTTTTAGTCTCGGAGGAGGGTAGGGTAAAAGTTTTATTATGAGCCCCTTTTGTATGAAATTATAAACATGAAATCGTTAATTCAGCAGAAAGATTGCATAAAGGTTATTTGTTTTGAAAACATATAGGTTATATGACTACCACGTGATATTAAAGCGATTTAAAACATAAATACTAATTGATACTTATAGGGTGTCAATATAAAAATATCCACGCCAATGCCATTATGAATGAGATAGCAACCCTGCAAACCATGTCATGCTGAGATAGTAGACTACGTACTGCCACCGCCGTCTATATATTAAGGCCGCAATGTAGACTCCTAAACGTCAAATTCGCAGATTAAATAGCATCGCATTGTTGTTGCTTCTCAAGACATTGTTGTTGTTTGCCCGTGTCGGACGAACAATTTAAGCAGGATCCATGCCGTCATCGTACAGCTGAGTTGCGGCCTTGATATATCTAGATGGCGTTGGTACTGCTGACTCGCGGGCTGACTGTACTGCTGACCCACGATATAAAGAATATAAGATAGCGACAAGTGGGAGAGTCAAAGCAACGAATGACGTATTCTTTCCTGTGACGTCATTTCTCTTAACGCTCTTACTAAGCACAACACTGTGCACAACGACAACGTAGTTAGCGTGTCACCGGATTGAATTGAGTGTAATAGAAAGTGTTTGTTTATTTTCCTAAGTAACGCCATATTTTGCATAGCAACGCCATCATTTTAAAGGCGAACCAAAATATTCGTTTTATTTAAAAAATACATGTACAGTAGAGTCTCCATAATTGGCCACCCAATATGGCAGAAGGAAATACATATCTTATGTATGTATTGGGCAAGTATAAACGAACATGATAAAAAAAACCTTCACATGAAACGTTGTTTGTATATTTTATAATACAGTTTTGAGTATTTTTTTTAAAGTTTGTTATTAATAATTTCTGAATTTAGTTTTCTTACGTGAAAATACATCCGGGTTCTAAAAAAAACAATTTGTTGACCTTTTCTTCACAGGCAAGCAATTAAAATCATTTTTTTTAAATAATTTTTACATAATTTCAATTTTTCCCCGTTCGTCTCTAGGAATATATTATTCAATTCCTCTACATGAACCATCATTTCCTCTGTTGGTTTGCAGAGTGCACCTTCGTCCAAATGAGGTGAACGATTCAGGCGACCAAGGCCCGACGTCGGGCTATCGTGCCACATTGATGATGATGATGAAATGAATTGTCATCATCATTGATTTTCCAAAATTTGGCGCCGCATACTGAAATCTGAAGAATTCAAAACAATATTTCCATTTTTCTCCTAAAGAAGGTAGATTGGCACGAGTTTCGATTATAATTTGCTTGTTAAATTTACAGTAGTGCATTTTTTAATAAGTCCAAACCACCTTCTGAAAAAAAATCGAAACAATATTCGCGAGAAAAAAAACACAATTGTATATTCCTAAGTGCAAAACGAATGCATTGCAATTTATGTGGGCGTATGATTCACATATCATACATTTTCGTTGTACTTGTACACAAAAGTTCTCCCTATTAAAGCGGATAGCAGAACATGCCAAAAAATCTTGCAGAAGCGCGTTTTTTGCACTTAAGCGTTTTGCAGTTATACGTTCTCGACTGTATAAGTAGAGTTCGCTGCAAAATTTGGATGCGCTCACTCGTGGGTGAATGCACTCTTTGGCCAGCCACACACGAAGCGTCCAAATACATTTTTTTAATTCTTCGTTCTGTCAAATCTATGAATTTTCTTTGATTTTGATAGAACGTATATCCAAAAAATGTATTCGGACTGACCAGGTGTGTGCGGCATTTGAATGCATTCATCACAGTGACAAACCACCTTTCTGCTTGCAATTTTAAGTTGTGACACTTCACTACACTATGCACAAGCACAGGCAACGCCATCTAGATATATCATAGCCGCAACTCAGCTGTACAATGACGTCATGAATCCGTATTAAATTGTTCGTCGGACACGGGCAAACAACAACAATGTCATGAGAGGCAACAACAATGCAATGCAATTCAATATGCGGATTTGACGTTTACGAGTCTACATTGCGGCGGTGGCACAGGTCGCGTGCAGGGCATGGTCATAAGCTCTTTCCGTCTTTCCTGTGACGTCATCAATCGAAAGAGAACGTATACTACCAACGCCATCTAGATATATCATAGCCGCAACTCAGCTGGACAATGCCGTCATAGTTTAGCTCTTAAATTTTTTATTTACACGAACAAACAACAAAAACAAGTAGTGACGTAATAAAAAGCAAAAACAAAACAGTGCAACATTGGCGAACATAACCTAAAACTATAAGCTGATTTTGACGTCTAAGATTCTACATTGCGGCCTTAATATCTAGACGGCGTTGATACTACTGAATGTGAACGATTACTATGATTAATATATTACTATGAAAAATCAACAACAAATCGTATGCAATGACAGCTCACTAAATACGTTGATTTTAAATACAGTAAACCTTTTCTAAACAGACACCTTTAATAGTAAAGTGTCTTATTGAGTATCTTATTTACAATATGACAAGAAAAAACCATCCCGATCGCATTGAATTTAAATACAGGCTTCGAAATTATATATTTGGTTTTAATGAAGGTTGTATATCTGACAACGCCAACACTAACGCAGATGATACCCCCGACTTAAAGAGTCATGAGGTTGGTCTAACAGGTAATTTGTAATTACGCCATTCAACTGCCATTCAACTGCCATTCAACCATGTATTACCTTCGCCATATTCATATTTTAGGAAAAATGTTATTTGCAATTAATATTCTCAGAGATCTTTCCGAGGAGGAAGGCGAGTCCGAAGATTTTCCACTGGTGATGGACTCGAACATTTAGCGGGTTACATCTGCCACCGAGTTAGATTCAAATCCCGAAACAAGCGTTAATCCAAATGAGTATAATCGTTCTTATACTTGGACTTATCATTTGGACGAAGGTGGACTCTGCAAACCAAGAGAGGAAATGATGGTTCATAGAGGAATTGAATAATATATTCCTAGAGACGAACGGGGAAATGAAATTATGTAAAAATTATTAAAAAAATGATTTTAATTGCTAATGAAAGGGAAATTGCCTGTGAAGAAAAGGTGAACAAATTGTTTTTTAGAACCAGGATGTTTTTTTCGCATAAGACAACTAAATTCTGAAATTATTAATAACAAATTTTCAAAAAGAAAACTTTATTTTAAAATATACAAACAATAGGTTTGTTTTTTTGGTTATCCCGTGTAGGTTTGGGTAACGAAACTTCATATAAAAAAATGACAGGTGGATCAGCTGGCATTTTTTTGGTATGGAGTTTTGTTACCCAAACCTGCACGGGATAACCAAAAAACACACCTAATATAATAAAATAATAAATTTATTTTGATCGAATTGATTTGTTTGTTACAATTTTAAGTACTTAGGATAGGGATTTAGACAATAGAGTCTTTACAGCTAAATTCAACTAAATATGTAGGTGACAAGATAAATTTTTGCAATTAGCAGATAATCTGACGAGGAAAAAAATTACTAAAAAACCTTCTGAGTCTTAATCTAACTTACTACTTACTTACTTACTACAACTAACCTACTTAATTATGTACTATTTACTATAGTCATAGCTTATGGTAAAAGTAGGACAGAGAAGACACTAAGGACGGATGAGTGGGTTATCCGAAGATGAACATCGAGCGATAAATCTGATGTAGGTCTTTTCAATTCTAGTTTTTACTGTATCTATCTTAGTAATTCTATGAAGTTGTATGGTTGGAAAAAATATTGGCTTATTGGTAATAATTTTTAGGCATTTGTTTTGCGATATTTGCAGTTTCTTTTTGTGGGTATTCGCACATTTATGCCAAACTGGGGATCCATAAGACAACACCGGTAGCATGACTGTCTTATAAATAAGTAATTTATTATCCAGAGAGAGTCGCGATTTCCTATTTATAAATGGGTATACAGAGTGGATACATTTATTTATTTTGAGAGCCGTTTCTTCAGCATGTATTTTAAAGGTGAGTTTTTTATCCAAATGTACTCCTAGGTATTTTAGGCTCGTGGACCAATCAACTGTTGCTCCTAAAACATTTAATTGTGGGTCGGGCATAAACCTCATGGCTCGTCTCTTCGTGAAAAACACGGCTTGAGTTTTTTCTGCATTGATTTGGATCTTCCATTTGCGGAAGAACTCATTTAAAACAGTCAGTTGCTGCTGGAGGGACGAAATGATTTCCATGGGACAGTCGGAGCTACAATAAATAGCAGTGTCATCAGCGTACATGGCTATTTCACAATTTGGTACCTTATGAATATCGGATCTGTATATATTGTACAAGGTCGGACTTAACACTGACCCCTGTGGGACACCGGCGGGAATAGTTCTTTTTGAAGATACTACTTTGGTTTTGACTGAAAACGTTCTCAAGTTTAGGAAAGAATGCACTAATTTTGTCAGGTATTTCGGAAACGAATAATTTAACATTTTGTGTATTAATCCATTATGCCAGACCGAGTCAAAGGCTTTTTGGATGTCGAGAGCGATTAACCCTGTAGACTGTTTGTTTTCAAATCCTCTATTTATATGACCAACGACTCTTCGTAACTGGTGGTTTGTAGATAACCCGGGTCTAAAACCGTATTGCCAGTCGGGAATAGTGTGGTTGTCGTCTAGCTTGCGATGGAGGCGAGTGAGTATGAATTTCTCAAAAACCTTACTCAGTGATGGCAGTAGGCTTATTGGGCGGTAGTTATTAGCGACGCTTGGATTTTTTCCTGGTTTACAAATGGGGATGACAATCGCATTTTTCCACAGATTTGGAAAATATCCTAGTTTCATACAGCTGTTTAAAATGTGAGTGAGTGCTACAATCGCCTTACGTGGAAGATTTTTAATTAAAATGTTTCCAATACGGTCATCTCCTACTGCTTTCTTAATTTTTAGACTATTAATTACCTTCTTCAGTTCAGAGGGGTTGCAGAAGTCAGTGGCACAAAAATCCGTTGGAGCAGCGAGGAGGAAGCCTACGGATGTATTAACATTATTGATCGTGTCGGTATCACTCAGTTGTTCCGTCAAGGTGTGTGCTTTTTCAAAACTGTCTGCTAACTTTTCCACCTTACCTTCTTCATTAAATATTTTAGATCCATCTTCCGAATTGATAGGCGGAATATAACGGCATTTGTTTTTAATAACTTTATAGAGATTCCAGAGTTTCTGCGATCCTTTACCTTGTTTTGAAAGCAATTCATTCCAGTTGCGGTTTCTTTCTTCAAGTAGGGTAGATCCTATTTGTTTAGTTAGGCTTGTGGCAAGTTGCCTTAAATAAGGAATACGTGTGCGTTGCCATTCTCTACGAATAATATTGCGTTGTTTAATTAAACTGAGGCAAAAATTGGAGGGGGAGAAATTGTGCGATATAAGTGTAGATTTTGGTGTGGAATTTTGCTTGGCATTATTTATGATCGTGGTAAAGTTTTTAATTAATGAGTCAATCTGTTCAATATTTACAATTAGGGACAAATCGTGAGTTCCTAAATTTGTCTCGTTTGAAATTATCCTTCGATATTTCCTCCAAGAGGTTTTTGAGTAGTTAAAATAAGTGCGGGGAGTGTTAATAATGTTACTTTCAATATAGAATATAACAGGTAGGTGCGGTGAAGACAATTCATTTTCTACTATAGGATGCGTTATGGGTAAGAGACCATTAGTTATCACCAGATCCAGAGTGGATGGGTTACCTCTCGGGGGGTAGCATGTTGGGTCTAAAGGAGTGTGGACTAGGAATCGGTTGGCAGATACAAAGTCATAAAGAATGTTTCCCGCTTTATTTGCTCTGGGACAGTTCCAAAAGCGGTGACGCGAATTAAAATCGCCACATAAAAGGTATTTGCCTCTTATAGAAGTTAAAATATTAATGTCATATTTGAAGTCATCTAATTTGGCATTATTTAATTTTGTACCGTGGAAGTAAGCAGCGATTAGAACAGTATCTATGTCTGTCAGGTTAATTGCAATGAACTCAATAATTTTTGTTTGGAAACAACTAAGTATACTAAAATTAATACCTTTCTTAACTAGAATTGCGACCCCGCCACCTCTAGTGTTTTCTCTGTCTTTTCTAACAATTTCATAATTTCTATTATACAATGTTTCTCCGACCGTTAACCAAGTCTCAGTCAAGAACATTATATCGATCTGGCTGTTATCTAAGAAATTGAATGTTTCAATTGATTTGTTTCGAATGCTTTGGGCATTCCATAGGACACATTTTAGCGGGTTAGTTACTATTATAAACAAATTTTACGACTAGTTCGGTGAGAACACAAAATTGATCGTATTTAGAATTACAACTAGACAGTCTCGAAATTAGTTCTTGAGCAAGATTGATCATTTGGCTAGGAGTGAATAGTAAGCTATTTGACATTGTACATTGGTTAGGTTGTTGTTTTAACATATGACTGTACATTTCATGGGGCTTAAAATTATAATTAGATGTCGAGTTTATATTAGTTGCTGCTCCTGGGAGTGGTGGAAATGAATCTGAAGTGGTGCTAGTAAATGGAACTTTAGCCATCGGGTGATATTGTTCGCGTTTTTGAGATGTTCGCGAGGATATTCGCTTTCTCATTTGAATGTATTCATCCCGTTTCGGGCAGTGAATATTGTTGGCCGTGTGATCATCACCACAATTGGCGCATTTGATTTCGGATGTTTCTTTAGTGGTGCATGAGTCTTTGTTGTGATTTTGTCCGCAAAGGAGGCACCTTGGTGGAAGGTGGCAGTGAGACGAGCCGTGTCCATAGGCTTGACAGTTTCTGCACTGTGTTACTTGCTGGTGTCGGCGCTTTTGATAATCCCATGAAACAATTGTGTTCATTACTGAACGAATATTTCTTAGTTCTGCCAGTTTGACAGCCCCTCTTTTAAAATAGAGGAGATAGATAGTTTCGTCGGAGAATCTCTTCCTGTTCGGATTCAGATTAAACTTTTTAACATCTTCGCACGGTAATTTGTGCACCTCGGTGAGATGCTTTTTAAGAGCGGAGCACTCCATTTCATGCAATCCTTTCAGCACAAATTTCATTGGCCTTAGATCCGCTTGCGAATACGTGTAGAAGTGAACTTTCTTTACGATGAGATGTTTACGAAAAGTGTCATAGGAGTCTTGATCCGACAACAAAATTTTCTTACCGATTCCAAGATGTTGAATGTCGAATTTGGGTAACCTCAAAGTTTCCATGATTGCTGTTATGCTTTCTCGGCCAAGATCAGGAATGATTATTGGAGGCAGCTTGAGCTTCTTGTTGGCGCGCGGCTTGGTAGAATTTTGTTCGATGTTGATGGAATCGTTGCAGTCGGCATCGCTGGTAGACGTCATATTTGCTAACAAAGCAAATTTGTTTTGCGAAGTCATCTTCAGTGAATCTGGGTGCGTTTTCGGGAGCTTAAGTCGGTCCCTTAAAAGTAAGTCGACGGGAGACGGCTCCCGCGGCCTTTTGGAGCCAATAGATGCCAATGCTTTCGTTTGAAACAAACTTTAAACGATGTAAACAATAACTAGGTAATGGAAATAATAACCTCTACGGGGATTTGACAGTATGTATAGAGAGCAGACCACGAGAGCGACGTTACTTGACAAGAGTCGAATAGCAACTGACACCTAATATATGTATGTTTTATGTGAATGGTCCTTTTTATCATGTTCGTTTATACTTGCCCAATACATACATAAGATATGTATTTCCTTCTGCCATATTGGGTGGCCAATTATGGAGACTCTACTGTACATGTATTTTTTAAATAAAACGAATATTTTGGTTCGCCTTTAATATGATGGCGTTGCTATGCAAAATATGGCGTAACTACGGAAAATAAACAAACACTTTCTATTACACTAAATTCAATCCGGTGACACGCCAACTATGTTGTCTTTATGCACAGTGTTGTGCCTAGTAAGAACGTTAAGAGAAATGACGTCACAGGAAAGAATACGTTATTCGTTTCTCTGACTCTCCCACTTGTCGCTATCTTATATTCTTTATATCGTGGGTCGCGTGAGTATGTCCCCATAGCAAGCATCGCACTACACTTCTTTGTCGGATTATAACACCGAGATGAAGGAAGGAGATGTCATACGTAAAATGAGACGGGACAAGTTTGCTTGTTTAATGGGAGAGGAAATCAACGGTACATTAATTGATAAGTGAATCATAAACAAACCGTCGATAACACACTACGTTTGCCTTTTCATCAATGTGGCACGATAGCCCGACGTCGGGCCTTGGCCGCCTGAATCGTTGACCTCCAATTGTCGCGGTTACGTGACCTTGTCCTCCAGTTTCGGAAGCCCAGCAGCTGGTGGGCGTCTTCACCTACGGAGTTCTCCCAGCGAGCTCTTGGTCGTCCACGCAACCTCGCTCCGTCAATTCGTTGTGCGTTCATAACTTTCTTTGGCATGCGATTGTCGTCCATCCGTTGTACATGCCCCGCCCATTGCAGACGTTGAAGCTTCACGATTTTCGATACTTCCAGCTCATGGTACAATTGATACAACTCATGGTTGTATCGGATACGCCATTGGTCTCGCTCGCGAACGGCCCCGAAAATTCGCCGAAGGACCTTTCGTTCGAATCGGTCTAGCAAAATTTCGGAGGCTTGGGTAAGGGTCCATGTTTCGCAGCCATAACATAGCACGGGTCGGATGATCGTTTTGTACACGCGGAGCTTCGTGTTCCTGTGCGCAAGTTTCGAATTAATTATAGGGAGGACCGAGAAATATGTCTTATTGGCTAGTTGTATCCGTCGCTTAATTTCGTCGGTTTCGTTGGCGTCCTTTGATAAGTTACAACCCAGATAGTTGAAGTTGTCTACATACTCGATATTAAGGTCCCCAACTGTGATGCTTGAATTTGCTGGCGTCCTTGTTTTCGATTGCATCATGGCCTTTGTTTTGCTTTCGTTGATATGTAGTCCAACTTCCTTTGCGGCGTTATTGAGGTTATGAGGAGGCTTTCTGCATCACCCAACCTTCGAGACATGATGTTGATATCGTCGGCGTACGCTACTAATTGAGTCGACTTGATGAGTAGCGTTCCGCTGCTGTCCATATTCATGGCTCGAATTACATACTCCAAAGCCAGGTTGAAGAGCGTCGGCGCCAGCCCGTCGCCCTGCTTGAGTCCAGTACGAGTTTCAAATAGGTCAGTGAGTCGGTTCTGCACTTTGACCTGCGAGACGGTATTAGTCATCGTCATCCTTGTGAGTCGCACTAGCTTTGCCGGTATACCAAAGTTCAGCATAATGTTGTACAGTACACTTCGGTCGATACCAAAACCACCTTCACTAGAAGCCGGGAAGCAGCAATACATGCACACAAAACGAGCCTATGAACATGTCGTATATACGTTGCACGATGCACTAACACAAGCACAGCGCATGTAAAAAAACCGTGTCTGCTCTGATAAAAATCGCGAAAACATGTGGAAAATTCACTTTTTGTCGGGATTTTGTTCTTTCACTGCATTCTAGACACTTTAATTCACGACACATTCCACTTTTCGCGACGAAAATCGACCGGGAACCAATACTTTTCGTGTAAAGTTTGTCGCGACCCAACCCGATTTGCCTTTACCGCAATGTAAATTTTCGATCTGAACAGGCCTATGATTTGGCGCTTAAGTTTATGAACGTGTTCTGCTTCCGGGCTTTGTATAAAGATGGTTTTGGTCGATACTGTCGTATGCCTGCTTGAAGTCGACAAAGATTTGGTATACGTCGATGTTGTATTCCCAGCACTTTTGGAGTAGTAGCTTCACTGTGTAAAGCTGATCGGTCGTTGAACGACCAGGTCTGAAGCCGCCTTGATACTCGCCAATAATTTGTTCTGCGTACGGATTGATTCTCTTTTCAAGAATTTTTGATAAAATCTTATAGGCCGTACAAACTAATGATATGCCCCTGTAATTCTCACACTTCAGCTTGTCACCCTTTTTGTGGATTGGGCAGATTATGCTTTTGCGCCAATCTTCGGGGATTACCTCGTCGTTCCATATTTTCAGCAGTAGCACATGTACAGCGTTGGTCAGGCACGTTCCACCATGCTTCAGCAGTTCTTCTGGGATCTCGTCAGCGCCGGGCGCTTTATTATTTTGAAGCGACTGTATGGCAAGACTCACCTCCTCTACTGTTGGGGGTAGAACGGGAGGGCCTGGTTCGGCTAACTGCTCAAGAGCTAGCTCCGCGGGGGATGCTGATGATGCATTGAGGAGCTCTTCAAAATGCGAGGCCCATCGTTTGTTGACGCTTTCGATGTCGCTGATGATGTTACCATCCTTGTCCTTACATAGGCTTGTCCTGGGTTGATATCCGTTCTTGATATTATTTATAAGTTTGTACGCCTGTCTAGTGTTTTTACTGGCTAATCTTTGGTTTATTTGCTGTAACTGCTCGTCAAAATGTTTGCGTTTCTTACGTCTAATTAACTTATTAGATACTCGCCGAAGTTCGTTGTATCTTTCATTCTTGGCTCGGGATGCGCGTTGTGTGTATTGGCGATAGGCTTCATTTTTCGCCTCAATCGAGGCCCTGCATTCGTCGTCGAACCAGTCTGCTCGTCTTCGCCTGCCTTTATAGCCCACGACCTCTTCTGCGACCTCCTTGATGCTGTCTTTGAGCTCCTCCCAGAACTCATGGATGCCTAGATTATTGATGTTATCAGGCATGGGCGACAGTTTTTCCTCAAGGGCTGTAGTATGTATACGCAGCCGCCGTGGCATCATCAATCAAATTGTCAACCTCGAAGATCTTGGCAGGGTTGATTCTCGTTAGGTGCACCGAAGAGATTCTGCACCTGTAGGTCGTCTTCACCAAATAGTGATCGGTGTCGCAGTTGGCTCCTCGATAGGATCGAACATCTAGGACATTAGAAGCCCATCTCTTGCTGATCAGTACGTAGTCGATTTGGTTCACGGTGTATTCATCTGGAGACTTCCAGGTCTGCTTATGAACTCGTCGATGAGGGAAGCATGTAGAGCTTATGACCAAGTTTCTGCCGCTCGCGAAGTCGATAAGTCGCTGACCGTTGTTGTTGTTTTCGTCGTGGAGGCTATGACCACCAGTAGTTCCCCTATGCCAGCTTTCGATTCCGACTTTAGCGTTAAAGTCTCCTAGCAGCAGCTTGACGTCGTTTGATGGAAGTGAGTCGAAGAGTAATTCTAGGTCGTTGTAGAACTCGTCCTTAATCGCGTCTTCTTTTACTTCTGTAGGGGCATGCGCATTAATGAGCCAGAGATTAGCGAAACGGGTCTAAATGCGGATCGCACATAGCCACTCGTTGATGGGTTTGAAGCCGATAACGTGGTCCTTGAGCTGCTTATTCACGATGAAAGCTACTCCAAACTCCTTGTTGCCCTCCTCTTTACCACTCGTAAAAATAGTGTGCGAATTGAGGTCGTTAATCTCGCTTTTGAGCCATTTAGTTTCCTGGATTGCAACTATGCTCAGCTTGTATTGTTCTACCTGATCCAGGAGGGCCCTTAAGGCCCCCGGTCTATTCAGGGAGCGTACATTCCAGGATCCGAAAGAGTAATCAGTTGTTCGTTTGCGGGGTCGTCGTTGTTTTGTATCCGTCCAATCCGAGGCTTTTGTTTCAGGTTTCTTGACTTGAAGTTTTTCTTAGGATGAGTTGTCGGCACATCGCTAAACCATGATAGGGTTTAATCGTTTAGTAAAGGCCATCATGGGCATGCCTCGAAGATGCTGCTTTAGTGGTTGAGTTAGACGTTTTCTGTCACCTATCACGTTAAGTAACCTGAGACGCTGCAGATGTAAATACAGCACTCAGGCGCAGCGGTGCTTCTTCCAAATGTCGCATCAGATGATTTGACTTAGCCGTTCACGTTACGTTTGCCTTTTATGACATAAAATAGCACCTAACAACCACAAATTACCCGAGCAACGTAATATTATAGTCAATAACGTAACTATTTCGCGCAATCGAATTAAATCAAACGAAATTCGCGGCGAGCATCGTTTGCCGACTTTGACAATATAGAATTCGCGAGTGCTACTTAACTAGCAGAACCGGATTACTTTGTCGTTGTGTTTATTGATGTGAGTGGCTGAACTAGTTACCGCGTTTACCGACTTTGACAATATAGAATTCGCGAGTGCTACATAACTAGCAGAACCGGATTACTTTGTCGTTGTGTGTATTGATGTGAGTGGATGAACTAGTCGATTTTGTCGATGTGTGCGGCAAAACTAGTTGCGTTTGACGTGATAGTACCGTGAACCGCTGAACGAGAGAGCCCATGGACAAGATTTTTCGTCCCATGTTGTGTTGTTGTTTTTATATGTAGTTTCATCATTATGGCGACTCCATAGTACACTATGGATTATAACGACTGGCTACAACTGGCACATTCAGCAGTTACTGAAGGCATTTGCAGGGAATTACTGTTAGCTGCATACCGCATTGAATAGAACTACATTCAAAAATTTTTCAAGACACGTCGAAATTATTTCACTATTTCAAATTATTATCGGCAACGTTTGACATTTGTTAAAAAGAAAATTCAAAAATAAAGAAAGAAAGTGTGATTGTTCAACTTCACTCTAATCCGAAAATGTACTGATCAAATTGAAGCGTTTAAGTTTTTTTTTTCAGAAATAATAGAGTTACACGCATTCTCACATCACTTTTTATTTGAATACTGTGAACATATTTATTTCCGATAAATTAACCACTTAAAGGATTTATGTCGATTACTCTAAAGTCATATATTTCAATGCAAGAATTTGATGTACAAATGAAGACTTCAGTGTGCGTAACAGCTCCCACAGCAGTAAATAGGTTATTATCTGATGAGATACTTGTAGCGTCCGTATAAGTGTTTTTTAAAGCTTCACGCTTCCCTCCATAACTGACACTTTGTAAAGAGTTTGAATCAATGTAATCATGTAAAGATAGAAAATAAAGGAAAATAAATATTGTTTTTTTCATTTTATATTACGAGTAAGTTTTAATATTCTTCAAGATGCTGCGAAAAATGATCTCCACCAATTTATACATTTTAATTTACTTCCGGATATGGAAATAAACAAGACTGGAATTGCTTTTGTAGACATTCGCTACTACATGAACCTTGACAACGATGGGTTGTCGTTTATTATATAAAGTTATGTCGGTTCAATTTAGTTCATTTTGTGCAACTTATGGAATGTATAAGAGACCACACACACGATGAGCCCAAATCCAAGAAGAAAAAGACGAATTCGCTGTAGTGTACGAATTTTTTAATATCACTTCATTCGACGGAAAAAGCAGATATTAATCTGCTTTTGAAAATAATAGGATCGTTTGTTGATGATATACACTAGCCGGCATATGTATTTTGACATCTGGTACTCTCGAGCCAAGATATTGATTTTGTTTAACTAGAGCGAATAACGGTAAATTTCTTATAAGGAAATCAAAGTACATATCAACAGCAATAAATATGCTCAATATTTTTCCTGTCCATTTTCGCACTCTCTTGCTATGAAGAAGAGAACAGATTGTTGCGAAATTTTGATGCGACATAAGTATTTTGACAATATTTAAATCTTTGATTGTACCCCAATTTCTCTGAAAAAAAATGGATAAAACATAATTTTATTGATGATTTCTGCTTATACAGATGTATTTTGAATTCCAAGCAGAAAACGTGTCCAGTGGCTTGAAACATTGGAAAAATTCGAAGTTTGGTTTAACCCTCCGTAGAGGCAAACTTCAACCCTGGTTTAAAGGTTGGAGACGCTGCAATTGAATTTAATTTCATAAGGTAGACTGTTCATTATCAAACACCAGAATTGAATAAGAGAAAAGAAATAGAAAACTATTCCATGCATCACAGAAATGGGATGTGTATATCGAATCATTACCGAAAAATCTTCCAAATAGTTATGGAAAATGTCCTAATTGAACCAAAGGATATTATGAATATGAAGAATGTGCCATCGGAGGCAAAGATAATAATGACCACCTTCGGCCTAGAACTAAAAAAGGCAAATTGCATGCATACGCAGATAAAGTGAAACCAAAGAAAGATTTAAAAACCATACCAAAAGCAAACCTCTGTTACTAAGGAAAAAGTTCAAGCTACTGCAACTTTCTAAAAAAGCTTTTTCGGCTAATATTCGTTATTTTATTACATTCTTACAAAAAAAAATCAATATTTAAAGAAAATGCCCAGTTTATGTGGGAAAACGGATACCTGGTTATCAAAATTAATACCACAGCGGAGGCTCTCTCATGATGCAGGGAAATATTGCTTACAATGGCCTATGCTGCTTAAGTTCAAATCACTGTTTCCATGGCCAAAGCTTCTTTTGGTCGTCATTGAATCGTCGGAAGTTATATTCGCTTTTTTTTGTGGCACAATTTGGTTCAAATTTCACTTCTTTCTTAGAGTTCTTCATCGTGGCTCACTCATCTCGGGGTTCACATTCGCTTTCTTTCAGAGAGCGCCAATATTTGTTTTCATTTTGTTTTAAAACATTTTTTGTTTGGTAATAAACAGTTTACCGTATAAAATAAAATTCAATAGTAGCGTATTCAATGTGTAAACCAGGACTAAGGCTTGCATCAATCGATGCTCAAACCAATCTTCGAAGTTGTGATTTTTGTTTATGTTTCGAGCCACTGGTGATATTTTTCATTTGAAAATAACCATATGGAACTCAAAAATTAATAAAAATATGTTTTGTGCATCAGTTCTTGCGAAAAAATGGAAGCAATCAAAGAGTTAAGTGTTGTCAAAATACTTATGGCACACCAGAATTACGCCTCCATCTTTTCTCTTTTCTATAGCATGAGAGTCCGAAAGGGGACAGGAAAAATATTGAGCATATTTATTGCTGTCGATAAGTGCTTTAATTTTGATAAAAGAAATTTACCGTTATTGGCTTTAATTAAACAAAACCAGTGTCGGGACTGGAGGGTATGAGATGTAAAAATACATATGCCGACCAGTGTATGTCTACTAACGTACAAATGGAATACCGAAAAGTAGAGCTCTATCGTTTCTTCTTCTCTTTCTGTCCGATACGTTTTCTAGTGTGGTTGTCATCCCAGTACATTGGTTATGTTGCGTTTTAGCACCGCCGCGCCGTCTCTATGTTAAGGCCGCAATGTAGAAATTTTTCGCCTACTGTTTGCACTGTTTTGTTGTTACTTTTAATGACGTCATATGCTTGTTGTTGTTGTTTCTTCGTGTAAATCCAAAACTTAGTAGGCAAACTATGACGGCATGGAACGGCTGAGTTACGGCCTTGATGTATCTAGATGGCGTTGGTTTTAGTCTCGGAGGAGGGTAGGGTAAAAGTTTTATTTTGAGCCCCTTTTGTATGAAATTATAAACATGAAATCGTTAATTCAGCAGAAAGATTGCATAAAGGTTATTTGTTTTGAAAACATATAGGTTATATGACTGCCACGTGATATTAAAGCGATTTAAAACATAAATACTAATTGATACTTATAGGGAGTCAATATAAAAATATTCACGCCAATGCCATTATGAATGAGATAGCAACCCTGCAAACCATGTCATGCTGAGATAGTAGACTACGTACTGCCACCGCCGTCTATATATTAAGGCCGCAATGTAGACTCCTAAACGTCAAATTCGCAGATTAAATAGCATCGCATTGTTGTTGCTTTTCAAGACATTGTTGTTGTTTGCCCGTGTCGGACGAACAATTTAAGCAGGATCCATGCCGTCATCGTACAGCTGAGTTGCGGCCTTGATATATCTAGATGGCGTTGGTACTGCTGACTCGCGGGCTGACTGTACTGCTGACCCACGATGTAAAGAATATGTATAAGATAGCGACAAGTGGGAGAGTCAAAGCAACGAATGACGTATTCTTTCCTGTGACGTCATTTCTCTTAACGCTCTTACTAAGCACAACACTGTGCGCAACGACAACGTAGTTAGCGTGTCACCGGATTGAATTTAGTGTAATAGAAAGTGTTTGTTTATTTTCCGTAGTTACGCCATATTTTGCATAGCAACGCCATCGTATTAAAGGCGAATGAATGTATTCGTTTTATTTAAAAAAATATATGTACAGTAGAATCTCCATAACTGGCCACCCAATATGGCGGAAGGAAATACATATCTTATGTATGTATTGTGCAAATATAAACGAACATGATAAAAAAAAACCTTTCACATAAAACATATATTGTTTGTATATTTTATAATACAGTTTTGTGTAGTTTTTTTTTTGAAAGTTTGTTATTAATAATTTCTGAATTTAGTTGTCTTACGTGAAAATACATCCGGGTTAAAAAAAAAAAAAACAATTTTTTCACCTTTTCTTCACAGGCAATTTCCCTTTCATTAGCAATTAAAATAATTTTTTTAAAATAATTTTTACATAATTTCAAATTTTCCCCGTTCGTCTCTAGGAATCTATTATTCAATTCCTCTACATGAACCATCATTTCCTCTGTTAAACCAACAGAGGTGAGTGAGCAGAGTGCACCTTCGTCCAAATGATTGGTCCAAGTATAAGAACGATTATCTTCATCTGGATTAACGCTAGTTTTGGGATTTGAAAATTTCACCCAGTGGCAGATGTAACCCGCTAAATGCTCGAGTCCATCATATGCCAGTGGAAGATCTTCGGACTCGGAAAGATCTCTGAGAATATTAATTGCAGATAACATTTTTCCTAAAATATGAATATGGCGTAGGTAATACATGGTTGAATGGCAGTTGAATGGCGTAATTACAAATTACCTGTTAGACCAACCTCAAGACTCTTTAAGCAACGCCATCTAGATATATCATAGCCGCAACTCAGCTGTACAATGACGTCATGGATCCGTATTGAATTGTTTGTCGAACACGGGCAAACAACAACAATGTCATAAGAGGCAACAACAATGCAATGCAATTTCAACTGCGGATTTGACGTTTACGAGTCTACATTGCGGCCTTAATATATAGACGGCGGTGCTTTAAGTCGTGGGTATCATCTGCATTAGTGTTGGCGTTGTCAGATATACAACCTTCATTAAAACTCAATATATAATTTCAAAGCCTGTATTTAAATTCAATGCGATCGGGATGGTTTTTTTTTTCTTGTCATATTGTAAATAAGATACTTTACTATTAAAGGTGTCTGTTTAGAAAAGGTTTACTGTATATAAAATCAACGTATTTAGTGAGCTGTCAATGCATATGATTTGTTGTTGATTTTTCAAAGTAATATATTAATCATAGTAATCGTTTCTCATTCAGTAGTATACGTTCTCTTTCGATTGATGACGTCACAGGAAAGACGGAAAGAGCTTATGCCCTGCTGCTGACCGTTGTTCGGCGTTCGGGACTAAAGTAAGCAGCTGTCAAAGCAAAATTCTGACAGCACACGTGTTGGGGAATTAAATGACAACCACAACATTCAAACTATAACAATAACTATTTGTTTTATTCTTCTTCTTCTTTATGGCACGATAGCCCGACGTCGGGCCTTGGCCGCCTGGATTGAAGACCTCCAATTGTCGCGGTCACGCGACCTTGTCCTCCAGTTCCGAAAGCCTAGCATCTGGTGGGCGTCCTCACATACAGAATGCTCCCATCGGGCTCTCGGTCGTCCACGCAATCTGGCTCCGTCCACTCGTTGCGCGTTCATCACCTTTTTGGGCATGCAATCGTCGTTCATCCTTTGTACATGTCCCGCCCATTGCAGTCGCTGCAATTTCACGATCTTCGACACCTGTAGCTCATCATACAGCTGATACAACTCAAGGTTGTACCGGATGCGCCATTCACCCCGTTCACGAACGGCCCCGAAGATTCTTCGGAGAACCTTTCGCTCGAATGTGTCCAACAGGTGTTCAGAGTTTTGGGTTAGGGTCCATGCCTCGCAGCCATAGCATAGCACAGGTCGGATTATGGTTTTATATACGTGAAGCTTCGTCTTCCTGTGCACCAGCTTCGAATTCATAATTTGGAGGACCGCAAAATAACACTTATTAGCTAGTTGTATCCGTCGCTTTATCTCATCTGTTTCGTTGGCGTCCTTTGACAAATTGCAACCCAGGTAAGTGAAGTTGTCTACATATTCTATATTGAGGTCCCCCACTGTGATGCTTGAATTTACTGGCGTTCTAGTTTTTGATTGCATCATGACCTTGGTTTTAGATTCGTTGATATGTAGTCCAACTTCTTTGGCGGCGTTATTGAGATTATGCAGGAGGATTTCTGCATCACCCAATCTTCTAGACATGATGTTGATGTCGTCGGCGTAAGCTACTAGTTGAGTCGACTTAATGAGTAGCGTTCCGCTGCTGTCCAAATTCATGGCTCGAATTACATACTCCAGAGCTAGGTTGAAGAGCGTCGGCGCCAGCCCGTCGCCTTGCTTGAGTCCAGTACGAGTTTCAAAAAGGTCAGTGAGTCTGTTCTGTACTCTGACCTGCGAGACGGTATTAGTCATCGTCATCCTTATGAGTCGCACTAGCTTAGCTGGTATACCAAAATGCAGCAGAATGTTGTACAGTACACTTCGATCGATACTGTCGTATGCCTGCTTGAAGTCGACAAATATTTGGTATACGTCGATGTTATATTCCCAGCACTTCTGGAGTAAAAGCTTCTATTTTCTAGAATTTTAGATAAAATCTTATAAGTCGTACAAACTAATGAGATGCCTCTGTAGTTCTCACATTTTAACTTATCCCCTTTTTTGTGGATTGGGCAAATTATACTTTTGCGCCAATCTTCCGGGATTATTTCGTCGTTCCATATTTTAACGATAAGTGTGTGTATAGCCTTAACAAGACTCTCCCCACCATGCTTTAGCAGTTCAGCTGGAATCTCGTCAGCGCCCGGGGCTTTATTATGTTTCAGTGATTGCATGACGAGATCAACTTCTTCTATTGTTGGGGGTTGAATGGGAGGGCCTGTTTCAGCCGTCAGCTCCAGCGCTTCTTGTGTGGGGTTGTTCGGTTGAACATTAAGAAGCTCTTCAAAATGTGAGGCCCAGCGTTTATCAACGCTATCGGTGTCGCTAATTATATTGCCATCCTTATCCTTACAGAGGCAGGTCCTGGGTTGGTATCCACTTTTAATTGAATTAATTAGCTTGTACGCTTGTCTACTGTTCCTACTAGCTAGTCTTTGGTTTATTTGCATCAACTGCTCGTCAAGATGCTTACGTTTCTTACGTCTAATTAATTACGATTTTTAAATTACAAAGGATAGACTGGACTTATCGTATTCGCTGCCGAAATCGAAGTGCGTCGTTGTGATGCTCAACGAGAATGAATTCGAACACTCCAGAACCAACGATGAAAATAAATCTGATGGCATTGGCAGATAGTAGCAACAGTGGCACGCAAAGTGGTGAAAAAGTGTGGATGCTGCTACATTACTCCCTCCTGAATGATAATGTCGTTGAAAATAGCTGATGTCGTTGACAAACAATGTAGGACAAGTCTGAGTACGGTTAACGTTTGAAAGGATGCGGCAAATAAGTTCGTCGGTCGTGGTCGTGGAGTGCTTGTTACAAAAGCTGACGGATATGCATTGGTCGATGTCGAAATGGGCGTGTGTACAGTCGATGACATTGATGCAGATGTAACGTTCGTCAGGCATACCAAACGGTTGAATACTATTTTTGGTGTGCCTACCGACTTTCGATCGTTGACAGCTCAAACACGTGCGTGACCATAGTCACACGTCTTGATGCACCTTCGGCCAAATGAATTTCCTTTTGATCGCCTTGCAGGTGGATCGGCAGATGGGATGGGCATATCGGTGATATGTGTCGAAAACAGTTTTTCGAAGAGATTCGGGCACAAACGGTCTGGCTACGTCGGTTGTAGTGTCACAGTAGATTGTATGCTGACCAAATGACTCAGGATTCAACTTCCAACGATGTTGGATTGGACGAAATGAGTTCTTGTAACTCGGAGTCTTCGGCCTATTTTTCTGCTAAAAGCTTTGAGTCGATATCCGGTGGCAAGGATATTGCTTCAATCCTTGACAAAGCGTCGGCGACGATGTTAGCTTCGCCAGAAACGTGCTCGATTTTCGTTGTAAATTGTGAAATAAACGATAGCTGTCTGCTCTGTGTGGGCGAAGACTTGTCGGTTTTCTGATGAAAGGCATAAACTAGTGGTTTATGGTCGGTTTTCACCACGAAATCGGTGCCTTCGAGTACGTGTCGAAAATGACGAATACTAGCGTATATCGCGAGTAATTCGCGGTCGTAGGTGCTATACAGCTTCTCGGCACGGCTCAGCTTCCTCTGGAAATAAGCTAACGGTAGCCATATGTCGTCATGCTTCTGCTCAAGCACGGCTCCTATCGCCATATTGGATGCATCTGTCACGAGTGCTAGAGGGGCATCCGGTCGAAAATGTACGATCAATGTTGCTTCTGCTATAGATTTTTTACATCGCTCGAATGCTAACGTGGAACCACGGATACATCCGCGCCGGGGTCGACTAAGAAATTTAAGCCAGTGGATTAATTAAAAATATGGAGGCGGTTTTTAAAAAATTCCGCTGTCAACCGCCGCATCTGACAACGTCGAAACTAGTTTCTGACTAAATTTTAAAACATATGAAAACTCGTTCTATGTACGTTGGTACATTCTTGTACAAAATTATTTTGAAAACTTTAAAGTTACGAATTACTTTCAACATACTCCCACCAGGGGCGGTGCATAAGGGCCCGCAGGGCCCGCGTGGCGGGGGGGAGGGGCCCACGAGATTTAGGGGCCCAAAAGCAACATGAAAGATTTCTGGAACCATGAAAGCCATGACTGCGAACACTCCGACGTATATATTTTTTGTAGACAAGAAGAGATATACACTTTTCGAAGTCAAAGCAAATGCTAAATTTATTGCTCCTCTTTCACCAGGCCCCTTAGATAAACAAATTTAGTATTGTACTAAAATCTTTGAAAGTTCAACGGATCTTCAAATTTTCACCAAAAAAAAATTTGCTCCTGGCTGCGCTATTTACTGTAACTGACCAAAATTTTTATACGAATTCCACTTACATTTTCCTCCACCAGAAGGCACACGCAAGTTAGCGGCAAAGGTGCCTATGCCAAATGACATTCATCAGTGGCGGAACAACTTTACTCGGGGCCCTCCCACCAACTTCTTGGGTGGGCCCCCCTATACTGAAAAAAAAAACAGAGTGAAATCAAGAGAAACACTCTTGAAGGTCGATCCACACTTTTCAGTTATTAGTAACAGTCATTTTCCGTACAAGTTGACATATTGTCAATTAATTAATTGACTGACAATCTGTCAATTCGTATAGGAAATGAGTACGTACGTCGTACTTTAAATAACTTAGCTAAGAGCTACTTTGACTCTTTGCGTTCTTATATTGTGAATAGCGGTCTTGTTGTAACATTTATTAAATTAATGATATCATCAATCGGTTTTGTTTTGGTTTTAAATAAAAATTCTCACGCAGCGCAGCATTGGCCTCTATAGGTGTTGGTGATATTTAAGAACCCATGTTTTGAAGACGAGTGCCCTATCTACCCTAATACCGCACACACAGAGTCAATCCGAATCTACATTTGTTTAATTTTCGTTCTGTGAAAATCGAAGAAAATGTATGACAAAGAATCCTAAAAATGGATTCAGACGCTTCGCGTGTGGGCGACCTAAGTTTGTAACTTACTAGACAATTGAAAAAAAGCGACACGTTATTAACTCAACTCTATACCTTGTTTCAGCTTTAAATTTAAGTGTGCTCTAATTTAAATCCTTCAATTTTAAGAACGTTTGACTTAATATTATAATACAGCAATCTCGGCAAGACTCCTTTCAAACCAAATGTGGCCTCTGCACCACAGCCCTAATGACCGTGTATATACCGCAAGCAAGATAAGTTATTTTAGTTTTTAACGACATATACCGTACTAGCAAGTTTGAACTAAGTTTAATACCACTCTTAAACTATTTTGTTGTGTTTGACAGTTAATAAAGTGAATTGGAATTTAGTCCGCAAGTTTAGAAAAGGTACTATCACCGCCGTCTCTATATTAAGGCCGCAAAGTAGAAATCTTTCGCATACTGTTTGCACTGTTTTGTTGTTACTTTTAATGACGGCATATGCTTGTTGTTGCTATTTGTTGGTGTAAATCCAAAACTTAGTAGGCAAACTATGACGACATGGAACGGCTGAGTTACGGCCTTGATGTATCTAGACGGCGTTGGTACTATCACCACTCATAGAGAAACGAGTTTCCAAACTCGGCACGACTCGTCGCAAGTTTATTATTCAGAAGAAGATGATAAGAAATATTCTTATCGTAGAATAATAAACTAACAATGCGACTAGGAAGTGGTATGACTAACAACCGCATCACACTCCGAATCAGTTGGCTTTGTAACGTTGATGACTACACACGGTAGTCATCAATGCACCATGCTCCACTAGGAGTTACGGTAATCGAGAGAGACTATCACCAAAAAAGTTTTAAGATAGTTTATTTGCAGAGGGTCCTAAAGAATCGTTTTGCCCTTATGGTACTTGGCGACACTGAAAAGAATCATTTGCTAAATACAATAAAAAACAGCCAAGGAAGAATTTTTCCTGATTTAAGATGTATTTTCTTGTTCCAAGAAAAGTGTTTGCCTAAAATAATGCTTATTTATTTATTTTAAGCAAAGACTTTTCTTGGAACAAGAAAATACATCTTAAATCAGGAAAAAATCTTCCTCGGCTGTTTTTTAATGTACCTTTTTCTTGTTTTTAGCAAATGATTTTTTCAGTGAAGGAAAAGGGTGGGTCGGATTAAAAACCACGGTAACAGTTGGAGCAAATATTGCAGCCATGCCAGGAGCAATTTTTTTTTAGTGCAAATTTGAGGATCCGGATTGTCTCATGAATTTTCAAAGATTTTAGGACAATATTAAATTTGTTTATCTAAGGGACTCGGTGAAAGAGGAACACCAAATTTAGCATTCGAAAAGTATATATTTTTGTCTACAAAAATATCTACGTGGGAGTGTTGTTTTTCGCTGTCGTGTTGTTTTTATGGTTCGAGAAATCTTTCATCTGGCTTTTGGGCCTCTAAATCTTGTGGGACCCCCCCCACGCGGGCCCTGCGGGCCCTTATTTGCCGCCCCTGACATTCATTATTATGACAAAAATCATATAAAAACATGTAGATGAGCATAATCTGCGTTATATTATTTCCACAATATATTTCTTCATAATTTTCGAATTTTATTCCCGTCATTTACTCCAATATGATTATTTCGTTGAGGAGTATCGAGATTTTGAGCTAACTAGAGGACACTGTGATACGTATCACAAACACTGAGTGCCTTCTGGTGGAGAGTAATGTAACCAGAATTCGGTCAATTTTTCCCGACGAAATGAGCTGAGCGTAGTGTACGTGAATACATTCACTGTAGCCGCAGTTTGTAATCCGACCCACCGTTTTCCTAGCCAAGTGGGCAAAAAGATTCTAAAAACAACTTTCGGATTGAATTCCAATCCACTTTGTCATGAACTGTCAAACACTTAGTTCAAACTAGTTAGTACGACCTGTATATTCCGGTGAAGACTAAAGTATTTTATCTTGCTTGCAGTATATACACGGTCATTAGGGCTGTGGTGCAGAGGCCACATTTGGTTTGAAAGAAGTCTTGCTAAGATTGCTGTATTGCATTTAATATTCAGTACAAACGGTCTTAAAATTTAAGGATTTAAATTAGAACACACTTAAATTTAAAGCTGAAAATATTTTTTGGATTCTTCGTTCTGTCAAATTCATCAATTTTCCTCAATTTTGGCAGAACATTATCAAAACAAAAGGATTAAGATTGACCGTGTCGTGTGTGTGCGGTATTAGGATAGCTCGTCTGCAAATCATAGGTTCGCGGGATCGAGTCATTGAAAGCGCAGGTAATTTACTATGCTTAAATACCGCCAAACCTATAGAGGTCAATGCTGTGCTGCGTGAGCGTTTATATTAAAAAAAAACCTTTGACGAAATCATTAATTTAATAAACGTAACAACTAGTACGAAGATCTTTGCAAAGTTATTTTTAGATTTTTAGTTCGACGGTCTTAATTTTAGTAGAAACAAACACTGTAACGTCAAAATCATGTTTCAAATCATGTTGGTTTAAGGTTGATCCACACTTTCTAGTCATCAGCCACAGTCATTTCCTAGACAAATTGACAGATTGTCAGTCAAGCAATTAACTGACAATCTGTCAACTTGTATGGAAAATGACTGTGATTCATGACTGAAAAGTCTGGATCGACCTTCCAGAGTGTTTTCGATTGATTTCACTCTGCTTTTTTTCAGTGTAGGGGGGCCCACTCAAGAAGTTGGCGGGAGGGCCCCGAGTGAAGTTGTTCCGCCACTGACTCCCACCTTTCTTTTGTGAGGAGTCGAGCAAAAGAAACAAATTTATCGTTTAAAAATCAGAACAACAAGTTTAAAAAACGCGTGAGGTTCGTCTTACATAATTCAAACAAGACTTTTTTTTCAGAAAATACGTATTACTGAAGAGAAACGTTATCTTTTAATATTATTTCTCAAATTAAGCGAATTCAGATTTGTGATCTACGTAAATAAATTTTCAAAAAAAAAGAAATAACCTCTCTCTTTTACAAGTTAATATTCAAATATTATCTCATATTTAATATTGTTCATCATACCGTAAGGGTGCTTTTACTCTGCGGCCGAATTTCGTGGTTTCGTTCGGCCTGCGCCCACATGGCTCGTTGAATGAATCAGGCTTTAATTCTCTCTCAATCGGTTGCTCATTCGCTAGTGGCCCGCGCCCACTCTGTTCAATGGGCTCGTGTATAAGTGGCTCGCGCCCACTCTGTTCGAGGGATTCGTGTACAAGTGGCCCGCGCCCACTCTGTTCGCCACGTTTGTACTTTGGAAGCTCGATTGCGTCTACTTCAAGACTATATAGCCGTTGAATCGGCCTAGTGAAGACACCATTCGAAGTCCTCACTTCTGCTACTCTTGACCGTCCGTCAATGCCCGTGTACAAAGGTCACTCGTCCCAGCGGCCAATTCACTCGTTTCTTCGTTTCCGTTTCTATCAGGACTATGTTGCCAATTTGAATTGATTCTTTCGATTTGGAACCGCCTCGTTGCACAAGTTGGGCTAGATACTCTCTTCTGAATCGGTTCCTTATTTCACCTTTAAGTACTTCCATGTTCTTATATTTCGCCTTAATTCCGTCAGCTAAAGGCACTAGTTGTATTTCGGGTATTTCGCAGCTCTTAATATCTCGCATAAACATGGCCGGTGTAATCGCAATAAGGTCGTCCTTGTCCTCTGTTACGTAGGTAAGTGGTCGTTCATTGACGATAGCTTCCACCTGACAAAGACACGTTTCCAGTTGAACAAAATTTAACTTTTTATGCCCCAGCATTCGACGTAAAAGTTCTTTTATCGTCCTTATAAGACGCTCCCACCATCCTCCCCACCATGCGGCCGTGGGTGGATTGAATCTCCATTGTATCTTTTGTGTTTGGCTCATCTCGTATATCTTTTTCCAATCGATAGTTTTGAACAGGTTTACTGCTCCCACAAAATTACTACCGTTGTCGCTATAAATCAATGAGGGTCGACCTCTTCGGCTTACAAAACGTTGCAGCGCCATCAGAAAAGATTCTGTAGACAAAGAATCAACAAGTTCCAGATGTATACATCGATAAACCGCACATGTAAATAGCACGAACCATGTCTTGCTGCCGTCCTTGAGAAATAAAGGACCTGCCAAATCGATGCCAGTCGTTTCGAATACCCGGCTGTCTGTAACTCTGGCTTTTGGTAAGGGTGCCGCATCTGTTTCATAATTTCGGCTCAAATATCGTTTGCAAATTACACATTGCTTTATAAGCTTTCGTACGGTTCGACGTCCTTGAAGGATCCATACGTTCTCTCGTAACATTCCCATCACAATCTGAACACCAGCGTGCGAATTGTCAATGTGAAGTTCCATAATCATTCTCGAAACCATCTCGTGATCGTTTGGTAACAAAACCGGCAAACGAAAGTTATAATCGTCATCTCGTTGAAGAAGTTTCGTCTTCACTCGGACTAGACCTTCTGGGTCCATCTCTACTCGAATTCCGTGTATCGTGTCCAGCGCTTGTATACACGCTTGTCGTTGTATATGTTTCCAAATAGCTAACTCAGATCGTTGTATCTCGTCGACTTCAAGCAGATCGTTATTTATCGCTTTCTTTCTACGAGCATTTATAAATCGAAGAACATAACAGTAGACTCGAATATTCTTTCTGTACGATGAATACTTAAATCGCAAAGTAGGTTCGCTGCACGTCGTTAAAAGACTAACCTTCGTTTTTCGTCGTTCAGTAAGTACTTCCTCCTCGTTTACTTCATACGGCTCGTTGGGCCAATTTTCTTCATTGTCGAGTAGCCATTCGGGGCCCTCCCACCAATTCGAACGTACTAATTCGAAAGGAGAACATCCTCGCGATGGAAGATCTGCTGGATCGCAGCTTCCCGGTATATGTCTCCAAGAATTGACATCCGTCGTGCGTAGGATTTCCTTTACTCGGTTGCCCACAAACGTGCCCTACTCGTCGTATCGTTGAATCCAGGCCAATGCCGTCGATGATCCAATAAAAGCACTTCGCTTGATAAATTTTTAGCGCTTCTTTCACACTATTTGCCAATCTCGCGGTTATTAACCTGGCTAATATAGCATTTCCCAATTGAATTAAACCTTATCCCAATTGAAAAAATCACTTTCCCAAATGGAAAAATCGTTTTCCCAATTGAAAAAGTCTCTATCCCAATTGAAAAAATCCATATCCCAAATGAAAAAATCTTTTCCCAATTGAAAAAATCCCTATCCCAATTGGAAAAATCCATATCCCAAAAGAAAAAATCCTTATCCCAAATGAAAAAATCTCCACAAGAAATAAAAAAAAATTCCAACCTGAAATAACATTTTTACCCAATGAAAATATCCTTCTGTCAAATGGAAAGAATTTATTTCAAAATAAATTTGATATTGAACAAAAATTATAATAAGTATTTTATGTAATTCATTTTTTGTTTTAGAGATTGACATATTTGATTAGGAAATAAATTTATATATTCTATCCGGTATTCAGTTATCCCTACTTGATTCAGAAAACTGCATATTTGTTTCGGAATTGTACGTACTTCAAATGAAAATGCTTTATTCTTATTTTCTAATTTCACTTACATTAACAATATTATATATCTCCTTCTTCCTTGCCTCGTTCTTTATACCGCTCCATGGTTTCGCGTTGCTCGACCTGCAGTGTAGGCACATCGCCCGTTTTGGCGATAATATCTCAGCATATTTCTACAGGCAGCTCTATCTTGGATCGTGTCATCGCCGAGACCAATGCGTTGTTGTTGCTTTTTCATTTGACACATCCAGGTGTTCTTCGGTCCGCCAATATTATATATATGTATACAAAATCACTAACGATGACACTTGCACTGCCCTTCACTGATAACAATAAACTGCACTATATTGTCACAAAAAAACAAATCATATTGGCTGTTCAATTAACTGTTATTGAAAACAATAGCTGTAACCTCCAAGAATCGTTTAATAAAAACGAGACCGAGGCTAATTTCGGGCGCGGCCGAAATTTGAATACCCTTCTCTCTCCTCGGGCTAAAAGTTTTTTGGGGCAAACCTATGACTTGTATTTAATCCTTCCCCATTCTTTTCCTTCTGTTTTCGCATAATATTTGATATTGACAAATTCTGTGGCGTCGATAAAACAATATTTGTGTGAGGTTTGGTTGGATTAAGTGGTAAAATAAAAAAAAATATCTCAGAAAACTTTATTGGGGGGATGCGGGAGCATGACCCCATAGTACGATTCCACTTGTTTTACTTTTTTTTTTGTTTTGATAAAGACGCATTGAGGTTTTTTTTAAATTGGTGTAGAAAAAATGTTTCTTAGAAGATCCAAAATGGGGAGGTTGGGCTTGTATGGTAGCCCCATGACTCCATAGTCCGATTATTTATGGCATCAATTGAAGTGCACTCTTACGAGTTTTGGTTGAAAGTGGTGCACAAATAAAAAAGTTGTTCGTAGAAGAACTCAATTTCGGGGGTTGGCTTTGTATGATAGCCCCATGACCCCATCGTCCGATTCCATTCATTTTTACACATGTTTTGTGGCATCAAATGAAATCCACTTTTATGAGGTTTGATTGAAATTGGTGGACAAATAAAAAAGTTTTTCTTAGAAAAACTCAATTTGGGGGCTGGGTTTGTATGGCAGCCCCATGACCCCACAGTCTGACTCCATTTATTCTTACATATATTTTGTGGCATCAATTGAAACACATTTGTGTGAAATTTGGTTCAAATGTGTGCACAAATGAAAAAGTTTTTCTTAGAAGAACCTAATTTGGGGGGTTAGGTTTGTATGGCAGCCCCATGACCCCATGGTCCGATTTGATCCATTCTTACATATGTTTTGTGTTATCAATAGAAACACATTTGTGTGAAATTTCGTTGAATATAGTAAACACATGAAAAAGTTTTTCTTAGAAAAACCAAATTGGGGGGGTTAGGTTTGTATGGCAGCTCCATGACCCCACGGTCCGATTTTAGCGATTCAAACATACAAACTGCCTGCAGTGAAAAGAAACATGTGTGCAAAATTTCAGCTCGATAGCTTTTAAACTGGCCGAGTAAAACGCGTAGCAACAGACGGACAGACGGACAGACAGACAGACGGACATCGCCCAATCGACTCAGCTCGTCATGCTGATCATATATATACATATTTTATATGGTCGGAGATGCTTCCTTCAATGCGTTACAAACTTCATGACAAAGTTAATATACCCTTTACTCTACGAGTGAAGGGTATAATAAATAACAGGCGCGACAATCCAACATTGGACTAAGGCCGCAGGATGTGTTAGTGACATCCCATTTCCAAGATCTTATCTGCTTTTTGTTGAGGTAATGAGATCAGCATCACGCTCAGCAGTGTTATCCCCATAAATTGGTACTCGTTTAACATCTGAGTGAGATCATAGTCCGTTACAAGCTCGTGAGTTCGAAAAACACCATGATCCACGCACCGAAGGTGCGCGCACTAACCGCTAGACCAGCCAGACTACTACCGTTTGCTCGACAAAAAAATAATTTTGTCAAGCGTCCCTGTACATCGAACTTTAACCCTGACAACCGACCTACACGCCTTCGAGGCGTATTCCCGTCATCTTTCCCCCATTCCGCAGCTCTAGTTCAACTGACATGCTTGCACCCCCAGGTATGCTATGGCCACTTATTCTGCTTGCTGCATCCGTCCAGGTAAGATCTACGTCCCTGTATGCAGTGAGCTATAACTTGTTTTTTAAAAGCCACCACGCCTCTGAAACGTGTCAGTCGGTTCTGATGTAAATTATTTGTTGCTTTTTGTACGCTGCACAGACGTATGGATCGGATCAATGTATGAACTTTCTATTTGCATTATAAATATTCCAAATGATATAATTAGTGGCGCAACCACGGGAGGGGCTAAGGGGGCTAAACCCCCTCCCAGACCCAGATATAGGGAAGGAAAAAAATGCAAACCGAAATATGAAGCAATGCATTTCGGTGCATATTTGATAGAAATATGAATTGTTCTTGGAGTGAAGGTTATTCATCAGCTTCAATGGTCTGTACAATATGAAACATCCTTACCAGAATTTTTGAAATATTTTTGCGCAAAAAAAGAAGACAAAGGCGGATGTTTGATAAGTGATTTTTGCAAAAAAAAATGTCTTAGAAATACATATATATGTATATGTACATATATAAATGCTCCATAAAAAAATCCGCCTGCTTCGATAATAATACAAATATTTTACAGCTGACATTTCGACTAAAAATGTGAATTTCTCATTGTAATTGAAATTGTAGATGAATGTTAAATTATAAAGGAGCCGATAAAACATATTTCTGCATTTCGTAAAAATATTTTGAGCATAGTTGTTGAGCAAAATAAGGAAAAAATTTAACTGAACGCAGCAATTTACATTCAGAATTGGTGCTTTGCGAGATAGAGTCCTGTCAATGCTTTCACCGTCTACTCCTGGGAAAATAAGGATCTCTGAGCCATTTGATCATTAGAAAGATATTACTTACGTATAAACTTAGACCGAGATTCTGCTTGTGCCTGAATTCCTATTTTTTTCATGTAGTGCAGGTTATTCACAATTAATTTTCTAATTACGGCGCGACATTTGTTTCACAATACGCAGCAGCCCCCAACTTACTCGTGAAACTTTGCTTTTCAGTTTTATGGAAAACAAGCGTGAATGCAATGAGAGCTTAGAACACCACCGTATAGCGTCATTACTAGAGAATAGCACCATCACTCAACCTTCTGGAGGCAAATCCAAATGTGTTCTATATATAAAATATTTTTCTGTAATTAAGGAATAATTTAGCTTGTCAAATTTTGTACTATTAATATGTGAAAATTCCTAATTTAAAATTAAAAGTGACAATTTAATCTGAATGTTTGTTTTTAGTTATTTTTTTTATGATTATGGCACATATACGCCTCGGGGGCGTATGGGTCGGTTAACAAGTCAGTTTCGACTGGGTCGGTTGTCAGGGTTAAAGAGTAAGAATTATGGAATCATTTGCATTAATACATTCAGTGCATTCAGCGAGCACATATTGGAAAGAGCTACTGGAAAGTGTTCTCTCCCCGTGTCCCACTCACCCGCTAATCGGTCCACATGCGATGTATCGAAAATTTCCCCTATTTAGCGTTGAATTGGAATGCTACATTTAGATGTGTAGCTGCTACTTGGACTGCTCGATCAACTGTCACGCACAGCTGCTCGACCATCAATACTGGAAATTGTTTATTCACAGTTCAGCAGAAAAATGTCATTTCTGAGCCAGGTTTTAGTGAACGTTATAATATTGTGCGATGAGAGTACGTATTTTGAAAGAAAAGTTGCAGTTTTAGGTTTTTTGAATTTTTGATTGCCGCAATGTCTGCGGATGTATCAGCTGGTTAGAGAGAACTGACGTTTCATGTAGCAAGTCCATTCAGCGAACACAAACTTAGCAGTTTTCCAATTTCTTGTGGTGGGGATATGTAGCACATCACAATATGTGCTCGCTGAATGCACTCATTATTACACATTTTGTTAATTTGGCAAATATAATTTTTCATTCGAGACTTTTTCATTTGGGATATGGATTTTTTCAATTGGGATAGGGATTTTTTCGGTTGAGAAAAAGATTTTTTTATTTGGGATATGGATTTTTTCAATTTGGATAGAGATTTTTTCAATTGGGAAAAAGATTTTTTCATTTGGGATATGGATTTTTTCAATTGGGATAGAGATTTTCCCAATTCGGATAAGGTTTAATTCAAATGGGAAATGCTATAACTTCATTCGTGGTATGCTTCTCGTCTTCGTTCCTGTTGTGACTGGTGCTACTCTCGATTTGGACTGTATGAGTTTCACCGTCACTCCATCTGCATTTTCAATTCGCAAGAATATCACTGTAGCATACGGTGTCTTACTAGCATCTCCGAATCCATGTATCTGTATTGACCGAAAGTTTTCCGTTTTCTTCATCACGAATCGTGGAATTTTTATTTCGTGAAGACAAATAATTTGCTTCCACCAAGTTGAAGCCTTTTCTCGCAAATCCGTAGGCAATTCATCATCCCAACCCGTCTTAAGTAGCCAGGCCTTTTGTATGACGAGCTTGATCAAAATCCTTAAGGAATCCCATCGGGTCGTAAATTTTATGTAACATCGAAAGAAGTTGTCGTTTGGATATTGTCGGGGCAAATCGAAAAGTAGTATACATCTTCGTGTTTGTTCCACTGCATACTAGGGATGTTGCGGATATCCGCATCCGCCCCGCAACTGCGGATAATCCGCATCAAATTCTACATCCGCATCCTCATGTTGACATCCTCATCCGCATCCGCAATCCGCATTTTTGTATGCGGATATATTGCGGATATCAATAAAAAACAAATTTCCCATCTAATCATCTACATTCTAAACCACTCATAGAATAGAGAATTGATAGCGATTGCAAGAAACCAAATCTAATGCATGTATGTAGATATTAGTCTAAGAAAATTGAGCCAAAATATGGCCATCGAATGGCAAAAATCCTACATCTGAAATTTCTTTTTGATTATGGTTGGGGATGGTCCCCAGATTATGGCATTAAAAGTCCCAACCGATTGGTGGTCCGTAACCTTAAAAAAGGGGTGAAAGGGAGGCATTTTTTTCGGTTTTTTGCGATTATTTCAAAAACGGCAAGAGATACAGAAAAATGGTCTGAGGACGAAAAAAACTACATCAAATTATTAGTAACACAAGACAACTTTGTCTACAGATTATAAATACCGTTTTGACAAATACAAATGGGGGGATAATGGGTGTACTTGACCGGAGCGACTCAATGTTTACCTTAAGATGATATTGAACTTATTGTGAATACGTACATATACAAAATTTTACGGCTGAAATAGCATTCTTTAAAAAGTTATGGAGCTTATTTAAAAAAGGTCCAAAATGAAAAAATTTAATGGAAAAGAAAGGCTTTCGACTATGACACTGCATTTTAATGAAGCTAATGACTTTGTCCAGCACTCAAAAGGATTGCACATTTTGCTAAGATGGCCCTTCCTTGTACTTTTACTTCTAACATGTCGAATATTCCTGAAAACTGAATAGTATCAGATTTTCGGTATTAGTAAAATTCATTTCATATATTTTTTTAACTAATCCGCATCCGCATTTGCGAATTTTATGACATCCGCATCCGCAAATTTACATTTTCATTGATCCGCATCCGCTAAACCACATCCGTTACATCCCTACTGCATACTAGAGATGTAACGGATGTCTGCATCCGCAATCGAGGATTATTCGCATAAAAACTAAACTCCGCATTCTCATCATCATCTTATCAATATTTACATTCGCATCCTCATCCGCAATCCTCATTTTTGTATGCAGACAATTAGCGGATATTTGCGAGTCAAGTGCTACTTTGTAACTATAAAGACATGCATTGAGACAAATTGTATTCTGTATAGTATACACAACTGAACTTCAGTTTTTCGGCCAGCACAGCAGGAGCGCGTTCCATTTATACGATCTGAGTAAAAATAGTTCACTTTCCGTCTCATTCTCTCACAATGCTTACAACTCTGACGGTAGTCAGCGATGACTACGACTAGGACTGAATTATGGAACGAACTAAGTTTCATTCTCTCACATTCTCTCTCTCAGTTGTAAGCAGTCGCCGAGTTGTCGCGCTACTGCTTTACGCTCGTCTTCGTAATTGTCGAAATGATGTTTCAACACCGCTCCCAATAAGAACGGACTGCTATTCACTCCGAATACTACTCGTTTGTGTCGATATGTTTTTGCTCGCTCTCGATCCTTTAAAGACCACCATAGGAATCGCAGCACATCTCTGTCTTCCTCTCGAACGCCAATCATTTGGAAGGCTTTACGGATGTCTGCTGTTACGCCATAAACGCCTATGCGAAATCGAATCAAAACGGCCACAATCAACTCCATCAGGTTCGGTCCTACCTCAAGACCGTCGTTCAACGATGGATTGCGTCCATCTGTGCATGAAGCATCGAATACAATGCGGACAGGTGTCGTGTTATTATCGGGGCGAATCACTGCTCGATGTGGTAAATAATGTACTCGCTCCGTCACCTGATCGTCGCTTACTTCCTCTATGCAGTTTTCGTCTAGCCACGGCTGAATTATTTTGTCGTACTCTACGAAGAATTTGATGTAGAAGTTTTCTAGTTACTACTTCCAACCGTCGTTTCGCGATATTAAAGTTATTCGGAAGGTCAATCGATTCTTCTTTCCACGGTAAAGCTACGATATATCGTCCCGTTTCGTCTCGTCGTACATTTCGTGAAAACTCTTGTTGCGCATATTGTTCTCGTTCTCGCTTAGACTTCGCTTCAGAGTAGTCTTCGACTCCAATCGTTTCGAGACTCCACAGGTCAGGTACACTCAAATTCTATATAAACATCGACGTTACTGTCATGGCTGCTGCATGTCGTGGACGAGATTGTGTCTTCAATACACCTGATACCGTCCAACCTAACGTTGTCTCCCACGCAATGAGACCGCATTCGAGGATTATTTTCTTTCCGGTCACAAATCGTCCCCATAGGTCACTTCCGATTAGGACGTCTACGTCGGTTGTTGTTACGTTGTCGATGATAATATTGTATTTTCGTAGTTCATCGACCCACTCACCACTCGTAACTGTAGCTAGCGGCCCACATATTACCTCGGTTTCGCACAGTTCGACCATATGCTTCTCGGAGTTATTCAAATTTTGAAGACATATGTTTAATACCCTGTGTATCTTTTCGGCTGTAATAGCCCCTCCAAACAATGAGTTCCTCAGCAACTCCTCTCCAACTTTATTACAGCCCGTATCGATCGCGACCTGTCGCCGAATATAACTTTTCTGGCTGCCATCGTCGAAAATCAAACGAACTGTCTTGGTCCTCTTGTGCACCACAACTCGGACCATCACTGACTTGAGGAGTACCTCCTCTGTCGATATACAAGCGTAGTTACTTGCTGACGTAGGCATTCTCATTTTTCACCCTGTCTGTTCGGAACGTTTTTTATAGATTCAGGCGTGTTCGATTGTACCTTCTGGCACATTATGCTATAATGCCTTCCCGTACATATGACACATCGAATGGGACATTTGCAAAATTTCGAAATGTGATTTGGTTTCAAACATGTCGCACAAAGACCTTTCTGTTTAAGTTTCTCGAAGCGCTCGGGTCGGGTCATATTTTGTGCTCGGAAACAGTCTTGTGAATTGTGATTAGGTTTTTCACAAAACACGCATGTATTCGGTTTGCCAGAAAACAATTCTACGGCTGTATACATGTCTATCGAATTCGAATTTTTCCAACCTCACCGGATCTAGCTATTTTCGGTATAAAACCTGCCTTAGAGACAAGCCTTGGGTCTTCATTCTTGACCTCTTGTTTCAGAAATTCCATAAGATATTGCAACTCAGTTTTTTCAGGGTTATCTTTATTTTCCGGTTTCGGCCTGTATGGACTACGTTGCCAGGCAATCAACAATTCTTCCGGCAAGATCGATTCTACCATCGGAAACAAAAATAAGGCCATCATTTCGGTTGTGATGCCAAGCGTCTCTAAAGCTCGTAAATCGGTTTCTAAATTGTCGTACAATTTCTATAAATTATTAATTTTCGGCTGGCTATTATGTTTAATTATGAGCTGCAATAACTCTCGAACATGAATTTGAATCAACATTTTTTCGTTACCGAATCTGTCTTTTAACGCGTCTATGACCTTCTCATAATTATCTCCCGACTGGGGATATCGCTGGACTAAGTCATGCGCTCTAGTACCCGGAATCATGGTTTGGGCTAAGTATTGAAATTTGTCGGACGAGTGAAGCGTCGCGTCTAAATGTATTTTTTCGAATTGTGCCCATCAACCTATCCATGACTTATATTCGCCGTCAAATTTTCGAAGCTCTACTTTTGGTTACTTGTAATTGCGCTCCCTCGCGGGTATGTAAGAATGTGCAATCGAAATTACTGAATTTTCACTCGAAAGTGGGGAATGCTCACCCGAAACAGGCGTCGTACAGACTTCCAATAAGCGCTCGACTTTAATTTTAACTCGTTTGAATGCCCTTGAATATTCAATTATGTTCTCGTTCTCTGTGTCGGCCTCGTCGCATGCACCCTCCTCGCTGCTTAATTGAGCCATGATCCGGCCGACTACCAACGTCAACTTTTCGAAACTTTCCTCTAACAACTGGAGGTTGATGCTCAATTCGTCCCTGTCGGGCTCAGAATTCTCTAGCTCTTTATTTATGACATTTATCAATTTCGTCTGGCCCGCCCGTAATGGACGTCTTTCTCGTTTTAACGATTCCATATTTTGTAATAGTAAAATGACAATGTATGTAACTTACTGCGTATTACAAATCGCCGTGCTGTTATTCTCGTTTCACAACGTCGCTGATGTTGTCTCTGTCGCCGTGCTCGTTTCACAGCGTCGATGTCGTTATACTCTATCGTCGTGCTCGCTACACAGCGTCGATGTTGTTGTCTATGTCGCCGTGCTCGCTACATAGCGTCGATGACCTTGTATCTGTCTCGCTTGAACGTGTCTCGACGTGTTATAACCTGTGTCGTATCTGCTTTGTTTCACAGGTCCCGTTATACGCCACGAAATGTCGCCAAAATTCTCGAACTTTCGTACCACCAGATTATGCCGCCACCAAATTTTACCCAAAATTCTCGAATTATCGTACCACCAGATTGTGTACCGAGCAGATGCAATGCAAGGCAGTCGGAAAATGCAATTCTGCCTGCTGAATCAAAATATTGCTACGAAACAAACTAATTCGCAATACTCCGTCGTAACACGAACTATGCCGCTACCAATAATCGCGTCGAGACACCACCAATCACGTCGGGGTCACCAGAATTTGTTGCGGCCACTCGGACGACCTGTCCTCGTGCCGATCGAACCAAAGGAAAACGAAGACAGGGACAACTTCTCGGTGTATATTCACAAACTATTTTATTTTCTCGATCTCGACTTTTCACGACGACCTCTCAATGACGACTGACTAAATTTTAGAACATATGAAAACTCGTTCTATGTACGTTGGTACATTCTTGTACAAAATTATTTTGAAAACTTTAAAGTGACGAATTACTTTCAACACTGATCCCCTAGCTCGAGACCAACTAGAAGCTCTCGGTTTTCGGCCTCTTCCGAGACGGCGAACGCGCTGATTATCCGCGCCTTATTTTTTTCATACTTGACTTCGGCGGGTGGCGACTCTACGATATCGGCCACTTGAGCTAAAATTTCGGGATCAAGTTCGCCTATGACTTTGTCGAACTTAAGTTCATCTTTCGTCACCTGAAATGTTCTGAACTGGGCCTCAAGCCGCGCAAACCACAGCGCAGGTCTATTTCTCCAGAAGGCCGGGATTTTCAATGCAACTACTGAACTTACTTGAGAGTCGCTGTAGTCCGGTCCTAGCGTGGGTACGGCGTCCGAAAATTTTTCATCCTCAGTCATGTTGTAATAATGTCGAAAATACCGCTTTTCTCAAGGTTGATGCAAAACAGTAGACACAATCACTGCTTCGTAGTAATGCTGCCTTTGAAGGTGATGCGCAGCAGACTGGTGTACTAGGCCGTCCGATGATGGGGCGCACGTGGGCTGCGGAGCGCTACGCACCAAAGTTTCGCGGAAAAAACACAAACTCGCTTGTATTTCAATAGTAGAGTGTAACGGAGGACGTCGGACATCCGAAGATGTCCCAGGGGACGGAGCCAATGCCTCTTTAACCGTGCAGGTTAGGCCAACGAAAAGGCTCCTCAACGAGCCAGCAGCGGCATGCGCTTGCTGTAGCTCAGAGCGGTAGGATTGGGCTGGGTTTGTGCTGCCCGTTGCCCCTAGTCCTCTACATAAAGAAAGAGATACCGCATGCCTATAGGGAAAAGCGAATACAACAAAAGGGAATAAAATTGGGAGAAAGCTAATGCGAAAGCTGGTGACGGCGAGAACCGAGTGTAGAGGGTTTCTCTCGGACTATACATTTTTAAAACCAACAAAAATGTAAAAAAAACAAAGGTCGTTCAGCGGGATTGCAATAATTGTCTTCCCTTGGCGCACAAATGACGTGGTTCCGCCACCCATCTTCCTACTATGGGTGCACCGACGTCCCTTGTTGTCTGGGTTGGGTTGCCATCCGTACTACGGCATACAACTTACGACGCCGAGGGGCATGCAGGCTCTTCTCGTTGCGCATGCCCAACCGACCCGCCATACGATGGCCAAGTTCTGTCAACTGGCACCCACTTCGGTCGATAAATCGCATCCCCAAGCGAATTGTCCGCCACGGGAAGACTGCTATAGTGACCTATACACTAAAACCGCGTGCATACACACCAGAGGTAATCCTCCTCGTCCTGCTCGTGCCACCACCAGCTTAATAGATCAAGGTCTAGAGCAAGTACTCGCTATTTGGCTCTGACGGACCGTAAAAATAACGGGTCCCGGCCCTTGAAATCAAAAATATGATTTATGTAGCCCATCCGCGGGCGCTCCGGCGTCGCTAAAAGCATCGGCAGCGCCACCCATGCGTACTACCATGGAGAGGAGGCACATACCTCCGTCAACTCATCTATAACCCGGAATGGGAGTCGGGGAATCACCTAGTTTTATTCCGTAGACATTATGGGGAATGCATTACGCGTATAGTCTTGCGAATGGGGTGACGGCTGTCCGACTGGGACTTGCAGTTCTATTTTGTGGTTATGTTACTGCTCAAACAAACAAGAAAACAAACAAAAACTAACACTCTACACAACATCACAAAAATGACTTCTCTTAAATTTTTTTTTTTCTCTGGATTTCGTTTCAATTCCTCCTCCAAGTTTCCTTTCCTTTGGGTTTATTTTTCCTCTTCTTTGCTCACTTGCACCACGCGTCCACTTGCACTTCCCGCCAAAACCCAACTGTCCCCCTGATGACAGTTGTCACCAACGACCACCATCACCAATCTCCATTTTTTTCCCCAATGGCCGCCAATTGAAAAATGGCAGATTTGCTCATTTTTCAGTGTGGCAGCCCGGGTAGCCCAGACCAAAACAGCTGGTGCCTTAGGACCATGTCACACTCACAAATGTCGATTTTTGAATTTTTAGCGGGATTTTTACAAATGTCAACGATTCGAAATAGATCGGATCAAAGACATTTGCAAAATCAAGCTAATTCAAAAATTGACACTTATGAGTCTGAATTGGTCCATTACAAGAGGTCGCCAATTTGTTTGGGAATTAAATGACAACCACAACATTCAATCAAACTATAACAATAACTATTTGTTTTATTACGATTTTTAAATTACAAAGCATAGACTGGACTTATCGTATTCGCTGCCGAAATCGAAGTGCGTCGTTGTGATGCTCGACGAGAATGAATTCGAACACTCCAGAACCAACGATGAAAATAAATCTGATGGCATAGTCCAGTACAATTGGTTCAAAATAGCCCCAAACCTAAACATCCAAAAATAAAAGAAATTTTTGATGCCAAATTGTTTAATACACTGCCTTATATACGCAGTAAAAAGTTACACAAATTTGCGCCATGGGTTAAGGGGGGAGGGGGTGACAAAGGGGTGAAAATTCAGTTTCTTGCAAATATCTGGAAAACTATGAGTCTGACCTTAAAATGAGCTGAGGTCAAAACAAACTACATAAAATTACCTTTGTAATGATATGTAACACTCTAGACATTTTCTTAGAAAATTATACCCTAGACCCAAAAGTATTATAGTGAATTTACATTTTTTGAGTTTTACATTTCGCACTGTAACTCTTGATAGAATGGACATACTGTCATAAGATCTTGTCCATATATTGATAACAAAATTTATTTGACTCGTACCAAAAATTGGAGTGCTCCGACCATTGACGCCCCCCTCACTCCTCCTAACATTTTTCAAAAAGGCATGCCTGTAGCTTCTTTTTAAACTGAGCCAGACAGATCAAATTGGGTGGGGTGCCTAGTCTAAGCTCTATTATACTCCCCACCAAAAATTATTACCATCCGATCAGAACTAAGGGTACCCCCCATACAAAGTGAACGAAAATTCTAACAAATTTCACATTTTTTCGCTTCTAAATTCTATCTAAAATGAAAAAATAAAATTTATCTCTTAGAAAGTCATTATGATAGTTAATTGTAGTCTTCTGAATGTATGTTCAAAATTTTGCATCAAAGCGTACACTACAAATATAAACAAATTGTGTTTGAAAGTCATTGGTACTAGTTCAAAGGCTAGTTCCGAATAATATCGAGTAACGTGTACTAGCAACCTTCAAACCCCATTTTTCGTACTTGTAAGACACGCTCTGCTACAAACTTTTGAATATACATTAAGAAGACTACAATTAACTGTTATAATGACGTTCTAAGAAATAAATTTTATTTTTTCGTTTTAGATAGAATTTAGAAGTGAAAAAATGTGAATTTTTTTAGAATTTTGGTTGACTTTGTATGGGGAGTACCCTTAGTTTTGATTGGATGGTAACAATTTTATCTGCCTGGCTCAATTTGAAAAGAAGCTAGAGGCATGCCTTTTTGAAAAATGTTAGGAGGAGTGAGGGGGGCGTCAATGGTCGGAGCACTCCAATTTTTAGTACGAGTCAAAAAAATTTTGCTATCAATATATGGACAAGATCTTATGACAGTAGGTACATTCTATCAAGAGTTTCAGTACGAAACGTAAAACTCAAAAAATGTAAATTCACTATAATACTTTTGGGTCTAGGGTATAATTTTCTGAGAAAATGTCTAGAGTGTTACATATCATTACAAAGGTAATTTTATGTAGTTTGTTTTGTCCTCAGCTCATTTTAAGGTCAGAGTCATATTTTTCCAGATATTTGCAAGAAACTGAATTTTCACCCCTTTGCCACCCCCTCCCCCCTTAACCCATTGCACAAATTTGTGTAACTTTTTACTGCGTATATAAGGCAGTGTATTCAACAATTTGGCATCAAAAATTTCTTTTATTTTTGGATGTTTGGGTTTTGAGCTATTTGTACTAGACTAGCATTGCTAGATAGTAGCAACAGTAGCACGCAAAGTGGTGAAAAAGTGTGGATGCTGCTACATACGTATAGTCACCGCCGTCTATACATTAAGGCCGCAATGTAGAAAAATCGCCTACTAAATTTGCACAGTTTTGTTGTTCCTTTTAATTACGTCATATGCTTGTTGTTGTTGTTTGTTCATGTAAATCCAAAATTTAGTAGGCAAACTATGACGGCATGGAACAGCTGAGTTACGGCCTTGATGTATCTAGATGGCGTTGGTATGGTGTACAGGTTGTGCAGGGGTGCGTGGGGAGTGCGGGTTCTGTAACCATGAATGAGGTGCAGGGTGCGTGCGCTGTCGTCCATTTTGCTCGCAAACGGAGCTAGGAAAATCAAAATGCGAAGTGCGAATATATTTAGGAAGACATTTATTACAAAAAACACTCTATAATAGTTGAAATAGATTGGCTGCGTCAGCATCAGCATCGGCAGAGGCAGTAAAATTTCAATTTAGAACACACGCATTTGCCTTTGATGACCCACATTGACAGCAGCGGCAGAAGCATTTTTCTGCTTCTGCCGCTGCTGTCATTGTGGGTCATCAAAGGCAAATGTGTGTGTTCTAAATTGAAATTTTTCTGCTGATGCCGAAACCTCTGCCGATGCTGATGCTGACGCGGGATATCTAATTCAACCATGAAAAGCCTTATACACTACACTAAACAAAATACACACATTAACAGACGGTGCTATGGAGGATGAACTGCCTTTCGTCCTCTGCAGAGATTGTCGCAAGCCGGCCCCTGAAAAATAACAAACGAAATGTTCGTTAGTTTAGTGTAAATTTACACAAAAACCCAATTGGACACTTACAAAATATCTAAATCGCACCGACATTCTTCCTAAATCCTACTTTTCAGCTGTCTCGTTTCTTGAAACTATCTTCAGTCGATAATTCCAGGTCCCTGTAAACAAACAGGAAACATTTAATTAAAAATTTGCAAAATAAAAATCATAAGATACTGCTTTTGTGATAATCCATTAAAACCAGCGGATGAATTCTATACGTGCGCATATTGTCAGCGGAATGAACACGCAAGCTGTGCAGACCTTACAAGGCAACAAACTCTGTCATTGAAGTCGAGCAATAATCCATCTTCGTTCGCTTGCACAATATGCACTGGCAAAAATGAGATCTGTCGATCTCTCAAAAATGTTCTGGCTGAACTCCGAGCTGAATTGGCCGACTTACGTAAAGAAATTTCTGCCTTGAAATCCGCAAAAAATAAAACTTTCGATATGGAAGACATTATTGGCGAGATAGAAGATCGGAGAAGAAGATCGTTCAACGTCATCATTCACGGTATCTCAGAAAGCAGTCCAGCAGAAGACAGCGTTAAATCCTTAGATACAATTAAGAACATTGCACCACAACTCAATATACAGCCAAACGACATTAAAACTTCACGTATTGGTAAGCCCCAATCAGACAAGCCGAGACTGATTAGGGTTACAACTGTAAGTCCGTCAATAGTCTTGGATATACTTAAATGTAAAAAAGACCGAAAATCTAAGCAATTTCTGAAAATCAATAAAATAAATATTTTTCCGGATTCGACATTTAAGCAACGCGAACATTTAAATTCATTACGAACACAACTTGAAGATGTGAAAAAGAACGACCCTGATGCAACTATAAAATATATTAACAATATACCACGAATAATTCACGGTCGCACGTCAAAAAACTTGAACTAAGTTTGTATTACCAAAATACTCGTGGTCTGCGAACTAAACTTTCGGATCTACGAATAACCCTATCCACAATTGCTTACGATATAATCATTTTTACGGAGACTTGGTTGAACGGCTGTTTTCATTCTTCGGAGCTTGGTCTAGCAAACTACATTATCTACCGACAAGATCGAAATTTAAAAACATCGAATAAAATAACGGGCGGTGGAGTCCTCATAGCAGTGAAAAAGTCTATCAAATCTTCTTTGTTAAGTTGTCAATCTGATGAGGTCGAACAACTGATTGTCTGCCTACACACAAAACCACTCAGAACGATAATTTCTACTGTTTATTTGCCGCCTGATGCTTCGCCCGAAATGTATCATAAGCATGCCGAGGAACTACTCAACTATTCAGAGAAATTTCCTACCGCCAACCTTATTGTAACGGGCGACTTCAACTTACCAGGGGTTGACTGGTCTTCCAACACATGGTCTATTAATAACAATAACTCTAAAAGTCTGGAAATAATAGAATCATTTTCATTTTTAAATTTCAAACAATTTAATTATCAATATAATATATCTAATAATTTACTTGATTTAATATTTTCGAATTTGAATTGTGTTTCCGTGTCACGAACGAGTTATCCTATAGTTCCTATTGATTGCTACCACCCGCCCTTAGAAATTGATGTAGTCTTTCCCATTTTTAAAAATAAATCAAAACAAGGTGAGTCATCTACTTTTTTAAATTTCAAAACTGCAGATTATGCACAAATTAATACCGCGTTGGATAATATTGATTGGACGCATTTAGATTATCTATCATTAGATGATGCAGTAGCGTTTTTCCATAGTATTATGAATAATATAATTAATGAACACATTCCTTGTATTCACTTTAGTAATGATAAATTTCCTAATTGGTTTTCGGTGGAGCTGAAAAATTTGATCAAAGAAAAGAAAATAGCTCATTTGAATTATAAATCTACACATAGTCTAAAATTTTACTCAGATTTTTCCAACTTAAGATCCAAATGCAAGGCACAATCTAAAATAGATTTTCATCGCTTTATTTGTAAATTGGAATCGCAAGTTTCCACTGATGTAAAATACTTTTGGAAGTACATAAATTCTCTCAAAACAGAACACGGGCTTCCGAGCAATTTGTCTCTTAACGGTGTCAAAAGCTCAGATCATTCCGTTATTGCTAATCTGTTCGCACAACATTTTTCTAAAGTGTACAGCTCTCAAGTTGCTCAGTTCCTTCCTCCTTTGATTCAGTCGAATAACAATCAAATTAATGTATCGAATCTCACCATTAGCTCTGACTCTATTTTTTAAAAAATAATTGAATTGGACATTTCTAAAAACGCCGGTCCAGATGGTATTCCTCCGATTTTGTTAAAAAAATGCGCGGAAAAAATAACTTATCCACTTTATATCATTTTTAACAAATCGCTTTCCTCTGGACACTTTCCGAAACAATGGAAATTAAGCTATATCGTCCCTATACATAAAAGTGGCGATAGAGCTGATGTTCAAAATTATCGACCAATAAGTATTATTTCATCAATCCCTAAGCTATTTGATAACCTCGTAACTGAGTGTTTAACTTCCATTGTTCGGCCACTAATAATTGATAATCAACACGGTTTTTGCAGAGGTAAATCTACGGCTACAAATCTTATATGTTACGAAAATTACATTTTCAAATCTTTCAAAAATCGGTCTCAGGTGCACTCGATATACACAGACTTTAGCAAAGCGTTCGATAAAGTCAATTTCGACCTTTTAATAAATAAATTGAAAAACTTTGGTTTCGGTGGACCAATCGTTAGTTGGATAGATGACTACATATGAAACCGTTCCCTGATTGTAAACATCAATCAAACCTACTCAAATCAATTTTTTCCAACATCTGGTGTTCCTCAGGGTTCTCATATTGGTCCTCTTCTATTTTTACTATTTATTAATGATTTAGCTTATGTTTTCGATGATGTTGAATTTTTGTTGTTCGCAGATGACTGCAAAATATTCAAAGAAATTAATAATTCAAATGATATTACTATTCTTCAAAATAATTTAAACAAATTTTATTCATATTGCGCCAATAATCTATTAGAGCTTAATTTATCCAAATGCCAATTCATTATTTTTAATAGAGGCCGAGCTAATCTTGAAAACGTGTATTATCTAAATAATACTCCGCTCAATCAAGTGAGTTTAATTAAAGATTTTATTTGATTCGTCCCTTAATTTCAACGAACATATCAAGGAGATTGCAGAACAAGCACGACGTAATTTGGGATTCATAATAGGAAGCTCATCAGAATTTAATAATATTCATGCGCTTAAGTCATTATATTTTTCCTTAGTACGAAGTAAATTAGAATATTTATCTATAGTTTGGAACCCCTTTTACTATTGCCACACTAAAACTATTGAAACAATTCAGCACAAATTTCTTAGATATATCGCATACAAGCTTCACCCTCACATTTAATGGCTTAATTTGAATTCTCTATTTTCTATCCTTTGACAACATAAATTATTTATATATTCAGAAGCTATTAAATATAAGTTCCCTGGAAACTCGTAGAACCTATTTTGATGCAATCTTTTTATATAATTTAACTAATGGTGCTATTGATGCTCCTAACATCTTTTGCGATATTTTATTCAAAATTCCTACTAAGAATACAAGGAAACACGAGCTATTTTATAAACTTACATTTGGATATAATTACCTATGTAACTCCCCAATTGAACGAATGAAATCAATCGGAAATTTAATTGCGAATTATTGCGACTTTTTTAACACAAATAAATCTGAATTTAAAAAAATTGTCTTTAATGTATTAGAGTAAATTATTATTATTATTTTATTTTCATTTTTTGTTTGGCATATTTAATAGGAACTTTTGAATTACTCGTATTTGCATATTTGTTTTTATTATTTTTAATTTCTTTTTTTTTATTTGATTATTTTTAGTATTATTACTTTTATCATTTTATAGATAACATATTAGTAAATCAATTCGTATCGAGTTATATTCACTGAATTTCATATGACAGCAAAATTGTACTACAATGTAAAAGGACAATGTCCGTTAAACCATTAAATAAATAAATAAAATTAAATTCACACGACCATCGAAAAACTAAATTGCGAGATTCATTTGCATTTGCCGACCGAAAATATCACATCACAACAAAAGACCGGCGGCGGCGATAAAATGGCATTTCGCGAAAAGAGTGAACTTGTGTGTGTGCACACGCATACTCGGATAATTTTTCTTCCTCCCTCTCCTCGCGGCAGGGGATTGCTGACCGATTGTTTGTAGGGAAGTGGTTACACAATGCATTTTAAGTTGCTGACAAAAATGCTGAACAGCATTTGGATGTCATATCACTTAGGACACCATGTTAAGTAATTATTTCCAAAGGCAGGCATAAAACATTAAAATGACGATGGAAATTTGGCTAAAGTACTGATGGAAGTGTCTGGAAAATATTTAGGGTCTTACTGTACCTATATGATTTATTATGATGGAGTTAGCGTTATTTTTGTAGAAGCACTTCTCATTTTTCATACAAATTTCAAATTTTGGAGCGTGTCTGCCACCATGTTAGCCCCCCAATTTCTATCTGCCTTTTGGATTACACATGCTGGGACTCGTCCTCTATGAAATGGCATATTAATCAAAGGCCAGGAAATAGTTGCAAATATCTGCAACTATTAACGACTTTGAAGCAGCGTTACCACTCGTGTTACAATTGTAACATTTTGTTACAATTTCCAATTTCTTGTTACAATGTTACACCCCGATCAATTTTGTTACAATCGGGCAAGAGTGGAGAACTCAATATTTTTCTACTAGGTATAATTAGTGACATGAAGAAGTATTTTGAAAAACAAATTTTCTCTTTTTGTGATTTGTGTATCATCACCCATCGATTCAGTCAGGCATGTCAAACTTGTGGCCCACATCGCAGTTTTGTGAGGCCCGCGGCCAGATCGGATAAAATAAAAAATGTAAATGTTTCTACAAAATTGAAATTTTGAGTTGTTGAACTAAAATCTAGGAAATGTATTAAAACTCGTCAAGAATTCGATAGCTTATGCAAACTTAAATTATGTATTTAAAAATCCTACTCTCTGTTCTACGAAGCTAGCGGTTGGTCAAAGTACTTTTGTGCAGAAAAATATAAAGCCCATAGTGCATTATACCTCGTGTTCACATTTTTTAGGTACTCAACCTTTTTGGTCGAGCTTAATTATTGATCAAGGAGACCTTGATTCAAGGATGCCGAAATTCAAATAATTAAATGTAATTTCCCATACATTTTCATAGAAAGAGAGAGAAGAGTCAATGCATCCTTGATTTAAGGAGAAACTCAAGGAGACCTTGAAATTTTCTATAGTCAACCTCACTTGAAGTCAAGGCAGCTACCCACCTACTTTGAAATATTATATTTCAAGTCTATTGAAAATGTATGGTCTCCTTGAGTTTCGCCTTAAATCAAGGATGCATTGACTCCTAAATATAAATGATTTCTATGAAAAAGTATGGGAAATTACATTCTTTTTTTAATTTCGCATCCTTGACTCAAGGTCTCTTTGAGCAAAGGTATGTTCATAAATACGGGCCTAAGTGTTTTTCGTTTGATGAAATAGAATTTGCTTTTCGCATCCGCAACAAAATTATTCTTAACCCTCGGATGGTTCAGTGGGGTCTGACAGACCCCAGAGAAATTTAAATCTTAAAATTTTCATAGAAAAATTTGTTGAATGGTAATTTGATGCATATGTAATTTAAGTATGTGTCACATACGTTCATTTAAGCATGAATTTGTTTGAATTCGTGATTTTGTTAATAAGTTATAGCACTTTGAAAGTGCTCTGGGGTCTGTCAGACCCCACGAACCATTTACGTATGTCTTTTTTACAAAAGTACATTTTTCGTTTTGTGGGAAATTTTCAAAGTATGTTATTTGGAAAACGATAAAATATAATAATAATAGTCGGGAAGGGTTGAAACTTTGTAATTAGATTACATTTGGGAAATTAGATATGTTAATTTTGAAAGAAATGGAAAATTTAGGGTGTTTTGAATTAAGGGTTTTTAAATTTTTTACTCAATTCATTCAAAATTATGCCGTTTTTTACCTGGTTTTCATTTATGAGGATTTCCTTTCACTATTGTGTCATTACCTTATGTGTTTTAAGTCAAGACATAAATTAATGACTTTTATGAGCGTAGTAATTAGGTGGGTATTTTACATAATACATAAAGCTTCCTCAGCGAACTTGGCTATACACTTGTCGAACCTCATCTAAGAAGGAGGAAATCAACGGGCAATATTCGCCGAAGCATAGTGCAAAATATTGAAGACATTTTGTAAATTTTTCACCTTCCCCCCATCTTTGGGGGCTGATGCCCCATGTCCCCCAATGTGGTCAGATGGTCCTCCAAAGAGACGAAAATGTTTTATATGCCCACGAGAAAATGATCGGAAGACAAAATACGATTGCAACGAGTGCAAAAAGCCAATCTGCAAAGACTATCGAGGAAAAAGCTGTGAAGAAGAATGCTCTAAATATTGACTAACTTTGGATCCCGATTTAAGAAAAAATATTAACTTTAGCTAAAAAATGTTGATGTACTTAGCTTTCTTAATTAGTATTAAATACGTTTTGACTAATAAAAATAAAATTTTGTTATAATTTTAGTTTTTATATTGATTTATTTGTGATAAGTTCAAATTACCCTCAAATTTGACACCACCTAATTTTTTCTTCCACATACTAAAAGCTACTGTCCGAATTCCACTTTTTTTATATACCACTTAATCAAAAGGCTTCACAGTTACTTCTAGTTCAAACAAATGAGCCAAGAAAGCAAAAATTTAAGTTTTAGAGCGATTTTTGCCTTGGGGTCTGTCAGACCCCACTGAACCATTCACGTATGTAAAATTTACCTGAACCATCCGAGGGTTAAAGAAAAAATCTGAAAAATATCTAATCGATTCATACACACATATTTGCATCTTTGGCCGTGTTTTTTCTACAGCTAACCTACACTATACGGGCACGGGGTTATTTTCCTACAAATGCTAACCTGTAGTCTTATTCAGGTTACAAGTTTAAACCCGAATAGCATGCTATTCAGTTTTAATGAGCTCTTCAAAAATCGCCTAAGTGTATGCAATCCCAATCACTTCTAGTACGTTTTCCAATGACTCTCTCTCTCTCTCTCTGGTTCCTTTTAACCCCTAGTGGGGCATAGGGCATTGACTACGCCTCTTTTCCACCTTTGCCTATTTGCAGCCATCGCCTTTAGCTGGTCCCACGATTTGCCTATAGATTTTCCCTCTGCCTCTACAGATCTTCTCCATGTATTTTTGGGTCTTCCCACACGACGCCTTCGATTGGTTCCCTGAGGATTCCGATCTAGAGCCTGTTTTGCAATGTTTTTTGGCTCTTTTCGAAGTGTGTGACCTATCCACTGCCACTTCCGCCTTTTGATGTCGATGCCTATCCTATTTTGGCCAGTAATTTGGAGGAGGTCCTCGTTAGAGATTACCTCAGGCCAGCGAATTTGTAGGATGCGTCGAAGGCACTGATTCACGAAAGTTTGTAATATCACTGGTCACCAAGTGGAACACCCATATAAAAGCACGGATTTTACATTGCTTTCGAAGATCCGGAGTTTGGTATTTCTGGAGATGTTTTTGTTTTGCCAGAGAGGAGTCAAACTGAAAAATACTGCTCGGGCTTTATTTATGCGGGACTCTACATCAGCATCAGCCCCACCATCCGCTTCTACTACGCTCCCAAGGTAAGTAAAGTTCTCGACTTTTTCTATCGGCTGTTCGGAGATAGAAATGTTTCTTTGCCTTTCTGATGTCAAGCTCAAATATTTAGTCTTAGCGGCATTAATTTTTAAAGCAGCACTACGACTCTCACGATGCAAAGCATCCGTCATTTGAGACAAATGATCTGCTGTGTTTGAAAGAAGGCAAATGTCGTCGGCATAGACCAGGTGCTGAAGGTGATCAAATAATTTCCACCTGATACCCTTACTTATATGGTCGCCCAGAGCGTCGCAGATTACGTTGTTGATGGCAATAAGGAACAGTATTGGTGATAAAATACAGCCTTGTCTAACTCCATTATTCACCTCAAAAGGACTAGACAATTCGCCCTTGTGCAAGACGTGACATTGGGCTCCGTTATATGACTCCTTTATGATGGCAATAAGTTTCTCTGGTATGCCTCTCCTACGTAAGGCTGTACAGATATAAGCCCGGTCAACGCTGTCAAACGCCTCCTCGAAGTCAATGAACAATAGATGTAACGGGGTTCTCCATTCAGCGGATTGTTCAATTATGATTCGGAGGGTGTTGATATGGTCGCTACCCTCACGAAAACCAGCCTGTTCATTGCTCAAAGTGCGATCGATCGTTTTCTTGATCCGGTCTAAGATTATTTTGGCCATCAGTTTAGAGACTGCAGGGAGGAGACAGATTCCACTCCAATTATTGCAATCCTTGAGACTTCTTTTTTTGGGGATTTTAATAATTACGCCCTTTTTCCATTCCTGAGGGAGAGTCTCGGTTGTCCAACACTCTTGGATCAGGGGAAGAAGAATATCCGCTGTAGCGTTGATGTCCGCCTTCAAAAATTCCATCGGGATACCGTCTGCCCCCGGAGCCTTACCCGCTTCCAGTGATTGAAGAGCCTTAGTTATTTCCAGCTTGGATGGTACGCCGGTGTTAATTCTGGCCACTTGCGGAAGACTTACTGCCTCCGGTGGAGATGGGCTTGAAGGGTTAAAGTTGTTATTAAGAACCTCCATGAAGTGCCAATGACTAGCTGAAATTAAATTTTACTAGTGGGCTTCGCCCCCTGCTCGCTTCGCTCGCCAACCCCCGGGGCCGAGGGTAATTTCGCGCGGCCGAAATTTGGATACCCTTCGCTAGGGCTAACAGTTTTTTTCGGGCGTACCTATGACTTGTATTTAATCCCCCTCCTCATTCTTTTTCTTCCGTCTTGACAAAACTTTTGGGCTTGGTTGAAATAAGTGGGCAAAAAAAAATATTTACTCGGAAAAATTTATTGGGGTTGCCGGAGCATGACCCCACAGTACGATTCCATTCGTTTTGAACTTTTTAGTTGCTTTGACAACATATAAGACACATTAATTCAAGGTTTTGTGAAATTGGTGAAAAAAAAAAGTTTCTTAGAAGAACCAATATGGGGGTTTGGTTTGTATGGCAGCCCCATGACCCCATGGTCCAATTTGATTCAATCTTACATATGCTTTGTGTCATAAACAGAAATACATTTGTGCAGTGGCGTATTTAGAAAATTCTCAAAGGGGGGGCACAGAGTACGGGACTAACTTGGTACATAAAGTTTTGGTGTGGGGATACCCGGTAGCATCTACATAGGAAAAACATTGGTGAGATTGAGGGATCGCTGAAGTGTGTGCACCTAAGTCTACCAGATAGCATTTGCACCGTGCTATGGTTAATAAACTTACTGAAGGGAGGAAATCAAGCAGATCTATACATGGTACGTTGTTGATCATGATGTACCTAGACATGCATGATTTGAAGCCTGCATAACAAAGTTTGATTAATATAGAAATTATGGTGTTCAGGGCTGTGTTCTATGAAATACTGAGAATCCTTTGCATTTCAGGTTAATACACCAAAAGTTTAGTTTTCCTGACAACATTATTTTTATTATTTATTAAGAGCAAACATAATACAGTTATGTAGATCTTAGAATAACACTAGCACTAACTGGCTGACTGAACTTCGGCTTTTCCTGAAAACAAATTACGGAGGGACAAACAAAAGTTTGCGTAGTGTACTTAGACGGAGCCTGAAGCCGAAAAGGAAATTTTACAAATAATTAATTGGCTGTGAAATTAATGCAATGACCATAGACCGTTTCCATATGACATAACGGACTGCAGGCGGAACACTTTTCTTTGGAGGAGAAATTTCATATATCGTCCAAAATTCTGCCATTTTCGGCCAAAAAGTGGTTCTGCTTAGTTTTAAGAGAGAAACAGATGAAAAACTGATACAACAAATCTTTACTGATATTGTGGTCTTGAGTTCCATGGCAAGTCTAGGCGAGTTTGAATGCAAAATTAGGATTTACTGAAAAATAAGCCTTTGTATGTTTTGTCAAAAATCTAGTAACAGATTTTTACAAGTACAATCCAGAATCCTAGGAACTATCCCTGGCATAGAGCCGGAAAGTGATCAATCGATTAATTAAAATTAAGCAACAAAAGTAAGCAGAATGGTATGATTATTTGTTATGTATTTCCATTTTTACATATTCCATATACACTAGCTTACAATCTGTAGTATCTGCAATACCGTTTAAAACGGGTCCTCGATGGTAAGCTGAAGCAACATGTTTTAACAAATAAATTGCGAAATAGAAATAAGAAAGAATCACTACGCTGATGTTTACTTCGTGAAAATTGACGCACAGGCAGGCACAGGGCACCACAGGCACCTTTGTTTTAACCGTAGGAATTCGAAAATGTATGCTAAAAATGTTTTCTCTCCAAAACACTTTTTAAGCATTTTAACAGAAAGAGAAGCATCTGGTTTAAAGACGTTTAAAGTAGTTCCGACGTGAGCCCGACCGAAAAATCAGACCGATTGCTTCAAATATTTATCAATTCAGCGGCATACAAGACATCGAGTCCGCAAAACAAAAACGTTGGTTGATTCTCCTCAACCTCAATTCAATAGTAGTCCTTGTTTCCGAACAGATTCATGTCGAGATTGGACAACTTTTCATGACCACATTGCCCCGACATAACCATAGTTGCTACTTATTATCTGAGAGTTCATGTTCTTGAAACCACGCCTCTATGAAAATAAGCTCAACTCGTTGGAAAAACTGAAAGGGTCCATCAGCAAGGACACCTGGCAAATTGAGAAGATCATTTGATATTAATGTTTCGAAGAAGGATTCCAAAGTTTAGTAATAGAAATGCTCAACATAAAAAGGGAACGTTTGGTACTTCAGTTTTTAGTATATGAAAACAGTTTCATCTGCTCACAGGGGGGGCACGTGCCCCCTGTGCCCCCCCTGTAAATACGCCACTGCATTTGTGTGAAATTTGGTTGAAATTGGTGCACAAATAAAAAAGTTTTTCTTAGAAGAACCTAATTTGGGGGGTTGGATTTGTATGGCAGCCCCATGACCCCATGCTCCGATTTTATCCATTCTTACATATGTTTTGTGTCAACAATAGAAATACATTTGTGTGAAATTTGGTTGAAATTGGTGAACAAATAAAAAAGTTTTTCCTAGAAGAACCTAATTTGGGGGGTTAAGTTTGTATGGCAGCCCCATGACCGCATGGTCCGATTTGATCCATTCTTACATATATTTTGTGTTATCTATAGAAACACTTTTGTGTGAAATTTGGTTGAATTGGTACACAAATAAAAAAGTTTTTCTTAGAAGAACTCAAATGGGGAGCTAGGTTTGTATGGCAGCCCCATGACCCAGTGATCCAATTTGGGTGAATCAAACATACAAACAGCCTGCAACAATAAGAAGCACGTGTGCAAAATTTCAGCTCCGTAGCCGTGGCCGAGAAAAACGCGCTGCAACAGACGGAGAGACGGACAGACAGACAGACAGACAGCCAGACAGACAGCCAGACAGACGGACATCGCCCAATCGATTTATGATGATCATATATGTATACTTTTTATATGGTCGGAGTTCGGAGATGCTTCCTTCAATACGTTACAAACTTCATGACAACGTTAATATACCCTTTCACTCTATGAGCGAAGGGTATAAAAATGAAAAGCTTCTAAGGTATAGTTTACATGTTACATACAAGTGTGTGGAAAAAAATATTCTTTGCTTATAAATTCATGTTAAAGGTGTTGTTTGCCAAATTCTTATTCTGAAAAAATTATTGATCACGCATTAAAATATTGTTTTCATTGACAAAATAGCATTTAAACTTTTGCATTTGTAAAGTGAAAACGGGGCTTTAATATAGGGTAACCTGGCCAACAGTGGATAATTTTCTGCTTGTTGTCCTGTTGTTGACAGTAGCGGCACATTACGTATAAGATTATCATTTCAATTGCTTTACTAGATTATTGGCTTGGATTTAAGAAAGAGACTTTTCAAATAAAAGCTTTTTTGAAAGGCAAAAATAGGCTTTGATTTTAATTTTCAAAATGATTCACTGTGTACCATGGGGTGTACACAGTGGATCACCTCGTGGTGCACAGTGAATCAACATGAAATACATAGTAAATGTGGAATGTTTAATGGTATTATTAAAAAATCCCCATAATATTTACGGTATTCTTGTTGTAAATAATAAAAATAACAGTAAAAACAAAGTACAAAAAAATAAAATGAGTACGTCAAATTTTAATAAAAAATTATCATAATAATCATAATCATAAAGAAAATCGATGTTTAATTTATATAAACTGGACATATCTAAAATAATCTTTTAGAAAAATAAGATTTTATGGATAATTTCTGACAAATATTGATGATGAAAAATTTATATTGAATTTTCCATGATCCACTGTGTACCAGATTGGTTTGATTCACTGTTGACCATAGCACAAAAAACCTAAATCATATCGAAAACTTTGAAACTCCATTTATGAGCGTCAAAATACATAGCGCGTAATAATCCTCTATTATAACTCTTATCGATGGCAAGACCCTAGAAACAGTTCTTAAAACGGTTTTCAAGATTCATTAAAAATACTCAACCGAAAAAAAATTACTTTCTAATGTCAAAAACATGAAAACCCCATCACAAGATCTCTCGATGGAAAAATCGTACTGTTAATAAGTGTGTTCAAAGGTAAGTTAAAACGTAAATTTTTCTCCTTTGCAACATTTGCCTTGCACGATTTTCAAGCATATGAGATCAAATGATTCACTGTGTACAATGATCCACTGTTGACCAGTTTACCCTAAACGAGCAATATTTTGAAATAAATTGCAATGCCTACATGACAATTTGAAATTTAACCTGGATGCTACCCTCGATGTTTTTTTGCACGTCTGTGTCAGCAAACCTGCCCCCGGTGTTGAAAAAACACGGTCTTTGTTTTTTTTTTAATTAATCGCGCAAGACCACAAACAATTTTATCCCTTTCGGTTCGTTTTGATTTGTATATAATGTTTAATTTGTATATGTATATTATAACCGCAGTTTTCAATATTGCATACAATCGGGATGAAGTGGATAATTTATCAAAAATGTTTAGTATTAAAGTGATGAAACAAAATACTCGCGAAACATAAGGTTTAAAAATGTCTATTAAGAAATAAGCGTACAAAATTTACAAAATTCATGTTTCCAGGTCAACGAATAAAAGAGGTAAGGAGGTTTTCACACTTGTACTTAATCTGGCCAGATTACGTAATCTGCGGTGTGGTGAATTTAAAAATATATGGAATTTGACAGCTCAGATTAAGTAATTTGCACAGATTACGTAATCTGGCCTTAAGTGTGAAAACCCCCTAAGAAAATAATAAAATAGTGGTAATCAAATTCCCGATACAAGCGATGGAAGTAATAGTAGTAACAAAATTGTTCGAACAAAACTTTACTTTAATTTGAATTTCCTCGAAACCTAAAAATTATCGAGCAATGGTAATGTTAGGAAAGTTTCAAGGCCAAAGTGCATTGAATTTAAATGTGTAATAATATATTATAATAGATATTATCATATCCTTAAACCTACTCGATTTCGTTTAGTGCACGTGTAAAAAATTACCCGAATTAATCGAGTAGGCTTAATTATATGACTAAAAATATGCATAGGTATACATAAATATGCCTGTGCCATGGAGCCCTAATCTAGGTAAATATCAGCTGTTCGATCAAATGACATTGGGCCGTTTCACATTGTAAGACGAAACCGGACGGCAAGCATTGTGCATTTCACATTGTAAGAGTGCGTAGAATCTCCCGATCGTTGACACTTCTCCTGTGACGATAATAAACCCATAATGCGGCTAGTTGTTTTACTTTCATTTTGATCTTGTCGACTCGGCATTCATTGTCATTCTACACTAACTTTGAAGCATGCATGGACACATTTCCTTTATTAATCTTATTCGCCCGTCCGTGTTTTGAGCGGATAGTGTGAAATTATCGTACGTTAGGTTCTTGTCGTGCAAGTTTACCCGTACGGTCGTTTTCTTACAATCTGAAACGGCCCAATGGATTGAAAGTATGTAATTAGTAAACAATGTGTAAAAATTCAAATCTCATTCAATTCAAAATGATTACCATTAATTAATAATAAATATTGAGTTTTCAGATGTACATATGTATATGATGACATCGAAGATAGCGATGTCCCATGAATACGGCGACGATTCCGACGACGACAATAGTTATTTCAAATAGGCGAAAGTTGTCTTCAGATAAGTATTCGATTATAAAATTCAAGGTGTGCGTGATACTTTGTCTTTTCGTTTTACTTTTCAGGAACGCTCGGAACGAAGTGGCAAGGTCGAAAAGTGGTGGCGACGATGAAAGCTGCCGGGACGCTGCATTCGAAGATTACGATGGTGATGTTGGCGGTGTGCAGGCGGTAGGCTGAACATATGACAGCGATGCGATGCATAATTGTGGACAATAGCGGCATACAATAGGCGGAAGGACATCTTCCGATAAGTACATGATTTGCAATCCAAAATGTGTGTGATGCTTTGCGATTTCTTTCCGCTTGCAGGTCGGTATGATGTTGTGAGCAGCGACGATGTGGGACCGCCAACCATAGTTTCGGGACGATCCGAAATAAAAAGCTTGACTCCTGTACAAGGATCCATTTCAGAGTCAAAATATTTAATGGTATACATGTAAGAATAGTAAATTGAATTGATGAAAAGAATTCACTTTAATGACAATAATTCAATGTACAAAAAAGATTGACAATTAAGCAATATTAATTAAGCCAGGTCCACGCTATTCGGAGGTTGGATACGAACTGGCCGGTTCGTCTTTCGTTCGACACTCGGTCATCCATGTTACTCGTCTGCCTCAGGCGAGTCATTTGCGACTTGTGGCGGAACGGTAAGATCGTCATCGCCGTCGTACTCGGCCCATAGCTTCATTCTGTCTGCGCTTGTATTGGTAACCTTCGGGCCCTCGTGCTCGCCAATCTTCTGTACGTCATAACGATCAAATCCCTTGATTGAAGTAACCTGATAGGGACCAAGGAACATCGGTCTGATCTTCAGTCCTGTGCCAAACTGCACTCGCTCTATCGCAACCAGGTCTCTAACTTTGTAGATGGTAGCTTTCTTTCGTTTCTTGTTGAAATTTCGCGCATTTTCATCCTGCATCTTCGCTATAGCCTCTTTCGCCTGATTTCGTAATTCTGCTCGAGCTTCGTCATACTGTTGAGATATAACCTCCTCTAAAATCTCCATGAGCCGTATGTCCTTTCCAGAATTCATCTTAGTACCGACTTTTAATTGAAATGGTGACATTCGTATCGATCGATGATACGTTGAGTTTATAGCCCTCTGAATGTTTTTTACATTTTTGAACCATTCATCAGGTTTGTCAATAGAATACTTCGTAAGTGCCGATATGACAACCGCATGAAGACGCTCGATCTGACCATTTCCCCTAGGTACACCAGTAGTTACAAGATGCAACTCGATATCGTGGTCGATGCAATACTTCTTGAAGTTTTGAGATATGAACGCTCCTCCTCGGTCGGAAATTAAATGAAGAGGGTAACCAAAAGATTCAGCAATTACCTCCATCTTCTGCAGGACTTCATCGCACGTAAGTGTTTTTGTCGGGAAAAGCCAACAGAATTTCGTGAACCCATCAATAACAGCCAGAATATAACGATAACCTTTCTTCGTGTCTTGTCTTGCATTGGCCCCAAATGATCGATATGGAACGCAGCGAGTGGTACTTCGCCTTTCGGAATCGGGTATAAAAAGCCATCTGCGTTGCCTCGTTTTCTATCGAATAAGATGCATCTCACACAGCTAGCAATGCATCGTTCAATGCGACGATCTAGATCAGGGATATAAAATTCTTGCAGCATATCCTTCATTTTCTGCAAACGAAAATGCCCTTTTTCATGGACTTCTCGAACTAAGGCTAATTCTGGAACGACAAACAAACTGTTACTATTTGAAATTTTACATAAAATACCATGATGCATCGTATAATTTTTGTAAGGCTTATCTTTCAGTATTTCGATGATAGGCAGCAACGTTTCGTCACTATGTTGTGCCTCGCTCAATCGTTTTAGAAAGTCGTCATTTTGTATCATCATAACAACCGGATTGCGGCTTAAGGCATCGACATGTCGCATGCCCGTTCCAGCACGGTGCTCCACTGCAAAATCAAACTCTTCAAGCAGCATGACCCATCTAGCAACCCGCGTCGCCAAATCCTTCTTTTCCAAGGTGCACTTAAACGCTTTACAATCCGTGACAATTTTGAAGAATCAGATATATCCTAAATTTCTTCACAGCTTCGACGACTGCCAACACCTCAAGTTCGTAGCTCGAATAATTTTTTTCAGGATCCGTCGTACACTTGCTCATATAAAAAAAAGGATGCATCAAGTTGTCTTCCTCGTCCCTCTGGAGAAGAGCCGCTCCGTATCCCTGTTTGCTGGCGTCAGTATGTAACTCCGTAGGAACGCCATATTTGAAGATCTTCAGAACAGGATTTGTTGTCAACGCATTTTTCAAGTCGTGTAGGGCTTCTAGCTCAAGTTCTCCTAAATCGATGACAGCTCCCTTTTTCGTAAGTTCGGTCAACGGTCGCGCTCGTGTTGCGTAATTCGGAATGAATTTTCGAAAATATCCGGCAAGTCCAAGGAAGCTTTGTAGTTGCTTCAATGTCTTCGGATTCGGAAAATTAATAACGGCTTTTGATTTACTGATCGACGGCATAACGGTCCCTTTTGAAATTCTATGGCCTAAGTATTCTATTTCTTCCTGAAGGAAACGACATTTACTCGATTTTATATTAAGTCCATTCTCAGCAGCCACTTTCAGGGTTCGTTTTAAACTAATTAAGCCTTCTTCAATGGTACGTGAGGGTACAACGATGTCGTCAATGTAAATTATTACAACGTTTTCGCGGATCACATCTCGGAACGTATAATTTATAAACTTTTGAAATACGCTTTGCGAATTGCATAATCCAAATGGTACCTTCATGAACTCATATTGCCCGGTTTGGGTGACAAACGATGTGAATTTGCGACTTCCTTCATCCACCGTCACATGGAAAAAGCCATTTTCAAGGTCGAGGATACTAAAAAATGCAGCATTTCCAATTTTCTCGATTTGATCTTCGATCACCGGTAGCGGGTATCGATCTTTGTAAAATTTTTTATTAATGGAACGGTAGTCAATGCACAATCTGTGCTTGCCGTCCTTTTTCTTTACCAAAACCAATTGGCTTGCGTAATCAGAGACATTTTCTCTTATAATTTCGTTTTTTAACCAAGACTCCACTTGATCGTCGATTATCTTACGTTCGGATGGCGAAAATCTTCTTGGCGGACGATAGACCGGTTCGTTATCAGTCACCGCAATTTTCATAGTTATGGGCGACTCTTTCGGTTGTGTCGGTGAATATTCGGAGATGATGTTTTCAACTTCAGAACGTACCTTCGTATTACACACGTCTGTGCTAAGCTGATCTTCTTGCAAAGCTTCCGTATTGATTTGCATAAGATAACATTTCGTTGGGTTGGATGCATCGTCCATCGTTTCACTACTACCAGGCTCCGCATTGACTTTGGTAATTGTGATTTTACCATTGCGAATTTTCACCATGGCGCTAGCCAGCAAATTCATGCCTATGATGACGTCGGGGTTTACACAAACGTCGTGTACTATGTTGAATTCGATATTCTCAAATAAAATGCCGTTGATTTTCACATCGACCGTACACATCCCATCCGTGATGATATTGGAACCGAGACCCGTTAACGTACAACGCGAAGATTCTGACACGTCTCGTGGTTTTATTTTATTGAGGCACGACTTCTTCACTAAACACACGTCGCTTCCAGTGTCAATAAGACCAGAAAAAGCCACATCGTTAAGTAGTACAGGACAGTATGACGGTCCAGATTTTCGTATGCAGTTGGTTGCATTGCCATTCGGGCAATCAGTGCGCTTGTGCCCAAATCGATTGCACCCGAAACACTTTGGGCCTTTCGTCTTGTCCGAACAACCATGTCATTCATGATCGAATGATCCGCAATTATAACAATATCGTGATTTCTGCGTTGCTTCGTTTTTTCCTGTTCTAGGTTTCTTTAGATTCGAACCACTTGGAACTTCGGGATCACTTTTCATCTGTTCATAGGTTATGAGTTTCTCTTTAAATTCCGCTGTCGTTTTCGCAGCGTATAAAACTGTTTTGTTCACTTTCGAGTCTTTAATGCCATCAATCACGTACCGAAACACCGAAACATCATCCACCTGTGCATGACTACCTATTTCAAGCATTCGGTACAAATATTCACGATACGATTCATTGTTCCGCTTTTTTTCTTCTCGAAGCCTCTGGTGAACGTCGCAACTAGCTAGTTTTTCTTTAAACTCTTCGATAAGGGCGTTTTTGAGTTGTAAATAGGACACCGGTTTTGCCTCGCAATCTATGTACATTCTAGCCGCGCCTGCTAGCGATTTTTTCAGAAACACAAATTTTTGAATATCTGTCTATCGGAACGCGGTTGCATACCCTTCAAATTCGTTCAAGTATGCTACAACATTCATGCTGTCACCGTGAAACTTGCAAATTACGCTTTCAACATCATGGATATTGAAATTTGATGCACGATCCTCGCTGCTTCTCATATTGTCCACCACGTCCACGCTTGCATCACTCCGTTGCAGTGACCTACGGTGTCGCGCACTCATGTTTTACCGTCGTTTCAGTTCTGTTGCCAAGCAAAATGTTCGCACAACCGTTATTACTGTTATTACTGTCTTAACTGGTCTCTTGTTTCGCACGGCACACGCGTTATCAATTTACCAGGAATCGAGTTCAAAATGTTCGCACAACAAACTGAAGCTTAGATCTGCTCAAATCCCGGTTGAGCCCCCCATGCAAGAATAGCAAATTGAATTGATGAAAAGAATTCACTTTAATGACAATAATTCAATGTACAAAAAAGATTGACAATTAAGCAATACTAATTAAGCCACGTCCACGCTGTTCGGAGGTTGGATACGAACTGGCCGGTTCGTCTTTCTTTCGACATACATACATACATCCCAACTAACAATTTTAGCCCTATAATAATTCATAGACTTTTTTCTTCGAGTAAGCTCGCCACAGATTCCAATCGATTGAACAACCTTTTTGATCGTCAGAGAAATTGTCTCATCACTGTTAAATGGTCTCCTCGCTGTAGTCTGCCCACAAATGTTTCGCTACACGATAGAAAAGCTTCCTTAACAATGTTCCATCTATCATCAATAGAAGAAGCATCTGGCGTTTGTGCATTAGCTACCTCGCGCAATGCCCTAGAAACTGCGCGTATTGTTGACGATTCTTTAAGCTTCTGCACAGTGAATCGTGGCAATACACGCTCGTTCTGTGTGCGACAAGTTGGTGATCGCTAGAAATTGGGGACGTATCAAATTTTTGATATGTTATAAAGACAGGTGGGGTAAGTTAAAATCCAAGTTTGCGTCACTTTCCCCCCTGTGCTCCCTCCGCTATCTTGAAAAAAACATCTAAAATCGGCTCTTTTATCAGTTTGCGGTCTACAACTCCTTCCCAGTCCATTTGAGCACGAAATGTGCCGAGACAATCTTCATCAATGTGGCACGATAGCCCGACGTCGGGCCTTGGCCGCCTGAATCGTTGACCTCCAATTGTCGCGGTTACGTGACCTTGTCCTCCAGTTTCGGAGACCCAGCAGCTGGTGGGCGTCTTCACCTACGGAGTTCTCCCAGCGATATCTCGGACGTCCACGCAACCTCGCTCCGTCAATTCGTTGGGCGTTCATCACTTTCTTTGGCATGCGATTATCGTCCATCCGTTATACATGCCCCGCCCATTGCAGACGTTGAAGCTTCACGATTTTCGATACTTCCAGCTCATCGTACAATTGATAAACTCATGGTTGTACCAGATACGCCATTGGTCTCGCTAGCGAACGGCCCCGTAAATTCGCCGAAGGACCTTTCGTTCGAATCGGTCTAGCAAAATTTCGGAGGCTTGGGTAAGGGTCTATGTTTCGCAGCCATAACATAGCACGGGTCGGATGATCGTTTTGTACACGCGGAACTTCGGGTTCCTGTGTGCAAGTTTCGAATTAATTATAGGGAGGACCGAGAAATATGTCTTATTGGCTAGTTGTATCCGTCGCTTAATTTCGTAGGTTTCGTTAGCGTCCTTTGATAAGTTACAACCCAGATAGTTGAAGTTGTCTACATACTCGATATTAAGGACCCCTACTGTGATGCTTGAATTTGCTGGCGTCCTAGTTTTCGATTGCATCATGGCCTTTGTTTTGCTTTCGAGACAATCTTGTAGGGCACAAAATTTCCTATAAATTTTATCTGGCCAGTTTTACTCTACAATCAAAATTGGCAGAGTCATAGCGCAAAGAATATGCTAAAAATTCCAAAAATCTTTTCTAACAAATTTCAAAACTTTGGAGAACTTTATACTAAAATGAAGAGGAGGCTATGAGTTATTGGTATACAATGCGTTTTTGTGAATTTGAAATTGGCATGATTTTTGATATTTTCTCCATTTTCTTGGCGCTTTAACTCTGTTAATTTTGATTGTAGAGTACAACATTTTAGATTAAGTTTGTAGGAAATTTTGTCCTCTACAAAATTGTATCGGCAGATTTTGTGCTAAAATGGACTGTAAAGCAGTTACATGCCGAAAACTGATGAAAGGGCCGATTTTAGATGGTTTTTTTTTCAAGATAGCGGCGGGAGCCCAGGGGAGAAAGTGACGCAAACTTGGATTTGAACTTACCCCACCTGTCATTATAACATATCAAAAATTTGATACGTCCCCAATTTCTGCACGCTAACCCCTATTATTTCGTCTCTATTGATTGGAGTACATATGGTCAATCTGGTTCTCTGTTCGGCCATCTGGAGATATCCAGGTTGCTAAATGGCAAGATTTTAGTTTGAACAGGGTACCGCCAATGATAAGCTGACGAGAGTTACATAACTCTACGAACAACTCACCATTGTCGTTCCTGACACCCAGACCAGGGAACACTAACTAATAGAACTATTACTCCATATAAAAAAGGCCCCATCCAGAGAGTACCTATGTGTTAAATTCACACGTATACTATAGGATGTCGAAATTGTCAGATTGGCACAAATATATATCAACACGTATGAAAAACCGAGATTAATGAAATTTGAGTACTTAACGAAAAGTATTCCTCTCTATAGAATGTTGAGTACACGCGATGATTCACGAATCAATTTCCAATTAGAAACTGCAGGATCTAAAGTGGGAAATACCAGTTGCTTACAATCTTTTTTTTCCCATGCATTAAGCAAATGCATTTGAAATGTTGTGTAAGTGCGTTTTTTGTCATTTTATTTCATAAAGTGCATGTTGAAGTTTAGAGTAAACTTCATCAATGGTCGGCTGTTATTTTTGTTCAATTTCATTAAACCGACACGAGCGGAGGCGACAAATTGCCTAACAAATTTCGCGAATGTCATTTGAACAAAATATAGTGAAAATCGCAGTTTTTCCACAATAGTTTGTTCGCGGGTGTCAGAAAGTGTATTTAAAAGGTCCGGCAAGTGTCTCTCTGTGCATCCCATGCTATCAATTTGTAACTGAAATCCAGTGTCTAAGTTTGTATTCATACATTTTTTTGGAAAGAGGAACATTCAAACACATTCTTTGGGAATCAGAGATTTTCTTGTGCTCTTTTCTATACGCAATTGCCTACTTATAATATTGTCGTCACGCTCTTGCAATTTTTTTTTTCAGAAAAATTGCTTCTATGGAGTAAGCTATATGTTTATCCTCATTGCCCAGACCGTGATTGCCCATTAGATGTTCCAATCCAACATTGACATACCCAATTTTAGAATTGAGATCCCCCAAAATAATTTTTATATGCCACCTCTCGGAGCCTTGTCAAAGGTGTCGCCAAGGAGGTGGTAAAAGGCGTCCTTGGCATGCTGGTCGGCTGACTCAGTCGGGCCGTAGCACTGAATTATAGTAATGTTTCTGACTCTGGACTTGAATCTGGCAGTTATTATTCGGTCGGAAACAGGCCTCCAATCACCGCCATCTTGATAGACAGGCCGGACTGTCGAAATTCGATTTCGAAAATTTGATACCTTAGCGCCTGTGGTTGTTGCTATTGCTATTGTTGTAAATGCGGACCCTTAGCCACATGACAGCTAATTTTATCAGCTGATAATCTGGCCTGTCTATCAAGATCGTGGTGCTCCAATCTATAAGAGATTGGCGAGCTCCTTGTTCAAAAGGATGCTGTCTCCAGCCATTCTGGGTGAGGCTTCAAGTTCACTACCAGAGTAAAGCAGCACAGTTTGGGAACTAGGTGATAAAGTAGTTCCCGATCCGGTCCATCTTGTTTCGCTCAGTCCTAATATTGAAATTATATATGCGGTCATTTCCCGTTTGACTTCCATGAGTATTGTACGACTGCACTCGCCCCACATCGTTCAAACTTTCCAAAAACCAATCGTAGTCCGTTGTTTGTAGCCCAAGGTCGTTGCCGGTAAATCAGTTCGTGGTATCCGAGGCTCGTTCAATGTTTCGAGTGTAGTTTAGTTTCAGGTATGCAAGTTACAATCCTACATATACACACCCTATCCTTCAAGTCGCCTTCTACAAGCCGGGAACGCTGTGGCATAACTCTCACCCCAATACTACAGGGGTCAATTTATATTAGGCTTCGTACATCCACACAATTTAGCACAAATAACGTCGCGCGCAATTGTGGCGATTTGTACGAAAACCAGGAGAGTTTTATTTAGCCCTGCCCCATTAGTCGCCTTCTAAGACACGGCGGAGGAAGCGGAGGCATTATTCTTGACCCATGCAACTGTGCCAATGATATGATTTAGCGCTTCATAAACCTGGACTTTGATCCGTGGATTGAAGTATGGATTCATCGTGTATGAGCGAATTAAGCATGTCCAAGAACATATCCACATAATTATGTGCATTCTTCATAAAAAGCTGGTTCCATACAATTAAATTGCTAGCTACCTTGCAAAAAACTGGAATGTAGTGAGATACACACAATAAAACATACGAACTGATCAAGTATCAATTATTGCGACGTTGTAACAATTTCCACTATTGGAAGATGCTACTTTTGGTGTTTTGTTTGGTGTTGGACTGCTACGTTTGTACAGCTGATCGGCAGCTGCACGTTCAGAGTATTTGTTTGGTTTTCACACGGGGCCGACATTTAGTGAAAATCTCGATATCAAAATCAAGTTTTTCACGCATACACTTGCCTACGCCATCAAGGCGCCATGGGGCTTGTATTGCTTTTATACAATACCCTTACGCTTGACGTCTCCATCACAGCAAACTCGCCTTGCCTAAGGGTTTATATTGCCGGTAATATTGCCAAAAGTGATCTAAATTGTACAAAAAAGTAAAAAAATAAAAAATAAAAAAAATAGCTTTATTATGAAATGTAAATTATGCGCAATAACAGGAATGAATTATATTTCTAGAGTTTAGACGGTGTCTGTACAACTATAGTGAAGATATTATATTGTGGAATAAATGGAAATTTCAAGTTGTTAATTGAGGAGATCGGTTTAGGGAAAATTAGTTTAAAACCTACTGACAGAAGAATATAAACTAGCTTAAAAATTAATTCTATTATACCGCTAGAAGCCGATATATAATAATTAAGGCTGAATAGGCAAGGAAGCAATCAGAGGGTTATTTGAGGCTGAGCACCATGAGAAAAATTTACTTTGTATAATGTTAGATGTCTCGGCAATAGTTTTCATCTTTGGAAGTGAATGTAAATATGTTGTTGCGAAATAAAAGGGTTTATTCAAAATAATTTTTAAGCATTTATTCTGCAGAATTTGCAATTTGCGCTTATGTGTGGCCGCACACGTGTTCCAAATGGGGCAGCTGTACAGTATTATGGGACGCATTGCACATTTGTAAATTAATAGTTTATTGTAAATGGAGAGTTTCGATTTTCTATTGATGAAAGCATAATTAGACCGGATACTGGTTAAATTTTTTGAACTAATAGCATCTGTATGCGTTTTATAAGTGAGCTTAGAGTCGAGTTATAAACTTAAATATTTGATGTCTTTGCACCACGAGATTATTGATTCGAGTATATTAGTTGCGGTAGTCTGGCTGGTCTAGCGGTTAGTGCGCGCACCTTCAGTGCACAGGCTCATGAGTTCTAATCTCACCGTGTTCCATGGTGTTTTTCGAACTCACGAGCTTGTGACGGACTATGATCTCACTCAGATGTTAAACGAGTACCCATTTATGGGGATAAATAACACTGCTGAGCGTGATGCTGATCTCATTACCTCAACAAAAAGCAGATAAGATCTTGGAAATAGGATGTCACTAACACATCCTGCGGCCTTAGTCCAATGCTGGATTGTCGCGCCTGTTATTTATTTTTATATTAAGTTGCGGATTAGGGTAAAAACGCGCCGCCCTCCTTTTCGAGAAAAAGGTAGCTAGCGTTTTATCACAATTAATTTTTATTTTCCACTTTTCACAAAATTCCTTGCTTTTAGTTAGCTGGAGTTGCAGATTGTTTAATATGACATCTGGATCAATATTAGTGGTAACGATAGCTGTGTCATCGGCATACATTGCAATGTTACAGTCGTTGGTTGGTACAAGGTCGGCCATGTAGATATTATATAAGGTTGGACTGAGGACCGAGCCTTGAGGGACACCTGCTGGAATGCTATAAGTTACCCTTTGTGGGGCATGGTGCGTTCACTCAGCCGTTTATAGGCTACTTCGAGTTAACGTTACATTGCATATAGTGGAGTTTATTTAATGTTGCAAGCACTATATATTTCCTGGACCACCCCGAGATTCGATCTCCGGACCTCTAGATTACTAGCATCGTAGAGTGCGAGTTACTAATGCAACTAATAATGAACTTACAGGTTACTTGCAGAAAGCAAGCGGTAATATACTTGCCTTTCGCAAGGGTTGCAAGTTAATTACAACTTGCAGTAGGCAAGTAACTTTTGATATGTGTATGTTTCGCAACATAATTTTTATTTGCAAAGGGCAAGCAAAAGGCAAATTACACTATGCAAATTATATACAATATGCGTAAAGCAACTTGCAAACAGCAAGTAAAGGCACATTAAATTATGTAATTCATATGTAAATTACATAATGCAAAATTATTGTCGTCACGCTCTTGCAATTTTTTGTTCAGAAAAATTGCTTCTATGGAGTAAACTCTCTATATGTTTATCTTCATTGCCCAGACGTGATTGCCCATTAGATGTTCCAATCCAACATTGACATACCCAATTTTAGAATTGAGATCCCCCAAAATAATTTTTATGCCACCTCTCGGAGCCTTGTCAAAGGTGTCGCCAAGGAGGTGATAAAAGGCGTCCTTGGCATGCTGGTCGGCTGACTCAGTCGGGCCGTAGCACTGAATTATAGTAATGTTTCTGACTCTGGACTTGAATCTGGCAGTTATTATTCGGTCGGAAACAGGCCACCGCCATCTTGATGGACAGGCCGGACTGTCGAAATTCGATTTCGAAAATTTGATACCTTAGCGCCTGTGGTTGTTGCTATTGTTGTAAATGCGGACCCTTAGCCACATGACAGCTAATTTTATAAGCTGATACTCTGGCCTGTCTATCAAGATGGTGGTGCTCCAATCTATAAGAGATTGGCGAGCTCCTTGTTCAAAAGGATGCTGTCTCCAGCCATTCTGGGTGAGGCTTCAAGTTCACTACCAGAGTAAAGTAGCACAGTTTGGGAACTAGGTGATAAAGTAGTTCCCGATCCGGTCCATCTTGTTTCGCTCAGTCTTAATATTGAAATAATATATGCGGTCATTTCCCGTTTGACTTCCATGAGTAATGTACGACTGCACTCGCCCCACATCGTTCAAACGTTCCAAAAACCAATCGTAGTCCGTTGTTTGTAGCCCAAGGTCGTTGCCAGTAAATCAGTTCGTGGTATCAACGCCATCTAGATATATCATAGCCGCAACTCAGCTGGACAATGCCGTCATAGTTTAGCTCTTAAATTTTTTATTTACACGAACAAACAACAAAAACAAGTAGTGACGTAATAAAAAGCAAAAACAAAACAGTGCAACATTGGCGAACATAACCTAAAACTATAAGCTGATTTTGACGTCTAAGATTCTACATTGCGGCCTTAATATCTAGACGGCGTTGGTGGTATCCGAGGCTCGTTCAATGTTTCGAGTGTAGTTTAGTTTCAGGTATGCAAGTTACAATCATGGAAGTATAAGATAATAATGGAATGGTCGTCTTCCGAATATTGTATGGGATCGAGCGCAACCGCGCAATACAAAAACCGTACTGCGCAGTCGCCGCAACACACACACACTACTCACCATAAAGTGGTTTGACCAGGCGTCGCTGTCACTTTGCGTTGACAAATTATCAACAAACGTGTCATTTGTTGTGGTTGGTTACGAAAAATTTCTGTTAAAAAAGCGCAATCGGAGTTTTCGCGATTATTTGTTGAGTCCAGTTGAGCATAAAACGACATAATATTGTTCGAGTGACGGTGTTTATTGTGTAGACTGAGTATTTATCTTTCTGTGCGCGGCAAACTGTTCGAAAATGAAGTGTGTAGTGTATGGTTGCGAAAACGACTAGAGGGAAAGAAGACTGGAGTATCTTTTCACCTGTGAGTAACAATAAAGTGTTCACTTATGTCTACTGTCGGTGATAGGGTAGAGACTTTTATTAAAATCCACGCGTTAATTGGAAGATTTTAAATTGTTCTTTGCAAATACCAAAACGCGACCATTGTGTTGTTATTTTTGTGTAACTTGATTTGACAGCGAAACCTGTCGAGTCGCGGACCGGTTTTGTAACACATAGGCGTATTTCACTAGAGATTACTATGGGGTTTCATAATTATAAAATAACAACACAATTGTCGCGTTTTGTTATTTGCAAACCACAATTTAAAATTTTCCAATTAACGAGTGGATTTTAATAAAAGTCTCTATCCTATCACCGACAGTAGACATAAGTGAACACTTTATAGTTACTCACAGGTGAAAAGATACTCCAGTCTTCTTTCCCTCTAGTCGTTTTCGCACAGTGGCGGCTCGTCACAGTGGGCCAGGTGGGCCCGGCCCACCCAAATATTATTTATTAAACATACCACTAAATATATTCCTAAACACATACCTATATTTAAAGCACATACTGTTCAAAAATCAATCAGGGTGCTTCATTCATTCTAAATTGCTATTAAATGCCATATAAAAAACGTTCCACGGCTTTTATCCTTCTTTTGTCATCATTAAATTTTCTACTTTAACACTCTTTAAATTGTTTGACTTTTTTATAGGGTTAAAACCTACGTTTTTCTATCTCACCCAAGGTCGTCTTTTTCGTTCTACTAACGCCATCTAGATGGCAATGGTTATACGCAAAATCCATTGACTTTGAAAGCTTCGAGTTGCATGAAACTAAGGACACTGGCTGCAAGTGACCACCTGCTTGCATGCTATTTGTTGGATGCAAGGGAAATTTTGTATGGAAATTGTTGGTGGGATTTTAGACAAATAAATGCCACATTAAACCGCCTCTTGGCCGGCCCAAAAGCTCAAGAACACAGTCGAGTGCGAGTTTTATATGCGAGAAAATGAGAATGTCATCTCGTACATTGTCTTTTTTCTCGCATACAAAACTCGCACTCTGTGATTTTCGAATTAATAATAGAGAGAGGTGTGTTAGATCGGACTTTTTTTAGGTTAGTGAATGAAAATAAATACATAGCTGTTTTTTCATTCATAGGAAAATAAATGCAATTATTATGGGGTTAAATTGTGGATGAACTTTTTCCTTGCTAAAAATTTGGAAAGGCATATTTTATGACTCTTACCCCATTTTTTGAAAATAATGACTTCGATGATTTGGATTTCAATTTTGGCCGCTGTTTTCGGTTAAATTAAATTGAATCGTAGTGTTTAGCCCTTTTTTGATTCTTGTGGCGCCCAAGCATTTTGTATTGTCGTGCACGGATTTAACTTTTGAATAATTTGCAAGAAATCAGATTGTAGTGTCGTGCATAATCGGTTTTTAAATTTGAAGGTTTGGTTTTTAGCCTGTTTTTGTGCCATTCCGAAATATTGTGCCTAGTGCACGAACGGGAAACTTTTGTTGAATATTTGTTTTAGCATTTCTTGGATTGAAAATACATTGTAGTGTCATGCATGACCGTTTATCCTTTGAATTTGTGTTTTGTAGGTTTTTAACTATAGTCCAATAATATCGTATTTTCGTCAGGAAAAAAATACAGAAGTTTATTTCTCAATTTTGTTATATGTATTTTGGGGCGCTGATTCCGAATATCAACTTTGCACCCTAAAAAACGTGCCGCAACCTTTAAAAAAGGGGGGAAAGGGGGGGGGCATTTTTTCGGTGTTTTGCGATTATTTCAAAAACGCTAAGATATACAGAAAAATGACAACTTTGTTCTACAGTTTATAAAATGAGTAGTACGTTGTTGTACGTAGAACAAACTCCTGATGGGTCACTTTGTATGGGAGATACCCTTAGTTTTTATCCGAATGAGCTGGTTTTTGGTGGGTGGGGTGACTATGACCTCCAATCGCAACAAACCAATTTTTAGCACTCTGCTCCAATTTTGGGGGGAGTTATGGATATGCAGTTTCGAAAATTTAAATGGGGGGATAATGGAGGTCCTTGACCGGAGCGACTCAATGTTTACGTTAAAATTATCTTAAACTTGTTGTGAATACTTATATAAAATTATACGGATGAACTGGCGTTCTTTCAAAAGTTATGGAGCTTTTAAGAAAGGTCTAAAATGAAAATATTCTAATTTATGTTCTATTCTAACGCCGAAATATTCAATTAAACTCTAATGTGTTATATATCATTGCAAACATAATTTTATGTAGTTTTTTTTGTCCTCAAACCATTTTTCTGAATCTCTTACCGTTTTTGAAATAATCGCAAAAAACCGAAAAAATGCCCCCCTTTCCCTCCTTTTTTAAAGGTTGCGGCACTTTTTTTAGGGTGCAAAGTTCATAATCGGGATCAGCGCCCCATAATACATAAAGAAAGAGTGAGAAAAAAACTTCTGTATTTTTTTCACGGATTGGTACTAAATCGACACGATATTACTGAACTACTACTCTATAATAATAACATATAGGGTTTTCCAATAAGGGCGGGTAGATATTGAAATGAACTAAAACAAGCTATGTGTGAGGTATATACGATTCTTTTATTTTATTTGAAAGACGCATATATGTACCATTGTGTGGGTAGGGAATTTAACATCATTCAAATGTCCGCCGTGGCTTGTCACGGTGGCAGGGATCCGAGTGACTTTCCCGCATAGATCCTGCTGAATTTCAGCGAATGGTTGATTGATATTGACTTTAAGGGCATCGGTCGATTGCAACTAAAGAAACCCCCACAGAAAAGGTTTAAAGGGGTCAAACCACATGATCTTGGGAGCCAATTCCCGTAAAATAGGCGTAAAATTTGTTTTAACGAAAACTTATTTTGATAATAAAGTTTTGTCACTTCAACGCGCTTCTCAACCGTGTAACTTGCCATGAGTGAATAGTAAATAACAGAAATCAGTAAAGTGATCAATTCTCATCCTCATGGCAAAAACGCTCTAGACGTCTGCGTTGGTTCTTTCTGGACAGTGCATAACTATTTATTATAACCCTGACTTTTATAATTTAATATTTGTTAGCCTGATGAAATGCCTAAAATTGTTCACAATTTTAAAATTCAAGTTGGTATGCAGATACTGGCATAGAGCACAAATAAAGTCAACTCCAACTATTTTTTATGCGTATTCTTATTGTAGTTTGCAAGATAATTTAAGACGCAAATGTATTAATTCTTACAATAGTATACAGTAATATTTCGAGATATATTTCGAACAATATTTGAGCTAATTTTTTGTACTGTTTTTTTTTAGGCGGAATCGGTATGGGGGAATAGGTATCAATACTTTTCTTAGTGGCCCACCCAGATTCGCAGAGCACGAGCCGCCACTGTTCGCAACCATACACTACACACTTTATTTTCGGAGAGTCTGCCGCGCACAGAAAGATAATAGTCTATACACAATAAGCACCGTCACTCGAACAATATTATGTTGTTTTAGGCCCAACTGGGCTTAACAAATAATCGCGAAAACTCCGGTTGCGTTTTTTTTAAAGAAATTATTCGGAACCAACCACAACAAATGACACGTAGGGATTTCAGTATCTGTGGCGCAAAATTTTGATGATGCCATTTTATTAATATTGGCCTCATACGACCGAATCTGCAATCCCTTTTCGCGAAATCGCAACGGTTGTCCATATATTCAATGTCATATTTTGACTTTCCTATGAAGCCAGTTACGTAATTTGATAAGAAAAGGGATATTTCTGCTTTACACATTGGGGAAAGTGTTCGATGCCGTCAAATTGGCGTTTTAATTTTAATCAGCTCCACTAGAATAGTACGTTTCACCAATTTGGCAAAGATGTTTAGAATATGAAATGTCGAAATATACTTGCGAGCAAGAATTGTAAAATTTGCTAGACAGGGGGGCCAATGAAATTGAAAATGTTAGCTTCGGTGCAATCTTATTGATTCGCATCAATATGTAATAAAAATACACCCAATTTATTGTTTGGATGTTTTTTTTTCAACTAAAACCAAGAATGCTAATTTATTAATCAGTATAAAAAGACAGCCTTGTACGGCTTTTTTTTGTTTCTATATTAATTTTATTCATAAAAAATCCAAATTCCATTTATAAATTTCACTATTTTCATTAATTCATGAAGAAGTTGGTAGTGCTATAAAAATTACCATTTGGGTATATTACGCTTTCAGGTCCCCAAGGGAAATTTTTCTTGTTCTTCTTATCGACACTAGCGACACTTATCTTACCGTCCGCCATATAGCGGACACATAGCGGAAAATATCGGAAACATCGAAAATTTCCCTTGGGGACCTGAAAGCGTAATGTACCACAACAACTAATTTCAAAAAATCTCCCGCCAAATCCAAGCCCCCAAATTTCTCAATTACCTACGCCCATGCCCACTGTGAATGTATGTGTGCAAAATGTTCACGGATAGAAAATGGTTTCACGCTTTTCGCCAAATGCCCGCCCAGTGGTTACAATCCTACACATACACACCCTATCCTTCAAGTCGCCTTCTACAAGCCGGGAACGCTGTGGCATAACTCGCACCCCAATACTACAGGGGTCAATTTATATTAGGCTTCGTACATCCACACAATTTAGCACAAATAACGTCGCGCGCAATTGTGGCGATTTGTACGAAAACCAGGAGAGTTTTATTTAGCCCTGCCCCATTAGTCGCCTTCTAAGACACGCCGGAGGAAGCGGAGGCATTATTCTTGACCCATGCAACTGTGCCAATGATATGATTTAGCGCTTCATAAACCTGGACTTTGATCCGTGGATTGAAGTATGGATTCATCGTGTATGAGCGAATTAAGCATGTCCAAGAACATATCCACATAATTATGTGCATTCTTCATAAAAAGCTGGTTCCATACAATTAAATTGCTAGCTACCTTGCAAAAAACTGGAATGTAGTGATACACACAATAAAACATACGAACTGATCAAGTATCAAATTATTGCGACGTAGTAACAATTTCCACTATTGGAAGATGCTACTTTTGGTGTTTTGTTTGGTGTTGGACTGCTACGTTTGTACAGCTGATCGGCAGCTGCACGTTCAGAGTATTTGTTTGGTTTTCACACGGGGCCGACATTTAGTGAAAATCTCGATATCAAAATCAAGTTTTTCACGCATACACTTGCCTACGCCATCAAGGCGCCATGGGGCTTGTATTGCTTTTATACAATACCCTTACGCTTGACGTCTCCATCACAGCAAACTCGCCTTGCCTAAGGGTTTATATTGCCGGTAATATTGCCAAAAGTGATCTAAATTGTACAAAAAAGTAAAAAAATAAATAAATAAAAAAATAGCTTTATTATGAAATGTAAATTATGCGCAATAACAGGAATGAATTATATTTTTAGAGTTTAGACGGTGTCTGTACAACTATAGTGAAGATATTATATTGTGGAATAAATGGAAATTTCAAGTTGTTAATTGAGGAGATCGGTTTAGGGAAAATTAGTTTAAAACCTACTGACAGAAGAATATAAACTAGCTTAAAAATTAATTCTATTATACCGCTAGAAGCCGATATATAATAATTAAGGCTGAATAGGCAAGGAAGCAATCAGAGGGTTATTTGAGGCTGAGCACCATGAGAAAAATTTACTTTGTATAATGTTAGATGTCTCGGCAATAGTTTTCATCTTTGGAAGTGAATGTAAATATGTTGTTGCGAAATAAAAGGGTTTATTCAAAATAATTTTTAAGCATTTATTCTGCAGAATTTGCAATTTGCGCTTATGTGTGGCCGCACAAGTGTTCCAAATGGGGCAGCTGTACAGTATTATGGGACGCATTGCAGATTTGTAAATTAATAGTTTATTGTAAATGGAGAGTTTCGATTTTCTATTGATGAAAGCATAATTAGACCGGATACTGGTTAAATTTTTTGAACTAATAGCATCTGTATGCGTTTTATAAGTGAGCTTAGAGTCGAGTTATAAACTTAAATATTTGATGTCTTTGCACCACGAGATTATTGATTCGAGTATATTAGTTGCGGTAGTCTGGCTGGTCTAGCGGTTAGTGCGCGCACCTTCAGTGCACAGGCTCATGAGTTCTAATCTCACCGTGTTCCATGGTGTTTTTCGAACTCACGAGCTTGTGACGGACTATGATCTCAATCAGATGTTAAACGAGTACCCATTTATGGGGATAAATAACACTGCTGAGCGTGATGCTGATCTCATTACCTCAACAAAAAGCAGATAAGATCTTGGAAATAGGATGTCACTAACACATCCTGCGGCCTTAGTCCAATGCTGGATTGTCGCGCCTGTTATTTATTTTTATATTAAGTTGCGGATTAGGGTAAAAACGCGCCGCCCTCCTTTTCGAGAAAAAGGTAGCTAGTGTTTTATCACAATTAATTTTTATTTTCCACTTTTCACAAAATTAATTGCTTTTAGTTAGCTGGAGTTGCAGATTGTTTAATATGACATCTGGATCAATATTATTGGTAAAGATAACTGTGTCATCGGCATACATTGCAATGTTACAGTCGTTGGTTGGTACAAGGTCGGACATGTAGATATTATATAAGGTTGGACTGAGGACCGAGCCTTGAGGGACACCTGCTGGAATGCTATAAGTTACCCTTTGTGGGGCATGGTGCGTTCACTCAGCCGTTTATAGGCTACTTCGAGTTAACGTTACATTGCATATAGTGGAATTTATTTAATGTTGCAAGCACTATATATTTCCTGGACCACCCCGAGATTCGATCTCCGGACCTCTAGATTACTAGCATCGTAGAGTGCGAGTTACTAATGCAACTAATAATGAACTTACAGGTTACTTGCAGAAAGCAAGCGGTAATATACTTGCCTTTCGCAAGGGTTGCAAGTTAATTACAACTTGCAGTAGGCAAGTAACTTTTGATATGTGTATGTTTCGCAACATAATTTTTATTTGCAAAGGGCAAGCAAAAGGCAAATTACACTATGCAAATTATATACAATATGCGTAAAGCAACTTGCAAACAGCAAGTAAAGGCACATTAAATTATGTAATTCATAATGTAAATTACATAATGCAAAATTATTGTCGTCACGCTCTTGCAATTTTTTGTTCAGAAAAATTGCTTCTATGGAGTAAGCTCTCTATATGTTTATCTTCATTGCCCAGACCGTGATTGCCCATTAGATGTTCCAATCCAACATTGACATACCCAATTTTAGAATTGAGATCCCCCAAAATAATTTTTATGCCACCTCTCGGAGCCTTGTCAAAGGTGTCGCCAAGGAGGTGATAAAAGGCGTCCTTGGCATGCTGGTCGGCTGACTCAGTCGGGCCGTAGCACTGAATCATAGTAATGTTTCTGACTCTGGACTTGAATCTGGCAGTTATTATTCGGTCGGAAACAGGCCTCCAATCACCGCCATCTTGATAGACAGGCCGGACTGTCGAAATTCGATTTCGAAAATTTGATACCTTAGCGCCTGTGGTTGTTGCTATTGCTATTGTTGTAAATGCGGTCCCTTAGCCACATGACAGCTAATTTTATCAGCTGATAATCTGGCCTGTCTATCAAGATCGTGGTGCTCCAATCTATAAGAGATTGGCGAGCTCCTTGTTCAAAAGGATGCTGTCTCCAGCCATTCTGGGTGAGGCTTCAAGTTCACTTCCAGAGTAAAGTAGCACAGTTTGGGAACTAGGTGATAAAGTAGTTCCCGATCCGGTCCATCTTGTTTCGCTCAGTCCTAATATTGAAATAATATATGCGGTCATTTCCCGTTTGACTTCCATGAGTATTGTACTACTGCACTCGCCCCACATCGTTCAAACGTTTCAAAAAACCAATCGTAGTCCGTTGTTTGTAGCCCAAGGTCGTTGCCGGTAAATCAGTTCGTGGTATCCGAGGCTCGTTCAATGTTTCGAGTGTAGTTTAGTTTCAGGTCTGCAAGTTACAATCCTACACATACACACCCTATCCTTCAAGTCGCCTTCTACAAGTCGGGAACGCTGTGGCATAACTCTCACCCCAATACTACAGCGTTCAATTTATATTAGGCTTCGTACATCCACACAATTTAGCACAAATAACGTCGCGCGCAATTGTGGCGATTTGTACGAAACCCAGGAGAGTTTTATTTAGCCCTGCCCCATTAGTCACCTTCTACGACACGCCGGAGGAAGCGGAGGCATTATTCTTGACCCATGCAACTGTGCCAATGATATGATTTAGCGCTTCATAAACCTGGACTTTGATCCGTGGATTGAAGTATGGATTCATCGTGTATGAGCGGATTAAGCATGACCAAGAACATATCCACATAATTATGTGCATTCTTCATAAAAAGCTGGTTCCATACAATTAAATTGCTAGCTACCTTGCAAAAAACTGGAATGTAGTGAGATACACACAATAAAACATACGAACTGATCAAGTATCAATTATTGCGACGTAGTAACAATTTCCACTATTGGAAGATCCCAGTCGGGAAATGGACTAGTTCTTGAACTAATTCGGAACCACTTCTCAAAGATGTACAACTAGTTCCGACTTCGATTCCATTTATGTATATGCAAACAACTAGCTACATTAATTAAGCTTTGTCATAGGATGGAGTCAGTGTTGACTCCTCCTGCATTACTAATCAACTAGTAGTGGAAGTAGTTCCAAAATACTAGTTCAAGAACTAGTAAGACTGTTATCTTCTTCTTCTTGTAGCGGTGCAGAAAGGTGTGTAACCTCTGTACATCTATGTGGGTACGATTTATGGTTCGTCAATGTTTGTGTCCGTGAGGTCTAAGGACAAAAACATAGCTGCTGCGATAGGGTTTTCCCACAGTGATATAGGGGTAAGATCAGTGGGCGCAGCGGGGCATTGAAACAAATGGCCCACATCATGAGGAGTACCATTGCAGTTTGGACAGATGTTTTGGATGTCCGGGTTTATGCGAGAAAGGTACGAATTAAGGCGTGAACAAAAGCCCGACCTAAGTTGAGCTAGTGTTACTCTGGTGGCTCTCGGGAGCCTAATCTCCTCAGGCGAAATTGGTGGTGGGCGCTCTGAGAGGACTCTATTCGCACCTAAACTCGCGATAGACCGATTCACTTCTTCAGTGTGAATCGATGCAATGGCGGCTCGGTATGTAACTTCATCGTAAGGGTCCCGTTTGTATCCCTGAACCTCTCTCTCAAGGTCTCGTAAGCCACGCCTGACATGTCGTGGTGGAGGAATTCGGTCCATGAGATGATTATTGGGATGATCCTCACGGTAGCAACCAACAAGATACTGTTTAGAGAGTAGGAGATTGTGATCACGTATTGGCATCAATTTTGTCTCCTGGTGTAAGTGATCCTGGGCAGACATCAGAAGGCAACCTGTCGCGATGCGTAGAGCGGCATTTTGGCAGACCTGAACTTTGGACCAGTTTGTGTCACATAGACTATGTGTCCAAACTGGGGCTGCATAATCAGCGGCCGCTCGACCCACCGCTTTATAAGTAGCTAGCATGGTTTCTTTATCTTTGCCCCAGGTGCTACCAGCTAGAGCTTTTAGGATGTTGTTCCTACTGCGCATTTTTTCACATACTGAAGCTGCATGATTCGCAGACGTCATCATGTTCTCTAGGTGAAGCCCGAGAATTTTGGGGTTTTTAACAGTAGGAACAGAATTGTTGCCAATACGTATATCCATCTCCCATCTGATGTCCTCCCACCAAGTGGTTAGAAAAGTCGCAGAAGATTTGGACGCAGAGATGGTGAGGTTTCGGCTTTGGAAAAATGCCTGTAATCGTCCTAGATAGCGATTAATTCGGAGGCGCATTTCATCCTTATCATTCCCTGTGGCGAGTACGGTGCAATCGTCAGCATAGGAAATCACCTCGATTCCTTCAGGTGGTGTGGGAAGGCCGGACATGTAGATGTTGAACAGAGTGGGGGCGAGTACCCCTCCCTGTGGAACACCTAATTTGATTTTCCTAAGCTTAGAACGTTTGCCTCGAAATTCGGTGAAGGAGTGCCGACCAGCTAGATAATTGGCAATCCAACGGATCTCTTGTGCAGGAAGATGCATATTCAACAGGTTTGCTAGGAGCATTGAATGATTGACCTTATCGAATGCACTTGATAGGTCTATTGCCACCAGAATAGTTCTGTGCGACGACTGCGTTGATTTAGCCCATCACGAATGCGTGTAGTGATCGCATCGAGGGCAGTGGTGGTACTATGCATCTTCCTGAAGCCATGCTGGTGAGGTTCTAGCTTCGCATGTGCAACAAGAGTGGGGTGAATAAGGGCCTCCAGCGTCTTTGCGACAGGAGAAAGTATCGTAATGGGGCGGTAGGATTCCCCGAGATTTGCGCTCTTCCCTGGCTTGAAACAGGGAACAATTCGACCTGTTTTCCAGATTTCAGGGATGGCAAGCGTGGACATCGACAAGTTAAAGGCGGCCGTGAGATACTCAATGGCTGGAAGGTCGAGATGTTTCAACATGGTCATCGAAATGCCATCTGGTCCGAGGGCCTTGGAGTTTTTAGCATTCTCGATGACTTTTTTAACCTGGTTCGCTGTAAAAGATGGTATGGTGTCAACATTCCGGCTGCGAATCCGTCTTCTAATTTTGCGCTTGAGGCCATCAGACTTGGGATGTTCAATAAATTGTTTATTGAACAGGCTAGCACACTGAAGAGGATCGCAGGTTTTAGTGTTGCCAAATTCAATGGCGTTGTTGCCCTTTTCTTTCCGAGGATTGGAAAGGGCGCGGACGGTAGACCATAATTTGCTGACACCTTCATTGAGGTTACATTCATCGAGGTGCTGATTCCATTTCGCCCTCCTATAGTCTTTAACTTGTCGGTCAATTTCGGAGTTAAGCTCCTGAATTCTGGGATCATCAGGGTGAGCGCTTCTGATCTGATCACGTTCATCGGCTAATCTGGCGGCACTAGTGGGAAAGTTAGGCCGAACTTTCGGGATACGTCTTGCCGGAATAAAACGTGCCGCGGCTGTGGTAATGACGTTCCTAATATTTTTCTCGGCCTCATGAATGGTGATAGGTGATGTTAGCTCGGTGAACTTCGCCGACGAGTAAGCTTTGAAACCATCCCAATCGGCTTTCTTGTGATTGACAAACGTTCGCTTCTCTGACTTAGTCATGTTCGCTGGTTTGTCAATCTTTATAATGATTGGGAGGTGATCTGATTTAAGGGTGGTACGTACTTCCCATCGGGAAGCAGCAATTAGGCTGGCACTGACAATAGTTATGTCACGAGAACTACTGCAAGTGCCCACGACTCTAGTCGGCGAGTCTTCATTAAGTGAACAGAATTCTGAGGCGTCAAGTGATTCGGCGATAGTTATACCCCTGGCATTGTTGTTGAGGTCCGAATGCCAGAGCTCATGGTGCGCATTAAAGTCGCCAAGGATGACCCTGTGCTCTCCGGAAAGGAGAGGACCAATATCGAAACGATAGCCAGAAGGGCAACTAGAGTGAGGTGGTACATATATATTAAAAATTTCGATATTAGTACTCCCTGATGGAACTGAGATGGCTTGAATTTCCGCCGTACCGTCAGCAACTACATCTAATACACAGTAATGTACGGACTTGTGTATTAGGAAGGCAAGTCCACCTCCAGGGTGAGAATCATCCGTGGCGGCCGGTCGATCTTTCCGCAGTATAACATATTCGCTATGGACGCTTAGAGACGAGTTTGCGTGAAGCAACGTCTCTTGGATGGCGGCGATGAGAATTCTGTTGGAACTTTAGAAGTGTGTGATCTCAGCGATTTTTCGGTGAATGCCAATACAGTTAAACTGTAATATAGATAGTGCAGTGAAAACTGCTGGAGGAGGAGGGCCAGGCGTAAGACTGGGTCTGGCATTCCTTATCATATTGTTTGGCGGTGTAGGGGGCAGTGGTGGGGAAGGTGGGCTGGGAGCAGCCCTGGGTTGCCCTGAATTTATACAACCTGGCGCAACATATGCTAAGGAGTGTTGACCTTGTCTTCGTAACCCTGAACACCTAAAGTGAACCCATTCCCTGCAGCAATTACACTGAACTGATCTGGCATTCGAACCGATACGTTGGTTGCAGACACTACAAATCCATACCTCTGGGCCTGGATTTGTTTCAACACCGGCGCGAATTAGTAAAATTGAGAGCAGCCGCGCCGAGATGTAATGCTCCCAATATGACGAAAAAACATCGCACCCACACATATACACACACAAACACAACCTTCCTGCATCGAACCTTCAGGGCTCCTGCCGGGGCTCTTGCCAGGAAGGCATATTGGCAGCTTTTGGCCGTTTTGCAAAACAAAACGGGTGTGGTCCGCCCCGTAGAGGCAGTTGCCGTAAGACCACAGTAAGACAGTAAGACTGTTATCAGTAAGAGGATTGGTGCGTTCCGCATTACATTGTAACTGGTATGCCAATGGTTCCAAAAACACTTTTAAAGAATTAGTAGCATTGTTATCAATGGAGGGACTGAATGACTTATATCAAGTTGGCTAACGACTATCTCCAAAACCATTTCGGAATAGTTTCGATCGGCTGCAAATCGTTAGCTCCTATTTGCTTTGCACTTAAAAAAATGGGAGCTATCCTATTTATTTAATTATAGTTAGTAATCATTCGGACTATCAAGTTGGCGAACGATGTTCAAAAAATGATCGGATTGGTATAAATGTGGTATCAATAGAAAGGGAACGTTAGCTATTTTCATTTTTTGGAGTGGAGCGAACGAAAAACGCGACTATTCGTTAGTTATTAACGATTATCTATTCGGTTCGAGTCCTGACTATGGCCAACAGATGGCCAAGCAGACATTTTCCTAGACTCGAATCAGATCAAGCTTTAATTGAATTAAATTATTGTGGCGAATTCGGAGTGTGATATTGGCTGAAAAATGATGTGAATAAGCTTTGAGCTTTAGAGCGGTGATAGTTTTGGGAACCACTGCACGCAAATAATAACGCCTGCCGTCCATTACCTGCTTCGAGCGGCGCGGAGCTCCCGCGTTTAAAGCTTTTCCGAATTTTAATGGCGTAACCAAGCAAAATATGGCGTAACTATGCAAAATAAACAAAAATTCCATTCAATACAATGGAAAAGCTTTCTGAATATTGTGTGTGCTTATACCTTTTACTAGTAAAAGCTTTTTTTCGTACATTTTGCGAAAGCTTTGCCGCTGGAGCGCCGCGCCGCTCAAGTTTACGCTTGCAGTGGACGAGAGCCCTAAATCGTAAGTCATGCCGTATTGCAAGTGCATACAGCACATCGCACAATTTCTGCGATATGGACATGACCTACGACAACATCATCTGTCGTCTACATTGCACGGGCAGTGCAAATCGTATCAACAATAGCAATGGACTTGTAGATATGTATGCACTCCGTCCATCTAAAAATCTCTTGTATGTACTATTGTTGATGTGATTTGCATTGTCAAGCTACACTGACGATAGATGATGTACATGCTACATGCACCCACTGTGCATAGGTTGCCGTGATAGCGGACTATCGGGGAAATACGGATATGTATGTCATGTATCGAATGCTGACGGAATGTTTTTTCTTTGGTAAGCCTAGTACTGACATCGAGAGTGAAATTTTTGTCGGCTGCGATTTTTTCAATGAAAATGTATTCTTACTGTCGTGAATATGTGGGGAATGCTGGGGAATTCCATAAGCTACAATCCGGGGAAACAGTTTCATAAATTTTCTCTGCCATTTTATGTATTTTTTCCGATTCCACGGTTATTTCATCGTGAAATGTCAAATGACTGGCGAATTGAAAAATAATACATAAAATGGCCGAGGAGAATTATGGAACCGGTCTCGGGTTGTAGCTTATGGAATTCCCCACCGTTTGTGACATATTCCACGACAGTAAGTATGCATTTTTTTTTATAAAATCGCAGCGCGAAAAATGGCACAGAATGGAAAGTTATTGGTGGCGAAAGCCGTGTGGTTGTTCCGTAGAGCCGTTTTTTCCTCTTTGTTCCTTTTTTTCGGTTGCCGCCTTGTTTATTTCCATTCTCGGAATTAAGTGAAATTGAAAAAACGGAAAGATATATTTAAAAAACTCTAATATGAATCTAAAAACTGTTTGTTGTGACCGATGGGTGTGAAGAAAAGAAAAACTATATTTTATGAAAAGTGCGAACACGAGTCATGTATCGTCTTTCAGAATTCCTAAAACAAATTCAACAGGTAAATGAAAACAGTACATAGCATGGTGTCAGGTAATACAAGCCAGACACTACGTTGCATTTTCATTTACCTGTTCAGATATGCATTTTCCCACAAAGTAAATTTTGCTTAACAAACTAATTTTGTATATAAAAATGAAAACGATACATGGCAGAGCCCCCCAGTCGATCTTTATTAGTACGTACGGATACAAGTGTCATAAGAATTAACAAAAAGAGAAATAAAGTGTTTTTTATTAAAAGTGAATGATATGCGTTATTAATTAAAACAGTGAGAAGAATTAAATTATTTTTTTTCCGCTCCCGAGAAAACGACTACAAAACTGGCGCAGTCGGACACGGGTACTGAAAAAGTACAATACCGAGTGAAGTGATAAAAAAAATTGAACAAATTTAAAATCGCGACCGGTAGTTAAGCCGAATAGGCGTATAAAATAAAAAACCGAGTGTAGTGATTAAAAATTGAATAAATTAAAAATCGCGAACGGTTATTAAGCCGAATAGGCATATAAAAAAACAAAAAAACCAGAGTGACCAATAAAGCCACCTTAGGTCTTTGTCTTTAGTTGAGGCTGACTAGAGAATCTGGTTGTTAAAAGAAGAAAAAGAATTGTGCAAAGTATTGTGAAAAACAAAAAATTTTTGGTTACATTGTGGATCGAAAAACGGAGAGAGAAAAGTGCTTCAATTCCAGGAGGAATCTGAAGGACGAGACAATGGACATAGAGCAAGCTATTCTTCAGCTACAAGCCAAGTTGCTGGAAAGGGAACAACAGTTGGAGCATATCTCATCCGCCCTACAACAATTAAACGTACAAAGAATATCGAGCGAGCAGCGCGACAAAGTTTTAAGCGAAATAAAACATATGAGCTCTTTTAGTGGAAAGGGCGAGGTAACTTTAAACAGCTTCATTTGCAATATTGAATTTTATTTAAACAGAATTACGAACGAGGATACGAAGAAGGCTGCTGTCCTAGCCATATATCATGAAAAGATCCAGGGGGAGGCCAAGAACTGTATTATCAACATTCCGGATAAAGACGATTGGCAGCAAATAAAGAAGCAACTCAAATTGCGATTCAGACCAGATATCGAACCATCGGAGATATACAGGCGCATAGCGAATTTCCGAGTGAGTACCGTTGAAGAATTAGCAGAAGAAGTACAAAATATCAAATTTAAAACTAATGAATTAATAATTTACCATGACAAAAACCCAATGTTAGACCTTTCAAATGTAAATTCACTTTTGATTAATACTATTAAGGAGATGACTCAAGGAGTCTTATTAGATAAAATTTATCATGAAACTGAGATTGACAATATAATAGAAATTTTAAGAAGTAGAAGATTCGAAAATGAGTGCATTAGGGTAAAATATAGGAAACAAAAATTCGATAATAAACAACAAAATATAAATTATAATCGACAAACAAGACAGTACAGACCAAATGACTATAACCCAAACAGACAAAATAACTATGACCGAAACAGACTAAATAGCTACGACCAGAACAGGCAAAGGCATTACAACGACAACAATCCTAATCAAACCCAAAGTCAACAGTTTAGATCCCAAAATTCAAATCAATTTAGACAAAATAACTCAGGAAGATTTAACAACAATACTAACTTCAATTTCAGAACACAAAATAACACAAATTCAAATCAAGTTAGAAATAATAGAACAGTTCAAACAAATAGAAGTCGACAAGTTGAGCCGATGGAAGTCGAAAATATACAATCATCCCAAAATGAAATCAATTCCAATTTTTTTTTAAACTAGCCTCGGAAAACACACTACCAATTATAGAGATAACTCTAAACCAACAAAAATATTTGGCGCTCATAGATACTGGTTCCTCTTTTAGCTTAATAGATGACAAAATTAGGGACTTCCCACATACAAAAATTGATCCTCTTTACTTTACAACAATAACGGGGCAGGACGTTATTGAATTTGAAGTACATACACCGGCACCGGCAGAATTCAATTCACCGCCTGGAGCCAAAATCAGATGGAAATTAAAATCATTTAATAAAAGAAAATACGACTTTTTAATAGGTTACGATGTACTAAATGCTGTTGACGCAGTAATCGATTTTGAAACGCAATCCGTCACAATAAACGGAAAGCAAATTAAATTTCTAAATAGCCCATTTTCTAATAATCAAATATTCCAGCTAGAAACCATTTCAAAAAATTATATCCAACATCTCAACTTAAATCATCTAAATCCAGAAGAGCACAAAGAAATAGTCAAACTCGTAAAAACATTTGAACATTTATTCTTTAAGGAGGGGGACTCACTGAGTAGCACTCATGCTATTCAACACGAAATCAAAACAATAACAGAACAGCAGGTAAATTCAAAACTCTACAGATATCCACCTAAACACGAATCCGAAGTTCGCCGACAAATAAGTGAGATGGAAGCGCAAGGAATAATCCAAAAAAGTCGTTCCAAATACGCAAGTCCACTTATAGTCGTTCCGAAGAAAACGGACAATTCGGGAACACCGAAATTTAGACTGGTTGTAGATTATCGTCGTCTCAACGAAATAACCATCGACGACAAATTCCCATTGCCCAATATGGATTCCCTGTTGGATAAACTCGGAAGGGCACAGTATTTCACAACGATAGACCTGGCAAAGGGCTATCACCAAGTGCTGGTAAAAAGGGAAGACCGTCACAAAACCGCATTCATCACTCCTCATGGCCTTTATGAATTCGTAAGGATGCCATTCGGATTGAAGAACGCGCCTGCGACGTTCCAACGTCTCATGAATGACGTTCTGCGCGATTATATAAATAAAACTTGTGTAATCTATTTAGATGACGTACTTATTTTCAGCACATCCCTGCAAGAACATATTAAAGCCCTGACTGATATTTTCCGTGCATTAGAAGCTAATAAGCTTAAAATTCAGGTCGACAAATGCAATTTTCTGAAGAAGGAAACTCCATTTCTCGGCCACATTATAACAAAAGAAGGGTTAAAACCGAATCCAGACAAGGTGAAAGTTATCGAAGAGTTAGAACTTCCGAAGACCGAGAAGCAAATTAAAAGCTTCCTTGGCTTAACTGGTTTCTATAGAAAATTTATACGTGACTACGCGAAGGTAGCCCAACCCATGACAAAGTACCTGAAAAAGGGAAATAAAGTGAATATAATGAATAAACCCCACATATGTTGAAGCTTTTGAAAAATTAAAAGCACTTGTAACATCTCATCCGATTTTACGATTTCCGGATTTTGAGAAACCATTCCAGCTGACAACCGACGCATCTGCATATGCCATCGGAGCAGTGTTAGCACAGGAAGGACATCCTATCTGCTACGCTTCAAGAACATTGAATGCACATGAACAAAGGTATGCGGCAACAGACAAAGAGTTCCTAGCCATAATGTGGTCAGTGAATTACTTCCGACCATATCTTTACGGTAACAAATTTACCATATTCACGGATCATCAACCGATAAAATATTTGCATGCCAAATACAGGGGAAGAGACATATCTCCAAGGCATCAACGCTGGCTTCTCAAACTTGGAGAATACCAATTTACCATTGAATATATCAAAGGCAAACAAAATCACGTGGCAGACTTTTTAAGCCGCATAAAACAAGGTGAAAAACCTGCAACTTCAAATCAGGAATCCGAATCTACAATAGCCGGATTATTCAACATAGAAGATGATGATGCCACCATGGCTACCATTCACTCTGCTAATGAGGAATTGCTAGACCATATACCGATAAAAGAAGAAATAGTCAACAAATACTACACCCAAATTATTCTTACAAATAACAAAACTCAAGAGCTTGATATCATTCACAAGAAGCGAATAATATACATAGCTGAATACGACTTTCCCAATCTTAACGATATATTCCGGAGATATATAAACAGGGGAATAACTGGAATTTATTCTGAAATTTCAGACCACCAATACAATGTAGTCCAACAAAAACTTCGTGAAATGTACTCTAATGACCCTAATATTAAATTCATCCGTTGCTCAATTCGAGCTCAAGATATAAAAACCGAAGTTGAAGCTGTAAAGCAAATTTCCTACTATCATGTAAATGAAAGCTTACACTCTGGAATCCAAGAAACATATAACAACTTAAAGAATAAAATATATTTTCCTAAACTACTTGAGTTAATAAATATTGTAATAAACCAATGTGATGTGTGTCAACAAGTTAAATACGATAGGAAACCAATTAAACCAAAGTTTCAGTTTTCAGAAACAGCTAAAGATATTAACCAAATCATACATATTGACCTCTATTTTATAATGAAACACGTTTTTATGACAGTTATAGATAAATTTTCGAAATTCGCAGCAGCATATTACATCCAGGATAGAAATCATATAACGTTAATTGAATGTCTCGAAGATCACTTTGCAAAAATAGGGAAACCAAAACAAATAGTAGCAGGAAACGAATTTAATGCTGTTCAACTTAAAGAATTTCTACAAAATGAAGGAGTTAGGTTGCATATTACAAAAGCACATAGTCACACAGGTCTTGCAGATATAGAACGACTTCATAATACTATTGCAGAAAAATTTAGAGTACTCATAATAGGAAAAAGAAAAGTATCCGCAAGAAGAATGCTTCAACAAGCAATTAGAAATTACAATGATCGCTATCACTCAACGATCAGATATACACCAAATCAAGTCCAACGACATGAAGTAGATATAGAAAAGGTTAGGGTTAATACAGACAAAGCGAAAGAAACCATTATTAACAAGCTTAACGAAAAAAGGGAAGACTACCAAGAAACTAGAACCACAGGATTTATCAAAAACTACAAGGCTGTTAGACACAAGCAACACCCGAAATACAGAAAAGCCAAATTAAATAATGTTCACGTCTCTAATATTAAAAGAAAACCTAAATTCTTAGACACATATGAAAACATGGAAACAGAGTCAATTAAACCCAAAATTGAATTAACTGAAAATCAAAAATCCACTATTCATTCAGCACTTAACGGTACAGATCAAGATCAAGTTTTAACTTCCAAATTTCATTTAGATATAACTAGGAGAGATATCATTACGCTTTCTGACGAGAAATGGTTAAACGATAATATAATCAATTTTTATTTGAACTTAATTATAGAAAAAAGTAAGGAACAAAATCAAGAAAAAACCTTAAAAATATATACAATGAATACATTCTTTTACTCTCGACTTACTAAATGTGGTTACAAATCAATTCGTAGATGGACAAGGAAGATTGACATTTTCTCTCAGGATATTATTCTGATACCTGTACACGTCAATGAAGTACATTGGAGTTTAGCCGTAATAGACTTTAGAACAAATAAGATTAAATATTTAGACTCTAGGAGCGAATCTAATACACCAGTATTGAACGTATTAGAACAATATTTAAAAGACGAATCAATGGATAAACGTCAAGTTCCACTCAACATGACATTAACTAAGGAAAACATTCTAAGTGTTCCACAACAAGAAAATAGCAATGACTGTGGAGTATTTACTTGCTTATTTGCAAAATTCATAGCCAATGACGAAAGTTTAAATTTCTCACAAACAGATATTCCTTATTACATAAAAAGAATTATATTAGAAATATTAGAGGGAAAGATATTAGACTAGATACTACTAATTAGATATATACATCCTATTTCAGGTTAATACAGTAATAATTGTAATATTCTTGGCACTTTTAACACGTACAACAACAGCTACCTTGACTTTACAACCTATAACAACCAACAATGGATATACGACACTTAATATGGGACAAACAGAAATCATAACAGACTCTAAGACTATATTACATGTGATCAACACCAACGAAATCAGAGAGACACTAAATAATATTCAAAATAACATTTTAACCTTAGGCATTAAAGACTATATAATCCAAGACGAAATTCACAACATCCGATCAAAATTATCAGCTTTAGAAACAAACAATCGAAGAAAAAGGGGCTTACTTAACCCTGCGTCGGTCGCAACTGTGCCAAAAACGCACAAGTGGTATTATTCATCTTGCCCTTTCGCACTTAAGCAAGTTAGGCTGCCTATCCCCTCAGTAGCTTCCTGACTTGAGGTGACTGTCAACACCATCCACAGCAGTCGTCTCTCAGACGTCCTCGTGAGTAGTAGTAAGTCAAGTGGCCAAAAAAGCACATTGCGACCGAACTCGTTGCATATTACGAGGTAATTATTCTCAAATTTTTCTTCATGCATTCATCTAAATTAATTATATTTTATCCTTTTATGACTTTATTTTGTCCTTCGTCGTCTCACAGACGTCCTCGTTGGTTGAAATATTTTAAGTGGCCAAAAAAGCGCATTGCGACCGATCTCGTTGCATTTTACAAAGTACGTATTCTCAAATTGTTCTTCATGCATTCATATAAATGAATTATGTTTCATTCATTTATATAACGTTCTTTTGTCATTTTTTGTATGAAGTTATATTGGACCACGAGGTGTGCATCGATCGTACACAGTTTCGACGCAACTAATGATGTTTTTATTCATATTTTTTTTCAGTTTCCATACTAAAATGTCAATGGAAAGGTTTGATTTGAGTAATCCGGCAGATTTAGAGGAGATAATGAGGATGATAGCTGATGATGAGGATGATATAGTAGAAAACGAGTATTTAGGAGGAGAAAGTGATATTGCCTCAGAAGATGATTTGGAAGAAAGAGAAGAAGATACGGCTACTGAACAAGAATGTTCTGACTATTCTGATGATGGAGATGTTTGTGAAACTGATGAAGAAGAAAATCCATTCGCATTGGGGAGAGATAAGAAGACTAAATGGTACAGGAAGCCACCAATGAAATCTAAGCGCAGAGGACCAGAAAATATCATCACTCACCTACCAGGAGTCAAAGGAGCTGCTAGAGAGGCAAAAACTGCAGAGGAATGTTGGAATCATTTCTTCACTGAGGACATTCTTGAACTGATTGTGAAATACACCAATCAGTACATCGAGAGCGTTAAGCAAAACTTTTCCAGAGAAAGAGACATAAGGCCAACAGATGTTACTGAAGTGAGGGCACTCATCGGTTTGCTATATCTAGCAGGTGCCTATAAAGGAAATCGCCAAAGTTTGGAAGAACTATGGGGCAGAGAGAATGATGGAATCGAAAAGTTTGGCCTTGTAATGAGCCTCAGACGACCGAGAATCTCGAGATCAACGAAAACGTTATGACAAAATCTGTCACATTCGTGAAATCTTTGAAACATTTGTAAGTAATTGTCAACGGAATTACACGTGTGGGGAGAACGTCACTATAGACGAAATGCTCCCTGGCTTCAGAGGTAAATGTCCGTTCCGTCAATACATTCCCTCAAAACCAAACAAATATGGGATCAAATTGTTCGCTCTCGTTGACTCTAAAATGACCTACACGTACAATATGGAAATATATGCTGGCTCTCAACCTGAAGGTCCTTTCAAAGTGAGCAATAAACCAGTTGATGTCGTAAAACGAATGGCTGAGCCCATATTGGGAACCGGGCGAAACATAACCGCTGACAACTGGTTCTGTGACTTCTCGCTAATTGATGATCTCAAGAAACAGAAGCTAACCTATGTTGGCACTGTCCGAAAAAATAAGAGAGAGTTACCACCAGATTTTTTGAATGTAAAAGGAAGAAAGCAGTACCACAGCATGTTTGGGTTCAGTGATGGAAAAGCCCTGGTTTCGTATATCCCACGTGAGCGTAAAAACGTTATCCTGGTTTCATCCCTTCATAATGACGACTATGTTGATCCTTCATCTGGAGAAGCAAAGAAGCCGGAGATCATCACCTTCTATAACGCAACCAAAGGTGGGGTAGACACTGCTGACCAGATGTGTGCAACATACAACGTCTGCCGTAACAACAGGCGTTGGCCAATGGTCATCTTCTATACGCTCCTAAATGTGGCTGGGATCAACTCCATCATCATTTACCTTGGCAACTGTCTTGAACCAATGCGTAGGAGGTTGTTTCTAAAAAAATTATCACATGAGCTCACTCTTCCGCAGCTACAGAGAAGAAGCGAGAAGAAGCTTGGAATCCCCTCAAGCCTCCAGATCCGTCTGAGGAAATTCAACACCAATGGGCATGATGTTGATATTTGTGAGGACCCAAACCAACCCAAAAGGCGTAGATGCATTAACTGTACTGCAGAGACTGGTCTGCGAAGGCTTACAGTACTCAAATGCATGATATGCAATAAGCCAATATGTAACAGCCATGCAAATAAGTGCTGCGGCGAATGCAAAACTGCCGTCTTTCCAACTTTTTCGGAGGACCGTTCAGAAGGAGAATCTGAGGCGAACTAATTGCACACACATCTAATTGGAGAACTTTGTAATTTTTAGTTTCTGTTTAAATATTTTATTGACATTTTAGGCCACCTTTCTGAAAGACAATTTTTTTGAGTCAAAAAAACATGAACTTTGTACTTTTTTGTATTTTGAATAATAAAATTTTTCTTTGTTAAATTTATTGTTTTTCTATCCTTTATGTAGATCCTTAAGATGGTATGTGCGAAGGGACACACCCAATATCTGAGCTGGGCGGGATTTACAGCAATTTTAATGAGTGTGCTTTTTTCGCACATTGCGACCGACCGAAGGTTCGCAAAAGTTGCGACCGACGGAGGGTTAACATTGTAGGAACAGCAAACAAATGGCTTTTTGGAACTATGGATGATAACGATAGGCAGGAAATTTTAAGTCACATGGATGTTATTGAGAAAAATCAAGATATAGAAACAAACGCCCTTAATAAACAAATTCAAATTAATTCTTACTTCAACGAAACCATGACTAACTTTAAACATATTGTAGAATCCGATAGAAATCGCATAACTAAAACCTTTCAAGAGTTAACCGAAAATGAAAAATACTTACAATCACAACAAATTCGGCTAGATCAGATGCTAAAATTAGAAATGTTCAAAGAGAAACTAAATCAAATTATTGACAATGTTGCTATGGTAAGATTAGGAATTGTTCATCCAAGTATGCTTTCTACTGACGAAATAACAACAACAAAACTGGACTTTTACAAAATAAAGAATATAAGGACAGGACTACTTAAATACGACACGGACACTATTATAATTGCAATAAAAATTCCTGATTCATACAAAATTGTTGACTATAAATTAATTACCCCAATGCCGAATAAACAAAATTTAGAAATTATGCTCGAAGATTATTATTCAATTGAAATAAATAATACAGTATATGAATACAATGGAATAGTTCAATATGAAAACGAGTTGAAAATTATAAATAACTGTATTACAAATAATAATTGTAAACTAGTTCTAAGCCAAAACCCAATAGTAAGAAAAATCGACGAAAGTACTGTTATATGTAAAAACATGTTAAATGAAGAAATTCAAAATAATTGTGATGATAGAAAGATTACACTTTTTGGAAGTTATATTATAAATGTAAATAATTGTTCAATAAAAATTTCAAACATTACAATGAAAAATAACAACATCAAATTTATAGACAGATTCTTTTATAACGATGAAATAGTTCACAATTTTACACAAGAATTAAAATTTGATAACATAAACATACAAAATTTTGACAATTTGGAAGAAATAAAAATAACAAAATTTCATAAAAACTTAAATTATATTTCATTAACAAGCATTTTAATATTAATAATTGTAATTTTAATTTTATTCATAATGTCAAAAAGAAACAAAAATGTGTTAAAACAATTAAAACAGCAAACTAAGCAAATTTTTAGAATTCAGGAGAATTCTTCTCCAAAGGGGGGAGAAGTCATGTATCGTCTTTCAGAATTCCTAAAACAAATTCAACAGGTAAATGAAAACAGTACATAGCATGGTGTCAGGTAATACAAGCCAGACACTACGTTGCATTTTCATTTACCTGTTCAGATATGCATTTTCCCACAAAGTAAATTTTGCTTAACAAACTAATTTTGTATATAAAAATGAAAACGATACATGGCAGAGCCCCCCAGTCGATCTTTATTAGTACGTACGGATACAAGTGTCATAAGAATTAACAAAAAGAGAAATAAAGTGTTTTTTATTAAAAGTGAATGATATGCGTTATTAATTAAAACAGTGAGAAGAATTAAATTATTTTTTTTCCGCTCCCGAGAAAACGACTACAAAACTCACGTGTAAACATTTTAATATCCGCGCCCGCTAAAAGTTTTTATTCACACACAAAATGCACACAAATGTTGATCGAAGAGTTTTTCTTCCCATACAAAAAAAAAGAAGTGAACAAAAAAGAATTGAATTTTGAATTGAAAACGTTTTGGAGTGATTGCGTGTTACCGCATTTGCACGAATAATTGAATTTTTATCGAAAGCAACCTAGAGTGGTCCATGGTTATTGGTAAGAGCCACCGCACACTGCAGACCGTACTATCGTACGATAGTTTGGTCGGATTGGACAGTCTCTCCGCACACTTTTACAACTAAACTGTTTGGTTGTTGGTGAGTGCGCACATTAGCCGATAGCCCGATAGCTGTTGCTTTTGACATTAGCGCCATATTGACATTAGTGCCAATTGGAATTATAGCAAGAAAAGCTATTATTTCCCTAATTATAAAACGAAGGAGGAGAAGTATTATGAACAACAGCTTCGCATACTTCCGACCATAGCTTTTTCTTCATGATAGCATCTGAGTATTCCTTTAAGCTTTTTTTTATATAAAGCTGGTCGTTTTTCGATTTCTTCGATTAATTTTTCAACAAGTTCGTCACTTATCAACGACATACTTTGACAATAACAACCGACGCCGACGAAAAAGATTGTAAGTGTGCGCGCTCTCAGTGTGCGCTGTGTTATTTAAGTAGTCGGCCGATACCGACGCTGACGAAAAAGTTTGTAAGTGTGCGCGCTCTCAGTGTGCGCTGTGTTATTTAAGTAGTCGGCCGATAGTTGTCAACCTATTAAGTTTAATGGGAATCGTACTGCCCATTAAACTTTATTATCGGCCGATTTGAAATCGTTCAAGTGTGCGCACTTGCATATGGTCTCGTGCTGATTAGAAGAACGATCAAACTATCGGCCGATCAAAAGTTTGTAGTGTGCGGCCGCTCTAACTCTTGCTAAACGCAGCTAACCGTTTATTGCTGCTAATTTTTGGAAACCTTGGGAGCTAAGGACACCATAGATTTTTTTTTATTTGGTTATTTATTTTCATTACTTTTCACTTTTAGTTGTTTTATAATTTCATTTTTCTTAAAAATTAGTTTTTTTTTTATTTTGTGTGAAACTCGTCAATGATCGATCGGCGACAGCGACACTTGTAATTTAGTTTTGCATCATTTTCTTTGGAATTTCACATTGTTTTTGGTTTTTTCCTCTTTGATTTGCGAGCTTGTTTTGTTTAATTTTCTTTCTCATGTTTGAATTCCATATTTTTTTTAATTTGATTTTTCTTTGAGTTTTTAGTGAATTTAAATTACTTTTTCTTTATAATTTTATAATTTATAATACAATTTTATAATGTCCTCTAAACCACTTTTTTATTTGAGTTCTTCCGTGTTCCGAAGTATGGGCGCATTCCTTCCTCCTTCCTACTCCTCCCCTTCATAATCCTATTCTAGGTGGCTAATCTAGGACCAGGGTTCAAACCCCCACGACCCCGCTGATCTCACCAGCATAGCCTCAGGAAGACAATCATCCTAGTGACAATTCACATTTAAAATGGTTTTGGCAAGGTCAATCAATGGTAAGGTAATCCTTCATCGAGTTTCGATGCAAACTCCTTTGGCCAAGGCTGTGCTTTGTCCGTGATGTCACCGCTGCTTATGCAGAAGTCCACAGGTGGGGCTACAGACCACGACCGGTTGTTTAATCCTCTTTTATGAGGATTGTACTGCCAGTATATGTATGTAGATTTTATGGTTATACGATTTTTTATTTTTCACTTCTTTTTTTTTGGAGGATTGTCTTTTGTTGTTTTTTTCACTTAAATTTTGCCAACGATGTGGCCTTGGTATTTTTTTTTTAGACAATTTCACTTATGATTGAGTTTTACATTACGATCGTTCTGAACATGGGCCTCGGCTCCTCAAAACCGTTCCACAATCACTCCACTGTGTTGCCACTTTAGACACAAATCCTCAACACCGCATTTGTTCTATGCGCGAGCAATTGAAGGCTACTGCACAACAATTTGAAGGACCTCAACACGTCACGCCCTTTTTGGACGAAAGCTTACAGAAGACTTGATGCAAAAGCTGAGGAAACAAAAGTCACACCTGACAGATTTGACATCTGACAACTTGTTGCGAACCACGGCTCAATGTTCGAGCCGCCGTCATTGCAACAACAATTTTCTTCTTTGACCAAGATGCTAAGTTCGGTGGCACCGGTCCCGGCCAGACCAGGTCGTGGGGGTTTGAACCCTAGTCAAGGGTTATGGAGAGGAGGAGTAGGAACGACGAAGGAATGCGCCCATCCTTCGGGACACCGAATAACTCAAATAAAAAAAGTGGCTCAGAGGGACATTATAAAATTAAAAACAAGCTCGCAAATGAAAGAGGAAAAAACAAAAACCAATTCAAAAACAATGTGAAAATCCGAAGAAAATTATGCAAAAATAAATTACAAGTGTCGCTGTCGCCGATCGATCATTGACGAGTTTCACACAACTTAAAAAAAACTATTTTAAAAAAAATGAAATTCTAAAACAACTAAAAGTGAAAAGTAATGAAAATAAATAACCAAATAAAAAAAATTGATGGCGTCCTTAGCTCCCAAGGTTTCCAAAAATTAGCAGCAATAAACGGTTAGCTGCGTTTAGCAAGAGTTACAAATAACCATGGACCACTCCAGGTTGCTTTCGATAAAAATTCAATTGTTCGTGCAAATGCGGTAACACGCAATCACTCCAAAACGTTTTCAATTCAAAATTCAATTCTTTTTTGTTCACTTCTTTTTTTTTTTTTGTATGGAAAGAAAAACTCTTCGATCAACTTTTGTGTGCCTTTTGTGTGTGAATAAAAACTTTTAGCGGGCGCGGATATTAAAATGTTTATGTACACGTGTTCGCACTTTTCATAAAATATAGTTTTTCTTTTCTTCACACCCATCGGTCACAACAAACAGTTTTTAGATTCATATTAGAGTTTTTTAAATATATCTCCGTTTTTTTCAATTTCACTTAATTCCGAGAATGGAAATAAACAAGGCGCCAACCGAAAAAAAGGAACAAAGAGGAAAAAACGGCTCTACGGAACGACCACACGGCTTTCGCCACCAATAACTTTCCATCCTGTGCCATTCGCCACTCATTTTCCAATCCTTCAACCAACCAATCTTACGGCCCGAGTTCGTTCACCTAAAAAAAATGAAAGGCATGCTAAAGGGCTGAATTAACATCGAGAGTGAAATTTTTCCCGCTACGATTTTATAAAAAAAAAATGCATACTTACTGTCGTGGAATATGTCACAAACGGTGGGGAATTCCATAAGCTACAACCCGAGACCGGTTCCATAATTCTCCTCGGCCATTTTATGTATTATTTTTCGATTCGCCAGTCATTTGACATTTCACGATGAAATAACCGTGGAATCGGAAAAAAATACATAAAATGGCAGAGAAAATTTATGAAACTGTTTCCCCGGATTGTAGCTTATGGAATTCCCCAGTATTCCCCACATATTCCACGACAGTAAGAATACATTTTCATTGAAAAAATCGCAGCAGACAAAAATTTCACTCTCGATGTCAGTACTAGGCTTACCAAAGAAAAAACATTCCGCCAGCATTCGATACATGACATACATATCCGTATTTCCCCGATAGTCCGCTATCACGGCAACCTATGCACAGTGGGTGCATGTAGCATGTACATCATCTATCGTCAGTGTAGCTTGACAATGCAAATCACATCAACAATAGTACATACAAGAGATTTTTAGATGGACGGAGTGCATACATATCTACAAGTCCATTGCTATTGTTGATACGATTTGCACTGCCCGTGCAATGTAGACGACAGATGATGTTGTCGTAGGTCATGTCCATATCGCAGAAATTGTGCGATGTGCTGTATGCACTTGCAATACGGCATGACTTACGATTTATTATTTGCGTGCAGTGGTTCCCAAAACTATCACCGCTCTAAAGCTCAAAGCTTATTCACATCATTTTTCAGCCAATATCACACTCCGAATTCGCCACAATAATTTAATTCAATTAAAGCTTGATCTGATTCGAGTCTAGGAAAATGTCTGCTTGGCCATCTGTTGGCCATAGTCAGGACTCGAACCGAATAGATTATCGTTAATAACTAACGAATAGTCGCGTTTTTCGTTCGCTCCACTCCAAAAAATGAAAATAGCTAACGTTCCCTTTCTATTGATACCACATTTATACCAATCCGATCATTTTTTGAACATCGTTCGCCAACTTGATAGTCCGAATGATTACTAACTATAATTAAATAAATAGGAAAGCTCTAATTTTTTTAAGTGCAGAGCAAATAGGAGCTAACGATTAGCAACCGATCAAAACTATTCCGTAACGGTTTCGAGGTCGTGCAGAGATAAGCTGATCTTTTTCGCCAACTTGATACTCCGAAAGTTCAACTTACTATAATTAAATAAATAGGATAGCTCCCATTTTTTTAAGTGCAGAGCAAATAGGAGCTAACGATTTGCAGCCGATCGAAACTATTCCGAAATGGTTTTGGAGATAGTCGTTAGCCAACTTGATATAAGTGTAAAACACGCGCTAATTGTCTTTGCAGGACGCCTGAACTATTGGTAGATGCAATCGTCTTATCGATCGTACGATTCTTACGAAAGAAAAACAATCGTGTCACGATTTTTTTCTTTCGTAAGACGCGTTCTTACAATGTGAAATGCCCAATGCTTGTCTACTGGCCACTACAAAAGCTCTCTTGTCTTGCAAGTTTACCCATCCGGTTCCGTCTTACAATCTGAATGCACCCAAACATGCATCGAAACACAGAAACAATAGATAACCATAACTCCAATTAGATTAGAGAATATACTGTTATATATTTCTCGTCTTTTCTAGACGTTCCAGTGGGTTCGACAGATTTTCGCGTACACGATAATGAATAACACTCGCTTTACTGTAACACTATTATTATTATTACAACCACACGGATACACACGGTTTACAATTTTCTACTAATTACTTCACTAATTATTGACTCGACATTATTCACTGCTAAAACTAGACTGACTGACTGACTCTAGTCGACGCCCTTATATACCCATTTTCGATGTTCTGGAAACTTCGGCTAGTAAGTTGTCTCGCTAGTGATACTAGCGCCATCTGGTGCCAAGTAGGGAATACAATTTGGGTTGTTGTATAAGCTCGTCAACGATGGTAGTGACATAGGCGCCCTCTGGTGTAAACTAAGGGTTGACGTATAGCCTAGACACATTACATTGCCCCCTCCTTAAACCTGTTCGTCCCGAACAGAACACGCTTCAGTCTCCTCCGTATCGTTGCTTTGATAGGGTGCCAGTCGATCCACACGTATGGCTTTCATTTTCGCTCTCGGCTTCCGATGCTCGTCCTTTAACAGCTGCACAACTCGTACACCGGCTGCACCACTCCTCAACGTCACCTCGAACGTCCACCCAGTAGAATCGTTTGTTTCCCGATTCACATACAACGGGAGCAGGTTGTTTCGCACTTCGCCAACTCATTCTTCTGGTTCGCTGCACGCATCTCTTACAGGATGTTCCTGCCTTTCTCGGCATACGACAGTTCCTTTGCAGATGACCATTTTCACCGCAATTCCAGCACCGAATTGAATCGCCGTTGACAACCTTCTTGCAGAGTGTACCCGTCTTCCTCAGCTGTTCACAGTTACTTCGCACGTGCCCGTGTTCACCGCATTTCTAGCATCGTCTCGAACCTCCGTTTGTAACCTTCTTGCCGAATGTGCCTGCCTTCCTCAGCTGTTCACAGGCGCTTCGCACGTGCCCCTGTTGACCGCATTTCCAGCATCGAATCGAAACTCCGTTAACAACTTGTCTCGATACATCGATTCTCCGACAAACGTAATCGTCCGTTACTTCTCGAACTCGGTTCGCTCTTTGCCAACTCGTTTTTCTCGCCTTCTGGGAACACGTCTTGCAGAATGTTCTGGTTTTCCTCGGCTGTTGACAATTGCTTCGGACATGACCCTTTCCCCCGCTTTTCCAGCATCGAATTGCATCTCCGTTGATAGCTTGCCTTGATGCATCCATTCGCTGACAGACAGAATCCTCTACTACTTCTCGGGCTCGCACACAATTACGGGTGGCTTGCTTCGCAGCTTCAAATGTCAGGCTGTATGCAAGTGCGTCCCTGATCGTTCGCTTGTCAGCTAGCCTTAACGCCTGTTGTAGTTCACGGTGGTAGATAGCCGAAGTGAATACATCCACTGCTGTTTCATTCCGATGTTCAGGTTCCGTGGTCGGGTATGACAAAAAAAAAACCAACCGTTCAACGTCTTGTGCCAATTGCTGAAGAGTTTCTCCTGGCTTCTGTGTCCGGTTACGAAGCTGTGATCGATAAATTTGCTTCATGTGCTCGTCACCGTAACGCCCATCCAACGCCTTCACAAGCTCCACATAAGATGTCTGCAGTGGAGCAGGAATCGATTGCAGGATTTCAGCAGCAGGTCCTCTCAACGCTAGAACCAGAGCCGTGGCGCGCTCGCTATCAGACCAACCATTTACCATTGCAGCAGCCTCAAACTGTCTCTTGTAGATGTTCCAAGACATTTGTCCATCGAAAGTCGGCGCTTTTAGACTTTTAATATTCGAGTCGGCTTTAAATATTTCACTTTTTCTCGATGCTTCGAGTTCGCTATTAGACTTCTGGATATTTCCGACTACTGCTGCATTCTGCGGGTATTGGTTCACATTCGTTGTTTTCAAACGTTCCAGATCGTTCTTTAACATCTGGACTTCTTCCGCCACTGACTTGATTTTATCAGAATTTGCTCGCGATTTCTCGTCGATTATCTTCAGCACTTCCGTTTGCTGCTTTTCAAATTGTTGTTCAAGACTGGCCTTTAGATGGCTGAACGCTTCTTCCTGCTTGGTCGCTATCGACCTTTCCGAACCCGCAATTTGTTCTTTCAGTTCGCTCATTCCCCTTTCGGATCTGGCTGAACGCTGGTTTAGCTCAGTCATCGCTCTTAGTAACTGAATCATTGGGTCCGTGTCTTGCTCTCCACTTGCCTCACTAGGGTCTTGCTCTTCCCGAAATTCCACCGTATCGGGATCATGTCCTTCATCCGTCAGTGCATCCATCAACCGAGCGAGTAACGCGCTTTTGTTTCCCGAAGTCGACAAGTTCCGTTTCGCCAACTCACGCTTCAATTCGGCCGTTGTTAATTGCGACATATTACGCGGCATTTTGTTTCTCGACTATAAACTGTCCACAGTTCAATTTTACACGAATCGAACTTTCTAGAATGTTTTCGAATTCTACACGTTACGCCACTAATCCACTTCCGAGAAGTTTTTCTGTCCACAATAGTCCGACTCAAAGTTCGTAAGTTCACTTTCCAGAACTTTCCGTCACGAGCTTTCTCGAAAATTCTCGTCGAGTTCTCGAATGTTCACAAACACACGCGATTTCACGTTTACAGGATCTCGTCATACTAGTCCGATACGATTGCGTTCACTTTCCAGAATTTTCTGTCGCGAATTTTCCAGAAAATTCTCGAATATTCCCGAATACACTCGTCACACAGTTTCATGCACTGAATCTGTCCACACTAGTTCAACACGACCGCGTAATCCAGAACTTTCCAACGCGAACTATACCGATAATTCTCGAAGAGTCCTAGAATATTCACGAATTCACTCGACACTCGCGGTTTCACGTCGTATATTCCGCGCACGAGTCACACCACACCGTACTTGAAAATCCCACTTCTGACACCAATTGTTATATATTTCTCGTCTTTTCTAGACGTTCCAGTGGGTTCGACAGATTTTCGCGTACACGATAATGAATAACACTCGCTTTACTGTAACACTATTTATTACAACCACACGGATACACACGGTTTACAATTTTCTACTAATTACTTCACTAATTATTGACTCGACATTATTCACTGCTAAAACTAGACTGACTAGACTGACTAGAGTCAGTCATCTAGTCGACGCCCTTATATACCCATTTTCTATGTTCTGGAAACTTCGGCCAGTAAGTTGTCTCGCTAGTGATACTAGCGCCATCTGGTGCCAAGTAGGGAATACAATTTGGGTTGTTGTATAAGCTCGTCAACGATGTTAGTGACATAGGCGCCCTCTGGTGTAAACTAAGGGTTGACGTATAGCCTAGTCACATTACAATACTTACTTTTCGTCTAGCGAGTGGGACGCGCTTTAACGTCCTCCGTTCCAGTACCACAAAGTAGTCGACACGGAGTAAATGCCGTCGATCGCTGCGTGGTAATTGCATAATGAGTCATGAACAATCCTGACATCTGACTGCTGGCTGGCTACGAGACAACAAAGCAACATAATAAAACTATTTATGAAACAAAAACTAATAACTCTACTTACAGATAGGATCCAGTATTCAGATCGACCAGGGATTGTCCTAAGCCTAACGCCTTAGCGGGGGGAGCATGTTTGGACCTGAAACAAGAAAAAGAAACACAAAGAATTCACCCTCCAGAAATAGTACGAGCATATCTATTTAAAATCACTGCGCATGAATGTCACGTCACCGTCACCAGTCATCAGGAGTCGTCGCGGTCCTTCCAGCCAGGATTATCTGTAATTAGAAGGAAGATTATTATTATTACGACACTATTTAGAATATCTACAAATAACAAATACCCACCATTGCCGAATATCAACAACACGAAACAACACAATACGATGACAGCACGATCAGCTGACGATGTCCATCTATGTACATAAACAGTGTGTAACATGTTGCAGTGGAGTGCATTTAGTACATAACGAATGTATTTAACCTTGAACTTGAGTGTAGATTATACAGGGTGTCCGGAAACTGCCGCATAAACGCACCGGATTATGATTCCTCAGTTGATTTCCAGTAAAAAAGTTGTACGAACATACCCCCTCAGATTAACCCTTTAGCTCCCACTGGCATTTAAAGATTTTTGAAAAAAATCTTTTCTTGCACGACTTAAAGCCTAATTTATCCAAATCTAGATCAGCTAGAAGAGTGAAATAGAATGATTATTACAGCCAACAAATTTACCTATAAAATAAAAGTAGCCACACTAAAATCGGATAAGAGATTTGGTTTTAACAGAGCTTCAAAGTCAAATCTGCGTGATTTGACCCAAAAACAATCTTTTTTCCCATCTCAATTTTCTCCTACTTCTGCCAGGGTGAGGTGCTTGTACGATTCTTTTAAAAATTGGCGCATAGTCTTACGATCATATCTTTCTTACATCATTTTGATCTAGCTCTATTAATTTTAACAGTTTTTATACGTTAAGTGTAGAAAACTAGGGTTAATTTTAGCTCGAATTCAATACAATTCAATTCATACTGCCCCTAAAGATCTGCATTTGGTAAAATCTATTCAAAGTATGTCGAAATCGAGCCAAAATTAACCCTAGTTTCCTGCATTTAAGGTACTAAAACTGTTCGAAATAATGGAGCTAGAGTAAAATGATGTAAGAAAGATATGATCGTAAGACTATGCGCCAATTTTTAAAAGAATCGTACAAGCACCTCACCCTGGCAGAAGTAGGAGAAAATTGAGATGGGAAAAAATATTGTTTTTGGGTCAAATCACGCAAATTTGACTTTGAAGCTCTGTAAAAACCAAACCTCTTATCCGATTTTAGTGTGGTTAGTTTTATTTTCTAGGTTAATTTGTTGGCTGTAAAAATCATTTGATTTGACTATTCTGGCTGGTCTAGCTTTGGAGACATTAGGCTTTAAGTCGTCCAAGAAAATGATTTTTTCAAAATCTTTAAATGCCTGTGACAGCTAAAGGGTTAAGCTGAGGGGGTATGTTCCGTACAACTTTTTTGCTGGAAATCAACTGAGGAATTATAATCCGGTGCGTTTATGCGGCAGTTTCCGGACACCCTGTATAATAGTAGATTCATATATTGACACAAGAATTGAATTTGAATACGGATAGAGGATATTAACCCCAAGTCCTCTTGGCAAGTAGAAACTTTTAACGTAGCACTTCGATTTTGAAAGCCGTTCAGTCAACTTAGATATATATATCTTCGGTCTTAGGGCTCCATTACAAAGTCATATTTATATTATAATATGTATGTCATATGCCTAAGCCTACTCGATTCATTCAGTATACATTTTCAGACGTGCACTAAACGAAATCGAGTAGGCTTAAGGATATGATAATATCTATTATAATATATATTACTAATATATGACTGTGTAATAGCGCCCTTAAAATCGAACTGACTTATTCCTACGAGAGCATCGATATTTATTAATCTTTTAATTTATCATTATCCTGTTTATCTCTTATATTTCGTTCTTACATTCTATGTGTGTTTTATGATAAGACAGTCATAAATGTGTAAATATCGATGAGCGAGTATCTCTCTAGTTCCTGTCAACCCCTTGTGGGGCATAGGGCATTAACTACGGCTACTCTCCACCTCGTTCTGTTTCGCCAACGCCAACGGCGCTAGCTGCGACCATGTAAGATTTAGCGTTTTCGCCTCGCTTGTTACCGATCTTCTCCATGTGTTCCTTGGCCGTCCAACACGGCGTCTTGCTCCGGAATCCTGTGGATTCCAGTTAAGGGCCTTTTTTGCGATGTTATTGGGCCCTCTTCGGAAGGTGTGACCTATCCATTACCACTTAAGTCTTTTGATCGAAGTGCCTATCCTTTCTTGACCAGTTATAGTGAGAAGATCCTCGTTCGAAATGATCTCTAGCCAACGAATATGTAGGATGCGCCGTAGACACTGATTTACAAAAGTTTGCAACTTATCAGTAATCTCTTTAGTCACCTTCCAGGTTGAACAGCCATATAGCAGCACGGATTTCACATTGGAATTGAAGACTCGAAGTTTGGTGCGTCTGGAAATGTTGTTTAGCCAGAAAGGAGTCAAATTGAAGAAAGCCGCCCTAGCCTTGTTTATCCGTGATTTTACATCAGCAACCGCTCCACCATCTGCTGTAACTACGCTCCCGAGATAGCAAAATTCGTCAACGTTTTCGACTGCCTGTCCCGAAATACAAATTCCGCTTTGCCCCCCTGGACATGTGCTTAAGAACTTAGTCTTGGCAGCATTGATTTTCAGCCCCGCATTACGACTTGCGCAATTTAGAGCTTCTGTCATTTGAGCGACATCATCCGTATTAGTTGATAGAAGACAAATGTCGTCAGCGTAGTCAAGATGTTGAAGGTGATCAAACAATTTCCATCTGATACCTTTGTTACGATGTAATTGAAGTGCGGAGCCGAGTACATCACTAATGACAATAAGGAAGAGAATAGGTGACAAAATGCAGCCTTGTCTCACTCCACTATGCACCACAAAAGGATCTGAAAGCTTGCCCTTATGCAAGACGTGACATTGGGCTCCATTGTAGGATTCCTTAATGATGGAGATTATCTTATCTGGAATATTTCGTCTTCGTAAGGCATCCCAGATGTACTGACGATCAACACTATCGAAGGCTTTTTCAAAGTCGATGAACATGAGATGTAATGGGGATCTCCACTCCGCGGATTGCTCGATGATAATACGGAGGGTGTTAATGTGGTCGCTACAGGAAAACCCTTCGCGAAAGCCAGCCTGTTCATCGTTCAATGTGCTATTGACTTTTTCCTTGATTCGTCCTAAAACAATCTTAGCCATCAACTTGGAAATAGCAGGAAGTAGACAGATCCCACGCCAATTATTACAATTCTTCAGGTCACCTTTCTTCGGAATTTTAATAATTAGGCCCTTTTTCCACTCGCTGGGAAGAGTTTCAGTTTCCCAACACTCTCGGATTAAGGGAAGAAGAATATCCGCTGTAGCGTTAATATCCACTTTTAAAAATTCTGTCGGAATTCCATCAATCCCCGGGGCTTTACCGGCGTCCATTTTTGGATGGTGGACCGGAACTAATGCCGTCTATTTGAGGGACGTCTTCTGCTGGCAACGAAGATACACTTGCAGGCCCGAAAGTGTTATTCAGGACCTCTAAAAAGTGTTCTCTCCATCTTTGTAGCTGTTGTTCTTCGGTAACGAGCAGAACACCTTCCTTATCTTTCACAGGATGTTCCGTTAATAAAGATCTGCCAGTTAATGGCTTTATAAGTTTGAAGAGTGTTCCACTGTCACCGCGGAGAGCCGCATCCTCTGCCTCCTTCGCAAGTGCGTTGATATTGTTACGCTTATCACGTCTTACACTCCTCTGAACGCCTTTTTGGAGCGAACGGTATTCAGCTCTGTATCGTTCTTTAGCTGAATCGTCAGCAGCTGAGTTAATCTGCTCCTTAACTCTCTTGCGTGCTGAGATAAGAGACCAAGTAGAGTCGCTAATAAATGGTCTCCTACCGCGATCCAATCGTCCTAAAATTTCTTCGCCACATGAAATAAATGAATCCTTAGCGACTTTCCATCTATCTTCAATTGTCGGATTCTCATTTGGTGGTGGTGCATTAGCTTTTTCGTGCAAAGCGGTGGAGAACGCACGCTTGGTTGATGGAATTTTGAGCTTCTGCACATTATACCTAGGGCAAATATTTGCACGGTTAGGACGCTGGATTGCTGCCGTTCGTAAGCGCATTTTTGCGATGACAAGATGGTGGTCACTGCCAATATCAGCACCACGTTTCGCCCTAACGTCCAGGACACAGTTTCTCAACGTTTTGGAAACAGCAATATGGTCTATCTGGTTCTCAGTTCTGCCATTTGGAGAAGTCCAGGTTGATAAGTGGCAATCTTTGTGTTTGAACAGAGTCCCACCAATGACGAGCTGACGAGAGTTACAAAACTCTATAAACATCTCGCCATTCTGGTTTCTGTCGCCTAACCCATGATTTCCCATAACATGTTCCAATCCTTGGTTATCTGACCCGACTTTAGCGTTGAGATCCCCCATTATGATTTTAATGTCACCTCTGGGAGCCCTATCAATGGTGTCGCCAAGTCGTTGGTAGAAGACGTCTTTATCAGCTTGATCAGCTGGTTCGGTTGGTGCGTAACACTGAATTATCGTGATATTTCGTACTCTGGATTTGAATCGGGCGGTGATAATACGGTCGGAAACTGGTTTCCAATCGATAAGGGATCGACGTGCATCCCTTGTCAAGAGGATTCCGACGCCTGCCTGCCGAGGAGCATTTTGGTCATCATTTCCAGAGTACAATAAAACAGTATGAGAGCTTGGTGATAAAGTCGCTCCTGATCCGAGCCATCTTGTTTCGCTCAGTCCTAATATAGCGATGTTATACGCGGTCATTTCCCGCTCGACTTCAGTGAGTCTCATGTTGTTGCACTCGCCCCACATCGTTCGAACGTTCCAAAACCCAATCGTGGTCCGTTGTTTATAGCCAAAAGTCGTTGCCGAAGAATCAGTCCGAGGTATCCGAGGCTCGTTAAATGTTTCGAGTGGAAAGAAAATTTCAAGTACGCGGGTTACAAGCCTACGTACCCTATCCCTCAAGTCGCCTTTTACGACAAGCCGGGAACGTTGTGGCATAATTCTAACCCCCAAAACCACAGGGGTCAATTTTTTGTTAAGTTTCGTACATATCTGAACGCTTGAGCGCACAAAACAGAGTCACTGCGCGCACAATTGTAGAGATATGTTCGAAACTCAGGAGAGTTTTATTCTCTCCTGTCCCTTTAGTCGCCTCTTACGACACGTCGGGAAAGACGGAGGCACTATTCTTGACCCGCGCCACAGGGATAATGAGCGAGTATACATCTTATCAATTCCATTTAAAATTCTTATCGTCTAATTTATGGTCCTTACGTATTTCCACATTGAGGGTATTCACGTACAAGTGAGCGGACTAAAATTTGGACCCAATTTCTACTTATATTTTCCACCACCAGAAGGCACACGCAAGTTAGCGGCGAAGGTGGTGTGTGTGTGAATGCAATGTAACACTTATGTCAAACGACATTCATTATTATGACAAAAATCACATAAAAATATGTAGATGAGCATAATCTGCGTTATATTAGGGACGTTTTATTGTGTTTATCCCGTGCAGGTTTGGGTAGAAATTCATATAAAAAAAATGACACTTACCCACGTAAAGTTAACCCGTGCAACTACCCTACACGGGATAGAGCTCAAATGTAGATGGCGGACGCATAGGTGAAATATGAGGGAATTTGTTTTTTCAAACCAAATGTGAGAGTTTTTCTAATCACGAGAAAAGATTTTGCAAAGAAATAATCATCTTTTGTGATAAAATCCACCACATCTAAAAAATAAGCCGACGAAAGCGATTCAAAGATGCACAAAAACTTTCAAATGTCAGCTGTTTGGTCTTAACCGGGATGTTACCCGCGATCGTTTTTTTCGAGTCAGACTTACACGCGATACGAAAAAAACGTCGCTATTATTTCCACAATATATTTGTTCATAATTTTCAAATTTGTTTTCCCGCCATTTACTCTGATATATGGCTACTTGGTTGAGGAGCGTAGAAGGTAGAAATTTTGCGCTAGGTAGAGGACACTGCGCTACGTTTCACATACACTAGGTGTGTTTTTTTGGTTATCCCGTGCAGGTTTGGGTAACGAAACTCCATATAAAAAAATGACAGGTGGATCAGCTGGCATTTTTTTTATATGGAGTTTCGTTACCCAAACCTACACGGGATAACCAAAAAAACATACCTACTGAGTGCCTTCTGGTGGAGAGTAATATTAGTAGAATTCGTGTCAAAATTTTGGTCCGCTCAGTTGTGCGTGAATACACTCAATGTAACACTTATGTCAAACGACATTCATTATTATGACAAAAATCACATAAAAACATGTAGATGAGCATAATCTGCGTTATATTATTTCCAAATTATATTTCTTCATAATTTTCGAATTTGTTTTCCCGCCATCTACCCCGATATATGGCTACTTCGTTGCGAAGCGTACACATTCAACGCCATCTAGATACATCAAGGCCGCAACTCAGCTGGATAATGACGCCATGGATCCGTATTCAATTTATTGACGGCTGCAAAAAAAACAGAAACAAACATAAGCACGTCATCAACAGCAAGAACAAGGCAGTGAGACTAAACATTACAAAGTGGCACACAGACGGGCGAGTGTACTTTTTTTCGCGAGTTTCGTTTAGAAAATGTGTTGTTTGAACGGCAAACAATTAATTAAAAAGATAGTGGTTATGTGGGTTATTGACAGTGTGCAGAAGTTTTTATACTCAAAATGTAGTGCATGGAGAATGTGTCATAGAGTGAAAGATTTCCCCATTTAGGGATACCAATCAGTTTATTTGTGATCGCGAATAGATAGTACGGATATTGTAGGAAAAAAAACGAGTAAGTACGTAAAACGTTTCGACGGCGGTGCTGCCATCGTACAACCGCACAGATAAATAAAAAGTAACAAGCCACTGGCTAAATGCCATATGGCCACCATGACGTCACTACTTGAGATGATGACGACAATGTAAACTGCGAATTTGACGTCTATGATTCTACATTGCGGCCTTAATATATAGACGGCGTTGACACATTGCGCTAGGTAGTGGACACTGCCAATGCCATCTAGATACATCAAGGCCGTAACTCAGCCGTCCCATGCTGTCATAGTTTGTCTACTTAGTTTTGGATTTAGACCATTGATTAAAGAACTAAAGGATAGGCCCGAATCAAACTCAAATGGTCCAGTTTTTGAAATGACACTAATGGCCATGTATTTGACATAAAGGGAACATTGAAATATAGGCGCGAAATTCACTTCACAAACTCACACTCAGTAACTGGATTTCACTTAAAAAAAACTGAAATGATATAAGAATTACGTTATCACAAAAAACAAACGCGCGACGCGACAAATATGTTCTTGCGAATTTGCAGAACGTGTAACAGCTGACAAGTGTTGACAGAAAGGGAACGCATTTAAGTGGAATGTTTTTTTTTTGTTGTGTTTCAAACCGGACCATGCAGTTTGTATGGGATGACAGCGGATTTTCCTTTCCGTTTAGCTGTCTATTCCATGATTTAGACGAACAAACAACAACAAGCATATGACGTCATTAAAAGTAACAACAAAACAGTGCAAACAGTAGGCGAAAGATTTCTACATTGCGGCCTTAATATAGAGTCGGCTGTGACACTGCGCTACGTTTCACATACACTGAGTGCCTTCTGGTGGAGAGTAATATAAGTAAATATATACACATATGGACAAAAGAATAAGTACATCCCCCATGTACCTTTTTATGCAAAATTTTCATTCCCTTTTTAAAATTGATTTACTCCAAATACATAGCCATTACAACAATTAAGATACAAAAATGCCAACGGAGCCGAAAAACTAAATATTAGCCTTGAAGTGGGTTTTCAGCTTGGTCAAAATAATAAGTACACCATCGGGTTTTTTAATTTTTTGACAACAACTTGCTATTTTCCGCAAGGATTTGTTTATTTAGTTATTGGTTTATGCAACAAGCGTTAATTTAAAAACAAACAAAAATTCTTAAGGGGCGAAAGACGCATGCTAGGTACGAAAAAAGACGTTTAAGTTCGAAACTTTGAAATGGCGGAAAAATTATTCTCTCAATAACGAAATAAACCAGCTAAACATTAGGTGTGTTTTTTTGGTTATCCCGTGCAGGTTTGGGTAACGAAACTCCATATAAAAAAAATGACAGCTGACGCACCTGTCATTTTTTTTATATGAAGTTTCGTTACCCAAACCTGCACGGGATAACCAAAAAAACACACCTATTGTATTTAGTGTGTAATTCGTAAAAAACTAAAGAAAAGCAGTCTCAATTGCGGTTAAGTCCATGCAAGGGCCTTAAGGATAACTGTTGATCTCATTATTACTATGGCGAGAAAAGTTCCCTTGGCATGACTGATGATTTTCTCGGCAAATATTGAAAATATAGAATCCCCTTGAAAAGTTAATCGGAGAATACAAGAAGTAAAGCAGTTTTGGCAAAAAGTTTAGAACTTTCCATGGCGATGCCAAAAATTGTTGACGGTACAAGAAAATTTTTGAGAGATAGTTCTTCTTTTTCCAGACCAAACAATGAAAACTCACTGAATATTCTGTTTTATTTATGAGATCGTAATAAATTTGATTGGAAACTACTCTTATCGTAATATTCTTCATTCAGGAAAAAATAATAATATGATATACGCTACCTTAACTGGCTATTTTCCATGGAGGTGAAAAAACATGGTCTATGGTTTGATTTTCATAGTCTGGTTTCGTTCAAATATACCTAATAACCGCTACAATGAGGCAAATTCCATGTAAGAAATGTTAGTTGAGAGTCCTAGAATATTTTGCTGATGAACCCATACACTTTAAATGAGGATTTCAGCAGGATATTAACCCAACTATACCTCACAAACTGGTCTAGGATCCGCTTCAACCAAATCGAGTGGCCTCGCACGTTGTTAATAGAAGTAAATGGAGTCCGGAATGTTTAGGGAGAGTTGAATCAATGAACTAGAAGCAAAGTTTTCACAAAACGGAAAAATTACGGAATTTCCTGGAAGTAACTGGATATATGGATGTATGGGAACATGCCATAAGAATTATCTCCAGAGGGCCAACAAAAACCTTTTTGTTTTTCAAAATAAAGAACCATTTATTTTTAAATAATAAAATAAATCAAATTCTTGTCGAATCAGAACATAATATTTTAATTAAAACCAGTTTTAATCAAATTAACTGACATGTTCTTATTATTTTGTCCAGCCTATTTTAGGCAGTTCGTACTTTTTCAAGGTAAATGAAAGCTGTTACTTATTATAATATGCTAATTTACATATTATTTGATTCCTCACCAATTAGGTATTTAAATCTTGCCATATGATTTTATTTGCTCAAATAACTACTTGGCTACAGGGTGATAAGAAAAATTCGTATGGGTGTACTTATTTTTTTGGCCATATGTGTATATATAAGTAAAATTTGTATCAAAATGTTGGTCCGCTCAGTTGTGCGTGAGTACACTCGATATCTTTTATCTGTGGGGCATTACATTTTGGAATCACATGAGCAATGTGCGACTGATGGTTGAAATACATTTCCCGCGTCAGCATCAGTATCGGCAGAGGCATCGGCATCAGCAGAAAAATTTCAATTTAGAACACACGCATTTGCTTTTGATGGCCCACATTGACAGCAGAAGCAGAAAAAATGCTTCTGCCGCTGCTGTCAATGATCAAAGGCAAATGAGTGTGTTCTAAATTGAAATTTTTCTGCTGATGCCGATGCCTCTGCCGATGCTGATGCTGACGCGGGAAATGTATTTCAATCATCATGATTACAGGATGTAACTCGCGTGTCAACTTACCTTTAACTTCATTTTATAACATTGACGCACATATCTTCAAATGACGGAAATAAATCATTATGACGAAAATTTACCACCATTAGCACGAATTCCAAATTACACATTTGGACCATAATTTGCTCAATAATGACAGGGGAAGCCATCTGTTGCAAAAATGAAGAACAAGAATTTTTGCAAAAATTTAAATTTGTTATCAATCTTTACACGTTTCTAATCAAATTCTTCAAGAAAAGTGTGCCTTTAAATTATTGAACAGAATATTCATAAAAATATCGCTGTTGTTTGGGACATTTTCATCATTTACCAAAACGTCAAAAGTAAATGACGAATTCTAAAGACGAAAACATACGTGTCACCTCAATTTCGAACTTTCATCATTATGACGGATTATCGTCATAATGATTTGGATATGTGTCAAGCTTGTAATTCACAGTTTAAGGGTCCATCTAGATTAGTCGCCAAATGGCGTCACGTGCAGCCAAATGGCTGTTGTCATTCCAACCAAACTAGTTGCCATTTGGGTGTGCGTCCAGTTTTGATATTCAATATGGCAACTCAACCAAACGCTTGTCAAATTCAAAGTGACAATTTTGCAACTTTTGTTCGTTCTTTTGTGTGAAATTGAATAATTCTTGAATGGCCGTGTAATAATTCAAATGCGCAGATCCGATTTTAATAATTAAATTTAAAAATATCACCAAAATGAAATTTTGGTTATGCCATTTTCTGTCTCTATTTGGCTGCTATTGTAGATGCTAAGTAGCAGCCAAATGGCTGTACGCGATGCCTCTTTTTGGACGCGCAGCCATTTGGCGACTAATCTAATTGGACCTTAACTGTTTTCGCGCCATCTGGCTCACAGTACGTGAAATAAATTACTTTGAAAACTGCACTACCGACTGTCAAACGCTTTTTACATTTTCAAACTTCAACAAGCTTATTCAAAGACAATGGCACCTTGGCGCAAAAATAACTCGATTTCGAATTTGCTTAAACCCACGAAATACGGAACGGTTCGTGAAAATAAGGACGAAGTTAATTTCTACCATGAGCTATGTGATTATAATGCAAAAGTGCATCGTCGTCGATCTCTTCGTTCCGCTAAAATGTTGATGGTATGTACATAAATGTATCTTGAAACCTGACGGCTTTGTGTTTTTTCTCATGAATTTTCATTGAATTAATAACAATTACATACAAGGGCGATTTGGGCATCCTGATTGACCGCTTGTATCTATTAAATATTGTTGGAGGAAGCCACCGGGGATCCCAAAACTGAATAGCTCCGTGAACTTCGCCAAGGTGAATGCTGTGAAGCCAGCCCAATATGCTTTTTTGGGATTGACACATTCGCCGTTTTGGATTGCTGAGTTCAGTGTTCCACGACAGCCTTTCTCTGCACGACGGAACTTACCACTTGGACAACAACGGTCAAGAGCTTTCTGCACCTCTTCTTGTAGCGGTGCAGAAAGGTGTGAAACCTCTGTGCATCTATGTGGGCACGGTTTATGGTTCGTCAATGTTTGTGTCCGTGAGGTCTAAGGACTGAGGCTGCTGCGATAGGGTTTTCCCACAGCGATATAGGGGTAAGATCAGTGGTCGCAGCGGGGCATTGAAACAAGTGACCAACATCATGAGGAGTACCATTGCAGTTTGGACAGATGTTTTGGATGTCCGGGTTTATGCGAGAAAGGTACGAATTAAGGCGTGAACAAAAGCCCGACCGAAGTTGAGCTAGTGTTACTCTAGTGGCTCTCGGGAGCCTAATCTCCTCAGGCGAAATTGGTGGTGGGCGCTCTGAGAGGACTCTATTCGCACCTAAACTCGCGATAGACCGATTCACTTCTTCAGTGTGGATCGCTGCAATGGCGGCTCGGTATGTAACTTCATCGTAAGGGTCCCGTTTGTATCCCTGAACCTCTCTCTCAAGGTCTCGTAAACCACGCCTGACATGTCGTGGTGGAGGAATTCGGTCCATGAGATGATTATTGGGATGAGCCTCACGGTAGCAACCAACAAGATACTGTTTTGAGAGTAGGAGATTGTGGTCACGTATTGGCATCAATTCTGTCTCCTGATGTAAGTGATCCTGGGCAGACATCAGAAGGCAACCTGTCGCGATGCGTAGAGCGGCATTTTGGCAGACCTGAACTTTGGACCAGTTTGTGTCACATAGACTATGTGTCCAAACTGGGGCTGCATAATCAGCGGCCGCTCGACCCACCGCTTTATAAGTAGCTAGCATGGTTTCTTTATCTTTGCCCCAGGTGCTACCAGCTAGAGCTTTTAGGATGTTGTTCCTTCTGTGCATTTTTTCACAGACTGAAGCTGCATGATTCGCAGACGTCATCATGTTCTCTAGGTGAAGCCCGAGAATTTCGGGGTTTTTAACAGTAGGAACAGAATTGTTGCCAATACGTATATCCATCTCCCATCTGATGTCCTCCCACCAAGTGGTTAGAAAAGTCGCAGAGGATTTGGACGCAGAGATGGTGAGGTTTCGGCTTTGGAAAAATGCCTGTAATGTTGTTGTTGTAGCGGTGCAGAAGGGTGTGAGTCGCTGTGCATGTCTGTGGATGTGTTCTAAGTTTCGTCGTCGTTCTCGCCTATTGTCTCAAGCGACAAGAACGTAGCAGCTGCAATAGGGTTGTCCCATAATGCCCTCGGAGTGAGGTTAGTGGGTGCAGCGGGGCATCGAAACAGGTGGTCCACATCGTGTGGCGCACCACCGCAGCTCGGACAAATGTTCTGTATGTCCGGGTCTATTCGAGATAGGTAGGAATTGAGGCGTGAACAAAAGCCCGACCTAAGCTGGGCTAGTGTCACTCTTGTGGCTCTCGGGAGCCTAGTCTCCTCAGGCGATATGGGTGGTGGGGGCACTGAGAGGACTCTATTCGGACCTAAACTCCCTATTGACCGATTCACAACGGTTGTGTGAATATCTGCGATGGCCGCATGTTATGCTGTATTATCGAATATATCGGGAGGTACCCGTTTGTAACTCTGGACGTCTCTCTCGAGATCTCTGAGTCCACTCCTGACATGTCGTGGCGGGGGAGGGTTGTCCATGAGATGATGGTTTGGGTGATCCTCTCGATAGCAACCGACCAGATATTGTAAAGACAAGAGGTGATTATGATCGCGCACTGATAACATGTTGGTTTCTTGATGAAGATGATCCTGGGACGACATGAGATGGCAACCTGTAGCGATACGTAGAGCAGCGTTCTGGCATGCCTGGATCTTATTCCAATTTGTGTCACAAACGGTTTGCGACCACACCGGTGCTGCATAGCTAGGTATTGCCCTACCTATCGCTTTGTAGGTGACCAACATAGTTTCTTTGTCCTTGCCCCAGGAACTCCCGGCTAGTGCCTTTAGGACGTTGTTTCTACTGTGCATTCTGTCGACTACGTTCTCGACGTGATCTTTCGACTTCATCATGGTATCTAGATAGACACCTAGGATCTTGGGGTTGGTAACAGTAGGAACAACGTCTTCAGCATGCTTACCAGTACGGATCGCAAGCACCTCCGAAAATTCCTGCGTCCAGGTGGTAAGAAGAGTTGCAGTACATTTAGACGGCGAAATGACTAGGTTGCGGATACTGAAAAACTCCACCAGTTTTTCAATATAGTCATTTAGTCGAGCACACATGCCGTTTAAATCATTCCCCGAGGTGAGTACGGTGCAATCGTCCGGATAGGAAATTAGTTCGATACCTTCCGGTGGTGTTGGAAGGCTCGACAGGTAGATGTTGAACAATGTAGGAGAGAGAACGCTACCCTGTGGAACTCCCTGCTTAATTTTTCTATGCTTTGAACAACTGCCTCGAAACTCTGTGAAGGATTGCCTCCCACCTAGATAGTTGGCAATCCACCTAACCACTTGTGCAGGAATATGCATATTTAGGAGATCGGCCAACAACGCAGAGTGAATGACAGTGTCGAAGGCTTTCGACAGGTCAAGGGCTACTAGGACGGTTCTGTCACAGGGCGGTTTCTGGTTGAGACCATTTTGGATGTGATGAGTGATCATATCCAGAGCTGTTGTGGTGCTATGCAACTTCCTGAAGCCATGCTGGTGAGAAGCTAGCTCAGCATGCGATACAAGGGTGGGGTGGATGAGTGCTTCGAGCGTCTTTGCAACGGGTGACAAAATTGTGATTGGACGGTAGGATTCGGCGAGTTTCGCGCTTTTACCGGGTTTGAGAAGGGGGATGATTCGTCCCTTTTTCCAGAATTCAGGGATGACGATGTCGATATCCACGACAATATATCGCCGAAAGATCTAGGTGTTTCATCATGGTCATTGAAATGCCATCTGGTCCAATGGCCTTAGATTTTTTCGCATTCTTTATAGCTGCTGAAACTTGGTCCGCTGTATAAGTAGGGATGATGTCAACCGTTCGGTTGCGAATCCTTCTTTTTATCTTGCAGTTGAGCATCTTGGTTTTGGGGTGTTCAATAAATTGCTTATTGAACAAGCTCGCGCAGAGTTTTGGATTTGCGGTGGTTTTCTTGCCGAATCTGATGGCTACACTGCCTTTGTCTTTCGTTGGGTGAGACAGGGCGCGGACCGTAGCCCATAGTTTGCTGACACCTTGTGAGAGGTTGCAGCTATCTAGATGCTCGTTCCATTTCTCTTTTTTGTAGGTGTTAACTAGTCGATTTATTTCGGAGTTTAGCTCCTGAATTCTGGGGTCTGCCGGATTTGCGCGTCTTAAATCGTCCCGTTCGTCGGCTAACCTTGCGGCAGCAGTTGGAAAATATGGCCGAACTTTTGGGATACGCCCTGCCGGAATGAAGCGAGCTGCCGCTTTGACAATGACGTTCCTAATACTCTTTTCGGCTTCCCTAGCATTTGTTGGAGTAGGTAGCGCGGCGAACTTCGTCGAAGTGAACGCAGTGAAACCCTCCCAATTTGCCTTTTTGTGGTTGATAAACGTACGCCGTTCTGATGTCGTCAGTTCAGCTGGTTTATCAATAGTTATTAATATGGGGAGGTGATCGGATTGAAGAGATCTGGTTGTCTCCCAACGGGTTTCACTTATCAGACTGGCGCTCACCATAGTTAGGAGAACTATGGCATGCACCAGCGACGCGTGTAGACGAAAATTGAGTGCGCAGAAGTCTGATGGGTCTAATTTGGACGCGATATCTATACCTCTGGCATCATTTGCGAGAAGAGAGTGCCAGAGTTCGTGATGGGCGTTAAAGTCGCCAAGTAGGATCCTATGCTGTCCTGTGAGGAGTGGACCAATATCGAACTTATAACCACAGCCACAGCTGGATGCTGGCGGAACATAGATGTTTATAAGTTCGATATTGGTATTGCCGGATTTAACGGCAATAGCTTGCATTTCGGCCGTGCCGTCGTTGAAACGAAGATCTAATACACTGTATTGCACGGTTCTGTGTATTAGGAATGCAAGCCCTCCTCCTGGATTAGGACCCTGCCTGCCGACTCTATCGCGCCTCAAAAGTATGTAATCGCCGCGGATGTTAAATTCGGGAGTTGATGGTTTGAGCTTTGTCTCCTGAAATGCCGCTATCAGAATTCTGCGCATACTCATGAAACGGACTATCTCACCGATCTTCTGACGGATACCATTGCAGTTAAAATGCAATATGGTGAGTGGGGTGTACACTGCTGCACGGGGTGCAGGTGTTAAACTAGAGCGATTATGTCTTGTTGTATTGTTTACTGCGGGTGGCGGTGGTGGAGAGCTTGGGCCAGGAATGGCCGGAGACGGTGGTGGGCCATTAGCTTGTGAGATAGGGCCTGGGGTGGCTGGGGGCCGACCCGCGTGCAGACACCCTGGAGCAACAAACGACAACTTGTCATAATCTCTCATTTTCCTTAGGCCTGAGCAGTAGAAATGACACCATTCTCTGCAGCGGGTACACCTCACGGACCTGGCATTCCCGAAGATACGTCGGTTGCATACACAGCAGATGAAGATTTCGGGACCTGGATTGGTCTCGATGCCGGCGCGGATTAGAAGAATTGAGAGCAACCGCGCTGAGATGAAATGCTCCCAATTTGACGAAAAAACACATAGAACACATCCACACACATACACAGACATACACATCCCTCCTGCATCGAACCTTCATGGTTCTTGCCATGGAGGGGTCTTTTGGCAACTCTTGGCCGTTTCGTTGGTGATGAAACGGGTGTGGTCCGCCCCGTAGAGGCTTGAAAAACCCGTGTGGCAGCAAGCTGCCATCGGGAATGGTCGCCGATAGGACCACAAATGCCTGTAATCGTCCTAGATAGCGATTAATTCGGAGGCGCATTTCATTCTTATCATTCCCTGTGGCGAGTACGGTGCAATCGTCAGCATAGGAAATCACCTCGATTCCTTCAGGTGGTGTGGGAAGGCCGGACATGTAGATGTTGAACAGAGTGGGGGAGAGTACCCCTCCCTGTGGAACACCTAATTTGATTTTCCTAAGCTTAGAACGTTTGCCTCGAAACTCGGTGAAGGAGTGCCGACCAGCTAGATAATTGGCAATCCAACGGATCTCTTGTGCAGGAAGATGCATATTCAACAAGTTGGCTAAGAGCATTGAATGATTGACCTTATCGAATGCACTTGATAGGTCTATTGCCACCAGAATAGTTCTGTGACAACGACTGCGTTGATTTATCCCATCACGAATGCGTGTAGTGATCGCATCGAGGGCAGTGGTGGTACTATGCATCTTCTGAAGCCATGCTGGTGAGGTTCTAGCTTCGCATGTGCAACAAGAGTGGGGTGAATAAGGGCCTCCAGCGTCTTTGCGACAGGAGAAAGTATCGTAACCCGGTAGGATTCCCCGAGATTTGCGCTCTTCCCTGGCTTGAGACAGGGAACAATTCGACCTGTTTTCCAGATTTCAGGGATGGCAAGCGTGGACATCGACAAGTTAAAGGCGGCCGTGAGATACTCAATGGTGGGAAGGTCGAGATGTTTCAACATGGTCATCGAAATGCCATTTGGTCCGAGGGCCTTGGAGTTTTTAGCATTCTCGATGACTTTTTTACCCTGGTCTGCGGCAAAAGATGGTATGGTGTCAACATTCCGGCTGCGAATCCGTCTTCTAATTTTGCGCTTGAGGCCGTCAGACTTGGGATGTTCAATAAATTGCTTATTGAACAGGCTCGCACACTGAAGAGGATCGCAGGTTTTTGTGTTGCCAAATTCAATGGCGTTGTTGCCCTTTTCTTTCCGAGGATTGGAAAGGGCGCGGACGGTAGACCATAATTTGCTGACACCTTCATTGAGGTTACATTCATCGAGGTGCTGGTTCCATTTCGCCCTCCTATCGTCTTTAACTTGTCGGTCAATTTCGGAGTTAAGCTCCTGAATTCTGGATCATCAGGGTGAGCGCTTCTGATCTGATCACGTTCATCGGCTAATCTGGCGGCACTAGTGGGGAAGTTAGGCCGAACTTTCGGGATACGTCCTGCAGGAATAAAACGTGCCGCGGCTGTGGTAATGACGTTCCTAATATTTTTCTCGGCTGCTCTCAATACTTTTAAGTCGAGCCGGTGTTGAAACAATCCAGACCCCCAAGTACGAATTTACTGTATTTGTAACCGACGAATCTTCCGGAATGGCCGGTCATTGATGTGCAACTGCTGTCTAGAGCTTTTGCATTTCCTGTGGGCAGGTTTGAACAAAATTGAACAGTATACATATTACATGTTGTTGTAGCGCGCAAGTAAGGGGAGGGACTAATGTCGTTATTCCTATATGGTTGGCATCCTTTCCTCAAGTTCAAGACCTATGAAGATTGCCACCTCAATGGGATTTTTCCAAAGCGCAATGGGTGTTATGTGCTTTGGCGCAGCAGTGCAATTGAAAAGATGGTCCAAATTGTGCGGGCTGGCTCCACACGCTGGACAAATGTCTGCCATGGCGTTATCGATGCGGGACCAAAATGAATTGAGTCTGGAACACCATTTAGAGCGAAGCTGAGTCAAGGTGGTACGTGTGGCTCTAGGTAGCTGAAGTTCATCATTGGAGACATCCGGTGGTCGAGCGCGAAGGACACGGTTTTCAGATAGATTATTCGTGGCTTTGATTACCTCGATGCAACTGCTTTAGAGCCACCTTGTAGGTGTTGGTGTTATCGAGGGGAACTCTTTTGAATCTTTGGACTTCCCTTTCCTTGTCCCTTAACGTACGTCTAACATGACGTGGTGGTGGGGTTTTGTCCATAAGATCGAGATTCGGGTCTTGACTACAATAACAACCAACAAGATATTGCTTAGCAAAGGAGCTCATTGTGAGTTTTCAGATTTAGCTGCTTTGTCTCTTGGTGGAGGTGATCTTGTGATGTCATGCGTACACATCCAGTAATTGTACGCATAGCTGCATTCTGGCACGTTTGAATCCGTTTCTATTGGGTGTTCCAGAGATTGTTTGTCCATATGGGTGCTGCGTAGTTTACCACTGAACGACCGATGGCTTTATAAGTGGTAAGTAACGTCTCCTTATCTGTTCCCCATTTGCTGCCAGCAAGAGATTTTAGGATGTTGATGAAGAGTAGCTTCATTTTGTCACAGATATTGTCGCGTGGCTGTTGAAGTTGCCATGACTGTCGATTGTGACGCCGAGGATTTTGGGATGACGGACAGTGAGGACTTCCGTATTATTTACTTTAATATCTAGCCGTTGGTTGTATTCCAGGTTGGACTTGGTAAAGAAGGTGGCCGAGGATTTGGGCGCTGATAGCTTCAGGTTCTTCCTATTGAAGAAGGTGCTTTTCCAAGTAACCATTGGTCGCATATGTCGGAAATATCGTTGCCGGATGTCAAGATGGTGCAGTCGTCAGCGAAGGATATTATGTCGATTCGATGAACTTATCGCTGAAAATCTTCATCATCATCATCATCAATCAGCCGAAACTCTGCAAGCGCACTATCCTCGTAGCTCTCGATTTGTCAAAAGCGTTTGACACTGTTAACCACACAGTACTGCTAACAGATCTCCGCAACACTACTCCTCCATGTATTCATAAATGGATCGCAAATTACCTTGCCGGTCGTCAATCCTGCGCCGAGTTTAGGAACGGGAAGTTCAAACTCAGGAAAATCAAAAAAGGCGTTTCACAGGGCGGAGTTATATCTCCCACCCTTTGCAACCTTTACATGTCAGTATTGCCCACACCACCTACGGGACTCGATATCATTTCTTACGCCGACGACTGGCAACAACATTCCCGAAATGTGCGACCGTATCAATGAATACCTGCTGGCGCTCAACGACTTCTTTGTGTGTAAAAGCTTGAAACTCTCGGCGCCCAAGTCCTCCGCCACATTATTCACCAGCTTCAACCAAGAGTATAACCACAGAGCAGAGATGCCAACTCCATATTAACACTTGTCCCAAGTAAAATTTCAAATTGGAGCCTGCATCCAAAGAGAAACGATTTTGCCAGAAATAAAATCTTCTCTTGAGTAGAGGGTATTTTCGTCTCTTATATGTCATTCCATTTCGCGTCACTCTCACGTTGCTCCTTTTGTTTATGTGCGAATCACATTTTGTTTATTCGCGTTGCTACGGAAACAGTAGGTACAGGTTGGCCCAGGTTGTCCGATTGGCGATAGTTTAATGTGTGGACGTTTTATTATGAGAGAGAGACAATACACATAGCACAGGCAATAAACGTATGTAAGAATCATAATAACAAGACGTTTGCTACCAATTAGAAATTTCTTGACTGGGCTAGTACACGAGATGAAAATTGACGAATGTGCATATGAATGGAAATGTTTTTGATGTTGAAATGATGTTCATTGAAGATTGCAATGATTAGATACTATACAATTTATATATTGATTTTATTGATTGGTTGCAAGGTTCATGATATACATACGTACATATGTAAATTATGCCTGCAAATACATATACATATATGTATAGATAAAAAAGGGATATCTAGTTAGACTATTTTTTAATATTATGAGTAGAGGTACGGAAATTTCGTAAATAAAAACAGGAATTTCGCATAAATTAAATTACAATGTTAAAAATTTCGCTAAAATTCGCATAAAAAAATATTTCTACATTTTGTTGTTGTTAAACTCAGTTTTTCAATGGAAATTCTGGAGAAACATGGTGTCTTTAATTTACGCAAATATTTAATAAAAAAATAACAAAAAAAATACTATAGAACTGTGGCTATCAACTGCTTCATACTCCGTATTCAGTTTTCGAAGAAACGTGTTTCGCAGTACTAGTCGACAGCACTCCGATAAGCAACTGCTGAGGTACATATAGGCACAATAATATTGCTCTCTTTAAATTTTAAGGCTCGGCGAACAACAAACAAAAAATCTTCCTAGCGAACCCAATCAAAATTAAAAGTTTACGGAGCATTATTCCAACCTAGTCAAAAAAGCTTCTCAGCTTTCGTTTTGCGTAGTACATCTAATTTTAAATCATAACGTTCCGCTTTGAACCTATTTGTCTCTCTCGTCAGAAGCACCTTAGAGTATGCTTCAGTCGTATGGTCTCCTATTCCAACGACGGGAGCTTCTTCATCGGGGGCATCTGACGACCTAGAGTCCGTACAACGAAAATTGACTAAGTCGCCGTTCTTTAAACTTAACATTCCGTACCGCTCTTACCCCGATCGATTGGAATTCCTAAAGTTGTTGTCGTTGAGCGATAGAAGAAAATACTTTGATTTGAGCTTTTTGTTCAAAATTTGCCAAAGTCATCTTTCTTCATATCTTTCCAACGACAGTAATTTTCGAGTATCAACCTACAACACACGATTGTTGGCCATTTTCGAGCATCCCTTCAGCCAACTTTCTGTTTACATGAACTCGCCTCTGGTAAGGTCCATGCGTTATTATGACAGACATGAGCTTGGTCCCTTACCCAATTTCTTACATTCTTTAAAGCGACTTGTTTTAAGTAAAATCACATAAAGCAGCATAACCTAACAAGTTGATTCTATACAGGGTGTCCGGAAACTGCCGCATAAACGCACCGGATTGTGATTCCTCAGGCTTTAAGTCGTGCAAGAAAATGATTTTTCCAAAAATCTTTAAATGCCTGTGGCAGCTAAAGGGTTAAGCTGAGGGGGTATGTTCCGTACAACTTTTTTGCTGGAAATCGACTGAGGAATCATAATCCGGTGCGTTTATGCGGCAGTTTCCGGACACCCTGTATACATACCTGTTTTTTATATCTTACTTATAATTTCAAGAATGTATTTATTAATTTGCATACCCTTCATCAATTTATTATTAATTCTTTCCTTTCTTTTTTTGTTCTATATATTTTAATTTTTTATTTTTCTTATCTTCATTACTGGAATTATGTAAATTAGTACTACTGTGTTTGAATTGTTGAATATTGATCTTAATGTTACTTTTTAGGGAACATGATTTCTTTTTGTAACAATTGAATTAAATCTATATACTACTAGCTGAGAGAGCATCTAGAGCTCGCTACGCTTGCGTTGTTCGCTTCGCTCACAATTTGACACAACTTTAAATTTATGAACGATTTTGACTCCCAATCAACCTCCTAACTATACCTATAAATGTTCGCCTCGCCCAAATTCAACGCCTTCAAATAAACTCTACAGTGGTAATAAAACACAGATAGTTCAATTTTCAGTGTGAATTATTTGAATGGAATCAAAATCAGTAGAGAGCAATATTATAAACAATGTTTTTCGTTTTATTTTCTGGCGAAAAAATAAACAACGAAGACGGTTTGCCAACACGCGAACAGGCAACATACAGCTGACCGTGCGAAAAACAGGGAAATTCGAGATTAATCCCACAGACTTCGAACGATTGGCCTTGCGATTTATTGATTGTCATTGCAAAAGCCAATCGAACGGGGAACTGAATTCGCTTGTATTGAAATGGAAGATCAGTTGGAATAATCGGAATTCGTGGGATAAGTTCTTCCTCTCCTTTGAATTTTCCCTTGATGTCGTCGCGTCGCTTGAATCACCTTGTTCATCAGTTTCTTGACGGACAACCGCGAACCGTTGCACAATTTCGGATGATTCAGATTCCGTAACATGTTTATGATCGATCCCATACCTTCAGCTGTAAATTATGCGGCGTGGCTCCTGGCACATCAAGCGAGTTGAAAAACTCCGTCGAATAGTTGGCGCTTCATCCTTCTTCTTCTTCTTTTAGCGGTGCAGAAAGGCGTGGAACCGCTGTGCATCTATGTGGATTCGAGTTATGGTTCGTCTATGCTTTCGTCCGTGATGTCAAGGGACAAAAACATAGCTGCTGCGATAGGGTTTTCCCACAGTGAGATAGGGGTTAAGTCAGTGGGCGCAGCTGGGCATTGAAACAAGTGACCCACATCGTGTGGAGCGCCAGCGCAGTTTGGACAGATGTTTTGAATGTCCGGGTTAATGCGAGAAAAGTACGAATTGAGGTGTGAACAAAAGCCCGACCGAAGTTGAGCTAATGTCACTCTGGTGGCTCTCGGGAGCCTAATCTCCTCAGGCGAAATGGGTGGAGGGCGCACTGAGAGGACTCTATTCGCACCTAATCTCGCAATAGACCGACTCACTTCTGCAGTGTGAATCTCAGCGATGGAAGCTCGGTATGCATCATCGTCGTAAGGGTCCCTTTTGTATCCCTGGACCTCTCTCTCTAGGTCTCGCAAATCACGCCTGACATGTCGTGGTGGAGGAATTCGGTCCATGAGACTGTTGTTGGGATGATTCTCACGGTAGCAACCAACAAGATATTGTTTGGACAGTAGGAGATTGTGGTCACGTATTGGCATCAATTTTGTCTCTTGATGTAAGTGATCCTGGGCAGACATCAAGAGGCAACCTGTGGCTGTGCGTAGAGCAGCATTTTGGCAGACCTGAATTTTGGACCAGTTTGTATCACATAGACTATGTGACCAAACTGGGGCTGCATAATCAGCAGCTGCTCGACCCACCGCTTTGTATGTGACTAGCATGGTTTCTTTATCCTTGTCCCAGGTGCTACCAGCTAGTGCTTTTAGGATTTTGTTCCTACTGCGCATGTTTTCGCAAACGGATGCTGCGTGATGAGCTGACGTCATCATGTTCTCTAAATGGAGCCCGAGAATTTTAGGATTAGCAACAGTAGGAATTGGATTGTTGCCAATACGTACATCAACCTCCCACCGACAATCCACCGACCAGGTGGTAAGAAATGTCGCAGAAGATTTAGACGCGGAGATGGTGAGGTTTCGGCTTTGGAAGAAAGCCTGTAATCGTCCGAGATAGCGATTAATTTGGAGGCGCATTTCATCCTTGTCCTCCCCGGTGGCGAGTACGGTGCAATCGTCTGCGTAGGAAATCACCTCGATTCCTTCCGGTGGTGTAGGAAGGCCGGACATGTAGATGTTGAACAGAGTGGGGGAGAGTACCCCATCCTGTGGAGCTCCTAATTTGATTTTCCTTAGCTTAGAACGTTTGCCAAGAAACTCAGTGAAGGAATACCGACCAGCTAGATAGTTTGCAATCCAACGGATCTCTTGAGCAGGGATATGCATATTCAGTAAGTTAGCGAGAAGCATCGAGTGATTGACATTGTCAAAAGCACTCGTTAGGTCAATTGCCACAAGAATCGTTCTGTGGCAAGGACGCCTGTGGTTTAGCCCATTACGGATGCGTGTAGTGATCGCATCGAGGGCTGCGGTGGTACCATGCATTTTCCTGAAGCCGTGCTGGTGAGGTTCTAGCTTAGCATGCTTAAGTGGGGTGAATAAGGCCCTCTAGCGTCTTTGCGACAGGTGAAAGTATTGTTATGGGTCGGTAGGATTCACCGAGACCAGCGCTTTTTCCCGGTTTGAGACAGGGGACAATCCGTCCTGTTTTCCAGATTTCAGGGATGGCAAGCTTAGAGATCGACAAGTTAAAGGCTGCCGTGAGATACTCAATGGCTGGAAGGTCGAGATGTTTCAACATGGCCATCGAAATGCCATCGGGTCCGAGGGCCTTTGAGTTTTTAGCATTCTCAATGACTTTTTTAACCTGGTCCGCAGTATACGATGGTATAGTGTCAACATTTCTACTGCGAATCCGTCTTCTAATTTTACGCTTTAAGCCATCGGACTTGGGATGTTCAATAAATTGCTTACTGAACAGGCTTGCGCACTGAAGGGGTTCGCTGGTGCTCTTATGGCCAAATTTGATGGCATTATTGCCCTTTCCTTTCCTAGGATTTGATAGGGCGCGGACAGTAGACCATAGTTTACTGACACCTTCATTGAGGTTGCAGTCATTTAGGTGCTCGTTCCATTTCGCCTTCCGATAGTATTTTACTTGTCGATTGATTTCCGAGTTAAGCTCTTGAATTCTGGGATCACCTGGGTAAGCGCGTCTGATGTTATCTCGTTCATCGGCTAATCTGGCGGCACTGGTAGGGAAATTAGGTCGAACTTTCGGGATACGTCCAGCAGGAATATAACGTGCCGCTGCTTTGGCAATGACGTTCCTAATATTTCGTTCGGCCTTATGAACGTTAGTTGGTGTAGGTAGCTCGATGAACTTCGCCGACGAGTATGCTTTGAAACCCTCCCAATCGGCTTTCTTGTGATTGACAAACGTTCGCTTCTCAGACTTAGTCAGGTTTGCTGGTTTGTCAACTCTTATTATGATTGGGAGGTGATCGGACGAGAGAGCAGTGTGCGTCTCCCATCGAGTAGCACTGATTAGGCTGGCACTTACAATAGTTAAGTCAGGAGAGCTACTGCAAGTGCCTGTGACTCGAGTCGGCGAGTCTTCATTGAGTGGACAGAAATCTGAGGTGTCTAGAGATTCGGCAATAGTTATACCCCTGGCATCGTTGTTGAGGTCAGAATGCCAGAGCTCATGGTGCGCGTTAAAGTCACCAAGAATGATCCTGTGCTCTCCAGATAGGAGAGGACCAATATCGAAACGATAGCCAGAAGGGCAACTAGAGTGTGGTGGAACATATACATTAAAAATTTCGATATTAGTACTCCCTGATGAAACTGAGATGGCTTGCATTTCCGCCGTACCGTCGACATCTACATCTAATACACAGTAATGTACGGACTTGTGTATTAGGAAGGCAAGTCCACCTCCAGGGTGAGAATCATTCCTGGCGGCTGGTCTATCTTTGCGCAGTATAACGTAATTGCCATGGACGCTAAGAGACGAGTTCGAATGGAGCAAAGTCTCCTGGAATGCAGAAATCAGAATTCTGTTTACACTCATGAAGTGAGTGATCTCGGTGATTTTTTGGTGAATGCCGTTGCAGTTAAACTGCAATAAGGACAGTGGAGTGAAAACCGCTGTAGGAGGAGCAGGGGTTAAACTAGGCCTAGCATTCCTGATCATATTGTTTGGGGGTGCTGGGGGCTGAGGAGGAGGTGGAGGGCTAGGAGCAGCCCGTGGTCGCCCTGTGTTTATGCATCCCGGTGCAACATATGATGTGGAGTGCTGACCAACCCTTCTCAAGCCAGAACACCTGAGATGTACCCATTCCAAGCAGCAATTACACTGCACTGACCTGGCATTCGTACCAATTCGTTGGCCGCAAACACTACAAAACCATACCTCTGGGCTTGGATTTGTTTCAATGCCGGCGCGAATTAATAAAATTGAGAGCAGCCGCGCCGAGATGTAATGCTCCCAATATGACGGAAAAACACATAACTCGAATTCACACATATACACAGACAAACACAACCTTCCTGCATCGAACCTTCAGGGCTCTTGCCAGGGAGGTATATTGGAAACTTTTGGCCGTTTCCATGTAGATAACGGGTGCAGTCCGCCCCGTAGAGGCAGTTTCCGTAGGAAAGCTGGCGCTTCATCCTCGTCGATCACGGTGTCAACGGTTTTGTACGAATTTTTGAAAATTCAGCAGCCGATGGGTCGTTCAGCAATGCAACTCTCATGTTCGTAGTCAATTTCAACTTCTTGACATGCCGCCACAAAGATGACAATTTTGGGCATGCATTAAGTTCATCCGCAGCAGTAGATTTCGGGATGACGGGAAGCGTTTGACGAAAATCTCCGGAGAGTAATATTAGAGCCCCACCAAATCGTCTCAAATCACCTCGTAAGTCCTTCATCGTTCGGTCAACTGCCTCCAAAGTTCGTTTATGCGCCATCATACATTCATCCCAAATGATGATTTTGCATTCTCGCATCAATTTCGCTGTTGCCGAACTCTTGGTGATTGTGCACGTTGGCTTTTCAACCAAGAGTAGATTCATCGGCTTTAAAGCGGAATGTGCAGTTCGACCGCCTTCCAACAATGTAGCAGCAATGCCAGCGGATGCAAAAGCCATCGCAATTTGGCATATTGACCGAATTGTTGCCAGAATCAACGAAATGATGAATGTCTTGCCTGTCCCACCAGGAGCATCGAGAAAGTAAATGCCTCCTGTTCCATCGTCAACAAGCTTCATAAGCGAATTGTATACGTTCTTCTGCTCGGTATTTAAAAGCGGCACATCTATTAGAACTCGTTCTTCTCGATCATATTCTTGCTCCCGTTGCAAACGACTTGGCGCTGCCATTCCCAATTTCGACAGCAGACTGCCGCACATGAGCACGGTCATGTCTTCGATCAGAACTAACGCTTCGTTGCGCATCTCGTCGTTAATTTCAAGATCGAAACTCGAAGTTGTTATGCGAACTCTATGCAAAATGTCGTCAGCCATCTCATCCTTGTATTTGTTCCACAATGCGGTCGGGATACACCAATATGAACAGAAGCAGATGAAGGTAAAAGTGTGAGAAAATCCACTGCACGTGTTTGATAGTTATTCACAGCACAGCAAGTATTTATCTCGTTAGCTTCTTCACCCAAAATTTAACGCAAAACGTCTTTTATCACAATTAATTTCACAATTATTCGAAATTATCAATAGCTTCATAACGAATTTTCCACCTTTGCATCGTCTAAAATCATAAAATCATTCGATAAAATGCAAAACTTTCTTCCTGAATTTTCTACTAAGAATTTTATATTTCTTCATTCGAACAGCTATTGTGGAAAAATTGCAAGCAAAAAAAAATATTTTCCAGTTTTCCGACTTTTCCGGAGGGTTTCCCTAAAATTTTCATTCGTAAAAACCTTCTCCTGGTAATTGCAAACAATTTGAACCAAATCGGTCCAGCCGTTCTCAATTGATGAATTACTTCGATTTTTCCAACTTTTCCGGAGGGTTTTTCCAAAATGTTCTTTCGTAAAAACCTTCTCCAGGTAATTGCAAACAACTGAAAAAAAATTTTACCAAATCGGTCCAGCCGTTCTCAATTGATGAATTACTTCGATTTTTCAAATTTTCCGACTTTTCCGGGGGTTTTTCCAAAATTTTCTTTCGTAAAAGCCTTCTCCTGGTAATTGCAAACAGCTGAAAAAAAATTTGAACCAAATCGGTCCAGCCGTTCTCAATTGATGAATTACTATACAGGGTGTCCCGTTCATGGTGGAGAATCTTTTAATGGTAGATAGTGTGGCTCATTTGGGGAAAATTAATGTTCTACGAGACACCTCTATTTTGAACCGTTACAATGTAAAAGCACTTTTTGTAAATTGTGTCAAAATATGTACATGACTTGCCGAACTAAATCAAAATTTGCCAAACCACCAAACATGTCATCCGAGATATGACTTCACTTTCCGAAACTACATAAAATTTCCTATAAAACGACACCTCGTCCGTTACGAAGTTGCTCGTATCTTCCGAGATACACCAGTTCAACCTTTGAAGAAATTTGAAAATCAATTTTTCATGCAAAATTCAAATGATAAAATCGTAACGGTACTATGAACTGACAAATCTGCAAAGTTGAAAAAAGTTGCCTCATTATGTTAGCTCTCGAACGACATATAAAAATTAAGGGCTCACGATTTGAAAATTTGCGAATTTAACGTTTCAAAGGTAAAAAAATGTGGTTTTCGTGTAAGTTTTTTCGCCCAACAAAATGAACTGTGTTGATCGTACAAATTTATCTTCATCATATCAGATGATTTGCATTACACGAAAACCACATTTATTTACCTTTGAAACGTTAAATTCGCAAATTTTCAAATTGTGAGCCCTTAATTTTTATATGTCGTTCGAGAGCTAACATAATGAGGCAACTTTTTTCAACTTTGCAGATTTGTCAGTTCAAAGTACCGTTACGATTTTATCATTTGAATTTTGCATGATAAACCGATTTTAAAATTACTTCAAATTTTGAACTGGTGTATCTCGGAAGATACGAGCAACTTCGTAACGGACGAGGTGTCGTTTTATATGAAATTTTATGTAGTTTCGGAAAGTGAAGTCATATCTCGGATGACATGTTTGGTGGTTTGGCAAATTTTGATTTAGTTCGGCAAGTCAGGTATTTTGACACAATTTACAAAAAGTGCTTTTACATTGTAACGGTTCAAAATAGAGGTGTCTCGTAGAACATTAATTTTCCCCAAATGAGCCACGCTATCTACCATTAAAAGATTCTCCACCATGAACGGGACACCCTGTATATATTTTTCGCTCCATTTTTATATACAGGGTGTCCCGCAACTCTTGGTACATACGATAATGGGTGATAGTACAGCTCATTTGGGTACAATTAATGTTCTACATGACCCCTCTATCTTTAACCGTTATAAAGTTATAGCATTTTTTGTTAATAGTGTCAGAAACCTCGACCTGCAGAGCAAAATCACTATTTGCCACACTCCCAAATATTTGATCCGAGATTCGACTTTACTTTCTGAAACTCCACAAAATTCTACATAAAATAACTTGCCAATTCAATAATTTAAAACCCTAGCCAGATACAACCATTCAAACTTTTAAGAAATTCGAAAATTGATTTTTCATTGAAAATTTAAATTGTAAAATCGTAACGGTACTTTGAACTGACAAATGTGCAAAGTTGATAAAAGTTGCCTCATAATGTGAGCTTTCGAACGACATACATATAAAAATTAGGGTTTTAGGATTTGAAAAATTGCATATCTTACGTGTGAAAGAGAAAAAAACGTGGTTCCAGAAGAAAACCAAAGTAAACATTTCCACAATTTTTATACGAGTTTTATTTAGTAAACAAGATTTTTTTAGTAAAAAACGAAAAATAAACACGATGCCGAGGGTAATTTCGGGCGCGGCTGAAATTTTGATACCCTTCACTGTTCTCGGGTTAATATTTTTTTCCGGTGCACTTATGACATATGTTTAATCCCCCCCATTCTTTCACTTCCGATTTCACATAGTTTCGTTACCTCGATAAAACATATTTGCGTGAGGTTTGGTTAGAATAACTGCACAAACGAAAAAAAAACTTTTTTTGGTGGGAGGGGGATGGCCCCATAATACGAATATATGTATGTATTTGTTTTTGCAATGTGTCTTTATAGAAAGTACAAAAATAAGTAAAAACAAATATATTCGTACTATGGGGGCATCCCCCATTGAAAATCTCATAAGAAGTGGTGGTAAATATCGAAATTCCATTTTGTATGAGAGTCACCTGTTGTAATCAAGTTTTCATCGACAACATTTAAATTCACTTGGGAATATCTATTAAGTTGTCATTAGATCAACTACAGTGTCGCTCCGAAAATATCGTATTCAAGGTGGCTAAGTTTTACGTACATACATCCTGGATGTTGGTTACAAGTATACCATCTACGGGTTTTCCGTCTAAGGGTCACCCAGCCTGTCGGCTTTATACCCCGATCCTTGCGAAAGCGGTTCGGACCTCCGGATATTTTACTGGCAAGGTCTCATTGCCAGATGGGGATTTCTTCATCCAGTGAATGCACTCACCTTCAGAAACCCAACCCCGGGGCTTCATCACCAGCTCGATGTCTTGCTTAACAACCGACAGCCCCCTCGAGACCAACTCAAAGATGGGAAGGGACCATGGTCCCCTGGGCTCACCCGTCCCCGAGGTACACTATTCGCTAAAGACTTCTCTTTAGCAGGTGTGATCAACCTTTGGTCCCCTAATGGTTAGGCCTAACGTTAAATTCAGATGTGCACATCCCAGGTTCGTTGGACCTGTGACTACTCGTCTGCTTAAAGCAGACTCGTAGCGCTACCGTTCACCTTGGGGCGGCCCCCATCCGTTTACTAAGCAGCAATTTGACTCAGGACCTGTGGCCATCAATCCACAAACTAGTTAGATATAGGCGCGTAGGCATTTTCCACCAAGGCCGTTCTCCCTAACTAGTCCCTTCGTGGCTTGGGTTATGCGAAGCCGCCAACTCCGAAACTCTACACGACCGCTTATAACGGACTCCTCCCCTACGAGGAGTCACTGCGTATCGTGTTCGACTTGTATGACTGCCTTTTCCGAACGAATAAGGAAAAAGGTCAGCCATGTCGTGAGCTACCCATACATGACTCGGGAGCACTGGAGCGTCATCGCCCGAATGGTCTTTGCACAGATCCACGCCATGGCGTATCAACTATACAAGGGGCCTCCCTGCGCTGCTCGGGTACGTGGTGTCGCAATCCACCAAAGATCTTTGTCCCACTACATCCAGCCTTCCTTGGCTGGTGTCACAAGGACACCGACGCCCCTGCGGGGGATGTTGGTTACAGGGATTTCAGAATGAACTTCGTACTACTTCGGAAATCCGGCGATATCTCCGCAATCCTTTGGCGGAGTGACATGATTAAGGTGTCGCCGGACTTGGAAAAAAATTGGCTAAAGGATCATCGGACCCTCTTCTTCAATCAGTGCACAGGGTGGTCAGAGATAACGGTCAACCTGGATGTTGGTCATCTCCGCAATCCTTTGGCGGAGTAACACTATTGAGGTATCGCCGGACTAGCCACAAAATTATGACAGACCCTCTTCCCCCTTCAGACCACAGGGTGTTCGGAAATCCGTCGATATCTCCGATAAATTGTATTTAAGGTGACTACGTTATCGGACCGCCAATATGGTTTTAGACGAGCACGATCTACGGTGGACGTAATTACCATGGTAACTGCTATTGCTAGGGAGTCATTACGCAACAGCACTTGTTGCGCTGTTGTAACTCTAGATATTTATTTATTTATTTATTCAACGGGCTATAAGCCCTTAATTCATAAAATTCACATACTTAACTTAGCTTAAAATATAAAATATATATGTATAAAAAAATAAGAAAAGGAATAATGAACAAATAATTCAAAAAGTTTACTTACAAACTATCAATTAAGTAAAGTATTTTTTATCATGATGATGTTGTCATTAAAAAAGTCTACGCATTGTGATAATTCATTTCCGATCGATTTCATCCGCTCCATAGGAGCAAATTGAAGATAGTTTGTCCTACATGTAAATAAATCATTCGACCTGGTACGGATTGAAGGAATTCTAAATTAAATCTCTTGCAAAAGCTCGGGAGCATCAAAATTGTTATTAAGCAAATTATATAAGAAAATTGCATCATAGTATTTTCTACGTGCATGCAAAGAATGAGTATTCAGAATCGATAATAAGCTAGCATAATCAATGTTATCGCGAGTAATATGCATTTTGAACGCTATAAACCTTAAAAATTTCCTTTGAACCTTTTCGAGTTCATCTAAGTGATAATAATAATAATACATTTATTGCAATATATAAAAAGATTCAGTTTACAAATACAAATTTTAAAATTCAGAGTGAGTGAGTTCCGTAGTGGGGATTCCAAAGTACAGATATATATTCCAATTTACTTCTGACTAATGTAAAGTACAATGTTTTAAGAGCGTGAATATTAGAAAAGTTCCTGGTGTTTCTAAATATAAATCCCAACATGCGTCTGGCTTTTTCGGTAATAATCTCAATATGCGGAAGAAAATTAAGAGTGGAATCAAAAGTTATACCCAGATCCTCATCTCTGCTGACAACCTTCAAAGGGATTGAGTTGAATTTGTAATTAGGTTGAAAATAAGTTCTGGTTTTAGTAAAAACAATTGATTTGCATTTGCTTATATTGAGATGTAAACTATTATTTTCGCAATAAGTAAAAAGATTATCTAAGTTCCATTGTAATATGTCGACTTCATCTGTTGATGAGATTGTTCTAAAGATTTTACAATCATCCACAAATAGTAAGAATTCAACATTATCGAAAATTAAATGAATGTCATTAATGAAAATTAGAAATAAGAGCGGACCCAGATGGGACCCTTGAGGTACTCCAGATGTAGACAAAAAAGGATTAGAAAATATATCTTTGAATTTAACCAAAAAGGTTCTATCTCTTATGTAATCATTTACCCAAGCTAGAATAGGACCACTAATTCCAATATTAAAAAGTTTTTTAATTAATAAATCAAAATTTATTCTGTCGAAAGCTTTAGAAAAATCAGTGTATATAGCATGGACTTGCTGGTGATGTTCCAAAGCCTTGCATATATAATTGTGGTATACAATTAAATTAGTGCTGGTTGATCTGCCACGGCAAAAACCATGTTGATTGTTTATGATGATTGGCCGGATGAGAGGTGTTATGCTATCCGTAACTAAGCTTTCAAATATTTTTGGTATACAGTAAAACTTCCCTATAACGGACACTTACGGGGAATAAAATTTTGTCCGTTATAGAGAAGTGACCGCTATTAAGAGAGAATGGTACCAAGATGAAGAAAAAAACAACAAAGCAAATTTCAGAATGTCACACGTGTATTTAGAATGTGCCTTCTCTCTAAAAAGTGGACCGGAAATGGGGATGTTTGCAGCCCTCGCACGACAAAACCATTCGAAATCGGCTTTGTCTATTGTCAAGCCAGCCGTTTTTGGAAAGGCTCTCCGGCTTCCATCGTTCCCACGTTTATCGTCCTTTTTTCGTTTTAAAATTTCGCTTACATGCGTTTTTCCTATATGAAATCTCGTAGCTAATGCCCGAACACTTAATTTATCGCGCTCCTTAAGCTGAATAATTTCAACTTTTTCTTTAAGTGTTAAACGCACTCGCGACATAATTCACACTTAACACACTTGTTAACAATAGACACGAAGCCAAAAAAGATATGAGTACGAGCAAGGTAAACATTCAGCATGTGCAGCAGGACTATTCTAAGCAAAGCGAGAAGGGCGAAATAGCAAAAAAAAGAAAGCCAAAAGAATCGCACAAACTACGAAAGTGGAAGTGAAATAGACAATTATTAAAAAGACGGAAACAAACAAGTATGTACTAAAAAGGGGAAAGCTGACAAGCAAAAGTTTTTTTTTTGTTGAAAATAAGTTTTTTAAGTATGTAGTGTCCGCTATAGAGAGAACATGCAGCAAGGGAAAATCAACGAAAAGGTTGTCCGCGTCCGTTATTAAGAGTGTCCGCTTTATAGAAGTATTCAATGTCAAGAAAGACAGAGAACGTTGCCGGGGAATCAAAATTTGTCCGTTATAGGGAAATGTCCGCTATTGGGAAGTGTCCGTTAAGGGAAGTTTCACCACGACAGGATACAAATCGGACGATAGTTTTTGACATCACTTTTGTCACCATCTTTATGAATCGGTACTATAAAGCTTTTTTTCCAGAAGTTAGGGAAAGTACCTGACTCCAACGAGCGGTTAAACAATGAATGAAGTGGGTATACCAGATTAAGAGCACATTGTTTAATGAATTTAGGTGGTATTCCATCTGGGCCAGCGCTTTTGGTGGTATCAAGCTGTAATAATTTATTAAGTAAAGAGTCAAACTCAATGAATATATTAGTTACATTTAAAATAGAGTTGGTAGATGAAGGATTATAAGTATTAATATCTGTGCTATAAACTTCTTGAAAGAAGGTTGCAAACATATTAGAAATTTCTTGATCATCAGAACGCCAAACACCATTCAAATGCATATCATTCGGTAAACTATTATCTACTTTGCTAGCATTAATATGCCTCCAAAAATATTTCATGTTAGATGGAATCAATGATTCAATTTTACTGTTGTGCATTTTTAAATCCAACCTAGATTTGGATTTGCAGGCAGCCCGAAGTTCTGAAAAAAGTTTATAGTCGGTTAAGGAACCCGTCTTTTTGTAAAGTGTGTGCGCTTGTTTTTTATCATTAATGAGCTTCTTGAGTGCAGATAAAAACCACACCGGAAAATTATCTACATTGCGTTCAACAAGAGGAACATGTTTCTCAATTAAAGTATTAACAATTTCATAAAATTCGTTGACAGCTTCATTAAGCAACAGATTATCTAATATATTCCAATTAATTGATGCTAGCGCGTCGTTAATTGCGCTGTAATTAGCAGGACTAAAATTCAAGTATTTCACTGATTACTTTCATTAATACATCGTTTAGCTAAACTTAAGTTTATAGTAATGTCCAGTGCTGGATGATAGCTATCTAAACTTACTAATGGCATTGGATTACTTAAGACATTCAATTCATTACAATTTGAAAAAAAAAACTAAATCAAGCAGATTATTGTTATGATTTAAAATATTATTAAACTGACGGAAATTTAAAAGCGAGAAATTTTCGACGACATACGAGCTTTTTAGACTTGAACCATTTTGCGCTGCCCATGTTTCATCATTCCAATTCATTGACGGAAAGTTAAAATCACCAGTTGCGATAAATTTGGCATTTGGGTAGGTGTTCGCAGAGTTCACGATATTTTTAGTGTGTTTGTAATATTTATCCGGCGCACAATCGGGTGGTAGATAGACAGTAGAGACAATTAGTTTCTCTCGACTTGTTTCAATACATACAATAATTTGCTCAATATCATTATGCTGGCACGTTATTTGAGAAGCCTTTAAACTCTTTTTGACAGCGATGAGTACACCTCTGTTTTTGTCAGATGTAGTTACATTGCGATCGAAACGGAAGATAGTAAAGTTGCGTAGTCCCAGTTCGGAAGAGAAAATTGACGGCTTTAACCAGGTTTCCGTCAGTATTACGACATCATAGTCTGATGTTATTAACGATGCTTGTTTCGAGCAAACACCGCGAGTATTCTGATAATACAAAGTTAATAGTTTTTTGTTTTAGGGCCATGAATAATGCGTGGAACACCGTTCATATACTTAATTGCTGCGTTCGGATCTGTGGACCTAACATTATCCAGTTGAGATCTAAGTGATTTCAAATGTTCACGTTGGCGGAATGTTTGGTCTAACGTTATTTTAATGTTTTTTCTTTGCAATGATTTTTTATCGTTGCATCAGTTGTCATAACTTTCATTAATCTGCATTTATTCGGTCTTTGCTTACCAATACGAACAATTTTTATATCTGATGCAGACACACTATTCGGCTGTACTGTACGATTTAATCAAGTGCGCATTTCAAATCATTAGCGTTATCTGCCTCAGGAATACCATGCAAAATAATATTGTTCGCGCGTTTCCTTCTGTCGTCGATTTCGGAGATTACATCCTCCATGGAAAATGGACTTGTATCTGCGTTCCGATGCTGCTGGATCTAAATTTTTAGCTGGTTAATTTCCTCTTTGAGTGAGTTAACCTATAACGATAAACTATGAAATTGTTTATCATAACTAAGGCCCGGATTTATATGCAAATGCATATTTTTGCATATTTGTGCATATTTGATGGGTTATTGCATATTTTTGCATATTTTGGTATTTCTTAAAAATTTTGCAATAATACCTAATTTGCTCTAAGAAAATTATAAAAAAATGTTTCACAAAGAAAAAACAAACATGAAAAACAAAAAGAAACTGCAAATTATTCCGTTTTGCATCAATATTACATGAAATACAATGTTTCTAAAGCTTACCATACACTGTCCAGTCGATTGAACAATCGATTGCACCCAATCGATCTGACGCCCGTACATTACAAACATTATACAATTTATCGTACAATCTAAAATGATCGTCTCACCATCTTCACGACACAACACAACATAGTGACAATTATATATTTTGTGGCGAAGGGCATCTATTGCTACTTTAGATGGAGAATGGCCACCACAGCGACAACATGGAAAATGACCGGTGGTCAACACATGTGAAAATCAACTAGTTGCTGATTTTTTCACATAACCCGGTGGTCATTCCTTATATTGTGGTTAAGGCGGTCATTCTCCATCGAAAGTAGCATCGCCACAAAATATGTATATGTATAATTTTCGCTTGTTGTGTTGTGTCGGGTGGATCGTAAGACTGTCAGTTTAAGTTGTACGATAAATTGTATAGTAAATGTGCTGTACGGGCGTCAGATGGATTAGGTGCAATCGATTTGACTGTATATGGCGAGCTTAAGTGACAGTTGTCAATTAATTGACGAGTTTGAAGAACATACATATAAATTGTATTCCGGGAAGCTCGGGCGAAATGCACAAATTAAAATTTCATGAGATTACAGACAAAAGCACAGGCTTAACCACACTAAGGAATATTAACAAAATCATTAACGATAACAACGCGGAGCATTCGAAAATAACCGACCAATAAACATTTAAATTTGCTCCAATTACATCAGTGAATGTAGAAAGATAATTTTTGGTAAATAAATACATTTTAAACGGCAGAAAACACAGTTTTACAGAGGAAAATTTTTAAAAGTACTTCATTGCATTTCAAAAATGGAATAATAATGAAATCATTTAAAATATATTTATGTACCGAAAACGATCTGAATTTTTGAAAAAGATTTTGGTTGAATTTATTATATTGCTAAAGTTTATGTGTTCGTTATTATTCTGAAATGTGTTTTATGTTGCATCTGAATTGAACTGAATTTAGTATTAAAACATATCATCGAAAGCACTTCTGTTTTATTATACTTAAAAAAATATCTCTGTTTGAATCGAATTGCGATAAAAATTTGTCTAGTATACTGATGGTAAAAGGTTTAATTACGTATTTCAATATTTTTCAGCTACATATATACGATATTTTTGGTTTTATCACTGCATATTTCATTGCATATTTTGTGATTTTTTATTGCATATTATATGGCATATTTCGACCTTTTTTACTGCATAGAAATCCGGGCCTTAATCATAACCTTCCGTTAATCGCAATAAAAAATGTAACACGAATAGACGCAATGCATCTATTAGATGCCAACTTTGTCATCCTGCTGTAAGGTAATGAATATCTTCATAAGGTTTTTTTCTTCATTATCTGAATATTTGAAGCCTTGTCATACCAATAGTCAATAGCCAAAGATGAAAATCGGGTCTGTTAATAATGTTTTTTTTTTTGTTAAGAAAAAGTCTTAAAAAAAATGAGATTTTTTGGAATTGTCTTACATAATTGCAGTTTTTTTTTGTAGTAAATATTTTTTTTATCGTATACTGATGCGCCTATATCAATTACACGTTCAAATCAGTTACACGAGTGCTCGCAATGCATCTAATAGATGCTCGAGCCTCCTACGTAAAACCAAAGGACCCCACAATTTTCACTTTCAGACTAAAATGCTTCCGTACTCGGTATACGAAGCTACTATGAGTTAGAAAGTGGAATTCGGAATAGAAAAGAAGTTAAGGTAAAAAAAAACAATACGTAGCATCTGTCAGATGCATTGCGTCTAACGGAAGGTTAAAGTTAAAAAAATTAAAAAAATTAAAAATGCATTCAATTCTGCAAGCTGGGTTTGTATCCATGCAGCTCTACAAAGAATGTTTGTTCCCGACTATTTAATAATAATTAGGACCTACCTCTCGCAACGCGTCTCAAGCTATGACGCTAGTGCGGGACACAAGGAATACGTGGTCACAGCAGGGGTGCCGCAAGGATCCGTTCTTGGTCCACTTTTGTGGAACATCATGAATAATGCTATTTTGGAGCTTGCTATGCCAAAAGGTCTGACATTGGTAGGCTTTGCTGATAGCTGTCGTTTCGGTTGCAAAAGATCCGGAGTTGGTCGAGATATACACGGGCGAGGCGATTACAACTATCAAGCTGTGGCTTCAAACCGTTGGATTAGAGCTCGCTGATCAGAAAACGGAAGCAGTTCTAATTAGCAAGCGGAGAAAAAAATTAAGGCGACGTCTTTTAAGAGAAGCCTCGAATTCGCCCCTTACTGCGCGTAAGCTTGAGGAGATTTTGGTGTTATCAGCAAGTGTAAGGACCATCCAACGAGTTCTTAGATCTTCTTCTTGTTTGAAACGTTTACGGTTAAAGAAAAAAACAGCCTTAACCCCGCAACATCGCCTACAGTGCCTGGAATTCGGCTCAAGTTTCATGAACTGGACATCACAATGGAGGCAGGTAATATTTACGGATGAAAAACGGTTTTGTGTGGACGGTCCAGATGGGTTCACCTACTATTATCATGATATTAGGAAGGAATCTATGTACCTGTCACTCCTAAATAGGTCCCGTTATGGTATGGGGAGCCATATCATATCATGGAACTATCGACTTGGTCATCCTACGAGGTCGCCAAACGGGTTCAATTTATAAACAGCTCTTAGAAGAGGAAATCCCTAAGATAAATATCATGTACGGAGGCGATCCTTGGATATTGACACATGATCTTGCCCCAATTCATACAGCGAGGGTGGTTAAATCGTTTATTGAGGATGAAAATGTGACTTTGTTAGACTAGGTGCCCATCTCCCCTGACATTAAACATTTGGGGGTGGCTTGCCCGGGAGGTTTACAGTAGTGGTAAACAGTACGACTCTAAAAAAGAGGTAATTCATGGAATTAAGACAGCTTGGTCTAAAATACCGATATCCGTGCTGACAAGAAATGCAGTTATTCCCTGCCTCGAAGGCTTTTTGAAATTATAAATAAAAATAGCGGAAATACACACTATTAAATTACAAAAAAATGGTCTTGTTTTTTTGTATTTATCCTCTTTCATAGTTTTCTGAAATATTTTTCAGCAAAAACATTATGTAAAAAGGTAAAATCGGAATTTTGGAATCAGTCATATTAATTAATGATTTTCGAAATAACTCACGCTAATAATAACACTCCCAATATTTTTGAAGGGCAAGTGCAGTCTCATCAGTGAGTCAGGGGGTTGAGTATGTTGTTGTTGCCTTGACCCCTTAAGAAGTAGTGACGCGACACAAATTTATCGGTTTGTTTCCATATGCAGTTTAGTTACACACTCGATACGTCGATCCCAATAAATTATAATTAGCAGGTTGATTGGCATTCAGAATCGCTCATAAAGTTAAATTAGTGTCAAGTTGTGAGCGAAGCGAGCACTAGATCTTTCTAGATCTCTCAGCTAGTAAATAAATAAATAAATAAACAGGAAAAAATCAATCTGAAATGATTTCCATAATTGATTTTTTTGGAGGAAAATGAACCTTTTACGGAAAAAATGACAAACTATAAGGCTTCATTCAAACGACGAGCCGTACGGCTCGCAAGGTTTGTTTCCATATGCAGTTTATAGTCCTGACACACTAGGGCATAAACACGTTTCATAAACCGCAAAAAAAAATTGAGCTTTTTAAACCACGAAACCGTGACACACTACACAATTGCGGGTTATGAACGTCACAATATTGTAAATGAGCTTTTGGAAATTGACAATTAAAAACTATATGCCATGTCAAATAAATGTAAATTTAGTATTACAGGCTTCAGAAATCACAGATATTTTACAGGATATTGTCTCTGACAATATACCAGGTGTTTATTTTTAAACTAATCCATAATTGCGTATATAATGTTCGTCCACATATACACTGCGCGACAAATGCTTAGGTTCACTCATATTTCCTTCCATGAAGCGGTAAAATAAAACCTTACCAGTTCAAGAAATGTTATTTTTGGAAGTATTAAATATCACAAACAAAATGAATGGAGTGAATCCCCACAGGACATTTTCCTTAAATTACAGTAATTGATTTAATTCAAAGAGTCAATTTCCAGTGCGACAATTGCTTAGGTTCAGGGACGATTTTACCGTTTTACATAATGTTTTCGCTGAAAAATATTTCAGAAAAGTATGAAAGAGGATAAATACGAAAAAACAGGAGCATTTTTTTGTAATTTAATAGTGTGTATTTTCGCCATTTTTATTTATAATTTCATAAAGCCTTCGAGGCAGGTAATCGTATAAAGAATGCAGCAGATATCGGTATTTTAGACCAAGCTGTCTTAATTCCATGAATTAACTCTTCTTTAGAGTCGTATTGTTTACCATACTACTGTAAACCTCCCGAACGAGCCACCCCCAAATGTTCAATACCAGGGGAGATGGGCACCCAGTCTAACAAAGCCACATTTTTCTCCTCAATAAGCGATTTAACCACCCTCGCTGTATGAATTGGGGCAAGATCATGTTGCAATATCCAAGGATCGCCTCCGTACATGACATTTATCATAGGGATTTCCTTTTCTAAGAGCTGTTTATAAGATGAACTGGTTTGGTAACCTCGTAGAATGACCAAGTCGATAGTTCCCTGATATGATATGGCTCCTCATACAATAACGGAACCTATTCGGAAGTGATGGCGTGACTGGTACATAGGGTCCTTCCTATATAATCATGATAGTAGGAGAACCCATCTGGACCGTTCACACAAAGCCGTTTTCCATCCGTAAATATTACCTGCCTCCATTGTGATGTCCAGTTCATGAATCTTGAGGCGAATTCCTGGCGATGTTGCGGGGTTAAGGCTATTTTTTCTTTAATCGTAAACGTTTTAAGCAAGATGACGATCTAAGAACTCGTTGGATGGTCCTTACACTTGCTGATAACACCAAAATCTCCCCAAGCTTACGCACAGTAAAGGGCGAGTTCGAGGCTTCTCTTAAGAGACTTCGCCTTGATGCACCGGAAATCGCTTTTTTCTGCCTCCTGCGTATCGTCGGCCATAATTTCCACTATCTCGTATAAAATTATTAACAAGGTTCAAGCTCCGCTAAATCCGTATTGCAATTTGTCGGTTTGAATATCCTTCTTGCTTTAGTATGGAAATTGTCGCCTTTTCCTCGGCAGAAAATTGATTTCCTTTTGACATTATCCACTATACGACTCACAGAGTATAACGCGAAAAAAAATGTTTCCACAAACACTTCTCATCAGGACGAGATAGCTCTTTAAAGTAAGTGAACCTATACAATTGTCGCAGTAGAAATTGCGATTTTCATTTAAAAAAATTCCGTTAGCTATGCGAGTTGCTTAATAGAAATGTAATATTTATTAAAATAACCGTTAGTTGAGAGAGCATTATTTAAAAATTATTTCCGATCAGAGTACATAGAAATTATATAATTTTAAAGGAAAATATCCATGAACCTAAGCATTTGTCGCGCAGTGTATGTATGTATGTATTGTATAATTATCCATTATATCGGTACGAGTATAATGTGCATTTCCAGTCACATTTATGACTGGACGTGTCGCGGTTTGGTGTAAAGATAAAGAAGCTGCACTAAAACATATCTGGACTCATCAGCAGTGATGGACCCATTCAAAAATAAAAACAATTTTATTAGAATTCCACTTAGCGCTTTTTATTGATAACAAAGGCCGTGTTTTTTTTACATCGGGGGCAGGTTTGCTAACCCAGACGCGCAAAAAAAACTATCGAGGGTAGCATCCAGGTTAAATTTCAAATTGTCACGTAGGCATTGCCATTAATTTCAAAACATTGCTCAAAAATATTAAAGCCCCGTTTTCACTTTACAAACGCAAAAGTTAACATGTAATTTTTTTAATGAAAACATATTTTTATGTAGGAATCATAATTTTGTTAGAATAAGAATTCGACGAACAACATTTTTAACATGAATTTACAAACAGAAACTATATTTTTTGCACACACTTGTGTGTTGCATGTAAACTATACCTTAGAGCTTTTCATTTCAAAATTTAATTTTTGCTAGTCATTGGAAAACGTACTAGAAAATAATTGGGATTGCATACATTTAGGCGAGTTTTGGAAAGCTCATTAAATCTGGATAGCAATATAATTTCTAACCTGAATAAAGTCACAGGTTAGCGTTTGTATGAAAATTACACCGGATAGTGTAGGTTAGCTAATTAAAAAACACGGCCAAAATTATACAACTCCTTCTCGAAACCGATTGAATTTTTGAAATATCGACTTCGAGATTGATCGTAGGCTACAACTTGATGGTTTCGTTTGTACGTTAACAGTGAATTTCCTTTTTCGAATCCAGCAGACTGTCAGTCTCGCCACGAAACAGCACTAGGATATCGCCCGAATTCACTTAAATAATGACTTCTTTTCTTCGCATCATCTTGGAGGAACTGAAAAAGCGTCTTTTCTCATAGCGACCGTAGCAGACAGTCCTTTGATATGCAGATTTGCTACCGGTCAATCCTTCGTTTTGGATATCAACAATTTTTGAGTTGTTGATACGGACTTGAATTGACTCATCATCCTATGCAACTGAATTGATCCGGGGATTCTTGGTATCTGAAAACAAATAAGTGCTATTTTTATTTAAATTTAAAATAATTATTAAATACTTACTTACTTAGCGCTGCGCTCGCGTTGTTCGCTTGGCTCACAACTTTACACTAATTTAACACTTTCCCGGACAGAACGTCTATAGACGTCCAATTTTGAGCATTTGACATACAAATCGTGTCAAATTTTGGCTTTGTGTCCGGCAATGAGTTAACTTTATGAGCGATTTTGAATTTATTGGTATCGACGTAAGAGAGGAATCGGGAAGAGGGTCCGATGACCTTTTAGGTAATTTTGTCGTGAGTTCGGCAACACCTCAACCGTGTCGCTCCGCTAAAAAATCGCGGATATACTCGTATCAACGGATTTCCGAAGTAGTAGCTGATTATGAAATTGCTGTGACCAACATCTAGGATAAATGTTCGCAAAAACGTTGTCACACTTATCTAAGTTACACTGTATTTGACCCAATGACAACTAAATATTCCATACATACAAAATGGAATTTACCGCCACTTCCTTTGAGACTTCCAAAATTTTCTCGGTCTGTAAACCTTCTTCAGCGTAAGATGGATTAATCAAACAAACAAAAATCCGTTATGTGTCCTATCTTCTGTATAAAACGAAGCAGTTTATCGTCAGGATAATCCTAAGAGTTTTTCCTATACTGGAAGTGACGTTATCAAGTGTTCCATGGTAGCCTACCCTACTACAAATTTTCGACAGAGTTGCTCAATAGTGTTAAGCAGTGTTGTTTATGTATTTAACAGTTGATGTACCCACCTCTAATACAGTTAAAACTTCTCTGGATAATTATGGCTCCATTACACTACGTCATATCATCATATTTCTATCATATCCTTAAGCCGGTTCGATTTCATTTAGTACACGTATAAAAATTTAAAGTGTATGAATCGAGTAGGTTTAATCACTTACTGTACAAAATAGTAATTACAAAAGAAGAGGAGGGCACTTCGGGGCATGAAATATAGTTTACGACCGATTACCATAACTAGAAAGGATATATACAAAATTTCATAAAAATCGGTCCAGCCGTTTCGAATAAATCATATCCTTAAGCCGGTTCGATTTCATTTAGTACACGTATACAAATTTAAAGCGTATGAATCGGGTAGGTTTAATTCCTCACTGTACAAAATAGTAAAATAACGATAAAAAGAAGAGGAGTGCACTTCGGGGCATAAAATATAGTTTACGACCGATTACCGTACCTAGCAAGGATATATACAAAATTTCATAAAAATCGGTCCAGCCGTTTCGAAAAGATCATATCCTTAAGCCTGTTCGATTTCATTTCGTACACGTTTAAAAATTTAAAGCGAATGAATCGAGTAGGTTTAATCACTTACTGTACAAAATAGAAAAATAACAATAAAAAGAAGAGGAGGGCACTTCGGGGCATAAAATATAGTTTACGACCGATTACCATACCTAGCAAGGATATATACAAAATTTCACAAAAATCAGTCCAGCCGTTTCGAAAAGATCATATCCTTAAGCCGGTTTGATTTCATTTAGTACACGTATAAAAATGTAAAGCGTATGAATCGAGTAGGTTTAATCACTTACTGTACAAAATAGTAAAATAACAATAAAAAGAAGAGGAGGGCACTTCGGGGCACGAAATATAGTTTACGACCGATTACCATGCCTAGCAAGGATATATACAAAATTTCATAAAAATCAGTCCAGCCGTTTCGAAAAGATCATATCCTTAAGCCAGTTCGATTTCATTTAGTAACGTATAAAAATTTAAAGCGTATGAATCGAGTAGGTTTAATCACTTACTCTCACACAAAATGGAATTTCGATATTTACCACCACTTCCTTTGATATTTTAAAAAAATTGTTGGTCCATAAACCTTCTCCAATGTAAGACGGATAAAACAAAAAAAGAATCATCCAAATCGGTCCAGTGGTTTAGAAGTTTACTGGCAACAGACACAAATACACGTCCATTTTTATATATATAGATAACTTACCAATGAAAGCGTTTCGAAAATGATGATTCTTTCACATTTGGCATATGACGTATGAACACATGTACGTGCATATGTATATAACATGGCAACTATCAGTCCAGCCGTTTCGAAAAGATCATATCCTTAAGCCAGTTCGATTTCATTTAGTACACGTATAAAAATTTAAAGCGTATGAATCGAGTAGGTTTAATCACTTACTCTCACACAAAATGGAATTTCGATATTTACCACCACTTCCTTTGATATTTTTAAAAAAATTTTGGTCCATAAACCTTCTCCAATGTAAGACGGATAAAACAAAAAAAGAATCATCCAAATCGGTCCAGTGGTTTAGAAGTTTACTGGCAACAGACACAAATACACGTCCATTTTTATATATATAGAAGATAACTTACCAATGAAAGCGTTTCGAAAATGATGATTCTTTCACATTTGGCATATGACGTATGAACACATGTACGTGCATATGTATATAACATGGCAACTAGGATATATTCAATAAAAATGAGCTTTTTGGTAGTTATAATGCAGGTTTAGAATACAAAGCTTCGCTATATTGCGGGTTACAAGAGCTTATTGCGGGTTACAACGAGGTTATTTGAGCTTTTATAAACTCCAAACGGCATATAACCTCTTTATAAACCGCTTATAAACTCGTTTTTGGCTCATAAACTGCGTTCGTTCGTAAACTCGTTTAGATGTGTCAGGACTATTAGTTTCACCATCGATACGTCGATCCCAATAAATTATAATTAGCAGGTTGATTGGCATTCAGAATCACTCATAAAGTTAAATTAGTGTCAAGTTGTGAGCGAAGCGATCAACGCGAGCGCAGCGAGCACTAGATAGTAAATAAATAAATAAATAAACAGGAAAAAATCAATCTAAAATGATTTCCATAATTGATTTTTTTGGAGGAAAATGAACCTTTTTCGGAAAAAAGGACAAACTATAAGGCTTCATTCAAACGACGAGCCGTACGGCTCGCAAGCTCTAGCCATACAAATACATTGGCTTATATGGGAAGCTCACGACGAGCGAGAGCCGTGCCGCTTCCAAAACACAACTAGCGAGACGTGTTTTCACATATCGTGCACCACAACACAACCCTCAAATTCATGGCTCGCGAGCCGTGTTTTGACAGTGGCACGGCTCTCGCTTGCTCTCGCTCATCATGAGCTTCCCATGTAAGCCAATGCATTTGTATGTCTGGAGCGGGCGAGCCATTTTCGCGTTGTTTGAATGAAGCCTAACAGTTCGCATCTATTCGCAAAAAATTAACGATTTTCGCCGAAATTCGCATCGTTTGAGAAAAATCAGTTGTATCATAACAATCAATTTATTGGTATAGGGCTGAGATTAGGTTGTAATAATTTTGGTCGTGTCGAGCGGCAACGAGGTAGACGGAGCGTGGTTTCCGCTCTTGTTCCTACGAAGGAGCAGCTCAACGAGCGTTAACTCCTTAGGTCGAAGCGGAGCAGCTGTAGAGCTTTAACTCCGGAGGGAACGCAGGAGCAGCAGTAAAGCTTTAACTCCTAATTCGAGGAGCAGCTGTGAAGCTTTAACTCCTGGGGTTGAAGCGGAGCAGCTGATAAGCTCTAACTCCTGAGGTTGAAGCGGAGCAGCTGATAAGTTTTAACTCCTGAGGGATGACCGAGTAAAAAGACGACTCAAATTATACTATCTTTGTTGTTCACTTAACTTCCTTATTTATATAATTCAACTATCTTAAAATTAGCTTACCTAAGCATGGGAATTTCATATTTTGCACTTGACCTTTAATTATGAAATTCCCATAGGTTCTTATGCTTATGGAGATGTGTAGGTATCCTATTTTATTCGTCGTCGCGAGTTGGATGAATGTGCATTTAACTTTTGCGTCATCTGAAACTCGGATAACGTTACTCGTAGGTGAGTGTTGGAATTCACCGGGAATATTTGGATGAGATATGTTACCTACGACACCCTCCCCCTAATAATAAATGGATCGCTAGATTCATTTTAGCTGTGGAATCATTTACGCGAGTAATCTTTTCGTAAAGCTAAATATATATTTTTTTTTTCATGATTTCCTTATTGTGGTACTGGATTGTACATTAATTTTATTTTTGTTATTGTTATGAATTTTTCTTACTGTCTAATAATTATGTATGGTTATTTACGTTAGCTCTGTTGAAGCTTTCTTAGTCTATTTTTATGAACTTTTGTAAATTTAACTTTATCATCTTTAAGTTTACAATTGACATTGTCGATTTCGACTATTTGAAAAGGTCCTAAATAAAGAGGATCCAATTTTTTTCGATTTTCATTTCTAACTAGTACTTTCTCTCCTGGCTTTAACTGAATTGGGTTTGTTGATTTGTCTGTATATAGTTTTTGTTTTAATTTTGCTTGTTCTATTAATTGTTGTGCTCTTTTTATTGATTTTTGTAGGCGAAATTTCATTTCGCGGCTATAAAGTTCGTAGTTATATACTGGGTTAGGGTTTTGTAAGTCGAGTTCAGTTGGTATTGGTAGGTATGTCTTTTTACCAAATACCAGTTCGAAAGGGGTAAATCCATGAACTGTATTTGGAGTCGTGTTAAAGCAAAATGAATAGTAAGGTATCCAGTTGTCCTAATCGTCTCTGTTTTCATTGACGAAACATTTGAGAAACTCATTTAAGCATTTGTGGTTTCTTTCTAGGGAACCAATTGTCTCTGGGTGCGCGGCTGTAGCAAATATTTGTTGAACATTTAATGTTTTACATATTTCGGAGAAAATTTGGTTTTTATATTCTGTTCCTAAATCGGTTTTGATTTTGTTCATAGGTCCGTAGACTAGTATGAACGAATCGATGATAGCTCTAGCGATGGTGTTTGCTTCCTTATCAGTGGTAGGAATAACGGCTACGTATTTGCTAAGGTCACATTGAATTTTAACTGCGTACCTATTACCTTTTTCAGTTCTTGTGAAAGGACCTACTGTATCTAATGAAACTATATCAAAAACACTAACTGGGGTTGTAGTGATTTCTAGTGGTTCTTTAACATTCTTTTGATGCTTATTCTTAGTAAATAGCTTACAGTTTCTCACATATTTCGAAATGGTTTTTCTCATGTTTTTCCAACTGTAGATTTCCTTAACTTTCTTGTACATTCTGTTTTGTTTAAGATGTCCTCCAGTCGGTATTTCGTGGAAGTTTCGAAGGATTTCTTGTATCCTATGTTCATTTCTTATGGAAATTTGAGGTTTAAATATTTTGATACACAAGTGTTTAAGCACCTAATTGCCTAGTACTTTAAAAGCGGTTAAGTTTATTAACGTAAATAAATTACTATCGGCCGATAGCTTCAGAGTCGAGGTCTGAATTTTTTTCATAAGTTTATGATTGTCCAATTCGTTGAGTTCCTGCACTAATGCCGGTTCAATTGATTGGTGTTTGTCTATAAAAAGACTCCGCTTGATTATTTTACGTATATCATGAAGTTCTATAATCAACATATGACTAGCAACGTTGAATTTAATTTCTGGCAGATTTCTAACCTCAGAGGTTGACAATACTTCCCAAACGTGCAGTTGATCAGGCTGTCGTTCGGGGAGTTGGGTATGAATATCTGCGGTACTTTTGGGACTATTTTCAGTCTTTTCCCGATTTGTCATGGCTCGTGTTTTTACTTGTAAGACATTTATTTCTTTCAAGTTATTAATGTCTAGTTGGATTCTAGACAGTGCTTCTGGACCAACATTTTCTTTACCTTTTGTGTATTCTATTGAGAAATCGAATTCTTCTAGGTCTAGTCGCATTCTCGTTAGTTTAGAAGAAGGGTTTTTCATTCCAAATAGGTAGACTAAAGGTCTGTGGTCAGTTTTGACTTTAAACTTTCTTCCATATACATATGGTTTAAAATACGTGATTGCCCAATGTATGGCGGTTAGCTCTTTTTCTATAGTAGATTTATTTTTTTCCCCTTTTGTAAAAGTTTTACTTGCGAATGCAATTGGGAGATCAATTCCATTATAGTTTTGGGATAGTATCGCGCCACATGCGAGATTGGAAGCATCAGTTGATATTACAAATTGTTTTTTAAAATCTGGGTATTTCAATATGGTTGGTGAAAGTAAAAATGATTTAAGTTTATTAAAAGCTGTGTTTTGTTCTTCGGCCCAACTAAATTGCGTATTTTTACGTAATAACTTGTTTAAAGGAGCTGCAAGTTCAGCAAAGTTTGGAACGAAGCGGCGGTAATAATTACAAAAGGCGACAAAACTGGATATTCTTTTATAATTTCAAATTTAGAACGGTCAGGTTTAATACCATCTGCTGAAATTTGATGTCCTAAGAATGTTACTTCTGTTTGAAAGAATTTGCACTTCTCTGGGTTTAGTTTAAGGTTTTTTGCTCTGAGGCGGTCGAATACCATTTGCAGGTTTTTTATATGATGGGATTTTGAGCAACCGATAACAATGATGTCGTCTATGTATAGGAATGCTATTTCAGCCGCTAGACCAGCCGTGGCTATTGACATCATTCTTTGGAAGCTATTAGGACTTATATTTAATCCAAAGGGTAGGCGTGTAAATTGGAAGTGACCTTTGTCGGTGGAAAAGGCTGTAAATTTACGAGAATATGGTTCTATTTGAATTTGGTGAAAACCTGACATTAGATCTAAAGTCGAAAAATATTTCGCTCTACCCAATTGATCGAGTATATCGTCAATTCGTGGTAGAGGAAATTTGTCAGAGAATATTTTTTTGTTCAGATTGCGGAAATCAACAACTAGACGCCATTTCTTTTCGGTGTTTGTTTTTTTTTCGGAACTAATATAATTGGTGAGTTAAAATTGGACGTTGAGTGTTCAATTATACCGTCCTCGAGCATTTTTTTTACTTGGGTATTGATTTCTTCCTTTTGGGATTCTGGTATTCTGTAATTCCGAGTGTATACTGGTTTATCATCTTCAAGTTTTATTTGCTGTTTGTAAAAGTTATTATATGTTAATGGTTCACTGGGTGATGCGAAGATGTCTCGGTATCTCCTCCAATTTTGATTCACGATGGGATGAAATAAAAGTCGTATTTATTTGCTCCGAACCGATATATTTCGGTCAAAAGACCATCATCAGGGTTCTAATTCTAGGAAACAATAAATACAATACTTAATTTTACTTTAACTATGAATAAAAAGTTATATAATACCTTTTTATATATTACGAATTACATAATTTAAACAACTTTTTCGGAAACAAAGACTGACATTTCGCTTTCATGTCAAATCGCAGAAAATGGTAAAATGTAACAGAAAAAACATTTTGTACTAGTACAATTAGATATTTGTATTGTTACTAAGTCCAAATTTTATTAGATTATAATAGGTGTTTGAATAATCTTTTTTGTCGCTTTTCTCGTTGCATGCTGTGCCTTCGTATTTGATGATCTGGTTTACCTCTTTAATTTGCAATTTTGTTTTGTTACGTTCACTAGCCAAAATTTTTGCTTGTTCAAAATTAAACTGGTGATTTTGTTTAATTGAATGTTTGGCTAGCGCTGACAAATTGTTATTAAGGGCCTTTTTTGTGTCATATTGGTGTTGTTTTATACGACTGCCAAGCTTTTGTACGGTTTCGCCTATATACGTTGCATCACAATCAGAGCAGTCTATCTTGTAGACAACCCCAGATCGATCCTCAGTTGGAATTTTTGATTTTAGGTTTGTATGCATGGCTTTGTTTTTCGTTTTTATCAACTGAAGAAAGCTCAAAAATTCACCAATCAAATACGGATAAAACGTTTTCATCGTTGGTATACGTTCCTAAGCTGAGCGAATCGATTTCGCGAACTTGCAAGTACTTTGTTCCACAGCTCGATCTAGCGATGCGACCACATGCGAAAAACAAAGCCATGCATACAAACCTAAAATCAAAAATTCCAACTGAGGATCGATCTGGGGTTGTCTACAAGATAGACTGCTCTGATTGTGATGCAACGTATATAGGCGAAACCGTACAAAAGCTTGGCAGTCGTATAAAACAACACCAATATGACACAAAAAAGGCCCTTAATAACAATTTGTCAGCGCTAGCCAAACATTCAATTAAACAAAATCACCAGTTTAATTTTGAACAAGCAAAAATTTTGGCTAGTGAACGTAACAAAACAAAATTGCAAATTAAAGAGGTAAACCAGATCATCAAATACGAAGGCACAGCATGCAACGAGAAAAGCGACAAAAAAGATTATTCAAACACCTATTATAATCTAATAAAATTTGGACTTAGTAACAATACAAATATCTAATTGTACTAGTACAAAATGTTTTTTCTGTTACATTTTACCATTTTCTGCGATTTGACATGAAAGCGAAATGTCAGTCTTTGTTTCCGAAAAAGTTGTTTAAATTATGTAATTCGTAATATATAAAAAGGTATTATATAACTTTTTATTCATAGTTAAAGTAAAATTAAGTATTGTATTTATTGTTTCCTAGAATTAGAACCCTGATGATGGTCTTTTGACCGAAATATATCGGTTCGGAGCAAATAAATACGACTTTTATTTCATCCCATCGTGAATCAAAATTGGAGGAGATACAACATTGTTCTCTGATTGAATAAAACGATTCCGGCAACACAACAATTCAAACTCAATATGTCTCGGTACTTACTACACAGATCTTTGAGCTCTGGTAGGACATCTACTTCAAGCGAAAAGTTATTTACTATTTGGAAGGTATGTTGAACCGTACATTGTTGATTAAAAGTTATTTCGGTATGCGAATTGCCAAGGGATTTTGTTTCTTCTCCAGTAATACCTTGGATTATACACGAGTTTGTGGGATAGTAGATCTGATTATCTTTAATAGACTCACTATTGAATATTGAAATATCAGCACCTGTGTCGACAATGAAAGTACAAATTTTGTCGCACATATCTACGTAACCTTTTACGAAGTTAGTATATGAAGGATTTATGGAGAACCATTTTGGATTTCCTGATGATTTTCCCTCAGCCGAGTTCCTTCTGCTTCCGGTTGAGGGGGGATGTTTTCCCCTGACCGGTAGAAATATACGTTCCCATTACTGTTCCCTTGAGAACGCGTGTCATTGTATCTAGTTTGGTTGGGATATTGGCCTCTGTTGGCCCTGGAATTATTATTACTACTGTTGTTTTTGTTGTAATTGCGATATCTGTTGTTTTGGTTTCAGGCTTGCTCAGCCGTGTTGTTTTGATCCCGATTGTTCTTATGCCTATTGCTATACCTATTACTATTGCTGTACCTATTATGGATTTGCCTGTTGTTGGACCACTTTGGTTTACGTGTTTGGAAATGAAGAACTTTTTTTTTATTTATTGAATCTACTGTAACGGCTTTTGCAACAACTTCCGATAGTGTAGTTGTGGTGCTAGCTCGCAATATAAGTGCAGTTTCTCGATTCGATACATTCTCCACGAGACTGTTAATAGAAAATTTTTCCGCTAATGTTTCTGCGGCTTCACTTGAAGCGAGTTTTTCTGACACAAATGATCTCGTTAGTTTTCTGGAAAGGTCTTCTATCTGTTTTGCGAAGTCGGTTATTGGCTTTGTTCCCTGAGTACAGGTTTTAAGTTCGGCCAGAACGGCTTCGGATGAGATTTTAATTGAAAATTTTTGCCTTAGTTTGTTAACTAGTTCGGTAATAGTGTTAGTATTTTCGTTGACGGAATATTTCGCCATACCTGTAATTCTTGTTTTTATGAATTTGAGCATAATGTCCTTATGTTCTTGCTGTGTAAGGTCATCCAAAAGTTGTATTGATTCGATGAAAGACTCCGTATTCTCCGGGTTTCCATCGAATGTTTTAACAAGGGATGTTGCTGTTTTAATATCGAATGCCATTATGTTTTTTTTTTGTGTTACTAATTGGTTTTGGAAAGTTTTTATTTATAATTTCCTTGATTTGATTACCTAAATGGTTTATTCTGCTATATATTATAGAAATTTTTTCCGCAGTCTTGAGGTTGGTTTTTAGATTGTTTACTAGTTCGGTCGCTTCTGTCAAAAGTGAGTTTGTTTTTGCCTGTTTTTCTATCCACGTTTTTTCAACATATGGTCGATTAATTGACTTGTGAAAGTTTCTAATTATTGTCTGTAAATCTGCTTGTATTTTTTCTAAACTTTCCATGGGGAAACTTTATTTAAACTGCCTGTACTCTGTATTGAGTTGGGTCAACTAGGTACTTTTTTTTTAAAGCACTTTTATGCCATTTGTAAAATTCGACGAAGAATCGCAATCACCTTTAATATAACAATAACTAAAAGCAGAATAAGTATTTCGTTGCTGACAACGTTAACTGTGTCCTTCACGATAATATTATTTACAATTTCACCTTCATTATCGGTTTCTTTGGACTGGGTTTTACCCATGTTGCTGGCTGTATTTGCGCAAGCAATCTATTGAAACAATAGAGTAAAGACTAAGTATAGATTTTTGATTTTTTTTTTTAATTGAATCTTTTTTCTTTTTAGTTGATTGAGTTCATATTTGCTTGTTTTTAAAAGTTGATTATACTTGAATATTTCCTCTGGGGTTTCTACAATTTTTAACAGTTCCTTGAATTTTTTAACTTCGCCTCTTAGTCCGTTTCGTCGACCTGCTCGGTGATTTCTGTGCTTAGCCTGGGGTTGTACTTTGCGTCTCTTATAATCGTCGATGGTTAATTTTTCCTTCGGGGGAGGACTGGATAATTTTTCTTCCGGTGTTGGAGAGACCGTCCAATAGCTCCTATATTGTGGAGGTCTGCTGGTGATGGGATACAGGGTTAGGTGGTTTTTTGTCGCGTCTTCTATGTGCTGGTATTTTCCTGGTTTCGAGATTTCTTCTTCGTTTTTTTTCATTAGCTCGAAAAATGCCTTATCGAACTCTTCGATTAGTGATTCCGGTGTCACGGTCGCCATGTAATAATTTTGGTCGTCTCGAGCGGCAACGAGGTAGACGGAGCGTGGTTCCCGCTCTTGTTCCTACGAAGGAGCAGCTCAACGAGCGTTAACTCCTTAGGTCGAAGCGGAGCAGCTGTAGAGCTTTAACTCCGGAGGGAACGCAGGAGCAGCAGTAAAGCTTTAACTCCTAATTCGAGGAGCAGCTGTGAAGCTTTAACTCCTGGGGTTGAAGCGGAGCAGCTGATAAGCTTTAACTCCTGAGGTTGAAGCGGAGCAGCTGATAAGCTTTAACTCCTGAGGGATGACCGAGTAAAAAGACGACTCAAATTATACTATCTTTATTGTTCACTTAACTTCCTTATTTATATAATTCAACTATCTTAAAATTAGCTTACCTAAGCATGGGAATTTCATATTTTGCACTTGACCTTTAATTATGAAATTCCCATAGGTTCTTATGCTTATGCAGATGTGTAGGTATCCTATTTCATTCGTCGTCGCGAGTTGGATGAATGTGCATTTAACTTTTGCGTCATCTGAAACTCGGATAACGTTACTCGTAGGTGAGTGTTGGAATTCACCGGGAATATTTGGATGAGATATGTTACCTACGACAAGGTGGACTATTTGGATTGGCCCTCTTTACGTAGATAAGCGTACGTGTGTAACTAATAAAATTTTCCCCTCATCTTCATCTCATCTTGTTTGTTTATTACATTTATTTGGATAACTCGGAAACTGAAACTGGGGGTCCAACGCGACAAAAATCTTCAAAAACTGTTGCTACATTTTTGTTGTGTTTTGAAAAGGCACATCGTCTTTATTCCGCCGAACCCGGTCCCAAGCCCGGTTATAAAAGGAAGAGGGAGGCGATTGACTAATAAAATACATGCATAAGTATATTTCCCTTGGAGGAAATGAGTGTAATGGTGAAAAACTTTCATACAAATTTGACAGAAGATGTTCTATATAGACCATTGTGTGGAAGCTGTGTTTTTATGTCCTGTACTCGACCCAATAACACATACCTAAATTTTAAACGAGATCGAGTAAAGCATTTATGTTGATATCTATTATAATACTAGCTGCGAAGGCTCGCTTCGCTCGCTTTCCCATCTAGGGCTCGCTGCGCTCGCGTTGTTCGCTTCGCGCAGCGAGCCCTAGATAGTTGATTATGTAATGAATATTAATTATTATTAAAATTAATTATTAATAATTAATATTATTATTCACTCACAACTTGACACTAATTTGAATGCCAATCAACCTGCTAACTATAATTTATTGGGATCGACCCGGGATCGACCTCTCGATGATGAAACCAAAGTGTATAATGGAAACAATGCTATAGATTTCCGTCGGGGGGTTAAGCGGTCAAGGTAATACAACAACAACATATGTACTCAACCCCCTGACTGATTGATGAGACTGCACTTGCCCTTCAACTATATTAGCGAGTTATCTCGAAAATCATTAATTTAATAAATTTCTATTAAATATGTCAGCACACTCATTTACTCAGTTTTTCGTGCACTAAAATGTGCGCACGCCACCTACAATGCTCATACTATCCCAGAAACCATCATACATCCAGGTTGACGGTTCTTAATGTAACTTAATTGTAATTAATTGTAACCTTGCTATGCCAACATCCGGGCTGACGGTTATTAGAAAAAAAACCCCATGACCCTTTAGGCAATTTTATTGCGAATCCGGCGACATCTCAATCGTGTCGTTCCGCCAAAGGATTGCGGAGATATCGACGGATTCCCGAAGTAGTACGAAGTCTATTGTGAAATTGCTGTGACCAACATCAAGGATGTGTGTACGTAAAAACATAGTCACCTTGACTACAATTAACACTGTATTTGATCCAATGACAACTAAAATATTCCCATTAAATTTAAATGTTGTCGATGAAAACTTGATTGCAACAGGTGACTCTCATACAAAATGAAATTTCGATATTTACCACCACTTCCTTCGAGATTTTCAAAAATTTTTTGGTCCATAAACCTTGTCCAACGTAAGACGGATAAAACAAAAAAAGAATCATCCAAATCGGTTCGTGCGTTCTGGAGTTATAGCGTCAGGGAGGAAAACCCGACTTATTTTTATATAGTAGATATGTATATGACTGTGTAATTAATTGAAGCTGACTGGGTTTAATTTTGTTTCTTACATAAATTCGCTGTGATTATGATAAGCTTTTTATTTTAGTATTGTAGCAAGTATTAAAAATAATGAGATTTTAGTATACCTAAAATTAGTATAGTACTTCTCTTCTTCTTCTTCCTTGCCTCGTTCTTTATACCGCTCCATGGCTTCGCGTTGCTCGACCCGCGGTGTAGGCACATCGCCCGTTTTGGCGATAATATCTCAGCATATTTCTACAGGCAGCTCTATCTTGGATCGTGTCATCGCCGAGACCAATGCGTTGTTGTTGCTTTTTCATTTGACACATCCAGGTGTTCTTCGGTCTGCCTCTGGCCTTGGGTCCATCAAGGGGAACTTCCATTGATATCGTATATCGTAAATTAGTATAGTACGATTGGCTCGAAAAAGGTCCAAACCCAAACATCCAAAACAAAAAGAAATTTTTGATGCCAAATTGTTGAATACACTGCCAAGTATACGCAGTAAAAAGTTACACTAAATTAAGGTGACCAGACTCCCGAAAGCCCAATGCTGTACACATACTTGCGGAATTCGGCTTTCTTGACAAATCCTCAGCCATACCATGGAACGGTAATTTCATGATTTATGCTTGAAATAGATTACGCGCAGCAGCATCGGCATCGCCAAACGTCAAGCGCAATGCATTTTACATTGCTGACAAAAATTTTGAGCAGAAGACTTGGCATTCAGCATATTTGTCAGCTATGAAATTCTGCCGATGCTGCTCCATATACGATCTACTCCTCCAGCAGTTTTCACTGCACTATCTATATTACAGTTTAACTGTAATGGCATCCACCGAAAAATTATTGATCACGCATTAAAATATTGTTTTCATTGAAAAAATAGCATTTAAACTTTTGCATTTGTAAAGTGAAAACGGGGCTTTAATATAAACGAGCAATATTTTGAAATAAATTGCAATGCCTACGTGACAATTTGAAATTTAACCTGGATGCTACCCTCGATGTTTTTTTGCACGTCTGTGTCAGCAAACCTGCCCCCGGTGTTGAAAAAACACGGTCTTTGTTTTTTTTTTAATTAATCGCGCAAGACACAAACAATTTTATCACAATTATTACCAAGTGAAAAAACACTTAGCGCACTTAGACCAAAAGTAGGTCCATTGTGATACCACCGAGTGTACCTTAAAGTTAACACCTAATCTGAAAACCAGCCCGTGCTGGCAATAAATTTGTTGAGCAATAGCGGGCTCACATCACGTAGATCATCTGTATCGTGAAAATACATTGAGCCAAGAAAACGTATACGTTTCTCGGCCAGGGCCGGGCAGTGGCAGAGAAAATGATGAACACTTTCTTCCTCTTCTTCGTCATCGCAACTGCGACAGAAGTCGTTATAGGGAATTCTGAGCCTCCTGGCGTGCTCCCCGATAGGACAGTGTCCCGTTTTGATCCCGACCACCTTGCCGATATGTTTCCTGTCTACTGACAGTAAATTAGTTTATCTGGCCACGTCAAGTCGTGGCCAAATTAATCTTGTTGTAGCACATGTAGTACCGTTAGACCACCTTGAACTAGCCCTGTGCATTACAGTTATTTCTATTGTCTGTTTTCAGGAAGCGATTGGCAATTTTATATTATTGCGTTCGGCCTCAAAGGTCATAGTGACCGCGTTACGAGCGAGACGGTCCGCATTGTAGTTTCCTTCAAATCCACTATGACTTGGTATCCAGCAGAGAACGATGTTAAAATATTGGCCCATCACTCTAAGCGCTGAGCGACAGCTATCAACAGTTTTCGATATAATCAGCACAGATTCGAGAGATCGAATTGCAGCCTGACTGTCAGTGTATATTTTGACATCCCGCATCGTGACTACATGATTTCCCAACCAGGTTATAGTTTCCATTATTGCAGAAATTTCCGCTTGAAGAACACTACAGTGGCCAGGTGGACAGTGGGCCAAGTTAATGTCTAGTCCATCCGAGTGGATTCCAATACCAACTCCTTCATCTCTCTTAGAGCCATCTGTATAAAATACCAAATACCCTGTAGATAGGGGAGCATTGTTATCCCAGTGATCCCTTGGCGGAATCAAACAATCGTGGTTTTTGCCAAAAGCATACTTGGGACTAATATAATCAGTCTCCAAGGGGAGGTTAAAGTTTCGAAGTATCGTTGAGTGGCCGTACTCTAGTGTTTGCCACTGACTAGTTTCACGTAAGCGTAGTAACGTGTTGGCAGCCATTTTTTGGCCGAGTAGATCCAACGGCAGCAGATTGAGCAAAGTGTCAAGTCCAGCCGAAGGTGTAGAACGCAAGGCTCCAGTTATAACAATGGAAGCCATTCTTTGTACTTTCGCCAGCAGGTTATAATAAGTAGTTTTACTGACTGCCGACCACCATACGCAAACGCCGTACAGTAGAATCGGTCGTACGATAGTAGTGTAGATCCAATACAGTGCCTTTGGTTGCAGGCCCCAGTTCTTTCCTACTGCTTTCCTGCACGAATAGAGTGCTATAGTTGCTTTATTCACCCTCTGTTGAATGTTGGGTTTCCAGCTAAGCCTTCTATCGAGCAACAGTCCAAGGAATTTAGCCTTTTCAGCAAAAGTGAGTTGCCTATCCCGTAGCATGGGAGGGCTAACAGATGGAATGGTGCGTCTTCTAGTGAAGAGCATCAACTCAGTTTTAGCTGGATTAAGTCCAACCCCGCTGAGGTTTACCCAGTTTTCCAAAATAGACAAGGCGTTCTCCAATAGTCCGCTAAGTACTTCCGGAAACTTACCTGTTACATCCAAGAGACGTTGCTTCACGCAAACTCGTCTCTAAGCGTCCACAGCGAATATGTTATACTGCGGAAAGATCGACCGGCCGCCACGGATGATTCTCACCCTGGAGGTGGACTTGCCTTCCTAATACACAAGTCCGTACATTACTGTGTATTAGATGTAGTTGCTGACGGTACGGCGGAAATTCAAGCCATCTCAGTTCCATCAGGGAGTACTAATATCGAAATTTTTAATATATATGTACCACCTCATTGTAGTTGCCCTTCTGGCTATCGTTTCGATATTGGTCCTCTCCTTTCCGGAGAGCACAGGGTCATCCTTGGCGACTTTAATGCGCACCATGAGCTCTGGCATTCGGACCTCAATAATAATGCCAGGGGTATAACTATCGCCGAATCACTAGACGCCTCAGAATTCTGTTCACTCAATGAAGACTCGCCGACTAGTGGCGTGGGCACTTGCAGTAGTTCTCCTGACATAACTATTGTCAGTGCCAGCCTAATCGCTGCTTCCCGATGGGAAGTACGTTCCACCCTCAAATCAGATCACCTCCCAATCATTATAAAAATTGACAAACCAGCGAACATGACTAAGTCTGAGAAGCGAACGTTTGTCAATCACAAAAAAGCCGATTGGGATGGTTTCAAAGCTTACTCGTCGGCGAAGTTCATCGAGCTACCATCACCTACCAACATTCATAAGGCCGAGAAAAATATTAGGAACGTCATTACCACAGCCGCGGCACGTTTTATTCCGGCAGGACGTATCCCGCAAGTTCGACCTAACTTCCCCACTAGTGCCGCCAGATTAGCCGATGAACGTGATCAGATCAGATGCGCTCACCCTGATGATCCCAGAATTCAGGAGCTTAACTCCGAAATTCGCAGCCGGAATGTTGACACCATACCATCTTTTACCGCGGACCAGGCTAAAAAAGTCATCGAGAATGCTAAAAACTCCAAGGCCCTCGGACCAGATGGCATTTCGATGACCATGTTGAAACTTTTCGACCTTCCAGCCATTGAGTATCTCACGGCCGCCTTTAACTTGTCGATGTCCACGCTTGCCATCCCTGAAATCTGGAAAACAGGTCGAATTGTTCCCTGTCTCAAGCCAGGGAAGAGCGCAAATCTCGGGGAATCCTACCGCCCCATTACGATACTTTCTCCTGTCGCAAAGACGCTGGAGGCCCTTATTCACCCCACTCTTGTTGCACATGCGAAGCTAGAACCTCACCAGCATGGCTTCAGGAAGATGCATAGTACCACCACTGCCCTCGATGCGATCACTACACGCATTCGTGATGGGCTAAATCAACGCAGTCGTTGTCACAGAACTATTCTGGTGGCAATAGACCTATCAAGTGCATTCGATAAGGTCAATCATTCAACAGCGCCCGCCCTAGCACTTACGCCGCCCCGGGCAAGTGGACAAATTGCCGCCCCTTTGGTACTGCCCCAAACAGATTGATAGTAGATATACATACTATCTAGATCAGTGGTTCTCAATCTTTTAAGTTCGTGCCCCTTGCGAGTTCTGTTGATCCTGGCCCCCCAAGAAAATAGATGTGCGAAAATTGCCGTTGGCAAGGAATGCTCTTAATTTTATACGTAAGTTCAGGATCTATTTTCGCATTTTAAATTGTTTGAACATTTTTTTTTGTTAGTGCATCCCATATTTCAAACTACTGGAATTTTTTAGAAGTACATATTTAAATTTCCTGATCTCTGCATGCTGAATTTCGTCGTCAGTTCGGCCGTTACCATGGCTTCAGTGATACCAATAGACCAAAATCAGCAAGAATTTTACGATATTTTTTATTAAGATAATAAAATTGTTGGCAATTTGCAACGTTTTGCAACAACGGATTACCCCTGGTGAGTTTCGAAAGAGTTTCGTATGGTTGGTGTTGAAGGGAACCATAATCGTCCCTAATCGTCGCGTCTCAGTAAGGGGTGCGCCCCTGAGCTTGGGAAACACTGATAGATGTATAGAATGGTTGTTGTAGAATCGATTCAAATATGTTTTGCTCCAAAACAATTTACATAGTAAAACCAAGAAACTAAGAGCATTAAAAAACCCAAAAATTAATGGTTACATTCGGATTCAAACCACCGTTCGTTCAGCTATCATTCATAGGTACTCTTAAGCGCAATTCACCACAGTTCAGCAAGGCCTTATAGATTTTGTTTGGAATCTCAAAACTTTAAAGCTTGATCTAAGAGATCGAAAATGCATGCGAAAATTCGTTTTCCACTAAAACACTAAATACATCGAAAAGGTTTGTGTTGGAATAAAATTTTCCCGCAAGAGGACTCCAAAAAGTTGGTAATTTTCGGTTTCGACCGGCAGTTCATGGCAGGACACCTCTACGCTCATACATTTAGAAAACTCCGCCCTTAAAAATGTTGGGCCAAAATTTTTTTCGCGCTTTCATTAACCTCCTGCAGTTTTTTTTTCCATAAATTCCTTAAAAACTTCCAATTAGCCGGATTGCTTCAGGATTTTAAATGTGCATGGCTTATTTTCATAAATGCGTCATCTCGAGAATTTTCAAAGAGAATAAGGTCACAGCTAGTTAAATCGGGGGAACCTAGCCAAATTCCGATATTAGGATGTCCGAACACAAATTAGGAAATTCTGGCAATTTGTTCTGTGGTTCAATCCCTCATCTTGCTAAAATCCCAACCACCACCGCAGTTTGCCCTGCAATGCAACTTTAATTTAAATTTAAATTATGCTGCAAAATTGGAAAACAACTCCAAAAAATTATTGATAATGCCTTTGTGGATAACAATTCTCACAGAGGAGTCTGTTTTAAATGCCTTAATGTGCTCAGCGTTTATTCGACTCTCTATTTCTCATTTCATATGAATTTCTGTGGAAGTTCAATATTTATTTAGTGGATTTGCTCCCTTGTTACTCAACAGGCTAAACAATAAAATTTCTTGCAATTTCGTCCTCTAAAAATTAGACAAAAATTAGGTTTCATGCAAGCGTCCTTAATTCTGGTGAAAAGAAGTTGAACTAAGTGTTCAATCGGAGGACGAAATTAGCACATACGAGTTATCTTTTTATTTTATCTGTAGAATGGAAGCCAGACCTTTCCACTAAATCGAAGTTATTTTTTTTCCTTTCGGCTTTTTTTAATCTTTTTTTTATTTGAGTGCTAGCCAAAAAGCCGCCCCTAAAATTTGGCGCCCCGGGCGACCGCCCGGCTTGCCCCCCCTTAGAGCGGGCGCTGTCATTCAATGCTCCTAGCAAATCTGTTGAATATGCATCTTCCTGCACAAGAGATCCGTTGGATTGCCAATTATCTAGCTGGTCGGCACTCCTTCACCGAGTTTCGAGGCAAACGTTCTAAGCTTAGGAAAATCAAATTAGGTGTTCCACAGGGAGGGGTACTCTCCCCCACTCTGTTCAACATCTACATGTCCGGCCTTCCCACACCACCTGAAGGAATCGAGGTGATTTCCTATGCTGACGATTGCACCGTACTCGCCACGGGAAATGATAAGGATGAAATGCGCCTCCGAATTAATCGCTATCTAGGACGATTACAGGCATTTTTCCAAAGCCGAAACCTCACCATCTCTGCGTCTAAATCCTCTGCGACTTTTCTAACCACTTGGTGGGAGGACATCAGATGGGAGATGGATATACGATTTGGCAACAATTCTGTTCCTACTGTTAAAAAACCCAAAATTCTCGGGCTTCACCTAGAGAACATGATGACGTCTGCGAATCATGCAGCTTCAGTCTGTGAAAAAATGCGCAGTAGGAACAACATCCTAAAAGCTCTAGCTGGTAGCACCTGGGGCAAAGATAAAGAAACCATGCTAGCTACTTATAAAGCGGTGGGTCGAGCGGCCGCTGATTATGCAGCCCCAGTTTGGACACATAGTCTATGTGACACAAACTGGTCCAAAGTTCAGGTCTGCCAAAATGCCGCTCTACGCATCGCGATAGGTTGCCTTCTGATGTCTGCCCAGGATCACTTACATCAGGAGACAAAATTGATGCCAATACGTGACCACAATCTCCTACTCTCAAAACAGTATCTTGTTGGTTGCTACCGTGAGGATCATCCCAATAATCATCTCATGGACCGAATTCCTCCACCACGACATGTCAGGCGTGGTTTACGAGACCTTGAGAGAGAGGTTCAGGGATACAAACGGGACCCTTACGATGAAGTTACATACCGAGCCGCCATCGCAGCGATCCACACTGAAGAAATGAATCGGTCTATTGCGAGTTTAGGTGCGAATAGAGTCCTCTCAGAGCGCCCACCACCAATTTCGCCTGAGGAGATTAGGCTCCCGAGAGCCACTAGAGTAACACTAGCTCAACTTCGGTCGGGCTTTTGTTCACGCCTTAATTCGTACCTTTCTCGCATAAACCCGGACATCCAAAACATCTGTCCAAACTGCAATGGTACTCCTCATGATGTGGGTCACTTGTTTCAATGCCCCGCTGCGCCCACTGATCTTACCCCTATATCGCTCTGGGAAAACCCTATCGCAGCAGCTATGTTTTTGTCCTTAGACCTCACGGACACAAACATTGACGAACCATAAATCGGACCCACATAGATGTACAGATGTTTCACACCTTTCTGCACCGCTACAAGAAGAAGATCTACTCAGATATGACTTTTTGGGCAGTATTTTTACAGAATGCGTAATACAACCCAGAAATCTCTCTCTGATTGCTGTTTACTCATTGTGAGTGATATTGCTCGCATTTAACCGTACTTTGAAACCTTTTCCTAGTAAATTTTCCAGCAATATTTTGGATTGCGAAGTTGCTTTCTTTCCGCAAATTTTTTTACTTAACATGCCAGATATATCAATTAAATTAGTGGTAATGGTGAGGAGAAAATTTCGATGAACCTCTGCACTAATTGAGCGTTAATCAAAGTTCAGAGGCATGTAAGCTGTAAGGTACGTAAATATTACCAAAAATATAGCTCTTGACAACTACCTTTACTATGGCAAAATGAAAAAAATAGAAAGGTGTTAAAAACGGCGACTTTTTTCCACGAGATAGACTTAATTAAAGCTTACATCAAAAGATTCTTTTTAACAGTCTTAATATTTTTGGGGCCCAATTGATATTATTTGACCCGAGCTACCAAAAACCTAAAACCGGCCCTGCTTAAGCTGGTGGTAGCTTTCTAGGCACGGTTTCAATGTAGCTATGGAGTGGAGAACCTTCAGAGCAGATGAAGGCTGGCTTATCATGGTTTTAATATTTCTGGAGGAGAGTATCCATTCCTCCATGGTTACATTAGTGATGTCATGCCGGTCCCCTGAGCTCTTAACCCAATTTTAATGGATTTGAACTTTGAATTGCCTTGCAGAGGGAATCAGATGTTTTTCCATCGTTTTGTGATCGGAAAAATAAATCCAAATCGCATCTTTCGACGGCTGTAACTTTAGAACCCTGGTAGCTAGAGCCTTGAAATGTTCCCCAAATATGGATGGTGCAATACTCTACAAGTCTGCCAAATTTCAAAATTTCGCTCAACAATTTCCTAGTGAACATTTTTTTATTAAAAAATAGAAAAGTGCGATTTGGGCAGCAGTAACTTCCGAATGCGGAGAGGTAGGACTTTCAAGCTTGGAGAAAATGTGCGTCGTGGGTTAAGGTGGATGGGGGTCGCAAAGTTGTGAAAATTCCAAATATCTAGAAAACTATGAGTCTGAGGCGCAAGATCTGCTGAGGACGAAACAAACTACAAAAAATTCTCTCTCTCTCGATTACCGTAACTCCTAGTGGAGCATGGTGCGTTGATGACTTTATCTGACATTTCGATTTTTTGGACAATATTATGATATCTATATAAACTTTGTAGCAAAACGAAAATCGAAAACGATATCATTCCAGTAACAAGACGACTTCGCTCTTCCTGGATAAATTTCAGAGACAGTCGCTTGTCTAGGCATTATGGATTGGCAAGCACCTCGCCATCTGTTGCGAGCGGGACTAAATTTGTTGTTGTAGTAGCGGTGCAGAAAGGCGTGAACCGCTGTGCATGTTTGTGGAAGTACTCTATGTTTCGTCGTCGTTCTCGCCTATTGTCTCAAGCGACAAGAACGTAGCAGCTGCAATAGGGTTGTCCCATAGCGACCTCGGAGTGAGGTTAGTGGGTGCAGCGGGGCATCGGAACAGGTGGTCCACATCATGGGGCGCACCACCGCAGCTCGGACAAATGTTCTGAATGTCCGGGTCTATTCGAGATAAGTATGAATTGAGGCGCGAGCAAAAACCTGACCTAAGCTGGGCTAGTGTCGCTCTTGTGGCTCTCGGGAGCCTAGTCTCCTCAGGTGATATAGGTGGTGGGGGCGCTGAAAGGACTCTATTCATACTTAATCTCCCTATGGACCGATTCACAACAGTTGTGTGAATATCTGCGATGGCCGCATGGTATGCTGTGTCATCAAATATATCGGGAGGTACCCGTTTGTATCCCTGGACGTCTCTCTCGAGGTCTCTCATTCCACTCCTGACTAAATTTAGTTTCGATTAGTTAGTGCAGCCCGTATACGCCGGCCAAAAATAATTTAAATTTGTCTAAAACTTTTTATCTTTGCTCCGGTATATAAGCGGTCAATATTCAGCAGCCAGTCGCAGTCAATTCATCATCACGACCCTAAAGGCAACGTCAACCACCCAAGCGATTGGTGAATGGACAAATCAAGACTCTACGGAGGACAAAGAAGATGAATTTTCGTTAATTGCTTTGAATGTCATTGCATTTGTTGACAATGTTCCAAAGACATTTGCTGAAATAGAAAAGCGGGATGATGCTTCCCATTGGAGGGGTGCGATTCAAACTGAGATGGAATCTCTGATGCGAAATAAAACTTGGACATTGGTGAAGCGACCACCAAATCGATCAGTCATTAGCTCCAAATGGGTATTTTCCCGGAAACGTAATAAGGAAGGTCATCTTGATTTGTTCAAGGCACGATTAGTCGCTCGAGGTTTCACACAGCGGGAAGGTCTCGATTTTTATGAGACATATTCACCGGTCGCGAAGATTCTCACATTGCGCAAGAAGTTAAATTTGATTTAAAAGCTGTTTTGAATTTTGAAATTCTTAACAATTCTCAATTTTCATTGATAAATATGTTAACGTTTAATTAATTGGCAATTCCGATAATTTTGAATTTATAATATCGTAATTGAGGCGGAGTGTTGGCAATGCTATAATCTCTGTATAATTTTAATCATAGATAAAATAAATAACAGGCGCGACAATCCAGCATTGGGCTAAGGCCGCAGGATGTGTTAGTGACATCCTATTTCCAAGATCTTATCTGCTTTTTGTTGAGGTAATGAGATCAGCATCACGCTCAGCAGGGTTATATCCCCATAAATGGGTACTCGTTTAACATCTGAGTGAGATCATAGTCCGTCACAAGCTCGTGAGTTCGAAAAACACCATGATCCACGGTGAGATTCGAACTCATGACCCTGTGTACCGAAGGTGCGCGCACTAACCGCTAGACCAACCAGACTACATCATAGATACCTACATAAATATATGTAGCTGCCCAGATAGCACAATACTGATGTTTTGTTGATTCTGTACTGAACCTTATATTCAATGTATTGATCCTCTCAGTATACCATTATTGATTCTTTTATATGGACGATGTCCGCTTTTAAAGCATTTTGATTGGTCGTCCTTTTCGAAAAGGGGAAATGCTATTGATCATCATCATCAATGTGGCACGATAGCCCGACGTCGGGCCTTGGCCGCCTGAATCTTTGACCTCCAATTGTCGCGGTTACGTGACCTTGTCCTCCAGTTTCGGAAGCCCAGCAGCTGGTGGGCGTCTTCACCTACGGAGTTCTCCCAGCGAGCTCTCGGTCGTCCACGCAACCTCGCTCCGTCAATTCGTTGTGCGTTCATAACTTTCTTTGGCATGCGATTGTCGTCCATCCGTTGTACATGCCCCGCCCATTGCAGACGTTGAAGCTTCACGATTTTCGATACTTCCAGCTCATCGTACAATTGATACAACTCATGGTTGTATCGGATACGCCATTGGTCTCGCTCGCGAACGGCCCCGAAAATTCGCCGAAGGCCCTTTCGTTCGAATCGGTCTAGCAAAATTTCGGAGGCTTGGGTAAGGGTCCATGTTTCGCAGCCATAACATAGCACGGGTCGAATGATCGTTTTGTACACGCGGAGCTTCGTGTTCCTGTGCGCAAGTTTCGAATTTATTATAGGGAGGACCGAGAAATATGTCTTATTGGCTAGTTGTTTCCGTCGCTTAATTTCGTCGGTTTCGTTGGCGTCCTTTGATAAGTTACAACCCAGATAGTTGAAGTTGCCTACATACTCGATATTAAGGTCCCCCACTGTGATGCTTGAATTTGCTGGCGTCCTTGTTTTCGATTGCATCATGGCCTTTGTTTTGCTTTCGTTGATATGTAGTCCAACTTCCTTTGCGGCGTTATTGAGGTTATGCAGGAGGCTTTCTGCATCACCCAACCTTCGAGACATGATGTTGATATCGTCGGCGTACGCTACTAATTGAGTCGACTTGATGAGTAGCGTTCCACTGCTGTCCATATTCATGGCTCGAATTACATACTCCAAAGCCAGGTTGAAGAGCGTCGGCGCCAGCCCGTCGCCCTGCTTGAGTCCAGTACGAGTTTCAAATAGGTCAGTGAGTCGGTTCTGCACTTTGACCTGCGAGACGGTATTAGTCATCGTCATCCTTGTGAGTCGCACTAACTTTGCCGGTAAACCAAAATTCAGCATAATGTTGTACAGTACACTTCAGATTTGGTATACGTCGATGTTGTATTCCCAGCACTTTTGGAGTAGTAGCTTCACTGTGTAAAGCTGATCGGCCGTTGAACGACCAGGTTTGAAGCCGCCTTGATACTCGCCAATGATTTGTTCTGCGTACGGATTGATTCTCTTTTCAAGAATTTTTGATAAAATCTTATAGGCCGTACAAACTAATGATATGCCTCTGTAATTCTCACACTTCAGCTTGTCACCCTTTTTGTGGATTGGGCAGATTATGCTTTTGCGCCAATCTTCGGGGATTACCTCGTCGTTCCATATTTTCAGCAGTAGCACATGTACAGCGTTGGTCAGGCAGTTCTGCTGGGATCTCGTCAGCGCCGGGCGCTTTATTATTTTGGAGCGACGGTATGGCAAGACTCACCTCCTCTACTGTTGGAGGTAGAACGGGAGGGCCTGGTTCGGCTAACTGCTCATGAGCTAGCTCCGCGGGGGATGTTGATGATGTATTGAGGAGCTCTTCAAAATGCGAGGCCCATCGTTTGTTGACGCTTTCGATGTCGCTGATGATGTTACCATCCTTGTCCTTACATAGGCTTGTCCTGGGTTGATATCCGTTCTTGATATTATTTATAAGTTTGTACGCCTGTCTAATGTTCTTACTGGCTAATCTTTGGTTTATTTGCTGCAACTGCTCGTCAAAATGTTTGCGTTTCTTACGTCTAATTAACCTATTAGATACTCGCCGAAGTTCGTTGTATCTTTCTTTCTTGGCTCGGGATGCGCGTTGTGTGTATTGGCGATAGGCTTCATTTCAATGCTATTGATGATTGGCATCAATATTGTATCAAAATAATATCGAACCAACAGAATAAAAGGAAACGAAACTATATTGATGTATCATTGATATAATACTGAATATTTGCATTCATACTATATTAATGGTTGTTATGTGAATTTTGTAGCCCCAAATCCATGAAAACAAATCTTCATCTTTTTATTTTATTCACTTTATTACTAAGTAGGCATGTATGTCATAAATGTCACATTTTACATTTTATTTTATAAGGCAACAGCATTGTTTCTTTCATGTTTTGTGCAATTTCTTTACGTCACGTCTCTTCCACGTGCAGCATACATCGACATCCAATTTTCAATTTCCCTCGGACTCTGGAAACAAAATAAAAATATCAGATTAAATAAATTAAATAGTTGATGTTACGATAAGAAGTGTTCGCTTACCAAAGTAGCAAAAGCTGGATGCATAAATTGAAGTGTTTTAACTAACAATGTTCCTTGGTCTCCTAAACTTGATAACTTCCCAACATTTTCAAAAATTAATTGACAGTATTTTATCTTGGTCGAACGGATCGTTCTTGAATTGATTCCGTATTGAATATTTTCTTCACAGTCGTCTTTCATGGAAAACTTGATTACAATCTCCTTCGAAATGTTTCGAACATAGGGGTAAGACCGATTAATGATTACGCGGATCGCTTTTATACTATTTATACTATTATTATTCATTGATAATTTTCATATTAATGACTATTGATGTCACTTTGACATACGCCAAAATAGACGCATTGAAAAGAACTTCGTATTATTTTAAAGTGTTTTTAAGTGCATAGTGGTTATAAATCAAAAAAATCGTATAATATCAAATCGCGAGATTAAGTTGAATCACTTCGCTACAAAAAACTGTGAGTTATTTGAATATTGTATTAATTTTCGTTTAATTCTGTTGATTGTGGTCGGTAACGGTACTCTCCTTTGTTCCAAATATTACATTGAATATGCCGCGACTATCTAAATCTGATGCGGATGCTGCTGATTGCCCGAAATGCAAAAAAGCAGTAACAAGTGACCATAAAGCAGTATGCTGTGAAGGTTTCTGTGGAAAATGGTTTCACATTGAATGTATAAAAATGAATAATGAGGAGTATAGAGCAGCGCAAATTGTACCGCGCGGTTACATATGGCTTTGCGATAGTGATCGTTTGAAATGGAATAAATACATTAAAAATGAAAATTTAATCTCCCATGTATGTGATATTACGTCTAAAATCGATGATAAAATAGATTCGTTTATAAGTAAAAATATAAAAACTATTAATAAAAACATTACTTCTGTCATCAAAAAAATTGATGAGGACAAACATCATAGTTCCTCACAAATCAAAGTTGCAATGAAGTCGTATGCTGATGCAACAAAAGAAAAACCCCAAATTGATAAAACCAAGATCTTTAATGGCGGGGTTATAGTGAAACCAAAAAAAGAGCAGAGTAATGAATCGACAATGACATCCGTTAAAGCAAATTTCAATCCGAAAGAAAACAAAATACCTGTGACATATACGCGTAACTTGAGAGAAGGAAGTATGTTGTTGAAATCTAATAATGAAGAAAACTGTAGGAAGATGTTAGAAAATTTAAAAGCTAAAATGGGAAGCGAGTATAGTGTTGAACACACAAATGGTCGTCTTCCGAAATTAACAATTTACGGTCTGAGCAAACAATATTCAATTGAGGAACTCAAAAATGAAATCGTTTCGCTTAATTATGGCGTAAAATCTGATATAGAGATTAGGTTTCTTCGATATAAAAAATACAAAAAACAAGAAAACAAATTCACTGCAATTTTCGAAGCTACTGGTGAACTGTTTTCAAGGTTAGTTAATAAGTATGTCAATATAGATTTCGCAAGTCATTATTGTGCGGAAGTAATTGATATACGAAGATGCTTCAGGTGCCAAAAATATGGGCACATAGAAAAATTTTGTAAGAACTCCAACGTTATATGCCCAAATTGTTCGGAACATCACAGAAATTCAGAGTGTCAATCTTTTTTTTCCTTCCTTGCCTCGTTCTTTATACCGCTCCATGGTTCCGCGTTGCTCGACCTGCGGTGTAGGCACATCGCCCGTTTTGGCGATAATTTCTCAGCATATTTCTACAGGCAGCTCTATCTTGGATCGTGTCATCGCCGAGACCACTTTGAAATTTTGCAATAGTCAACCTCACTTGAAGTCAATGTAGCTAGTTACCTACCTTGAGTTATTATTATATTACACTTGTATTAAAAGCTTAAGGTCTCCTTGAGTTTCGCCTTAAATCAAGGATGCATTGACTTCTAAATATAAATTATTTCAATGAAAAACTACTGGAAATGACATCTAATTTTTGAATTTTGGCATACTTGACTAAAGGTCGCCTTGAGTTAAGGGACATACATATGTCTATAAATACGGGCCTCAAAGTATAAATTTCGGTATCAAAACCAATTTTCCGATAGCTTTTTTTTTATTAGTTGTAAGTTAATAAAATATACAGGGTGCCCGGAAACTGCCGCATAAACGAACCGGATTGTGCTTCCTCTTGTGATTTCCAGCAAAAAAGTTGTACGGAACATACCCTCTTAGCTTAACCCTTTAGCTGCCACAGGCATTTGAAGATTTTTGAAAAAATCATTTTCTTTTACGACTAAAACGTCATTATCTCAAAAGCTAGACTAGGTAGCATAGCAAAATAAGATGATTATTAGGTACAGATGATTATTACCCAAAAAATGAAACTAACCGCACTAAAAGCGGATAAGTGGTTTGGTTTTTACGGAACTTCAAAGTCAAATTTTTGTGATTTGACCCAATAACAAAATATATTTACATCTCAATTTTCTCCAACTTCTGCCAAGGTGAGGTGCTTGTACGATTCTTTTAAAAATTGGCGCATAGTCTAAAGATCATTTCTTTCTTACATCATTTTATTTTAACTTTGTTATTTCTAACAGTTTTAATGCCTTGCGGTCCATCTACACTAGCAGCCAAATGGCTGCGCGTCCAAAAACTGGCATCGCGTGCAGCCATTTGGCTGCTCCTTAGCAGCCACACTGTAGCAGCCAAATGGAGACAGGAAATGACATAACCAAAATTTCATTTTGGTGATTTTTTAAAATTTAATTATCAAAATCGGACTCTGCGCGTTTGAATTATTACATGGCCATTCAATAATTATTCAATTTCACACAAAAGATCGAACAAAAGTTGTAAAATTGTCACTTTGAAATTGACAAGCGGTTGGTTGAGTTGCCATATTGAATATCAAAACTGGACGCATAGCCAAATGGCGACTAGCTTGGATGGAATTACAACAGCCATTTGGCTGTACGTGTCACCATTTGGCGACTAATCTAGATGGACCTTTAAGTGCAGAAAACTAGGGATAATTTTAGCTCTATTTCAATTCAATTGAAACTGCCCCTAAAGATCTGCAATTTGGTAAAATTTATTCAAATTATATCAAAATCAATCCAAAATTGAAACTCATATATTCCTTACTCTCCAATAGAGACTTTTGCGTTTTCAGACTTCTGATACAAATTTCGTTAACAAACTTTCATACTAAAGTGGGCATTCTGATTTGTTTCAAACAATTTAATCAATATGATCTTATTATAGCCGAAGAAAAAAAAATATGGACGTCGAACGACAAAAATCTTACATTGATGGATTTTTGGGGATGGCCTCCTGATTATGGGGAGTCCCAACAGATTATCGGTTTGCAGCCTTGAAAAGGAGGGAGGCGTACTTGCGTTTTCAGAGGTTGGAGGTTTTTAAAAGAGTCTAAAATGAAAATATTCTAATTTATTTTTTAGTCTAGCGACAAATTTTTCACCAAAATCCCAATGTATTATATACAATTGCAAGGGTAATTTTATGTGTTTTTTTTCGTTCTCAGACCATTTTTCTGTATATGTATTTTGTCGGTTTTGAAATGTTTGCTAAAAAGTAAAAAAATACTCCCCTATCCCCTTTTTCCAAGGTTGGAGCCCTCCAATCGTTGGGGAGTTTTTTTTTCCATAATCAGGACGCCATCAGCATCACCAACCATCCTGCAAAAATCCAGCGATATACGATTTTTGCCGATCAAATATCATATTTTTATTTGATCAATACTCAACTCATTCTCGTTCTCATATCCCTCTAATTGAATCGAGTACAGAACCAGACAGAACAACCTGCATACAAATTTTCAGTTGATGTTCTGTATAGAAATATAACTCTTTTCAAATGTGTATGGAAGTTGTGTTACCTTCTCCTGCACTAAATCCACTCACTCTACCGCATGCTACCACCACATTGCATTAACAGCGCGGCATGCAACTTACGAAATGCACTAATGAGGTCAATGAACGCATGGCTACCTGTTCCGCAACCTCAAGAAATGCATTGTGATCAAATCATCTTTCATCTTTTTTCAATACGCAGTTTTCGCAGGCGCAGATACTTTTGCGTAAGCCACCCCGACCCATGGCATGGGACAGTGGAAGAAGATACACTCATGAAGTCGACAAATGCACGAAAACCTGCTCTGGCAGAGTATCTAAACTCTCTTCAACTTGAACTGTGTAGCAAAAGAGCAAATAGCTTTAATAGCCTGTATACGTGTATCTGTATTGTCGTATTTGTGACATTGGGTGCCGATCGGACTACATGGCCAAAAAAATGTGTACCCGATTTTGAGTGAGCTTTGGACATATATGTATTATTTGTATATGCTACTATAGAGCACCGTCTGAAAATGCACACAATATGATTGAATACTTAGATAATATATACCATCAATATAAAAATCTAATGATGCTCTCTGATACGAATATCGATATCTTAGATTCAAATAGTACTATTAGTAATGAATATCTAGAAATGCTTGCTGTGAACAATATGGCACTTATCAACGATAATGAGCCCACCAGGGTCACAGAATCTACTGCGACCTTGATTGATCATGTAGTATCTTCTATTGATAAAAACTCACAAAATATTAATTTGAAATTAACTGATGTAGCAAATTTAGATCACAAAGCTACAGTATTAAAACTTAACAAAATTAGCTTGAACAAAAAACCAATTGAATCCATAACTATAAAAATCCTAAACAAAGATCTCTTTAAAGAAAAAGTAATAAATAAGCTTAATGATTTGAATGTTAGCACTTCTAGATTTGAAGATCTTATAGAAATCATTACTAACTCTAAAAATGTATCTATGAAACTGAAGAAAGTCTGTACAAGACACCAATCATGGATCACAATTGAAATAATTCAAATAGTAAAAAAGAAGAATATTGCATATAAGAGACTTAAACTCGATCCAAATAATGAAGATAAAAGAACTTTATATAAAATTTTAAAAAATAAAGCAACAAGGCTTATAAATGAAACTAAACAAAATTCAATAAAAACACAGTATGAGAATGCATCAGGTAACAACAGAAAGATTTGGCAATTAATAAAGAGGGAATTATCAGCAAATTCAGATAGTAGGAGGGAATTAGAAAGTAATCTTACAGCAAATGAAATGAATACTTATTTTGCAGCAATTGAAGAAAGATTACAACAAACAAATTCTACAGCAAGCGTTAGATGCAATAATAATATAAACGATAGAAGCATATTCTTAGAACCCACTAATTGCAGAGAAATTCTAGATATCATTAATAATCTACGAAACGTATCTGCAGGTTATGACCAAATAAAAAGTACTGATATACAATTAATTGGCAATGAAATTACACCATATCTATGTAACTATAAATAATCACCTAACCGAAGGAACATTTCCGACAATTTTGAAGATTTCTAAAATTAAACCAGTTTTTAAACAAGATCCTAATGATCCATCAAATTACAGACCAATTGCATTGACCAGTGTGTTTAGTAAAATATTCGAAAAAGTAATTAATAAAAGAATTTTAAGTTTTATAAATAGAACAATCAGTTTTGATCCAAACCAATATGGATTTCAAGCGGAAAGTAATACTACCGCTGCTCTCATTGATGCAATGCACTTTATAAATATGGAATTGGATAAATCTAAATATGTCACAGCAATTTTTGTGGACTTAAGTAAAGCATTCGATACAGTGAACCACACTGTGTTATCAGAAATTCTTAACGAACTAGGAATCAGAGGTATAGCAAATGAGTTAATCAAAAATTATCTAAAAGACAGAATGATTATAACAGAATTGAATAATAATGAAACTAGTTCAGAAAAGATTCTAAACTCAGGAGTACCGCAAGGCTCCATACTAGGCCCTACCCTATACCTGTTATATGTAAATAACTTGAAGAATGCAGCACTTAAAGCCAAATATGTAACCTTTGCGGATGATACACTTTTACTCTACTCTCACTATGGAAAAGATGATGCAGAACACATGATAAACCATGATATGATTGAATATCAAAAATGGCTACTAGGTAATAAATTAATAATCAATGTTGAAAAAACCAAATTCATGCTGTTCAAGCAAATCAACAAAGATGATATTGATATCACTATAAAATTCGCCGATAAATATATTGATGAGCTAAAAAGTATACATATCTAGGTGTTGTTTTCGACGAAAAACTTAGATGGAATGAACACGTGACCCAAATGAAAAAAAAGTTATGTGCATTTGTTGCAATGCTGAGGCGTAAAAAACACCTCAACATTGAGTTAAAAAACATGATCTACAATGCATACTTGATGCCAGTTGTAACGTATGGAATAATGATATGGAGCCAGACAACTGGCGGAAATATTGATTCAATTGGTATAATGTTAAATAAAGCTTTGAAAGCAATACATAACTGGAATTCAAGAACACCTACTGAAGAAGTGTATAACGTTTCGGGAAAGCTCCCTATAGAGAAAGTCATAAAACTAGAAAAAATAAAAACAATCTGGAAAATTATAAACAAAAAGAGTAAAACATCAATTACATTAACTCTAAATAGACAAGTGCATAACTACAATACAAGATATGCTGAAAACTACAGAACACCAGCAGCAAATACCATGAGAATAATAAAAGATCCAATAAGAACTTCAATAATGTTATATAATGGTCTACCACAAAATATTCGTTCTATAACATCTTATGAATTGCTTAAACGAAAATTAAAACAATATTTACTCACACACAATATTCTTTAAAAACCACTTATGCATTTACCAACATTTTTTAATTACCGCGTTTCGCGATAGTTAAATGAATTTTAGATTATAATATTGAAAAAATAATTATTTTGCATCCCTTATACCAGTATTTATACTGCCTGGGAATGCAAAAGAAGATTTTTAAATTTTTAAATTTTTTACTTATATGTTTAATGTTTGTAAGCGTCAGAATTTAGGTGTCTACATTAACCTTCATTCCCCTACTAACATATGTGTTTCCCTTCCATAATCCTAGGGAAATGATGATAATGCTATGATATTATTATCAAACTGATATGTAATGAATGATAGCGCCTAACTCTGATCCCTATTCCTTGTAAAAAAAAAAAATAAAAAAAATAAAAGGTATCAATAAATTTCTTTTGCCAAATCAATTGCATAGAGGGGAAATTATTGATGACTTATGATGCCGCAGGATCAGTTCCAAAATGCTATCTGGGTGTGTTGTGTCTAAAATATTTTTCTAATAAAATTTATTTTTTCATTAGCTTTAAAAACAACATCATTAGTCCACACTCGCACTTCGTTTGGCGTACCATTGTCTTTCTTCCGCAATTAACAGGCTAACCTTTCGGATGAACTTTTTGACAGTCACTGCATCTCTGTCTACGCCGAGGTTTCGAACACTTACTCGATATGTGGCCTTCCTTCGAATAATTGAAACAAATTAACGCTTTCTTCCTGTCACTGCTTTGTTTCCCATCACCCGTTTAGTTCTTTACAAACTTCATTTTATCGTCGTTTTTACTGATGTGCCCGTTTCGGCTTTGACAGTTATTAAAATATTCTTCGATTGTCTCCCGTAATTGCTTCATTGTTTGGACCTGGAGTGATCCTGATTCCTCAACCCGTTGCGCGCGTATTTGATGATCGCGGACTCGCTTAAATTATATCGACTTCCGATTGCGTTCATAACTTTTTCTTCATTTCCGCGCACCGAACTATTCATTTTATAATATATGTCTGCCTCGTCTGGTCCCCGCAAGGTGGTCTGCGTCCCTGTGCACTGCACGGCTGTGTAGTGGGACACAGATTTGTGGTGAGTTGCGACACTACGTACCTGAGCAGCGCAGGGAAGCCCTGTTTATACGCCATGGCGTGGATCTGTACAAAGACCATTTGGGCGATAACGTCCCCGAGCTCCCTAGTTATGTACGGGTAGCTCTTGGCATGACTGACCTCCTCCCATAATTTACGGGAGTCATATATAGGCTGAGCACGATAAAGGTGATTCCTTGGTGGGGAGGGGCACCATATGGTTAATCGTGTGAGCTTCGGAGCTGGCGGCTTCGCATAACCCGAGCCTCGAAGGGGCTAGTAAGTGAGAACGGCCTTGGTGGAAAATGCCTACGCGCCTATATCTAACTAGTTTGTGGATTAATGACCACACCCGAATCGCATTGCTGACTAGTAGACTGAAGGGGCGACCCTGATGTGAAAAGCAGCGCTACGAGTCTGCTTCAAGCAGACGAGTAGTCATAGGTACTACGAGCCTGGGACATATAACGCCGAAGGTCCAAACCGCCCGAAGGACCGGGAGATAAGGCCGAAAGGCTAGGTGCTACCCTGACGGTATCCCCGTAGATGGTAAACTTGCCTCGTCTGGTTTCGACCCGAGCTCTTCAACGAGCGCTTCCGAAAATTCACACCAGTCAGATGGACAATCCGGCAACGAATCCAACCATAACTTCGCGACCCCATTCATACGGCCAACATTAAACATCTCTCCTCCCGATGATAAGCGCGCCGAGAATTGTTTGCATGATCAACAAAATTTTCCGCTGATATAATGAAAGATCACTTGTCGGGTCAAAATTTGGAATTGTTTCCGCCATCTCTTTCTCCGAACAAGGCCCATTTGGCATATTTACACTGTCATTTGGAGATGAACCGCGTTCACTCTCCATACTCTCAACCAATTGCCGTGATGTACTTAAATTGTTTTACCGGCACATTAGCGCGATTTCTTTTATCATTTTAAGCCGAAGGCCAGGGTAGCTAGTGCTTAAGATACTTCTAAGATCTTCATAATTGTATTATGCTTGCTCTTAATAAATAATAATAATAATAATCTTTTATCATACCCCGTACTTCATTAATTTGTTCTTCCACTGTCCTATTCTCATCATAATCTCGTCAGCTCCTATCATCTCGCACAAACGCTGCACCAATCCCGCTTTGTGACCTGTAGTCGCTTGGTTCCGCTCCCGCAACAAGTCCTTCAACCTCTCCACCTCTCAACATATTGATTTTATATGGATGTAATGGACGTGGTTTAGCGGATGCGGATCAATGAAAATGTAAATTTGCGGATGCGAATGCGGATACGGATGTCATAAAATTTGCAAATGCGGATGGGGATTAGTTAAAAAAATATTTGAAATTGATTTTACTAATTTTACTAATACCGAAAATCAGATACTATTCAGTTTTCAGGAATATTCGACATGTTAGAAGTAAAAGTACAAGGAAGGGCCAGCTTAGCATAATGTGCAATCTTTTTGAGTGCTATACAAAGTCATTAGTTTCTTCGAATTTAAAATGCAGTGTCATAGTGGAAAGCCTTTCCTTAGGGCTCCATGACACAGTCATATTTATATTCATATTTCTAGTCATATAATTAAGCCTACTCGATTAATTCGGGTAATTTTTTACACGTGCACTAAACGAAATCGAGTAGGCTTAAGGATTTATGATAATATCTATTATAATATATACTAGCTGAGAGAGCTCGCTTCGCTCGCTCTCTTATCTAGTGCTCGCTTCGCTCGCATTATTGGCTTCACTCACAACTTGGCACTCATTTGAATGCCAATCAACCTGCTAACTATAATTTATTGGGATCGACCTCTCGATGATGAAAAGTGTATAAAAAGTGTATAATGGAAACAACGCTATAGATTTCCGTCGGGGGGTTAAGCGGTCAAGGTAATACAACAACAACATATGTACTCAACCCGCTGACTGATTGATGAGACTGCACTTGCCCTTCAACTATATTAGCGAGTTATCTCGAAAATCATTAATTTAATAAATTTCTATTAAATATGTCAGCACACTCATTTACTCAGTTTTTCGTGCACTAAAATGTGCGCACGCCACCTACAATGCTCATACTATCCCAGAAACCATCATACATCCAGGTTGACGGTTGTTAATGTAACTTAATTGTAATTAATTGTAACCTTGCTATGCCAACATCCGGGCTGACGGTTATTAGAAATTTAGGCAATTTTGTTGCGAATCCGGCGACATCTCAATCGTGTCGTTCCGCCAAAGGATTGCGGAGATATCGACGGATTCCCGAAGTAGTACGAAGTCTATTGTGAAATTGCTGTGACCAACATCAAGGATGTGTGTACGTAAAAACATACCCAGCAAAAAATGGAAGGCTTATTTAAGGTTTGTATCCATACGCTGTATACCTTTGAAGTAAGGGAAACCTTCAGTAAGGAATTACGCGTTGCAAAGGCATTTACCTGTCAGATACCTTACCGAAGCACAGGCCATGTCATTGGCGATAAGGTTTAAGCTCAGATACGTAACTTTTACCTTATAATAAAACTATTTAAGCCTTTAAAAAAGATTTAACAGTAGCTTTTAATAAGTTATACGGATGCCTGAAAAAAAAGATTATAATACCTTTTCATATCCTTATGTAAATGGTTTGATAATGTTTAGAGAATTATAAAAAATTGTGATTTTTCTGAACTATTATGGCATTATTCTTCTTCTGTGTACCTCCCCTTGTGGGACATAGTGCATATCCGCACATGCCCGGAAATGTTTGACCACGCCGAGATTCGATCTCCGCACCTCTAGATTACTAGCATCGTGACTCAACCAACTGAGCCACAGAGCCTGTCATGGCAATCTCCTCGCAAAATGATACTTAATTTCAATTTGGAAAGAAACTTAAAATAAGACTTACTTGATATTTTTAATAAGGGAATGGAAAGGTTTCAAGAAAAAAACATTTTAGATACCTTATATAAAGGCTTACAAAAACTTTAAATTACTGAAATGTAATTTTGTCTTATTTCTGGTATGAATTAAAGTTTGAACTAAATTATAAAGAGCCTTACGTAACCATTATTATAATTACTATTTATACCTGTCTGGAAGTAAAGCTGGCAATAAACTAAAGTAAGTCTGAATTGTACCTTAGTTTAATATTAAACAAAGCGAACGCGAATTATCCATGACAGAAAGTAGCAATAAAGCTTTCGTAAGAATTATTATAAGGCCAAAGCTGAAATCGTTTCCCTTACCTATTCCTTAAACCTGACAAACCTGATCAGATTTTTTGCTGGGTAGTCACCTTGACTACAATTAACACTGTATTTGATCCAATGACAACTAAAAATTCCCATTAAATTTAAATGTTGTCGATGAAAACTTGATTGCAACAGGTGACTCTCATACAAAATGAAATTTCGATATTTACCACCACTTCCTTCGAGATTTTCAAAAATTTGTTGGTCCATAAACCTTCTCCAACGTAAGACGGATAAAACAAAAAAAGAATCATCCAAATCGGTTCGTGCGTTCTGGAGTTATAGCGTCAGGGAGGAAAACCCGACTTATTTTTATATAGTAGATTACCAATATATGACTGTGTAATAGCGCCCTTACGTTTACGTTCACCTGGCAGGAACAACAATAATGTACACTTGGACCGGGCGATTCACTATGCACGTGTTATTCAAGGATCTAAACTTTGGAATGTGGCATCGAGATTTTAGTATGATTGTATCTTTGGGTTCTTTTAAGATCTTTCGGCAGTTTTCTATGCGCAATTTGTCCAATTGATGGTTTGGCAGGCATTGCGAAAAAATGTATCTTTTGAAAGAACCAACTGAGTATATGTGTACATGCATTCGATTTTGTTTCTTGCAATTGCTATCAATTCTGTATTCAATAGGTATGAGTGGCTTAGAATGTAGATGATCAGATGTGAAATTTGATTTTTATTGATATCCGCATCATATCCGCATACAAAAATGCGGATTGCGGATGCGGATGAAGATGTCAACATGAGGATGCGGATAGCAGAAGTAGTGCCCGGCGGGGTAGTGCTTATATTTGCGTGAATTTCCATAAGGCCTTCCATTCTTTTACACCTTTTGGAGAAAGGTTGTGTTTTGGCACTAGTGTGTGGAAAAAAGTAAAGTTATGGACTTTCCTTTTACGTCCGCCGGCTATCTCCAGACACGGCAACCAATACACACACACACTAATCTATTGAAAACTGCGGTTATAATATATACAAATTAAACATTATACAGGGTGTCCGGAAACTGCCGCATAAACGCACCGGATTATGATTCCTCAGTTGATTTCCAGCAAAAAAAATGTATGGAACATAACCCCTCAGCTTAACGCTTTAGCTGCCACAGGCATTTAAAGATTTTTGAAAAAATCATTTTCTTGCACGACTTAAAGCCTAATATCTCCAAAGCAAGACCAGCTAGAATAGTGAAATAAAATGATTATTACGGCCAACAAATTTACCTATAAAATAAAACTAACCAGACTAAAATCGGATAAGAGGTTTGGTATTTACAGAGCTTCAAAGTCAAATTTGCGTGATTTGACCCAAAAACACTCTTTTCTTTCATCTCAATTTTCTCCAACTTCGGCCAAGGTGAGGTGCTTGTACGATTCTTTTAAAAATTGGCGCATAATCATGCGATCATATCTTTCATACATCATTTTATTCTAGCTCCATTATTTATAGCAGTTTTAGTACGTTAAGTGCAGAAAACTAGGGTTATTTTGGCTAGATTTCGACATATACTTTGAATAGATTTTATCAATTGCAGATCTATAGGGGCAGTGTGAATTGAATTGTATTGAATTCGATCTAAAATTAACCCTAGTTTTCTACACTTAACGTATAAAAACTGTTAGAAGTAATGGAGCTAGATTAAAATGATGTAAGAAAGATATGATTGTAAGACTATGCGCCAATTTTTAAAAGAATCGTACAAGCACCTCACCTTGGCAGAAGTTGGAGAAAATTGAGATGGAAAAAAATATTGTTTTTGGGTCAAATCACACAAATTTGACTTTAAAGCTCTGTAAAAACCAAACCTCTTATTCGATTTTAGTGTGGTTAGATTTATTTTATAGGTAAATTTGTTGGCTGTAATAATCATTTTATTTCAGTATTCTAGCTGGTCTAGCTTTGGAGATGTTAGGCTTTAAGTCGTGCAAGAAAATGATTTTTTGAAAAATCTTTAAATGCCTGTGGCAGCTAAAGGGTTAAGCTGAGGGAGTATGTTCGTACAACTTTTTTGCTGGAAATCACATGAGGAATCACAATCCGGTGCGTTTATGCGGCAGTTTCCGGACACCCTGTATACAAATCAAAACGAACCGAAAGCGATAAAATTGTTTGTGTCTTGCGCGATTAATTAAAAAAAAAACAAAGACCGTGTTTTTTCAACACCGGGGGCAGGTTTGCTGACACAGACGTGCAAAAAACATCGAGGGTAGCATCCAGGTTAAATTTCAAATTGTCACGTAGGCATTGCAATTTATTTAAAAATATTGCTCGTTTATATTAAAGCCCCGTTTTCACTTTACAAATGCAAAAGTTTAAATGCTATTTTTTCAATGAAAACAATATTTTAATGCGTGATCCATAATTTTTTCAGAATAAGAATTTGGCAAACAACACCTTTAACATGAATTTATAATCAAAGAATATTTTTTTGCACACACTTGTATGTAACATGTAAACTATACCTTAGAAGCTTTTCATTTTTATACCATTCGCTCATAGAGTGAAAGGGTATATTAACTTTGTCATGAAGTTTGTAACGCATTGAAGGAAGCATCTCCGACCATATAAAAAGTATACAAATATGATCTTGATCAGCATGACGAGATAAATCGATTGGGCGATGTCCGTCTGTCTGGCTGTCTGTTTGTCTGTCTGTCTGTCCGTCTGTTGCAGCGCGTTTTTCTCGGCCACGGCTACGGAGCTGAAATTTTGCACAGGTGCTTCTTATTGTTGCAGGCTGTTTGTATGTTTCATTCACCCAAATTGGATCACTGGGTCATGGGGCTGCCATACAAACCTAGCTCCCCAATTTGAGTTCTTCTAAGAAAAACTTTTTTATTTGTGTACCAATTTCAACGAAATTTCACACAAAAGTGTTTCTATAGATAACACAAAATATATGTAAGAATGGATCAAATCGGACCATGGGGTCATGGGGCTGCCATACAAACTTAACCCCCCAAATTAGGTTCTTCTAAGAAAAACTTTTTTATTTGTTCACCAATTTCAACCAAATTTCACACAAATGTATTTCTATTGTTGACACAAGACATATGTAAGAATGGATAAAATCGGAGCATGGGGTCATGGGGCTGCCATACAAATCCAACCCCCCAAATTAGGTTCTTCTAAGAAAAACATTACTACAGTTACTATTGCAATGGATCCAATGGGCGGGAGAGGCATAAATAGGTGAGATGACAATTTTTGGGGACAACAGACAACAGTCTTTCAGATGGTGTTTCGTCTATTCACAAATTGGTGGAGTCAATCGCTGTCTGTGAGTCGGTGTATCGATCAATTTTGTGAATTTGTATTATGGTAACATAGATAAATACCTCTATCTTAGAGTTCTACATAGAATATCCATATCTGCAAAAGATTCCGACATTTGTCAAGACGGAAGAAAAAGAATAAGGAGGGGGATTAAATACAAGTCATAGGTACGCCCGAAAAAACTTTTAGCCGTAGCGAAGGGTATCCAATAAAGCACCAAATTTGCCTCGGCCCCGGGGGTTAGCGAGCGAAGCCCCTAGTTATACTTGATTTTTTATATTTGATTAATTTCAGAGTCACTCATAATAACCATGTTTGTATTTGCAAAGCCATAATTTGACAAAAATACTAATCTGAAACGCATTTCTTAACTTTTTAGAATATAAAGTAACTAAGTCTTCTATCATCCATTTTGCGTTTTGAAAAATATTGAGTGGAAATGTCCTCAAAAGTAAAAGCAAGATGTCCTATTTACCTTAATTATATGCAGGAGATAAAAATTAATATCAAAGACGACGTCTAATTTATTTCATTCTCGATATCTGCTTCTATCTCAGTGATCGAAACCGGCTTAAATGGCATTTGAAGTATACAATACAGTAATTTCTTTATGCACAATGTACGCCATCCAGGATGCCTTTCCTTCACTGTCTATGAGTCACATGTGCCCACAGCGTTCCCCAGCGTTTACGTCTCTGATTTTCGAATGCCAGTCACGGTGACAATGCCGGTAAAAAAAGGTCACACAGTGTGAACGCCGTCTCTTTTGGCTTGTATAATTGGACAGTACACATAACATAATGCAAAAAAATGCGCATTGTACAATTTTATTATAAATATTGGGGCAATTATAAAAATTTCTTTTTTGTTATACAATGCAGAGGCTCATTTTTATACAAATGTATCTGTCTCCACCGAACAATATCTATACTGTATAATAATAGTTATAGTGTAGTTATTGTACGTGATAAACCTTATACATCAGATTGCAAAATGTGGTGAGAACAATTTTTTTTTGTTTCTTATGTTTTTTGATGAGTACGAATCCGGAGCTTCCGACCAACATTTCATTGCGGAACAGGGTCAAAATCGCGAAAAACCCTGAAATTGCTGCTGTTTTTCGGTTATTTGGCCCCTAACTCTTCGAAAAACTATCCATAAATATTTAGAGGCCGCATAATTGCGCGCCCAAAGAGACATAAATATTATAAATCCTTTGAGCAGTATTATTACAATTGATAATTTAAATTTGCCATTTTTAACATAGTTCCATATTATGAATAAAATTTTGAGATTGAACGGTTTTTCATTTTTCGTTGGAAAAGTTGCATTTTTCTTGTACATTATGTATTTTGGTGTCCAGAACCTGCGAATCCGTAACTTCCCACCAAAATTTCGTTGCAAAACAAGGTAAAAATTGCAAAAAAAAAAAACGATCAATTGTAGCAATAACGCTTAACACATTTTAATGATTAACCCTGCATGACCAATGTTAGTCGTTTCGACTACCATTTATATTTAATTTAGTTGTTGCTTTTTGCTCTTCCACTCAATAGTTGTGTCCTTCCAGATCCTAGGAGGTGAATCAGTTAAGTATCGATATCATCAACAATATACCTATTTACAGCTTTAGTAACGAGGTGTGTATCGTTAAACCAAAGTACTTCAGGTCGAAACGACCAAATTTTGTACTGTGCACCTTATTTTGTTACAGTGATAAGGTCAAATGCCTTTAATAAGTAGGCAGTTAGTTTTCTTTAAAATAAAATAAAACATCAAAAACTGATACTTTTTGGTCTAACATTTAGTAAAAATAATGATAGTATTTCTAGTTAGAACCGCTTTTAATATATTTGATGCATCCCTAGGCTCAAAAAACGAGTTTTAATATGGTGTTCGTCGAATTGACTAACATTGGTTACAATGTAGAAAGAATAACGTTGGTTATCTAGGGTTAAAAATGACGCGTTGGACCCGCAATTATGTTTTCTGTAATATTTTCATGGACAAGTTTTCAGAGAAACGTACACTTTCGGAGTTATAAACAAAAAAGATAAAACTCTTTTTTCGCGGTTTTGACCATGTTCCGCAACGAAATTTTGGTGGGAAGCTCAGGATTCGAGCTCAGCACCAAAAAAAAACATAAGAAACAAAAAAAACTTCTCCACCACACTCCTCGGATTTTTTTTTAATAGTAAGAAGAAATGCTAAAAGGCATCCTTATAGAAAAATAATCCCAGTTTAAATGAAATTAACTCTTTAACAAGTCCAATTAACCATTCAGCAAATCACTTGTCCTTGTCAAATCGTTAATTTGTGCTGTTAAAGCTTAGGACTGGAGGTGTTTTTTTCGAGTTCTGTGCCGCCAGAACTTTGCTGTACTGTAGATGTTTTAAGGACAACCGTTAGTTTGAAAGTCACACATAACGTGGAAGTATAAGTTTACATCCCATAAAAAATGTTTCATTTTTGACTAAAAACGTTCATGGTTCCTTGAAAAATACCACTAGTTACGTTTTCTTGATCATCCCGAGTAGTAACGAGAGTAACGAACTCCATAGAAAATAAAATACACCTATTCAGTTTATTTTCACACGTGCCACTACCCAGCCCGGGATAGAGTTTAGGAAAATGAAATGTAGATGGCTAATGCATGGCTATGTGAAGTTAGCCAGTCATGTTTTTGAAATTAGGTCCTTTTGCTCGGTGAACCGTTTGTTCTACAGCGGCTACGTTTGTTCTTGATTGTTAACCAATTAATATCGTTTGTGCTTCTCTAATTATTTAATTATAGCAACTTTAAAATTGTGAGTGTGAACTTAGCCAGTCATTTTTAAATATGGGTCGGAAAGGTATAGGTTTGGTATCAATCGAAAGCCAGACGTTTGTTCATTTTGTAGGGCGTTTGTTCATCCTGGAAACGGAAGGATACAGGAATTATTAAGGAAAAAGAGATTAGTTGTGACGTCATCTTCAATCAACCAACGCCATCTACTCAGCTCAGCTGTACGGGCAACCCGTGTCCCGCGAACAATTTATGCAAGATCCACACCATCATCGTACAGCTGAGCTGAGTAGATGGCGTTGGTTGAGTGAAGATGACGTCACAACTAATCTCTTTTTCCTTAATAATTCCTGTATCCTTCCGTTTCCAGGATGAACAAACGCCCTACAAAATGAACAAACGTCTGGCTTTCGATTGATACCAAACCTATACCTTTCCGACCCATATTTAAAAATGACTGGCTAAGTTCACACTCACAATTTTAAAGTTGCTATAATTAAATAATTAGAGAAGCACAAACGATATTAATTGGTTAACAATCAAGAACAAACGTAGCCGCTGTAGAACAAACGGTTCACCGAGCAAAAGGACCTAATATCAAAAACATGACTGGCTAACTTCACACAGCCCTAATGCATGGCAAACAAAATACAGCAATTTCGTTTTCTAAATTTGAGTACCTTCAAAAAAAATTACAATTCAAAACAAAACAGCGAATGTTTCTTATTGAGGTATTTAGATATATCATTATCTTCTGTGACGAATTCCACTGAATCTAAAAAATAAGCGGACACAGAGAGAAAAATGTGCAATGAATTCAACAAAATCATACCATGAAATTCACAACATACAATTTCACTAAATTTGCAGTGAAAATTATTAAAATGTAGTGAAATTGATTACAATTCAGTTATTTTTACTGGTGCTGGCCTATTGTAAAAATGATTGCAGTGCAATGACAAAAATCATTGCATGATGTTTGTATGGAGAGTAACATTTATTGTGTTTATGGTAATTTCCACCACTGTCTGTAATAATAATTATTGCATGGTGTAATAGTTTTCATCCTTTCGTACATGAAATTAACAAGAGCGCGTAATATTTATGAAACTGTCAAAAATAAGACGACTAATTTATTCGCATAACTTGTAATCTTTAATAGCTTAGGTGTAGGACGTAGGACTACGAAACGATAGGTCCTCGGTTCAATTCCCACTAGAAGCAAATTGTAAAAAGGTAATATTAAAATAGGGAAAAAGAAGTTAAGGATAAAATGAAGTAAAAAATAAAACAAATGTAAAAATAAAAAATAAAAAAAATTCACTTTTGGTATTTTTTCTATTATCGCCAAATTATCTTCCTGGCAAATTTTATTACCTACCAATTGGTAATTTTATTACAGCGCAATGACATTTTTCAATACAGATGTAATAACTTTTACATCAGTTGCAATAGGGTCAAAAATCTTTACAAATGCAATAGTTTTTATTGCAGTTTTACTTTTAATGCCTTTCACTACATTTTTTCTCTCCGTGGACAATGAGACAAAAATGTAGAACAGTTGTCAGTTGTTTGAGAAAAGTTACCCGCGATCTTTTTTTTTTCTTTTGAGTCACGCGTTAACCACGATGGCAAAAAACGCGCTTATTGTCATAAGTGCGTTTCGACGTAGTGGATCATTTCCATATTTCCTGAAAATCCCATACAAAACGACAATCTGGAAAATTGATCATCTGCCATTGCCATCCCCCAGATGGCTCCGCAAACAATTTCCCTAAAATTTCCTGTATGTCATTTTGTTTTTTAGTTTACATATTTAGTTTATAATCATTATCTGACCAAAAATAACGAAGTTGTAAAAGTTACCCCGCCAAAGAAAAATTCATCTGCCACAAAAAGAATACATATCACTCCAATCCGCCGCTCATATGTAATTTTGTTTTAGGTGTATATGCTGGAGCAGTTTAAATGTACAGGACTACTTCCTAAAGTAATTTGGTGGGAGCCGTCAAAGTGGCACTGAATAAAATGTTACAGCTCCCACCAAATTACTTTAAGAAGTACTCCTGTACATTTAAACTTCTCCAGCATTTACACCTAAAACAAAATTACATATGAGCGGCGGATTGGAGTGATATGTATTCTTTTTGTGGCAGATGAATTTTTCTTTGGCGGGGTAACTTTTACAACTTCGTTGTTATTGGTCAGATATCATATATTTTTGCATACTTAAATAGCCAACTAATATTTTTGTTTTGGGATCCTGATGTCCCAGTGTCCCAATTTCCTAATGTCCTTATGTCCCAATGTGCAAATATCACAGTGTCCCAATGTCCGAATGTCCCACTACCCTAGTGTCCCAATGTCCCAGTATCGCAATATCCCAATGTTCCAGTATTCCTGTGTCCCAGTCTCCCACCTAATGTCCTCATATCCTAATGTCCCAAGGTCCGAATGTCCCAATTTCCAATATCCAATATCCCAGCTCCCCAATGTCCCAGTATCTTAATGTGATAATATCCCAATGGCCCAATGTCCTAATGTACCAGTGTCCCAATGTACAAATGTCCCAACATGCCAATGTCCCAATATCCCAATGTCCCAGTGGTCAGTGTCCCAATGTCGCTGAATACCAAGTGTCCCAAGGTCCCAATAGCACTGTCCAAATGTCCCAATTTCCCCAGTGTACTTAATGTCCCAGTATCCAAATGTCCCAGCGTCACCATGTCCTATTGTCCCAATTTCCCAATCTTCCAATATTCCAATGTTCCAATGTCCTAATATCGCAGTGCTCCAATGTCCAAATGACCCAATATCCCGATGTCCTAATGCCCCAAAATCCCGGTACCTCAGTGGCCCAATGTCCCTATGTACCAGTGTCCCAATGTCCGATTGGTCTATTGTCCCAAGTTCATAATGTCCCAATGTCCTAGTATCCCTAGTATCGTCCCAGTGTCCTAATGTTCCAATATCCAAATGTTCCCCTGTCCCAATATCCCAATGTTCCAATGTCCTAATATCCCCAGTCGGGAAATGGACTAGTTCTTTAACTAATTCGGAACCACTTCTCAAAGATGTACAACTAGTTCCGACTTCGATTCCATTTATATGCAAACAACTAGCTACATTAATTAAGCTTTGTCATAGGATGGAGTCAGTGTTGACTCCTCCTGCATTACTAATCAACTAGTAGTGGAAGTAGTTCCAAAATACTAGTTCAAGAACTAGTAAGACTGTTACCAGTAAGAGGATTGGTGCGTTTCGCATTACATTGTAACTGGTACTGAAATGGTTCCAAAAACACTTTTAAAGAATTAGTAGCATTGTTATCAATGGAGGGACTGCATATTACATTCGAAAGATTGTGTCTGTATTTACAACATCCACTCTAGCACTTATACCGCATCGGTCAAGGCGACAATTCGCTGGATCTAAGATTTTTTGTTTTATTTTGGAAGGGCTTGTGGGATACGTCGACTTAATTTCATCGGACAGAATGTTTTGTTCTACACTGTAAATCTGAATCCTATCCAGAAATACATATTTTGTTCCTAAAGGCCTGGATAGACCTCGGGCGGAATGAGAATGAAATTTTTGTCCGCTACGATTTTCTCAATGAAAATGCATACATAAAATAAATAAATAAATAACAGGCGCGACAATCCAGCATTGGACTAAGGCCGCAGGATGTGTTAGTGACATCCTATTTCCAAGATCTTATCTGCTTTTTGTTGAGGTAATGAGATCAGCATCACGCTCAGCAGTGTTATTTATCCCCATAAATGGGTACTCGTTTAACATCTGAGTGAGATCATAGTCCGTCACAAGCTCGTGAGTTCGAAAAACACCATGGAACACGGTGAGATTCGAACTCATGAGCCTGTGCACCGAAGGTGCGCGCACTAACCGCTAGACCAGCCAGACTACAAAATGCATACATACTGTCGTGGAATGTGTGGTAAATGCTGGGGAATTCCATAAACTAAAATCCGAGAATGGTTTCACAATTTGTCTCTGCCATTTTATGTGTTATTTTTCGATTCCCCGGTCATTAGATAATTTCCACGATGAACTTGTCGTGGACAGTGAATCGGTTTGACGTTTGCAAAACTCACCACGCCCGACGGAGAATATGCTACAGAGTCGACTCATTTTCACGTTGAAAATGCATTCGGACAAGGGGGAAATTATTTTTTTAGTTATTTTTAAGATGATTTAGGACGTAAAACGCCTTTGTAGCAATTTTCGAAGCTAAAATTTTAAATTCACCACGGTTTTTATGCCGGTTCATTACCGTTTCATTTTCATTCCGCTCGAACTCTATCCGGGGCTTAAGGTTCGATATGAGAACAGGAAAGAGACCGAAAAATCAATTAATTTCCTTTCCCAGCTATCGCAAATACAAAGATTAGGGACCCTCGTGTGCTCTTTGTTGCAAATTTTAACTGGTTATAAACGGCGCCCTTTTATAAAAAGGAATTCCTCGTTATAAAAGAGTAGTTCCAGAAAACCTTCCTGCAACATATCGACTTCTATATTTGCCCGATTTGTTCTTTCGACTGTTTGTGATGGAACAGATGAAACATGTTATCTAAAATGACAACTGTTCGGTTTTAAAACCCAGCCTACAGCTTCCAGCAATTCAAAGAAAGAGTGTAATATCTACCCACTGAGCTACTGAAGCTACACTTTATTCATAATTGTGGTGAAAAAACTCATCAATACAAATTCACCATACTTCACCACACCACTACACATGTAATGCACAGTTTCGCCATTCTTATGTCAAACTGTGCAGTGTCCGGACGAAATATAATTTCTATTGCAATTATAATCGTAGGTAAGGATTCTTATGTCAAACTGTGCAGTGTCCGGACGAAATATAATTTCTATTGCAATTATAATCGTAGCGTTTTAATCAAGGATTCGCAACAGTGGCGACGAGGATGGGATCAAATTGAAGTCGATAATCTTAAAGTCTCAACGTAACCTCAAACCATGGACTCATCCCAGTTCAACTTATTTCTGGATGCGATACGCCAACAGCGAGAAGAGGACAGCAGACGACATGAAGCAAACGAGGCAAGATTGCTGGAAACCATCAGACTCTTACGAAATCAGCCAGCCGCCGTGCAAAATTCAGCCGCGCCTTCATCGACCTTCAAAAATTTGTCGGACTCTATACTCGACTTCACATACGATCCCGAAGTGAACATGACATTCGAAACGTGGTTCCGACGTTATGAGTCAGTATTTACGGTAGAGGCAGCGGAGCTCACCGAAGCAACAAAAGTTCGACTTTTGACAAGCAAGCTCAAGCATACTGATTTCGAGCAGTTTGCAAACGCCATATTGCCCGCAAAAACGCATGAACTGACGTTAGATGAGGCTATAACCAAGTTAAAGTCTATTTTTGGTCATCGACAATCGAAATTTTCAATGCGCAATATGTGTTTTAACATCATTAAGCTGGAATCAGAAGACTTTGCTCAGTACGCGGCCCGTGTAAATAAACACTGTGAACGATTTGATATCAAGAATTGTACAGTGGACGAATTTAAGGCGCAAATCTTTGTGAACGGTCTAAAAAGCCCTCAGGACTCAATTATTCTTGAGAGGTTACTCACAAAACTTGACAGCGAATCAACCCAACTTGCAGCGCTCGCAACCCAAGAAGAAAAAGACAACTTCGTCAGATTCAATCTACAAGACTTAGTGAATGAAGCAGATCGCGTTATAAGTCTCAAGCAGGACAAGACTAGTGTAGCAGCCGCTCCGAAAGCTGAAGTATTCGCAATCAAACAGCGATCATTCATCAGGAAGAGCAACAATACAAAACCCGCATCTCCAGAATCACCGAAGTCTTCTCAACCACCGTCACCATGTATGTTTTGCGGAGGCATCCACTGGCATAGAGATTGCATCTATAAAGACCAGAGCTGTCATGACTGCGGAAGAATAGGCCACAAACCCGGCTACTGCTCCATGCAAAAATCCCGTCCACTGTTTCGACGTCGAAGATCAAACCCGGAACTTGCCCGTCGGGTGAATAAGATTGTGAACAACAATGTTGACGGCTTGCGAAAATACGTCATTCCCGATGTGAATGGATTGTCATTGAAGCTTCAACTTGATACAGGATCCGACATCACGATTGTCTCCCGAGCCAACTGGATCAGACTTGGTCAACCGATGCTAAGCGCCATTGACAAAAAGGCAGATAGCGCATCTGGCGACTCAGTTCCCCTTCTGGGTAGTTTTCCTTGCGTCATTAAGCTGAATGGAAAGGAGGAAATCGGCGAATGCTATGTTTCTTCGCTTTGTTTGAACGTGTTTGGCATTGACTGGATCACAACATTCGATCTATGGGCTATTCCGATAACAACAGTCTGCAACAAAATCGGAACAAACACTAACGACAATTTTTCATCAGAGTCGCATAGTAATGATAACCTTTTATCGGAAATCAAAGCGAAATTCCCTCTCCTCTTCTCCGAAGGTCTCGGTTGCTGTACGAAGGTGAAGGCATCGCTGTCATTGAAGGCTGGAGCAAAACCCGTTTATAGAAATGCTCGCCCAGTTCCACACGCGGCCAGACCATTAATAGCAGCGGAACTTGAACGACTGCAACATCTTGGCGTGATTTCCCCAAGAGAATATTCCGAATCAGCAGCACCAATTGTAGTCGTAAAGAAAAAGGATGGGAAAATACGTATTTGCGCCGACTATTCGACAGGACTGAATAATAATTTAGAGCCTAATAAATATCCGCTTCCAACGCCCGACCAAATTTTCTCAAAGCTGGCAGGTAAGACTGTTTTCAGTACAATTGACTTGTCAGATGCCTTCTTCCAAGTGGCACTAGAAGAACAAGCACGAAACCTAATGACCATTAACACCCACATTGGGCTGTTCAAAGTAAACCGACTTCAACAAGGTGTTAAAACGGCTCCTGGTATTTTCCAACAAATTATTGATACCATGCTTAGTGGCACAAGCACATTTGGATTTATCGACGATATGATTTGTGCTGGTATTGATGAAAAGGACCACAAGAAGCAGCTTTTCGTGACTCTTCAGCGCCTTCAGGATTATGGCTTTAAACTTTGCATTGACAAATGCAAATTCGGAGTCTCTTCAGTTGAATTCTGCGGCCATACAGTCAATAAAAGTGGTATCCGACCTCACCCTGGGAAGCTAGCTTCCATCCAAAACCTTCCGACACCAGCGAATATCCAACAACTGCGATCGTTCCTTGGCTCCGTGAATTATTACGGAAAATTTGTGAGAGGTATGAAGGAACTGCGTGTACCTCTAGACGAGTTGCTGAAGAAAGACACTAAATTCAATTGGACACAGCAGCATAATGATGCCTTCATAAAGCTCAAGACGGTTCTTTCCTCCGACCTTTGTCTCACCCATTTTGATCCCGATAAAAAAATAGTTCTCGCAACAGATGCATCAGAATACGGCATGGGCGCAGTCCTTATGCATGAATTCACTGATGGTACACTTCGTCCGATAATGCATTTTTCATCAACGTTTAACACAGCCGAGAGGAATTATCCTCAAATGCACAAAGAAGCTCGTGCACTTGTCTTTGGGCTAAAAAAGTCACACTATTATATCGCTGGACGTCATTTTACAATTCATATCGACCACAAGCCGCTGCTTGCTATTTTCAATCCAAAGTGCGGCATTCCGATGTATACAGCGGCTCGACTCCAGCGCTATGCTATCGCCGTCCTTTCCTACGATTTCGATATAAAATATGTGAACACGGACAGTTTTGGATATGCAGATGTTATTTCTAGACTCATGAGTAACCACACACAATCAGATGAAGACACCGTCATCGCACCGATTCAGGTTCAAGAAGATGAGGACTCACTCCGCATTCAATGCTTTGCCATCGAATCAGCAAACCAGCTTCCTGTAACGTTCGAAAATATTCAATCATATACTGCGACCTGCCCGACTCTTCGGAAAGTACTCGATTTGGTGGAAACTGATAGCTGGCCTAAAAAGCAAAGTCAAATTAACGATAGCAACGTAGTTAGTTATTTCCAACATCGGCATCAGCTTACAGCTCAGCAAGGATGCATCTTCTTTGGGGAAAGAATACTCATCCCCAATATACACCGACAACAAATTTTAAGCGATTTACATCAGGGTCATCTCGGTGAGTGTCGCATGAAACTGTTAGCCGCTGGAAAAGTGTTTTGGCCAAACATTAACTCCGACATTGAGAGAGTAGTCAAAACTTGCGAGATTTGTGCAACGATTGCAAAGACACCGGTGAAATGCACTCTTCAACCATGGCCGATACCTACAGAGCCTTGGTCAAGAGTTCATGTGGACTATGCGGGTCCTATAGACGGCTATTATTACCTAATAATGGTGGATGCATACAGCAAATGGCCAGAACTGTAGAATTAACTCCGACATTGAGAGAGTAGTCAAAACTTGCGAGATTTGTGCAACGATTGCAAAGACACCGGTGAAATGCACTCTTCAACCATGGCCGATACCTACAGAGCCTTGGTCAAGAGTTCATGTGGACTATGCGGGTCCTATAGACGGCTATTATTACCTAATAATGGTGGATGCATACAGCAAATGGCCAGAAGTTTTTAAAACGAGTACCATAACAACCGCAAAGACAATTGAACTAATATCAACTGCCTTCAGCCAACATGGGTTGTGTGATACCATCGTCTCGGATAACGGACCTCAATTCACCAGCGAAGAATTCCAAATATTCTGTAAAACACTAGACATCATGCATATAAAAACTGCACCATACAGTCCACAATCTAATGGTCAAGCTGAGCGCTTCGTGGATCTCCTCAAAACTGGCTTGAAAAAAGCGTCGGGAAACATAAATCAGAAACTCCAGGAGTTTTTGTTCTGCTATCGCCGAACACCGTCCTACAATTTGGGTTCAAAGTCGCCTTCAGAAGTTCTCAACAGCCGGCCAATGAAAACTCGTCTCGATCGACTCAAACTTAAAGTCCCGACGATGGATACCAGCTACGATAATTAAACGAACAGGCACAGTCAACTACGATGTTCGTATCGAATCGCCGTCTAATCAACGTATTGTTAGAGCTCATGCTAATCAGCTAAAATTCCGGCATACACATAATGAAATCAGTGAGTTATTCGAAGTTCCCGAATGGCCTGAAGTTATCGAACCGACCATTGTTCCCCAATATGTTCCGCAAGCTGTTAGTGTCTGCCATGATGATAATCCAGCAGATGTTGGAAACGAGCCTACATTTGAAGTTCGACGGTCATCCCGATCAACAAAAAACCAACCACCCCGTTGGCATCAAAACTATGAAAAATTTTAAGGGGGGAGGAATGTGGTGAAAAAACTCATCAATACAAATTCACCATACTTCACCACACCACTACACATGTAATGCACAGTTTCGCCATTCTTATGTCAAACTGTGCAGTGTCCGGACGAAATATAATTTCTATTGCAATTATAATCGTAGGTAAGGATTCTTATGTCAAACTGTGCAGTGTCCGGACGAAATATAATTTCTATTGCAATTATAATCGTAGCGTTTTAATCAAGGATTCGCAACAATAATTGTCAGCGTTATTTTGATTTTTTAAAAACTTAAGGAATAACAAAATTTATAAAAATCCATCAATATTCCAGCGGCTTCTTCTGCTATCTGTTCTCATAACTCGAACTTTTGTGTTTCAGACATTGTCCGTTATATGGTAGATAGTAAGGTAATTGTCGCTAGTGTTGATAAAAAAAAGAAATTCTTTAGAGAGCTGATACTGATACCCTTCGCTCGTAGAGTGAAAGGGTATATTATCATCAGTATGACGAGCTGACCCGATTGGACGATGTCCGTCTGTTGTGACACGTTTTACTTGGTCAGTTTAAAAGCTATCGGGCTGAAATTTTGCACACATACTTCTTTTCATTGCAAGCAGTTTGTAAGTTTGAATTGCTAACATCGGGGCTGACATACAAACCCAACCCCCCTAATTTGGGTTTTCTAGGAAAACTTTTTTATTTCCGCACCAATTTCAGCCAAACTCTACACAAATGTGGAAATGTGATTCTATTGAAGCCACAAAAGATATGTAAGAATGTATGGAATCGGACGGGGGTCATGGGGCTTCCATACAAACCCAATTCCCCAAATTAGATTCTTCTGAGAAAAAACTTTTTATTTCTGCACCAATTTCAACCAAACCTCATAAAAATGTATTTCTATTGATGCCACAAAACATATGTAACAATGGAAGGAAAGGGGCCAGGGGGTCATGAGGCTGCCCTACAAACCCAACCCCCCTTTTTGGTTCTTCTAAGAAAATGTTTTTTACACCAATTTCGCAAAACCTGGTATTTATATGTCTGAATCGAAACAACAAAATCATAAATGCAATCGTACTGCTGGACCATGCTCCCTTCCTGCTTCCCCAATAAAGTTTTCTAAGACAAGGGTTTTTAATTGCCTACTTATTCCAACCAAACCTCACAAATTTTATTTTTTCGCCGCCATGGAACTTACGTGGAAACGGAAGGAGAAGAAGGGGGCGTTAACCACAAGTCATAGGTACACCCGAAAAAAAAACTTTTAGCCCGAGGAGAGTGAAGGGCCGCGCCCGAAATTAGCCTCAGCTTACTTCTATTTATATAGAAATTCTATTACACTTTTGTTTTCATTCCAAAGAAATCGTATAGACAGAAGAAACAAGAAAATTATACGTTAAGATGCTCTAAACGCAAAAAAATGCATAATAATAGACATAAAATAGTTGGAATAGTACTTATTGGAGTTTCAAAATAAATCAACCCAGTCAAAAAAAAAACAAATATAAAAAATTAGGACCGTAAGATCAATTAATATAACATACATAAATAATTCCAAACATTACTTGCATTCTTCTGTTGTTGCTTTTTTCATCGCAATGCCCTTTTTCACATTTCTTACAATAAAACTCGCACTATTTTCTAAAAAGAATTTTTTTCACTGTAAGTTGACACCATATGTCAAAATGAAACGAATATGAACGACTCACGACGATTCCTAATAAAAAGTTGATGCCTAGTCCAAAAAGATACCAAACTGTTCTGATCTGCATTACTTTTGAACTAGTCGCGGAAGTAGTTACATTGGAAATAGTTTTAAAACTACTTATTTTCTAGACCAGTTGTCATTTTTCCTACAGGGTCCTGATGTCTCAATGCCCCAATATCCCGATGTCCCAGTGGCCCAATGTCCCCACGTCCCAGTTTCCTCAGTGTGTCTAATATCCTAATGTCCAAATGTAAAAATGTCCCATTGTCCCAATTTCTCAATGTTCCAATGTCCTAATGTCCCAATGTTCCATCGTCCTAATATCGCAGTGCCCCAATGTTTCAATATCCCGGTGTCCCATTGTCCCAATATCCCGATGTCTCAGTGGCCCAATATCCCTATGTGCCAGTGTCCCAATGTTCCAATATCCCAATGTGCCAACATCCCAATGTCCCAATCTCACAATATCCCGATGTCTCAGTGGCCCAATGTTCCTATGTACCAGTTTCCCAAAGTCCCAATGTCCGATTGTCTTAATGTCCCAATATCCTAATATCCCAGTGCCCCAATATCCCAGTCTCCCAGTGTCCTAATATCCCAATGTACCAATATCCCAATGTTCCAATGTCTCATTGTCCCAATATCCCGATGTCCCAATGCCCCGATGTCCCCACATCCCAGTTTCCCCAGTGTGCCTGTCTTAATGTCCTAATGTCCCATGACCCCAATGTCCCAATTTCCTAATATCCCACTGTCCCAATATCCTAGTCTCCCAGTGTGCCAATGTCGCAGTGTCCCAAAGTAGCAGTGTGTTTAAAAAATTGTCAATGCAATGAGCCGAAAGACGCAATTGTTGGAAATCTTTTGTTAACTTTATCTATTAATTTCCCGTTATTCCATCCATTTATCTAAATAGAAGACATTGATTCTTTGGAAGGACCATCAGAGGATCATTCATTCCAAATTTCATAAAAATCCCATCACGGAAAGAAACAGAAGCAAGTCTTTCTGCAACTGTAGACTCCAATCTAAAATTGGGTTACTCGCTTAAGTCTGTATGGGTGAAAAAATCACCGTTTATTGCATATATCGTACCGGTTATTGTGCCGATTGAAGATTTTTTTTGGAAAGGCTCTAGAACAGGATATGTGGAATATTTTGGTAAACAAAATTTTTTGGGGGATGTTGCCTGGAAGGCTGTAGCCCTGTCAAAGAAAAAAGCAAATTGTCTCCGGTAATCATAGACTTGTTCGCTTTCGCTTTGTTTTTCCTTTGGCGGGCGATACGCTCTCGCGTCTCTTGATTAGAGTCAATCATTTTAAAATTTCCTAAGACATTTTGACGTAAATATCATCGAAATCGCAATCTAAAACAAAGGGTACATAATGCGAATAAAATATTCTTGGTTCGAACTAGAATATAGCGATATTCTGGTGTCCCCAAATGCCAAAAAATATTTAAAACCATTTCAATGACTTCTTCTAATCGGTCCCTATCGTTTGAAACCCTTACCTATCCACAACCAATTTTCCAAAAATGTTCTTTTCAGGAGAGAAGATCCTTTCCGAAGATTTAAAAAATGTGCAATTAGTATTTCGGGGCACTTGTCTCACCAAGTGTTGTATTTTCATATCCATATTGATCATATTGGACTTCTTTTGCAAAAAAGGACCTTTCGTCCGTATGGGTATTCCCTGGGATTAGTATGCACTTTAGACATTAAGTGTCCTGCTGATAGATTACTACTTGTGTTTTATTAAAATCAGCACACGAAGAGAATCAAAGCAAACAATTGCAAGGAATTGCATCATTATCAATCATGTAAAGATATTGATTAATGATTTACTGTTATTTCAGTTACTGGTCACCAATGCAATCTCTGAATCATTTTTGTGGCCACCAATGGATCATGTATATGAACAATCATAAAATATAGCAAAGAAAGTGCTGAAAATATGCTCGAACTTGTCGAAAAATTAATTTACATTTACTGTTACATTACCCGCTAATTACATTTTCGGTAACAGTATCCAAATCAGGATCATCGAAAGTATATAGATATGTACCAAGTTTCATAAAAATCAGATCACGACAAATCAATTAAACACAATGCACCGACTTGATTTCTTTATCGGCCGTTTACTCGCTTGTTTGTTTTTATCAGATAGCCCCCTTTTAACTTTCCCGGTCATATACATATATATACGTATACATATATATATATACATATATATATGTATACGTATATATATTTCATTCGATATATCGGTCCATTATTTCCAATCAAATGCTAAGAAAATTATAAAAGACGGCACTCGATATTTCGAATTTTCTTTTAGGTAGGCTCCATAATTCGAAAACTTGATACCTCGGCCTAATTTTATCACATCTTTTAACACTACCTAATCAACTCAGATTTGATTCTAGGAAATTCAAACGGGTTTTATTTCCTTTGTAATAGTAAGAACTATGTATTAGTGACTTACGAACGTGTTTCTAAATAGATTTAATTGAGATATTTACGGAGAATTTAGAATGAAATGATTTTTACGCTTGAAAATTCCCTATTTCTTTCAATCTTTTTCCCAAATCTGCAGACTAATATCGGGGTAAAATCTACCAATAAAGTGCCAAATATTTTCACAAAGAAATTTGAATCTGAAAATTCTATCAAACTTTATGCACGGATACGCAATGAAAGAAGCAGAAGAAAATAAGGGAAAAACATGTTTGTACTAATACCACCTCAAAATATGTCTACTTAAAAACGCTTCCAGTATATCTACAAAAACGATTTTAACGCTTTTATTGTTTATAAAGGGCTGTAAAGAATGGGTAGAATGATTCTACCGATAAAAATTTCACTTTTTCTAAAAAATAAAAAAAATTTCTCAGTAGGTCCAGCCAGACCTATTGGGTATAGAATATGCATATTGAAGTAGGTGCCGACAGAAGGGTTAAGATGTTTCCACACTGACTTCAAATTGCTACTTGCCAAAAAAACGGGCATCGCGAGCTGCCTAGCTACCAAATGGAGTCTGAAAATTACATAAACAAACTTTCATTTTTGAGGGGTTTTTCTAATTTCATTATCAAAATCGGACTCTGCGCGTTTAAAATATTATCAGGCTATTTAAGAACTATACAATTTCGCAAAAAACGGCCAAAAATCGCAAAATGGTCACTTTAAATACGACAAGCTTTTGTCAAAGTATCAGCTGACAGATGATGAATTTGTCATATTGAATATCAAAACTAGAAGGCCAACGGAATTACAGTCAGTGTAGATCCGATGACAACTGCCAGTTGGTATCGCGTGCTGCCAATAGCAGCCAGTGTGAATTCAGGTTTACATACATATTTCGTAAAAAGAAAGGCATAAACAATATATCGACCGATATAACGATGTATCGATATATTTCATCGATATATCGACAAAAAATATCGGAAGCTTGCGATACTATCGATATGAAAATATCGATATTTTTTCTTTCGATACGCATCGCTATGATCATCATCAATGTGGCACGATAGCCCGACGTCGGGCCTTGGCCGCCTGAATCGTTGACCTCCAATTGTCGCGGTTACGTGACCTTGTCCTCCAGTTTCGGAAGCCCAGCAGCTGGTGGGCGTCTTCACCTACGGAGTTCTCCCAGCGAGCTCTCGGTCGTCCACGCAACCTCGCTCCGTCAATTCGTTGTGCGTTCATAACTTTCTTTGGCATGCGATTATCGTCCATCCGTTGTACATGCCCCGCCCATTGCAGACGTTGAAGCTTCACGATTTTCGATACTTCCAGCTCATCGTACAATTGATACAACTCATGGTTGTATCGGATACGCCATTGGTCTCGCTCGCGAACGGCCCCGAAAATTCGCCGAAGGACCTTTCGTTCGAATCGGTCTAGCAAAATTTCGGAGGCTTGGGTAAGGGTCCATGTTTCGCAGCCATAACATAGCACGGGTCGGATGATCGTTTTGTACACGCGGAGCTTCGTGTTCCTGTGCGCAAGTTTCGAATTAATTATAGGGAGGACCGAGAAATATGTCTTATTGGCTAGTTGTATCCGTCGCTTAATTTCGTCGGTTTCGTTGGCGTCCTTTGATAAGTTACAACCCAGATACTTGAAGTTGTCTACATACTCGATATTAAGGTCCCCCACTGTGATGCTTGAATTTGCTGGCGTCCTTGTTTTCGATTGCATCATGGCCTTTGTTTTGCTTTCGTTGATATGTAGTCCAACTTCCTTTGCGGCGTTATTGAGGTTATGCAGGAGGCTTTCTGCATCACCCAACCTTCGAGACATGATGTTGATATCGTCGGCGTACGCTACTAATTGAGTCGACTTGATGAGTAGCGTTCCGCTGCTGTCCATATTCATGGCTCGAATTACATACTCCAAAGCCAGGTTGAAGAGCGTCGGCGCCAGCCCGTCGCCCTGCTTGAGTCCAGTACGAGTTTCAAATAGGTCAGTGAGTCGGTTCTGCACTTTGACCTGCGAGACGGTATTAGTCATCGTCATCCTTGTGAGTCGCACTAACTTTGCCGGTATACCAAAATTCAGCATAATGTTGTACAGTACACTTCGGTCGATACTGTCGTATGCCTGCTTGAAGTCGACAAAGATTTGGTATACGTCGATGTTGTATTCCCAGCACTTTTGGAGTAGTAGCTTCACTGTGTAAAGCTGATCGGTCGTTGAACGACCAGGTCTGAAGCCGCCTTGATACTCGCCAATGATTTGTTCTGCGTACGGATTGATTCTCTTTTCAAGAATTTTTGATAAAATCTTATAGGCCGTACAAACTAATGATATGCCCCTGTAATTCTCACACTTCAGCTTGTCACCCTTTTTGTGGATTGGGCAGATTATGCTTTTGCGCCAATCTTCGGGGATTACCTCGTCGTTCCATATTTTCAGCAGTAGCACATGTACAGCGTTGGTCAGGCACGTTCGCTATGATGCACTATGTAAATACACAACACCCGAGAATCTTAGGGTTAGCCACAGTACGAACAGATTGTTGCCAATACATACATCACCGGCCCACCGACACTCCCCCACCAGGTGGTAAGAAATATTGCAAAAGATTTAGAAGCAGACATGATGAGGTTTCGGCTTTCGAAAAATACCTGTAATCGCGCTAAATAATGATGAATAATACGAGGGTGGTTCAAATATGATCGAGACAAACGCTGTATAGGGCGCGCATGTATGTTTTGAAGGTCGTGGCTTGAGTATATGATAGCGTGGTACCTTACGAGCAGAGTGGCATCGTTTTCGTCGCGAAAGGATATTTTACGCTCGTGCTACGACCATGAGTGAACATAAAGTGCCGACCGCCATTGCGCAACGTATTGTCATTCATTTTTTAGTTAGGGAAGGCGTTAAGAATACGGAAATTTTTCTGCGTTTGCACAATCCAATCGGTAGTGAGTGCCTGAGTAGGACTGCTGTGTTTAAATTGGCAAAAGCGGTCAAGGATGGTCGTGAAACCGTCGAGAATGAGCCGCAGGATTGTCGACCGCCAACCAGCATCACACCGGACAACATTCGCCGCGTAGAACAACTCATTTCGAAGGACCGTTGGATGAATGTTCGAGACAATTCGGCTGAACTCCGCTCTATCATTGGTAGTGTAGAGTCTCTCATCCACGAACACCTTCAATATCGCAAATTAACGGTGCGATGGATTCTCAAACTGTTGAACTTCTCCAGGATTTCGCGCGTCCTCATACCGCGCGTCTTACGCTCGATACAATATCGGAATTGGGGTGGGAGGTACTGAAGCACTCCCCCTACAGTCCGGATTTATTACCCTGCGATTACCATATGTTTGGACCTCTGAAAGAAGCCCTCAGAGGTCAAACAATCCAACACCGACGATGAGGCAGAGCAGTTTGTGCGCACATGGATGTCCGAGTTGTCCAAGGAATTTTTCGATATAGGCCTCAAAAAGCTTCCGGAGAGGTGGAAAATATGTGTAACTAGTGAGGGGGAGTACCTAGAAAAACTGTAAATTTTTTGAATTTTTTTCTATAATAAATAAATGTGTCAGAGCATTTGAACCGCCCTCGTAATTAGGAGGTGCATTATTATCTTTATCCTCTCCAGTGGACAGAATCGTCCGCATAGGACATCACTTCGATTTCTTATGATGGTGTAAGAAGGCCGGGCATGTAGATGCTGAACAGGGTGGGAAGAGTTCTCCATCTGCTGGAACTCCTCATTTGATTTTTCTCAGCCTGCAACATTTGCACCGAAACTCAGTGAAGGAATGTCGACCAACTAGATAGTTGGCAATCCAACGAATTTCTTGTGCAGGAACATGCATATTTAACAGGTTGGCGAGAAGCATTTGACCTTATCAAACGCATTTGTTAGGTCAAATGCGGCGACTCGGCGAGTCTTCTTTGAGAGAACAGAATTCTGAGGCGCTTAGAGATTCGGGGATAGCTATACCCCTAACATCGTTGTGTAGGTCTGAACGTCAGAGCTCACGGTGGGCATTAAAGTCACCACGAATGATCCTGTGCTCTTCGGAAAGGAGAGGACCAATATCGAAACGATAGCCAGAAGGGCAACTAGAATGAGGTGGAATATAAGTATTAAAATTGAGAACAGCCGCGACGAGATGTAATGCTCCCAGTAGGACGAAAAAACACATACCCAGCAAAATTTCCGTAAGGTATATGAAGAAGTAAGACTTAGAAAAGGCTTACTTAGTACTGAACTGTAAGCATTCAGTAAGCTGAAATAGCTTTGCGTGATTAGATCTTATTCATATCATTATATAAGACTTACTTCTTAGCAAAATGTAAGACAACATTTCAAACTCAATTCGCACACACTATTTGAAAGCTCATCTTGAATCCACACATATACACAAACAAACACAACCTTCCTGTATCGAATCTTCAAGGCTCTTGTGGCAACTCTTAGCGGTTTTTGTGTAGAAACGGTCCGCCCCGAAGAAGCTGGAATTGCCGTAAAGCAAGGTTGTCGTAGGACCACATTAGGCTTTTCGGTTTATCCTTCGAAACTAAAATCTTTCCCTTGGGCAGACCCTAGGGTTAGGGGCGTAAAAAGCACAGAGAATTGACTAGCTAAGGTCTAAAACAGAACAGAAACTGCAGGCGAGTTAGTTCCAATCAAGAGTAAAAGTCAAAACATGTGCACTTGACGTTTATCGCTAAAGAGTGATCAGGTATTTCTCGAATGTCCTTTCCTAAAATTGGCTTTAAAATATTTAACACCTTTTCTTACGATATTTTTCGGGCGACAATATAAATTTTAATTTAAAATAAATTTATGAATTGTTGTTGTTTTAATAAAAAATAAAAATTTATTTATTATAAAACTAATTTATTTTATATTTTTTTGTTATTATTTTTTCAGGTAAGGTTGCAAAAATAGACTGAATAATTCACACTAGGTATGTAGGTAGGTTTAGTGATGATTTTGGCTGTATGCTTGGTTTAATAATAAATTAATTTACAACCCGACATGAACCTCGGAATAAATCGATTACTACCGTTCTTTGTCTGATATGTTTTAGATCTATACTGGCTATATAAATCCAGATTTGTAACCCTGAGGGCACTTTACTCACTTTTGCCAAGCGAAAAAGGACAATTTTTTCTACCTTTTTTATATTTTTAGATCTTTTAAAATAGTTGTTTCTGAAGAGAATGGTATTCGACATTTTTTAGTGGATAAAATGAGGCCATGTAGATTAAATATGTAGTTACTAAGATAGATATCTCCGAAATGGGGGCTTTTTGTACAAAAATTGTGAATATATTTTTTTTTATGATCCACGTTAAGTACTGACGCCCTTAACATTAAGTCTGTCAAATAGATTTTATTGGCAATTTAATGATCTTTAATTTGACATTCACCGTTAGAATAAAGGAGAAAGGATATTCTTATGAATAAAACCATATCAATCATTTCCTGAGCTACACTTTTCCCAAACATTGATAACTGCCGATACCACGACGGAAACATATCTTATGTGCAGGCGTGCCACGGCTTAACTGTAAGAATTATACATATATCGAAAAATAGAATTACCATATTTCCGGTTTCAATAAGGTACTCAACTCAACTACATTTTTTTCACCATTTTCTACAACAAGACCGAAATGAAAATGTCACGTATGTCAGTTCGTGTAACCAAAAGGGATAATATCAAAAGCAACTACACCCAAGGCAGCTTGTCCATAGTCCGGATCACCGAAAAGCTCGAAGACCGACAAATGGATTGGTATTGCCATGTTCAAAGGCTAGCCCTGTGGCATGGGTTACGAATGATCCCACCGCTTTTCCCGGCGTGTCTCGTAGAAGGCAACAAAAGAGGGACAAGAGAGATGAGAACTCTTACAGTGACAAAAAATCCCTAATCCAAGGTGGATCAGCATGCGCCGATGGATGCATGGTCAAGAGGGTGCTTGGCCCTAGTATGCGAAGGTAGCAGGCAACCATTACATCTTAAGCCTGAGGCACATTTTAACATCAACGAGATCTCCCATAGATTAGTGTGTGTGTGTATGGGTTGCCGTGTCTGGAGATAGCCGGCGGATGTAAAAGAAAAGTCCATAAATTTACTTCTTACCACACACTAGTGCCAAAACACAATCTTTCTCCAAAAGGTGTAAAAGAATGGAAGGCCTTATGGAAATTCACGCAAATATAAGCACTACCCCGCCGGGCACTACTTCTGCTATGCGGTCGAGTGATCCCGGGGCGAACTAAGTTCGCGCCAGAGCTCGACGGTTTCCGGGGCGAGCACTATAAGGCAGTCCAACTACACTGTGGAGAAGCTTACAAATTCCAAGAAGTACAAATTGTACTACTATGGAATCACAAATCAAAGAAACGGAGTTGGTATTATTCTGGAATCGTCTTTGCTTGGCAGCATAATAAGTGTCGCGAAGAGAAGTGATCGCTTGATCAGCATCAAATTGGTTATCTGCGGAAGGGTGTGGAACGTAATAAGTGCCTACGCTCCCCAAGTGGGACTGCCACCAGAAGAAAAAGAGGCCTTTTGGAACGACGTTGACACCCTGATTCAGACCATTCCAGATACCGAATTGGTGTTCTTGGGAGGAGATCTAAATGGCCATGTGGGTGAATCAAATTATGATTACGAGGATTGCCATGGTGGAAAGGCTAGCCCTTCAACGGTCAGAAATGACGAAGGTGAAGCTATTCTGACCATGTGCAGATCGCACGGTTTGGTCATCCTAAATACATGGTTTGTGAAAAACGAGAGACACCTGATCACCTACAGTAGTGGACACGGAGATAGGAAACATAAAACGCAGATCGATTACCACCTCTGCTTCGATTTTATGAGAAGGTGGGTAAAAGACTGCAAGGTGATCTTGGGTGAATCAGTAGTTAGCCAACATCGTTTGCTCCTGTCAGAATTTATTTTGAAAGTAGGAGGAGCAAGAAATAGAAGAACTCCCAAGCCTGTCGAAAAAATCAAGTGGCACAATCTCACAAACGACAGCTTTGAACCTGTAGTAACTCTATTCATTGATAAAATGACGGAGTGGTTTCAAAACAACACAAACTGCACCGAGCGCAGTCCAACACAAATGTGGAATAGTTTCGCTGACATGTCAGTAGGTGAGGCGGAAAGGGCACTTGGAGTTTCGAAAGGTCCACTCCACACGAAGAAAGAAACATGGTGGTGGAACACCGAAACTAAGGAAGCAGTGCAAGCCAAATCGAACGCATTTAAGGCATGGACGAAATGTGAGTCAAGCAGTGAAACCGAACGGGTTCAACTTCGCGAAAATTATATGCAATGCCGAAAAAACGTAAAGCGCTTGGTAGCTCAAGCAAAGGCGAAGGCAGCTGAGAAATTCTACCAAGAATTAGAAACTCAGACTGCGAACGAAGGACCGTCTTTGCGCGAGAGACCTAAGCACGACGCCAGGATATTTAGGGTCGCAGCCCAAAGGAGAAGGAACGCTCGGGAAATACAGGCGCCAAAGTACGTGGAGGACTCGCAAGGAATGTTGCTGATTGACGATACGGCGATTTGTAGCAGGATGCGAGAGTATTTTGACGAACTTCTAAATGAAGAATTTCCTTCTTCTTCTTGTAGCGGTGCAGAAAGGTGTGTAACCTCTGTGCATCTATGTGGGTACGATTTATGGTTCGTAAATGTTTGTGTCCGTGAGGTCTAAGGACAAAAACATACCTGCTGCGATAGGGTTTTCCCACAGCGATATAGGGGTAAGATCAGTGGGCGCAGCGGGGCATTGAAACAAGTGACCCACATCATGAGGAGTACCATTGCAGTTTGGACAGATGTTTTGGATGTCCGGGTTTATGCGAGAAAGGTACGAATTAAGGCGTGAACAAAAGCCCGACCGAAGTTGAGTTAGTGTTACTCTAGTGGCTCTCGGGAGCCTAATCTCCTCAGGCGAAATTGGTGGTGGGCGCTCTGAGAGGACTCTATTCGCACCTAAACTCGCGATTGACCGATTCACTTCTTCAGTGTGGATCGCTGCAATGGCGGCTCGGTATGTAACTTCATCGTAAGGGTCCCGTTTGTATCCCTGAACCTCTCTCTCAAGGTCTCGTAAACCACGCCTGACATGTCGTGGTGGAGGAATTCGGTCCATGAGATGATTATTGGGATGATCCTCACGGTAGCAACCAACAAGATACTGTTTTAAGAGTAGGAGATTGTGATCACGTATTGGCATCAATTTTGTCTCCTGATGTAAGTGATCCTGGGCAGACATCAGAAGGCAACCTGTCGCGATGCGTAGAGCGGCATTTTGGCAGACCTGAACTTTGGACCAGTTTGTGTCACATAGACTATGTGTCCAAACTGGGGCTGCATAATCAGCGGCCGCTCGACCCACCGCTTTATAAGTAGCTAGCATGGTTTCTTTATCTTTGCCCCAGGTGCTACCAGCTAGAGCTTTTAGGATGTTCTTCCTACTGCCTATTTTTTCACAGACTGAAGCTGCATGATTCGCAGACGTCATCATGTTCTCTAGGTGAAGCCCGAGAATTTTCGGGTTTTTAACAGTAGGAACAGAATTGTTGCCAATACGTATATCCATCTCCCATCTGATGTCCTCCCACCAAGTGGTTAGAAAAGTCGCAGAGGATTTGGACGCAGAGATGGTGAGGTTTCGGCTTTGGAAAAATGCCTGTAATCGTCCTAGATAGCGATTAATTCGGAGGCGCATTTCATCCTTATCATTCCACGTGGCGAGTACGGTGCAATCGTCAGCATAGGAAATCACCTCGATTCCTTCAGGTGGTGTGGGAAGGCCGGACATGTAGATGTTGAACAGAGTGGGGGAGAGTACCCCTCCCTGTGGAACACCTAATTTGATTTTCCTAAGCTTAGAACGTTTGCCTCGAAACTCGGTGAAGGAGTGCCGACCAGCTAGATAATTGGCAATCCAACGGATCTCTTGTGCGGGAAGATGCATCTTCAACAGGTTTGCTTGGAGCATTGAATGATTGACCTTATCGAATGCACTTGATAGGTCTATTGTCACCAGAATAGTTCTGTGACAACGACTGCGTTGATTTAGCCCATCACGAATGCGTGTAGTGATCGCATCGAGGGCAGTGGTGGTACTATGCATCTTCCTGAAGCCATGTTGGTGAGGTTCTAGCTTCGCATGTGCAACAAGAGTGGGGTGAATAAGGGCCTCCAGCGTCTTTGCGACAGGAGAAAGTATCGTAATGGGGCGGTAGGATTCCCCGAGATTTGCGCTCTTCCCTGGCTTGAGACAGGGAACAATTCGACCTGTTTTCCAGATTTCAGGGATGGCAAGCGTGGACATCGACAAGTTAAAGGCGGCCGTGAGATACTCAATGGCTGGAAGGTCGAGATGTTTCAACATGGTCATCGAAATGCCATCTGGTCCGAGGGCCTTGGAGTTTTTAGCATTCTCGATGACTTTTTTAACCTGGTCCGCGGTAAAAGATGGTATGGTGTCAACATTCCGGCTGCGAATCCGTCTTCTAATTTTGCGGTTGAGGCCGTCAGACTTGGGATGTTCAATAAATTGTTTATTGAACAGGCTAGCACACTGAAGAGGATCGCAGGTTTTAGTGTTGCCAAATTCAATGGCGTTGTTGCCCTTTTCTTTCCGAGGATTGGAAAGAGCGCGGACGGGAGACCATAATTTGCTGACACCTTCATTGAGATTACATTCATCGAGGTGCTGATTCCATTTCGCCCTCCTATAGTCTTTAACTTGTCGGTCAATTTCGGAGTTAAGCTCCTAAATTCTGGGATCATCAGGGTGAGCGCTTCTGATCTGATCAAGTTCATCGGCTAATCTGGCGGCACTAGTGGGGAAGTTAGGCCGAACTTTCGGGATACGTCCTGCCGGAATAAATCGTGCCGCGGCTGTGGTCATGACGTTCCTAATATTTTTCTCGGCCTCATGAATGCTGGTAGGTGATGTTAGCTCGATGAACTTCGCCGAAGAGTAAGCTTTGAAACCATCCCAATCGGCTTTCTTGTGATTGACAAACGTTCGCTTCTCAGACTTAGTCATGTTCGCTGGTTTGTCAATTTTTATAATGACTGGGAGGTGATCTGATCTAAGGGTGGTACGTACTTCCCATCGGGAAGCAGCAATTAGGCTGGCACTGACAATAGTTATGTCAGGAGAACTACTGCAAGTGCCCACGACTCTAGTCGGCGAGTCTTCATTAAGTGAACAGAATTCTGAGGCGTCAAGTGATTCGGCGATAGTTATACCCCTGGCATTGTTGTTGAGGTCCGAGTGTCAGAGCTCATGGTGCGCATTAAAGTCGCCAAGGATGACCCTGTGCTCTCCGGAAAGGAGAGGACCAATATCGAAACGATAGCCAGAAGGGCAACTACAATGAGGTGGTCCATATATATTAAAAATTTCGATATTAGTACTCCGTGATGGAACTGAGATGGCTTGAATTTCCGCCGTACCGTCAGCAACTACATCTAATACACAGTAATGTACGGACTTGTGTATTAGGAAGGCAAGTCCACCTCCAGGGTGAGAATCATCCGTGGCGGCCGGTCTATCTTTCCGCAGTATAACATATTCGCTATGGACGCTTAGAGACGAGTTTGCGTGAAGCAACGTCTCTTGGATGGCGGCGATGAGAATTCTGTTGGAACTCAAGAAGTGTGTGAACTCAGCGATTTTTCGGTGAATGCCATTACAGTTAAACTGTAATATAGATAGTGCAGTGAAAACTGCTGGAGGAGGAGGGCCAGGCGTAAGACTGGGTCTGGCATTCCTTATCATATTGTTTGGCGGTGTAGGGGGCAGTGGTGAAGAAGGTGGGCTGGGAGCAGCCCTGGTTTGCCCGGAATTCATACAACCTAGCGCAACATATGCTAAGGGGTCAACACTCCTTCGTCTCCACTCCACCTCTTCGTAACCCTGAACACCTAAAGTGAACCCATTCCCTGCAGCAATTACACTGCACTGATCTGGCATTCGAACCGATACGTTGGTTGCAGACACTACAAATCCATACCTCTGGGCCTGGATTTGTTTCAACACCGGCGCGAATTAGTAAAATTGAGAGCAGCCGCGCCGAGATGTAATGCTACCAATATGACGAAAAAACACATATATCGTACCCACACATATACACAGACAAACACAACCTTCCTGCATCGAACCTTCAGGGCTCCTGCCGGGGCTCTTGCCAGGAAGGCATATTGGCAGCTTTTGGCCGTTTTGCAATACAAAATGGGTGTGGTCCGCCCCGTAGAGGCAGTTGCCGTAAGACCACAAGAATTTCCTCGAGCAGCTTTTCGAGGTGTTGAACCGAATACCACAAATATTGAAGATATCTCAGAGGAAGAGATGATGGAGGCAATACATCAGATGAAACGCGGAAAGGCAGTCGGACCGGACAAAATCCTCGCGGAATTTTGGTTGGAAATGGAAAATGTCGGGCTTAGTTGGCTCACAGTTCTCTTCAACAAAATCAAAGGTGGGCAACCGATGCCTGATGCTTTCAGGGAAAGTTTTCTTCTTCCTTTCTATAAGAACAACGGAGACTCACGCAAACTCAACAACTATAGAGCTATAAAGTTAACACCTCATACACTGAAGATCTACGAGCGAGTTGTCTGCAACCGATTGAGAAAGATTGTGCGGTTGAATGACAATCAATGCGGCTTTGTTGAAGGTCGATGCGATTCAGTGCATTCGTATTGCGATGGAAAAGTATAGAGCAGCACGAAATGACTTGCACTTTGTATTCATCGATTTGGAAAAGGCATTCGATAGAGTACCTCGTGATCTGATATGGTTGGCCTTGAGAGCACTTAATGTCCCTGAGGCATACGTCAGGATGATACGAGACATGTATGATGGAGCTACGACTAAGGTTAGATGCACAGCCGGTGAATCAGAAGAATTTCCGGTGAATGTCGGATTACACCAGGGCAGTGTATTGAGTCCGTTGCTCTTCAACATCATCATGTGCTACTTATTAACACGTACACTTACGGTCAAAAGTATCGACTCGACCTAATAGCGCGTGTATTTGTACGTGTTTTTTGGAAAGTATGATAGTTATTCATAAAAGTCGTATGTCGTTTAAAAGTTCGAAACCTTAGCTACCTGTTGGTACCCTTTTTATCAACATTTGCTTTGCACTTTTTAAATTATTGCCACATGTAACAAAAAACCCAGAAAAATTGAAGTTTCAGGTAAAGGTCAGGTCAGGTAAACTACCCCTATAAAAGCGCCCGTAATCGGTTTCTCATTATCAGTTGCATCAGGAAAGTTAGGTAACTTACATCTGAAGTAATTTCAGTCACTGTTTGGTCATCAATGGATACGACGCCAGAACAGGCGGCACAAGTTGTAGCCCTATTGTCGGAAAATCATAGTCAGCGAACCGTCGCTCGCCGTCTTGGAATGAGTCAGTCTGCTGTCTCGCGAGTTAGCAGGAGATTTCGAGAGACTGGTAGCTTTAATTCGAGACCAAGAACGGGCCGCCCTCGATCCACTTCAGAGAGAGACGACCGTTTCATTGTAACAAGTACGTTACGAAATCGTTTCCTCACGGGTGTTGCTGCGCAGCGGAACCTGAGGCGTGTTCGCGGAGTAGCTGTTAGTGTCTGCACAGTAAGGAGACGATTAAGGGAAGCGAATATCACTCCAGGGGCCCCAAATTGACTGCACGACACCGACAAGCGCGCCTCTTATTTGCTCGTAATCATCTTACTTGGAGCGATACGGAATGGAGCTCAGTATTGTTCACTGACGAGTCGAGAATGTGTCTGCATGGCAGTGACAGAAGATGTCGAGTCAACTGAGCGATTTGCGCAGTGCTGTTTCACTGAAACGGTTGCATACGGCGGCGGTTCCTGTATGATGTGGGCTGGCATTTCATTGGAGGGAAAAACGGATCTCGTATTCGTGCCCGCAGAAGGCCGAGGAGGAGGGCTGACAGCTGAGCGATACGTTACCGATGTTCTCCGTGTCCACGTTGTGCCCTATGCAGCATTTATTGGCGAGAACTTTACTTTGATGCACGACAATGCCCGGTGTCATGCGTCGCGCCTCACTCGGCAGTTCTTGAATGAAGCCAATATGTCGTCACTTAACTGGCCTGCGCGCAGTCCCGACATCAATCCCATTGAACACTTATGGGACGAACTCAAGAGAAGAGTCCGAGCCAGAAATCCAGTCCCTTCGTCCACTGAAGAATTGAAGGCAGCCCTATTAGAGGAGTGGAACGGTATTCCTCAAGATACCATCAGCAACTTGATCAAATCAATGCAGAATCGACTGGAAGCTGTCATTAGGGCAAGAGGAGGAAATACCAAATACTAAAATAATAAATACTTAACTTATTTTCCAACAGTTTTTGTTTTATTTGCAAAAAACCTCATTTTCGCTACGTTTTCGTTCAAAGAGCATCAATTTTAAAAGTGCTCACCAAATATTGGTTAAAATGGTACCAACGTAAAGCTGAGGCCTTAAGCTTTTCAATGACATACGATTTTTATGGATAACTGCTATACTTTTCGAAAAACACGTACAAATACACGCGCTTTTAGGTTGAGTCGATACTTTTGACCGTAAGTGTATATCTGACGGCCTAGAAATATCTCTTCTTTTTGCCGATGATATAGTCCTCAGTAGCCCAAACATCGTTGCCTTGCAAGCTGCACTTACAAAATGGTGTGACATTCTGGAGGAGCATGGACTGAGGGTAAGTATAACAAAGACTGAGTTCTTATGCTGCCCATTCTCAGACCCAGATGCACCGATACCAGAAATGTACGTCAAAGGAGAGCAGCTTAAGTCTTGTACCAAGTTCAAATACCTTGGCTCGATGGTGAACAACGGAGCTACATGCGATGATGACATCAAACATCGCACAAAGGTTGGGTGGATGACGTGGCGAGAAAACTCTGGAGTTTTCTGCGATAAGAAAATGCCACTGAAGCTAAAGGGCAAGTTGTACAAAACGGTTGTACGTCCCGCACTCATGTATGGATCAGAATGCTGGACCATGTATGAAGGTTACGCGAAACAAATGACAGCGACTGAAATGAAAATGTTACGCATGTCAGCTGGTGTAACGAAAAGGGACCACATCAAGAGTAGCTACATCCGCGGCAGCTTGTCCATAGACCAACCAATCACCGAAAAGCTCGAAGACCGACAAATGGATTGGTATTGCCATGTTCAACGGCGTCCGCCTGAGAACCCCGCAAAGAAAGCGATATCAATGGAAGTTCCCCTTGATGGACCCAAGGCCAGAGGCAGACCGAAGAACACCTGGATGTGTCAAATGAAAAAGCAACAACAACGCATTGGTCTCGGCGATGACACGATCCAAGATAGAGCTGCCTGTAGAAATATGCTGAGATATTATCGCCAAAACGGGCGATGTGCCTACACCGCGGGTCGAGCAACGCGAAGCCATGGAGCGGTATAAAGAACGAGGCAAGGAAGAAGAAGATTGCCATGTTCAAAGGCGTCCGCCTGAGGATCCCCACAAAGAAGGCGATATCAATAACTACTTGATGGACCCAAAGCCAGAGGCAGACGGAAGAGCACCTGGATGTATCAAATGAAAAAGCAACAACATTGCATTGGTCTCGGCAATGACACGATCCAAGATAAAGTTTTCTGTAGAAATAGGCTCAGGTGTTACCACCAGAACGGGCGATGTGCCTACACTGCAGGCCGAGCGACGCGACTAGAAATGTGTGTAGGAGGTATTAAGGAGGTATTACACTATCAAATAAAATTTGATCAATGACGCAAAAAGTTTGTCCCACTAGTGTAAATAGCAAAATAAATGACCAAAAATGTGTTTGCCCAAAAATGAATGACCATCGTGGTCATTTATTTCTGGTCAAACATATGACCTTAGTGTAATAACAAAACACATCTTTGGTCAAATTTATTTTGGGGTTTTTGGTCATTCGGTCAATCTAAATCAAGCACCCGATTGGGTGCATTTAATGATCAGTATAAAAAATAACGACAATTTAAAGGTACATTTTCCTCGACACGACTGCATCGGCTCTAGCGACAGCGACTCGCTCATTTCATATAAAAACTCATTTTTCTCTCATTCTGAAAACGAATTTTTATATGGAATGATCGAGTCGCTGTCGCTAGGAGCTGCTGGAGTCGTGCCGAGGACAACGTACCTTTATACTTTTTTTTGTAAACTGTGGGATATTGGAAAATTTGAAATTTAAATTCACCCGTGAAATTACATTGAAGAAAAATGTTGAGTTGAGTTCAGTGCACAACTCTAGTTTTCGATCTCATCTCTATCAAAAAATGTTGGTAGACACACATCGCTTCAGTCATTTTCTCGATTTTTTTGAGGTTCAAAAAGCTATTTTTTTCTAAAAAAATTTAGACCCTTTTGGCCATTGTGTCAATATTCAGTTCAATTACAATTAGTAATCTACGATTTATAAATGAACTAATATTTTTTTCCAGAGGAAAGAAAGTACATATTTTCCATAAAAAAATGAGGGAAAATTTAAAGAAGAATGAGAAGTATTGATATGTTTGTAAATACGTTTTTACCTTTAGGTAACTGTTAGATATTAGGTGTGTTTTTTTGGTTATCCCGTGTAGGTTTGGGTAACGAAACTTCATATAAAAAAATGACAGGTGGGTCAGCTGGGATTTTTTTATATGGAGTTTCGTTACCCAAACCTACACGGGGTAACCAAAAAACACACCTATTGTATCTTTACTACCAGATAATCGCAATAAATCGGGAACGGAGATATGTAGCTAACGTTGTCATTAGCACTCTTAATGTCACGGTAAAACCGTTCCTGTGCTCCAATTATTTCATTGAGGATGGTAGCTTTTTCTAATGGTCGAACGGACTCACAATAAAATTATGACTTGAAACTAGACGCGATCCAACATATGTGTACGAGTATATGGGCTTGGGAGTTCCAAACCCCTCCAAAATTTGGTCATGACGTTTGGATGAGAAATCGGGCTAATATAAAACTCGCACCGCACCTTCAAAAGAACAACGTCCAAATTTCGAGCCCAGCGTACAAGTAATCTGTAGCAAAATAACTGACAGTGATCAAGAGCAAAGGGATACAACATTACATGGATGATATCAAGATGTTTATGCTGTTCCAGAGGTACTCTCTCACAAAAATTATCAATTTAATTTCCGAATTTTATTATGAACCACTGGACAAAAATTGATTGTAGGGTCTCAGGTTAGAAATAGGACAACTGAAACTACTCCCCGTTGTTTCTCAAATTTTTTTCCTAGCTTGATGAGACTAAGATGCGCAGTTAATTTTCGGTAATTTTAGATGGATGGCAAGAAAGAACCTGATTAACGACTAGAAGCTTCAAGGGTCGTCCAACTACTATGAACCTTTGCAGCACGTTTTCTTTACTACCGTATAGAGCGTGAGGAAAATCTCCAATACAAATTACAGTGAAAGCTCTCATAGTTAAGTAAAGTTTCTAGTATTTAATCACTAAAAGTTTTTTAAACGAAATTTGTTTGGGGTCATGTATATAAGTGTTGTTACTGAAAGTCCTTATTGACCGCAAAAATTGAATATAACAAGACAATTCCACCCACGCAATTTAATAAAATTAAAAACACACTAGGTTTCACTTCTTGTTATAATTTTTATTTGAATGCATTTCGGTCTCAACCAGTGGCGGTTACTCCTTAGGAGCACATGAGCACGTGAACCCCCTGTACTCATCATAACCATCACAACGTAAAATTGCTTCCCTACGTAAAATTTTCTATCATAAAATAAACAGAAAAAATCCACTTTATATAAAAATTTATATCTCTATCTTAAACCCGCGAAGAATAACCGAAATTATTAACACAAACACAACAAGCCACTTCTATTCTCTAATCGCACGTGCGGTTAGAATTGCTTGTACGCGCCATCCGTTCCCATACGATCCTATGCGATGTCCCATAGTATCAATCGACGCACACTCGCTGCCGTAGGAGCACAGAAAATATGTGCGAACAGTGGAAGAATTGCGTGCGAGCTTCAGAATCGATGATGTTTTTTCGGTTGATATATGTATGTATTATGAATTGATGCATTTTGCATTGTTTGTATACATAGGTATGGATCTTTATGATTTTGTATTAATTACTCATTTGTTTTCTTCTTTATGTGGAAAGGTATAGGCACTAGTATTTAAATATTAAGGCAAAAATATTGAAGATTGTACTCGTATTAAGTATGGCTTTGTAGTAAACAATATTTATAAATTTATATTTATAATTTGGAAACATGTATGGATGGTGTAGTGTTAGCAACAAAATAATCATGATTATTTTGTAGCACTTTTTAATTAAAATTGTTTAACCCATGTTGTACAATTTTTAGAGCTATTTCCTTAGTTAATTATAAAACTCCCAAGATTACAAATCTGTTAAAAACATAATTCGTGATGTACAATTTGGGGTATATGAGTGGTTGGAAAATGAACGGCTAGAAATATAACTCTTATATTCACTATTGTTTATATATTATTAAATAAATTGTTGAAAAATTGTTAAATTTTTAATTTACTGAATTAGCATCCATAGTGAAAACCACTTCAACCGATAACCATATTAGCAGAAATGAAATATTAATATATTTGTTGCATTATATGGGATCGCCTTCAAGATATTTCGCTTCTTATCTTCCTAAGTTCGATCATTTTTATTGGCCTAAAATTGAATAACCCCAAACAAATAAAATTTCCTATAAAAAATTCTAAAAACGCCTAATGAATCTTTCATGTAAAAAACAAAAATGTTGATAATGTACAAAATGGGTTAATGAAGTTAGGTATTTACATAATTTTGAAGAATTAGTTACTCTTGTTTGTTTCAGTTGTGAACCCCCACTTTAGGAGGTCACGAGCCGCCACTGGTCTCAACTGTGGGAAACCATCATCAGCAAATGCTTGATGAGCACTAGATGGTAATAATACATTTTAGTCTAGTCAATATGTCAAAATTTTTAAGTGTTACCGTGCCAAAAAAGGGAAAAATAAATAAAAAAAAAAAAAAAATTTTAATAAATTAAAATCATACAAAATAAATTAATATAAATAACATACTAAGTGAATAAATTATGGAACAAACAAACGTAGAAAAAAACAAATTATCTAAAACAAAAGAAAACAAACAAGTTAAAAAATTAAATAAAAATTATTGTATAAATTAAAAATTAGTTTGGATGTCGTGGTTTCTTTGGCTTGATTATATTAAAAAGAGGGGACTCAATTGCACCGTTGCATAAATTCATTAAGTTATCCGATGTACTAATGAAAAGCGATTCATATGCGTCGAGTTTTCGTGGATTCGATATGTTCTTGATTAATTTAACATTTTCGTCAAAAGAGTTAATTTTGTGAAGAGTAGCGTGATCGGGATCATAAACATGAGATGCTATGGCTGAGCGCATATCTTTGTTCTTTATAGATCGCATGTGTTCGGCGAAACGAAAATGAACCGCGCGTTTCGTTTGTCCAATATAGATTTCCTCACAAGAAGAGCACTTAATTTTGTATATTCCGCTCCGCTCTTGGATTGGAAATTTGTCCTTTGTCGAACCCAAGAGACAACTCAATTTATTGGGGTTAGTATTAACTAATTTCAAATTGGCTTTGTCAAATTTGTCTCTTAACTTATTTGTAATGTTTGGTGCATAAGTAGTGGTCACGTAACGTTCGTTTGATACTTGTCTCTTATTTTGTAAAAACAGGGTAGATCGTTCTTGTTTCTTAAGTTTGTCACTCGTTTTCTTGATTAATTTGTCTACCATAGATTTTCTAAACCCATTGATGTCTGCTATTTTGATAATATAGTTGTATTCCGACATATATTCTGATGCGGAGAGAGGTATTCGTAACAATCTATGGATCAGAGACTGGAACGCTGCAATTTTATGTTCGTAGGTACAGTACGAATCAAATGTTATGTACCTTTCCGTTGTTGTTGGCTTTCTGTAGATACCAAATTCAATATTGCAACCAATTCTTTTAAGTTTTACATCGAGGAAATTGATGGTATGATTAATATCGTTCTCTAATTCGTACGTAAATTTGATCGAAGAGTACCGATTGTTCAGAGTGTGGAGAAAATCGTTGATTTCATGCCTCTTCACAATAGCAAAAGTATCGTCAACGTATCTCCACCAGATACGTGGTAAACGATTCTCGTTTTTTAAATCAGTTTCAAAACGACACATAAAAGCCTCTGCAACTAATGGTGACAAACTCTTCCCCATGCTGCACCCAAAAGTACTCGAATAAAATTTATCGCGGAACTGAAAACAATTGTACTTCATACATACTTCGATTGCTGTAATGTACGCGTTGACGGTATCATCTGGTAGATTGAAACTGTGTAGATGTTCACGTATAGCATTAATGGAGACATCGACTGGAACGTTGGGGAATAATGATGTAACATCGAACGATATCATGATTTCGTCCTTCTCAAGTTGTACATTTTTGATTTTGTTGATGAAATCATAGGCGTCACTAACAGCAAAACCCTTGAAAGTGTTGAATTTTTTAATTTCTTTAACAAGAAATTTTGATACTTTTGAGAAAGGGGAGTTGATACACGAGACAATTTTCCGCATTTTTTCCCCAGGTTTGTGTGTTTTAGGTAAACCATACATTAAGGGTACTTGAGGATTGGAAACTAGCAGTGTGTATTTATTAACGCCTAAGATTTTATGTAATTGATCAATCACACATTTGGCATCTCTTTTCATAGCATTCAGCGGAGACTTTCGGCACACTGTGAAATCCTCCTCGGCTATCGATTGTAACATACGTCTATCGTAGTCGTGTTTATCCATAGCTATCACCTGGTTGCCTTTGTCCGCTTTCATGTAAAATACCTCTCGTTGTTTGAGACTTCGAAGCGTGTTGGTCCATTTGTGTGTGCTATGCTTGTACGTCATATTATTCTGTTCGGCTTTGATGAGGGGTGCTGCTGTAGTTCTAATGTCTTGTTTGACATTGTTGGGTTTATATTGAATAGCCGACTCTATATCGGCAATGACATCAATTAAAGGGCTCATTGTGGGTTTAATAGAAAAATTCAGTCCGCGATTCAATAGATCAATTTCATCTTGGTTAAATGTCTCTGATGATAAATTAACAAAAATGTTATCGACAGGTTTCACTTCGGGTTTTATTTCGCGCTCGTTCAATCTATTGTTTAAAAGGTGTTGTAGTTTTTGGTTTTGTACTCTTCGTTTTGTGTCAAATTCACTGTTGCCTCGTAGCAATATTGAATTTTGTTTTTGGAGAAAAAGTTCATATTCACTATTGTTTAGGTCTTTGGACATTTTTAAATGCAGTTCATACTTTTGAAGTTGCACTGAGTCTAGTATGCTATAATGATATTGTATTTCTCTTTTAAGCCAAAAAGATTTAGCGAAATGTATGACATCCTTTGTTCTATTGTTCGATATTGCACATTTTATTTTAATAAAGTTCGGGAACACTTTTTTATTTTTGCACTGTTCTAGGAACAAAATATCAGCTCGTATTCTTTCACTTTTTGTCACCAAGCGTGAATAATCGTTTAAAACTTAAAAGAATTGGTTGCAATATTGAATTTGGTATCTACAGAAAGCCAACAACAACGGAAAGGTACATAACATTTGATTCGTACTGTACCTACGAACATAAAATTGCAGCGTTCCAGTCTCTGATCCATAGATTGTTACGAATACCTCTCTCCGCATCAGAATATATGTCGGAATACAACTATATTATCAAAATAGCAGACATCAATGGGTTTAGAAAATCTATGGTAGACAAATTAATCAAGAAAACGAGTGACAAACTTAAGAAACAAGAACGATCTACCCTGTTTTTACAAAATAAGAGACAAGTATCAAACGAACGTTACGTGACCACTACTTATGCACCAAACATTACAAATAAGTTAAGAGACAAATTTGACAAAGCCAATTTGAAATTAGTTAATACTAACCCCAATAAATTGAGTTGTCTCTTGGGTTCGACAAAGGACAAATTTCCAATCCAAGAGCGGAGCGGAATATACAAAATTAAGTGCTCTTCTTGTGAGGAAATCTATATTGGACAAACGAAACGCGCGGTTCATTTTCGTTTCGCCGAACACATGCGATCTATAAAGAACAAAGATATGCGCTCAGCCATAGCATCTCATGTTTATGATCCCGATCACGCTACTCTTCACAAAATTAACTCTTTTGACGAAAATGTTAAATTAATCAAGAACATATCGAATCCACGAAAACTCGACGCATATGAATCGCTTTTCATTAGTACATCGGATAACTTAATGAATTTATGCAACGGTGCAATTGAGTCCCCTCTTTTTAATATAATCAAGCCAAAGAAACCACGACATCCAAACTAATTTTTAATTTATACAATAATTTTTATTTAATTTTTTAACTTGTTTGTTTTCTTTTGTTTTAGATAATTTTTTTTTTCTACGTTTGTTTGTTCCATAATTTATTCACTTAGTATGTTATTTATATTAATTTATTTTGTATGATTTTAATTTATTAAAATTTTTTTTTTTTTTTTTTTTTATTTATTTTTCCCTTTTTTGGCACGGTAACACTTAAAAATTTTGACATATTGACTAGACTAAAATGTATTATTACCATCTAGTGCTCATCAAGCATTTGCTGATGATGGTTTCCCACAGTTGAGACCGAAATGCATTCAAATAAAAATTATAACAAGAAGTGAAACCTAGTGTGTTTTTAATTTTATTAAATTGCGTGGGTGGAATTGTCTTGTTATATTCAATTTTTGCGGTCAATAAGGACTTTCAGTAACAACACTTATAAAGCTCTCATAAGCGGACAGTCACGGTTCCCATATTTTTGTCCGCTTAAGAGAGATGTCCGGTTATTGGATAGATTGAAAAAATATTGCCGAATAAAAAATAAACAAAATTAATTCATTTCTGTTTTTATTAAATCAATTATGTAATTCAGTTGTGAACATTTTTACACAAATTTTTGGAAAGTGAATAATGTATCTTATTTGAAAAAATCGAGGACAGTAGTTTGGCGCAATTTCGCTTTTTTTGCTCTATTAGGCAGTTTTGAGAATGGGTCTCCAAATTTTTCAAGTGGTCAAATGCAATGTAATCGTTCCTTGAAAAACATTTTAGGTTCCGTATTTGTTGTAAAGCTTCTTCAAATGATGTGACTCCATCAGCAACCGGCGCCTCATCTTCTGATGCACCTTCTTCTTCACTCTTATCAGATTCTTCGCCAAATTCCAATTCAACACTGCAATTCTCCGTTTGCAAATTACTGTCGATATTTATGAATGACTCAATATTTTGGTCGCAATCGGGAATTCCTTTCCACAGTGTTGATAGTGTAGATAGTGGTACATCATCCTCGGCATCATATTCGGGAATGTTATATTCGTGCTTTCGAAAACCTGCTTTTTGAAAACAGTTTCGTATTGTCTCTCGTTTGACATTATTCCATGCAGATTTGATAAAATACGGGGCTTCCAGAACGTCGATTTTTTTCGAATCAGGGGAATTTATTTCAATTTCGGATAAAATGTGTTTCACAACGGAGGATCTATAATATACCTTGAAACTTTGAATGATGCCCTGGTCCAAGGGTTGGCAAACTGATGTCGTGTTGGGCGGCAGAAAAGATAGTTTTATATTTTTCAACTGCAGGTTTCGAGGATGTGACCCAGCATTATCCAAAAACAAAATGATTTTTTTCTTCTGAATACCCATCTTTCGATCGAGTTGCAGCAACCACTGTGTCATAATATCTTGAGTCATCCATGCTTTACGATTGGAATTCCAATTTACTGGTAACTTGTATTGTTGTTATGTTGGTATTTTTTTAAAGGCACGGGGGCGAGCAGCTTTTCCGATAACCAATAACTCTTCTTTTTCGCCAGCCATATTAGCACAAAACAAAACTGTCAATCTTTCTTTGGATAATTTGCCACCTACACACTTTTCAGACTTTAGGACTAAGGTTTTGTTGGGTAATGCACGAAAAAATAATCCGGACTCGTCAGAGTTATAAATGTCCTCTTCGCTGTAACCAATCAGCAATGATGGAAGTTTTGACATAAATTCTTGGACATCCTGTTGAGAAACATCCGCCGATTCTCCAGATATGCATCGAAAATCTATATTGTGCCTTTTCCGCCACTTTTGGAGCCATCCATCAGATGCCGTAAACCTGTCGTAACCCAATTTTTCAGCAGCTTCTTTTGCTTTCGCCTTAATTAATGGTCCCGAAACGGGAACATTTTGGCTTCTCACTCGGGAAAACCATTCAAAGCAGATACTGTCGATTTGTAAACCTTCTGTTTTTATAAAGTTTCTTTTTTGATTAGAGTTGGAACCGGATTGCCACTTTTCCCGAATTTCTTCTTTCTGCTTCGAAATCTCCGCCGCTTGTGTTTTGCCTATGTTAAATCTATGGACGACCAATCAATTTATTCATACAATTGTGAATATTAATTAAAAACAATATTGTGTACCTTTTTGCAAGATCACGAACGGAAAGTTGTTCCTTGTCAATGATGTTCACCACCTCCATTTTTTCTTTTAAAGAAAGCATTCTTTTATTTGGTGCCATCTCCAATCAATTTACAGTATACGAATGATTTTCATGCATCTTTATGAAGCCAAGCCTCAACATTATCTATTCTTGGAAAATTTCCTTTTTAGCAGAAAAATGCAGGGTAGGTTTTCATAGAAAACATCTGGCTGTAGAACATTTTCGCCGAAATATATCCAACAAACCTGTCCGTATGAAACAAGTTTGTCCGGTTATGAGAGCGCCGCGTCCGGTTATTGGAGATGAGTCGACGAAATGTTCTACAAACGGACACGGACAGTAACGTCAGTTCATTGGATTGTCCGCTTATTAGAATGAAAGGTACACAGAAATCATTCGAAAAACATTTGTTCCCAATAATTTGTCCGTTTATAAGAGATTATCGGAGCTGTCCGCAAAGGGAGCTTTCACTGTATACTAAAAGAATATCGAATATTTCTTATAATATCGAGGATCTCGGAACACGAAACACTTGATTTTGACCTTTACCTATATTACATACTAGCATGTAAGTTTAGTAAAACGTTCACTTTATTGATCTAAAACAAATACTTTTTTTTAGAAATAAAAGAGGACCCTATTTTTCAAGCTACAAACGAGAAGGCGGAGAACATTTATTGAAGGCTTAAGGATCGGATGATCCATATAACTCTCAAGATAATTTGAGCACCGTCAACCTTATTCCTAAGACCCATTTCGAAATATAGTCTTGCGTACGCCCCTCGAGTCTTTCGTTAGCTTTCGTCCAGAATGGACGTGTTGAGTCCGTGTTCTGAAATCGCTGCGCAATAACCTTCAATTGTCCGTGCACATTACGCGCAAATACCGTGCTGAGGATTTGTGGCCAAAGTGGCAACATAGTGGAGTGATTGTGGTGTGGTTTCACGTGCAGTGGCCCTCGTTCAGGGCGATCGTAACGGAAGACTCAAATTTTATAATAATAACCTAAAAGACCAAAGCCTCATGGCTGGGCACAGTTAAAAAAAAAAAGACAATCGTATAAAAATAAAACAAGTGAAAAATTAAAAATTTAATAATTAAAAAATCTGCATACACTGGCATTACAATCCTCATCGACGAGGATTAGCCATCTAAATAACCTCAAAATAACATTTACCTGGCAATACAATCTGTAAAGATTTGCCAACCGATTCAAGTAAGGAGCCCCACCTGTGGACTGTTTTTACGGTGACATCAGGCACAAAGCCCCATCGGATCACAGGAGAAAGAAGAAGAAGAAGCGTACGCCCCTGCATGAAACACACAGAAAGTTTGTGAAAAAAGCTGGCTGTTTCTCTATTCTGTTTCTAACGTTCACGAAGCCAAACTTTTCTTTTTATTCTCCCGGCGGCCACTTTTCGTCTTCGAACAAACGCGGCGAAACCCGAGGTCGAGTTACCACATTAATGAATGGTGAAATAACAGTCCTTTTAAACAACAAGATTACGCCTTCAAGCGAAATTAAACTGATTTTCTATATAACAAAAATTTATTAAACTAAACCTAAGAAATGAAACAATGCGAAATAACCTCTAAATGCATATTGAATCTAAGTTAGCTTGGTCATTTTTTTTAAAACGGTCATACTAGTGTGATAGGCAAATTTGCCTTGGTCAAACAAATGACCCAAAACCCGACTGACTACGTCGTTGGCCAAACTAATTGGTCATTTGTTTGTTCTATAGTGTAATAAGTCTCGAAAAACACTTTTGGTCATTGCAAAAGTAGGACAAATTTTGTGTGACCCACTGGACAAACTTTACTTGATAGTGTAATACCACCTTTACACTATCAAATAAAATGTGATCAATGACGCAAAATGTTTGTCCCACTAGTGTAATAGCAAAATAAATGACCAAAAATGTGTTTGACCGAAAATGAATGACCATCGTGGTCATTCATTTTTGGGCAAACATATGACCTTAGTGTAATAACAAAACACATCTTTGGTCAAATTTATTTTGCGGTTTTTGGTCATTCGGCCATTCTAAAATTACCAATTTTTTGTGTGGCTCATGGTGGTCAAACCAAATGATTCGATTGGGTGCATTTAATGATCAATATAAAAAAATAACGACAATTTTATACTTTTTTGTAAACTGTGGGATATTGAATATTTAAATTGAAAATTTAAATTAACCCGTGGAATTATATCGAAGAGAAATGTTGAGTTGAGTTGAGTTCAGTGCACAACTCTAGTTTTCGATCTCATCTCTATCAAAAAATGTTGGTAGACGCACGTTGCTTCAGAAATTTTCTCTACTTTTTCCGGTTCTAAAAGTTATTTTTTTTTCTCAACAACTTAGAACCTCTTGGCCATAGTTCAATATTAAGTTCAATTACAATTAGTAATTCACGATTTATAAATGAAATAATATTATTTTCCAGAGGAAAGGAAGTACATATTTTCCACAAAAAAATGTGGAAACATTTAAAAAAGAATGAGAAATATTGACTTATTTGTAAATTCGGTTTTACCTTTAGGTAACTGTTAGATATTGTATCTTTACTACCAGTTATTTGCAATAAATCGGGAACAGAGATATGAAACTAACGTTGTTATTGGCACTCTTAATGTCAGCCAACGTTTGACGTTTATCATAGCAAACACGCAAAATTTTTCCCTAATATTAAATTTCTATTTTTTTTATCAAATTCATAAGATTTAATATTAAATTCATAATTCATTTGCTCGTTCACTTTATCTGTAAAAGTGGTTTCGCGGATTAGTGTAGTGATAAATCATAAATTTGTTCGAAAAGTGTTTAGTGGTTTGCATTTTTTACCTGCCGCTCGGACGGTCTTTGTTCTTTGTTTTCATTTGGTCCAGTAGTCATTTCAACTCGGCTTAACTGAGTTATCTGGGCATACATTTTCGTACTAGCATATAGCGCAGTGGTAGCGTGTACGACTCACGCCCGTGAGGTCCTGTGTTCGAATCCCACTTTTTGCAAATTTTTTTCTTTTTGCTTTTTTAGGGTTTTTTAGATTTTTCAAAAAACCCTTATGAAATCGATTTTGTCCGTCCGTCTGTCCGTCTGTCCGTCCGTCTGTTCACTAAATAACTCGCGAACGGCTTAACCGATCGTCATGAAATTTGGTAGGAATGTGTAGAATGGTAACAGTCTTTGGCACGAAATACTTAAAAGTTGGTAGGACAAAAATAACAGGGTGTCCCGGATATTTTAAAATTTGTTCACTAAATAACTCGCGAACGGCTTAACGGATCGTCATGAAATTTGGTAGGAATGTGTAGAATGGTAACAGTCTTTGGCATGAAATACCTAAAAATTGCTATGGCAAAGATAACAGGGTGTCCCGGACATTTACAAATTTGTTCACTAAATACCTCGCGAACGGCTTAACCGATCGTCATGTATTTTAGTAGGAATGTGCAGAATAGTAACAGTTTTTGGCACGAAATACTTAGAAGTTAGTAGGGCAAAGATAACAGGGTGTCCCGGAGATTTAAAAATTTGTTCACTAACTGATCGTTATGAAATTTGGTAGGAATGTGTAGAATTGTAACAGTCCTTAGCACGAAATACTTAGACGTTGGTAGAATAAAGCTAACAGGGTGTCTTGGAGATTTTAAAAAGCCGACTTTTTTAGTTTTTATTGGACATGGACGTATGGGTACTCACATCAAAGAACTCTATGGGTACATTTCATATCAGTCACTTTTTTCCAGTTTGGAGTAATGGTAATGGAGTTACAGCTAATATATCCAGTTAATATGTGTAGCCATGATACATAGTAAATCTATTTTTGGATTGGTCTAATTAAAAAGTGTTACAGAATGAAAGGCGTTAGCCTTTCATTCTGGGACGCGTTTATTTAGACCAATCCAAAAATAGATTTACGAGAAGCATTTCCTTAATATTGTGCATAATGCTTATTTATTACCTATAAAATGTATGTGCAAAATTATTCACAATGTGTGTATCCAAAATCTAAAAAACCCTCGTATTGCGGGCGCAGCCCTCTGTACGCCGGTATTTTTTTCTCTTTTTATTAATTTATTAGTTTAGTTCTTGTATTAAAATGAATTGTGTTTGCGAGCAATTTTACAAAGTCCAAATTGACGGTCTATCTCAGCTCGTTTCGTCGTTGCAGAGCCAACTTAGCAAGCTGAGATCCCTTATGAAATCTGTAAATTGTTGTGAAAACAATTCCGAAGCATTGCGAGATAAAAACGTAAATTTAAAAAATAAGAAGAGTAATATAGGGAAAGACACTAAGAAAAAAACTAAAAATATTATTTCGATATCTTCTGAGCAATCTTTCGTTAGCCATGAAGCGGGGACTTCCACTGTTATTTCAGATTCATCATCTTCTACAATTCCTTCCAACGTTGACAAAAATCAATCTCCGTTTCTCTCGGTTTATCCCCTGATAAAAAAAGATTGTGATATTTCCAAATTAGTTTCAATCAGTTTTGGTTTGAAACTTCCTCATGAATATTCTAAGCAAGTGTTTTGTGCCAACTTCTGGCCCAAGGGCATCAACATATCACCATTTAATTTTTCAAAAAACGACAAACGCCAAAACAGTGCCCAGCAGAACACATAATTTCCAATTCATTTTTTTCGGTCTATTATCAGAATTTTGGTGGTCTTCGTTCAAGAACAAATGACTTTTACCTTGCAGCTTCACAAGAAGATTATGCTGTCATTTGCCTGACCGAAACTTGGCTTCACACAGACATTTCAAATGAAGAACTTTTCATAAGAGACTATGATGTCTATCGTCGCGACCGCTATGAAGCATCGACTAAGAGAGGAGGTGGTGTTTTGGTAGCTATCAAAACAACATTCCCATCCCATGAAGTTGAGCTTTTTCATAAGGACGTGGAACAGATATGTGTTTCTATTAATGTTTCTCGTAGCGAGAAAGTATATATTTTTAATAGCTATTTACCACCTTTGAGTTCAGTTGATGTTTATAAAAAACATATTGATAATATCTCCAAATTATTTGCATCTTTTGAGGAAAAAGACAAATTGATCGTCGTTGGGGATTTCAATCTCGGTAATATATACGTAAGTTGGTACTGGAACGACGACGAGAAAAAAATTATGCCGCGTGATTTACATCTCGAGTGTGAATCTGTTCTAACAGATTGTTTATTTGCAATGGATTTGATGCAAATAAATTTTGTTAAAAATTCGATTGGTAGAATTTTAGATCTAATTTTTGTTAGTACTGGCTTGAATGCTTCTGTAGTTAAAATAGATAAACCATTTTTGCCCAACTCAATGCATCACAGTGCTCTTCTTCTTGAGTTTGATTTTTATGATTACATTGAAGAAGAGACTGAAGTTATCCCTACTAGAGATTATCAAAAAGCTCAATTTGCAAAATTAAATTCAATATTTTTTAATACAGATTGGGTTTCAGTTATATCGAATAATCTTAATCTTGATGAAAGTTATACAAATTTTAAATCAATTTTATTGGAAGCTATTCACAAGTACGTTCCTTTAAAAAAGAAAAAAAGAAAATCAAAAAATCTATGGGCTACCAAGGAATTGTTCAAACTTAAAGAAAGCAAACAATAAGTCCCATAAGCAGTGTTGCCAACTAGAAATTTAGAAAACAGCTAAATTTAGCCGGAAAACCGGCTATGTTTTTTTCAAAAATGGCTAAAAATCCGGCTAAATAAATTTCTGCCAGAAAAACGGCCAAAAAACCGGCTAAATCATACAAAATAATCGCATTACGAAAAAAATATAGTAAAATTGATTTAAATAATTTTATTTCTTTTCTGGAGTACTACCCGTAAGCTATGCTTTAGACAGATTTCATACACAGTAAGATTTTTCCAACTAGAATGCAGTAAATCGCAACTAGATGTGAGCTCCTATATTTTCTGGCTGCGAATCTAATGAAAAGTTTTTACTAGAACTCTAGCAATTTTTTCGATAGAAATCTAGTTAAATAAATTGATAAATAATAGGACAAAATAACTAAAATTCTACTGAACCAGTTAGCTGCATTTGTTTATTTATCTAGTGAAGTTTACTAGATTTCGTTAGATTTTAATAGATCATCTAGTTAATTTGATAGTCTAATCCAATTATTATCTAGTGAATTTTACTAGATTTAATTAGACTTGGATAATTTAGTTAATTTGATAGTTCAGTCCAATTTATTATCTAGTAAATTTTACTAGATTATGTTTGACTTAACTAGATATCCAGTTAAATAATTATATTTTATTCCATTCGTTTCAAAAACATCGTCTGAAAATTTATTGAAATGCAAACAAACCGCCTGTCCAAGGAAATAAGAAAAAAACCTAAACAAATACCCTTCTTGATTCTCATACCAGAACATGCAGAGGTAATTTTTATTATCGATTTTGACTACCTTACCTCTAATTCACAGATAGTATCTCAATAACTCAACAGCAGACTGGCAGCAACTGGCCAAATCGAATAGAAGAGAAAACTATTTTAAACTGTTTTCTACCAAAAATTAATAGTCTATCAGTAAAATTTACTGCATTTCTAGGAATATATCACCTATTTGCTGAAAAACTAGTAAAATTACACTGGATATCTATTTAGGTCTTGTTCGAGACTCGCTATTCAATCTATAGTTTAAAATAGTGGATAATAGTTCTACTTTTTCAGAATCGCTAGAATGATAGTGATTTTATGCACTAGAATCAGCCTAGTAAAATTTTACTGGGTTACAGAGTAGTTTTATTACATAACGCTCCAATCGCTGGCATCACAATCAAAATTTACTTTGTTCGGAGTCAGGTAGCACAACTAGTCAAAAAAGTAGTAAATAAGTACAATTTCTCGGTCAAGTCCATAATAAGTCCAATAATTACGTTCGAAATTGTGGAACTTAAAATGCGTAAAAGGAACGTCCAATGCGTAACTATGGGCAAGGGCAACCGCATTTATGTATGGATTTCTTACCACCAATAATTTTATATTTTGATTAAAATTTAACCATTTTATTCATTTTCGAATTTGAGCCCTCCAAATTTTATTTGATTTTCCATGGTTACGAAATTGATGTTCCATTGTTGATGTTCCGCAATTACGAATTTGATGCTCCAAAGATACGAAATTGATGTTCCAAAATTATGAGCTTGTGTAGGTTCTATGAATTGTCAGACGTTGTGCAAGTAGCTTGCTCAGTAAACTACAAAAATTAAATTTAAGTTATTATATATTTTGGGGGCAACTTACCCCCTTCTTCAGCACTTAGCTTTTGTGCCTCCGAAATATATACACACTTAAATTTAATTTTTGTAGTTTACATGGCAAGCTACTTGCACAAAGCTAGTGTTGAACACTACAAAGTTCCAACGATCAATAATATCAATATCTATGACTCGTGCTAAAAGGTGTTCACCCTTGTACTTAATCTGGCATGATTACGTTATTTGCGGTAAAGAATTGACACTTTGAAAAATGGAAACATGTTCGGGTACCCCCATGATCCAAGGCTTGCTCAGCAAAGAATTTTATTTAAGAAACTGTCCCATTTTGCAAATTATTCAGCATCTTGGTGGTTAGTAAATTACATGCTTAGACTAGGTACTAACATCGTCAGATTACGTGAAACACATTACCCTAAATTTATTAAAAAATTCAAGTCTCCGCGGCAAATTTTTCTCGGTGAACATAGTAGGTACTTACCCTAATACACGACAATAAGTGTATGTAGAATAATTTCACGGCGGTTAATTATTTTGGTAGTGAATATTGAAAAATTGATTCTAGTTTCAAAGTAAAAAAAAAAAAAAACAAAAATCATAAAATAATTTAAGCCGAAAAAACGGCCAAAGAAAATCAATTCCGGCTAAAAATCCGGCCGGCCGGAATTATAAATTTCTTCCGGCTAAACAGCACGGTTTCCGGCTAAATTTGGCCGGAAAACGGCTAAATTGGCAACACTGCCCATAAGTTGTACAAGAGGTCATCCTCTCTTGTTAATAAAGAAAATTTCTTCAGATTAAGAAGAGAGTATGAATCGATGAATAAAAATCTTTACAAACAATATATTGCGAGAGCTGAAAATAATATAAAGAATGACAGTAAGACATTTTGGAATTTTATAAACAGCAAGCGTAAAAATACAGGAATCCCCAAAAATTTAGAATTCAACGGCAATTTTTATAACGATGTTCAATCGGTTTGTGAAGGATTTGCTAGATTTTTCAGTTCAGTTTACGAGGTGCCAGACTCCTTTTCATCAGAAATGAATGCTAACACCAACGAAACCCACAGTGCATTGGTCCCTCGGATAGCTCAGGAGGACCTTAGGAGTGTTCTTGAGATTACTGAGAATGACCTATTGGGTGTGCGTATCTTGATGTTAGTATTCAGGCCGGACCTGATAGCATTCCAAATGTTTTTTTGAAGAACTGCATGCAATCGTTATGCCGCCCTTTAGCGTTTATTTTTAATTATATACTACTCTTAGCTTTAGAATATTAAATGATAATATTAATGAAGTAAATTCACTAAACTTAATACTCAGTTTTAATACACAGGAGTTTTTACTTACTGCTTTGTACCGGTCTCCAAATAGTACTAGTTCAATCGATTTTATTAATTCCTTAGATGCATATATCAGTAAATACGATAGATTGTCTAATCATATCATACTAGGCGATGTCAACATAGACATACTTGAAGAAAGTTTGGATATTGTGGGACATCATTATTTGAATATGATGTATGGACAAGGATTTGTTAACTATAATTATGGATGTACGCGTAAAGGGAATACACGAGAATCTTGTATAGACCACATTTTTGTTAGGGTCCATAAGGAGTATAAATTTAAATCCGCTATATATACAACCTATATAACTGATCACTTTGCTGTTCTTGGAAGCATTTTATTTCCATCTCCTGCTCAAAAGCCTTCTAGATATCTAAACAGTGATAGAACAAAAGAAAAAGACATTTTAAATGTGTCCGCATTTAAGTCGCAACTGGAGAGGGAGAATTGGTATGAGGTCTATCATGAAACAGAGGCCCAGAAATCGTTTGATTGTTTTTACGAACGTCTTTTACACTTATATAAAAACAATTTATATAAAAAGAAAATAAATTGCAGAATGAAACAACTTACGCCCTGGATCTCCGTAGGATTAATTACTTCGATCCGGAAGAGGGACAAAATGGCTCGTAAATTACAAAAACAACCGTCTAATTTTAATCTCCGTACTGAATATATATCATATAGAAATAGCTTGAAATCGCTTATACGACGCGCCAAAGAACTTTACTATAAAACTAAGTTTGAAAATTGTGGGAATAATACCAAAAAATTATGGGATATTATAAATGAAGTCACTGGTAAAGAAGTCATTAAGGGAAAATTTAACTCTGATATTGTATCGCCTTCGGGTGAACTATTACTTAAAAACGGAGAAATAAGAATTGCCAATGAATTCAACAAACATTTTAGAGAGGTGGGTCATAGTACAACTAGGGACATACAGTTTGATAATGATAACTATCGACGAATGTTTCCTAGTCATAACGTCCATACCAACTTAAATTCTTTCTTTTTTCACCCAGTCTCTGAAAATGAATTGATTACTCTTATTAGCAACCTTAAGACAAACGTGGCAACCGGTATTGACGGTATTAGCTCTAAAGTTTTTAAAGATAATTGTGTTATACTATCTAAGCCTCTAACTCACATTATCAATATGTGTTTTCTTCAAGGAGTATTCCCAACTCAGCTGAAGGAAGCAGTAATTATTCCACTATACAAAAGTGATGACAAGACCAATATGCATAATTACCGCCCGATATCACTTTTGCCTTGTTTGTCGAAAATTTTCGAACGTGCTATTAAAAATAGACTTGATGTTTATTTCGAGCAGAACAATATTATCTCAAACGCGCAATATGGTTTCAGAAAACACAGAAGCTCAGATGACGTGATATATAAAGTTACGAAAAGCATTGTATCACATTTAGATAGAGGAAATAGATGCTTAGGCGTATTTCTAGACTTAAGGAAAGCGTTTGATACAGTTCAACACGAATTATTATTAGAAAAAATGTTTCATATTGGTATCAGGGGTGTCGCTCTTGAACTATTTAGATCCTACGTGCAAAATAGAACACAATCGGTTCGTGTTAATAACTATACCAGCGCTGCTCTAGATATTAATATCGGTGTTCCTCAAGGGACAGTGTTAGGCCCAATATTGTTTCTAATTTACATCAATGAATTACTAAATAATAATATTAGTCACAGCTCGATGTATGCATTTGCTGACGATATAGTAGCACTTTTTCATGGGAACAATTGGGAGGAAGCATTTTACCATGCTAGAGAAGGAATGTCAAAAATAAAATGTTGGTTATGTAACCACAAGCTTTGCTTTAATGCGAATAAGACTGTAGGCATACCATTTTCTCTTAATTCAGCTGGTGTCCCTTCAGAAAACCTCAGAATCTGTATCCATAATCCTAACTGCGCCGAAACTTGTTCAAATTGCCCGATCTTGAAAATAGTAGAGAAAACAAAGTATCTTGGTATAATGTTAGACAAACATCTACGTTGGCAAGATCATGTGACTTACTTATGTAGCCGACTTAGAAAAGTAATCTACAAATTCGTTGAACTGAAATCGATGCTCCCAATAGAACAATTAAGAAAGGTTTTCACTGCAATCGTTGAATCAGTCATAGAGTACGGAAACCTAGGTTGGGGTGGTATCGCTCCCTCAAACCTGAAACCTTTGGTTTTATTGCACAAAAAAATTATTAAGATATGCATAAAAAAGCCTATAATATATCCAACCATTCAAGCATATAATGATTTTGGTGTGCTTCCAATATCCAAGCTTTATAAATTCAAATTGCTTAAGTATATCTACATAAATTTAGATGAATTTCCTTATTTTGAAGGGATTAGTAGATACCATACCAGGAGACGAGTTCAAATATTGCGAATTGAAACTAGATATAATACATCAGCTGCAAGCAATCATTTTACGCTGCCCCAAGGATATTCAATAAGTTACCAAATAGCATTAGAAATATAAACAACTATTATGTATTTAAAAAAGCTATAAAAACGTTTATAATTAAGAGTGATATTTGTTAAATCCAATTATATCATATATGACAGAACCAAACAATCGACGAGATAATACAAACGAAAGATCTGCATATTATCATAAATAGGTCGACCTGTCCCACAGCACGAGCATAGCTCTTTGTGAGACATCAATAAATTTCAAAATACACGCTTTTTAACTTCTATACTCCAACGCACTCTTTTATCATCAATTAGTTTTTTGAATTTTGAATTACATTAAAATTTGAGTTGCACTTTAAGTTAAGTAGTTTTAAGTCTGTATGAGAATTGTATATGTATATTTTTCTTGATGAATGGAAAGTTTCATACATAACGCCTGTTCACAAAAAGGGTCCGAAACATCTTATTGATAACTATAGACCCATAGCTAAATTATCAGCGATACCGAAGTTGTTTGAAATGCTTATTAAAAATAAAATAGATGTTTTAATTAGCCGTTTAATATCACCATGTCAACATGGATTCCTTAAAGGAAAATCAACTACAACAAATTTGGTATCATTCACTAAATTTGTTGCAGATGGTATTGAGCAGGGAATGCAGGTTGATGTGGTTTATACCGATTTCTCGAAGGCTTTCGATAGAGTAGATCATAATATCTTACTTATTGGCGAGAACTTTACTTTGATGCACGACAATGCCCGGTGTCATGCGTCGCGCCTCACTCGGCAGTTCTTGAATGAAGCCAATATGTCGTCACTTAACTGGCCTGCGCGCAGTCCCGATATCAATCCCATTGAACACTTATGGGACGAACTCAAGAGAAGAGTCCGAGCCAGAAATCCAGTCCCTTCGTCCACTGAAGAATTGAAGGCAGCCCTATTAGAGGAGTGGAACGGTATTCCTCAAGATACCATCAGCAACTTGATCAGATCAATGCAGAATCGACTGGAAGCTGTCATTAGAGCAAGAGGAGGCAATACCAAATACTGTAATAATAAATACTTAAGTTATTTTCCTACAGTTTTTGTTTTATTTGCAAAAAATCTAACCAAAAATCATTTTCATATTTGCTCATTTTCGCTACGATTTCGCTCAAAGAGCATCAATTTTAAAAGTGCTCACCAAATATTGGTTAAAATGGTACCAACGTAAAGCTGAGGCTTTAAACTTTTCAATGACATATCATTTTTATGGATAACTGCTATACTTTTCGAAAAACACGTACAAATACACGCGCTTTTAGGTTGAGTCGATAGTTTTGCGGCCGAGTGAATTTCAAGGAAGGTGGGAGCTACCTTGACTTCAAGTGAGGTTGACTATAGAAAATTTTAAGGTCTCCTTGAGTTTCTTCTTAAATCAAGGATGCATTGACTCGTGAATATAAGTGATTTCTATGAAAAAGTATGGAAAATTACATTTAATTTATTGAATTTCGGCATCCTTGGGTCAAGGTCTCCTTGAGTTAAGGAATGTTCATAAATACGGGCCTTAATGTATCTTTATCGAAATAACGAAAAATATAAAAACAAATGGAGTCGTACGACGGGACACTTGAGGTACCCCTATCTAAAGAGGCCAAATCACACGCTACACATTACTACACTCTCTCTCTCTTCATTACCGTAACTCCTAGTGGGCATGGCTGATGACTACCGTGTGTCTGTGTAGTCATCAACGTTACAAAGACAACTGAATTCGGAGTGTGATACGGTTGTCAGCCATACCACTTCCTAGTCGCATTGTTAGTTTATTATTCTACGATAAAAATATTTGTTATCATCTTCTTCTGAATAATAAACTTGCGACGAGTCGTGCCGAGTTTGGAAACTCGTTTCTCTATGAGTGTCTATTTCACAGAGTGGCGACCGAACGATCACGGCCACAGAGCACGACTACACTCTAGAGCCGCTTATTTTGAAAGTGAGTTAATGATGGCATTATCATGTCTTTGGTGATTTCTTTCGATGACAACAAAATCAAACAAATATTTCAAAAATGTACTTTTGTTTTCATAGTTACAAACTCTGCTACTTAACAACAACTTCAAAGTGTTTATTTTGAAACTGGCGTAAGTAAATCCGTGTGACTTACTCCACTTTCAAAATGAAAATGCTTAGGGCAGAAATATATTATCTTCTGATAAAAAAATATAAAAATGTATCTATTGTAAATTATTTTTAATGTGCTTGTCAACATTTTATTATATTTTTCAGTAAAATGTCAGAAGAAAATGAAAATGGAAATATGAAAGAATATGTCTTGAAATATAGTGGAGTGATTAGCCCTTCAAACTTTCTATTAAAAGTTAGAAATTAGAAACATTGTATTATACGAGAAATATGTGCCAAATAAAAAAAATTCCTGCCAGCTCCGATTTCGGCCATTTTTTTCGGCTATTGAAAATCGCAATTTGAATTTGTCTTGGGCTAATAATTGAAAATGATCCGTGGAAGAAATTCAAGGCACATTGGGACGTTAAGTCCTCAAATGTCTAGGATAATTATATCAGGTTATCCGACTTTACAGCAATTCGGCTTGGTTTTTTGGACAATCGCCATGATTTTTCTTTCTTTTGTTTCCCTGAAGTGCAATCGAAATAGGAATTTCAGACCCTATACGTACCTATACCAGGGTGTGCCGAAACTCAACGTCATGCCGGAGGGTATAACAATGCAATGTATAACAAATTTTTAGAGTGGCATGCGATCAAAAGAAAATAAAAAATGAGAATTTTGCTGATATTTTTAATGAAATGTATAATATAAAATTTATATTTAATTGCCGCAACACCTTGAGGAATGTTTTTTTTAGAGTTATTTAAATTTGAAAAAATGAGTTTGATTTCTCGGTTCCACAAAGAAGGTCGCAGTTTTCTCAAAACCAAAACGGTTTTTTTTAGAATTATCAGATCGCACAGCAGGTTATTAATCGACTTTCAATTTCCTTTTGATTGTGTGGGTGTTTACACCGAAAAAAATAATTCATCGAAAATAGCTGGAGTAGTTACATTTCTACCTAATGTGGCTAATAAAATGCTATTTCAGTCAACTAATTCTGCTATGGAAATATGATTTCTATTCTAAGGCAACAAAAATATATCACATACGGCTGTATGAAATTGATTGTAGCTCACAAAATAAAGTCATTGTTGCCGGAGGTAGTACTATTCCCAGACAATTAAAAAATATCCTTCACAGACATAAATTGCTGTGGCCAGGCTAAATTATATCTAGGTACTATTTTATTTATTTATCTAACTTAGTTATATTATATCTGTGTCGGTTAGAATCTTTGTTGCAGCATAATGTAACTACAAGTAACTAAGTAAGCTGTGAAATAAATTAATGCATAAACTGTCATTTCGTCGAATTAGAAGTGGCTTACAGTTTTATGCCACATTTCCAGGTAAGAACTAAGAAGTTATTCCTTCTTTTTCTAACAATTCCATTATTTTTTTAGAATCATATCGAAGCAAGCAAGTTTAAATTGGAAAATAATCCAGCACAACCGAGGATCTATCTGGTTGGTTTAGGCATTTGAGACATGCTTCAAATTCTTTTTAGCATTGAATTCGCAATATCCATCAGAATGTCAACATGTACACTGCTCCTCATCAGATTAGCACACCCCTTCGCATGAATAGTTTCGGCTGATTTCCAACCAAACTAAAAGAGCTAAATTTTCAAAATTATAACTGGTCATAGTCTATTCAATTCGGAGTTAATTAACACAAAAAGAATTGTGTTTACATTTTTTATTATTGATTTATAATTGTTTTTCGAAAAAGAACACACAAAATAGCCATTTAAAATTTGTCATCAGGATAGCACATGCAATTTCTTTTTTGTCTATCTTCCACAAGCAAAGACGCAGGACCCCTAATTTTTTGTGGTTGTTTGAGAAAGATATTAACTTTAATATGAATAAGGGAAAATCATTATCTGCGGAAGAGGGATCAAAATTTGAGGCTTACAAGGAGTCAAGGTGGTTAAAAAGTGAAATTTCGAGAAAAATGAATAAAAGTCGATAAGTTGAATCCGAATTCGTGTGTAATAAGTAGCGTTAAGATGAAAAAAAGGCGATAAAAATTGAGTATTTGTCAATCCCTATGAGAGAGTAATTTTGAGAGAAGCATCCAGTCCTCATGACACGGTCGCAAGGATTAGGGTAAATTTTGACATTAAGGTGAGCCTATTGTTCAAATAGTGATACAAAAATGCTCCACATCTAAAGAAATTAAAACTAAAGGAAAATGCGCTTAAATTAAACTCGAGAGCACTTGACATGTAATAAAGAATGGCGCTATGTTGTCTTTTCGAATAAAAAGAAGTATCATCTCACAGTATCACTTGGCCCTCGAAACCATTACACAATCTGTCCGACAATGAATGCGATCCTAATGGTGTCCTTCCTAGCAAAGATCCTGGAAGTAGACATTATAACTGTGTTACTCTTCTAAAGTTAACTTTTTTTTATCCGAAAAGACAACATACCGCCATTCTTTGTTCCATGTCAAGTGTTCTCATGATTAATTTTAACGTATTTTCCCTCGGGGAAAGTTAAGTTGGAGTTTATTCTGTAGTTTTAGTTTCTTGAAATGTGGAGTTTTGTTATCACTGTTTGAACAAAAGATAGGCTCGCCTTAATGTCAAAATTTACCCTAATCCTTGTGACCGAGTCATGAGGGCTAGATGTTTCTCTCAAAATAACTCTCTCATAAGGATTGACATGTACTCAATTCTTACCGCCTCTATTATTTTTACCTTAACGCTACTTATTAGACACGAATTCGGATTCAACTTATCATCTTTTATTAATTTTTTCTCGAAATTTCACTTTTTGAACGCCTTGACTCCTTGTATGCCTTAAATTTTGGTCCCTCTTCCGCAGATAATGATTTTTAATTATTCATATTAAAGTCAATATCTTACTGAAACAACCACAAAAAATTGGGGGTCCTACGTCTTTAATTGTGGAAGATAGACAAAAAAGAATTTGCATGTGCTATCCTGATGACAAATTCTAAATGGCTATTTTGTGTGTTCTTTTTCGAAAAACAATTATAAATCAATATTAAAAAATCTAAACACAATTCTTTTTGTGTTAATTAACTCAGAATTGAATAGACTATTAACAGATATAATTTTGAAATTTTAGCTCTTTTAGTTTGGTTGGAAATCAGCCGAAACAATTCATGCGAAGGGGTGTGCTAATCTGATGACAAGCACTGTATGGCATTTTGTACAAAAATAAATATTTAAAATAACGACACAGTACGACCGTCCATCAACTAACAAACACAGTCAACAGAGATTGAACATGTTAAACTGTACAATTTGTAAGATATCCATACCAAGTATTCTAGTTTTTTTAAAGCACACCAAAACATATTTTGTGAATACAGCTGTCATTTTTAGTACAATTTTTTTTATGAAAAATAAACAACAAATTTAAATATATAAATAAATTTGTATTATTTGTGGCTCAAAAGGACAACTTAAGACCAATACGATATTATATCCCCTACAGCTAAAATACATGCATACTCATTTTCAATATAAATGAAACAGATATAATTATATCTCTCATGGATAACCAATACCTCTTACGGATATTCCAGTATAGCTGTGAAAGGCATAAATATATCTCTCATAAAGAAAAAACCTCTTTCAGTAAAGCTAAATTTTGATTCTCATAGCTATATTAGGACATATAATATTAGTTATAATATGGCCTCATATGGTTTAATATATCTGCAATGGATAAAACCTGCGCCTGAGTGCTGTATTAACATCTGCAGCGTCTCAGTTTACTTAACGTGATAGGTGACGAAAACAGTTAATTCAATCACTAAAGCAGCATCTTTGAGGCATGCCCATGATGGCCTTTATTCAGCGATTAAACCCTATCATGGTTTAGCGATGTGCCGACAACTCATCCTAATAAAAACTTCAAGTCAAGAAACCTGAAACTAAAGCCTCGGATTGGGCGGATACAAAACAACGACGACGCCTGATTACTCTTTCGGATCCTGGAATGTACGCTCCCTGAATAGACCGGGGGCCTTAAGGGCCCTCCTGGATCAGGTAGAACAATACAAGCTGAGCATAGCTGCAATCCAGGAAACTAAATGGCTCAAAAGCGAGATTAACGACCTCAATTCGCACACTATTTTCACGAGTGGTAAAGAGGAGGGCAACAAGGAGTTTGGTTTCATCGTGAGTAAGCAGCTCAAGGACCACGTTATCGGCTTCAAACCCATCAACGAGCGGCTATGTGCGATCCGCATTAAGACCCGTTTCGCTAATCTCTGGCTCATTAATGCGCATGCCCCTACAGAAGTAAAAGAAGACGCGATTAAGGACGAGTTCTACAACGACCTAGAAACACTCTTCGACTCCATCAAATGATGTCAAGCTGCTGCTAGGAGACTTTAACGCCAAAGTCGGAAACGAAAGCTGGCAAAGGGGAACTACTGGAGGTCATAGCCTCCACGACGAAGACAACAACAACGTTCACCGACTTATCGACTTCCCGAGCGGCAAGTGGTCATAAGCTCTACATGCTTCCCTCATCAACGAATCCATAAGCAGACCTGGAAGTCTCCAGATGAATACACCGTGAACCAGATCGACCACGTACTGATCAGCAAGAGATGAGCTTCTACTGTCTTAAATGTTCGATTCTATCGAGGAGCCAACTGCGACTCCGATCACTATTTGGTGAAGACAACCAACAGGTGCAGAATCTCTTCGTTGCACCAAACGAGAATCAACCCTGCCAAGATCTTCGAGGTTGACAATTTGATTGATGATGCCACGGCGGCTGCGTATACTGAAGCACTTGAGGAAAAACTGATGCTTGATAACATCAATAATTTAGGCATCCATGAGTTCTGGGAGGAGCTCAAAGACAGCATCAAAGGATGTCGTGGGCTATAAAGGCCGGCGTAGACGAGCAGACTGGTTCGACATCGAATGCAGGGCCTCGATTGAGGCGAAAAATGAAGCCTATCGCCAATACACACAACGCGCATCCCGAGCCAAGAAAGAAAGATACAACGAACTTCGGCGAGTATCTAATAGGTTAATTAGACGTAAGAAACGCACACATTTGGTGAGAAGTTACAGCAAATAAACCAAAGATTAGCCAGTAAGAACATTAGACAGGCGTACAAACTTATAAATAATATCAAGAACGGATATCAACCCAGGACAAGCCTATGTAAGGACAAGGATGGTAATATTATCAGCGACATCGAAAGCGTCAACAAACGATGGGCCTCGCATTTTGAAGAGCTCCTCAATGCACCATCAACATCCCCCGCTGAGCCAGCTCTTGAGCAGTTAGCTGAAACAGGCCCTCCCGTTCTACCCCCAACAGTAGAGGAGGTGAGTCTTGCCATACAGTCGCTTCAAAATAATAAAGTGCCCGGCGCTGACGAGATCCCAGCAGAACTGCTGAAGCATTGTGGAACGTGTCTGACCAACGCTATACATGTGCTACTGCTGAATTATGGAACGACGAGGTAGTTCCCGAAGACTGGCGCAAAAGCATAATCTGCCCAATCCACAAAAAGGGTGACAAGCTTAAGTGTGAGAATTACAGGGGCATATCAATGGCTGAATTCAAATTGTAAGAAAACGACCGGACGGGTAAACTTGGACGATAAAAACCATCGTATGATCATTTCACACTATCCGATCAAAACACGGACCGGCAAACAATAATCACACAGCAAGTATGTATAAATGTTGCCATGCACGCTTCAAAGTTAGTGTAAAATGAAGTGACGAGTCGACAAGATTAAAATGCAAGTAAAACACGCGCTAATTGTCTTTGCAGAACGCCTGAACTATTGGTAGGTGCAATCGTCTTATCGATCGTACCAAAGATCTTACGAAAGAAAAACAATCGTGTCACGATTTTTTTCTTTCGTAAGACGCGTTCTTACAATGTGAAATGCACAATGCTTGTCTACTGGCCACTAAAAAAGCTCTCTTGTCTTGCAAGTTTACCCGTCCGGTTTCGTCTTACAATCTGAATTCAGCCATTAGTTTGTACGGCATATAAGATGTTATCGAAAATTATTGAAAAGAGAATTAATCCCTACGCAGAACGAAGCATTGGGGGGCAAAAGACTTCTCCATGTGTCCTCCGCGCGGGCGCCCCCTGCTACCGGTATTGGTTAAAACCTCTAACGGCTAAGTCAAATCATCTGATGCGACATTTGGAAAAAGCACCGCTGCGCCTGAGTGCTGAATTTACATCTGCAGCGTCTCAGGTTACTTAACGTGATAGGTGACAGAAAACGTCTAACTCAACCACTAAAGCAGCATCTTCGAGGCAAGCCCATGATGGCCTTTACTAAACGATTAAACCCTATCATGGCTTAGCGATGTGCCGACAACTCATCCTAAGAAAAACTTCAAGTCAAGAAACCTGAAACAAAAGCCTCGGATTGGGCGGATACAAAACAACGACGACCCCGCAAACGAACAACTGATTACTCTTTCGGATCCTGGAATGTACGCTCCCTGAATAGACCGCGGGCCTTAAGGGCCCTCCTGGATCAGGTAGAACAATACAAGCTGAGCATAGTTGCAATCCAGGAAACTAAATGGCTCAAAAGCGAGATTAACGACCTCAATTCGCACACTATTTTTACGAGTGGTAAAGAGGAGGGCAACAAGGAGTTTGGAGTAGCTTTCATCGTGAATAAGCAGCTCAAGGACCACGTTATCGGCTTCTTCTTCTTGTAGCGGTGCAGAAAGGTGTGTAACCTCTGTGCATCTATGTGGGTACGATTTATGGTTCGTCAATGTTTGTGTCCGTGAGGTCTAAGGACAAAAACATAGCTGCTGCGATAGGGTTTTCCCACAGTGATATAGGGGTAAGATCAGTGGGCGCAGCGGGGCATTGAAACAAATGGCCCACATCATGAGGAGTACCATTGCACTTTGGACAGATGTTTTGGATGTCCGGGTTTATGCGAGTAAGGTACGAACTAAGGCGTGAACAAAAGCCCGACCGAAGTTGAGCTAGTGTTACTCCGTCGGTCAAGCTCCTGAATTCTGGGATCATCAGGGTGAGCGCTTCTGATCTGATCACGTTCATCGGCTAATCTGGCGGCACTAGTGGGGAAGTTAGGCCGAACTTTCGGGATACGTCCTGCCGGAATAAAACGTGCCGCGGCTGTGGTAATGACGTTCCTAATATTTTTCTCGGCCTCATGAATTGTGATAGGTGATGTTAGCTCGATGAACTTCGCCGACGAGTAAGCTTTGAAACCATCCCAATCGGCTTTCTTGTGATTGACAAACGTTCGCTTCTGAGACTTAGTCATGTTCGCTGGTTTGTCAATCTTTATAATGATTGGGAGGTGATCTGATTTAAGGGTGGTACGTACTTCCCATCGGGAAGCAGCAATTAGGCTGGCACTGACAATAGTTATGTCAGGAGAACTACTGCAAGTGCCCACGACTCTAGTCGGCGAGTCTTCATTAAGTGAACAGAATTCTGAGGCGTCAAGTGATTCGGCGATAGTTATACCCCTGGCATTGTTGTTGAGGTCCGAATGCCAGAGCTCATGGTGCGCATTAAAGTCGCCAAGGATGACCCTGTGCTCTCCGGAAAGGAGAGGACCAATATCGAAACGATAGCCAGAAGGGCAACTAGAATGAGGTGGTACATATATATTAAAAATTTCGATATTAGTACTCCCTGATGGAACTGAGATGGCTTGAATTTCCGCCGTACCGTCAGCAACTACATCTAATACACAGTAATGTACGGACTTGTGTATTAGGAAGGCAAGTCCACCTCCAGGGTGAGAATCATCCGTGGCGGCCGGTCGATCTTTCCGCAGTATAACATATTCGCTATGGACGCTTAGAGACGAGTTTGCGTGAAGCAACGTCTCTTGGATGGCGGCGATGAGAATTCTGTTGGAACTCAAGAAGTGTGTGATCTCAGCGATTTTTCGGTGAATGCCATTACAGTTAAACTGTAATATAGATAGTGCAGTGAAAACTGCTGGAGGAGGAGTGCCAGGCGTAAGACTGGGTCTGGCATTCCTTATCATATTGTTAGGCGGTGTAGGGGACAGTGGTGGAGAAGGTGGGCTGGGAGCAGCCCTGGGTTGCCCGGAATTCATACAACCTGGCGCAACATATGCTAAGGAGTGTTAACCTTGTCTTCGTAACCCTGAACACCTAAAGTGAACCCATTCCCTGCAGCAATTACACTGCACTGATCTGGCATTCGAACCGATACGTTGGTTGCAGACACTACAAATCCATACCTCTGGGCCTGGATTTGTTTCAACACCGGCGCGAATTAGTAAAATTGAGAGCAGCCGCCCCGAGATGTAACGCTCCCAATATGACGAAAAAACACATATATCGTACCCACACATATACACAGACAAACACAACCTTCCTGCATCGAACCTTCAGGGCTCCTGCCGGGGCTCTTGCCAGGAAGGCATATTGGCAGCTTTTGGCCGTTTTGCAATACAAAACGGGTGTGGTCCGCCCCGTAGAGGCAGTTGCCGTAAGACCACACGATCGGCTTCAAACCCATCAACGAGCGGCTATGTGCGATCCGCATTAAGACCCGTTTCGCTAATCTCTGGCTCATTAATGCGCATGCCCCTACAGAAGTAAAAGAAGACGCGATTAAGGACGAGTTCTACAACGACCTAGAAACACTCTTCGACTTCGACTTCCATCAAACGACGTCAAGCTGCTGCTAGGAGACTTTAACGCCAAAGTCGGAAACGAAAGCTGGCATAGGGGAACTACTGGTGGTCATATACTCCACGACGAAAACAACAACAACGGTCAGCGACTTATCGACTTTGCGAGCGGCAGAAACTTGGGCATAAGCTCTACATGCTGCCCTCATCGACGAATCCATAAGCAGACCTGGAAGTCTCCAGATGAATACACCGTGAACCAGATCGATCACGTACTGATCATCAAGAGATGGGCTTCTACTGTCTTAAATGTTCGATTCTATCCAGGAGCCAACTGCGACACCGACCACTATTTGGTGAAGACGACCTACAGGTGCAGAATCTCTTCGGTGCACCTAACGAGAATCAACCCTGCCAAGATCTGCGAGGTTGACAATTTGATTGATGATGCTACGGCGGCTGCGTATACTACAGCACTTGAGGAAAAACTGTCGCCCATGCTTGATAACATCAATAATCTAGGCATCCATGAGTTCTGGGAGGAGCTCAAAGACAGCATCAAGGGGGTCGCAGAATAGGTCGTGGGCTATAAAGGCCGGCGCAGACGAGCAGACTGGTTCGACGACGAATGGGCCTCGATTGAGGCGATAAATGAAGCCTATTGCCAATACACACAACGCGCATCTCGAGCCAAGAAAGAAAAATATAACGAACTTCGGCGAGTATCTGATAGGTTCTAATTAACGCAAACATTCTCTCAAACGTTCTAAAAACGCAAACATTTTAACGAGCAGTTGCAGCAAATAAACCAAAGATTAGCCAGTAAGAACATTAGACAGACGACCCGTGCTATGTTATGGCTGCGAAACGTGGACCCTTACCCAAGCCTCCGAAATTTTGCTAGACCGATTCGAACGAAAGGTCCTTCGGCGAATTTTCGGGGCCGTTCGCGAGCGAGACCAATGGCGTATCCGATACAACCATGAGTTGTATCAATTGTACGATGAGCTGGAAGTATCGAAAATCTTCAACGTCTGCAATGGGCGGGGCATGTACAACGGATGGACGACAATCGCATGCCAAAGAAAGTTATGAACGCACAACGAATTGACGGAGCGAGGTTGCGTGGACGACCGAGAGCTCGCTGGGAGAACTCCGTAGGTGAAGAGGCCCACCAGCTGCTGGGCTTCCGAAACTGGAGGACAAGGTCACGTAACCGCGACAATTGGAGGTCAACGATTCAGGCGGCCAAGGCCCGACGTCGGGCTATCGTGCCACATTGATGATCCGAACGAATCATTGGTGAGTATCAAGGCGGCTTCAGACCTGGTCGCTCAACGACCGATCAGCTTTTCACAGTGAAGCCACTACTCCAAAAGTGCTGGGAATATAACATCGACGTATACCAAATCTTTGTCGATTTCATGCAGGCATACGACAGTATCGATCGAAGTGTACTGTACAACATTATGCTGAATTTTGGTATACCGGCAAAGTTAGTGCGACTCACAAGGATGACGATGACTAATACCGTCTCGCAGGTCAGAGTGCAGAACCGTCTCACTGACCTATTTGAAACTCGTACTGGACTCAAGCAGGGCAATGGGCTGGCGCCGACGCTCTTCAACCTTGCTTTGGAGTATGTAATTCGAGCCATGAATATGGACAGCAGCTAAACGGTACTCATCAAGTCGACTCAATTAGTAGCATACGCCGACGATATCAACATCATGTCTCGAAGATTGGGTGCATAACCTCAATAACGCCGCAAAGGATGTTGGACTACATATCAACGAAAGCAAAACAAAGGCCATGATGCAATCGAAAACAAGGACGCCAGCAAATTCAAGCATCACAGTGGGGGACCTTAATATCGAGTATGTAGACAACTTCAACTATCTGGGTTGTAACTTATCAAAGGACGCCAACGAAACCGACGAAATTAAGCGACGGATACAACTAGCCAATAAGACATATTTCTCGGTCCTCCCTATAATTAATTCGAAACTTGCGCACAGGAACACGAAGCTCCGCGTGTACAAAACGATTATCCGGCCCGTGCTATGTTATGGCTGCGACCCTCACCCAAGCCTCCGAAATTTTGCTAGACCGATTCGAACGAAAGGTCCTTCGGCGAATTTTCGGGGCCGTTCGCGAGCGAAATCAATGGCGTATCCGATACAACCATGATGGGTTTATCAATTGTACGATGAGTTGGAAGTATCGAAAATCGTGAAGCTTCAACGTTTGCAATGGGCGGAGCATGTACAACGGATGGACGATAATCGCATGCCAAAGAAAGTGATCAACGGACAACGAATTAACGGAGCGAGGTTGCGTGGACGACCGAGAGCTCGCTGGGAGAACTCCTTAGTTGAAGACGCCCACCAGCTGCTGGGCTTCCGAAACTGGAGGACAAGGTCACGTAACCGCGACAATTGGTGGTCAACGATTCAGGCGGCCAATGCCCGACGTCGGGCTATCGTGATGGAAAAACCTGAAAATATTATATCTCCGTCTTTTTATATCTGCTACATATATATTGTTTTTTTGAGTGTAGAGAGATTGAAACACCGCACGTTTTATTTTAGTTATTTTCTTTATTAATTAATTATCACAGAGGTTTGTATCTTTGTTAGTTGTTTACTGTCGACTACTGGCTTGGTCGGCGGCTTGTTATGAAACTGTCCTTTATTCGTGGCGCGTCGTTTAATATGATGGCGGCCGTCTTATCCGTCCGGTGTTGCCGCCACATCAGCCCCCCCTTGAGGCGGCGATCGTTGAACGTCGTCGAATGCGATATCGGGAGATGGTGAACATATGAACTGAAAATATGAACTGCTCATAATGCGTACTCATTCGTATTTGATAAGTAGGGGGAAAAAAGAACCAAGTTACACTTTGCGACTTGTGCTGACATTGAAGTGCGAAGAAAAGCCATGAAAGAGCAATTGTGCTGCAGGAACCTACTATAATTGTCCGGTTATTAGAGGTGTCCGGTTATGGGAAGTGTCTGGAGCACACGAATATTAACAAATCAAACAAAAAAAAACAGAACAAGTTTCGCATTGGGGCCTCGAAACTAAAATAATAAAAAAAAACCAGGAGGAATTGTTATGTCCTGTTATTATTAGAGGTTTAATCACAAAAATTAGCAGAAAACGTGTGTCCGTGTCTGGGTAATAGAGCGTCCGGTTAATGGAATGTACTTTATTTGAAAATTGTATTGTAAATGAACGAGACTTAAAAAAATGTCCGGTTATTAGAAGTGTCCCGTTATGCGGAGTGTCCGTTTAGGAAGCGTACACTGTACAATTGAATTAAATCAAAATGAAGCTACCCAGATTTTTAAACGAATTAAAACGCAAACCTTTAAATATCTCGATTCATGATGAGTTGGACTTACGCCACTTTCAAAATAAGCGCTCCATTCTGTACATATTGCAAAATTATTGCCCCTTCCATACTCTATTTCCGGAACCGCTAAAATTTCTATGTTAACGATAGGCTCAATTGGTTTGAAAAATGAAAATGAAATATTCTTGTGGGTAAATACATGTATGTATATAAAAGCCAAAACTATTGACTTTTTACATTTTTCTCAAATATTTATTTTAAAACCCATTTATATTAACTTCGTCTTCGACCAAAAAATGACCTTCGGTCGGACACTATACTAACGTCCCACAGATACATCAACAGATACGAATACATATTACACTCCCTACTAACCACGTCTTGACTCGATAATCCGGATCAATTATTGCAAGGGGTAATCCGGACCATCGGAACATCCGGATTAACGCAATCACTTTTTTTCTGAGGAAAAAAAGTCCAAATAAATAATAAAGAGGAACAAAAGCTGATAAATGTATTATTTCTTTGAAATATAGTCAGCATCATGTCATTTGCCAAGCCGTCCCGTAACAAAGTACGAGACCAAATCTACCATTTCACCCCGAAAATGTCAAATATCCGGATTATAGAGTCAAAATTGCAGCCGGAATCCGGACTATAGAATACATAGTGGAAACATTTAGTGGTCCGGATTAGCGTGATATCCGGATTAAAGGAGATCCGGATTACCGAGTCAAGACTGTATTTGTCAAATTTTAGGGACACAATTTTGATGATTATTAGATACGAGTACAGAGTGTCTTAGTTAAAGATATTAATTTTTCGGAACGGTGCGGAAAATGTATGATGATCTGCTCGTGCGAGTTGCTCTTGAAAAACAGTACCACACAATGTTCCACAATTGTGCCACACTGGGCCCCATTTCTTCTTCAACTCACTCGTGTAGCGCCGCAACATACCACCACACCAGCTAAATCGCTTTGGCCAATATTCAGTCTTCAAGGTACATACTCGTGAGTCTGACGCTCGGTTCATTCACTGCATCGTCGCTGGTAAAATACTCGTAACTTTTATTTTTATGCATTTGCTAGAAATATACGTTGTACGCGTGTACCGAAGGAAAACTTTTTGATTTATGGTAGTGGTACTAGTGAACCAAATTCTTCTCAATCAATGAAGTATCGAAATCGAAATTTGTGTGAACTTTTCGTGAGTGTTAATAGAAGTGTACTAACAGTACAGTAGGTACTAACATCGCCATCGTCACGTGTAATCCATGCAAATTATGTTAAAATTTTGATGATAGTGAAATCGGATCGGACAAATCTCCACACCACATTGTTCACGAGAGACATAAATACAAGTTTTTGGATCGGTGAATATAGTGTTCTTACCCTAAAGAGTGATTGATTGTTGTGTTGTGCAAAAAATATATGTGTAGTACTTAAAGGTTTTGTCTATCCACACGAGAGACATAAATACAAGTTTTTGGATCGGTGAATATAGTGTTCTTACCCTAAAGAGTGATTGATTGTTGTGTTGTGCAAAAAATATATGTGTAGTACTTAAAGGTTTTGTCTATCCACTTAGTATCGGTTGTGATGTTTTGACATTTTCAGCAATGTACTTCAAATTACAATAACACATTGGAATTATTCTTTTTATGCACTGATAAACCGTATGTAAGTTTCATTGGAATTTATCATATTTAACCGACCCGACCAGTGCTTTAGATGCAAATCAAATTCTTTGAATATTTATTATGCCCTTCGCTCATAGAGTGAAAGGGTATATTAACTTTGTCATGAAGTTCGTAACGCATTGAGGAAAGCATCTCCAACCATATAAAAAGTACAGTCGAACTTCCCTAAACGGATACTTCTAATAACCGGACATTTCTCATAAACGGACACTTTTATTTTCCCCAACGTTTTTCCTTAAAATTTAGTAGAAAAATAACTTCCAATAGCCGGACACTCTCATAACCGGACACGGACAGTGCTTTTATACCCTTTCTGAACAAGTAAGTCTCTAATAAACGGACAGTTCCACAAATAAAAAATTCGAAATTCTTGCATTACAGAATTGTATTTCGAGCAAAGAAGTTTTGAAATTACCGGAAAATCAGTCAATCGTTAAGCAAAATTCACTTTCCGGAAATCGCTGTACACATCTTGTTTATCTCTCCGTGTATGTGGAATTTCTTAGAGATTCAGGAGTTCAATTTATGCCGCGGCATTTAATCGTGCAGTTTTCTATTCTTTTAAAATAGGAAAAAAAATTATAAAAAAAAAATGCCTTTTGAAAAAAAAGTGCAAGAACAAGTCATTTTAGGATTCACGACAAAGTTATGTTCTCGATCTCGTAAAAAAAAGTTATTGGAAAAACACGGTTGAAATGAGACATCGTGGTTTTGAATGGATTCGCAGCGCAGCCCAAATTAGTTTTATAAAATGTTATACCTTTGTGAAATATTCTCATAAGCGGACACTTCCAATAAGCGGACAAAATCTCAATCCCCAATGGTGTCCGCTTGTGGGAAGTTCTACTGTATACATAATTATGATCAGCATGACTTGGGGAGTCGATTGGGCGATGTCCATCTCTCTGTTGCGACGCGTTTTACCCGGCGGGTATTGAAGCTAGCAAGCTGAAATTGTATACACATTCTTATTGTTGTTGCAGGCTGTTTGTATGTTTGAATTAGAGATGTAACGGATGTCCGCATCCGCAATCGCGGATTATCCGCATCAAAATTAAACTCCGCATTCTCATCCTCATCTTATAAATAATTACATCTGCATCCTCATCCGGAATCCTCATTTTTGTATGCAGACAATTAGCGGATATATGCGACCCACGTGCTACTTTGTAACTACATAGTATAAAGAAATGCATTGAGACAAATTGTATTCTGTATCGTATACACAACTGAGCTTCAGTTTGTCGGTCAGCACAGTAGGAGCGCGTTCCATTTATATGATCTGAGTAGTCAGCGATGACTACAGCTACGACTACGAGTGAATTAAGGAACGCACTCCGGTTCGCATTTTTGTGACTCAACTTTTTTTCATCTTCATGAAAGTGTGAAACCTAAATATTTTTGTCTACATATTCGATCATATCCTCATCCGCATCCTCAAAAATTTATCCATTAATATCCGCATCCGCAACCGCATCCTCAATGTTATACTATTTTGCATCCGCATCCTCATCCGCCAAGCAAGATCCGTTACATCTCTAGTTTGAATCACTGAAATTGGATCACTAGGTCATGGGCCTTCCATTCAAACCTAAGAACATTTTTTTTTATTTATGAACCAATCTTAACCAAACTTCGTATAACTAGATCCCTATTGATGTCACACAAAATATGTAAAAATTGATGGAATCGAATGATGGGGTTATGGGGCTACCATACAAATACAAACCCAACTCCCCAAATTCGGTTCTTTTAAGATTTTTTTTTCGATATTTGGATAATATGACGTGAATCAATTACCCAAACGTGTTGCCGGGATCGGATTGCAATTTGGCAGAAGTGTTGTATTGCCTCCTTTTTTTGATCCACGAAAGTAATGAAAAGTTTGTGTTTGTTCATAGAAAGACCAATATATTTCGGGCGACTGCCCATCATCAGTGTGTTAAGATCTATACAGAACATGACTAAATTAATAACATATTTAAATTAATAAAAGGAAAAAAAGTATGTACCTAATATTATAATTAATAAATAACACCAAATAACAAAAAGACTGTGTACACAGTGTAGAAACTTTCAAATGACGATAAAACTAATATGAACAAAAATGGCTAGTGTCAAGATGGATGTCAAATAATATCACGGGGAGATTTCAGTATATGCGGCGCCAAATTTTGATGATGCCATTTCATTAATATTGGCCTGAAACGACCGAATCAGCAATCCTTTTTCGCGAAATCATAACGGTTCTCCAGATATTCAATGTCAAAGTTTGACTTTTCTATGAATCCAGTTAAGAAATTTGACAAGACTAGGGGGCTTCGCGCCCTGCTCGCTACGCTCGCCATGAAAAGTCGAAATATGTTTGCAACCAAGAATTTATTGATTCACATTCACAATTCCCCATTAAAAAACTGTACTACCTCATATAAATGTCAAACTTTGACAGTGAATATCTGGAGAACCGTTACGATTTCGCGAAAAAGGATTGCAGATTCGGCCGTTTCAAGCCAATATTAATGAAATCGCATCATCAAAATTTGGCGCCGCAGATATCAAAACCGTGCCCACTTCGTGAATCTGCAATTTACATTTGTTTCGTTCCCTTATAAGGATTTCGGTGGCATCGAAGTTAAATGTATGGTGTTCTTTTAGCGAATGTTTTGCAAGAGCGGAGAGATTATCGTTAAGTGATTTTGTACAATCGTTTCTATGTTGACTGACTCGCGTGCCAAGTTTTAGTATGGTTTCTTGTTGCAATTATTACAATCGATTTTGTAGAGTACACCTCATTGCTCTTCTTTGGGAATCCGTGTTTTTAATTGTTGAAACATCTTGGGTTTTTTTTTTGGCTTGGACGCATTGCGATATTAAATTCGGGAATGAAATATTTGCAGGATCTGGAAATCGACTCACTAAGTCCTGGGACGTATGTTAGCGATAAATAATGCTGGGGGCTACGATCGTTAGTTGGCTGTAGTGTTGAGTTACCTTCGGTGGATAAAAAGGCATAACTCGGTCCATTTGCAGTACGAGTATTCAAAGGCTTCATGCACACGACGCGAAAACGGCTCGCAAGCTCGACACATCGAAATGCATTGGCTCTTATGGGAAGCTCATGACGAGCGACAGCAAGCGAGAGCCATGCACAGTCAAAACACGGCTCGCGAGCCGTGAATTTGCGGATTGTGGTGCACGATATGTGAAAACACGTCTCGCTTGTTGTGATTTGACAGCGGCACGGCTCTCGCTGTCGTGAGCTTCCCATAAGAGCCAATGCATTTCGATGTGTCGAGCTTGCGAGCCGTTTTCGCGTCGTGTGCATGAAGCCTTAGTGTTTCTTACATTATCTTATCATGATTTTCGCCGGATAATTGTTTTTTTAAGAACTTTGCCAATTCGTTTCAAATTTTCATTCCAGAACTTTTTGTGGCTTATTCTGAAAACCTTTCGTATAAAAGATTTCGCCGTGTTGGTTTTCCTTCTCATTGGATGGGTGGAATAGCAGTTCAAAAGCCTATTGGAAGCAATAGGTTTATGAAACCAGTTTGTTATTACTCTCTGGTTGGTTGATCGATGGATCAATCATGTTGCCCGTTTTGTTCGACTTCATATGTGAATCTTATGTTGGGGTCATATGCATGTAATGCCTCCAGCATTTGTGGTATTTTATCCTCAGGAATAGCCGTTATATGATCGTCAACGTAAGAGTGCAAAAAAGTGGGATGAAGTCTACGTTAAATAATGCATCACCAATTAGGTCGTCTAAAACACGTTTAACCGATATCGGTGCCAAACTAGAACCCATAAAAGATCCGGATTACATTGACATAAATCGGTCTTTGTATGCGAAGTAATAACAGTAAATGAGGCAAAATCGTAGTAAATTCATAAACTCCTTTTTTGGAATTTGTGTGTGTTAACTGCTAAAGCGTTCAAAGTCTCTTTCAATAATTTTTTAGGCTAATTCCGTAGGTATATTTGTGAAGCAATTTGGCACATCAAAAGATATTAGTACGTGATCGTTTGGAAAGTCCTTTTTATCACTTTCTGGACAAATTCGGCGGAATTCTTCAGAGCAAAGTTTGATTTAAACGCTATTCGAAGAATATTAGCCAGAAACTTTGAAGTCTTGTAAGACGCTGAGTTTATCGTCGAAACAATAGGTTGTATTGGCCTTTCAGGCTTATGATAGAGATAGATAGATAGATAGATAATTGTTTTATTCATACAAATATATATTAATTATAATTCTGTAATAGATTTCATTCAAAACAGTAAGGCGTGGCATGTAGCCGTCTACCTGATTAGTTTGACTATTTTTTGTTATAAATACAATTTAATTTACATTTCTTTACTTAACTATGTTTATTTTTTTTAAGTGTTTTATTATTAATTTGATAAAAAATATATTTATGTATTTCTTTAATATATTTTTTAGTTGAATTATTTCATTTAATTTATTAGTGCTTTAACTTTAAGTAGTATTATTTTTCGTTGTCGTTTTTAAAGATTTTTTTTAAACGTTTTGGGAGCTCAGGGTGACAAAGTTCACGCAACTCCAGATTCTGCATGTTTATCTACCCTGAGCGCCCATTACGTATTCGATGTTAGAAACTTTCGTTGATTATTCGTTTCCGATATTTCAGAGCGATGTCGCAAAATTTATAGAGACCTTCCCAATTACTCCCATTCAGTAACACGTTGACTTCGGCTGTCATTAATGCGTCTTTCCCAAAGCAAGACCTTCTAACCTCCTTCAACACCGGACAAATGCCTATAAAGTGTCTAATATCCTCCCTTGTTCTAAGGTTACACAGATTGCAAAGTATCGGTAGATCGGTTCTATGTGGTATAAAATTCAAGGGAAGTAACTCGCCCCTGGCTCTGAATATAGTTGAAACTTTCTCAATTGGGAATTCGTTTCGAAAATAAGAGTTCTCCGTGAGATTATGATTCAATTCAACGTAACTTTGTCGGTGCTGAGATGACTTAGCCCTATCAGTTGTTAGTTCCGCTTCATATCGTCGTACATCAGTTAGCAGTCCTTGCAAAATCTAGCTGCTCGCTGAAGTTCCATTCCAGTTAAACTCAATTCCGGCTTCTTCTCCAAGCTCCCTTAGATCCGCATATAGAAGTGTTGCTGTTCCAACTGCAAATCGTAGGATTCTCTTCGGCAATCTTTCATCCTCCATGTTCGCTACTTTCGTTAAGTAATTTATATGTGTGCTCAACGTATCAATGATAATGGAATGAATGCCGGTCTCTTGCAGCAACATATAATTAGGTGTTGTCGTCGGCAGATGAAATATCCGTTTAAGATAATACCTTAAGAGCTTTTCAACTTGATCATATCTTCTAATACCCCATATTTGGGCACCATATAGCATAATCGACTTAGATACCACTTTAAATATTTCATATTTCGCATTATGAGTTATGTCCGGATTATTAAACGTGTTTTTCCAGATTGCGCTTATCGCCCACTTTGCTTCTTTCAATTTTTGTTCAAGGTGCTGTTCCATGTTTAAATTGCATGTAATTAAGATGCCTAGATACTTATATGCCTGAACAACCTCAATTTCGGTTCCATTCAATGTCAATTTTTCACTTCGTGCCAATACAAAACGCTTTTTGAAAATCATTATCTTAGATTTTTCAAGGTTGACTGTTAGTTTCCATTGCAAGCAGTACCTTTCAATGTGGTCTATCATTTTTTGCAAACGTTCTTCAGAGTCGGCGAAAAAGACCATATCGTCTGCATAAAGCAAACCTTTCAGCAATACTCCAAAGGCCTCCGCTCCGCCAGGCATGTCCTCTAAAATATCGTTTACATAGATAGCAAAAGCTTCCGGACTGAGCTTACAGCCTTGGCGCACTCCGACTGTTGTTTCGAACGAATCCGACAGTGCTGTTCCGCTCCATATCGCTGCCTTTGTACCGCCGTAGAGTCTTTCAAATGCCATCCCAAACTTTGCTGACATCCCACTATTGTAAAGTTTATAAAACAGCGACTGTCGATCTACGGTGTCAAATGCCGCCTTAAAGTCAACGAAAAAACATACAGCTTTCGATCCTTTGCCATATATTGACGCGCCCAGTTGTGTAACACGAAAATATTGTCATACGTCGAATATCCTTTCCGGAATCCCGGTTGGTTTTCACATATAACGTGCCCTGTACTCAGCCAACTGGCAAATCTAGTTTGCAACAACGTTGTGAAAATCTTTCCCGACGCATTTAGAAACGATATTCGTCGATAGCATGTTGGATCATTTGAGTCGCCTTTCTTGAACAATGGGAAGATAATAGCATCTCGGAATTCTTCTGGAATTTCCCCTGTATCAAACATACGATTAAACTCATGGCAAAAGCTTCCGACTAGCTGCTCAGTTCCGTATTTATAAAACTCTACGGGGACTCTGTCGCTTCCAGGCGCCTTATTATCTTTACATTTGTTGATTGCAGCCTGCACCTCTTCGAAGGTAATGGGCGCATCAAGGATGTTATTATGCCAATTTGGTCGTGCGAACTGGACGGAGTTCTCTGTAATCCTGCTCGTGAGTATTTCGCTAAAGTGTCTCTGCAATGTGTCTACATTAAGACCTCTACCGATACTATAATTGTCACTTCCATTTATCCGCTTTGTCGTTTTCCAAAAATCTTTTGCATTTGTACAATCGCTTAATAATTGAGCTTGTTGCTGGAGCAAATTTCGTCTTTTTTCTTTGCATAATGTTTTGTATTGTTGGTTTGCTTTACAGTACATGCGTCTCGTGAAATCGTTGTTATGTTTTCTGAACAGCCTCAACCATGCAAACGACCGACTTCTACTTTTCTCACACTTATGAACTTTCATTTGTCCGAAAATGTCTCTACAGAGAAAAAATAATCGGTTCATAAGTACTTTGTGCAACAAACATGGCAATATATAATAGAGAAACAAGCATCAAGTCTAAAAACATATACTGCCATTCCACCTCTCATTTTCGGATTTAGTGAGTCTATTTCCAGACCCTGCAAATATTTCATTCCCGAACTTAATATCGCAATGCGTCCTAGCCAAAAAAAAACGGCATGATGTTTCAACAATTAAAAACACGGATTCCAAAAGAAGAGCAATCAGGTGTAGTCTACAAAATCGATTGTAATAATTGCAATATTGGTGGAACCATACAAAAACTTGGCACGCGAGTCAGTCAACATAGAAACGATTGTACAAAATAACTTAATGATAATCTCTCCGCTCTTACAAAACATTCCCCAAAAAGAACACCATACATTTAATTTCGATGCCACCAAAATCCTTATAAAGGAACGAAACAAATGTAAATTGCAGATTTACGAAGTGAATCAAATTATCAAATACGAGGATGATGCTTGTAATGAGAAAAGTGATAAAAAGCAGTACACTAACACCTGCATTAATTAAATTACGACAGAGCTTTAAACATCTGTGATATGTATGTAGACACCTTTATATTTAATTCATATGTGATATTATTTGACATCCATTTTGGCACTAGCCTTTTGTTCATATTAGTTTTATCGTCATTTGAAAGTTTCTACACTGTGTACACCGTCTTTTTGTTATTTGGTGTTATTTATTAATTATATATTAGGTACATACTTTTTTTCCATTTATTAATTTAAATGTTATTAATTTAGTCATGTTCTGCATAGGTGTTACCACCCTGATGATGGGCAGTCGCCCGAAATTTATTGGTCTTTCTACGAACGAACACTGACTTTTCATTACTTTCGTGGATCAAAAAAGGAGGCAATACAACACTCTGTCAAAAAAAAACTTAATTTGGGCTCCAATTTCAACCAAACCTCATGAAAATGTATTTCTGTCGAAGTCACATAACATACATTAGTATGTATATAAAAATAAAGTGAATCCGATCATGGAGTCATGGGGCTGCTATACAAACTCTTCTTCTTCCTTGCCTCGTTCTTTATACCGCTCCATGATTTCGCGTTGCTCGACCTGCAGTGTAGGCACATCGCTCGTTTTGGCGATAATATCTCAGCATATTTCTACAGGCAGCTCTATTTTGGATCGTGTCATCGCCGAGACCAATGCGTTGTTGTTGCTTTTTCATTTAACACATCCAGGTGTTCTTCGGTCTGCTTCTGGCCTTGGGTCCATCAAGTGGAACTTTCATTGATATCGCTTTCTTTGCTGGGTTCTCAGGCGGACGCCGTTGAACATGGCAATACCAATCCATTTGTCGGTCTTCGAGCTTTTCGGTGATTGGTTGGTCTATGGACAAGCTGCCTCGGATGTAGCTACTCTTGATGTGGTCCCATTTCGTTACACCAACTGACATGCCTAACATTTTCATTTCAGTCGTTGTCATTTGTTTCGCGTGACCTTCATACATGGTCCAGCATTCTGATCCATACATGAGTGCGGGACGTACAACCGTTTTGTACAACTTGCCCTTTAGCTTCAGTGGCATTTTCTTATCGCAGAAAACTCCAGAGTTTTCTCGCCACGTCATCCACCCAACCTTTGTGCGATGTTTGATGTCATCATCGCATGTAGCTCCGTTGTTCACCATCGAGCCAAGGTACTTGAACTTGGTACAAGACTTAAGCTGCTCTCCTTTGACGTACAGTTCTGGTATCGGTGCATCTGGGTCTGAGAATGGGCAGCATAAGAACTCAGTCTTTGTTATACTTACCCTCAGTTCATGCTCCTCCAGAATGTCACACCATTTTGTAAGTGCAGCTTGCAAGGCAACGATGTTTGGGCTACTGAGGACTATATGATCGGCAAAAAGAAGAGATATTTCTAGGCCGTCGGAGATACGTGTTAATAAGTAGCACATGATGATGTTGAAGAGCAATGGACTCAATACACTGCCCTGGTGTAATCCGCCATTCACCGGAAATTCTTCTGATTCACCGGCTGTGCATCTAGCCTTAGTCGTAGCTCCATCATACATGTCTCGTATCATCCTGACATATGCCTCAGGGACATTAAGTGCTCTCAAGGCCATGGCCAACCATATCAGATCACGAGGTACTCTATGGAATGCCTTTTCCAAATCGATGAACACAAAGTGCAAGTCCTTTCGTGCTGCTCTATACTTTTCCATTGCAATAAGAATGCACTGAATCGCATCGACTGTAGATCGACCTTCAACAAAGCCGCATTGATTGTCATTCAACCGCACAATCTTTCTCAATCGGTTGCAGACAACTCGCTCGTAGATCTTCAGTGTATGAGGTGTTAACTTTATAGCCCTATAGTTGTTGAGTTTGCGTGAGTCTCCCTTGTTCTTATAGAAAGGAAGAAGAAAACTTTCCCTGAAAGTATCAGGCATCGGTTGCCCACCTTTGATTTTGTTGAAGAGAACTGTGAGCCAACTAAGCCCGACATTTTCCATTTTCAACCAAAATTCCGCAAGGATTTTGTCCGGTCCGACTGCCTTTCCGCGTTTCATCTGACGCATTGCCTCCATCACCTCTTCCTCTAAGATATCTTCAATATTTGTGGTATTCGGCTCAACATCTCGAAAAGCTGCTCGAGGAAATTCTTCATTTAGAAGTTCGTCAAAATACTCTCGCATCCTGCTACAAATTGCCGTATCGTCAATCAGCAACATTCCTTGCGCGTCCTCCACGTACTTTGGCGCCTGTATTTCCCGAGCGTTCCTTCTCCTTTGGGCTGCGACCCTAAATATCCCGGCGTCGTGCTTAGGTCTCTCGCGCAAAGACGGTCCTTCGGTCGCAGTCTGAGTTTCTAATTCTTGGTAGAATTTCTCAGCTGCCTTCGCCTTTGCTTGAGCTACCAAGCGCTTTACGTTTTTCCGGCATTGCATATAATTTTCGCGAAGATGAACCCGTTCGGTTTCACTGCTTGACTCACATTTCGTCCATGCCTTAAATGCGTTCGATTTGGCTTGCACTGCTTCCTTAGTTTCGGTGTTCCACCACCATGTTTCTTTCTTCGTGTGGAGTGAAACTCCAAGTGCCTTTCCGCCTCACTTACTGAGATTTTAGCGAAACTATTCCACATTTGTGTTGGACTGTGCTCGGTGCAGTTTGTGTTGTTTTGAAACCACTCCGTCATTTTATCAATGAATGGAGTCACTACAGGTTCAAAGTTGTCGTTTGTGAGATTGTGCCACTTGATTTTTTCGATTGGCTTGGGAGTTCTTCTATTTCTTGCTCCTCCTGCTTTCAAAATAAATTCTGACAGGGACAGACGTTGTTGGCTGACGACAGATTCACCCAAGATCACCTTGCAGTCTTTTACCCACCTTCTCATAAAATCGAAGCAGAGGTGGTAATCGATCTGAGTTTCGTGTTTCCTATCTCCGTGTCCACTACTGTAGGTGATCAGGTGTCTCTCGTTTTTCACAAACCATGTATTTAGGATGACCAAACCATGTGATCTGCACATGGTCAGAATAGCTTCACCTTCGTCATTTCTGACCGTTGAAGGGCTACCCTTTCCACCATGGCAATCCTCATAATCATAATTTGATTCACCCACATGGCCATTTAAATCTCCTCCCAAGAACACCAATTCGGTATCTGGAATGGTCTGAATCAGGGTGTCAACGTCGTTCCAAAATGCCTCTTTTTCTTCTGGTGGCAATCCCACTTGGGGAGCGTAGGCACTTATTACGTTCCACACCCTTCCGCAGATAACCAATTTGATGCTGATCAAGCGATCACTTCTCTTCGCGACACTTATTATGCTGCCAAGTAAAGACGACGCCAGAATAATGCCAACTCCGCTTCTTTGGTTTGTAACTCCATAGTAGTACAATTTGTACTTCATGGAATTCGTAAGAAACCGGGCTCTGTCGATATGGGTATTTCGCCACTTCGTCTCCTGCACGCACATAATGTCTATCCCCCTCCGCTTCATGATATCCTCAATCTCCTCGCTCTTTGACATCATGGAACCGACATTCCAGCTTGCAACCCTCAGCTTCTCCACAATGCCCAGCGGGGTAGTGCTTGTATCTGCGTCAATTTCCATAAGGCCTTCCATTCTTTTACACCTTTTGGAGAAAGGTTGTGTATTTTGGCACTAGTGTGTGCTATACAAACTCAACCTCCTCCAAATTAGGTTCTTCTAAGAAAAATTTTATTTGGGCACCAATTTACACCAAACGTTATGAAAATGCATTTCTATTGATGTCACAAAACATATGCAAAAATTAATGAAATCGGGCCATGGGGCTGCCATACAAACGCAACCCCCGAAATTAGGTTCTTCTAGAAACAGGGGTCAAAGCGCTGCCGGCCGTACAATCCCCTCCATTTTGGTTCTTCTAGAAACATTTTTTGCTACGCTAATTTATTTATTTATTAAATGGACAAATGTCCTTTAGTAATAATTGCACATTTTTGTTCTTACATAGTGACTAAAATTCAACTTATCCTTTACTATAAAATTTAAAAATTCTGATTAAAATAGAAAAGGTTTATATAAAAAAAATGGGCACGATTTCAGTATCTGCGGCGCCAAATTTTGATGATGCCATTTCATTAATATTGGCCGGAAACGACCGAATCTGCAATCCTTTTTCGCGAAATCGTAACGGTTATCCAGAATTCAAAGTCAAAGTTTGACATTTATATGGGGTAGTTCAGTTTTTAATGGGAAGTTGGGGGTATTTTTACTACATATTGATGAATCAAAAGCATTGCACCGAAAATAACATTTTAAATTTCATTTGGCTCCCTGTCTAGCAAGTTTTACAATTCTTGCTCGCAAATATATTTCGACTTTTCATGTTATTAACATCTTTGCCAAATTGGTAAAACTTACTATTTTAGTCATCATCAATGTGGCACGATAGCCCGACGTCGGGCCTTGGCCGCCTGAATCGTTGACCTCCAATTGTCGCGGTTACGTGACCTCGTCCTCCAGTTTCGGAAGTGGGACTGATTAAATGAAAACGTCAATTTCATGGCATCAAACACTATCCCCAATGTGTAAAGCGGAAATATTCCCCCTTTCTTATCAAATTACTTAAGTGGCTTAATAGAAAAGTCAAACTCTGACATTGAATATCTGGAGAGCCGTTACGATTTCGCGAAAAAGAATTGCAGATTCGGTCGTTTCAGGCCAATATTAACGAAATGGCATCGTCAAAATTTGGCGCCACAGATACTGAAATCTCCCCAAAAAATGAAAAGTAGTACAGTCTTGACTCGAAAATCCGGATCAATTATTGCAAGGGGTAATCCGGATCATCGGAACATCCGGATTAGCGCAATCATATTTTTCTGAGGAAAAACAATCCAAGCAAATAAAAAGACAGAACAAAAGTCGATAAATGTTTTATTTCTTAGAAATTAGCCAGCATCATGTCATTTGCTAAACAGTCCCGTAAAAAAGTACGAGACCAAATCTACCAGTTCACCCTGAAAATCGCAAATATCCGGATTATAGAGTCAAAATTCCTGCCAAAATCCGGACTATAGAATACATAGTGGAAATATATAGTGGTCCGGATTAGCGTGATATTCGGATTAAAGGAGATCCTGATTACCGAGTCAAGACTGTATATTATATATATTTCATAAAACCTTTTATTAATGTGTCTTTATCGAAACAAAAAAAAATAAAACCAAATGGAGTTGTACTTGGATCATGTCCTCCGCTCCTTTTTTTCTGAAATTTTGAGAAAAAAAACTAGAAACTTGGGAAATATTGTTTACATACGTTTGCATATCCATCCTGCGTCTACTACGCTTCGCCATTAGGAGTACCTGAGCTATGCAGCCATAACCTCCCTCCCTTGCGGGACGACGAGATTTATCCGGCTTAAAGCCGGAATGGTGTTCACCGCCGGGATGCCTCCCTTTGGATCCCCACCTTGGGATGCGACTCTAGCTGGTCGACTTGTCTATCACCGAGACCAACGCCTTGATGGGTAGGGACCATGGTCCCCTGGGCACGCCCATCCCCGAGGTACACTATTCGCTAAAGATTTCTCTTTAGCAGGTGTGATCCTCCTTTGGCCCCCTTTCGGAAGACCTAACGAATTCGGATGCCTCCGCAGGATCGTTAAGCCTGTTTACTACTCGTCTGCTTAAAGCAGACTCATAGCGCTACCGTTCACATAGGTTTGGCCTCCGTCCGTTTACTAAGTAGCAATTTGATTCGGGCCGTGTGGTCATCAATCCACAAGCCAGCTAGGTATAGGCGCAAGGCCATTCTCCCTAACTGGCCCCTTCGAGGCTTGGGTTCTGCGAAGCCGCCAACTCCGAGACTAGACACGTACGCTTATATGTGGTTTCTCCCCTACGAGGAAGCACTGCGTCGTGTGAGCTTGTATAGCTGACTTTTTGAAGGAATAGGGAAAAAGTCAAGCTATGCTGTGTCACCCATACATGACGAGCTCGGGAGCTCGGGACCGTCAACTCCCGAAGGTCTTTTGTACAGATCCACGCCATGGCGTATCAACCATACCAGGGGCCTCCCTGCGCTGCTCGGGTCCGTGGTGTCGCAACTCACCAAATATGTGTGTCACATGAACACACTTCCCCTGCGGGAGTATACGTTTGCATATATATGAATATTGAGATAGGGTTTATTTATTTGAGTCTTCATCATCATCATCCATGTGGCACGGTAGCCCGACGTCGGGCCTTGGCCGCCTGAATCGTTGACCTCCAATTGTCGCGGTGACGTGACCTTGTCCTCCAGTTTCGGAAACCTAGCAGGTGGTGGGCGTCTTCACCTACGGAGTTCTCCCAGCGAGCTCTCGGTCGTCCACGCAACCTCGCTCCGTTAATTCGTTGTGCGTTGATCACTTTCTTTGGCATGCGATTATCGTCCATCCGTGGTACATGCCCCGCCCATTGCAAACGTTGAAGCTTCTAAACTAATGGTTGTATCGGATACGCCAATGATATCGCTCGCGAACGGACCCGAAAATTCCCCGAAGGACCTTTCGTTCGAATCGGTCTAGCAAAATTTCGGAGGCTTGGGTGTGTCCCACTGTGATGCTTGAATTTGCTGGCGTCCTTGTTTTCGATTGCATCATGGCCTTTGTTTTGCTTTCGTTGGTATGTAGTCCAACTTCCTTTGCGGCGTTATTGAGGTTATACAGAAGGCTTTCTGCATCACCCAATCTTCGAGACATGATATTGATATCGTCGGCGTACGCTACTAATTGAGTCGATTTGATGAGTAGCGTTCCGCTGCTGTTCATATTCATGGCTCGAATTACATACTCCAAAGCCAGGTTGAAGAGCGTCGGCGCCAGCCCGTTGCCCTGCTTGAGTCCAGTACGAGTTTCAAATAGGTCAGTGAGTCGGTTCTGCACTCTGACCTGCGAGACGGTATTAGTCATCGTCATCCTTGTGAGTCGCACTAACTTTGCCGGTATACCAAAATTCAGCATAATGTTGTACAGTACACTTCGATCGATACCGTCGTATGCCTGCATGAAATCGACAAAGATTTAGTATACGTCGATGTTATATTCCCAGCACTTTTGGAGTAGTAGCTTCACTGTGAAAAGCTGATCGGTCGTTGAACGACCAGGTCTGAAGCCGCCTTGATACTCGCCAATGATTCGTTCTGCGTACGGATTAATTCTCTTTTCAAGAATTTTCCATAAAATCTTATAGGCCGCACAAACTAATGATATGCCCCTGTAATTCTCACACTTCAGCTTGTCACCCTTTTTGTGGATTGGGCAGATTATGCTTTTGCGCCAATCTTCGGGGATTACCTCGTCGTTCCATATTTTCAGCAGTAGCACATGTACAGCATTGGTCAGGCACGTTCCACCATGCTTCAATAGTTCTGCTGGGATCTCGTCAGCGCCGGGCGCTTTATTATTTTAAAGCGACTGTATGGCGAGACTCACCTCCTCTACTGTTGGGGGTAGAACGGGAGGGCCTGGTTCGACTAACTGCTCAAGAGCTGGCTCCGCGGGGCATGCTGATGGTGCATTGAGGAGCTCTTCAAAATGCGAGGCTCATCGTTTGTTGACGCTTTCGATGTCGCTGATGATGTTACTATCCTTGTCCTTACATAGGCTTGTCGTGGGTCGATATCCGTTCTTGATATTATTTATAAGTTTGTACGCCTGTCTAATGTTCTTACGGCTGATCTTTGATTTATTTGCTGTAACTGCTCGTCAAAATGTTTGCGTTTCTTACATCTAATTAACCTATTAGATACTCGCCGAAGTTCGTTGGTATCTTTCTTTCTTGGCTCGGGATGAAAAAAGAGTTTTATTAGAAAATAAATATAAAATAGCTTTGATTTAAATTGTTTCATTTTGATTCATTATATTTTCACATTGATTTTACTTTTGACAAGAATCATTCGTTCGTTGACAAGAACCATTCGTTCGTTGTGTAAAATGTAACCAAATATTTTTGTTTCAAAATGTTTCATTTTTGATTTTATAATGACTTTGCAATAAATATTGCAATCAAAGGAACACAGTTTAATTTCAAAGTAGAAAACAGTAGAAGTTAAATTGTTTCGATATGAAAACAAAAGTTACTATGATATCACTTGAGTTGAGTTCGCTTCATCACTACGTCTGGTTGGTCTAGTAGGTAGGGCGTTCGTCTACAAATCATAGGGTCTCGGGATCGAATCTCACTGTAGGTAGGTAGTTTATTATGCATTTTAGATAGTAATGTAGTATTAGTAACATAATCATAGGATACTGAATATTAAAAAAAAAAAAATAAATTAATTGTTATTGTCAATTATAAATTGGGATTTAGAAGAATACACATTATATAACAAAAATAGTTTTAATTTAAACTTTTATAGTTCAGAAGTGGGATTGTGCCCTAGTTCTACGGTATTTGTATTCTGATTGTGTCGTGAGTATATTTATTAAAATGTGGCCATGAGCATAGCTCAACGAACGAGATTAAAAGTTTTGTTGGACTCGCAACGAATGGAAAGTAATCCAGAAAGTGAGGACGAAACGAACTCGGACTCGCAACGAATGGAAGGGAATCCAGAAAGTGAGGACGAAAAGAACTCGAACAAACCATTTTTCCACGAACGAAAAATGTGGAAAAAAATATGGCTGAGTCATATACCGAATTATCTGACCACGACGATCGAGAATCCGAATTGCATGCTAGTGAAAAGCTGGACGATATGCAAAAACGACATCGATCTATTGCACCAAACAGTAACGAAAGCCGCAATGTATATATGCAACCGGACAGGACACGAAATGACCAATTGCCGAAGGAAAGACTCTAATGTAGTATCCCAACAAATCATTTAAAGTATTGGACCTGTGCGAGGGCTCACAGATTCCGTCAGGAAGGCCGAACTGTAGCATTAGTAAATTAATCATAGGATACTGAATATTAAAAAAATAAATTAATTAATTGTTATTGTCATTATTAATTGGGATTTAGAAGAATACACATTATATAATAGAAAAATAGTTTTAATTTAAACTTTTATAGTAAAGAGACGTCAATGCTAGTTATACAAAACTCATTTATGAGTTATATGTTTTTTCCCTGTGAAAATGGTGGTGTATGTATACGTTTTAATTAGTAAACGTGTTTGAAAAAAAAAGAAACCATTTTAAAAGAAACTACCCTTTTTGAAACAAATGCTTTTATTTATTGAAAGTATTATAAACGTTTTTGAATTTTTTCTACTCCCATTTATTTTTCATGGCAATGAAATAAAGTGAAACGTATATAAATCAATGAAAAACGTCAATGGCCCCAAATCATATATGAAAATATTTGATTCATTAATGTTTTTATTGATTTTACAACGTTTTTTCTCTCGGTGACATTCGTAGGGGACTCTAGTCTGAATATTTTTAGACTTATCTCAAATGTTTTAAATTTGATGCGGTTGAAATTTCGCGTATTTGTAGCACTACCTAAGAGCTTGCAAACAGAGAAAAAGCGCAGGACTGCTGCTTATAGGTTAGAAGCTGTAAGCTCTTGGGGGAATTTGGTCCCTCACGAATGTACTTACGTAAGTTAAATTTTTTTTTAACTTCCGATTTTGATATTCGCAATTTTTTCATGTATTTTGCAGTTTTGATTAGAATTTGACATTATAGTAAATAGAGAATATATTTTACTATTTCAATGGAGGTGAAATCAAGACGACTTTTGCAAAATCATTTAATTTGATGGACTAGGGCCGGAGGTCGAACCATGTATGGCTTCGGATCATCAGAATCAAATACGATCCCTATTTTTCGATCTTTTGAGTCGAGAACAGTTTCGTAATTATTTTCCTTTTTCTTTTATTCACACAAACTAGCTATTTTTTGATTGTTAAATATTATTTTATTGTTGGTATTTTTCGACGTTTCGCCCTAACCAGGCATCTTCAGGTCTAAAAATTTACAAAATCAGTATTTATGCTACATTAAATACAAGACTGGAATCGATTGATATATATATGAAAATATATTAAATTACAAATCACACCATCCTAACCATATAAAACAAAATGTAGTGTCTAATTACATTTATAGACGCCTAAAACTAACTGATAAAAGGTTATGGACGAAACATATTTACGAAATTAGAAGAGTACTTGAAAGAAATGCATACCCCATACAACTAATAGATAAATTAATTAAGAAAACCAAAACCACAAATAGGTGCGCGCCTAACGAAGGGTTAGATATTTCGGCGCTAGCCTAACAAAATAAATTAAAATATTTTCATTTTAGACCTTTGTTAAAAGTTCCATAACTTTTGAAAGAATGCTAGTTCAGCCGTAAAATTTTGTATAAGTATTCACAATAAGTTCAAGATCATTTTAACGTAAACATTGAGTCGCTCCGGTCAAGGACCCCCATTATCCACCCATTAAAATTTGTCAAAATGGCATGTCCATAACTCCCCCCAAAATTGGAGCAGAGTGCTAAATGTTGGTTTGTTGCGATAGTCATAGTCACCCCTATGACCTCCAATCAGCTCATTCGGAGAAAAACTAAGGGTACCTCCCTTACAAAGTGACACAACTTTGTTCTACAGTTTATAAAATGAGTAGTACGTAGAACAAATTCCTGATGGGTCACTTTGTATAGGAGATACCCTAAGTTTTTATCCGAATGAGCTGATTTTTGGTGGGTGGAGTCACTATGACCTCCAATCCCAATAAACCAAAACTTAGCACTCTGCTCCAATTTTGGGGGGAGTAATGGATTTGCCGTTTTGAAAATGTTTAATGGGGGATAATGGGGGTCCTTCACCGGAGCGACTCAATATTTACCTTAAAATGATCTTGAACTTATTGTGAATGCTTATAAAAAATTTTACGGTTGAACTAGCATTCTTTCAAAAGTTATGAAGCTTTTAAATGATAAATGTCAAAAATAATCCAAATAGTAGGTAACATGAAGTAACGTAGAAGAAATTGGACTAAATACTAACTATTATCTATCTTTCAACCTGAAGATGCTCATAATGTAGAGCGAAATGTCGTGCAGTAATAAAATAAGAAGCTGGAAAAGTGAAAAACAACCGTGTCATAATTGTATAACCAACATACCAGTGAACAAAGGAACTTTCATCTTTTAAAAAAGGTTAAAAAAAATATTCTAATTTATTTTCTAGTCTAACGCCGAAATATTCAATTAAACTCTAATGTGTTATATATCATTACAAAGATAATATTATGTAGTTTTTTTTTTCCTCAGACCATTTTTCTGTATCTCTTACCGTTTTTGAAATAATCGCAAAAAAACCAAAAAAAAATCCCCCCTTTTTAAGGTTGCGGACCCCCGATCGGTTGGGACTTTTAATGCCATAATCTGGGGACCATTCCCAACCATAATCCAAAAAAAATTTCGATGTAGGATTTTTGCCGACCAAATATGTCATTTTTCTTAATGTGTCCCCAGACCCAGACCGATCGGAGTGTGGCACACACCGCACAAAAGACCGGTTCCATGAATGATCCCTTCGAGTCGCCCAACCACACTGCTGCACTGCCGCTGCACGATTTTACGTATCAATCTTTTGTGCGGTGTTTGCCACACTCCGGTCGGTCTGGGGCCGCTTTTAGACTAATGGGGGACCTGGGTTCCCCACGAGTGTATACACTAGTGTATATGTGAAGGCCAAAAATAGCGAGTGTAGCTGAGAGTTAAGATTACATATTTATTTGCAAAATCTAAAACCGCCATGAAAAAGATTCTCACATTTGGTTTGAATTGTTATTTTTCACACATACACCAACATAGAAAAACAAAGTCCCCGTATTTTTGTTCCCTATGCATCATGCATCTACATTAATAAGGGCGCTATTACACAGTCATATATTGGTAATATATCTGTGGTGATTATGAATAATCGCTTAAGTCAGTTTTCATAGTTTTTCAGTAGAGCGATTTTAAACTTTAAAACGACTTGTGAAAAATCTATATAGGTTTCAAATCCAAAAACTAATACATTTTTGTAGATTATCATGTGAGCAATGTATCCTACTATAATTTTATTCCAACAATAAAGCAGTTGGATTGTAATACGATAAAAAACAAAATAAGAGTTTTTTCCGTATAAAGCAATAGGGGTTGACAAAACTTAATTCCACTTAAGTCTTTATTCTCAATTATATTGTGCTTAAACTATTATCTTAAGAGAACATAGGTTCTTTTTCCATATTACCATTATACAGTTAATGCATCTTAAATAAAAGACTTTTTTAATAAATGTTTAATTTCTTTTTATTTTACGGAATTATTCATAAAAAAATGAAAGGAAAAGTAATTATTATAATAAACAAATAATATAAAGCCTCTTCGAAAGAATTAATGCAGAAAAAAAACCTTCACAGACGTGATTTTCATTGCTGTCTTCTTCAACTAGGTCGAGGTGTATATCCGAAATTTCATCAGAGGGAAGACTTTTGCAAAAGTCGTAAAAGAAAGGATCAATCATAGGAAGAAGATCCAATAAATCCTTTATCTTTTTTACAGACATACGTACTTCCTCTGGAAGCTTAGAAATTTCAGATATACTTCCTGAATTCACACCTCTTTTTTGAATGTTTAATACTTTAAATGGATGTTCTACATTTAGGGTTGTTTTGAAATGAACTTTTCCAAAATAATTTTTTTGTGTATCTTAACCATTTAACATTTTTCTAATGAAAGTTTCCAGAATTTGCATCCCGGCTTCTCCACATAAATTTTGTTTTTGAATAAGAAAAGAAATCCAGGAAATCCGTGGAATCCATTTCGATTACATGAAATTGGTTTTTGACACCAACAGTTCGTACAAAATCGAACCAATCACGAGGATGAATTTTTGTGTTCGTTACTTTTTTCTTTCTCTCGACTAAGGCGTGATCCGCATCACACTCCATGTGGGAATGACCTGCAGTTAGAAATTTATGTTCGATAAATAGACACTGTCTTACTTGTTGTTTACGACCTCAAAAAGGTGATCTTTCCATCTCTGAAGCTGCTGTTCTTCGGCAACAAGCAGTAACCCTTCTTTATCTTTCACAGAATGGTCAGTAGTGAACGATTTGCCAAGCTTAATAAGCTTGAAAAGGGTACCACTTTCATCACGGTAAGCCGCATCATTTGCCTCCTCCGCTAAAGCGCTGATGTAGTTACGCTTATCACGCCTCACACTTCTCTGCACGCCTTTTTGTAGTATTCAGCTCGGAGTTGATTTTGACTGAATTATCAGCACTGAAGTTAATCTGTTCCATCACTGATAAAAGGTACCTCGATCCAATCGTCCCACAGTCGCTTCGCCACACGAAATGAAAGAATCCATTGCAAAATTCCATCTATCTTCAATTGTAGGATTCTCAAGAGTGCTGCACTAGCTTTTTCGTGCAAAGCGGTAGAATATGCGCGTTTAATTGATGGATTTTTTAGTTTTTGCACATTAAAACGTGGCACGATTCGTGCGTTAGTAGATCGTTGGATCGCTGCCGCTCGTGAACGAAATTTCGCGATAACAAGATGATGGTCGCTGCCAGTATCAGCCCCACGCTTCGACCTGATGTTCAAGAGGCAGTTTCTCCATGTCTTTAAAACAGCAATATGGTAAATTTGTTTGGTTTTCTGTTCTGTCATCAGGAGAAACCCATGTTGTTAGGTGGTAGGGTTTATGCTTGAACAAGGTTCCGCCAGTGACTAGTTGTCGAGAGTTACAGAACTCCACGAACATTTCGCCATTGTTGTTCCTGTCGCCAAGCCCGTGATTGCCCATATGGTGTTCCAAGCCTAAGTTATCAGTGTCGACTTTGGCATTGAGATCCCCCATAATAATTTTGATGTCACTCCTGGGAGCCCTATCAAAAGTGTCGCCTAGTCGGTGATAAAAAACGTCCTTTGCTGATTGATCTGCAGGTTCAGTCGGTGCGTAGTACTGAATAATTGTAAAGTTTCGTACTCTGTATTTGAATCTGGCTGTGATGATACGATCCGAAATAGGTTTCCAGTCGATTAAGGATCGGCGTGCATTCCTACTCAACAGGATTCCGACTCCTGGTTGCCGAGGTGTATTATCGTCTTCATTTCCAGAGTAGAGCAATACAGTAGGAGAGCTTGGTGATAAAGTCGCCCCCGATTCGAGCCATCGTGTTTCGCTCAGTCCTAGTACAGCGATGTTGTATGCGGTAATTTCCTTTTTGACTTCTGTGGAGCCTTGTTTTATTACACTCACCCCACATAGTCCAAACGTTCCAAAATCTATCTTAGTCCGTTGTTTATAGCCAAAAGTCATTGCCGTTGAATCATTCCGAAGTATCCGAGGCTCGTTTAATGTTTCGAGTGTAAAGTAAATTTCAGGTACGCGGGATACAAGCCTAGATACCCTGAATAGTTAACTTCACGTTCACGAAATTGCAATTTGATTGAGCAACAACTCATTTAACAGTGACTTATCTACTCAATTTCACCATGAATGCATGCGAAACAACCGCTTACATAGACATTGTAACAGGACTTTCCGTAAATCTGATAAGGAATAAACGCTAAATCCATATAAGAGCTCTCTACGGAAAGAAAATCATTTGGAATAAGAACTTAACTCAAGATGAGGAAGACTGAATTTGTTTTGGACTTAAGGAAAAAACGCTTATGTCGATTTAGGCTGTTTCAAAATTCAGTGGTAAAAGAGTCATTTGAGTTTATTTCATATTTGGAAAAGTGACTTAAGTTAATTTAAGCCAATTTTCAAAAATATATATATATTTTAGTAAGAAATATGTTAAGTCGCTTTTCCTTATAGTGCAGTCATATTAGCATTTCAAATAGAAAAAAATAGTGTAAGGCTAATTTTTGGCTAATTTTTGTTGTTTTTGAATCAGTGGGCTCCCAGAAATCTACAACTGATTTTGCTAAGAAAAATGTTGATCGCAAAGGTCCCAAAAAGGACAAAAAAGGATACTCTTTAATCCTTAACCCGACGTTGGCATGCGGGGTATCATATCAAAGGGGACGTCGAGTACATTACATATCCGGTGTTTGTTTCTAGTTTCAAGGGCCCTTAAAGGAATAAATCGAGCTTAAATGGAAAATTTTGGAGGTTCCCGTGTATCTTTCCAAAGCCATAACTACGAGAATAATTCAAGTTGTCCCTACTTTTATCACTTTTCAGAATCTAAAATAGCTGGAGATTCTCCCATTAAATTTGCTAAGAAAAAAATTTATCGGAAAGCTCTGAAAAAGGACATAAAAGGACACTGATTGCACACCTTAGTCGAACGTGGGCATGTGGGGTGTTATATCAAAGAGGATGTCAAGTAAATTCCATATCCGGCATTTGTTACTTGTTCCAAAGACCTTAAAAGGACAAAATTGAGCTCAACTTAAAAATTTTTGTGTTTCCCGTATCTGTATCTTTCTAAAGCCGTACTTTTCCATTTAAGCCCGACTTATTCCATTTAATGTCCTTGAGACAGGAAACAATCACCGGATATGCAATGCACTCGACGTCCTCTTTGATATGACACCCCACATGCCCACGTTCGATCAAGGTATGAAATTAGTGTCCTTTTATGTCCTTTTTCAGAGCTTTCCGATCAAATTTTTTCTTAGCAAATTTAATGGTAGAATCTCCAGCTATTATAGATTCTGAAAAGTGATAAAAGTAGGAGCAACTTGAATTATTCTCGTAGTTATGGCTTTGGAAAAATACACGGGAAACTCGGAAATTTTCCATTTAAGCTCGATTTATTCGTTTGAGGGTCCTTGAAACAGGAAACAAACACCGGATATGTAATGTACTCGACGTCCCCTTTGATATGATACCCCGCATGCCGACCTCCGCTCAAGGATTAAAGAGTATCCTTTTTTGTCCTTTTTGGGGCCTTTCCGATCAAAATTTTTTTTAGCAAAATCATTTGTAGATTCCTGGGAGCCTACTGATTCAAAAACAACAAAAATTAGCCTTACTCTATTTTTTTCTATTTGGAGGCTTGAATTGGGATATTTTGACTGCACTATTATGTCGGTGAGGGTCTACTTGAGATAGGCGGAAAAACCAATCGCTGTAGCTCGCTCAAAAATAGTCCGAAATTAACCAAATTTTGTGTAGAGGTGGAGTCGAATACGGCGAATCCAGTGAGCACATTAACTCGATTTTGTCTTAAGTCGACTTTAGCTGTTTTTCATAATGACCACAGATATATTATAATAGATATTATCATATCCTTAAGCCTACTTGATTTCGTTTAGTGCACGTGTAAAAAATTAACCGAATTAATCGAGTAGGCTTAATTATATGACTAGAAATATGCATATAAATATGACTGTGTCATGGAGCCCTAACTCTGAACTTTATCCCGTACCCGTGTTGTGTAGTGGCACGCGTGAAACATACCTGGGTAAGTGATAAGTGTATTTTTTTTATATGGAGTTCGTTACCCAAACCTGGACGGGATGTAGCAAAAAAAATGAACCTATTGTTTTATCGACGCCAATGAACTTCTGTGAAAACGGAAGAAAAAGAATGGGGGAGAATTACACGCAAGTCAGAGGAAGAGGTACGCCCGAACACTAATACATACATATTAAACAATAAAGTTGTCGACATTCCGGTTGTGGCACATCCGCTAGTCTAAATATTAAACTTGTCCAGCCGAGAGACTGAGATCCATAAATGATAAGTAGGTATAAATATAGGCCTTGCAGGAAGCAGTAAGTAAACAGTTGAAGAATCAAGAATTGGTGCTTGCTCATAGATGTACATGTACCTACATATTTACTACTCGAATATTCTTTTACCGTTTCTAGATACATCGACTGACACCATAGCTCTTTCTTTCCACATCCACAGTACAAACTAGCTGCACCTGCAGTGTATTTTGTTTGGAACATTATTTGCACCATATGTGTTACAAAGATGTTATAATCGGTTAGTAGCTTGTTTTCGAGCTAACTTGTTTGTTTGTATAAAAACCCTAAATGCAAGCGTAAATTAAATTTATTGAGCCACATACACATGTGTATGCAAAACTTAACTTCATTTGATTTCTTAACCTTCGGGCGGGCGCAATGCATCTGACAGATTAAGTGACCAGTTTTTGTTGCGCCAATCAGCGATATGAAAAGGGGGAGACCTGAAACTTACAGTAGCTTAATCTTTATCGATCAACTACCCAATGCAGTTTTCAGTTCATATCTACCATATGTCTGAGGGGCGGGAGGGGATGAAATAATCTCTGAGATGTATTGCGCCCGATTGTGTTATTTTCTCCTTTTCTATGAAAATTTCCACTTGTTATACTCTTCACATTGCGTAATAAAGTTGTGTTGACTTTTAGGTTCACCAAATCGTTCAATAGTGTTCTTTTAGTAAAATAAGTTCATATTTTATAAGCAGTCGAGTTGTTGGAGGTTTTTTAAATTCTGAAGCTATTGAAAGCGGAATATTCTTAGAAAATTGAAAATGTGAAGGGTATCAAACTTAGTGAGCTTTTGAGTTTTGTTTCTAAAATTTCTTAGAACTGTTTCAAAAAGATAATGCAACGATAAATAAGAGTATAGAATATACAGAAACTTAGTTTCATTCTTTTTTCTGCACTTAATCTGTCAGATGCATTGCGCCCGATCGTGTTAGGATTAGTATTGCGCCCGCCGGAAGGTTAATCTCGATGTCGATAGCATTTTGATATTAATTGTTTCCTGGTCAGTCCAGTACGATCATCGCTGTAACTCACTGCAATGTGCATCATGTATTGCGTATCACAACTTTCTGCCATATTACAACCATCTATGTATTGATTTGATCTTGTTGCCCATATTTCAAAGAGAGTTATAGTACAACCCGTTATCAAGTTAAATATATGTACATACGATGTAAGTTGTTTAAATAGATCGAGCCGTAAGACAAGTTTCTCTATTGTTGGCTCTTATGGTTCTTCCATGGAGTTGTGTGTTCTACTTTTACTTGTTGCTTCCAAAATATGTAAGCAAAGAACTATGTACACCAACCATGAGGATGATGAGACTCCACATAAAGAAAGTTACGGCTAATAAATTGTTGCTTTGGTGTTATTTGCTAGAAAGCCACATTGAATGTATTAATGCATAATAAAATTAGATGTTAAATATTCGCTATATTTTCGGTAGTTATGCCTGTTTTGTGCACTTGAACCTGCTTTGGAGACTGAAAATTTGTTATAACCAGAAAGCAATGTGCGAATGAGTGAAAAACATCGCACTAGGCAAAGTGAATGAATTCAATTTATACTCGTAGCAAGACCCATCCATACAAAGCCAGTAGCCAGAAAACTCTCATACACTTTGATATTTGGGCTTGAAAAAATTTAAAATTACATTGCGCTCTAGAGAAATCGGTCAATGTCGCGACAAACTTTACACGAAAAATATTGGTTTCCGGTTGGTTTGCGTCGGGAAAAGTAGTTAAAGGAAGAATAATTTTTAAAAAGCGCATTCGTATAACTCTTGAACTTTATCAAGCTACTTTAGCATCAGACTGATTCCAATTTTACAAGATAATTCAGAGACACCCTTTCTCGGAAATTTGCTTCCAGAAAACGTTACTTTTATTATTGAATTCAAATTGTAAGACAAAAGCGGACGGGTAAACGTGCAAGACAAGAACCATCGTTCATACAGCACAAACAAACGGACGGCGAGAGCTTTTGTAGTGGCCAGCAAACAAGCATTGTGCATTTCAGATTGTAAGAACGATGATTCTTGTCTTGCAAGTTTACCCGTCCGGTTTCGTCTTACTATTTGAATTCACCAATTGGGCCGTTTCAGATTGTAAGAAAACGACCGTACGGGTAAACTTGCACGACAAGAACGAACGTACGATCATTTCACACTATCCGCTCAAAACACGGAGGGCGAATAATAATAATAAAGCAAATGTGTCCGTGGACGCTTCAAAGTTAGTGTAGAATGACAATGAAGTGTCGAGTCGACAAGATAAAAATGAAAGTAAAACAACTAGCCGCATTATGGGTTTATTATCGTCACAGGAAAACCGTCAACGATTGGGAGATGCTATCATAGGTCCGGTTGTAATTCGTTCGTGCAATTCATACGAAAGAAAAACAATCGTATCACGATAATTTTTTTTTCGTAAGTCGTGTTCTTGCAATGTGAAATGCACAATGCTTGTTTTCCGGCCACTATAAAAACTCTCGCCGTACGTTTGTTAGCCGTCCGGTCTCGTCTTACAATGTGAAAGGGCCCATTGTGTTTCTCAGTCTTAATTTCGGTTATTTAATAAGTTCTTGCCATTCTCCAGTCAGGAAAATGAATAAAAAAAAACAATTTGCATAAGACTAGGCGATACAATTACTCACGGAAAACTTTTTTGCCTCTATTTAAAAACGCTTGAAAATTAGTAAATCTCATCAGTAAATCTCATTAGTAAATCAACATCAATTGAAACACATTTGTATGAGATTGCACCCATCCCACTGATGGGTGTTTTTCTTTCAAGAACCTAATTGGGGGAGTTTTGTATGGCAGCCCCATGACCCGATGGCCCGATTTCATTTATTTGTATATATATTTTGTGACATCAGTAGGGATCCATTTATATGAAGTTTGGTTAAGATTGGTTGATAAAAAAAAAGTTTTTCCTAGAAGAAATTAAATGGGGGGGGGGGGGGGGGGTTTGTGTGGCAGCCCCATGACCCAGTGATCCAATTTCGGTGATTCCAACATACAAACAGCCTGCAAAAAAAATAAGCACGTGCGCAAAACTTCAGCTTCGTGTTTTTATAGCGGCCGAGAAAAACGAGCTGCAACAGACGGACAGACAGACAGACGGATATCGCCCAATAGACTCATCTGCTTCTTTTAGCGGTCTACATCGAGACCTTCGAGGCTCTTGCCAGGGTGGCGTTTTGGCAACTCTTGGCCGTTTGTTGTAGCAAACGGGTGTGGTCCATCCCGGAGAAGCTTGGAATCGCAATGAAGCAATGGTTGCCAGTAGGACCACAATCGACCCATCTTGTCATGCTGATCATATACATATGTATACTTTTTATATGGTCGGAGATGCTTCCTTCAATGCGTTACAAACTTCATGACAAAGTTTTTTTTTTCTTTATTCATGGTAAAAGGGTTTTGATTACAAACAACAGGCACAAAGCTCTCTTACAGATTGTAATTATGGTTAAACATTATTATAAAAACATAAGATAAACTCAAATTAAAATTCAAATTCAAACTAAAATAAAAAATGTTAAAATAAAAAATAAAAATGAAGTTAAAGTAAATAAAAAAAAACCTATACCTTTTCACTCGATGAGCGAAGGATATACAAATTGCATCATAATGGTCAGTGGGATGGGTGCACTTGATGGAACCATATGAGTTTGCTGACGTCAGGTTCCATGTTTGTTCATGAAACCCTTATGTCCCCACGAGCACTTATGTCTAATCGATTTCTTTGTTTAGTTATTAGCCTCATAACGGCGCTATAACCGGGTTTAACTAAATACGATGAGGGAAAATCTCTTAAAAGGGTCTCAACCGTGGCGCACAATTCAGGATACAGAGTTGGTATGGTTTTTTGAAGCCAAAATTGCTGATAACCTTCCTCGAATTTATGTTTCTTCATTGTTGCTCAATAAGTTGCTCCTGCTTGACTATATGAAAACGGAATCAACACCCAATCAGGAGTATTGAGCTAAGAATATCTTCGAACCTTCTTTTAAAATCCGAATGAAGTTCCTCAAGGTGCTCGCAGTAAACCAAAAGGTCTTCATTTTGTTTGGCAAATTTGCCAGATTTAGAAACTTAAAGCATTCGCCGCTCCCTATGTTCTTCTGCTTGAACAATACAAGCTTCGTCCCAAACGAGGATATAATACTTTTAATTTGAATTAAATTTAACTTTTCACCCTGCAGTTAAAAATCTATATCTAGTTTAATACTTATTAATTTGAGTTTTAAGTCATTATCAACTCCTTCTAAAAATTCCAATACGGAATCATATAGTAGTAAAACCGATCCAAACGTGCGCTTTTAAGGTACGTGTTCGTAGAGACAATTCATGATCGCACAGCGATCGTAGATCTGCAACCAATTTCGAGCAATATTTGCATATTTTTTGAATGGTGCTACTTTCCTAGTATCGACTTTCCAACTAAAGGAACATGTCTACAAAGAAAATATACGCAGATAGTGCTCAAACCGGTGGCTTAACTTCGATCGCTAAGCGACCATCACATGAGTCGTCTTTACGAACACAAACCTTTAGCAATCGGACTTCGGTGTGAAGTTGCAATTTATCATATTCTTCCTCATTTTTAAGACAGATTCGAGAAAACAATCTCTCATTTAACGAACTTCTATTGATTTGTTAACTGCTTTAATTACGTATGTCAAAGAATCGTGCAGCCGTTGACTCAGGTTTTTTGTCTACTAAGTGCTGTCGATGTGTGGCGCCGTCGCACAGTGGGGCGGTAGAGGCAATAATTCAAAAAATGAATACTATTGGAGAGCTTTTGTGAATGATTTATCGAATAGTAAACATTTTGAAGTTTCTTTCTACAAAAAACTTCGGACCGATATATGTAACAGTAAGAAATCAGCGGCTCTCAAAGTGTAGAGAATTGATTTTGCAGTTTTTGCACATTTTTCCATAATCAAGTTTCAATGAAAACCCTGACTACAAATTCGTATAAAACTTTGTTTTATGATTTTATTTTCAATTTTTAGGTTATAGTAAAAATGTTAGCATAAAAAAAGTAAAAAAAAATTGGCAAAAAAATTTAAATTTAATTTTAATAATTGAAGGTCAAATTGACCCTAGCTGAATTTTTTACATTGAGTTTTAACAACTACCTCCACGCGCCTCCAAGGGTCTGTTTATGCTACATTGTTCCAGAAGGTCTCAAGATGACTAATATGTAAGAATCATAACCCCATAGAACCCCAGGCTACTTTTATAGCCGATTTTGTTATGTCATGTTTGCTGTTTTAGACACGATTTTTGAATATCTACTGTAAAATATGTTGGGTCCCTTTGAACCGGAGATAGCCGTAGTTTTCATCCTATTGAACTAGTTTTTGGTGGTGAGTATAAAGGGAGTCTGTCTTAACGTTTAGCCAAAATTTACCCCCTCCCTTCCCCCCGGGGAGGAGCTATGTACGTATCGACTTGAACAAGTTCTAGTAGGCGAATCAGGCGTGTCCTTGGTCGGAGCAACTCAATTTTTGGCAAACATCAACTTCATTTTGTTAAGAATATTTCCATAAATTATGCTGGCTCAACCAGCATTTCTTGCAGAGTTACAGTAAAGAATATATATGTCAAAAAATGATAATATACCATTTTATTTTTTGGTCTAGGGTATAATTTATCAAAACAAGTCAATTGTATTATATGTCATTACGAAGGTAATTTTGAGTAGTTTCATGTGTCCTTGAACCATTTTGCTGTAACTTTTAGTTTTTCAAATAATTAAGAAAAACTGAAAATTGATCCCCTCTCCCCCCTTAAAATCGAAATAACCTCAAAACGGCTGATTCTATCTGCGTGAAACCCATTTCATTCGATTTAGAATGGCCAAATACATTAAGATTGACCTGTTTTTATAATTTTTTCCAAAATTCGGGTTTTTCGCCCCACTGTGCGTCGTTACAACATACGGATCAAACAGCTGCTAATAATAATCAACGGCGGCGAAAATAACAGCTGAGACCGAGAAACGAATTTTGAGCTACGTTCGGTCCAAACGCAAATTTCCGTCGACAGGAAGCGCTGTGTTAACGATTCGTTCAATCCAAGTAGTCTAGAATTTTCATGTTCATTCCTGTCTAATATTTTGGAAGCAAAAAGGTGCTTGTAATAAAGAAATGTAATTTTGGATCAATTGTTCGCGTTTCTTGCCATTAGTTTTTGTGGAGATCGAAACTACTCCAAGTAAAGATACTCCGCAGATGTACGGCACTGCACCGCTAAAAGATACGATACAATAACGGTCGATGACACGGGATATACATAATGTAGTTCACAGAAATGTTGTCGATGCACTTATCGATTCTGATATCGCATCAACGTCTTGTCGCGTCTTCCTGTTTTTTAAATTGCGAACGTGTGATGGTGCTTAGAATCCGGCCGGGTAACATAGCAAAGAAAGCTTTGCCAGTTCAATGAGGTAATGATTTGTGAGATTCTATAATTTCAATGAATTTGAATCGGCCGTTGGCATATCCTGAACGAAATTTCGTGTTTGGCATCTTACATTTTTGTGAAATTCAATTTTATCAATGAAATACATAGTGTCTCTCGTAAAAATTAATTTGAAATGGTGTAATGTATTTCTTTTATAATTTTTTCATGAAACAAAAACACGTCTACTCTTTTTGATAGCTTAACATTTTATTCGCTATTTCTACTTATTCTACTTCAAATTATACTTATGCTGATTAGCAAATTTGTGTCTACAAATCAATAACGACAAAGTTCATTGCTACGATCATTGATTTGTCGACACAAATTTGCACGCGCAATTTTAATAAATTTATGAAAAATGCAAGCGCATTATTTGACGGGAAATGCAATGACCGCATCGGAATACAAGAACGTATCTAAGAACAAACAGAATCTGCCCATGGGGTCGTGGGGCTGCTATACAAACCCAACCCCCATAATGGGGTTCTTCTAAGAAAAAGTTTTTTGTTTGTACCAATTCCATCAAAAACTTACACAAATATATTTCTATTTATGCCACAAAATACATGTAGGCCGTGTTTTTTTTACATCGAGGGCAGATTTGCTAACCCAGACGCGCAAAAAAAACTATCGAGGGAAGCATCCAGGTTAAATTTCAAATTGTCACGTAGGCATTGCCATTAATTTGAAAACATTGCTCAAAAATATTAAAGCCCCGTTTTCACTTTACAAACGCAAAAGTTAACATGTAATTTTTTTAATGAAAACATATTTTTATGTAGGAATCATAATTTTCTTAGAATAAGAATTCGACGAACAACATTTTTAACATGAATTTACAAACAGAAACTATATTTTTTGCACACACTTGTGTGTTGCATGTAAACTATACCTTAGAGCTTTTCATTTCAAAATTTAATTTTTGCTAGTCATTGGAAATGGTACTAGAAAATAATTGGGATTGCATACATTTAGGCTAGTTTTGGAAAGCTCATTAAATCTGGATAGCAATATAATTTCTAACCTGAATAAAGTCACAGGTTAGCGTTTGTATGAAAATTACCCCGGATAGTGTAGGTTAGCTAATTAAAAAACACGGCCTACGTAAGTTACAAGAATTAGGTAGAAATGGACGAAATCCCAATACAAGTTATGCTATAGCCCGAGTAACTATTAGCACACAAGTTAAAAGACAAGTTGCAGTGTCTGGACGCGGCATAAGGCTTGGCACTTAGGCAGTAAAAAAAGAATTACCTTGCATACAACACTCTTGAATTTAACGATATTGTTTTTGAGAGAAAGTGTAGAAAATGGCATGTAATAAACTTTGTACGCAAAATAAAAATGTTAATGATCTTCATGAGGTATTAAGCCAAATAAATTGTGCAAAATGTGAACATATCTTCAATTTTTAACATACTTTTTGTAAATCGACAGATAATATATTACCTCGAGTTTATAACAATTTGAAATTGTAATGAGAAGACAAATTATTTAAATTGTATGTGGAGTAATCAGTATACTGTAAACGGTAAAAGGTATACCGGATACTCGTAATAATTGAAAAATACTATTCGCCTGTTTCTTGTTTCACTTGACACTCAGTATCAGTTCCGTGGCGACAGCACACAATCTTAAACACCATGACCCCATCATTGAAGCATAGGTAATATGAAAGTTGTTTGACTTAAAAGAAATCACTTTAATCGTAAATCTCTATACATACATATAACACTTGCGCTCAGTTCAGTGAACGTTTTAAAATGAAAGAGATAATTGTTATTTAGAAAAAACTATAATGATAATCTTATTCAAAGACGTTGTTGAGGGAGGTTTAAAAGGAATTTGCATGGTTTAGCCGTATTTTAAATAGGGTAAAGAACAGTGAAATTTTAACCATTGTTTTCAATCTGCTGTAAATTGTCAATCTCAGCGGTTCACAATCGCTTCGTTATCGGAAGTTTGACGAATGTCAATTCGGCCACTCTGAATTCGGTCTTCGTTGAAGCTAGTTGGATACCTAGAAAGAATAATAAGCATGATAAAATATAATAGTGTTAACTTTCAAATTAATTATCAAACGAGACCGCATGCGAATAGCACGATGAGTGTATACCCTATACCCATGTACAGTAAAACCTGTGTATGTCGACCACCGCGCGCCGGTTCCCGCTTTAGATGGTCAACATAGGCAGGTGACCAACTTATGAAGGGGTACAACATAATACGATTAAAATATAACCTGGTATTGAATATATGGATGAGAAATATTTGTCATCTCTTGAATATTTGATTTTTATCGTGTATAACGAATCATACAAAATTGTTCGTTTGGTTTCTTTCCTTGGACATGTACCTATATCCCGTACAGTTAGGGTAAGTACATAATGTACTTGCAAAACAGCAATTAACTCGACTACTGGGCAACTGAGTAGGTACATGAGCCTAATGCGATGCATTAGCTCTCTAAAAGATATGCAATAAACTTAAAGCTGTATCTAAACAGGCTGCTAAATGAAGGCTCGTCAAAAAACTGACATCGCGAATTGCCAATTGGCAGCTACTTACCCTAGCTACCAAATGGAGGCTAAAATTACATAACCAAAAATTTATTTTGGAGATTTTTTATTTAATTATTAAGCTCGGACTCTGCGCGTTTAAATTATTACTCGACCATTAAAGAATTATTCAATTTCACACAAAAAACCAACAAAGTTGCAAAATTGTCGACAAGCGGTTGTCAAAGTGTCAGCTGACATATTATTCAGTTGCCATATTGAATATTAAAAGTGGACGGCCAACCAAATGGCAGTCAGTCTGGATGGACCTTAATAAAAAGCATTTTGACCTACTGTAGGTCAGCAAAACACACCCATTGTTTTTGAAAAATCCATTTAATTAAAAAAAAAACCGCACATATATATGACGAATCCATGGATTCAACATGGATTTAGTTGGATCAATATCCCAATCCACCCGTGGGTTCATTTGACTGAACTTTTTGACTAAAGACCATTTTAATAAAATGAAATCCATAAATTGCCGTGTAATTGCGGCCTTATATATTTTAAAAAATATTTACAACCGTTGACCATCCCTAAAATGTCCTTTTTTCATTTCATTAAATATTTGTTCACCCTATTTTGTTTTAACCTCAATAGAACAACAATAAAATCGCAAATTAGAACTTCTTAAATAACACGAAATAAACACAACAGTTTTTTTCTGTGAATTCTCAGAGAACTTCTTCGACGGAAATTCCTAAGTGGTCATGTTAGAAGGGTACTTTTACTTGAAGCGTTCTGCTATTGGGCGGTCAAGTTACAAATTAGGCAGGTGGCCAAGTCATGAGGGTGAAATTCTATGGGACACGTAATGATCCAGCCAAAATCGGTCAAATTAGGCAGTTGGCCAACTTGTAGAGGTGGTCAAATTGACAGATTTTCCTGTACAGATCTAGAATGCGCGTAAAACCGAAAATATTCAATTTCATTTTTCTTTAAGGAGGAAAGGGTAGATGGGTCAAATCTCGCACATCTTTAATATTTTATAACGGCATCCAGCAGCTATCATTTGCTATAAATTTGAAGTTTTTCGCGACATTCTATCGATATGGCGGAATATTATTTTGGAATATTACTTTGTTTCCACTAACTTCAAGCATATGTCACAATTAGACATTGATGAAAATTTCAGGTCGCTAACGATATTCTGTCGAAAAATATGGCCGAATTAAACTATCACGAAGGGGTCCTTTGTATGGGAGGTAGGGGAACCCTTGGTCCATATACCATCCAAGCTTTTATAGAAAAAAAAAACATCTGACCAAAATTTCAAAACGCTTTTTGAAACAAAGTAATATTCCAAAGCATGTAATATTAAAGTAAAGTAATATTCCGCCATATCTTTTGATAGAATGTCGCGAAAAAACTTCAAATTTATAGCAAATGATAGCTGCTGGATGCCGTTATAAGATGTTAAAGATGTGCGAGATTTGACCCATCTACCCTTCCCCCCTTATAGAAAAATGAAATACTGTCATTCTAGGTCTGTACATGGGTATAGGGTATACACTCATCGTGCTATTCGCACGATTAAAACTCGGTATCGTTTGATAATTAATTTGTAAGTTAACACTATTATATTATATCATGCTTATTATTCTTTCTAGGTATCCAACTAGCTTCAACGAAGACCGAAAAAGAATGGAAGGCCTTATAGAAATTCACGCAAATATAGTGATAGTGCTTAACTATCCCGCCGGGCACTACTTCTGCTATGCGGTTGAGTGATCCCGGGGCGAACTTAGTTCGCGCCAGAGCTCGACGGTTTTCGGGGATGAGCAATATAAGGCAGTCCAACTACACTGTGGAGAAGCTGAGGGCTACAAGCTGGAATGTAGGTTCCATGACGTGGAAGAGCGAGGAGATTGATGATATCATGAAGCGATGGGGGAGAGACATTATGTGCGCGCAGGAGACGAAGTGGGGAAATACTCATATCGACAGAGCCCGGTTTCTTACGAAGACTTGGCATTATTCTGGCGTCGTCTACACTTGGCAGCATAATAAATGCCGCGAAGAGAAGTGATCGCTTGATCAGCATCAAATTAGTTATCTGCGGAAGGGTGTGGAACGTAATACGTGCCTACGCTCCCCAAGTGGGACTGCCACCAGAAGAAAAAGAGGCATTTTGGAACGACGTTGTCACCCGGATTCAGACCTTTCCAGATATCGAATTGGTGTTCTTGGGAGGCGATCTAAATTAATCTAAGAAAATTGGGCCAAAATATGGCCATCGAACGGCAAAAATCCTACATCGAATTTTTTTTTTTGATTATGGTTGGGGATAGTCCCCAGATGATGGCATTAAAAGTCCCAACCGATTAGGGGTCCGCAACCTTAAAAAAAGGGGGGAAAGGGGGCATTTTTTCGTTTTTGTATGGGAGTTACCCTTAGTTTTTATCCGAATGAACTGATTTTTGGTGGGTGGAGTGACTATGCCTCCAATTGCAACAAACCAAAATTTATGGACATGCCGTTTTGACAAATTCAAATAGGAGATAATGGGGGTCCTTGATCGGAGCGACTCAGTGTTTGCCTTAAAATGATTTTTAACTTATTGTGAATACTTCTACAAAATTTTACGGCTGCACTAGAATTCTTTCAAAAATTATAGAGCTTTTAAAAAATGTCTAACATGAAAATATCCTAATTTATTTTCTAGTCTAACGCCGAGATATTCAATTTCAGTTTCCTCCTTTTTTTAAGGTTGTGGACCCCCTATTGCTTGGGACTTTTAATGCCATAATCTGGGGACCATCCCCAACCACATTTCAAAGAAATTTCCGATGTTGGATTTTTGCCGACCAAATATACAATTTTTCTTAGACTAAATGGCCATGTGGGTGAATCAAATTATGATTACGAAGATTGCCATGGTGGAAAGGGTAGCCCTTCAACCGTCAGAAATGACGAAGGTGAAGCTATTCTGACTATGTGCAGATCGCACGGTTTGTTCATCCTAAACACATAGCTTGTGAAAAACGAGAGACACCTACAGTAGTGGACACGGAGATAGGAAACACGAAACGCAGATCGATTACCACCTCTTCTTCGATTTGATGAGAATGTGGGTAAAAGACTGCAAGGTGATCTTGGGTGAATCTGTCGTTAGCCAACATCGTTTGCTCCTGTCAGAATTTATTTTGAAATTAGGAGGAGCAAGAAATAGAAGAACTCCCAAGCCTGTCGAAAAAATCAAGTGGCACAATCTCACAAACGACAAGTTTGAACCTGTAACTCCATTCATTGATAAAATGACGGAGTGGTTTCAAAACAACACCAACTGCACCGAGCACAGTCCAACACAAATGTGGAAAAATTTCGCTGAAATCTCAGTAGGTGATGCGGAAAAGGCACTTGGATTTTCGAAAGGTCCACTCCCCACGAAGAAAGAAACATGGTGGTGGAATACCGAAACTAAGGAAGCAGTGCAAGCCAAATCGAACGCATTTAAGGCATTCGATATTAAGGCCCCGTTTTCACTTTACAAATGCAAAAGTTTAAATGCTATTTTTTCAATGAAAACATATTTTGTGCAACCCATAATTTTTTCAAAATAAGAATTTGGTAAACGACACTTTTAACACGAATCTACAAATTTTTTTTCACATTCTTGTATGCAACATGTAAACTATGCCTAAGAAGCTTTACAATTTAAAATTTAATTTTGGAAAACGTACTAGAAGTGATTAGGATTGCATACATTTAGGCGTATTTTCAAAACCTCATTACAACAAAATTACAAATCAAAGAGGTAAACCAGATCATCAAATACGAAGGCACAGCATGCGACGAGAAAAGCGACAAAAAAGATTATTTAAACACCTACTATAATCTAATAAGATTTGGACTTAGTAACAATTCCAAAATCGAATTGTACTACATAGTACAACATGTTTTTCTGTTACATTTTACCATTTTTGCGATTTGACACGAAAGCGAAATGTCAGGCTGGCTGAATTCAAATTGTAAGAAAACGACCGGACGGGTAAACTTGCACGACAAGAACCATCGTATGATCGTTTCACACTATCCGATCAAAACACGGACCGGCGAACAATAATCACACAGCAAGTATGTATAAATGTTGCCATGCACGCTCCAAAGTTAGTGTACAATGAAGTGACGAGTCGACAAGATTAAAATGCAAGTAAAACACGCGCTAATTGTCTTTGCAGAACGCCTGAACTATTGGTAGATGCAATCGTCTTATCTATCGTACGATTCCTACGAAAGAAAAACAATCGTGTCACGATTTTTTTCTTTCGTAAGACTCGTTCTTACAATTTGAAATGAACAATGCTTGTCTGCTGGCCACTACAAAAGCTCTCTTGTCTTGCAAGTTTACCCGTCCGGTTTCGTCTTATAATCTGAAATCAGCCTCTTTGTTTCCAAAAAAGTTGTCACAATTATGTAATTCGTAATACATAAAAAGGCATTATATCACTTTTTATTCATAGTTACCGTATAATTAAGTATTTTATCTATTGTTTCCTAGAATTAGAACCCTGATGATGGTCTTTTGACCGAAATATATCGGTTCGGAATAAGTAAATACGACTTTTATTTCATCCCATCGTGAATCAAAACCGACGAGATACAACATTGTTCTCTGATTGAATAAACCGATTCCGGCAACACAACTATTCATTCAAATCCATTATTTAGGAAGTTTTCAATTTTAATCTTTTTGGCAGCAAAAACTGCAATAACGTCAGTATGTAATTTACGTAAAAATAGTTTTTAGTTTTAGCAAGCTGTTTTGATGTAGGAATTAACCTTGTACGTCTTGGAATAGGTGCACTCAGAAAAAAAAAACGTGTATTAAAACCAATTTTATATTTTACTTCTAATAAACAGAAAATTTCTATAAATGTATGAAGTTTGAATTTGTATAATTAATTAAAAATGCCATTGGGTCAAATACACATTCATAGAATTTATGATGTCAGTAGTAATAGGATTAAGAAATGCCCACATACAACTAATGCCAAAAATGACGTAGAATGAAGCAAATGAGTCTAACATAAAATTCATGGGAACAATGATTATTTGATGTATACACATTTATTAAGTAAGGTGTAACCCGCATCATTGAATATATGGAATATTGTTTTCAACTCAAAAAATTTATTTCATAGAATATAATTTTAATTTTGTATCGCACAGCGTATCAAGTAGTTCAGATTTTAGGAACGTTGACAACATTCCCAATCTGGTCTCATGGCAATGTGAACGGACTGGAGTTACATATCGACAATACAAATATTGTTTTAAAGTCATAAAATAGCATATGTTGACCAAATATGTTCTCGATAACAGCAAAAGATAAAGATACATTGTGTTGTTGTGATATGCATGCATCATAATCGTAGATTAATGAATGACCCTGTGAACTTTTGTCTATTTCCACAAGAGGAAATGTAGTGAACAAATGTATAGCAATTAGTTTAATGTAGTTTAAGAATAGTATAAATAGGTTTAAGAACAAATGTATCTTGGGAGTTGTAAATATAGTTTTAAAGGAACCACACGGTCCTTTTTATTTATCTCTGGCACGCAGGCGGGTTCGAATCGAAGTTTCGGCATAAGGTTTTTTTATGAAAAAATAAATATCAAAATTTAAAATAGAATTGAAATAAAAAAAATAAAAGCAAAAAAAAAATATTTCTGTTTTTTTTTTGTTTATAAAATTCAATGAAATTTTTACATAGAATCGATGAAAAATTTCATTGTCATAATTGAATTTTCCCTTCATATTTTCAATGATATTTATATTCTTGTCCCAAAACGGCTATTTCATCAGCTCCAAAGCATAGCCATAGAATTACATACGGCCTATACAATTTTTCTTTAATAAAAGTCATCTTTTTTCTGGGTATAGTGATAAGGTTATGATTAGAGGAACGGACATTTCGGTTTTAGAAATAGATGCGAATTTCGGGGAAAATTGTTCATTTTCGCGAATAGATGGAAAACGAATTTGTCCTTTTTCGCGAAAATTTTATTTTTCACTAGAAAAAATCAATTATGGTAGATTATTTGTCATCTGAGATTGATTATTGAGAATAGAGATATGTATGTATATTTGTAAATGTATAGGGAGAACCACAAGCACGATTGCTTGCCAAACATCGAGCAAGCTGTTAAATCAGAGGTTTTATGAATGAACTTTGTTTTCTGCAATGCGGCTTTGTAGCAAGAGATTTTTTCGTTGTTCGGTGAGCCCCAAAGTTTAAATAAAAAATACGTAAAAAAATGCAACAATAATTGCGTTTCTCATTTTAATTTGTATACCCTACGCTCATAGAGTGAAAGGGTATATTAACTTTGTCATGAAGTTTGTAACGCATTGAAGGAAGCAACTCCGACCATATAAAAGGTATACATACGAGTATATGATCAGCATGACTTGGGGAGTCGGTTGGGCGATGTCCGTCTGTCCGTCTGTCTGTCTGTTGCGACGCGTTTTACTCGGCCAATTTAAAAGCTATTAAGCTGAAATTTTGCACAAATGCTTCTTTTTGCTGCTGGCAGTTTGTATGTTTGAATCGGTAAAATCGGACAATGGCGTCATGGGGCTGCCATACAAACCCAACTCCCCAAATTAGGTTCTTCTAAGAAAAACATTTTTATTTGTGTACCAATTTGAACAAAATTGCACAGAAATCTGTTTATAATGATAACACAAAACATACACAGTAAAAAGTTTATTGAATTTCCCACACAAAGTGTAGTAAAAATTACTACAAAAAAAAGCTAAAAAAAAATTTGAAATTTAATCTTACACATTTCTTTAGCAAAAGGTTAAAATAAATGAAAACTATTAAATTTTAAATAAAATATTGTGAAATCACATTGCTACTGTAATTTTACCAACAAAAAATGTAAAATTAAATAAGTGATTTGTGATTTTTCATCATTTAATGTAAAATTAAATCAAATGAATGTAATTTTTCATCATTTAATTTTTACATTTCGTAAATCTTGTCGATAGTATTCTGCTACGCTGTGTGGCGCACTTGGTTGAGTCGCCACTCTACGATGCTAGTAATCTAGAGGTCCGTAGATCGAATCTCGGCGTGGTCCAAAATTTTCGAACATGTGAGGATAGGAAATATATAGTGCTTGCAACATTATATACACTCCGAAATTATATGCATTGTAACGTTGACTCGAAATTGCCTATAAACGGCTGAGTTAACGTTAAGTTCATTTTAAATAAAAAATTTAATTTTACACATGGGTATGGGACTTGTTTCCCTCTATGAATTTAAAATTAAATCTTTGTTGGAAATGGGTTAAATATATTGATGTAATTTTAAATGCGTGTTGTAAATTTACAACTCTGAAAGTTGGCAACCAATTGCCTACTCTGAAAGCTGTAAAAATTTAAAACCGTGTATGTAAGAATGGATGAAATCAAACCACGGGATCATGGGGCTGCCATACAAACCTAACCCTCCAAATTAGGTTCTTCTAAGAAAAACTTTTTTATTTGTGCACCAATTTCAACCAAATTTCACACAAACGTGTTTCTTTTGATGACACAAAACATATCTAAGAATTGATGAAATCTGACCATGAGGTGGCAATACAAACCCAACCCCATTTTGGTTCTTCTAAGAAACATTTTTTGCACCAATTTCACAAAACCTTGAATTAAGGTACATTTTCCTCGACACGACTGCACGACAGCGACTCGCTCATTCCATATAAAAACTCGTTTTTAAAATGAGAGAGAAACGAGATTTTATATGGAATGAGCGAGAAATATGCTGAGAAATTATCGCCAAAACGGGCGATGTGCCTACACCGCAGGTCGAGCAACGCGGAACCATGGAGCGGTATAAAGAACGAGGCAAGGAAGAAGAAGATATGGAATGAGCGAGTCGCTGTCGTGCGGCCGCGTTGAGGACAACGTACCTTTAATGTGTCTTTACCAAAGCAAAAAAAAGCTAAAAACGAATGGAATCGTACTGTGGGGCCATGTTGGGCATGTTGGGGCATACCCTTTTTTTAAAATGGACACTACATTTTCAATCCTGTTGCAACCCCCATCTATCTGAGTTGAATTCCAAGAAAATTCCTTTGGTTTTTATACCCTTCGCTCATAGAGTGAAAGGGTATATTAACTTTGCCATGAAGTTTGTAACGCATTGAAGGAAGCATCTCCGACCATATAAAAAGTATACATATATGATCAGCATGGCGAGGTGAGTCGATTGGACGATGTCCGTCTGTCTGTCCGTCTGTTGCAGTGCGTTTTTCTCGGTAACTATAAAAGCTACGGAGCTGAAATTTTGCACACGTGCTTATTATTGTTGCAGGCTGTTTGTATGTTTGAACTGAAATTGGATCACTGGGTCATGAAGCTGCCATTCAAACCTAGCCCCCCAATTTAAGTTCTTCTAGGAAAAACTTTTTTATTTGCGCACCAATTTGAACCAAATTTCACACAAATGTTTTCCTCTTGATGACACAAACCATATCTAAGAATGAATCAAATCGGATAATGGGGTCATGGGGCTGCCATACAAACCTAACCCCCCAAATTAGGTTCTTCTAAGAAAGACTTATTTATTTGTGCACCAATATCAACCAAATTTACACACAAACGTGTTTCTCTTGATGACAGAAAATGTATCTAAGAATTGATCAAATCTGACCATGGGGTCATGGAGTGGCCACTCCATACAAACCCAACCCCCATTTTGGATCTTCTAAGAAACATGTTTGCACCAATTTCACAAAACCTTGAGTTATTAATGTATTTTTACGAAAGCAACAAAAAAGTTCAAAACGAATGAAATCGTACTGTGGGGTCATGCTTCCGCAACCCAATAAAATTTTAAATATTTTTATTTGCTCATTTATTTCAACCAAGTCCAAAACTTTTGTCAAGGCATAAGAAAAAGAATGAGGAGGGGGATTAAATACAAGTCATAGGTACGCCCGAAAATAACTTTTAGGCCAAGGAGAGCGAAGGGTATCCAAATTTCGGCCTCGCTCGAAATTAGCCTTGCCCCCGGGGGTTGGCGAGCGTAGCGAGCAGGGGGCGAAGCCCCCTACTTAAACACTGTTGCGAACCACGGCTATATGTCGAGCCGCCGTCACTGCAACAAAAAAAAATAATCGGATGCGTCTGACTCGGTGGCATGTGACCCGGCGAGGCCAGCGTATGTCGTGGGCTATTTGAGCCAGCGCATTCCAATTCTAGTACAGCCACCAAATTCTTTTCAAGGGGAAAACTAAAAGGAGCGGGATGGCGGAAAGGATGTGTCCATCCTTCGGGACACGGTTGAACCCAAAATAAGAACGAGGAGAATTGAAAACATTATAAACAAAATTTATTGAAAGAAAGAAAAATAATAATTTGCACAAAACTGGGGCAATAAAGAATTAAGTAAGCAAAACTGGACAAAAATAATGAAAGAGAGAAGTATAATTCATAAGATAAGAGAAAAAAATAATTAATTCAAAATTATAAACAAAATAGAATAAAAATAAGTGACTTACATTTGTACGAAATCGCCGACGATCGATCGAAGTGCGGGTCGTAGCATAGAAAAAACATGATTACAACTATAAACTGTAATGAAATTAAAAGCGTGTAAAAAGAGCAACAACAAAAAAAAAAAAATACACCCCGAGAAAATATTTTCCAATTCAATATAAAACTGTTAAATTCATTTTTCATGCTTCCTGGATCAAATTAGGAAAACACAGCACACATCTTTGAATTCCTTGTTACTTCGGTTTGGATCTCACAAAATAAAATGGATAAGAAAGACGCCAGTTCTTATATCTCCACACATCCAACACGTGAAGGAACATATCTGGGATCGATTCACTTCAATTTGATGGTCACTCCAATAAACATCATCGATTTCGAATACGGTGATCGCAGGTTATTAAATTTGTCTTTTCTCCAAAGAAAATTATTCACTAATCAAAATTGTTGTGTAAACACGTTTTAGAAGTTTGTATTGGCTTTTACGGCTTGATCGGGTTATTAATTGAGTTTGCAAATTTCGTTCTTAAAAAAAAAACTGTTTTTTTTTTCACTTGAACTAGGCTCACATTAGAATCACTAGAATCACTTAGTTTGTCTTGAGTTACTTTCCAATCACAGTTGGCGCAAATGTAAATTGTTCATAATTGAATAAAAAAAAACAAAGAAACGCAAACAAACTTCAGAAAATATTTCTGGCCCGACTCAAATACTGCCAAATATCCAAACAAAAGCGGGCGCGACGCCCAATGGCGTCCGCCTGAGTCCACGACTCTCAATCAACTCCCCGAAACTCAAAAACTAAAACGGTCATTTCGCACCATGAGGCAACGGCAGTTACTAGTTTACAGGGCGTTGACCCACATTATTTGATCAGGCCGCCCCCACATACAGCTGTGCCCGTGTTATCGATGAGACGAACAGATACTCATCGACAACAGGAAGCATGACACAACGATAATACATGCGATGCAGCCGTCAGCATTATGCATTACAAAGAATCTCTTTTGGACATAGCCGCTAGAGATTAATTCTAATGCATACAGTAAGGAAATGTGTATGTAGGTATACCAACAAACAACTGGTTGTGTGTTGTCGCTGTGTCTCAAACATCGTCGCCCAAATTTTTATTTTATTTAAAGAAAGAAAAAAAAACGTGGTTCGCGACAACACCTAAGCTAGGATACATCCCAATCACTTGGGAGCAGGTAAACGTAGCATTTCTGGCAAAGCCCGAGCGTGACCAAACCCTAGCGAAATCGTATAGACCAATAAGTCTAACCTCCTTCCTACTTAAGTCATTGGAAACGCTCGTCGATAAATATATCAGGGACAGATGCCTGTCGCTTTTCCCGTTGCACCCAAACCAACATGCTTATCAGACAGGGAAATCATGTGAATCAGTACTACACCATTTAGTTGGGAAGATTGAGACCACATTAAAAATCAAAGAAATAGGGCTCGCGGCCTTCCTAGATATAGAGGGGGCCTTCGACAACACTTCCTTTGAATCTCTTGTACACGGCCGGCGCCTCGAGTCATGGAGTTCAAAACACCCTATGTCGGTGGATAAAATCAATGCTTCAAGGACGACAAGTACATGCAAAATTATTCGCTGAAACCATGTATACAGCTGTCCTCAAAGGTTGCCTACAGGGAAGTATACTTTCACCCCTACTGTGGAACTTTGTAGTGGACAGCCTACTGGTCCAGCTAAATAACACTGGCTTCTATACACTAGGATATGCAGATGACATCAGCATCCTGATAAGGGGAAAATTTCCAGGAGTTCTTTCTGAACTCATGCAACAAACTCTATCCCAAGTGGAGGATTGGTGTAGGCCTATCGGTCAATCCCGCCAAAACAACACTAATAACCTTCAGTCGCAAATACAACTTGGAAGGGCTCAACGGTCCAACATTATTCAACCAACAACTGCAGTTTACCACAGAGGTAAAATATCTGGGAGTCACTCTTGATAACAAACTCACGTGGAACAAGCAGCTGCAAAACCAATTGCAAAAGGCAAACAGACCCTATATGCAACTAAAAGAGCAATAGGGAAAACGTGGGGGTTAAAACCACGAATGATACACTGGATATACAAAGCTGTGGTCAAACCCCGTCTGACCTATGGCTCGATAGTCTGGTGGACTAAAATCAAGCAAAAAACAGCAGCAGCGAAGTTGGGATCAGTACAGAGACTGGCCTGCGCAAGCATAACCGTCGCCATGCGCAGTGCAACAACTTTAACTCTAGAGAAACTACTAGTCCTGCCACCACTGGACCTCACAATCACAGGAGAGGCAAGACGCGCATCGTACAGACTCCAATCATCGAACATGTGGACACCACAAAGGGTAGGACACTGCACGGTTACAGAAATCATTGCAAACCCAATCCTAGATATGGGCAGCGACTATACCCCGGCCATGTACTCCAACATCCAAACCTCAACAGTTAGGGAAGACTGTAGTAAATGGAACGACAAGCATCTATCAAGTCACATCGTGTGGTACACGGATGGGTCGAAGACAGACGAAGGATCAGGGGCAGGAGTTTATACTAAAACCAACAACTATAGTATCTCCAAGCCCCTAGGTCAATATACAACTGTCTTCCAGGCATAACTTATAGCCATAAACCTTGCAGCAGGAGATATACCAATAAGACCATATATATTCTCTCCGACAGTCAAGCTGCTATAAAAGCAATTGCAAATCCCAAAACAACCTCTAAATTGGTTTGGGAATGCCAACAAAATCTCAAAAACCTAGCTACCCGAAACAAAGTAACTCTGAAATGGTTGAAAGGACATAAGGGGATCGAAGGAAATGAGAAAGCGGATGCCCTTGCAAGAGAGGGTTCAGAACTACCCTTAACTGGTCCTGAACCTGCAATCGGAATCAGTAAATCTACTGCCAGAACCGTTGCTAGACGATGGACCGAGGATAAATTCCAAGATCGGTGGAGACTCGACTCGTTATTTTCGAATGTCCCGCTCTTATGAGCTGGAGACAAAATTTCTTTAGGGCTCAAGCTACCAGAATGGGTGCACCCAAAGTAAACCTGGTTAACTTTCTTCTCAGCCTTTTACGTAGGACAGAGCTCATAACCTGAAACTCTCTCGCTTAGATGGGAAATACAATAAGCCAATGGGCTGCAGTATTGGGCGCAACCAGCCCAACCTATCATAGCGCCCTATCCAAACACCTAAGCTACTACGTTAAATGCAACTGTAAAAAATAATGCCTTGGAAATGAATGCTTAAAAGTCGATCCACACTTTTCAGTCATCAGTTACAGTAATTTTTCCATATAAGTTGATAGTTTGTTAGTTAATTAATTGACTGACAATCTTTCAACTTTTATGGAAAATGACTCTGACTGAACAGTGTTGATCGACCTTATAGTAGGTTAGGTATAATCTCAGCTATTTCATATTGTATAACATGTCTCCGAATTCAGAGGATTGATTTTTTATTTTTATACCCTTCACTCGTAGAGTAAAGGGTATATTAACTTTGTCATGAAGTTTGTAACGCATTGAAGGAAGCATCTCCGACCATATAAAATATGTATATATATGATCAGCATGACGAGCTGAGTCGATTGGGCGATGTCCGTCTGTCTGTCTGTCCGTCTGTCCGTCTGTCCGTCTGTTGCTACGCGTTTTACTCGGCCAGTTTAAAAGCTATCGAGCTGAAATTTTGCACACATGTTTCTTTTCATTGCAGGCAGTTTGTATGTTTGAATCGCTAAAATCGGACCGTGGGGTCATGGGGCTGCCATACAAACCTAACCCCCCAATTTGGTTTTTCTAAGAAAAACTTTTTCATGTGTTTACTATATTCAACGAAATTTCACACAAATGTGTTTCTATTGATAACACAAAACATATGTAAGAATGGATCAAATCGGACCATGGGGTCATGGGGCTGCCATACAAACCTAACCCCCCAAATTAGGTTCTTCTAAGAAAAACTTTTTCATTTGTGCACACATTTGAACCAAATTTCACACAAATGTGTTTCTATTGATGCCACAAAATATATGTAAGAATAAATGGAGTCAGACTGTGGGGTCATGGGGCTGCCATACAAACCCAGCCCCCAAATTGAGTTTTTCTAAGAAAAACTTTTTTATTTGTCCACCAATTTCAATCAAACCTCATAAAAGTGGATTTCATTTGATGCCACAAAACATGTGTAAAAATGAATGGAATCGGACGATGGGGTCATGGGGCTATCATACAAAGCCAACCCCCGAAATTGAGTTCTTCTACGAACAACTTTTTTATTTGTGCACCACTTTCAACCAAAACTCGTAAGAGTGCACTTCAATTGATGCCATAAATAATCGGACTATGGAGTCATGGGGCTACCATACAAGCCCAACCTCCCCATTTTGGATCTTCTAAGAAACATTTTTTCTACACCAATTTAAAAAAAACCTCAATGCGTCTTTATCAAAACAAAAAAAAAAGTAAAACAAGTGGAATCGTACTATGGGGTCATGCTCCCGCATCCCCCCAATAAAGTTTTCTGAGATATTTTTTTTTATTTTACCACTTAATCCAACCAAACCTCACACAAATATTGTTTTATCGACGCCACAGAATTTGTCAATATCAAATATTATGCGAAAACAGAAGGAAAAGAATGGGGAAGGATTAAATACAAGTCATAGGTTTGCCCCAAAAAACTTTTAGCCCGAGGAGAGTGAAGGGTATTCAAATTTCGGCCGCGCCCGAAATTAGCCTCGGTCTCGTTCATAATTGGGTTTGTTACGGACACAGAACATTTTTCATTTCGAGGCGTATCTCTCATTTCGATAATGATAATAATTTATTCTGTTGCTGTAAAGAGAAAAGTGCTACGACATTCCTGGCAAGGAAAATATAAAAAAAAATATAAAAAATATTTTTCCCTATCCAGGAGATAAACCGGTCAACGAAAACAACCCCATAACTAAAGTTTGAACCCTAACTTAGGGAGCGATCGCCAAACTTAAAAATGTTCCTTACCAAATGACAACTAATGGTAAATTACATACTTCTTCTTGTTTCCAAAAAACGTTAAAAATATTAGATAAAAAAAATGGACTTGTACCACTTTCAAATAAAACGGCTCAAATATTAAATTCAAATGCAAAATGCATTATATTTTTCTTTCTAATTTGGCGTTGTATTAAATTTAAAAATTTAAAAGGATTAATTATTATAAGTCGGCCTTGACATTCCAGATCCGATAAAAAGAACGTGTACCTCTTTTAATCAATATTGGATTAAAAAATAAACTAAAGAATTTAGAAACAAGACAACATGTATTAAACTTTAATCCAAGATTAACGAGTAATCACACTCGTATTATATTTTAATTCCATAATATTAAAATTTAAAATAATATACGGGATGCATTATATTTAAATATTAGAAAGTTTAAAATATCATGTAATACCTTCCATGGATTTTAAAACATTCCTAAAAATCAACTTTCTTCTGCAAGCAATACCTATAGAAAACAGGCTGCCTGTTTATCCAACGTTTGTGTTGTTCTATATAATAAAGAATAACGCTAACGCATCAAACAAAATATCCTCCTTCTCAGGTGCCATATGATCTGTTAGAGTTGCCATACACCTTCCGAGCCATTGTACAATCTTTGATCATCAGATGGATTGGATGATGTTGTGACGATATTTTCATAACACTTTTCGTACAATCTGTCATATAATTGAATGACAATCATGTGTTGTCAGTTGTTGATTTTTTCACATAAACCGCTATAGAGGTCATTCTTCATCGAGATTAGTGATCCATCTTTTATCGCCACAAAATATATTAGGTGGTATGAATAAAACCGTGCTTTGCTATATACATACATATTTACTTAAATAAACAGCTCGATTTGAGCAAACTTTGGAGTTGCTAAATTTATATGAATATAAACGTGATACGCAGCATTTACTTCGGAATTCATTTACATCAAAACGACATTTGACGTTTATAAAGTCGAACACGCCAAATTTTCACTTAATAGAGCCACCGAAATAATTATAACTTCACCCCTTAGAGAAAGCATAGTAACACAATCCATGCGTTAGTCCAGAGTGGCCATCACAAAATAAAAATGGCACCGTTTTCACACTATTGCAGTTCATAGTATGCGTGAAAATTTTATTCAAACGTCAATTTTTTGTTTACAATTGAGAATATAAAATCCGCGTAATATTTATTACTCTCTTAAAATGCCAACGTGATATTTAACCCTTCTGTTGGCGTATAGATCCAGACAGACCATTGGTACTATATCTTGATGAAAAATATCGTTCAACAATATTTTTCACCCCTTTTCATATATATTTCAAAGGAACCGACGGCCACAAATGCGATCAAACGTTCGGCGAAATGTAAACTATGTCTAAGGAAATGAAAAAACGGCGCATCATCGTAAGACATAGTATGTAAACTGTTTCAAGATCCATAATTAGACCTCTTCAAAAATTAAGATTGATTTCACAGAAAATTCAGCTACACCTTAGGCATAATAGCTCGTAGGCGACGACAGAAGGGTTAATAATTGCATCGACAATATTTTGACGTTTGAATTATTTCGTGGAGTGTAGTGTAATAATAATAAATATGGAGTCAAACACATATGGGTTGTGTGATCACATAGCCATTCTGGACTAACGCATGGCATGGGTTACTATGCTTTTTCTAAGCTTCACCCATAAAAAGCTTCAAAAATCAATAAAAACAAATTAAATATTAAATCGATCGACTACAAATTATTTACTAGGGAAATAATACTTCTCATAGGTTATAAGATTAAAAAAATGTACATCCAGTTAAAGAAAATAGAGAACTTCTTAAATTTTAATGGGAAGTAATTATAAATTCATTTCGAAAAATTGCTAGTTGAATTATTGTTTTAGGGCTCCATTACACAGTCATATTTCTATTATTACTCAAATCATTCGGTTCAAATTTTCCCACATGCACTAAACGAAATCAAGTAGGCTTAAGCATATGACATACATAATAGAAGTATGACTGTGTAATGGAGCCCTTAGCTTATAATTTAAAAACATTGAACGGTTTGACATAAATTAATATCCTGTCGGTCCTCCATTGTTTCTAATTACCTGGAAAACTTGTCCTGGGACTGAATTTACTAGGTTTTTCAGGATATTTTGGTCAATTTCTTCCCAAGCTTGGCGGATCGCTCCATTGAGTTTCGATACGGTCTGATATTGTATCCCATGGGCGTAAACCTTCCTAACAAGTATTCCCCATAAATTTTTAATTGGGTTGAGGTCGGGGCTACGAGCTGGCCAATCTAAAACTGTAATGTTTTTCTCTTGGAACCATTCTGTTGTCGTTGCCCGATGCCCGATGGATAGTGGTATTATCCTGTTAGAAAATAAATTCCGGTCCAATAATTTCATAGAAGCAGTATATGACGATGTCCCCCTATTTCATGTATATACGCATTTGCGCTTTATTACGGATAAACATTATAAAATCGTTATTCGTAAACATTATGTAATAGTTAAGTATCATATATATTCAATGCATCAATGAATAATTAAAAAAAAACACGTGCGACGGTGAGTCTCGAACTCAAAACCCTATGCACCTATCGATACATCGATACATAATGCCGATTCGTGGTTCATGAAGTAAAACTTATTTGTGGCTATGTTCACGGTACATGACGCCGATGCTGGCTGGGATGTAGTGTGCAATGTTAATTCGAGAATAGGAACGTGTTTTATCTTGTACGACGCGACACGCGCATACTATAATGCTCACACCGCTCGTGTGAATAACACGATGAGTGTATACAAAGCTACAACGCCCGCAAAACTCAAAATACTTTATCAATCGCAGCCCAGCCCGAAAATTAATTGTTTCGGTTTTGAAACAATATTGTCATTATTTTTGGAATCGAGAGATCGAAATATTTGATTCATCAATGTTCAAATACCTTTCAGCTAGCTTCTGATTACCAATATCTGTGCGCTTTCATCCAATTCCGGCTTTCCGTTGACTTTTGGGGCACGCTGTATACTCATTCGGACATGTTTCCTTCAATGTGTAAAATATTCACGAAAAAAATAAAAGAAAAACCAAATATAATATGTATTGGAAAAACTGATAACGTTTTACGATCGCTCCAACTTTCAACTATTGTTTACACGGCCAACAAGTTTGATAGGATTTGTTTGAGAGAATATCGTACGTGTAAACAGCCTTCCAGCTTGGATAAGTTTGAGGGAAAAGTTGGATGCAAACAAGTTTGAAACCATCAAAACGCGGCTTTAGACGCACCAAAATGGGGGGTTGGGTTTGTATGGCAGCCCCGTCACCCCATGATCCGATTTTATCCATTCTTGCATATGTTTTGTGTCATCAATAGAAACACTTTTGTTTGGAATTTGGTTGAAATTGGTGCACAAATAAAAAAGTTTTTCTTATAAGAATCTAGTTTGGGGGATAGGTTTGTATGGCAGCCCCATGACCCAGTGATCCAATTTTGCTGAATCAGACATACAAACAGCCTGCAACAATAAGAAGCTTGTGTGCAGCTTGGTAGCTTCAATACCCGCCGAGTAAAACGCGTCGCAACAGACAGACAGACGGACATCGCCCAGTCGACTCCCCAAGTCATGCTGATCATATATGTATGTATACTTTTTATATAGTTGAAGATGCTCCCTTTAATGCGTTACAAACTTCATGACTAAGTTAATATACATATACCCTTTCACTCTATGAGCGATGGGTATAATAAATTGTGTTTTCGAGCAATTTTACAATGTTCAAATTTACGGTATATCTCAGCACGTTTCGTGGGGACTTCTACTGTTATTTTAGATCCATCACCTTTTATAATTCCATCTAATGCTGACAAAAATCAATTGATTGATTGATAAATTTGTTACATTACGTAAGAAAAATATAAAGATCAAAAAACCTGCTGTTGGTGATGTTATTCGCAAAAAGGCTGATAATAATACAATAATAGGCGACACAAAAGTATCTTTGGTATCGATGAAGCTAATGATTCTCTTCGAAATGTCCCTAGTTTCAAGGTATTCCGCTGCACGCTTCGGTAAAAGAAGACGAATTGAAGGAATATGTAATGAAAAAACTTGATTTCGGTTTATCCTCTTGTAAAAAAAAGATTGTGATATGTCCAAATTAGTTTCAATAATTTATGTTATGAAACTTCCTCAAGAATATTCAAAGCAAATGTTTTGTGCCAACTTCTGGCCCAAGGGCGTCGGTCTATTATCAAAATCTTGGTGGTCTTCGTTCAATAACTGACTGTTTGCCATTTGCAAACAGCAAGGAACAAAGCTCTGGCCAGACCTTTAGCACTATATTTTGGTCAAAAGGTATAGAAGACGAAATCGCAGCGACTTCATATTTTATGATATCCTAGAATAATATGTTTAGAAGCATTTTGCAAAAATTTAAAAAAATCGGTTGAAGTTTCGAGTATGTTTTTGATAATTTTTAATTTATAGTGCTTTTTGATACCCAATAGGTCTGGCCAGACCTATAGTTTTCCCCCTATTTTCGGGATGAGGTAAAAAGTGAAAATATTACATTCTCTTGAAAATCTGCGATTTATGATGTAATAAAGTCATTAAAATTCAACACGATAAATGATAAAATTTTCTGAGATTTTGCTTTAAAAAGCCGTGAGGTTTGCAAATTGGGTACGCCTAATTTTATCCCGTCTTATAACATCACCTAATCAACTGAGATTTGATTCTAGGAAACTCAAACGAGTTTTATTTCCTTTTAGGCCAGTCAATAAACCGAAATATAAGGCGTTAGGTCGCAAAAAATTGCTCGGCTCTGGTTTTTTGGAATATTGTTAGGATAGATACCACAAGTGTACCACCAAGTTTGCAACTTCGAAAAACCTGTGCTAACCCCGTGACCCTCAAAAAACCTCAAAATTTTCGGACTTTTTTCATATTTTTGTTTGTAATTTCTAAAAGGTGCTTCTTACAAGTAAGTTGTCCACTGCACTGTTAAAGCTAAGAAAATCTTCTTTAATTTGAGTGTAACCCCCGCTTTTTAGGCGCAAAGTATCCCAAGATACAGCACTTCAAACATTGTTTTTTTTTTTTTAAGTTCGAAATTGTAATTTCAGTCATGTTCCGAGCTGAATATCGGCTTAAATGCGCATTCTACGGAGAAAGTCATGTGACATGAAGTTATAAACCAGTGACTTAGCTGTATATATGTCGGAACGAATGGAATCAGACCATGGAGTCATAGGGCTACCCCTGAAAATTAGGTTCTTCTAAGAAAAACTTTTTCATTATGTACCAATAATTACCAAACTTCAACCTAAGTATGTTCCTGGTTAAGCCTAAAAAAATATCTAGGAACGGATGAAATCGGAACCCTACGTTATAGGGCTGTCATACAAACCAACCTCTGGAAATTAGGTTCTTCTAAGAAAAACTTTTTTCTATATGAACCAATCTTAACCAAACCTCAATCAAATGTGTTCCTAGTAAAGCCTCAAAACATATCTAGAAACGGATGAAATCGGAACACTAGATCATAGGGCTGTCATACAAACCAACCCCTGATGATTAGGTTCTTCTAAGAAAAACTTTTTTCTTTATGAACCAATCCTAACCAAACCTCACCCAAATGTGTTCCTAGTAAAGCTTATATCTAGGTATGATGGGATCGGAACATTACGTCATAGGGCTGTCATACAAACCTCCTAAAATACAATTTTGGACTTTTTTACGAAAAAAAAAAACATTTTTTTAAAGTGCTGTATCTTGGGATCCTTTGCAACTACAAAGCTGGGGTTACACTCAAATTAAAGAAGATTTTCTTACCTTTAAAAACGCAGTGGACGACTTACTTGTAGGAAGCACCTTTTAGAAATTACAAACAAAAATATAAAAAAAGTCCGAAAATTTTGAGGTTTTTTGAGGGTTACGGGGTTAGCACAGGGTCTTCGAAGCTGCAAACTTGGTGGTACACTTCTGGTATCTATCCCAACAATATCCCAAAATAACAGAGCCGAGCAATTTTTTGCGACCTAAAATCGTTAAATGACTGGCCTATTTGTAATAGTGTGAACTAGGTATTAGTGACTTACGATGGTGTTTCTTAATAGATTTAATTGAGATATTTACGGAAAATTTAGAATGAAATGATTTTTTCGCTTGAAAATTCCCTATTTCTTTCTATCTATTTCCCCAAATCTGCAGACTAATATCGCAATAAAATCTACCAACAGAGCGCCAAATATTTCCTCAAAGATATTCGAATTGGACAATTCGATCAAACTTTCTGTACGGATACGCAATGAAAAAAGAGAAGCAAAAATAGAAGAAAATAAGGAAGAAACATGTTTGTACTATACAGGGTGTCCCATTCATGGTGGAGAATATTTTAATGGTAGATAGTGTGGCTCATTTGGAGAAAATTAATGTACAACGGGACCCCTCTATTTTTAACCGTTACAATGTTATAGCATTTTTTGTCAAAATGCACGACTTGCTGAACTAAATCAAAATTTGCCACGCCACCAATCATTTCATCCGAGATATGACTTCACTTTCCGAAACTACATAAAATTTCCAATAAAACGACACCTCGCCCGTTACGAAGTTGCTCATATCTTCCGAGATACACCCGTTCAAACTTTAAAGAAATTGTAAAATTGGTTTTTTCATAAAAAATTCAAATAATAAAATCGTATGCAATTTTAAAATTTCTTTAAAGTTTGAACGGGTGTATCTCGGAAGATACGACCAACTACACTATACGGGGTAATTTTCATACAAACGCTAACCTGTGACTTTATTCGGGTTAGAAATTATATTGCTATCCAGTTTTAATGAGCTTTCCAAAACTCGCCTAAATGTATGCAATCCCAATTGTTTTCTAGTACGTTTCCCAATGACTAGCTAAAATTAAATTTTAAATTGAAAAGTTCTAAGGTATAGTTTACATGCAACCCACAAGTGTGTGCAAAAAAAATTGTATCTATTTGTAAATTCATATTAAAAATGTTGTTCGTCGAATGCATATTCTAACAAAATTATGATTCATACATAAAAATATGTTTCCTTAAAAAAAATTACATTTGAACTTTTGCGTTTGTAAAGTGAAAACGGGACTTTAATATTTATGAGCAATGCTTTGAAATTAATGGCAATGCCTACGCTAAATTTTTGAAATTTAACCTGGATGCTACCCTCGATAGTTTTTTTGCGCGTCTGGGTCAGCAAACCTGCCCCCGATGATAAAAAAAAACCGCCTAAGTAAAGTGATGCCGAGAAGCCAAGTCCCGGGACAAAAGTTTCTATAAGGCACAAGAAAAAAAAAAGAATTTCGTAGTGTGGTCATGGCATGCTCAGATGGTTGGCTAAAATGTGCTGTTTGGAAATTTAATGAAAAATTATTGAAAAATGAGAAAAAAAAAAAAAAAAAAAAATTTTTTTTTTTTTTTCCTCAAAAGTAGTGCATGAAGCACGATTGTTGTCGGTTTCGACTGGCAGAACATGGCACACCGCGTCTCATCAGATGCCACTGCTTCGCGGTGTGTCATATTCTGCCAGGAGTGGCATGACCGAGAACAATGTCCGGTGGTATACAGATTGTGCCTTATATATTGGCAACAATCGTACCTGGGAGCGGATCATTAGATATCGCAAATTACAACGTATAATTTGCTGACCCGCTCCTACCATACACCATATCTTGGCAGTAACTACCATTGTAAACAGAATAATCGACAATAGTGTGTGTGGACAGCCGCCATCGCCATCTCGCAACGTACGAGATGCTTAGCATGCAGCCGTCCTATTTTCCCAGTTGCGGGGAATACGCATCAAAAATGAAAAATGAGAAAAAAAAATTGTTGTCGGTTTCGACTGGCAGAACATGGCACACCGCGTCTCATCAGATGCCACTGCTTCGCGGTGTGTCATATTCTGCCAGGAGTGGCATGACCGAGAACAATGTCCGGTGGTATACAGATTGTGCCTTATATATTGGCAACAATCGTACCTGGGAGCGGATCATTAGATATCGCAAATTACAACGTATAATTTTTCATTTTTGATGCGTATTCCCCGCAACTGGGAAAAAAGGACGGCTGCATGCTAAGCATCTCGTACGTTGCGAGATGGCGATGGCGGCTGTCCACACACACTATTGTCGATTATTCTGTTTACAATGGTATAGTTACTGCCAAGATATGGTGTATGGTAGGAGCGGGTCAGCAAATTATACGTTGTAATTTGCGATATCTAATGATCCGCTCCCAGGTACGATTGTTGCCAATATATAAGGCACAATCTGTATACCACCGGACATTGTTCTTGGTCATGCCACTCCTGGCAGAATATGACACACCGCGAAGCAGTGGCATCTGATGAGACGCGGTGTGCCATGTTCTGCCAGTCGAAACCGACAACAATTTTTTTTTTTTCTCATTTTTCATTTTTGATGCGTATTCCCCGCAACTGGGAAAATAGGACGGCTGCATGCTAAGCATCTCGTACGTTGCGAGATGGCGATGGCGGCTGTCCACACACACTATTGTCGATTATTCTGAAAAATTATTGTTGCCGGTGATTTAATTTTATATAACTAGATGTAAGGATTCATGGATAGGTGTGCCCCTTTTCCCCTATTTACGGAAATATAAAGTACAGTACAACTCGGTGTAATGTACCCGGGGCCAAATTATTGGAAAGGAATTTCGGCGGACGTTGGAATTTGATTGAATAAGTACATATAGGCACATTGCCGGATATTCAAAGTACAATGCAACCCGGTGGTAACATACTCGTACATACATTTGTTGAAAATATAAAGTACAGTACAACCCTGTACAAATTTAATAGAAAAGAATTGCGTGGGACGTTTGTACGAGGGCAGTAAGTACCCGTGTTTGAAGACATAGGGAAGTTGGTGTCATCATCGTGTGCTGCCATCTATCAAACGACGCCAAAACAAATTCCAGACTTTTTTATTGGTTATTTTTGATTTGACAGCCATTCGAGTAACGCGTGTTTCGTAATTTTCGATAAGATGGAAAGAGAGAGGTAGTTCCATGGAGGAATTATACATGGAGACATCACAGTGCAATTTAAATGAAGCCACGGTGACCAGGCGGGTTTATATGTGTTGGTGAAGCTTTTGTAATGAAGACATAGTCGCGACCGATTTAGATAAAAAATTGGGGGCTCACATAATTATAAAGTATCGATGGTGGAATCGTTAACGAATTTGTTAATCAAATTTACAATTGTACCTTGTTTCATAAAAAAGGTAGTTTATTACATTACATAAAATGTTCATATGTAGGTATATACGTATATTGCGAATGATTAAGCAAATATTTCGATTTAGCGTTAAGGATTTAATACATAGTGCCAAAAAATGGGCATTCTCATATTTTAATGGTTTTGTAGCGAAAATAAAACTTGTCAAATTTCTCAGATGTCTTTGTACGGGAGTCTCGCTTCCCGCCCGCCAGAGAAAACAAGAGATAGGAAAATAAAATTGAAAGTAAAAAATATATGTATTTTCATAATTTCTATAACAAAAATAACAATTAAAAATTACATATTATATGTGAAAGTAACTTATTTATGTGCATACATATGTATATTACATTAGCAAATGCATTATCAATCATTAATATTATTGCCCACGAAATATAGTTAATTTATTAAACAACTGCCTGTAGTAAATTAGGTGTTCGCTTTATTTTATTCGGAGATGCATCATTTGAAGAAGGTGAAGTCTGGAGTATCCTATTTAAAGGTGTCATTTTTTTCTGAAAAATATCAAGAAAATAATATATGTAGTAGTTTCAAATTATCGATAATCTCAAATTCAATTCAATTATCGAGAGTTTTAATTGTCGAGCTTTTTTAAAAATATGTGGGAAATAAATTTCTTTTTGTTGTTATATATTAGTATTCGAAATTTTTGGCCGCCGTCAGCTTGTTTGGAATTTCTTCTTTCAAAGCTCGAATAAACCTCTTTCAAATTATCCAATAAATTTACATTCCGGGAAGAAAAGGAACTTTCAGTACATGCCACAACGGTAAAAATTTTAGTGCTCTTCCTCCAAATACAGACTTGCAAGATTTCTAAATTTCAATTTATAGAGCGGCAAACGAAAGTTGCTTCAAATTTAAAATTTAAATTTACCAAACCATGGAGTCAAAATATATCAAATTATAAAGAAATGAAAAATCGTTGCTGCTTTCAATTTATCCAGATTAATACATGGATTTCTTCGATTTATTTTATTTTAGCAAGAACTCTCAATGAAGATTTGAAAATATCGAGCAATTCAATTTATCAAATTTGAAATTATCGCGAGTCGACGACTGTACATAGTATATAATTTCAAACTACTCATAAAGTGCTTTTTAACTTACCTTTGGCTGGGGACACCTTTCTGGGCTTTTTTCTTGAATGTTTGGCAGCCAGAAGCTGCACGATGGCAACTGAAAATATATATAATATATAATAACAACATTCATTCAGTCATTTATTCAAGACGGAATGCCAAATTTCGTTGCCGTCAGCCAAAGCGGCGACTTTTAAAAATGTTGTCTCAGTCGAATAGTACCTTAAGGCAAGATATTGTATTGTGTTACTTACCTGAAAAATTATACTTTTTCATCGGCATCTCTGAAGTATGCTGCACAACCTTTAACCACGCACTTCATATTGCAAAATGAATCGTCTTCACTCACGACCTGACAATGACAGACAACCTGTGAATAAGAACCAACGGTTTTACTTCTAATAGTTTTTCTACTCCTCAATCCGAAGTAACACGAATCTTAAATTCAAAGCGTAACTCCCCTCCGGAGTAGCAACTTTTTGTGCCGCCCCTGGAACGTTTTGTTAACCAGCCCGGTTTTAACAGTTTTTTGCCAATTTCTTAATGAAATTTTGGTGGATTCAAATAATTCTTTTTACAAATGATAAGAAAGTTACTCTGGTTATCTTATAATTCAATAATCTTTCCCGAAATCAACAGTCGATCGCGAAAAAAAGCAAAAAAAGATTTTCACGCGCTCGTTTTTCACAAAATGATACACTCAAAATCACTTTTTTTCAATGAAACACACCACAATTATGAGAGTTTTTGATATCATTTGAAAATGTAAAGGATTAAGAAGATTTGTACGGCAAAATCATTCAAAACGCTTTTCACTACACACGGAAATTTGGATACAATTCATGAGTCGACCGATTCGCTAGTATCTTTACATCATCGTTCCAAAACACTTATCACGAGAATTACAGATCATCAACCAATAAAAGAATCACTGAAAATTGATCACTACACAATTATCTGTCGTTTCTGATTCATCAATTCTAAACTTTAAACAGTCCTTTTGTGAAAATTTAGTTTAAAATCACTTTTTGCATGTACTGAATAGAACGCGACCACTTAAATTAGAAAAAAACTACACCGGGCTTAGAACAACCGCACTATTTGAATTGAAAATAACTTGCACAATCTTCAAATTACCCTTTCACTATATTTCCAATTAAAAACAGTTCGTAATTAACTCAAATTTCTCGAAATCGCAAAATTATACGTGCAAATTTACCAAAATAACAATGGTGGACAATGACATTTACATCGGGAAATCTTGCGCATGCGTGCGGCTAAAATGTGCGTGAAGGGTTGGAAAAAAGTATTGTTATATGGAGTTTGTTCTGATAATGTGAAAATTAACAGTCAATGGCGTGAAATAGAAGCAGTAATAACGTGTGGAAAGTGTTGCATTGCGATTGATAGTTTAATTTGTATATAATGAAATAGACGAATTTTACTATTATGCTAAAAATATATTGTAGATGAGAACGCTTTATTTCAATTCGATACTAAAAATTGCATGCGCTCAGCCCTTTTCATTATGCTGATGACAAAATGAGCGATGCTCTCTCAATTGTGTGTACGGATATAAGTTGATGTTAATGTATTGCGATGCTTCACCAGAGCTCATACAAGTTAGGTGCCATGCATACTCTGGTATATATTACCTCTATGGGTAGTTCGATTTCTGTTTTTGGATCAGAAAAAATGCGAGGAGATAAAAGCGAAGTTGGATGCTATTTATGGGGACACTTCGCCGTCTATGACCACCGTTAGATGTTGGTTCAACGGTGAATCTGCTCCAAAGAAGGCCAAAACGGTTCCATCGGCCGAAAATCATGTCATCTCGTACTTCGAATGTACGATTGAAGGAATGAATGAAAGAGTGTATACACTTGCCGAAACTCAAAGTACAGAACATTCTGGATAACGTACCTACGCAGAGCAATTGAAACAAAACCGCGCGAATTGAAATTTGCAATTTTGCATACTCGGAGCAAATCCAATGACCAACCGCCTTATTATACCCGTCACAATGTGAAAGAGTATATTAACTTTGTCATGAAGTTTGCAACGCACACAAGGATCAATGTAACGAGAGAAATCGATTGAACGATGTCCGTCTGCTGCAATGCAAACTAGTCCCTCAGTTTTGAAGCTCTCGGGCTGAAATTTTGTATGCAAGTTTTTTTTAGTGTACGCATATACAGGGTGTCCCGTTCATGGTGGAGAATCTTTTAATCGTAGATAGTGTGGCTCATTTGGGGAAAATTAATGTTCTACGAGACCCCTCTATTTTGAACCGTTACAATGTAAAAGCACTTTTTGTAAATTGTGTCAAAATACCTGACTTGCCGAACTAAATCAAAATTTGCCAAACCACCAAACATGTTATCCAAGATATGACTTCACTTTCCGAAACTACATAAAATTTCCTATAAAACGACACCTCGTCCGTTACGAAGTTGCTCGTATCTTCCGAGATACACCAGTTCAAACTTTGAAGAAATTTTAAAATCGGTTTTTCATGCAAAATTCAAATGATAAAATCGTAACGGTACTTTGAACTGACAAATCTGCAAAGTTGAAAAAAGTTGCCTCATTATGTTAGCTCTCGAACGACATATAAAAATTAAGGGCTCACGATTTGAAAATTTGCAAATTTAACGTTTCAAAGATTAAAAAGTGTGGTTTTCGTGTAATGCAAATCATCTGATATGATGAAGATAAATTTGTACGATCAACACAGTTCATTTTGTTGGGCGAAAAAACTTTACATTGAAACCACATTTTTTTACCTTTGAAACGTTAAATTCGCAAATTTTTAAATCGTGAGCCCTTAATTTTTATATGTCGTTCGAGAGCTAACATAATGAGGCAATTTTTTTCAACTTTGCAGATTTGTCAGTTCAAAGTACCGTTACGATTTTATCATTTGAATTTTGCATGAAAAACCGATTTTAAAATTTCTTCAAAGTTTGAACTGGTGTATCTCGGAAGATACGAGCAACTTCGTAACGGACGAGGTGTCGTTTTATAGGAAATTTTATGTAGTTTTGGAAAGTGAAGTCATATCTCGGAAGACATGTTTGGTGGTTTGGCAAATTTTGATTTAGTTCGGCAAGTCAGGTATTTTGACACAATTTACAAAAAGTGCTTTTACATTGTAACGGTTCAAAATAGAGGTGTCTCGTAGAACATTAATTTTCCCCAAATAAGCCACACTATCTACCATTAAAAGATTCTCCACCATGAACGGGACACCCTGTATACAGCGCCGGAACGAATGCAATCGGACCATGATGTCATGGGGCTGCCATGGAAACCAACCCCTGACAATTAGGTTCTTCTAAGAAAAACTTTTTTATTTATGTACCAATCTTAACCAAAAGCGATTTAAAGCGAAATCTAGCTTAATTATTTGTTTAACAGGTACAACATTTTAAAATTATTCAATGTGAAATTTAGCTTAATTTGTCTAACAGGTACAAGATTTTACAATTATTCAAGACGAAATTTAGTAATTTTAAAATGTTGTACCTGTAAAAGAAGATTATTTGAATCTAGGGATGCGGGAGCGTCCCGCCCGCCAAAGAAAGACAAAAAATTTGAACAAATGCAAAGTGATATGCGACCAAGACTATGTTTAAACGACGGAACAAATACGGCTTTTCGGACCTCTGTAGCTCGGACTCTGGTTGGCCCTGACTGTTCAAATTTGTAGGCGTTGTCACTCGCGCCTTCTTACGAAGTGTAGGAAATTTCATGAAGATACGAAGAAAAGTACCGGAGTTATAAGAGTTTGAAGATCGCATTTTTTCGAAAATCTTGTTCTTGTTGTTCATTGACAGGGCTACAGCCTTGTAGAGAGCATATCGGGATCCGCTATCTTTTCCCATCATAACTACGATTGGTTCGTTTTATATACGAGCACGTATTCATTAGATATTAATATAATATTGCATGAGCAAATAGTGCGTTGCATACATTGCGTTCTTTCTTGTAAGTACCACTCGGTTTGATCCTGCTTTGGTGCTGGAACATGGATGTAAGGACATTCTTGCGTCTGCAGTAACGGGTATCGTGTCTTAACTGTTTGGTAGGCCCAATTTCAAACTTAGGAAGTATTAATGTAATTTATATCACAATAGGGTAACAGATACGGTTAAAGTTATTATTAGGTCGCAGTTAGTGTTATTATTATGATTGAATTTAAGGATAAGGCTTGCGTTAAGGTTGAGTTTAAAGTTTAGACCAAGGTTAAAGTTAAAGTTGGGGTTATCATTAAGTTTAATGTGATGTATAAAGATATTCAGACTACCAAGGTTACTAAGGGCTTCCAAGGTCACCGAAGTTATCAAGTGTACTATGGTCACTAGGGTTACCAAGGCGACTAAGGTTACCAAGAGATCTAAGGTTACTAAGAGGGTTATTATTATTATTCTCAAACAAATTCGTGATACAATATGAATATCGTCTTCACTTCAATAAATTGATTTTATTTATTTGTTGTCTATTTTGTAAATTAAAAGCTGCAAAAAAATATCATATCTCACAAAAACAACTCTGTTGTAAAAAGTTTCCGCCAAAGAAAAAGTCGTCAGCCGGAAAAACTATTGATATTGTCTCAAGGATATGCATATTCAAAAGTGATTGAATTAGTTAATAGCTTCCACCAAACCTACGCGGTGCGGTCAGAATCTATGAAATAATTTTCGCCGTGGTAGATCACGCTGATTTTGCCAGTTCGGGTGGTGTGTGTGGTGCGAGACCTTAAGTTTTCAATAGACTTGAAATATTATATTTCAAGGAAGGTGGATAGCTACCTTGACTTCAATTGAGGTTGACTATAGAAAATTTCAAGGTCTCTTTGAGTTTCTCCTTAAATCAAGGATGCATTGACTCGTGAATATACATAAGTGATTTCTATGAAAACGTATGGAAAATGACATTTAATTTATTGAATTTCAGCATCCTTGACTCAAGGTCTCCTTGAGTTAAGGAATGTTCATAAATACGGGCCTAAGACTATATTTACACGACGGAACAAGTACGGGTTTTCGGACCTCTGTAGCTCGGACTCTGGATTAATATAATATTGGATGAACAAATAACATTCCGATGATCCTAAAGCTTCCAGCAAACCAGCGCGGTAGCGGTTCACACAACATACACACCACACGAATTTACAAGTTCGCAGTGGTGTAACACGGCGGAAACTATTTCCTATACTCTGACACGTACCGGTACCGCTACCGCACTGCGCTGGTTTGGTGGAAACTTAAATATGGCGCTGGGACACCAAACCTATTTTGACTAGACTAACGGTGTATTCTGTTGTGTTCAAACCAGAGTTACAAGTTGAAGACATTTTGAAAATCGATTTTTCAAGGATTTATGATGAGCTAATTTTAACCTGGATATAAGGAGAGTCTTGGGTCTGCAGTAACGGGAATCGTGTCTTAACCGTTTGGTCTTGATAGGCCCAATTTGAAACTTAGGAAATATGGATGTAATTTGAATCACATATTGAGTACACAGTGAGGCTTAATGGTTACATTAAAATTTAGATTTAAGATTAGGATGAATGTTAGGGTTCGGGTTAGAGATGGAGTCAAGGTTTACACTCAAGTTAGGGCTAAGGCTAAAGTCAAAATGAAGTTTAGGGTGACGGATAGGGTTAAAGTTATTGTGAGATCGCAGATAACGCTATTATTAGGGTTGAGTGTAAGGATTGGGTTTGCTTGAACCCGTTGCGTCACAGGCTATAAAAATCAGTTATGATCACAGGTACGTTTGACAGATGTATAAGAGGGAAATTATAATTTTTTTTTATTTTTTTGCTTTATTCAATGCCACTCAGAAAAATTTCAATGGGAAATCCCATTAAACTAATCATATTGTCCCATTATTTTTAGTCAATAGGAAAAATCATATTACTTTAAAAATATAGGAACTATTACTTTAACTCGATAAATATCCGTTTGTTTTAATAGTTGACTCATTTTAAAATAAACACAGGGTTTAGTTATTTTCCAATAGGATATATCTTATTGAATTAATAGGATCAATCCTATGTAATAAAAAAAATCGTTTCACTTGTAATATTATCGAACTATATTTTTTATATTATTATACCTTCCACGCTGCGTCATTGTGGATTTTTTTAAGAATCACGATATTTGGCCAGGCTGATTATTGAACATCCGATTTGCTAGTACTATTTAAAACTTACCAAGTCACGGGAAGGCAACTGAACGATCTCGGCTACGGAGCATGATGTTGGTTATCTTGCAAAATACATATGCTTGCAATTCAACTAAAAGGCCTATCCCATTAATGCAGGACGTCATATAAAACAAATGGGATACATCCTTTTTTAGTTAATCATATCAGATCTTGTTAATTTAATAAGACAAACTGATTGAAATATAATCTGATGTCCCATTGGATTTACGGGACACATTTCATTCCATACAAAATATCTCAATAGGATTTTTCCAGTTATATTAATTATTGCATCTGTTTACTTTTGTAAAGAAATCTGGTAAATTGCCGTCCAATTAAAATAATGGTACAAAAACTTTTAAATTTACGGGGCCAATTTTTCTGAGTGTGTTTTGCCTTAGCATCTGATTAACCATATTATTTTCATTATTTTGCCAAAGTAAAAAATAAAAAGTGGTTATAATATCAAAAATTAGTTTTTAATTTTTAATTAGTTAATTACATATTATGCGTTTTCGGCTATTTTTTCAAATAATCTTCACAAGAAAAAGCCCGATTGCTGCGTATGCAAATATTTCAGAAATAGTTTCGAAAAGAAAAAACAAATAGTTTTAGTTCAATAACTTTAAAATACAAAAATACTTTAGCATCTACTTAAAAAAAATTAAGTATTTACGCAATAATTAATATCGCAAAGAGTCAAAGTCCGTTACCATTTGAACTCCTGATCGTTGTTGTTGTCGTTTTATACAGTGTTACAACAACAATTTCGAGAATATTAGTTTCTAAAAATCGCATTTATTAGTGCTTTGTAATCTTGTTACAGTAAGTAACCAACATCAACAAAAAATGCAACTCCGAGTAAGAAGAATCAGACGAACAGAAAAAAAAGTAGTGCGGATCACAGGCTACGTCTGACAGACGTATATGCGAAACACAGTTACTCACGCCAGGGGGTTATGTTCATCGAAAAATATTGTTTACCCCATTATCAGTAACAAATTGGTGAACGAACAAAACCAGATAGTCGAGGTGGGTGGCTTTTGAGTTATAACGTTTTATATACCGAGTATACGTCCAGTGGACGTACCTGTGACGCAACGGGTTAAGATTGATTTTGGCGTTTAGGCTTAGGCCAAGGTTAAGGTAATAGTTAGGATTAAAATTAAGCTAAATGTGATGTATAAAGATATCAAGGTTTGCGAGGTCACAGGGGCTACCAAGGCCATCAGGGTTATCAAGGTTACTAAGGGCATCCAAGATCACCAAAGTTATCAAGTGTGCTATGGTTACTAAGGTAGCCAAGGCGACCAAGGTCACTAAGGTTACCAAGGTTGGTTAGTTGGTTGGTAGGTTGGTCAAAGTGGTGGCTAAAGGTGAGACATGCCAAGAGCCCAATTAGCAGGAAAAGTGACGTTTTGAGAACACAGAACTCCGTTAAGCTACTTAAAGGATGGAGGTTCCAGGAAATAAGAATGTTGGTGTTGAGACGCACCTAGAGCCATTTAGAGAGGTTAAGGAAGTGAAGCAGCTCCCCTATTTTTACCTCCGACTCATCCTCTAAGCGGCCGAAAAGCGGACATCCCAGCGTTTGGTAACGGGATCTGGCGAGACCTGGGCATAGGAAGTGAAACAGAGTTTCTCTTTCATGTGCATTGTCGCAACTGCGACAGTGCGGATTGTGGGGAATACGCAGTCTGGCTGCATAATCCTCTATTGGCCAATGACCAGTAATTACCGCTGTAATTCTAGCTAAATCTTTACGCGGTCTGGTCAGAATCTTGGATGTTCTTTTCCTGTCATAGGATGGCCATAGCCTTCTTGATATTACACAAGTTTTAAGGTTCCGCCAATTACGGTTAGCATTCGCGAGATAATGAGAGGAGATTTTTTTCTGACAGCTGCCATCGGAATGTCCACGCGCTTCGCATGAGAGCTGTGCAGAGTTGCCCCTAGTTTGGCCAATTCATCTGCAACCTCATTTCCCTGTATGTTCCTGTGTCCCGGCACCCAAAGTAGGGTGACTGTGTGCCTTACTCCAAGATTGTTCAGTGTTTCTCTACAGGGTTTTACTAGCTTGGAGCTACGGATTTCAATGCCTTGATAGCCGCCTGACTATCGGAACAGATGGCTATGTTTTTGTTTTTTGTATGTTCCCTAGTTCGTGTCATGCTTTCATGATTGCAAACAATTCTGCCTGGAAGATGCTGGCATGATTAGGCAGACAGTAAGATTAAGAGATATTGAGTGTGCCAGAGAAGACTCCTGCACACCACAGTCCATTTTGGATCCATCTGTAAAAAGGGAGAGATAATATTCTCCCGTTAACTCACTCCCCATCCATTGGCTTCTGGTGGAAAATCTGACATGGAAGTTATTCCCGAAACTTAGTGTAGTCACGGCATAGTCCGTTGTAGCCTCGATCGTATGTTGTGGCGGTTGGTTGAGAATATCAGAGTGGCCATATGGCTAGGCAATCCAGTGACCCGACTCTTTGAGCCTGATCGCACTACATGCCGCTAGTTCTTTGATAAAAAGGTTGATCGGCAGAAGATATAGGATTACATTCAATGCATCCCTGGGACATATTCGCATACCCCCTGTAATGCCAAGACGATATTTGCACCCTGCCTAATTTCGTTAAATTGTAGGCTCTGCTGAGGGCTGGCCACCAGACCAGTGCCCCATATGTTAAGATAGGACGTACAATTGCGGTGTAGAGCCAGAGTATCACATTTAGCTAAGTGCCCAACCTTCTATTCAAGATTGTCTTGCAGGCTTTCTTTACACGCTCTTCTATGTTTAACTTCCAACTAAGCTTTGTGTCTAAAACGACTCCAAGATACTTTGAGCTGGGTGATAATGTGAGTTCTTCTCCATTTAATTTTGGAAGGGAAAAAGATGATAACTTGGTTTTTTGGTAAACAGCATCAGTTTTGTTTTGCTTGGGTTCACGCCAAAGCCACAGCTTGTGGCCCAGTTGCGGACCAGCACAAGCGCTCGCCCCATGATCTGATTTATAACGGAGAGACACATTCCTGATACTAATATCGCCACGTCCGTCATCCGCATACGCCACCACCTTTATGCCTTCCTCATCAAGTTTAGTTAAGATTTTGTTGATTACTATTAGCCACAGTAACGGAGAGATCACCCCCCTTGAGGTGTACCCCTGCAAACGAATTTAGTCAGATGGCTGTTTCCCAACTTCGCATGGATTACTCTAGTTCTGAGTAGAGTCACTATTGCTGAGCTTCGTGTCAACTCCTGAGTCGATAACGGCATCGTGAATGAATTCTATACGAACATTGTTAAAAGCTGCCTCTATGTCGAGGAAAGCGGCTAACGTGTATTGTTTATATTGAATGCTATACTCGATGTTACGGACCACCTCATGGAGGGCCGTTTCTGTGGATCGGCCCCTGACATATGCATGCTGGGACCTAGAGAGCATTGAGTTCTCTAGCCTTTGTCGGATATGGAGGTCGACGATATGCTCCAATGTTTTTAATACAAAGGAGGATAAACTAATAGGCCTGAAATCCTTCGCGGTTTCATGTCCACGTTTACCTGCTTTCGGAGTAAAAATGACCCGAACTCGTCGCCACGAATGGGGTACGTAGTTGAGGGTAAACTGAGCCCGGACGCCTTCGCAGTCTACGTTAATGATATCCTAGATGGCATACCTGATGGTGCGGAAGCCTTTGGTTTTCGCTTGAAAGGCTTACTTTATGCTGATGATATGGTTTTCTTTGCCCGATCACCACGAGAACTACAAAAAATGATCAACCATATAGAATCCTACTGCAAACAATGGAAACTTACCCTTAACTTGCAAAAATCAAAGATCATGATCTTTAAAAAACGCTTCCGACTAGCGAGAACTGAGAAATGGACATACAACGGACACGATATCGAAGTGGTTAGAGAATACCCGTATTTGGGAATGCTAATAACAAGTAATCTCTCCATGGAAGCGCATCTTAATCAGAAGGTAAAGGAAGCGAAATGGGCAATGTGCACAGTATGGAAAAATTGCTTCAACAACGCAGACCTTTCTCATACCGCGAAGTACAAAATATTTCAAGCTGCAGCCAAGTGAGTACTTTTATACGGTGCCCAAGTATGGGGCGGAGAGCAATACGAAGAGGCAGAAAAACTGCTGCGATTTTATTTAAAACGCATGTTCCAACTTCCAGTAACCACACCCAACTATATGCTGCTCCAGGAAACAGGGCTTAGACCATTGTTCGTAGATACTCTAAAAATACACATCAATTATCTAATTAAAATATCTGCAATGAGCGATGAACGACTCCCGAAAAGGATTCTGATGCACGAAGTAGAGACAAGGACTGGAACATATGCGAATTTGCTGGAACTGGCGAGTCAAAATGGGACGCATATGAATTGGGACGGAAAAGAAGAATCGGGATACAAACTGAGGAAACTCCTAAGCGACGTTGAGCAAGCGATAAAATCTTCAACTGCGGAAAGGGCGACTATGTCACAGCATCGCGAATCATACCCCAGCCTAAACCACAACCTGGGAAATAGCACATATTTTAGAAATGAATATTAAAGGAGGAAAATATCCCTTATATTTCAAGCGCGCGGAGAGCTGCTTCCATTGAATTACAGGCCACACCGCCCGGATTTACCCGTCTACTGCAGTCTATGTAATTGGAGAGCAAGAGAAGATACACGACATTTCCTGGGTAAATGTCCAGTTCTGAAGGAAGTTAGAAGATCGTGTTTTGGAATGGACCTATTGAGCGACGAGGAAATCGAGGCTTCTTTGAACGGTCGTGATTGGTATAAGCTTTACGAATTCTGTAATATAGCACTAAGCTATAGACAGCAAATAATTAATGAAAGCATCTAAATAATAGCTGAATTAAACAAATCGCCTAATGGGGAGATCTGGGTAGGTGAACACGCAGAATCTGGAGTTGTGTGAACTTCACCACCCAGCTCTCTCCAAACACTAATATTAGAATGCGGTTAACAGGCTAAAAACATAAAAATATCTAAAAGTACTTACTAAAATATATATATATATATATATAAATATAAATAAACTTAATAAACTAATTTATATAATTTAATTGAAATTAAAACTCGCGAAACAATTCTATATAAATTGAATTTAATGTAATATAATGTAGAAGAAAATCAACCAATTTCGGGCAGACGGCTTTAAGCCACGCCAATTTCTGTTTTTTTCCCAACTATGTATACTACATTGTAATTTTTATTATGAAATACTAATAAAACATCTATCTATCTCTATCTATCTATCTAGTTGAGGGTAAGTAAACTCCTTAAAAGTGGTAAGAGCATTGGAACTACATGATCCTGCATTCTATGTATCATGATTGGTAAAATGCCGTCTGGCCCAGGAGATTTAAATGGGGAAAAGCTATTAATAGCTCAGGAGACCTTCTCCTCAGTAATGACAGAGTCTACAAGGTCACCCGATCTAATGTCAACATTGTGCGGTGTTGGGCTGAGTGTGCAAACGCTTGTGCACCCAGGGAAGCGCGAACTCAGCAGAAATTCGAGCGAATCATCCGTGGATTCCGTCCAGGTTCCACCTTCTCTCTTAATTAATGACGGATATGAATGTGCTTTTGATAGGACTTTACTTATCCTTGCTGAATCCTTGACGTGATCCAAGGATTGGCAGAACTCGTCCCAGGCTTGGGCGTTTGCAGTCCTGATGGCTTTCTTATAGATTTTCAAGCAGTCCTTGTATGGCTGCCAGAACTTATGTTTGTTGCAGATGTTAAAAATGTCGTGAGTAAGCTTCCTGAGCTTGGATAGGTCCTCATTCCACCATGGAGGAAGAGTTTTCTTACTACGCTTCACCGGGCATGAACGTTTGAAGGTCATTTCCATAGCTTTTTCTATTGCTCCAATTGGAAGTTTGTTCTTGAAAATCTGTCTGAACTTTTTCCAGTTGATTCTTTTAGGGTTACTGTAAGGCTTGGGAATCTTCCTGGAGACGTTGATATTAAAAAGTATCCATTTGTGGACTGAGAAAGATTTCAGATCGGATACTCTCCACTGTTCCACCTTTATTTTTTCGTTATCCGACAGGAGTGTAATGTCTAGGACTTCTTCCCACCCTATGCTATTTGCCGAGCTTGGAAAAACAAAGGTTGAACAGTTTCCCGTATTACACACTGTAAGGTTAGTATTTAGTATGAAATCGAACAGGTCCTCATCTCTTTCGTTCATTTCTGTGCTTCCCACAAGGTATGTCGCGCGTTAGCATCGCACCCTATCGAAAGGGTTGAGTTCCTCGAAGTGTTGAATGTAGTTAGGAGCTCCAACTCCTCTGGAGGCGCCGGCCTTCCGTGGGCCAAGTAGGCAGATGAGATAAACAGTTCGCCCATATCTGGAACCTCCATTCTAACAACTGTTTGATCCGATGAGATAAATTGTGGTCAAAGGAAGGCATTTATGCATTTTCTGACTAAAATATAAGTCCTTGGTTTATCTTGGTGTGGGTTGTTACTATTGTAGAAGAGAATGTACTGCTTGTCCACCAGCCCCCTGATGGATTCATCGCGAGCCCAGGGCTCCTGAACAAGTCCTATGTCGATGTCTTCCTCCCTTAAGAAGACAAGTAGATTATCCGAGGCAAGCTTAGAGTGCTGTAGGTTACCTTCATACTGATCTACTGCCTCCGCTGCCCCAATACACATTTCTTCCAGTAGGTCATTCGCTCCGTCCATCGGATCCTGCTCGTCTTCCGAATTCGACCGGAACACCTTTAGCTTGGCATTACGTATACCAAAACGTAATTTTTGGTCTGCCTCCTCTAGAGCTGGCAGACACTCTTCGTTGATAAGAAGCATGTAGGACTGGCTTTGTCCTTGCGGTTCCTCGGCTTTAAGTATTACCCAGTCGTCCATTGCAACCTTTGGGTTTTGTAGACGTAGGACTAGGAGAAGCTTCGGCCCTTCGATTGACATATTTGGCAACCAGATACGAGCTTTGGGTCTCTTAGGAATATCCTTGGTGGAGATTAGTTCGATCTTTGAACCTTCCCAGATGTCGCTTATCTTAGCGACACACTCACCAATGAAATCCTTGGAGAACCCATCCTCACACGTGATCACCCTGTAGCCTCTGATCATCACTGATGAGTCGAAGCAAGGCAGCGGTCCCTTCTGGTTGGTAATTATGTGCTCGACAGGCATGTCTGACAGTTTCGCCTCAATTTTAATCCAAACATCTGTCGCGATCTTACCAGAGGTGGATCGTCTGTCCACCAACGCAACCTGTAGGTGATCTCTGGCCACCCCACTGTATGATTTGATAAGCCTGCTGTCAGAGTTACCGTTATGTTTTTTAGATGTAGATGCTCTAATTGGACTGCTCTAATTCTCTTAGCGGCCGGAGCACCCTGGTCTTAGGACCTTTTCCACTTAGAATTGCCCTGTCCCTCTTTGATAAGGCATTCGTTGTACTCGTCGGCAGCCGCCTGATATTTTTTCTTGTCCTCCGTGTCCTGATTGTTGTAAGAATGAATAGGGCCTTTTTGTATTGGGACTTCAGTAACACGCCCGAGGACTATTGTTTTTTCCTGTTAAAGTCTGGGCACTCTGTCTGGTGCTTCCACTAGATGTCGACGGTTGTGTGTTTTTAGAGACAGGAGTACTACGTCTGGTACTCACAGCCTTCGATGTCGTTGGTGGATCATGATCATTGACAGGGGTACTATGGCTGGTATCCTCTGTGTCTTTGAAGATAATCGTTATCTCCTGGCTAAAGTCAAGCAGCTCATCCTCGGATGAGGTACCTATTTCCTCAGTCATTGTGTTTATGGTGCTCCTGACGCCGCAAGGGTACGCCATCCACAAAGAAAAAACGATGGTAAAACGAATGTTTATATCGATCGCAGAACTCACTTACCTACTCTGGTTTCCAGCGCTGGAGACACTCCCCGACTGAAGATTTGCGTGCACACACACAGTCTGATCACGATGTTCCGTTCACCGCGCGAAATTGAGTAATTCTTCCACGGATTCAATCTATTATTCGATATCCGTGTAAGATATTCTACCGAAAACAAAAATTACACAAGATTATCGAACTTTTCACAAGTCCAAATCAGATACGAGAACTCGCGCGGCGCGACTTCGACTCTACATCGATTGACGCTTTAGCCGATTGTACAGTTGCGTGCACTCATACACACACACCCGATCTGACCACGATATGCCGTTGGTGGTACGTTCACAGCGTGAAACTTAATAAACTCATTTAATTCAGGTATAACTTGACCGAAAGGCCTAATTTTGACTTCTTGCAGGATATTTATTCGAGAACAAACACAGCACAAGATTGTTGAACTTATGTCACACGCTCGATCAAATACAAACTCGCACGGGGCGCGACGACGTCTTCGACTCTTCATCGATCGTGCACTCACCCACACACACCCGATCTGAGCACGCGGTATGTTCCGTTAGTCGAACGTTCACAGCAAGAATAGTTTTTCCACTTATTTAATTAAGATATCACTCGCCCGAAGGCCTTGATTCCGATTTTGGGTAGGCTATTGTACCGAAAACGAACACTGCACAAGACTGAACTTGTCACGAGAGCAAATCAGATACAAATGCGCACGGCTTCGACTTCGACACGTAACACTTTGTTTTTGATTATATGTACTAGCAAAGAGCAAAACGGTACAAAGGAAACGGACCGTTTAATGCACGCTCTCAACATATCACTGTATATTATTTAACGAAATGTGCTTGAGATTAAATAAAATTGAAAATTTAATATTTATCGCGAAAAAGGAAGCCTACGCGGCTTTAAAATAAGTGTTAGCAAAGGGACGTGTGTAGTGTAGATGTTCCGACGTGTGCAGTCATCGACGTTCCCTCCATACTTAACAAAGAGACAAAGGTTAGCAAGGGGTTTATCATTATTATAAATTAATTAGTTTGTAAATCGAAAACTGGAAAACAATATGATATATCACAAAAACAACTGTGTTGTAAAAGGCTTCCACCAAAGTCGTCAGCCTGTTATGAAGTTAGCAATGAATTATAATTAAGTTACTATTATGTTTTGTAAGCGACTGTAAGAGGATGACAGATGTCACTGGGCGGAAGCAGCACGACGGTCGCTGCAGTTGACATGGAGAACACGGCGCTGTATCAATAAAGAACATTTGTGAAAATATATGACATCGAGTTTCAGTTCACGGCAACATAACATGGCGCAGCCGGCAAATTTATAAATACGCATTTGGAGAGTCTAATTTTAGTGAAATCGAACAGTGCAAAATGGAAGTTTACAGAAAACCTGAAATCGTGAGGTTGGACGGCGATGCTGCCGAGAATTGGAAACGTTTTAAAAAACAATTAGCAAACTACATAGTGCTAGTCGGGTTTAGTAGCAAATCAAGTGCTGAAAAGTGTGCGCTCATGCTGAACTTAGTCGGTGATGAATGTTTTGAAGTTATTGAGACGTTCAATTTAGAAAAACCTGAACACAAATGTGACTATGAGTGGTGGAGGCTTACAATCAGTTCTTCAAGTCTCAAAAGAACATAGTGTTCGAGCGATATGTGTTCCACACAAGACATCAAAAGGAAGGCGAACTGTTCGATAATTTCTACACCGATTTAAGAAAATTAGTCAAGCATTGCGAGTTCATTGGCGGTATTGAAGCGGAAAACGAGATGTTACGAGATCGATTGGTTCTGGGAACCTGCTATGCTGATCTGCAGGAAACCTTATTGCGATTGAAGGACCCAACGTTAGACAACGTCTTAGTAAAATGCAAATTGTACGAGAAGAACATGACGCACGCGAGTCTTATCCAGTCGGGACAATATTTGGCCAATAAGTTAGCAGTCGACAGTCTAAGAAGCAGAAAGCCATCAAGAAGATTCGAGAAAGGGACAGTGGAGCGAGGAAAACCTGAGGATCGATGTAAGTACTGCGATTTCAAACACAAAAAAGGGAGTTGCCCGGCGTATGGAAAACGGTGCAATATCTGTTCGAAATTGAATCATTTTGCGAACGTGTGCAACCAAAAGCAGGTAAATGAGCTTCAAGATGAAATTTCTGAAAGTTTTACAATAGACTCAATTAACAAAATCCATAAATCGAATAGCCCTGTGGCATGGGTCAAGAATTATGCCTCCGCTTCCTCCGGCGTGTCGTAGAAGGCGACTAATGGGGCAGGGGAGAATAAAACTCTCCTGGGTTTCGTACAAATCACCACAATTGCGCGCGACGTTGTTTGTGCTAAATTGTGTGGATATGTACGAAGCTTAATATAAATTGACCCCTGTGGTGTTGGGGTTAGAATTATACCACAGCGTTCCCGGCTTGTCGTAGAAGGCGACTTGAGGGATAGGGTGTGTAGGCTTGTAACTTGCATACCTGAAACTAAACTACACTCGAAACATTGAACGAGCCTCGGATACCACGGACTGATTTACCGGCAACGACCTTTGGCTACAAACAACGGACTACGATTGGTTTTTGGAACGTTCGAACGATGTGGGGCGAGTGCAGTAGTACAAGACTCACGGAAGTCGAACGGGAAATGACCGCATATAGAATTTCGATATTAGGACTGAGCGAAACAAGATGGAACGGATCGGGAACGACCTTATCACCTAGTTCCCAAACTGTGCTGCTTTACTCTGGTAGTGAACTTGAAGCCTCACCCAGAATGGCTGGAGTCGGCATCCTTTTGAACAAGGAAGCTCGCCAATCTCTTTTAGATTGGAGGCCTATTTCCGACCGAATAATAACTGCCAGATTCAAGTCCAGAGTAAGGAACATTACTATAATTCAGTGCTATGCCCCAACTGAGTCAGCCGACCAGCATGCTAAAGACGCCTTTTACCACCTGCTTGGCGACACCTTTGACAAGGCTCCCAGAGGTGACATAAAACTTATTATGGGGGATCTCAATGCTAAAGTTGGGTCTGACAATGTTGGATTGGAACATCTAATGGGCAATCACGGTCTGGGTGTTAGGAACGACAATGGTGAGTTGTTCGTAGAGTTCTGTAACTCTCGTCAGCTTGTCATTGGCGGCACCCTGTTCAAACACAAACCTTGCCATTTAGCAACCTGGATATCTCCAGATGGCCGAACAGAGAACCAGATTGACCATATAGCCATATCCAAAACATGGAGGAATTGTCTCATGGACGTCAGGGCTAAGCGTGGTGCTGATGTAGGCAGCGATCACCAACTTGTCATCGCACAAATTCGCTTGCGGACCGCTGCTATTCGTCGCAAACAAAACGAGCGTGTATTGCCACGATTCAATGTGCAAAAGCTTAAAGAACCATCAACAATACGCGCAGTTTCTAGCGCATTGCGCGAGGTAGCTAATGCACAAACACCAGATGCTTCTTCTATTGATGATAGATGGACCATTGTGAAGGAAGCTTTTCTATCGTGTGGCGAAACATTTGTGGGCAGACTGCAGCGAGGTAGAAGACCATTTATCAGTGATGATACATGGTCTCTGATAACTGCACGGAAGAGAATTAAAGAACAAATAAACTCGGCTACTGATAATTCAGTTAAGCAACAACTGAGGACCGAGTACAGTTCTCTTCAAAAAACAGTGCAGAGGAGCGTTAGACGTGATAAACGCAAGAACATCAACGCGTTAGCTTTGGAGGCAGAAGATGCGGCTTACCGTGGTGACAGTGGAACCCTTTACAAACTCATAAAGCCACTGACTGGCAAATCTTTCACCAATGAGCATCCTGTAAAGGATAAAGACGGGTCTCTGCTTGTCACAGATGAACAACAACTGCGCCGATGGAGAGAGCACTTCATGGAGGTTCTTAATAACAACTTTAACCCTTCAAGCGCATCTCCACCGGAGGCAGTAAGTCTTCCGCAAGTGGCCAGAATTAACACCGGCGTACCATCCAAGCTGGAAATAACTAAGGCTCTTCAATCACTGGAAGCGGGTAAGGCCCCGGGGGCAGACGGTATCCCGATGGAATTTTTGAAGGCGGACATCAACGCTACAGCGGATATTCTTCTTCCCCTGATCCAAGAGTGTTGGACAACCGAGACTCTCCCTCAGGAATGGAAAAAGGGCGTAATTATTAAAATCCCCAAAAAAGGAAGTCTCAAGGATTGTAATAATTGGCGTGGAATCTGTCTCCTCCCTGCAGTCTCTAAACTGATGGCCAAAATAATCTTAGACCGGATCAAGAAAACGATCGATCGCACTTTGAGCAATGAACAGGCTGGTTTTCGTGAGGGTTTTTCATGTAGCGACCATATCAACACCCTCCGAATCATAATTGAACAATCCGCTGAATGGAGATCCCCGTTACATCTATTGTTCATTGACTTCGAGAAGGCGTTTGACAGCGTTGACCGGGCTTATATCTGGACAGCCTTACGTAGGAGAGGCATACCAGAGAAACTTATTGCCATCATAAAGGAGTCCTATAACGGAGCCCAATGTCACGTCTTGCACAAGGGCGAATTGTCTAGTCCTTTTGAGGTGAATAATGGAGTTAGACAAGGCTGTATTTTATCACCAATACTGTTCCTTATTACCATCAACGACGTAATCTGCGACGCTCTAGGCGACCATAAAAGTAAGGGTATCAGGTGGAAATTATTTGATCACCTTCAGCACCTGGACTATGCCGACGACATTTGCCTTCTTTCAAACACAGCAGATCATCTGTCTCAAATGACGGATGCTTTGCATCGTGAGAGTCGTAGTGCTGCTTTAAAAATTAATGCCGCTAAGACCAAATATTTGAGCTTGACATCAGAAAGGCAAAGAAACATTTCTATATCCGAACAGCCGATAGAAAAAGTCGAGAACTTTACTTACCTTGGGAGCGTAGTAGCAGCGGATGGTGGGGCTGATGCTGATGTAGAGTCGCGCATAAATAAAGCCCGAGCAGTATTTTTCAGTTTGACTCCTCTCTGGCAAAACAAAAACATCTCCAGAAATACCAAACTCCGGATCTTCGAAAGCAATGTAAAATCCGTGCTTTTATATGGGTGTTCCACTTGGAAGGTGACCAGTGATATAACCACCAAACTACAAACTTTCGTGAATCAGTGCCTTCGACGCATCCTACAAATTCGCTGGCCTGAGGTAATCTCTAACGAGGACCTCCTCCAAATTACTGGCCAAAATAGGATAGGCATCGACATCAAAAGGCGGAAGTGGCAGTGGATAGGTCACACACTTCGAAAAGAGCCACAAAACATTGCAAAACAGGCTCTAGATTGGAATCCTCAGGGAACCGATGCAAGGCGTCGTGTGGGAAGACCCAAAAATACATGGAGAAGATCTGTAGGATCAGAGGGAAAATCTATAGGCAAATCGTGGGACCAGCTAAAGGCGATGGCTGCAAATAGGCAGAGGTGGAAAAGAGGCGTAGTCAATGCCCTATGCCCCACTAGGGGTTAAAAGGAACCGGAGAGAGATAAATCGAATGTAAAAACCAGTTGGTACCAAGTCCTTCATATTGAGAATAGACCGATTGAATTTAAATTAGACACAGGCGCGAATGTAAACATTCTCCCACATTCAATTTTTTCGGAGTTAAATTTGAAGATGGAGCAAACTGCGTTGATCCTGGAGGCTTTTGGTGGGTTTAAGATAAAGCCCTTAGGTAGTTGTAATATTTTATTAACGCATAATAATATAACAGCCAGGTTAATGTTTGTTATTACGGATGGCAACGTTAAGCCTATTTTGGGTCTTGGGGCGTGTATCGATCTCGGACTAATCGGTCGTATTGACACAGTATCTACGGAGGCATCCAAATTTATTCAGAATAATAGCGAAATTTTTACGGGGCTAGGTTTATTGAAAGTTAATCAAAGGTTGGAGGTTATGTCTACGGCGACTCCAGTAGCTAGGCCACCACGTAGAATACCCCAGAAAATTACAACGAAAGTTAAGGAAAAATTAAATGAGTTATGCGAGTTGAAAATCATTGAGAAAATTGATGAACCCACGGAATGGGCTAGCAATATGGTTATAGTAGAAAAGCCGAATGGAGACCTTAGGATTTGCATCGATCCACAGGAATTAAATAAGGTTTTAAAAATGGAGTACTTTATGATACCTACATTTGACGAAATATCACAAAAAGTTAGGGGCGCTAAATACTATACTGTCTTAGATTTGAAAGACGGGTTTTATCAAATATCATTGGATAAAGAAGCAAGCAAACTTTGTACTTTCAGCACCCGCTTTGGATGCTACAAATTCTTAAGATATCCATTCGGTTTAAAGTCAGGGCCCGAATTATGCCAAAAATATAACAATGAAATATTTGGCCAAATTCCGGGGGTGATCATATACCTGGATGACATATTAAGTGTAGGAGAAACAAAAGAGCAACATGATCAAAACCTCCAGAGAGTTATCGAAGCAGCGAGAAAAAATAACATAAAGTTTAATAAGGAGAAATTTCAGTATTGTCAAAATCAAATTAAATATATAGGCCATATTTTTTCTGAGAAAGGGATTCAGAATGTTTCGGAGAGAATCCAAGCTATTATTGAAATGGAATCACCTCGAAATGTCAAGGAATTGCAAAAATTTCTGGGTATGGTTAACTATGTCCGAAACTTTATCCCCAATCTAGCAGAAAAAACAACATCGTTAAGGGAGTTACTCAAAAAGGGTATTGATTGGCAATGGATGAGAAAACATGAACAATGCATTCAAGAGTTGAAAGGTATCTTAACGAAATCGCCAGTATTAAAAGTTTTTGACCAACAACAGAAAATTGTGATTCAATGCGACGCTTCGAAGAACGGGATTGGATTCTGCCTGATGCAAGAATCTGAACCGGTAGCATATGGATCTAGGGCGCTCACTTCAGCACAGTGTAAATATGGTAAAATAGAAAAGGAATTCCTGGCTATACTAGCAGCTTGTTTAAGGTTACATAGAAATACAAACTGACCACAAGCCACTGGTGTCAATAATGAAAAAAACAATTCACGATATTCATTCGGTCCGCCTACAGCGCATTAGATTAAAGCTTATAAAATACCAGCTAAATGTCAATTTGTTCCTGGGAAGTTTATGTACATGGCCGACGTATTGTCACGAGTGCATTTAAAGGACCAGATTGAGTTTCCAAATTTGAATGAAATCGTTCACGAAATATCAATATCCGAGAAAAAACAAGAAGTATTTAGCCGGGAAACGGAACGAGACTCGGAATTATCTATAGTAAAGCGTTACTATATGAATGGATGGCCAAAAGATGAAACCAAAGTGCCAGTAGACATGAGGAAATTTTGGGTGAATAAGAATGAGATATACGTAGAAAATGACCTGGTATTTTTAGGTCAACGGATTATTGTACCCAAATGTTTACGGCAAGAGATGATAGTCCAGGCACATGAAGGACACTTTGGGGTAAGCAGAACAATCGCTCGAGCTAAATCAGTTCTGCACTGGCATAAAATGGACAAAGAGATAACAGATTTTGTTCTGGGGTGCGCTATTTGTCAAAAGTTTCAGAAATCAAATACGAAAGAACCTATGCTTTCATTAGATATACCAAAAACCGTTTTTGAAAGACTAGGATGTGATTTTTGTGCATTTGGTGGCAAAAACTTTCTAGTTGTGAAGGACTACTTTTCCAAATGGATCGAAATCATTGAAATGAAAACTCAGACAGCAGATGAGGTGATAGACAAATGGCGAATATTGTTTGCCACTTTTGGATACCCAAAAGAGATTGTAGCTGATAACCAACCCTTCGGATCCAACAAGTGCAGAGAATACGCGCAAAACCATGATATAGAAATAATAACTAGTAGCCCTTACTATCCACAATCTAATGGTGCCAGTGAGAGAGCGGTACAGACTGCAAAAAATATATTGCGGAAAGCTACAGAAAGTCGCACACATTTTATGCGCATGCTTATGGAGTACAGAAATACACCCCTTCCTGAAATTAATGTTTCACCAGCCCAAATAATTTTCGGCAGAGACATTCGAACTCTGTTTCCAGCTTTTAAATTAAACTTGACTAATAAATATACGGAAATAGTAGCCAATAAGTTACAGCAGGCAAAAATAAAAATGAAGGAAAATTATGATAGACATTCAAAAAAACGAGATGAATTCATGTCGGGAGACGCGATAAGAATCCAATCAAACAAAAAATGGGAACCGGGTCGCGTTGTTAAAGCAACAAATTTTCCGAGATCATACATAGTCCAAGACCAATTCGGTAGATACAAAAGAAGGAATAAACTTCATATGAAGTTAGCCCATAATCAACAATTTAGACGAAAATTTTATTTAGAGTCAGATGATGAAGATGATTCACCTATTAATTTAGATACCAATATTAATTTGAATACCAGCACAAATACTGAAGACTCTAACGCTAGCATATTAGACCCAAGTAACCCTGAGGCGGCTTTAGAAGAGACTTACCAAGAAGAAAGCTCAGATTTACTTGAAGAAGATCCAAACGATCCAGACTATACTCTCCCATCCAGCCTTCCAGATTCAACCAATGATGAAAATGAGTAATTATACCAAATAATTAAATATTAAAACTACACAGAATTAATTTTATTAAAATATTTTATTTGAGAAAATTAAAAAACCGAAAAGCATTTAATTTTTTTTATTTTTCAATCTGGAATTACAAATGTTGAATCACAAAATAAAATTTATGAAGTTGAAAAAAAAAAATATATAAAGTAGTTAGTTTAAAAATTTTGAATTACAAATGTAAGCAGTAGAATGTGCAGATCATATAAAAAAAAAAATATAAATTTCATAAAACTAAAAAAAAAAAAAATGGTAAATTGTTGTTAAGTGAGAAATACTAAAAGGGGAAGATGTTATGAAGTTAGCAATGAATTATAATTAAGTTACAATTATGTTTTGTAAGCGACTGTAAGAGGATGACAGATGTCACTGGGCGGAAGCAGCACGACGGTCACTGCAGTTGACATGGAGAACACGGCGCTGTATCAATAAAGAACATTTGTGAAAATATATGACATCGAGTTTCAGTTCACGTCAACATAACACAGCCGCAAAAAAAGGATTGATATAAATACAATCCCGCCAAAATACTCGCAAAGTGCGAACGGTGAGTTGGCGAGCGTATCGAGAAGAGGGCGAAGCCCCCTAGTAGCACCCAATAATAAATGGAGATTTCATTGGAAAATCTGATAAAGATCCTAAAATTGGCGAATGAACATGCCTGGAATTATTGAAAATTTGGAGGCCGTCTATTCCAATATCAACCAGAATTTCTTCTTTAGAAGCTAGAAATGGAAAATTGGTTTCGTTGAAGTAATTTTGAATGCCGAAGTGGTAATAGCTTCCGAGCGGAAGATTTCTAATTTCAATCTGTCGCCTATTAGTTTTAAGCAAGGAACGTGCAGAACATGGGGCGCCATTAACTCCTAATGCGCTGAGCGTTTTTAATAAAAAATCTATAGCAAGATTGCGTTTGGGGTCCAGAAATGGCGGTGAAATTATTCGCTCAATCACAAAAGAAATCCCCTGACCGTGCATTTAGTTCATAATTCATTAAGAACTAAAGAAAATCAGACGGAAGTACGATAAGGCCTTCAATCATAACTGACAATCACATTATCAATATGGCGAAAAAAGTTCCCTTGCCATTATATTGATGCTTATTGCGGGAAGTATTGGAAATATTTCATCTCCTCGAAAAGTCAATGGAAGACTACAAGAAGTAAAGTAATTTTGGAAAATAGATACGAAGTTTCCTTCGCAATTGTAAAAAATATTGACGGTGCAATCAATTATTGAGAGAGATACTCTTCTTGGTCGAGACCAAACAAAGGAAAATACAGAATATTTTGTTTTAGTGATGATATCGTAATAAATTTGAATGGTAAATGACTCCTATCGAAATATTCTTTGTCTCAGAGAAAAATAAATTTGATCTACGCTACATAAAAGAACTTTTTCCAACGGTGCCAAAATATCATGGTCAAATGATTTTTTTTTCATAGTTTGGTGTCATTCAAATGCATCTAATAACCGTTACTGTGTGACAATTCCAGTATAAGAAATGTTTTCTAAGAACCATATCGCATTATGCTATAGAATCTACACCAGATCGGTGGTCATTTCAGCAGGATAATAACCTTAGCCACACTTCATAAGCTGGTGAAGGATTAGCTTCATTAAAATGGAGTGTCATTTTTTTGCTAGGTAAAGTCGTTTACCGAAATTCGAGAAAACTCAGGAGTTTTCTGCGATAAGAAAATGCCAATGAAGCTAAAGGGCAAGTTGTACAAAACGGTTGTACGTCCCGCACTCATGTCTGGATCAGAATGCTGGACCATGTATGAAAGTTACGCGAAAGAAATGACAGCGACTGAAATGAAAATGTTACGCATGTCAGTTTGTGTAACCAAAAGGGACCACATCAAGAGTAGCTACATCCGAGGCAGCTTGTCCATAGACCAACCAATCACCGAAAAGCTCGAAGAACGACAAATGGATTGGTATTGCCATGTTCAAAGGCGTCCGCCTGAGAACCCCGCAAAGAAAGCGATATCAATGGAAGTTCCACTTGATGGACCCAAGGCCAGAGGCAGACCGAAGAACACCTGGATATGTCAAATGAAAAAGTAAAAACATTGGTCTCGGCGATGACACGATCCAAGATAGAGCTGCCTGTAGAAATCTGCTGAGATTTTATCGCCAAAACGGGCGATGTGCCTACACCGCAGGTCGAGCAACGCGAAACCGTGGAGCGGTATAAATAACGAGGCAAGGAAGTAGGAGAAAGTCGTTTACCAAACTTTAATTCACTCGAAATTTTGGGAAGAATTAAGTTAAGGAATTGGGAATGGTATGCCACAATAAGTACACAATCATAAGGGTTTTCTTGAAGTAACTTTGTATAAGGTACCATTTGGACCATGTCGGCAATTTATCTCTAAATATTCAACAAAGTCGTAAGCCGCAAAAAGGATTGATATAAATATAGGGTTTTCCAATAAGAGGTGATATTTTGATATTCATAGAAAAATAGCATTTTTTTAGATAAACGATCGGATGTTTATTTCTTTATAAAGAGGAAAGTATGCCGTTAATAATAGAAAACAACATCAGCCAAATGGCCACCACGATCACGCTTACAGGACCATATCCTTTTCATGAAATTTTCCATAACCAAATCGCAAAGTGGCTGCCCTATGTACTCAATAGCCTCACGAAATCCATCTTTGATGTTTTAAATCGACGCTGGGATGTTGGCACGTGGCCCCAAAGGAAGAAGTCGCAAGGTGTTAAATTACAAGATCTCGATGGTCAATTGTGATCACCTCTTCGAAAGATAACACGTTCCGGAAACTTTTCCCGTAAAAGATCAATGGTTTCGTTGCTTGTGTAGCACGTAGCGGCGTCTTGTTGAAAGTAAACGTTGTCCAGATCAATACCATCCAATTCCGGCCATAAAAAATCATTAATCATCTCTCGATAGCGCAATCCATTTTTCACTATTTTCATGTTCACAATTTTTATAGTGAATTTTAATAATTTCAATGCGTTGTTGAACCGCACTATGGTCCCATGATCGGATTTCATTCATCTTTACATGAGTGTTTTGTATTTTGTAGAAACAGATTTAAATGAAATCTGGTTGGAATTGGTGAACACATAAAAAAAAGTGATTTGTATGAGAACCTAATTTGATGGTTGGGTTTGTATGACGGCACCATAACCGATTCCATCGATTTTTACAATGTTTTGTAGAATCAATAGAAATACATTTGTATGAGACTTAGTTGAAATTGCTGTACAAATAAACAACTTGCTATTATTAGAACCTTCTTCTTCCTTGCCTCGTTCTTTATATACCGCTCCATGGTTTCGCGTTGCTCGACCTGCAGTGTAGGCACATCACCCGTTTTGGCGATAATACCTCAGCATATTTCTATCTTGGATCGTGTCATCGCCGAGACCAATGCGTTGTTGTTGCTTTTTCATTTGACACATCCAGGTGTTCTTCGGTCTGCCTCTGGCCTTGGGTCCATCAAGTGGAACTTTCATTGATATCGCTTTCTTTGCTGGGTTCTGAGGCGGACGCCGTTGAACATGGCAATACCAATCCATTTGTCGGTCTTCGAGCTTTTCGGTGATTGGTTGGTCTATGGACAAGCTGCCTCGGATGTAGCTACTCTTGATGTGGTCCCATTTCGTTACACCAACTGACATGCCTAACATTTTCATTTCAGTCGCTGTCATTTGTTTCGCGTGACCTTCATACATGGTCCAGCATTCTGATCCATACATGAGTGCGGGACGTACAACCGTTTTGTACAACTTGCCCTTTAGCTTCAGTGGCATTTTCTTATCGCAGAAAACTCCAGAGTTTTCTCGCCACGTCATCCACCCAACCTTTGTGCGATCGCATGTTGTTCACCATCGAGCCAAGGTACTCGAACTTGGTACAAGACTTAAGCTGCTCTCCTTTGACGTACATTTCTGGTATCGGTGCATCTGGGTCTGAGAATGGGCAGCATAAGAACTCAGTCTTTGTTATACTTACCCTCAGTCCATGCTCCTCCAGAATGTCACACCATTTTGTAAGTGCAGCTTGCAAGGCAACGATGTTTGGGCTACTGAGGACTATATCATCGGCAAAAAGAAGATATTTCTAGGCCGTCGGAGATACGTGTTAATAAGTAGCACATGATGATGTTGAAGAGCAACGGACTCAATACACTGCCCTGGTGTACTCCGACATTCACCGGAAACTCTTCTGATTCATCTAACCTTAGTCGTAGCTCCATCATACATGTCTCGTATCATCCTGACATATGCCTCAGGGACATTAACCTTAGTCGTAGCTCCATCATACATGTCTCGTATCATCCTGACATATGCCTCAGGGACATTAAGTGCTCTTAAGGCCAACCATATCAGATCACGAGGTACTCTATCGAATGCCTTTTCCAAATCGATGAACACAAAGTGCAAGTCCTTTCGTGCTGCTCTATACTTTTCCATTGCAATACGAATGCACTGAATCGCATCGACTGTAGATCGACCTTCAACAAAGCCTTGTTCTTATAGAAAGGAAGAAGAAAACTTTCCCTGAAAGCATCAGGCATCGGTTGCCCACCTTTGATTTTGTTGAAGAGAGCTTTGAGCCAACTAAGCCCGACATTTTCCATTTTCAACCAAAATTCCGCGGGATTTTGTCCGGTCCGACTGCCTTTCCGCGTTTCATCTGATGCATTGCCTCCATCACCTCTTCCTCTGAGATATCTTCAATATTGGTGGTATTTGGCTCAACATCTTGAAAAGTTGCTCGAGGAAATTCTTCATTTAGAAGTTCGTCAAAATACTGTCGCATCCTGCCGTATCGTCAATCAGCAACATTCCTTCCGCGTCTTCCACGTACTTTGGCGCCTGTATTTCCCGAGCGTTCCTTCTCCTTTGGGCTGCGACCCTAAATATCCTGGCGTCGTGCTTAGGTCTCTCGCGCAAAGACGGTCCTTCGGTCGCAGTCTGAGTTTCTAGTTCTTGGTAGAATTTCTCAGCTGCCTTCGCCTTTGCTTGAGCTACCAAGCGCTTTACGTTTTTCCGGCATTGCATATAATTTTCGCGAAGTTGAACCCGTTCGGTTTCACTGCTTGACTCACATTTCGTCCATGCCTTAAATGCGTTCGATTTGGCTTAGAACCTATTTGGGTAATAATATGAAACACCGTCGGAAACTGAACTCAATATCAGCGTCTGGAATCTTTACACCAAAAAATACCCCTTCATATTTTCTCGTCTCTATAACATTTCATAAGTATGTACAGGGTGGCCCATTAAAAGTGAGCTAGTGTAAACCATGAATAACTTTTTTATTTCTGAACCGATTTTTTTAAATTTTCTCTTAAAAAAATATACACTTGGGAGATATGTTTACACTATGTTCGAAAAATTATATCCTTTAGATGACCGCCACAGGCGGCTTCGCAAAGGCGGGATCGTTCTACGGTATGTTCCATTACCTTTCGCAATATTTCTGGCTGCAAACCTCGGATCTCCGCCACAATATTTTGCTTCAATTCCTGAATTGTCCTTGGTTTATTAATGTAGACTCTCTCCTTAAGGTATCCCCACAGAAAAAAATCTAGTGGAGTTAAGTCTGGAAATCTAGCCGGCCAGTTAATTGCAGATCCTCTGGAAATTACTCTTTCGCAGAAAACGTCCGTTAAAATCTCCATTGTGGCTCCAGCGGTATGGCAAGGCGCTCTATCTTGCTCATATCTGGTCGGTTTTGGACAAAAGGACGAATAAGCGTCTCACGATGTCGTTGTCATTCTTCGGGTTGATGTTGTTGCATCTGATTCGAAGCTGGCTTCCACCCGCTCAATGATTTCGTCCGTCCTCGCACTTCGTCTCTGGGCTCATGGAGGGCTATTAACGGTTCCTTGTTCTCGAAAACGGCGAACAAAGCTGCGAATCGTTGATCTCGAGGGAGCAACTATTACATGGAGCGTTCGTCGATACTCGCGCTGTGTCTCGACAATCGAATTATTATTTGTATTATTTGAACTCGTTGCTCAACCGTATCTTTCCATGATGGTTTTTTTTTTCAATACTAACGCATATGGATCGTTTCCTTTTATTTTATCAATGCAATTTTATAAAAACTTGATAAATTTGAGCAACGACACAAGCATTCATTCATTTTTTGTTATTATTTTGGTAGTAATTACTTTGTAAACATTGAGTTAATGAATCGTTATCAAAATCCCATTCTACAAAATCCCATCACCCTTCCTTAACGCGTACCTACCTGTAAGAAATTAAAATTCAAATAACCCTAAAGCACTGGTCTATAAACTCAAGTATAAATACAAATTAGATTATCCAATCACATTTTTGTAATTTTCAGCTTTTATTCGTCACATTATGAACAAGCTTAAAATGTTAATAGTTTCCGACCAAAATGACTTCGATAAAAGACTTACAAGCACAATAAAAAAATTCAGCAGCGAAAGAAATTTATTCTTTACAAACCTCTATAATAGCTCATTGAATATTGGCACCATAACCGATGGGAATCCTTACAATGGCGAAAAATCAATATCAAGAAAATCAGCACTTCGTGGTACATTGCTGAAACGATGTAAAAGTTCCAAAGATATTTTAAATCAAAGCGTGGATATTGACATTAAGAAGTTAAAAGATGCGAATTCAAATTCACAACGTCAATCATTCAACTTGGACCAATCGGATATTAACTATCTGTATTTGCATAGTCGACGTAATACGGTTAAAGAATTGCGAAAAAATTTCGAAAACGTTCCAAATAACATACAATTGAAAGCTGAAGAATTGATGAATGCCCTATCGGGAAAGCCGCCAACGGGAAATAGAAAACAATCCTCTACGTTCAATGTCAGTGAATTTGTACCAGCAGTTATTGAAAAGCCTTTAAGCTTACGCGAAAAACAGATAAAAAGTCGAAGTCCAGTAGCGAAACGACATCTTACTCGACATTCATTCTGTATTCAACGTTATGATTCACACGAAATATATGAAAATTGTGATGGCGGTACTCGCGCTAAGCTAAAGGCTATTTGTTGGATGAATGGGCGAGACATGGCAACTAAGCCGCCTATTAAAACAGCTCAAGCTTCCAATCGTTCCGCAAGTAGAAACGTCGAAGACAACGCTGACCGTTATAAGAATATGGACGCTATTCTACAGTCACGAGCTTGTCGTTCGCTAAATGCGGCAATTGTACGTGATAGCAATTTGTATCGAAATATATTAAGTGACAGTTTTGAAGATAGTAAGTTTGGCATTAAAAAAAGTGGTAGCGTGAATAAAATTGACTTAGAAATATTAAAAAGCGAACTTGACGATTTTGTCGATCCAACATGGCGTACCAATCTAGATTTAGGATATGGTTTTCGGTCGCAACGTTCGCTTAACACTAGCAGAAAGGCAAGTACATTGTAAACAGTTTGCTATTCAATAATAATAATAATAATAATAATAATAATAATAATATAATAATTTTATTGACTTAAAGAATGTGTGTACACGTATTAACTTATATCCATCAAGTTAAGAATAACTTATATTAATTAAACTAAGAAAAGTGCTAGAGCATAGCATATTATGTAATTAATAATGAGTAATATGTGTAATATAGATGAATCAGAGTCTTATTTCAAAGTCGTCTCACAATGAGCATAGCTCGTGCTGTGAAACCTAAAGATGATCGATTACTATCAAATTAATTCATTTTTAAGGGTTTTTTAGAATTTTTTTTTCAAAAAACCCTTATGAAATCGATTTTGTCCGTCCGTCCGTCTGTCCGTCTGTCCGTCCGTCCGTCTGTCCGTCTGTCCGTCTGTTCACTAAATAACTCGCGAACGGCTCAACCGATTGTCATGAAATTTGGTAGGAATGTGTAGAATGGTTACAGTCTTTGGCACATATACCTTAGAAGTTGGTAGGAAGAAGACAACAGGGTGTCCCGAACGTTTGAAAAAAGTCGACTTTTTTAGTTTTTATCGGAGATTGACGTATGGGTATTTAAATCAAAGATCTAAACGAGTACACCTCATATCAGTTAAAATTTTCTAGTTTCGAGTAACGGTAAAAAAGTTATTGGCGTTTAAAGTTAAACTTCCTTTTCGAGCTCCGTTTTTCTAAACCGTTATTGGGATCGATATGAAACTTTGCACAAAGATTGGTCGGCAGGGCCTTATATACGTTAAATATTAAGACTGTTGACTTTTGCAAAGGAAAAGTAAATAACAGTAAATTTGTAAAATTTCAATTTGTTCGTGTGTAGCCCCTCTTAGGTTTCCAAATATGAAAATGCTGCTAAGGGTTTTTAGAAAATTATATATAGAATATGTCTACGAATTTTCATTAGAATAACTGTATCCAAACCGGAAATATAGCCAAATAAGTATTTAGTAAGGGCCTTTCACAATGCAAGCCTCTTAAGCATTTCTTCAATGTATATCTTTTAACTTGATGAAACAATGAACATGAAATTTGGTGGAAATGCATAGAATGGTAATAGTGTTTGCCACACAAATTTTTGAAGTTAGTAGAACCAAGTTAACAGGGTGTTCCTGAATAGCTGCAAAAGTATATACTTGTTCAATACTCATAGGAAAGCTTGCGTTGGCTCTTATGACAGGGAACACAATGGAATCATTTTATATAAGATTGCTTTTCCTTGATTAAAAAACAGTAACAGTAGATTTACAGCTAATAATTCAGTTCATATATAAAGCCAAGCCATACTTACGTTTGCCTGAGTTTCTTTTTGGTCAAAGGCCATCAGAAATCTTAAATCGTTGCCTTTAGATTTGCCTTGGAGTACTTTTATGCAAACTGGGTAAATAGTAAATCTATTTTTTGATTGGTCTAATTAAAGGTGGAACGCGTTTATTTAGACCAATCCAAAAATAGATTTACAGGAAGCATTTCATTAATGTTGTGCACAATACTTATTTATTGCTTATAAAATATATGTACAAAAAATATTCACTATGCATTAAAATTCTAAAAAACCCTCGTATTGCGGGCGCAGCCCTCTGTACGCCGGTATTTTTTTTTTAATTTTACTATTCCCGTAGATTGTTTTCCATGAGGTAATTCTTAAGTGTTTTTTTTTTGAATATTTTAAAAATTGTGATTTTAAATATATCTATAGGAAGCATGTTGAAAATTCTAGGACCACGGTAATAGGAATGATTGGCGGCAGTAGATGTATAATATCTAGGTTCTTTTCGCAATTGTCGAATGCTGTTTCTTGTGAAGTGTCTTGAAATATCTTCATGTGGAAATTCTGATAAACTATTGTGAACAAATGTACAAATTTTAAATTTATAAAGGTTTTGTATTGTGTATTGTAAACATATATTAATTATATGAGTTAACGGGATTGATAGAGCAGAAGCGTTATCCTTAAGGGATTTCGATTGCAAGTTATCAATTCCAGAGGCAACATTAGTTTTAATATCTAGTATTTGCAAATAGACATCTTCTACAGTTACAGGATGAAAAAAGAATGAATCAACAAAATTATGCGTGCTATTTTGCTGGGGTTTACTATTTTCTATATTTTTCGTTAGATTCCAGCCAACTTCAATAAAGTGATTGTTGAGTGCATCGGCTATTTCCTTTTTATTATGTAACAATTCGCCACTACTGGTAATAATATCATTGTTAAATACAGTTTTTACCTGTTTCGCTTCGGTGACTTCATTTACCACATCACAAAATTTTTTTGTGTTATTTCCACAATTTTGAAATTTAACCGTGTAGTAATGATTTTTCGCTTGTCGAATTAAAAAGTTGAGCAAATTTCTATAAGTTTTATATTCTGTGTGAAGATCTACATTGAAAGGTTGTTTTCTTACTCTTACCGCCATTTTGTCCCTATGCCTGATAGATGTGATTAAACCATTTGATATCCAAGGTTTAATATGTTTATGTTTACAACTAGGATTTTTTGCTATTTTAAAGCAGCTTTTATGGATATCTAAAAGTCTGTTGTAAAAATTATTAAACGAAATTTCAGCTTCAGATACACTGTATACATTTGACCAAGTCTCCACCATTATAATTTGCTTGAATTGCGCCTGATCTAGAAAATATTTAATGCTAACTTCCTAATGGGCAGTTTTTGGGCTGAGCTGTGAACAGTCAATTTTTCCGCAAATAGCAAAATGATCTGTGATATATGTTGTATATATCAGTGAGTTTAAACTGAAGGATTTGTTACATTTAACGAACAGATGGTCAATGCATGACTCTCGAGTGATTCCCTTACGTGTACATCCGTATAAATAGTTAATGAACGCGCCTCCATGGAAAATATTCATGTATTTACGACCATTTATATCTAAGTTATTCTCTAGAACATGCATTCTCAAAGTGGTCCCTACGGACCCCTTGGGGTCCGCGAAGCCGTGCTGGGGGTCCGCGGGAGGTGTGAGAAAATTTGGGGGTCCGTGAAGCCTATTAGGGGGTCCGCGAAAGATTTCGATAAAATTAAATATTTACTAACCATTTGTATTTCATTTCAAATTAATTTTAACGAGAGACACTATTACCTTAGGAAATTTTAACATAAATGTAGGAACTTCGGAAAAAGTAGGGGAAAGCTGTATTTTTGCATGAGTTTTCCGTTCGAGGTTCTATACAAGACCCCGAAATTCTCCGTCTGTACGGGTGCCGCTAGCGCTGCTATAGAGGGTCAAAGACCCTCTAAAACTGTTTTTTTTTTCGGATATCTCGATGACGGTAATATGTGCTGAAAAGTCGTGTAATGCAAGTTTGTGGCTCTTGTGGTTCCAGAATAAAATGTCAAGATGCGATTTAGATTCGAGCATTCCTAACGGTTCCAGCAGGCAAACAGTATTTTTAAAAAGATTTCACGAAAATCTCTATAACGGTAATTCTAGCTATAAGGTGTATGGCTAATTCGTAACAAATATAGTCTGAAAGAAGTGGCCAAATTTCTCATCAATATGTACACCCTTAAAGGGTTCAAACCTTAGTAAACGAGAATGTTTGGATTTTTTCGTGAATTATGTATCTGTAGCGGGGGTGTCTGCTGTAAAGTCGTCGAATTTGTAGCTTCTGTAGCTGCAAATATTTTTAGAAGGAGACGATTATGACTTAAAATTCAATTTAATTAGTATTGAGCTAGATATAGCTTACATGACCGACATATTCGGTAAATTGAATGAAATCAATTTACAACTGCAGGGTGATAAGTTAAATTTAATTGAAACTAAAAGTATTATATCCCCGTTTGAGACGAAGCTGGTATGGATGGATGGATATGGCGCTGAGATAGGTTGGGCTGGTTGCGCCCGATACTGCTGCCTGCTGTCTTATTGTATTTCCCATCTACGCGAGAAAATTTCAGGTTATGAGCTCTGTCCTACGTAAAAGGCTTAGAAGAAAGTTAACCAGGTTTACTTTGGGTGCACCCATACTGGTGGTTTGAGCCCCAAAGAAGTTTTGTCTCCAGCTCATATAAGCGGGACATTCGAAAATAACGTGCGAGGCTGATTCCTCATCTTCGTTACAGAGGCGGCATAGTGGGTCTTGTGTGTAGATCCCTATTGTATGCAGATGTTTCCGTAGGGTGCAATGACCGGTTATAAGGCCTGTCACTGCCCTGAGGTTCGTTTTACTAAGACTGAGGGCTTCAATGCAGCTGGTATGCCAGTTAGATTCCAGCATGCGCTTGCTATGCCTGAGCCCTTCAGCGAGTCTCCATCGGTCTTGGAATTTATCCTCGGTCCATCGTCTGGCAACGGTTCTGGCAGTAGATGTACTGATCCCGATTGCAGGTTCAGGACCAGTTAAGGGTAGTTCGGAACCCTCTCTTGCAAGGGCATCCGCTTTCTCATTTCCTTCGATCCCCTTATGTCCTTTCACCCATTTCAGAGTTACTTTGTTTCGGATTGCTAGGTTTTTGAGATTTTGTTGGCATTCCCAAACCAATTTAGAGGTTGTTTTGGGATTTGCAATTGCTTTTATAGCAGCTTGACTGTCGGAGAGAATATATATGGTCTTATTGGTATATCCCTTTCGAGTACTCTCCCCTGCTGCAAGGTTTATGGCTATAAGTTCTGCCTGGAAGACAGTTGTATATTGACCTAGGGGTTTGGAGATACTATAGTTGTTGGTTTTAGTATAGACTCCTGCCCCCGTTCCTTCGTCTGTCTTCGACCTATCAGTGTACCATACAATGTGATTTGATAGATGGTTGTCGTTCCATTTACTCCAGTCTTCCCTAACCGTTGAGGTTTGGATGTTGGAGTCGAAGGTGTACATGGCCGGGGTATAGTCGCTGCCCATATCTAGGATTGGGTTTGCAATGATTTCTGTGATCGTACAGTGTCCTACCCTTTGTGGTGTCCACATGTTCGATGATTGGAGTCTGTACGCTGCGAGTCTGGCCTCTTCTGTGATTTTGAGGTCCAGTGGTGGCAGGTCTAGTAGTTTCTCTAGAGTTAAAGTTGGTGCACTGCGCATGGCGCCGGTTATGCTTGTGCAGGCCAGTCTCTGTACTGATCCCAACTTCGCTGCTGCTGTTTTTTGCTTGATTTTAGTCCACCAGACGATGGAGCCATAGGTCAGACGGGGTTTGACCAGAGCTTCGTATATCCAGTGTATCATTCGTGGTTTTAACCTCCAAGTTTTTCCTATTGCTCTTTTAGTAGCATATAGGGTCTGTTTGCCTTTTGAAATTGTGTTTTGCAGCTGCTTGTTCCACGTGAGTTTGTTATCAAGGGTGACTCCCAGATATTTTACCTCCGTGGTAAACTGCAGTTGTTGGTTGAATAATGTTGGAGCGTTGAGCCCTTCCAAGTTGTGAAGCTGGTATTGTTCAAGCAGAACATAGGGAGAGGCAAATGCTTTCAAATTTGCTTAAAAAAATTAATATCTGCGAGCACCTTGAGGAACTTGATTCGGATTTTACAAGAAGGTTCGAAGATATTCTTTCTCAATATTCCTGATTGAGTGTTGAATCCGTGTTCATATAGTCAAGAAGGAGACATTCTCAAGCAGGAGCCACTTAATGGGTTGTCAACGAATGAAGAATTGAAACTTAAATTCGAGAAAGGTTATCAGCAATTTTGGCTTCAAAAACCATACCAAGTCTGTATCCTGAATTACTGTACACGGTTCTTTTTAATCGTTCCTTTTAATCGCTTTTCCTCATCGTATTCAGTTGAACGTGGTTTTAGCGCCGTTATGAGGCTTGTAACTAAAAACAGAAACCGATTAGACTTAAGTGTTCGTGGGAACTTAAGGCTTATATTAACAAACATGGAGCCCGACATCAACAAACTCATATCGTCCCTTCAAGTGCACCCATCCCACTGAACATAAAGATGCATCTAAACTGGGTTCTAAATGGAGGCGCGTCCAAAAACTGGTGTCGCGGATCGCCATTTCGCAGCTACTTAGCATCTACACTAGGTACCAAACGGAGGCTGAAAATGACATAACCAAACTTTCATTTTGGAGATTTTTTTGCAGCAAAATTGTCACTTTGAATTCAACAATCGGTTGTCAAAGCGTCAGCTGGCATATGATTCGAGTTGCCATATTGAATGTCAAAACTGGACGGACTACCAAATGGCGGTCAGTTTGGATGCAATGACAACTGCAAAATGGAAGCATGTGCTACCATTTGGCGGTCAGTCTGGATGGACCCTTATGATGCAACTTTTTATTATATTTTGGATATTAATGTATGTACACTGAGAAAAAAAATCCCATTAAACCAATAGGAATTGGCCATTTTATCCCATTAGATTTAGTTAATGGGAAAATCCCATTATTGGGTTAATAGGATACCATTAATTCAATGGGATGGAACATCATTAAAATAATTAGATCGAACTATTAAATCAATGTGATATTATACTATTAATGGTATACGATATCCTATTAATGCAATCATGTTATCCTATTGCCTCAATAAAAGGACATCCTATTAAATTAATATGATTTTCCCATTGAAATTATAGTTTATCCTATATTATGGATAATGGGGCATCCTATTAAAACAATAATTTTTCTTATTGGGACAATAGTTATTTCCTATAAATTTTATAGGATGTCCCTTTGAAAATACTGTTACCTCAATAACAGGCATCCCATTAAATTAATACGCGGTCTTTTGGTATAAAATTTAGGTGACCAATATTTTTTCCATCACTTTACATATAAAATTGTTTATAAATACACGGGCGTATGAATATGAAAATCATAATTAAGTCCCGAATTCGCATCTATGTATTTCAAATTTACGAAATAGATGCGAATTTCAGCGAAAATTGCTGTTTTAAAAAATAAATGCGAAATCCACCCATTTGTACTTTTTCCACAAAAAAGTTAATTTTCCTTCAAAAAATCAGTCAAGACTGATAAGAGAAAATATTTTTCCATCTCAGATTGATTTTTGCATTTGAATTTAATTTTTGCAAAATTTCCAATATTCAGAATTTTTTTTATGCGAAATTTAATTTTTTTTGCGAAATATCCGTATCTCTAATCATAATGCATAAGCATTATTAGATAATCCCATTAGTCTAAAATGTACGTCCTATTAGAAATTCAATGGTTTATAATCTCATTAAACTAATAGGATAAAACTATTAACTTGTTTAAAATAGCCGAGGCGAAAAGTTAATAGGAGTCCCATTAACCGGTTATGGGATGTTTTTCTCTGAGTGTACTACTAATAATATTATGCACAATAAAAAAAATGAAAAATAATTTTCTATTAACTTTACTAATTTAAGTTCACAGAATTATACCATTATTATTATTTTGCTTATTTACGCTGTTGCATGAAACCGTGCAATGATTTTTTTAATCTAAGATGATGGTGTAACCATCAAAATATAGCAGAACTATGCAAAATAAACAAAAATTTCATTCAATAAAATGGAAAAGCTCTCTAAATATTGTGTGTGTCTTCTCTAGGCAATAAGACTAACCAGCCTATAAGATGTACGAAAAAATGGCCCACGGTGTAATAAAGCAAGGTGTACGTTGTTGAAAAAACGCTCGGCAGTGGATTTTCCAAAACAAAGTCGACGCTGATTGCGTAAAGCACTTTTTCAAAAATAAAGATATAATTGAACAGCACTTTATCAGTTAGGAAACCCGTAGGCGTTGATAGAATAGGTGATACGATATTTCAACAAATTTGTGAATAAAAACACTTCGAAATTATCAAAATTTTAGTTGGGAATCTTAACAGTCGTCTGATCGGTTTGACGGTTGACCCAAATGAAAAACTAATAAATTTAAGAAGGAAAGAAAAGTTTAATACTGTTGTAAGTTTTCAGCAAATCAAATGATTCGTAATTAATTTATTTTTACGAACTGCGAATCGCTTTTGAATTCATAAATGGTTCGTTGATGATCCATCGAGCAGACTGAAATTGTACTCGGTTACGAATCGGTTTTCAGACACTCAAATCATTTTTGCTTCGAACCATTTACGATTTTAGTTTCAGAATGGATAGCGATTTTGCGAATGTTAAATTTTATTAATTTTTATGTTTCTGAATTTAGAACATTATTTTGCATAGGTTTATACCAATTTTTAGTTGCGTATATATTTTCTAATTGACACCGCTTCCGAAAAAAGATCCAGCGATTCACTTCATACACATTTCCTTCGTATAGAACACTTTTCCTTTTTTTAAAATCAAATTCTTTCGTAATTTTCATAAAGTTGGTTTTATTCTGTTATTAACCTTATTCCACCTTCCCACCGAATAGTGTTGAAAGAAATCATCTTCCATCAAACCAGCGCGGGATCGGCAGGCGGTACACAAAACACACGAATTGGCAAATTCAGAGCTACCGCGCCGAAAATTATTTCATACATTTTGACGCGTACTGTTACCGCACCGTGCTGGTTGGTTGGAAGCTATTAACTAATTCGCTTTTGAATATGCATATCCTTGAGATAAGATGCTAGTATTTCGGCGGGATCGTATTCATATTAATCACAGTTACAACACAATTGTTTTTGTGGAGTATCATATTTTTTTGCAGTTTTCAATTTACAAAACCGACTTAACATGTCAATAATTGATATTGAATGCGTTCATTTTCATAAAGTGAAGACGATATTCACTGCCCTATTATTTAATTGGGAATAATAATAATATTAACAGCACCCTTGTTAACCTTAGTAACTTTGGCTCCCTGGGGAACCTCTCTTACCCCAGGAACTTGGTTCCCTTGGTTGCCTTGGTAACCTTGGTAGCCTCGGAAACGTTGATATCTTTATAGATCACATTAAACTTTGACTGACTGCGGCCTAACAATAATTTTAACTCCATCCGTTGCCCTAAACTTCAAACCTTAGCCCTAACTTAAACCTTAGCTTGCTCCATCTATATCCCGAACCCTAACATTCACCCTAATCTTAATTCTATTTTTTATGTAATCATTAAGCTTAACTGTGTATGTGCTTACTGAATGTGATTTCAGTTACATCCATATTTGCTAAGTTCCAAATTGGACCTAAGTTCCAAGACCACGATTCTCGTTACTAAGACTGTCCATCTAGGTGCCATCATCACTTTTAAAATATCCATATCTACTACCTTTGGTTTCTTGAACTTCACCGTCGTTACGTTACGTTACGCTCGTTAGTTAAGTTACAAAAATATATACCAGACCCCTAGAGAAAAGACTTATACATGTCAAAAATCTTTTTATCCTCTATCAAGGTCCGGAAAACCTGTCAAGTCCTGACCAAACGACTTTACTAAGCATTGCTTTTACAATGATAAAGTGGTGCCATGACCAGGAATCAGAGAGCTATAGCTATCGGAATCAGTCTCTGTTTCCGTCACTTTATAACTAAAAGCCCTTTTGCTTCGACTTACTATCACAGCAGGATCAAACCGAGTGGTACTTAAAAGAATAAACCTACACGATTCTTTTCTAGACATTTTTCGGGCCTATCTCCGACTTTTGCGAAATACTTCCTCAGGAACATATACATAAAACGACCTAAGCCTGAAACTATGCAATTTCACAATTTCCATGGGAAGAGTGAACAAATCCCGAGAAGCTCTTTACACTCTGAACACTGTCAGGGCTGGCTTTAGGGTGGGGCGACAGGTTTAGGGGCGCCGAATCCCATACTTTTAACCCATTTTCTGCCATTGGTTCGTTCACGAACCATTAATGTTTTATTTTTTTTAACCGCAAAAGTAAAATTCTTTTGAAGAATGAATTTAACAGATGCTTTCTAGAAGCATTGAAATTGTTCATATATTTTTTTTTAATTTTAAAATTCGGTATTGTACGTCAAAAATAACGGCAAATTTGGCTAATTTTTGTACCCCGTGACCCTTGTTAGGATGTTCTTCGATTTCACCTTTATCCGAAAAAATTTTTTAAACAATATTTTTATTAAATGAAGCTAACTAATTGTGAATGACGAATATTATATACAAAGTTATCATTTTTGTTAAAAAAGATAATAAATTTGACTCTAAACTTAATGGTTCGTTAACGAACCATTGGCGGAAAACGATATCTTGTGTCCACTTATAAGAGACTCGACATTTTCTATGCAAGCCTGTCAAGTTGAAGAAAATTGCATTCCAAACTTGCATAAATATTTATTTAACGATATGAAAGGCATTTATTCTATTTAAAATTCATGTACAGTAAAACCCCGATTTTCTGGACCCCCAAAATGCCGATATTCCCGATATGTACTTATGTCCAATTTTGTTTTATTTTTGATAAGATTTTGAGTTTAGTTTATTATTATATACTGCTCTGTAAACTTAATGGAATGTATATTTTGAATACAAGATTATTAGAAGTTAAAATTGTTAATTTTTCAATGATTTTATTAACACCAGGAAAGCATTTCGACAATTCAAAACAACTCGAAAATCCTAATTGGGTCCGGTCCCAACCATTTCAGAATATCGGGGGTCTAATGTAGTTACTATACTGATAGTTTTATTAGTTTGGAGCTCATCAGGATAAACGTTTTCGTTCTAAATTAGTAGTGACACAATCCGGTAGTTCAGATCTTGGAGAACCCAATCTGTAAGGTTTCACCAAGATTCTCTTCAATTTGGGGGGGGGGGGGGACCACTCCTGATTCCACGGGCGAAGTATGCGTAACCTATGTTCACTGATTGTTAATGACTCAGTCGGACCAAATGCTTCCGTTTTTAATGGGCGGTTCATACATTTCAATCATAGGATTTACGATATCAATTTACAAATTGTCAGTCATACAGTCATCAAATGTGTAGGCAAAATCACAGAGACTGTGACTGTAACGTGTGAATCGACTTTAAGGATGTTATTTTTTAACAAATAAACACGATCATACAGATAATGTTGTTAATTTTACCCAAATACCACAATACAGTATGACCAGGCAAAGTAAATTGACGAAAAATATTTTATATCGTTTTCCGCCATTGGTTCGTCAGCGAACCATTTTTTTCCTGGTAATCCGCGAAACCCAAAAAATTCAAAACACATTTTTTCTCTTAATCTAAGCTCAAACATCAAGAATATACAAGAAAATTATATAAAAACAATATGCGGCGAGGTGCGGCAGGAAATGGGTTAATTAAATTTTTATTACAAATTTGATTGTTGCTTAAGAAGGTCGTGTTATTATCCATAGTAAAAAACCGTTTTTACCGGTAATCATTAGCAGAAATGAGATATTAATTCAAATTTGTTGCATTATGTTTATCTCATATTAAATTCGATCATTGTTAAAAACCGGTTGGTTCGTGGCTAACCGGTTTTTAAAGTTGTAATGTTTTCTATTTTGTTAAGTGATTCTTTTGAAGTTTTTAAATTGGCCCAATGGCAACAAACGGCAATATTTTCATTGACCTAAAATTTAGTAATATTAACCAGAAAATCTCTATATAAAAACACACGAAAAGCTAATGAAGCCAAAAACAACATTCTTCAATTTCAAAAAAAAAAATTAAAAAATACAAAATGGGTTAATGAAGTTAGTTTTTTACATATTTTGGAAGAATCAGTTGCACTTGTTTGCATCAGTAGTGTACCCCTAATTTAATATGTCACGAGCCGCCACTGACATGTATCTTTATAGAAATCAAGAAAGAATTTAGTTGGGAACTTATAATGTCAGATTTCCACTTGAGGAATTGACTACGTTCCAAAGATACATGTACCTTTAATTAAGAAAAAGGAATAATTCTAATAAGCACATTCGTTTTGGAACCACCAATATCAATATTTATACCCTTCGCTCATAGAGTGAACTTTGTCATGAAGTTTGTAACGCATTAAAGGAAGCATCTCCGACCATATAAAAAGTATACATATATGATCAGCATGACTTGGGGAGTCGATTGGAGCATGTCCGTCTGTCTGTCTGTCTGTTGCGACGCGTTTTACTCGGCGGGTATTGAAGCTAGAAAGCTGAAATTTTGCACACGTGCTTCTTATTGTTGCAGGCTGTTTGTATGTTTGATTCACCCAAATTGGATCACTGGGTCATGGGGCTGCCATACAAACCTAGCTCCCCAATTTGAGTTCTTCTAAGAAAAACTTTTTTATTTGTGTGCGAATTTCAACCAAATTTCACACAAATGTGTTTCTATAGATAACACAAAATATATGCAAGAATGGATTAAATCGGACCATGGGGTCATGGGGCTGCCATACAAACTTAACCCCCCAAATTAGGTTCTTTCAAAAAAAAAACTTTTTTATTTGCGCACTAATTTCAACCAAATTTCACACAAATGTATTTCTATTGATGACACAAAACATATGTAAGATTGAATCAAATCGGACCATGGGGTCAGGGGGCTGCCATACAAACGAAACCCCCCATATTGGTTCTTCTAAGAAACATTTTTTTACACCAATTTCACAAAACCTTGAATGAATGTGTCTTTATCAAAGCAACTAAAAAGTTCAAAACGAATGGAATCGTACTGTGGGGTCATGCTCCGGCAACCCCAATAAAATTTTCCGAGTAAATATTTTTATTTGCCCACTTATTTCAACCAAGCCCAAAACTTTTGCCAAGACGGAAGAAAAAGAATGAATAAATACAAGTCATAGGTACGCCCGAAAAAAAATTTTAGCCCAAGCGAAGGGTATCCAAATTTCGGCCCCGGGGGTTGGCGTGCGAAGCGAGCAGGGGGCGAAGCCCCCTAGTTATACCCTTCGCTTACTAAGCGAAAAGGGTATATTAACTTTGTCATGAAGTTTGTAACGCTTTGAAGGAAGCACCTCCGACCATACAAAATATGTATATATATGATCAGCGTGACGAGCTGAGTTGATTGGACGATGTCCGTCTGTCCGTCTGTCTGTCTGTCTGTCTGTTGCGACGCGTTTTGCTCGGCCAGTTTAAAAGCTATGGAGCTGGAATTTTGCAGACATGCTTCTTTTTATTGCAGGCAGTTTGTATATTTGAATCGGTAAAATCCGACAAGGGGGTCGTGGGGCTGCCATACAAACCTACTCCCCAAAATTAGGTTCTTCTTAGAAAAACTTTTTTATTTATGCACCAATTTCAATCAAATTTAGCACAAATGTGTTTTCATTGCTGACACACAACATATGTAAAAATCGACCAAAGCGGACAATGGGGTCGTGGGGCTGCCATACAAACCTAGTCCCCCAAATTAGGCTCTTCTAAGAAAAACTTTTTTATTCTCTCATCGATTGCAATCAAATTTCGTGCAAATGTGTTTCTAGTGATACCACAAAACATATGTAAAAATGGGCCAAATCGGACCATGGGGTCATGGGGCCGTCATACAAACCTAGCTCCCCAAATTAAGTTCTTCTAAGAATTTTTTTTATTTATACACCAATTTCAACTAAACTTCACACAAATGTGTTTCTATTGATGGCACAAAACATATGTATTAATAGATGGAGTCGGACCATGTGGTCATGGGGCTACCATACAAACCTATCCCCCCAAATCAAAATTTTTCTAAGAAAAACGTTTTTATTTGCTCACAAATTTCAACCAACCTCATGGAAATGTACTTTTATTGATGTTACAAAACATATGCAAAAATGAATGAAATCGGATCATTGGTGTCATGGGGCTGGCATATAAACCCAACCCCCAAATTAGGTTCTTTGAGGAAAACCTTTTTTATTTGTCCACCAATTTCAACCAAATCTCATAAAAATATGTTTTAATTGATGCCACAAACATACGTAAAAATTGAAGGAAAGGCCATGCGTTCATACGGCTGCCGTCCAACCCCCCCCCCCCCCCCCCCCCCTACACCCCAACCCACACACTTCGTCTTTGGTCATTCTAAGAAACCCACGTCCCCCGCTTCCCCCAATAAATCTTCGCCACGGCACTTATGTGAAAATTCAAGGAAAAGCCTGGAAGCGGGGAGAATTTAACACAAGTCATAGGAACGCCCGAAAAAACTTTTAGCCCGGGGGGAGCGAAGGGTATCCAAATTTCGGCCGCGCCCGAAATTAACCTCGGTCTCGTTTCTATTTTAATTTCAAGATCATATTTATGCTTTCGGCTCTATTGGGCTTTTGTTTATTAATATTTATGTGTGTAGATTTTTTTTTGGATTTTTGTTAATATGTAGGTATTACATTTTAGGTTAAAAAGTGTCTTTTCTCGCTCGATGAAATTTACAAAAACTACTTGAAAAATAGAAAAGTTGACAAAGATATTTGTAAAATTATTTACTTAATGAACATTTAAATGTTGGTGGTTCAAAAACGAAGCGGTGGTCGGTACCTACATAGTGTAACCTGTAGAAATGCAATGTGGCCAGGTTTCCCGAACAAAACCTTTTCAAACCACGGTAGAAATAACAAAATGAAATGAATTGATGTTAGAAATATTTGGACTAATCGTAAAATCGATACTGACTGAAATCGTTAGCATCAAATTCAACCGTATTAAGAATCATGGCAAGTACGTTTTTACAGGGACCAGAGTCCCCTAGACTCTGGCATTGGAACTGTCCACCTTTCTCCAATTTTCATCTTCTTCGTCAATTGAACATTTGAAGATAGCAGATAGTGTAGGATGAATGGAAAATTGACACCTATTTAGGTGGGGTTTGCTATCTTCTTCCCATTCAACATTATGAATGTTTGTGAACTAAAATGTATGGTTCCTTATGTTTCTGCGAAGTGAGATTGCCTGTTTAAATTGGTTAACGATAAGTTTTTTATTGTTTGATTTCACAATTGAAAAATGAACACTTGTATTGTAGGACCTACTCCTGCTTACTAAAAACACCTCACTTTTTCATATAATATTAATAAAATAATAACTTCCCAATCTCTCGCTTTGATCTAAGCCGTGGCCTACCTAAATCATGAACAATCAATGCAATTAATGATAGAGAAAAATGGCAGTTGAAGAAATGAGTACATGGCCATTGATTTAAACTTGCTTATTCATAAAAAGTACGCCCTTACAGGTTGTAATTACGAATAAAAGCTATTGACATGAAAGTGACGACCAAGCTTTCAGGAGTTACTAATTAGAAAAGAAAAGCTGCTGTTGAGTCCGATTAAAACAAAAGTCGCGAAGTATGGAGAAATTCCATTCTATTAATAAAAAAATAGACTCAAATTGAAGTTTAGAAGATGGAAGCCAAACAGTTAAAGGGGATAGTTTAAACGGCGGGCCAATGGAGAAAAATATTTCCGAAGCACGTTCAAGTTGCGTCAATGAGACTGGAGACGATTAAATTAGTACGGTTCTAGCCGCCCTACTGATTTCGTCGCCTCGTGTCTCGTAACTTGAACGATCTTACCATACCGAACTTGAATCGTTGGCTGATCCAGCACAATGGCCGAAAATTCTAGGCCTTCAGTTTTAAGAAGCGGTCGCGAAAACTAAACCAACGGAAATAGAAGAAATGTCAGTTCCACTTGACAGTCAGAACAGACACTTTTCCCTATAAGTAATTAAGAGAAAACCAGAGAAGAAATCAAAAGGAGGTAAGGCATTTTGCTTTCGGCGGAAGGTAAGTCCGCATTTTCAGCAACGATCTACCAGGACTGGAAGCATGTATATATGTATTATGTAATTACTTATGTCCATAAATTTCGCTTTTTTTAATTTTCGTTAGTTCTATTCTATTACATTTTTTTCGTGTATAGGAACTATGAGGGGGAGCTTCCTTCAGGTTCGCACCGGGCGCCATTTCACCTAAAGTCGGCCCTGTCAGTGAACAACAAGAACAAGATTTTAAAAAAATGTTTAAAGCTCTTATAACTGTGTTTTTCATCGTATCTTCTTGATTTTTTGCACTTCGTAAGACTGCGCGAGAGACAACCTCCACTAAATTTGAACACTACAGACGTGCGAAAACCCATACTTGCTCCGTCGTTTTTTTGGTACAAACTTTTGAACATAAATTCAGACGACTACAATTAACTGCTATAATGACGTTCTAAGAGATAATTTTTTTTGTCTATTGAATTTTGAAGCGAAAAAATGTGAAATTTGTTAGATTTTGGGTTCACTTTGTATGGGGGTACCCTTAGTTTTGATCGAATGGTAATAATTTTTGGTGGGGAGCATAATAGAGCTTGGACTAGGCACACCACCATATTTGATATGCTTGGCATGCCTTTTTGGAAATTTTTAGGAGGAGTGAGGGGGTGTCAATGGTCGGAGCACTTAAATTTTTGGTAGAAATTAAATCAATTTTGTTAGCAATATATGGACAAGATCTTATGACTCGTAAGTTTATCCTATCAAGAGTTACAGTGCGAAATGTAAAACTCAAAAAATGTGAATTCACAATAATAATTTTGGGTCTAGGGTATAATTTTCTAAGAATCAACTGGCGAATCTCTTCAGCTCCTGATTTTCCATGGGTGCAGGAGCACTTGCACGCAGAGCTCACAATTGCATAATGAAGATAAACGGTAGAGTGACTTCGTTTTCTCCATGATAAGTGAGGAAAAGATTACCTGGGCAATCAACAGCTCCCCCCTTAGAAATCCCTAGGACCAGATGGCATACTACGGGTTATGCTTCAGAAAACGCAGGATCTGGAAGTTCCACGGCTGCTGATACTTTTCAGAAGCCTTTTACTACTCAACCACGTCCCCCAGTCGTGGCGACGGGTTCGAGTTGTTTTCATACCGAAGGTAGGCAAACGAGGGCATGAGACCGCAAAGGATTTCAGGCCGATTACTTCATCCTTTATCCTTACGCATCCGACAAAGTATTGAGAACTCAGCACTTTCGAAGTCCCAGCACGCATACGTGAAGGGAGTGTCCACAGAAACGGCTCTCCACGAAGTGGTCCGTATCATCGAACACAGCATAGAAGGTGCTTTTTACGCCTGCAAGACAATATTTAGCAAGAAATGTGGTCTCAACCCAGACATGGTATTCTGGGCTTACACGGCGGTGGTACGACCCATCCTAACAACAACTCGTCTGGTGGCCAGCGCTCAATGTAACAAAACTTTCTAAAGTGCAGAGATCGGCTTGCCTTAGCATCACAGGGGGTATGCGAACATGCCCGAGGGATTCGCTGAATGTAATCCTGCATCTTCCCATCCCATCGATCTTGTTATCAACCAACTGGCAGCATGTAGTGCAGTCAGGCTCAAATTGTTAAGCCCCTGGAATGCTAGGCCATACGGCCACAGCAATATTCTAAACCAGCTCCCACAAGACGTACGCAACGCTGTAAGGGATCTTAAAGTGCCCAAACTAAGCTTTGGGAAGAACTTTGATGTCAAATTCCCAACCAGAGGTGAGTGGAAAGAAAGTGAGGTGGTCAAGGATTTTGACATCACATTCTTCACCGATGGGGGGTCTGAAATGGATTGTGTCGTGGGTGCTGGAAACTTCAGATATACTAAGTATATCTGAATATTACCGTCTTCTGATCACGCCAGCATTTTTCAAGCAGAAATGCTTGCAAACATGGAGGCCTGTCACGCTCTCAGGGACATACAAAACAACCAGAATATCGCCATCTGCTCAGATAGTCCGGCTGCTATCATGGCCTTACAATCGGTGAAGACGACCTCTAAGGTTGTTGATATAGAACGAAGTATTTATTATTTTATCAATTAAAACAACTTTTCTTTCACACCAATTATATTGCACATACTGAAAATCAGAATTAGAATAAATTTACAAATATTTACTGACATATTTATATAAAAATTATTAACACATAGCCTACTATTTTCACATATTTTATTATGTACTATGCCCTACTATGCCTACTATGTTGGTCAATTATTATTTGGTATTCCAACAGTTGAAGTATGTGAGGAAGCATTAATCAGCCTTGGCACACGACAAAGAACAAACCTACGCTGGGTTACTGAACACAGGAACATAGAGAGTAACGAGATTGCTGACGAACTAGCCAAAATGGGTGCCACTCTTGACAGTTCTCATGCGGAGCGTGTTTGCGTCCCGATGGCAGCTGTTAAGAGTAAGATCTCCACCCACAATATAAGGGCTACTAATTCCAACTGGTGAAATCTGAGGAATTGCGTTATGTCAAGGAAAATGTGGCCCTCCTACGACTGGGAAAGAACGTCCTGAGATTCTGAATAAACCGCGTAGAGATATCGCCAAGCTTACTGCGGTTATCACGGGGCACTGGCCAATGGGGCTCCACGCTGCCAGGCTGGGCATCCCATACAACGCGCAGCTGCGGTAATGTAAATGAGAGAGAAACCCTGATTCACTTTCTGTGTGAATGCCCGGGTCTTGCCAGAACCCGGTATAGGACGCTCGTTAGGGCTTTTCTGGGAGGCTTGGAGGATGCGGCAAATGTGAAAGTAGAGAAGCTGCTGTATTCTTAAATAACACTGGCTGGTTCAAGGCACCTCCCCACTCCTACACTCATTACATAACCTTCATCATATACACTAGTTAAACTTCACGGAGTTTGTTCTTTCAAAACGCCGCTTTATGCGCTAATTGGACTTTTGGCTAGCCTCTGCCTAACCACAACTTTTACCAACCAACGAACGAACCTAGATATAATTTTGATGTCAAAAAATGTGAAATTTGTAAGATTTTGGGTTCACTTTGTATGAGGGGTACCCTTAGTTTTGATCGGATGGTAATAATTTTTGGTGGGGAGCATAATTGAGCTTAGACTAGGCACACCACCAAATTTGATCTACTTGGCTCAATTTGAAAAGAAGCTTGGCATGCCTTTTTGAAAAATTTTAAGAGGAGTGAGGAGTGTCGATGGTTGGAGCTCTTCAATTTTTGGTAGAAATCAAATATATTTTGTTAGCAATATGGACAAGATCTTATTACTCTAGGTCTATCCTATCAACAGTTACAGTGCGAAAAGTAAAATTAAAAATATGTTAATTCACTATAATAATTGTGGATCTAGGGTATAATTTTATGAGAAAATTTCGTGAGTCTTATATATCATTACAAACTTAATTTTGTGTTGTTTGTTTCGCCCTTACGACATTTTGCGGTGAGACTCATAGTTTTACAGATATTTGCAAAAACAGCATTTTTAGCCCTTTGCCACCCCTCCCCCTAAACCTATGACGCAAATTAGTGTAACTTTTTACTGCGTTGGGCAGTGTATTCAACAATTTGGCATCAAAAATTTATTTTTTTTATGTTTCGGTCTTAAGCTTTTTGTACTTTACTAATTATATTAGAATAGACTGGTAATGAAATTTCGGTGATAAATTGAATTACATACAAATTTGACATCAATCAATAAGAAAAATAACGGTAGTAATCCATTTATTCCGAGGCTAATGTCGAGTTAGCTTGGCCTATAAATCATTGAAATGTTTTAAATATTGGAAAATGCGTAGCAAACATGAGAAATTTAATGCAATTGGAAAAATATATTTTAAATGCGAAAGCCCTCACATTTTTTCCAATTCATGCAGATCAAAATCGGTATATAAAATAAAAAACCCGTTAACCCTTTCCGGGGCAAAATAAAAACAGCTTGATTATTAAGAAACTGTGTTTAGTTTCACATATATATCTTCAAGCTAAGTAAAAAAAACTAAAAAAAATGTTTTTTCATTGAAGGATTGTTTGCAAGGACGTGGTATATTTTTTATACCACTGCCCATTTTAAGGAGAGTGGTAACTTTAGAAGCATGTTTTATTGCCACTTATACAGAGTGGAACATTCCACAAGGAACACTTCCACTTCGTTCTACGCTGATGATTCGAAACACTGCACCAGTCAATTCATTCGGCGGATCGACAGAAACATTTTTGGTCCAGGTGAGAGTACATTGAGGTCGTATTGACCGCAACTGTTCGACAAGGGTATTTCATCGCTCTCATCAAAACTGTTTCTGGAAGCCTGGTCACAAATTTATTTATGTGTATTATTATTTTGTACTGATAATAACTCACATATAACAGCGTTCTGTCTCCCGTGTACATGGACTGAGGCGAACCTCCTTCCTCTGAGTCACTTTCGTAATTGTCAATATCAAGGGAGTCACCATCAGAAGGAATATCAACATAAATCCTCACCATCTTCTATCAAAAATTGCAGTATTTCATCATCAGTGAGATTTCCCCGTTTCATTTTCTCTTTTTCCCGAAATATTTTTCTTCAGATGAATTATCATTGAAATGGGCACTGGTATACGTTTTATACCACGTCCTTGTAATGCTAATACCATAGCCTTGTACTGAACCTCTCAATGAAACTAATGATAAAAAATAAATTTTCACTCTTTCGGACACAGATTCTTTCACTTTTCACGCTATTGCGAGTGTTATCCTCACTAGAACAAACGAATCAAATAAACATTCACAACAAGTAACCCTCTCTCCGATGTAACGGTTCTAAAAAACTTAAAAGTCGAATTCAAAAAAAAAAAAAAACTGCAAAATTCGTTGCAGTCATTGTTCTACAGTTTATAAAATGAGTAGTACGTAGAACAAACTCCTGATGGGTCACTTTGTATGGGAGGTACCCTTAGTTTTTATCCGAATGAGCTGATTTTTGGTGAGTGGGGTGACTATGACCTCTAATCGGAACAAACCAAAATTTAGCACTCTGCTCCAATTTTGGGGGGAGTTATGGACATGTCGTTTTGACAAATTTAAATGGAGGGATAATGGGGGTCCTTGACCGGAGCGACTCAGCGTTTACGTTAAAATTATCTTAAACTTGTTGTTAATACTTGTACAAAATTTTACGGCTGAACTAACATTCTTTCAAAAGTTATGGAGCTTTTAAAAAAGGTCTAAAATGAAAATATTCTAATTTTTGTTCTAGTCTAACGCCGAAATATTCAATTGAACTCTAATGTGTTATACATCATTGCAAAGATAATTTTATGTAGTTTTTTTCGTCCTCAGACCATTTTTCTGTTTGTCTTACCGTTTTTGAAATAATCGCAAAAAACCCGAAAAATGCCCCCCTTTCCCCCTTTTTTTAAGGTTGCGGACCCCCGATCGGTTGGGACTTTCTATGCCATCATCTCGGACCATCCCCAATCATAATCAAAAAAAATTTCCGATGTAGGATTTTTGCCGTTCGATGGCCATATTTTGGTCCAATTTTCTTAGACTACTATAGCATAGAATAACATGGTATTAAAAGTATACCAGTGCCCCTATTACCCAGGAAAAAACATTTAAAATGTGGTATAAAAAGTATACCACTGCCTCGCAAAGAGTTAATAATAATAATTCATCTGATTGGTGGAAACTATTCGTAAAATCGGTGACAATTTTTGTGATTGATGATCAAGCAGTGTCAAAAGGCAAGTGCTGGTTTGAGCCTGTGAAAGTTAAAGACAAAATATGAAATTGTTTACTGGGGCTGAAATTGGGGAATTCGAATTTGCCTAAATCCTCAAGATTTAATAATAATATTGCTAGAAACTATTTTTAGATTCCTTCTTTAGAGGATCTTAAATTTGGCCTACATGGTCAACGATATTTTACAGTATTGATTTTAGCAGTTGGAACTGGTCGTCAAATCTTTGCACGTTCAGTATACCATTAGGTTGCTACAAGTTCATTGGTGTTAACATGGCAGCTGTAGAGTTCCAGAAGATGAACTCAAAATATTTTGGTTCACTTCTTGGAGTGCATATGTATTTACATTGATGATATTTTGGTATTAGGTGCCACTATTGAAGAGCACGATCAAAATTTTGAAAATGTTTTTAAAAACCGCAAATAAAATAAACTTTAAGTTAATCCAGATAAAATTCAATTCAGAGCTGAATCAGTCAGGTCCATAAAGTGCACCACAATTGTAGCTGCGTAGTGTTATAGCGTTGACAGTGCGTATGCAATAGAATAAATTTGCACGCAGTTCAAGCCCTTTAAAAACAGTTTGAACTCTTTCGAGAGAACAAGGGCGTTGATAGGAAGGAAGTGATACGTAGGCGAGATGGGTGGCATGACTAGAAATGATAAAGCAATAGATGATTTTTAAATGAAATTGGAGTCTTTAGAATGCGTATCGGATCCTTTAAGGTGAGGAAAGGACTGCGAAAACGTAATAATTAGGTGTTATTCATTTGGCGGGGTATGTTGAAGCGTACACAGTATGCTGTTTATGAGTCCTTTGGAAACAATTTGATTCAATTGATAGATATTCTCAACAAAGAAGTGGTATCAAGCCAGCGATAAGCTTGCTATAGACTTTCTAATCGTCATATGATTGATTGACAATCATGTGTTTTCAGTTGCTGATTGTTTCACATAAACCGGTTCTTTATATTGTGGCTGTGGCGGCCATTCTCCATCGCCACAAAATATACAGGGTGTCCGAAAAGGATTAGAGTGACGGTATACCGATTTTACCAGCAAGGGTACACATGTATACCCACTTAATTTTCTTTATGAAATGTGGGTTATAAAATATTTATACATATAACATATTAGATCCATATGTAAACAAATTTTCATATTTTCGAATGAAATGTAACAAATTGGAAAGCAAGCAAGTATGTTTTTATTGAAAGTATACAAAATAATTTTTCACAATCTTCAGTAAATTCATACGAAGTTGTGCATGCACTGCACATATTTCGAGCTTCTTCTAATTTTTTCCGGTCCTGGAAGAAGACAAAGATAACAAATTCCTTTTATGGTTTTGTGGCCATGAGCATCTCGCCCCTAAACATTCATATGTTGAATGTTTATTTGCTCGCCTATTACCATTTCTAGGCCTGTTCGGTACCGAGATTTCAGTACCGGGTTTCGGTTTTTTTGAATACCCGGTACCACAAGCGGTTTTCCTGACTCAGGTTTTTTTTTCAGTACCGACGGTTTTTTTTTTAACCATAAGCGGTTTTTTGAGTACCGGGTTAAAAACCGGCTCAGGTTTTTTTTCAGTACCGACGGTTTTGTTTAACCATAAGCCGGTTGTTTTGAGTAACGGGTTAAAAACCGGTACCAAAAAACCGGCTCATGGTTGAAATGAATCGTTCTTTTTAACTCGGTACCAAAAAAACCGGGATATCGGTACTTTAGAATATCGGGTCCGGTACCAAGTGAACACCGGTTTTGTACCGGGATCCCGGTTTTTGAAACAGGCCATTTCTGTTGAATTTTTTACTTGAAATGCGCTATTATGCGGGGATTTTTCGATCGCTTGATGATATCTGTTATGTACAATTCATGCGGCAGAAGTTTCACAAATGTTCGGCAGTGATATTTTGATCAATCAGGGCGCAAGTCTTGAAATAAGATAGATGCAGGAAGAGCCATTACATCTATGATATGAAAGAATACAGCTAACGGCCAGCGATTGGTTTCACGTTTCGTTGTATAGTAATTACGCAAAATCCTGTCCATTATGTCAACTCCTCCTTTAGTGTGGCTGTAATAATCAATTATTTCCTCCTTACCATTTACCTTTTCACCGACTTGGCAATACATGCTACTTAGCAAGTAAACAGACTGCTTCTTCCTAATAACCACTGTGTTGTGCCTTTTCTAAATGCATATCTAGCTTTTCCAATATGATCGTCGGCTAATAGCTTCATTTCAGTAGGTATAAAAGGCTTATTTCTTCGCAAGGTACCGACAATCGTTAGATTTAACAAACTCAATTTTTTAGAAGTGAAAACGAAGTGAAAAGGTTTTCTGGTAGTAATATTGCGGCCCGAATTTATATATTTAGATACCAATGCCATTACAACTTTTTCACCTACATTTGACGTGCATCAGCTGGCCGTTTCCCTTGGTAAATTGCTATTGCACCCCTCAATGGATAGCCAGTCGAAGCATCACAAACCCACCAAATTTTTATACCATAGAATCTGGCTTATTTGGTATATATTAAATCATTGGACACCTAGTTTGCAAAGGGGAACAACTGCTCATCTACAGTGATGCAATCTTTCACATCACATCTGACTCTTTTCACTGAGTCGTTCATTAAAACTCGTTCAATGACTCATTTCGTCTAATTATACATAAGCAGGCTTTTTCTTTGCTGCTGACGTGCATATTGAGCGCATCTTTATTGGCTGCTCAGTGTATTATACCAACGCCATCTAGATATATCATAGCCGCAACTCAGCTGTACAATGACGTCATGGATCCTGCAAATTGTTCGTCGGACACGGGCAAACAACAACAATGTCATGAGAAGCAACAACAATGCAATGCAATTTAATCTGAGGATTTGACGTTTACGAGTCTACATTGTGACCTTAATGGTACGTTGTGCTCGAGACGACTGCATCGGCTCTAGTGACAGCGACTCGCTCATTTCACATAAAAACTTATTTTTCTCTCATTCTAAAAACGAGTTTTTATATGAAATGAGCGAGTCGCTGTCGCTAGAGCCGATGCAGTCGTGTCGAGCACAACGTACCTTAAGACGGCGGTGATTATACCCTTCACTATATGAGTGAAAGAATACCTATGTTAACTCTGTCATGAAGTTTGTAACGCTTTGAAGGAAGCATCTCCGATTATACAAAATATGTTATAAATGTTCAGTATGAGGGAAGTCGTTTGGAGTATGTTCGTCTGTCTGTCTCATTTCGGTTCATACGAACCGATCACATCATTGATCATTCTCACTCAGCACAACAAAATGTATCTGAGTAAGAGTAACAAACAACTCAGTGCTCGGTCGGTCGGTTTCGGTACTCGATGATGCACACTGAGCAGTGAGCACATCAGTTCAGTGTGTCAGAGTAAAATATCAGCTCAGTGCTCCGTCCGTAGTATGCCACACCTTCACATTGAGCATTGTTCAATGAAAACCGTTGAATTTGTTAGGAAATTTTTTTTACGGGATAAATTTTGTAAAATGTTAGTGTTAGCTATTCTACAAATCGGCAAATTATAGATTTTAAGTATTTTATATATTTTTAAACTGAACGAATCAATAGCAACGCCGCTGAGCCGACTCATTTGCTCAGTTTGCTGAGTCGTTCAAAATGAACGACTCATTCATGTGCTACACATCACTAGTAGAAACACTCTGGTAAACGATCATCAAATCTCATTTGGCGCTGTTTAATCTGTAGCTCTTCTTTCGTCTCTAGTACAAGCATTGTCGAATCTAATTGCTTTCAAAATCTGGATGATGCGATTTTTACACATTACCGCCTTATACATATAATGGTAAGGAGTGAGGTTGGGTTCAGGTGTATCCGTGTCGGGAGAAATATTTATAAAGATTTGCCGGTACGACTAGGACTAGGGTTAAACTATTCAGAAAAGCAATTGGTGAACAGAAAAGAGAATTGTCCAGTTCTTCCTCGAAATGAAGAATGACGAAATGAAAATGTGAGGTTAAGGAGTTTGCAAGCTGGAAACTGCGTTTGGGGATAAATTAGCATTCAACTACTGCCTGGTTGCTAACTATATGAAATATCCACTACTTTCTATGGGTTCCATGGATGCAATTGGCAATCATTGGAATGCGAAGAAGTGGTCGAAAGAGGCGAAAGGGATGTACTGCAACAACGGTCATGTGCAGCATAAGGGCATGGATGAACCTCCACAAATCATTACAGAATTGTTGACTGGTGCACATCAGGCGTCAAACCACTTCATACAAAACGTAAGGAAATACAACGGCTGATTTGCCATGACGTTGTTCGGAGGTAATTTCATGTGAACTTAGCGAACAATGTAGGGAACACTAAAGACGAACACAAGTTAATTCGTAATAATATTTTATTTAAATTTTTGTTCAAGGGTAGTCACGGTGACGGTAGTCACGGTGACGGTAGTCACTTCCAAGACGCTACGAGAACGGGTGTCTGTTCATGTCCTCGGCAACGACTTTTATACGGTTGCAAATTCATACAACACTCTTTGCTAATTCATTGGTGAACAGCTGGTGCGATGACGGCGAAGCCATTGCCAAGTCGCTACACTACTGCCTCCTGAGTAGTTTGGTGGTTTAACGATTTGAAAACTGCGTACATGGTCGTCCAAACAGCAAATTTTACTTTTTTTGTATGACTTGCTTTCGATTTCCTAAATATGTTGTTGGAGTAACAGTCACTCGTGGTTGTGAATCGCTCGTTGATTCGTTTAAAAGTTCAAAATAGGCTGGATTAAGTCTATCAACATTGACGTTTCTTGATTATCCTTGAATTTCTAAGGTGAAAACCTTGTCAGAAAGTCGTTCAAAAACTTTGTACGGACCTTTTTATGGATGCTCTAAAGCAGGCATGGCCACACTCGCGGCCCGCGGGAAAAAAATCGCGCTAACGGAGGTACATTTCTTTAAGACGGCCTTTTTTATAGAGGAAAATATTAAGCCCCTTCGTGAATTAATCCCAGAAAAAGGAATCACCTGCACCAGAAGTTTTGTTAGTGCATGCGTTTGCTTAACACCACATGGCAAAACATTTATTGTCTATTTTTACCCACCTTTCTGTTCCAATTTAATTTATATCAGCCTAATAATTTTTGTTCCCAATGTTATTTTGGGCTACCTGAATGTTTCTGGTGGACCGGTGCTACAATGTTCTGATCAGCTCTCCAAAATTTGACGGAAATTAATTCACAAGTAATCAGTGGCGCAACTAGAAATTTGCCCTGGAGGGGGCTAAAAGTCCATTGAAAACTTCTGGCGCCAGATGGATGATGGTGATTTTATCCTCTAATGACTATGACTCTATACTATACATTCGGTGGCTCAGTGGCAGAGATGTCACTGGGTTCGAATCCCACTGTGACCCATGGATGTTTGTGTTGTTCATAAAATGCTCCTACGGCAGCCGGTTCTTCGATATAAATCGTCCCGGAGCTACTCTTGTTGTTAAAACGGTCAAGAGCTGCCAAGACCCCCTTCGATTCAAGAGAAAAGAAAAAAATCTCTTGAATCGCTACAACAACAACAACTCTATACGGTAGTGGTATCGTTGCATTCGCGCTTATTTTTAATGTAAATTTTTAATAGCTTTGCATCGCCATCGCATCGTAAAAAGGTGAGTGAAATGTCAGATTCGTTAGCAACACGTTCTTTTCTTAATCAATTTTAATTCACTTTGTCAGTATTGCAATTGGTGTGTTTTTAAAACAGAAACAACCGGAACTGATAGAAATTATATTCGATTAAATTGGACTTTTCTAAACCAATAATTTGATTTTGTATTTTTTCTGATTCTTACGGACTTTCACGACTTTGTAAATAATAAAATTAAAAGTTGCCGATAGAAAATAAAATACTTGTTTGTCACAATCTTCAGACATGCAACCTCATCTTCTGAAGTGAGATAGACAGTGAAAGCACTGACAGGACCCTATCTCGCAAAAGAACCACTGGATTCCCTTCATGTGAATATAGCTAAGATGGTGGCATCTTTATTACGATATAAAACCGAAGCATACAACGTTTGGACTCCTTTTTTTTTGTTTTACTAGAAAATATTTTAGCAACTATGCCTCCATTTTTATATAAATCAAGTACATCAAGCCACACAATTTCGATTAAAGAAATTTAGCACCTATAGATTCAAACGCCTTGTTTTCAAAGCTTGGAATCTTCAACAATTTGCAATGAAAAATTCTATTTTAGTACCTATGTACAAATTTCAGATATAAAATATTTACAGCTCGGTAAAAAAAAAAATATTATCGAAACCGCAGGATTTTGTTTACCAAAATTACATCAGATTTCCCATTTGCCATCTGCTTTTTTGCGCAAAAATGCTTCTAAAATGCTGATAAGGATGTTCCGAATTTGCACAGGCCATCAAATGGCGAACATGAACACGATTGATATTTTTATAAAATTTGTAACGAAATGCATTGCTTCATTTTTATACCCTATACCCATAAGATGGTATAGGGTATATTGTTTTTGTTACGCCGATATCATGTAACACCTCAAAGGAGCCACCGGAGGTATGGCAAAGTATATATATAAATGATCAGGGTCGATCCCTGAATCGAATAAGCCATGTCTGTCTGTCTGTCCGTGTGTCTGTCTGTTAGCATGATAACTCCCGAAATAATAAAGCTAGCGGTTTGAAATTCTGGTCAAATGTTTGTTTTGCTAAAATCTTGGACGGTATTGAAAATGGGCCAAATCGGACCACGGGTTCCCCTACCTCCCATACAAACTACCCCTCCTTGATATTTTAATTCGGCCATAACTTTCGGTAGAATATCGCTATCGACTTGAAATTTTGATCAATGTCTCATTCTGACATATACTTTGAAATGATGGAAAGTGGAGTAGGTCCGACTACCCCTACCCCTACTTCCCCTACAAAGTTATATTCTTTTGATAGAATGTCACGAAAAACTTCAAATTAGTATCAAATGGTAGCCGTTGGATGCCTTGACAAGGTAATAATATGTGTCAGGTCCGATCCCCACAAAAAATATGAAATTGAATATTTTGGGTTTTGCGTGCCTTCTAGGTCTGTACATGGGTATAGGGTATACACTCATCGTGCTATTCGCACGATTAGAACTCGGTCTCGTTATTTCTCAATTTATATGTCTGGGAGAGGCTTAATCCCCCTCCCGTGTTTGCACCACTGCAAATAGTCATCGATCGATGATGACCGATCAGCAAAATTTTGGCGTTTTCACTTTTGGGGTAAGGTTTCTAATTTGTTTGAAGAACATTTTCAAAATATGGCATTTCAAAAGGACATAACCCCGAAGTAGTTATAGTGCCTCAGATTTAGGGTCATATTTCAAAGGCAATATTCTGTGATTAAATTTTGAAAATTATTTTCTATACCCGTTTGCGAAATGTTTATTCTGCGGCCCGCGTAAACCTCAAGCCGGATATAGACGGATAGATATTTAGCCCGGGTCAGACGTTGAGTTTGACACCCCTGCTCGAAAGGCTTCTTGACTCGATCGACACGGAGGACCACATGTGAACACGAAGAATGGTCTTTGTGAGCGAACACTTTCCTCTTGTCATGACGAGTTATTGGAGTTGCACGAATTTGCTTCATTTGATCACGGAATTTTTCAACAAATAACTTTGGATCCGGTGGCATATCCTCATCTAAGAAGAATTCTCCAGGAATTCGAAGTGACGTTCCGCACAAGTAACTCCGATATCTTCCTTCACGCTTGTACGAAGGCCAAGTAAAACCGTTGGTAGGGCTTCGACCCATTGTCGATTATCGTTGCACATGATAGCATGTGATCCATGTGGAGGTTTCGCATGTCTTCCAATCTTGCTTCGTTGACACGAAAGGCATGGTAGGCCAAACATATTTGCGAGCTATTAACTTCTTTGTTGCACGTCCACTGGGATGAGATAGACGGTGAGTTGAAAATTTACCGATGTAGTCCAGTTGTCGTAGATGTCTCGGACTCGCTTTATCGGCTTCCTGACGGAAAGCAAACGTTAGCGGCTTTTGATCAAGGACGGACGACCTTCAATCATGTGGCGGAAGAATTTGATGGCGCTATAGATTGCTATCGATCGTAGGTGCTGTAGTTCCGCTGCATTTCAGAGAAGTTTTTGGAAAAGAATCCAAGTGGTTCCCAAACATTGTTAGCGAATTGCTCGACTACTGCTATCATCGCTATGTCAGATGCGTCCGATTTAATAGCCAGCGGAGCATTTTCGATTGGATGACGCAATAACGCTGCACTCGCAATTTGCTCCTTGCATTTCTGGAAAGCATTTTCCGCTCAAGGATTCGAGACGATATTACGCTTGTCCTTTTTCCTGGCACCAATGGGGTATTCGTGGAGAGGCGCTTGAATCTTAGCAGTTTTCGCAAAGATTTAGAAATGCACAGCTCCAAGAAATCGACGTAAATTCGCTATCGTTAATGGCTTCCCAAAATCCTGAATCGATTGGACTCGTACAGGAAGAAGTCGGATGCCATGCTCGTTAACCAAGTAGCCCAGATACTCAGCTGATGTCTTGCCGAAGATACATTTTGCGATATTGATTGCCAGTCCGAATTCTCAAAGTCGCTCGAAAACGATTTCTAAATGCTTGTGATGCTCCTCGTCGTCTGATTTCGATGCTATCAGATTGTTGTCGATATATGCATAGCAGAAATCTAATCCTCGAAGTGCGTGATCGATATATCTCTGTGCGGCATTACCACATATTAATAACTTCCATATCTCTCACGCCATACAAAATATTAACCCTGGACGCATACCGCAAAATATCCAATATTGGATATTTCGTGATTCAAACCAAAGTCTCTTTCAAAGCTCTTCAGCAAAGACACGTTCCACTTTATTTGTAATCCAAATATTCAATCCACGACTACCCTGACATCTTCCGGTGCCATATCATCTTTTAATGGTGAATGTATGGCGGGGATTCAGTTTGAAATTCAAATCTACGTTCATCCCAATCGGAAAAATTGGAAGCATTTCGTTCAGAAACAGCTTTTCAGCGCTTTCTCTTCATTCATAATTGTGCTTCTGGGGAAGCGCTCCCACTGGATCAGCTTTGCTGCGCTTCCTTTTAACACGTTGGCTACGGCAGTCATTTTCGGTTATCTTCTTTTCTGTGCGGCACATGCCCCCGGGGGCATGTAAGTCGTTTTTATTCATGTACGGCACATGCCCCCGGGGGCATGTGGCAACTGCAACAGTAAATGAGCTCTCACATCCTGGAATTTAATTTTAATCAATCAAAAACTAGATAAAATACTTCCTTAGCTACAAAGCAGTCTTAATCTCAGCCAGGAGCCGATTCCAAATGATTATAATAATAATTGTATTTTTTTGGTTTTTTTTCCACCTTTGCTTTGGCCAAGTGGACAATGCGACGCCAGCGTTCCGACATGTTAACACTAAACAATGTATTTTCACTGCAGGAGACTACTAAATGAACATGATGCAACCAGAAATTCATTCTAACGGTGCTTTGTCTGTCATTTTATTCAAGAAATACATGCCTCCGGGGGCATGTGCCGCATATGAGTAATAATTGATTACTCCTGTGCGGCACATGCCCCCGGGGGCATGTATTATGTTTCTATTATAATATTATAGTATAGGGCGAACTAAGTAAAATGCTCCTTGTCTCGCTAAAATCGGATGAAAATTAGAGATTTTATGGCTTTCGCACCTGGAGTATGAAAAGCAAATTTTTCGCCCGCTCAGAAATAATAACTAGTCACATGCCCCCGGGGGCATGTGCCGTAGCCAACGTGTTAATTTGCAATGACGTTTATAGAGAAGTTTCATTCGCGATTGCGCTTCTTGGAAAGCAGTTCCGTAAAAAAACATGTATACAGCTTCTTGAGAAGCGCTTACCTCTGTGGACATGCAGAGGCCTTCTAGAGCGCTTATTTTCCGATTGGGATGTTTTGAAATCATCTGCATCTTTCTCAGTAGACATGTGGCTTACGCAAATTTATCCATGCGGTAGATGTGCCTGCGAAAATTTCATATAGAAAAAACTTGGAAGATGACGCAGGCTGCCGCTGAAGCCGCTCCGGATCTGGATGTCGTGCGTGCATTGCCTATGCCGCGTGGCTTATGCAAATGCAATGAAGTGGCGGTACGCGGTATCTGGGTAAAAAGAACTGCATATAGAAAAAACATGCAAGATGACCCAGGTAGCCGCTGATATCGTGCGCGTGCGGTTTGTTGAATATGTTTTTGAGATCTTATGAGAATAAGAAATAATCGCTCTGTTGTATTATATATATATACAATTTTCGTACAATCTGGCATATGATTGTTTGACAATAATTTGTTGTGAGTTGTGTATTTTCAAATCAGTGAAAATTCTTCATGTTGTTGCTGTAGCGGTTATTCTTTGCTGAAAGTAGCGATGGCTCCCTGGGGTCGCCGGGAGTTATCGAGGTCGTAAAATATCTTTCTGTAACCGATTACATAAACATGATAATTTAGACAGAATATGCCTCATCGGTCCTACAATTTCTATATAATATGTTGAAAATGGTTACGTTAATTTACATGTATTTGCCGGAATCGAATGGATAAATGGATCACAATAAGAGCAACACAAAACATCCAACAAAGTCCTCGACCTATGTTAATAGTGAATTCTGGAGATCGCGGGATTTACTTGAGTTTTCATTCTTTCTTTTCCTATCTAGCAGCTACATAGTGAATCGTAGTGGTCACACCTAACGGACCAGGGTGGATCTTAGAAATATGTATGCAAAGCTTTCCGGTCGGTCCTTCTTATTTGGGAAGTAGGACAAATCACCGAATTTAAGAAAATTTATTCCTGCACTACCTGCAAAATAAAGCGATAAGCAAACCGACCTCTGAGAGAATGTAGTGCCGCTGTTAGTCTTATAGTCTAGAACCTAGATGGACAATTTAAAAAAAATTAAAATGCGCTTACTATCCGCTTTTTTGCTTTTTTTGTCGTGGTCAAACGGATGCGCGTGAAGGGCCGAAGTCATTCAAATGCGAGCGCATGCATTACGACAGCATCCCCCTCCAAGTAAAGGCATGTACTGAGTTCACCAAGCGAAAAGCTTGCATATATGTATGTCTCCCGTGAAAACGGTGCCGTGGAGACTTGCTTTTTATTCACTCAATGTAAGATAAATGTTCACTCGCGTTCTGATTGATTGTCGATGACATCTTTTCATTGTGAAATAAAGTGCAACTGCATTATTTTCTCTGGCGAAATGTCAAAAACCGGTGTGGAGACTTTCATGTGAAGTGAGTACCACCAAGCGGATTCGATTTCACGATCACCAGAATTTTGACAGTATTTGCATGGATTTCACGTGAACTGACGATGTTAGTACCTACTTTAAGCAATATGCGTGAAAAATTCCAATCTAAATTGTATGGATATATATCCAACAATTTTTAGGGTTTTTTTTAGAATTTTTTCAAAAAACACTTATGGAATCGATTTTGTCTGTCCGTCTGTTCACATGTAGGAATGTGTAGCATGATAACAGTCTTTGACATGAATACTTTAGAAGTTGATAGGGAAAAGATAACAGGGTGTCCCGAAGAGTTGAAAAAAAAAAATTTGATCGGCGATGAACATTATGGGTACTCAAATCAAAGGACTCGACGAGTACATTTTATACCAGTTACTTTTTTTTCAGCTTCGAGTAACGGTAACGGAGTTATGGGTTATAGCGAATCTAATGTATGGTAAAGGCGTTTCATAATACCAAGGCAGCGTCTTAAATATTTTTTTCTCTGCTTATTTTGCGACTGGATTAAACAATGAACATTAAATTTGGTGGTAATGCATAGAATGGTAATAGTGTTTGGCCTGAATATACTTTTGAAGCTTGTAGGATGAAGTTAACAGGGTGTCCCTTAATAGTTGCAAAAGTCAACTTTTTCAATACGCATTGGAAAGGTATGTGTGGGTACACAGATCAACGGGCTCAGCGAAATCATTTCATATAAGTTCCTTTTTTTTATCCAGAGAAACGGTAACGGTATTTCTTGCTTATAAAATATTATGTACATAAAATATTTACTATAGGTACTCTCAAATTATAAAAACCCCTCGTATTGCGGGCGCAGCTCTCTGTACGCTCGGTATTTTTTTTTATTAGATTCCAATAAAACGACTTTATTACAAAAATGTTTTAATAACCTCTGTATTAATTGTAATATAAAAATATTAATATCTGTATAATATAATATATCGTCGTGGGTTTTATCGAAGTAATAATATTCATAGGGCAATTTTGGTACCTATCTGATCAGATTTTGATTGTTTTTGCTTTTTTTGCAGATTTAAAAATACGAAACGTAATAATATTTCTGTGCAACGCCAAAAAGATAAACTGTCTTCTAATGGATTAAATTCGGATTCCGTCCGTTCCTAAACAATTATTGTAACTTGCTTTGTGGGTGGGGTTTCAATGACAGCTCCATCTTCCTATTTTATTCCATAGTATCAGTGACGTCGGTAGGACAATATTTGTGTGAAGTTTTGTTAATAACAAAAAAATCTCAGAAAACATTTTTTGGGGAGATTGGGTCTGTATGGCCCTTGATTCCCTTGACTCCACAGTAGGATTCTGTTTGTTTTTTCATATGTTTTTGTGGTTTCGATGTAAGGATTGATTAGAATTTGTGAACAAATATCAAAATGTCTTAGAAGAACATAATTTGGAGGGGATAGGCTTGGATGTTATGGTCATATTCCATCCATTTTAATTTGTTTCGATGTTTATTTAGAAATACATACGCGTGTAAACTTAGGTTGAAAATCGTGTATAAATGAAAAAGGTTTTCTTATAAGAAATGCTTTTTGGAGTTGGGTTTTGTATTGCAGGCCCATGACCCCATTGTCCGATTTTGGTGATTCAAAAATACAAACAGTCTGCAATAGAAATAAGCACTTGGACCAAATTTCACCTAATTAACTTTTAAAACGGCTGAGGAAAACGCATTGCAACAGACAGACGCACACTCGTCCAATCGACTTCCTTCGTCAGACTGATCAATTTATATACACTTTTTATATGTATAGTCGAGACTGCGTTACAAACTCCATGTCAAAGTAATATACCCTTTCACTTAGAAATCGAACGGTATAAAAATGTTAGAGTATGGTTATTAGCGAAATTAAAAATAACTGAAATTAAAAGACGGAGTTCGAATCTATAAATTTTGAATCTATAAATCTATGACTGATTTCACTATTCCCGAATTTATGATTTATTATATACAAACAACAACATTCCTCCAATCGACTGTAAAAAATTTGCATTTTAAATAAGTATGTACAATTAATTAAATCAAAAGATACAACAATTAAAAAAATTGTTCTCTGTAATAGGTATCTCTAACAGAAAATTGCTCTCGATCCTTTTGGGTAATCATTTGCTCGGACTCCGCCGCCGCGCCGCCCTGCCGCGCCTACCATGGTTCGGTACATGCATCATTTCCTAAATCTCTAGCTGTATGCATACATGCACAGTACACACATATCGATCTCTTCTAAAACTCTGTTCGAACATTTTTCAAAGATACGCTTCGACCTTCCACTTATGGTATTGAGATGGTTCGTCACATTCGACATTCGATCTACCTGTGTGGCTGGATGCGGACTGGTGTGTTCAACTCGCGCATCCAAGTGCAGCGCATTTGAATACATATAGGTAGGTTCATGCGACAAAACACAAATTTGAGAAAGAGGTCAGCTCGTAAAGGCTCTATGTCGTCCATCTGTTGGCTGCTTTTGGTGTGGATAGTAGGGTTTGTAGACACGAACCATTGCTTTGAACGAGCTTTTGGACTTTGAATTGTTCCAACTTAGATGGCACTGCGGAAGAAGTTTAAGCTTCAAAATACCGATAAGACATCTGGTAGATTGTCTGTGGCATTACATAGGCCGAATGTCATTACTCTGAACTTAAAAGAGTCCGAACCAAAGCCACCTTAATTAGAAAGCTGGGAAGCAGCAATACATGCACACAAATCAAGCCTATGAACATGTCGTCTACAGGGTGCTACATACATTGTCGCATAAACGCACCGGATTATGATTTCTCAGTTGATTTCCAGCAAAAAAGTTGTGCGGAACATACCCCCTCAGCTTAACCCTTAAGCTGCCACAGGCATTTAAAGATTTTTGAAAAAATCATATTCTTGCACGACTTAAAGCCTGATATCTCCAAGGCTAGACCAGCTAGAATAGTGAAATAAAATGCTTATTACAGCCAACAAATTTCCCTATAAAATAAAACTAACCACACCAAAATCGGAGAAGAGGTTTGGTTTTTTACACAGCTTCAAAGTCAAATTTGCGTGATTTGACCCACAAACAATCTTTTCTTCCATCTCAATTTTCTCCAACTTCTGCCAAGGTGAGGTGCTTGTACGATTCTTTTAAAAATTGGCGCATAGTCTTACAATCATATCTTTTTTACATCATTTTATTCTAGCTCCATTATATCTAACAGTTTTAGTACATTAAGTCCAGAAAACTAGGGTTAATTTTGGCTCGATTTCGACATACTTTGATTAGATTTTACCAATTGCAGATCTTTAGGGGCAGTGTGAATTGAATATTGCATTGAATTCGAGCTAAAATTAACCCTAGTTTTCTACACTTAACGTATAAAAACAGGTAGAAGTAATGGAGCTAGATTAAAATTTTGTAAGAAAGAAAGCACCTCACCTTGGCAGAAGTTGGAGAAAATTGAGATGGAAAAAAATATTGTTTTTGGGGCAAATCACGCAAATTTGATTTTGAAGCTTCGTAAAAACCAAACCTCTTATCCGATTTTAGTGTGGTTAGTTTTATTTTATAGGTAAATTTGTTGGCTGTAATAATCATTTTATTTCACTATTCTAGCTGCTCTAGCTTTGGAGATATTAGGCTTTAAGCAACGCCATCTAGATACATCAAGGCCGTAACTCAGCTGTGCCATGCCGTCATAGTTTGCCTACTAAATTTTGGATTTACACGAAAAAACAACAACAACAAGCATATGACGTAATTAAAAGGAACAACAAAACAGTGCAAATTTAGTAGGCTATTTTTCTACATTGCGGCCTTAATATATAGACGGCGGTGCTTTAAGTCGTGCAAGAATATTATTTTTTCAAAAATCTTTAAATGCCTGTGGCAGCTAAAGGGTTAAGCTGAGAGGGTATGTTCCATACAACTTTTTTGCTGGAAATCACGTGAGAAATCACAATCCGGTGCGTTTATGCGGCAGTTTCCGGACACCCTGTATACGTTGCACGATGCACTAACACAAGCACAGCGCATGTAAAAAACCGTGTGTGCTCTGATAAAAATCGCGAAAACACGTGGAAAATGCACTATTAGTCGGGATTTTTTTCTTTCACTGCATTTTAGACACTTCAATTCACGACACATTGTATTTTTCGCGACGAAAATCGACCGGGACCCAATACTTTTCGTGTAAAGTTTTCCGCGACCCAACCCGATTTGCCTTTACCGCAATGTAAATTTTCCATCTGCTCAAGCCTATGATTTGACGTTTAAGTATATAACCGTGTTCTGCTTCCGGGCTTGTATTAAGATGACTTTGGTCCGAACGGACTAATGACAGCTGTCTTCCGGCGCTACCGGTATTTGATGATACGCTTTTGTCAAATCGATTGTCGAAAATACCTTGCATCCACTCAATTTGTGAGATATTTTTTAGGAACGGTATCGGCATTCAGGTTACGATAGTCCCCGCAAGGCCTCCACTCCAAAGTTGATACGCCAAAAATCGTAGTGTCGGTGAGTTTCGCGATGCAGGATAGGTTCGTCTCTTGACTATCTTCCCAAAATATGGCCATCGAACGGCAAAAATCCTACATCGGAATTTTTTTTTGATTATGGTTGGGGATGGTCCCCAGATGATGGCATAAAAAGGCCCAAACGATTGGGGATCCTCAACCTTAAAAAAGGGGGAAAGGGTGCATTTTTTCGGTTTCTTGCGACTATTTCAAAAACGGCAAGAGATACAGAAAAATGGTCTGAGGTCGAAAAAACTACATAAAATTACCTTTCCAATGATATAAGAAACATTAGAGTTTAATAAATATCTCGGCGCTAGCCTAAAAAAAATAATTCGAATATTGTCATTTTAGGCCTTTTTTAAAAGCTCCATGACTTTTTTTTTTGCTCCAATTTTGGGGGAGTTATGGACATGCCGTTTTGACAAATTTAAATGGGGGGATAATGGGGGTCCTTGACCGGAGCGACTCAATGTTTACCTTAAAATCATCTTGAACTCATTGTGAATACTTATACAGAATTTTACGGCTGAACTAGCATTCTTTCAAAAGTTATGGAGCTTTTAAAAAAGGAGTAAAATGAAAAAAAAAATATAATTTATTTTCTAGTGTAACACCGAAATATTTAATTAAACTCTAATTATATTTGCAATGATATAACAATTGCAAAGATAATTTTATGTAGTTTTTTCGTCCTCAGACCATTTTTCTGTATCTCTTACCTTTTTTTAAATGATCGCAAAAAACAGAAAAAAAATGTAGCGATCGTATTTTAGTAGCATTTTTTTGTGGAGTTCATTTCAATTTTGGGGCTCGTCTAACCACTGTACCTACAAAAAACCTGTTGCAGAAAACAAAGTTCTTTAATCCAACCATGGCCTGCTCGGTGTTTGGCAAGGCATCGAGTTCGTCATTCTGCGAACTCGGTGTTTGTCAAGGCATCGAGTTCGTCATTCTGCGAACTCCTTGTATTCAGAAATTTCTCTATAGTTATGGGAATCTTTTGACAAAAAATCAATCTGAAATGAAAAATTATCTTTCATAATTTTTTTTTGATAAGAATTTTTTCGTGGGAAAAGAACAAATTAAAACAAGCCATTAGAACATTTCGCATCAATTCGCTAAAATAAGCAGATTTCGTCGAAATTCGCATCTATTTCGTAAAAACGAAATTTCGGTACCTCTTGGGTGGTTTCACATTGCAAGACGAAACCGGAAGGCTAATAAACGGACGGCGAGAGCTTTTGTAGTGGCCAGCAGACAAGCATTATGCATTTCAGATTGTAAGAACGATGGTTATTGTCTTGCAAGTTTACCCGTCCGGTTTCGTCTTACAATTTGAATTCAGCCATAAGACGATTGAATCTACCGATAGTTCAGGCGTTCTGCGACGACAATTAGCGTGTGAAATGATTATACGATGGTTCTTGTCGTCCAAGTTTACCCGTACGGTCGTTTTCTTACAATCTGAAACGGCCCATTACATTTCGTATAGTATGTACTCATAGACGGCAACACTATAGTGACTATAGTGTCACTTCCGAACAGCGTTGGTTTGAAGAAGTTAAAGCGTTTCGCCTTTAGTGGTTTGGGTTTAGTTCATTTTTATCTTTAGATACGACATCATGTCGATGTTGAGTCGGCAAAGATCTTGTGTTTCTTTGTCAAATACAAGTTCGGATACATAAAAATAGTGGACGCCCTCGCCGTCTATGAACGACATGGCGTAGTCGACCGTATTTGATTTTAGAAGTAATGAAAAAATATAATGTGCAGTCATTGAACAAACAGGGTGCGCTTTTTGCTAACTACATATATCGGACCTACAACTTGTGTGTGCGTTACGCGATTTCGGGGAAATCGAAGATTACGAGCCGTCGCGTTGTGTACGATCTTAGATCGTAAGTTCCAGGTCAAGCGGTCAGCGACAGCTGTTTAGTGAGCGGGTTGACGTAATTAGTGACACCCCTTAAAGTGCAGTGTTTGCTTCGTGCCCGTTGCATTGTAAGAATAAAGAATGCATAGAAGTCCAGTGTATTTGCACACACAATTCAATTCAATTATTTATTTACTGTATGTGATAGTTCAACGTGAGCTGTAGAAGTGTGTTTGGGGAAAGTAGTGTATTTTGCCGGCTGATGAATGACTCATCCGGTTGCTGTGCTATGCAGTGCGATATGACTTTCTATGATGCAATGGGTGAATTCAAATTGTAAGACGAAACCGGACGGGTAAACTTGCAAGACAAGAACCATCGTTCTTACAATCTGAAATGCATTATGCTTGTCTGCTGGCCACTACAAAAGCTTTTGTAGTGGCCAGCAGACAAGCATTGTGCATTACACATTGTAAGAACGATGGTTCTTGTCTTGCAAGTTTACTCGTCCGGTTTCGTCTTACAATGTGAATTCACCCAATCATCACTGTAGTAGGCTCATCCATTTTTTAATATCGTCTTAGAATTCTTTTTAAAAAAATAACACACAAAATTGCAATTTAAAATTTGTCATCCAGGTTTAGTACATGCGACTTCTTTTTCGTCGATTTTCCACATTAGGGCACATAGGAACCTGAACCTCGATCTTTGGTTGTAGTAGGTTTATTTGCTCACTTGCCTGAGCTGAAACCTCTACAAAGCTCTGGAAATATGTATACAGGTCGTCCGGAAACTACCGCATACACGCCCCGGAAAATTATTCCTCACGTGATTTCCAGCAAAAAAGTTATATCGAACATACTGCCAATTCTTTACCCTTTAGGTACCACAGGCATTTGCAATTTTTTTGAATAATCATTTTCTTGCAAAACTTAAGCCACAATATTCCCACAACTATACTAGCTATGGAATAGCGATAAAATGACTTTCGGGGAGATTTCCGTATCTGCGGCGCCAAATTTTGATGATGCCATTTCATTAATATTGGCCTGAAACGACCGAATCTGCAATTCTTTTTCGCGAAATCGTAACGGTTTTCCAGATATTCAATGTCAGAGTTTGACTTTTTTATGAAGCCAGTTAAATAATTTGATAAGAAAAGGGGGATATTTCCGCTTTACACATTGGGGAAAGTGTTTAAATGCCATTAAATTGACGTTTTCATTTTAAATAGTCCCACTACAATATTAAGTTTTACCAATTTCTTAATACATAATATGAAAAGCTGAATTATATTTGCGAGCATAAATTATAAAATTTGCTAGACAGGGAAGCAAATGAAATTTAAAATATGACACGATTGTTCTTCATTTTTCCAGCTTTATTAATTTTAGTGTTGCACGACGTTTCGCTCTACATTTTGAGCAGCTTCAGGTTTCTACAATTAAGCTATATAATATTACATACTTAACAATTAATATTGTTTATGACTTACAAAGATAGACTCCCAATCAATATGATAGTTCCACTTGAAAATGGCTGTATTTCGGAAAGTGATAACGGTATTTTCTTCAAACTTCCAGAGTCCCGTTAGGATTTTATTACGAGAATTCTTAAAAACAGCACAAAAGTGAAAGTCATTAGGATAGTTCCACAGGAAATAATATACAAAATAACTGTAAAAAAAAGATAATTTTACTTTGAAAAATGTTGCTAATAATAAGTTGAACTTCCGTTAAGTGATATTAGCTAAAAATATTTATCCAGGATGGAAGTGTAATAGGTTTTAAAGGTAATTTAAGTTGATTTCGCCCATAAGTTCGCCTAATGGCTTACAGAAGCTCTTCGGTGTTGTTAAACTGTCGTCTACTAGTATAGATCTTCCTTGTCATTAATTCCCAAAGATTTTTGATGATATTTAGATCTAGAAAGTATGGCGGTCTTTCCGTAACCTTGATGGACTGGTCTCGAAACCAGCCTTGCTATTCGAATTAGGGCATTATCTTCTTAAAATTTAAAAGGGGTTGCATGTAAAGTAATTTTAGGCTTTACATTAGTAAGAAGAGTATTGTAAACCTGGACATTCTGAATACCCATAATTTCCACAGCTTAAGATTTTCACACGGAGATAGTCCACCCCATACCTCGACACGTCTTACTAGTGAATGATGTGTCTACAAAATTAATTCCTTCTTGCTCAAATCGTGAAAATAATAGCTAAATCCATCTGAATCGACGAGATTGATTTTTTTCCTTAGTGAAATTAACGCGCGGCCACTCATTTGTCCAATCAAGACAATTTCTACACTGGGGTTGAATATTTTGGCATGGAACTATTGAGCTTATGGAAATCAGGGGTATTTACAAAGCACCCAGGCTTACACAAATATTTTAACTAATGTAATGCCTAAGATTACCGACATTTTCCATGCAACTCCTTTAAGATTTTAGCACGATAATAGCCCCATTCAAGAAGCAAGACTGAAAAAAGTTTGGTTTCAAGCCCAATTCATCAACGTTACGGAATAACCACCCTCACTAGATCTAAATTATCATCAAAAAGGTTTGAGAATACCTGACAAGGAATATGTGTACCGGTACACGACAATTTAACAACACTGATGAGCTTCTGTAAGCGATTAGGGGAACTTGGGAAGAAATTAATTTAAATTACATTTAAAACTTACACAATTATATCCCAGGTAAAATTGTTTAGCTAATAGCACTTAACGGAAGTTAAACATATTATTAGCAACATTTTTCAAAGTAAAACTATCTTTTTTACCGTTATTTTGTGTTTTATTTCCTGTGGAACTATCCTAATGACTTTCACTTTCACTTTCATAGTTCCCAAGCAGCAAATTGGTTTGCTTTAAAGAAGCACTTCACACTGTAGCAATCATATAGTACCACGAAGTCAATTTATCGTGTGACATCGCTTAAAGAAATATTTTGATCCGATAAAAAATCCTAAAGCATTTTCCGGAAATATTTTATCATCATTATGGAATAAATTTAAAGATAATGGTATAAATCTTCGATAAAACTGTCTCTAAACGTTTACCTAAACAGATGCTCCTTTAACCCATTAATGCCTGATGTTACATATATGTAACAGTAAGACATCCTTCGTTTCAAACGGCTGCTAAAGGAATAGGATATCAATTCGGCACTAAAAAGTGTTTTATCCTGTACTGAACACTATTAGCAATGCGTAGAAATCAATTTAGCTGAATTTGATTGACTATTGTGGAAGTTATCGAGGTTTCTTTCTGATGGTTTTTTCGATGTTGACGAAAATCGTCACGACGGCAAAAGTAGTAGAGGAATTTTATTTTTATATTTAATTGTATGGAAAAAATTGGGAAAAAATTAATCGTATGTCATTACATGGTCTTTTTGAAATAATACAAAAAATAAATGAAATAAATATTGTCCGTAGTTTACGTTTTATAAGTACTTTTATAACACTGTTACATATATGTAACATCCGTCCTGATATGGGGAAAGTGCACTCTTCGTATACGAGGTGTATGAGTATGTAATTTTTTAGTGTTTTTTTTTTAATTTTATGGATTTTTTACACTATTGACGCGATAGTCCGGATAAATTAAAAAAAAAGGAGTCCAGATTCTCAAAAAATCCGGATTAACGAAAATTCCGGATTTTAACAGGACATTTTTATCTAGGAAAATAGCATAAGTAGTCTTCATAAATGTTCAAATTTTAAAGAAAAAAATGCTATTATTTAGGTTTTTCCTTAAATTTAGTCATGTCACATGATTTTCTAGACCCTTGTGTCTTCTTGACAGGCAAATTGAGCGGCCATATTTGGCATAACATACCAAAAATATTAAGAGTCGGAATTAGAATTGCTCTAGAAATCCGGAATATGGATACAATAGCTGTCCTATGTGGATTAAAATGATAGCCGGATTCAAGGGTACCCGAAACAAGGAGTCAAGGCTTTATTTTCATGAGGCCAAGGATTACTTATTCTATTTAATTCTGCTAGTATAATATTTAAAAGGATATATTTTGAGCTACGAAAGAAGAAATGGTTTCTAATGTATACCAAATTATAGACAAGGAGGAATTATAGGCTCTTTATTTAGTCCTTTTCAGACAAATTGGGCGGATGGACAAATTGACAAAAAAATTGAAACAATAATTTTATAATTTACTGGCAAATAATCCTCAAAATCTGTATTGGTAACTACTGTAGTTCTATAAAATTTTTTCCCTTTTCACAAACTGTCAAATCTATTAGTTCTGTGGGTGTTCAAGAAACTTCTCAATAAAACAACAACAACTCCACATGCAAAAACACATATATAATAAAATAAAATAATACAATATTTGACATAATATTTTTGTAAGGCTGCTCAATTTTCGCACACATTTCGTATTATTTCTACGTTATTGTTGCATTATATACATTCCAAACTTCATGTAAAATATCGGCTTTCATATATTTTCGCTTTATTAAAAAACATTTACTAAAATGTTTTCTTTTTGAAAAAAAAATCAAAAATATATTTTGAATACACTTTCCCCGTATCATGCCTGATGTTACATATATGTAACACCCTCGAGTACTTCGAGTGCCTGATGTTACATATATGTAACAGTGCCGGGAGCCTGAACCCGGCATCCGGGGAAAAAATTTTTTTCTACAAAATGTGTTTTTAGCCATTTTAAGCCGACGTGGAAAATTTCAGCTCAATCGGTAAGATTTTAGGGTCTCGTCGTTAATGGGTTAAATACGCCACTGTTGTGTTTATTGGATGATACAGCACACACATGCAATAGTGTCTCTAAGTGAACTCACACACATGCATATATTCTTCTATAGCACAGTCGGTTTCATTTTTATAGTGTGACATTCGTGTGGTGATCCAATAAATTTTTCACCGTACTTTTATAGAAGCATGGACTTTGTGATTTTTTAATGAATTGACACTTATGAAGTGTCTGAAATACATAATTTCTTCAATAGAAATCCTTGAAATCTTGCACGAAACCCACACTTACTCACTCATTGTTATCTTCGGAACCAATTAAGGTGATCTCTGCGCAGAATTTGATTCTATTTAATTGATAAATGTATAGATTTAGGGTGCATTGCAGAAGATTCGATATAGAATTGTCAAGCATTTCTATAGAAGCAACTATCCATTTGTAGTGTTTACTAACAATGCTGACTATATGTGAGGTTAGCTTAGTGGTAGCGCGTAGGATGGGCAATCAACAGACACGGCGGGTTCGATACTAGCTGCGGAAATTTTGCTTTTCTATTTTTTTTTGCAAATTCGTTCAATGACATAAAATGATGATATAAAGCAAATGACGTACGCCTTTTTTGAAGCATAATATAGTGTTACAATAAGGTTCTATTGGATTAAAAAACGGCGCGGCGCCAAATGCCATTATTGGACTATTATTCAGTGGTTATACCCTGTAAAGTGCCCCTATTATTGTTAGAAGAGAATATTTTACGAAGTATTATAGGGATGAAATTATTAGGTACTTGGGTTGTAAGTTTCATACTTTTTTGTGAAAATTGAATTCGAAAGTGGCGTGTGGCCCGATTTTTGTAAAGACGAGTGTACATCTTAGCGTGGTGTCATTATACCCTTCGCTCATAGAGAGAAAGGGTATATTAACTTTGTCATGAAGTTTGTAACGCATTGAAGGAAGCATCTCCGACCATACAAAAAGTATACATATATGATCAGCATGACTTAGTGGGTCGATTGGGCGATGTCCGTCTGTCCGTCTGTCTGTCTGTCCGTCTGTCCGTTTGTTGCAGCGCGTTTTTCTCGGCCGCTATGAAAGCTACAGAGCTGAAATTTTGCACACATGCTTATTTATGCTGCAGGCTGTTTGTATGTTTGAATCACCCGAATTGGAGCTGCCATACAAACCTAGCCCCCCAATTAAAGTTATTCTAAGAAAAACTTTTTTGTTTATGAACCAATCTTAACCAAACTTCATATAAATGGATCCCTATTAATGTTATATAAAATATGTAAAAATAAATGGAATCGAACGATGGGGTAATGGGGCTGCCATACAAACCCAACTCCCCAAATTAGGTTCTTCAAAGAAACACTTGTTTATTTGTCCAACAATTTCAACCAAACCTCACACGAATGTGTTTCCATTGATGCCACAAAACATAAGTAAAAATGGATGGAAGGGAGTCAAGGGGTCATGGGGCTGTCGTACAAACCCTCCTCTGCCCATTTGGTTCTTCTGAGAAAAAGTTTTTCCTACACCAATTTCAACAAACAAATTAATGTGTCTTTATCCACACAACAAAAAGTGGTACAACAAATGGAATTGTACTATGGAACCATGCTGCCCAAAGTTTTCAGTAATTTTTTTTATTTGCCTATTTATTCCAAACAAGCCTCACTCAAATATTGCTTTATCGGCCCCACCGAACTTATGTGAAAACGGAAGGAAAATAATGGAGGAGGAGGTTTGCCCGAAAAATTTTAGGCCCGAGGAGAGTGAAGGGTATCCAAATTTCGGCCGCGCCCGAAATTAGCCTGGTTTTATATATTATTTCGGTTCATTATTAGGTTGGTATATCTGCTGACTTGTTGTTCTATTTCGTTTTTAATGTTTAAGGAGTTTTTATAATTTTTGTTAATGTATATGTAGAATTTATTTATTAACATCACCAATCATGTGAAACTATAATTATTTTAACAATCACACAATTATTATTATTCATTAACTATTTATCCAAACAGACCGGGATTCGAGACCAAACATAACTCTTTTTTGACAAAATGTCATTTCCTTTTATCCAAAAATGAGGGCTTGCTATGTGCGATATTTTATGTGTACATACAAACAGTGGCGGCTCGTGGTGGAAAATTTCACAAGGAAATATAAAAATGTATTGATTACGGCAAGAATAGTGATGTAACTAAATACATAAATAGATAGACTATTTCCGACTTTCGCCAGCTGGAATGTTTGTTTTCACTCCCGCACAACAAACAGGAAAAACAAAAGAATTATCTAAGCCGCACACACATGGCGAATCCATGAATTTTATAAAATTTTTAATCCAAATCCAAACTCCAATTCGGCCTGTGGATAAGCTCATTTGACAGAACGAAAATCCATTAAAATCGATGAATTCGAGACATTCCCATAAATCTACGTGTTTTCCGTGTAAATTGCCGCTTTAAATTCACGCCGGATTTTGATATTTTCCGTCACTTGCACTAAATAAATCACGGGTGTAGGTTTTTTATTTTAATCTCTTTTCTATTAGAATTTTGATTTTTGCTAAGGAAATTGACCGTTGCTTGCGAGCATGCGAACACCGCCATCTTGATAGGCAGGCCAGATTATTAGCTGACAAAATGAGCTGTCATGTGGCTATCGAACCGCATTTACAACAATAGCAATAGCAACAACCACAGGCGCTAAGGTACCAAATTTTCGAAATCAAATTTCGGCCGTCCGGCCTGTCTATCAAGATGGCGATGCGACACAATCTCTCTTTATAGAATTTAGTTCATACAATTTACAAGGCGCTGTGCACTACCTCTTTGTGCACAAGCTCTAGTGTAAATTTTGCACTACCCCCTTGCCCCGGAAACCGCTAAGATATCCAAGATTTGAGCGTGTGCTCCTCTTCCCAGATTGTGCTTGTAGGTTGTTGGTCGCAGTGTCGTCACTATGCCGTATGTGCAGTGAGCAGTTGGCAGTGCACATACATAGATATGTATATGGGCTTTAATTCAGTAGGTGGAATGTGTATCTAGGTATATAGAATAAAAGCGTGCGGGCAAGATGTGCGATTTGAGATGCGCATTTTGGATTTGAAGAAATTGGTGAATTACATCCTCTTACGATTTTTTCTCAGGGGTGCACGTGCACTTGTGCACATATGAGCGAGCCGCCACTGCATACAAAGTATTTTTCCCACATTCGGCCCTCCTGACAATTTATTCGTCCCGAATAATAATTCCTACATTCGGCCTTCCTGACGGCACATTCGTCCCGAATGTACTCTACAGTTTCATATGTTCTGATACTGTATCACCTAACTTTTCTACATCATATCTACACTCAGAAAAATGGGCCCCGAAAATTTAAAAGTGTTTGTACCATTATTTTAATTGGACGGCAATTTACCAGATTTCTTCACAAAAGTAAACAGAGGCAATAACTAACTTCTACTGACTGAACATGTTCCAAATGTGGTAAATCTAGGTCCGTTTTTAATAATTCCTGCTCCGAGTCAAGCATACAAATATTGCCAAGTTCTTCCATCAACATGAATCTAGATTCATCCACATTTTGTTGCTCTTCATCCTTATCCGGTTGATTCTGTTTAATAAAACACTCAGTGCCTTTCTTACTAATTTTCATGTCTACATTTTCCAAAATAGTCCTCCCCAAAATTGCCTCATAACCCATATCCTCATCCGGAATCACATGGAACTCTACTTGCAATTTAAGATCATCTATTTCTACCGGTAAAATGAAAGAACTAAAAGTAAGAACTTGACTATGACCTATTCCAGTCAAAATTCTTGCACACCGAGTTAAAATTTGTCTGAGTTTCCAGAAAACACTTTTCTCCATTAAACACAAATCTGCTCCCGTATCAATAAGACCTTTAAAAGTAACATTAGAATGACGAATGTTTTTCAGTTCAAGACCAGAAGAAGTAAATAGGCTTAGCGACCTTTTTATCAACTTCTCATTTTGAACAACATTTGTTTGTTTGTTTGTTTGACTTTAACATTGACTTTGCATTGTGCAGCATGGAGTCCCAATTTATCACACCTATAGCATATCAATTCCTTTCTTTCTCTTTCTACTAATGTAAGACAATCCTTCTTCAAATGTGATTCGTCTCCACATTTGAAACACTTCCTGCTTTTTGTATCAAAAGAGTTACTGTCCTTTACTGCTTTATCCCAGCTTTTTACAGGACCACAAACTTTTTTGTACAGTTCTATTTGTTTTTTTCAACTCCCTAATATTAGTGGCTTGGTGAAGCAATGCCTTATTTGTCCGTGAATCTTGAATTCCTTCTATAAAATATTCAATTAGACTTTCGTCTTCTATATCAATTGGCTTTGCTATTTCCAAAAGAGCATACAAAAATTCATGCAGCGTCTCACCTTTCTTTTGATGGCGCTTAGCCAACAATCCAACATTCGGTGAATTTCCGCTGAAGAAACCTTTGTAGTAAACTCTTCAACTAATTTATCTTTCAAAGATTTCCAATCCCTAACATATTTTTAACTTCGGACAAATGATTTAGCAGCTCCTGTTAATAATTGTTTTCCATAAACAAACAATTGGAGATTATTCCATTTCACTGTGTGTGCACATTCCTCAAGTTCTTCTACGCATTGATTGATGTCGGGGGTACCAGAACCTGAAAAATGCGACACACTTCCTTCTACATCTTTTAGACTTTAGAGTAAACCACGATCCACGATGCTCAACATCTACTGTTGTGATAACCGAATCTTCACCATCCGATTCATCACCCTCAACTATACCATAAAAGTTGAACAGTCTTTCTCTTCGTTTCAATCCGGTCGTAGCAAGCCCTAATTCCGTTAATCTCTCACGTAACTCCGAAAGACGCAATACACAAATCTCCGCGGTCTGCATTTCACAATTTTCAAAAATTTGTTTCGGATTTCAAATACAAATCTTAACCTAGATTAGCACATTGAATCATAGGGGCGATTCAGACTATCGACAAGATTTACTAAATCCTAGATTTAGTTGACAGTTGTACTGCAATTTGAATAATGCAAGTACATTCTACGATGCATTTTGAATTTAATGACATACGATTTAATCTAGTAGGTGGGTTTCGACTCGATTAATTAGGTGGTTTTAGTAAATCCTGTCCATAATGTGAATCCCCTCTAAATGAAAGTAGTTTTTGTTCACTTACATATGTACGTCTTCAATTCATTACACCGATGAAATTCCACAAGATTCGCTGAACCATCCTTCCAGACGAAATTTGATTCGTACATCACAGCTGATGCCGCCGTTCGATTCACAACCATCACAGACTCATATATACAATTTTACATTAGCTAGATTCATTATATTCTTCTTCAGCTAGTCTTGATTTTTCGAGACTTTCATCAAAGTCAATTTTTTGTTTTTTTCCGATATCCTTGTTTTTCGATTCTTCAACAATCATTTCATTCCGCTTCTGGAACAATCTTTCTTCTCCCGTTCTGCAACAAATCTTTAGAACAATCCTTTCATTCCGCTTCTGGAACAATTTTTCTTCTCCCGTTCTGGAACAATGTTTTTGTTCCGATTCTGGATCTATCTCTTCGTTCCCGTTCTTGAACAATTGTTCCGTTCCGATTCTGGATTCTTTTTCTCGTATCGGAGAAATCTTTCCGTCCGGTCTATCGGCTTCGGTTGAGCCCCCAAATGTAGAATTTATTTATTTACAACACCAATCATGTGAGACTATAATTATTTTAACAATCACACAATTATTATTATTCATTAACTATTTATCCAAACAGACCGGGACTCGAAACCAAACTTAACTCTTTTTTCACAAAATGTCATTTCCTTTTATCTAAAAATTAGGGCTTGCTATGTGCGATATTTTATTTGTACATACAAAGTATTTTTCCCATATGTATATGGCTTCTTTTATTAATAATAATTTATTTTTATGGTTGTTTTTATTCATGATTTTTGTATTTTCGAAATCCATTACATATTGTTTTTCTACTTGGTGTTTAGCTAATTTTGTGTGCATATTGTTAAACATTTTATATTTACTTTACATCATTGCCTGGTTGTTGATCCATAATATTTTGTTTTGGTGTTTTGTTCACTGCATGTTTTACATAGTATGCAGTATACAACATTCTTACTATTTTCTTTGTTTATTATACCCTTCGCTCATAGAGTGAAAGGGTATATTAACTTTGTCATGAAGTTTGTAACGCATTGAAGGAAGCATCTGCGACCATATAAAAAGTATACATACACATATGGACAAAAAAATAAGTACTTCCCTCATGCACCTTTTTATGCCAATTTTTTTTTTTTTAAATTGAATTACTCCAAATAGATAGCCATTACAACAATTAGGATACGACAATACCAACAGAACCGAAAAACAAAATGGCATCCCCCTATTATCTTAGTCACTCCCGATATTAGCTTTGAAGTGGGTCTTCAGCTTGGTCAAAATAATAAGTACACCATCGGGTTTTTTAATTTTTTGACAACAACTTGCTATTTTTCGTATGGATTTGTTTTTTTATTCATTGGTGTATGCAACAAGCGTTAAATTAAAAACAAACAAAAATACTTAAGGGGCGAAAAACGCATGGAACGTACGAAAAAAGACGTTTAAGTTGGAAAATTTGAAATGGCAGAAAAATTATTCTCTCAATAACGAAATAAACCAGCTAAACATTGTATTTACTGTGTTATTCATTAAAACCTAAACAAAAGCAGTCTCATATGCGGATAAGTCCATGTAAGGGCCTTAAGGATAACTCTCGATCCAACTATTACTATGGCGAGAAAAGTTCCCTTGGCATGGCTGGTGATATTCGCGGAAAATATTGAAAATATAGAATCCCTTTGAAACGTTAATTGGAGAATACAAGAAGTGAAGCAGTTTTGGCAAAAAGTTTAGAACTTTCCATGGCGACGTCAAAAAGTGTTGACGGTACAAGAAAATTTTGGAGCGATAGTCGTTCCTGTTCCAGACCGAACAATGAAAACTCACATAATATTATGTTTTATTTATGAGATCGCAATAAAATTGATTGGAAACTACTCTTATCGTAATATTCTTCATTCAGGCAAAATAATAGTATGATATACGCTACTACATCAACTGGCTGTTTCCCATTCAGGCGAAAAAAACATGGTCTATGGTTTAATTTTCATAGTTTGGTTTCGTTCAAATATACCTAATAACCGTTACAATGAGGCAATTTCAATATAAGAAATGTTAATTGAGAGTCCTAGAATATTTTGCTGAGAGCCCATAAACTTTAAATGGGGATTTGAGCAGGATATTAACCATAACCATTTTTTTTTTTTTTTATTTATTCAATAAACGGACTTAAGTCCTTTGAAATACAATTAATACAATATTTACTGAAAAAATGACTTACATGAGACTATAACTAATACTAATATAATAATATCTAATTCAATGTAAATTTGGTATAACAAAAGGATTATAAGAAAAGAAAAAAGAAAAGGAAAACAAAAATCTAAATATCTAAAATCCAAATATATATGTATATTTCGTATATAAAAATTAATCAAAAAATTCAAAGAGAAACTTTTTTATTTGGTATTTACTACAATTAAAAATGTCAATGTGCCTCGATACTACATTACCGGATTTTTTAAACCTTTCGATAGGTGAATATACTAAATAATTCGTTCTAAATGTATTCAAATTAAAAAGATCTTGACTCCTAGTGCTTCTGCCAGGGATTCTAAATGCAATATTTTGGAGAATTTCTGGGGCATCAATAGTATCATTTAATAAATTAAATAAGAATATTGCATCATAATAAAACCTTCGGGTTTCAAGAGTATTCAAATTCAACATGTTTTGAATCTCAGAATAGTTAATATCAACATAAGGTATGTGCATTTTGTGAGCAATATATCTTATAAATCTGCGTTGAACTTTCTCAAGGGTAGATGTAAGAGTTATATAGTGGGGATTCCATACAACTGATAAATATTCCAAAATGCTTCTAACTAACGCAAAATAAACAAACTTTAAAGCATGAATATTATTGAAATCCGACGTATTTCTAATAAGGAAACCTAACATACGACGAGCTTTGGCCGAAATAACACTAATATGCTCGTTAAAACATAAATGTGTATCAAATATTATTCCAAGATCGCTAACGGTAGTAACTTGCTTCAATAAAAAACTATCAATAAAGTAATTATGAATAAAATTTGACTAACTTCTATTAAAAACAATATATTGGCATTTTGATAAGTTCAGTTCTAATTTGTTGTTGATACAGTACGTATGGAAGCTGCTCAGGTTAGATTGAAGAATATAAATATCATTTAAATTAGTGATTGATTTATAAATTTCACAATCGTCTGCAAAAAGCAGAAATTCTACATTTTGAAATATCAGGTGGATATCATTTATGAATATTAAAAATAAAAGTGGCCCTAAATGGGATCCTTGTGGAACACCTGAAGATGGAAAAAATGGTGTGGATTCTTGTTCACCAATCTTAACAGTTAGTGATCGGTTCTTGATGTAACTGTCTAGCCAATTAAAAATGGGGCCAAAAAATCCAAAGTTATGAAGTTTCTTGAGAAGAATATCAAAATTAATTTTGTCAAACGCCTTGGTTAAGTCAGTGTAAATAGAGTGCACTTGATCGTATTTAGCTAAGGATTCATAAATATAAGTTTGATAACACAATAAGTTAGTGGCTGTTGACTTACCCGAACAAAATCCGTGCTGGTTAGGTATAATAAGTGGTCGAACAAATGGTGTTAGTAGATCGGTAACTATACTCTCAAATACTTTAGGCATTGAACACAATATATCAATAGGCCTATAATTAATAATGTCAGATCTATCGCCCGATTTATGAATCGGTAGAACATAGCTATTTTTCCATTTCAATGGAAAATACCCTGAGCTCAAAGACATGTTGAAAAGGAATAGTAATGGGAAAACTAATGAGTTTGCACAGTTTTTCAAAACTACAGGTGGAACACCATCAGGTCCTGCACTTTTTGAGATATCCAAGTTAATTAACTTTTTTAATAAGGTGTCTGCATCGATTGACAAACAAGACAAAGATAAATTACTATGAGTGCAAGGTGGATCAAAGGAATTATTATTATCAATGCAATAAACTTTTGAAAAATGGTCAGCAAATAAATTTGCTATTTCTAAATTATTACTTTTACTGACTCCATTTAAGTGCATAATGTTTGGTAAACTATTATCACCTTTACGAGATTTGATGTGTCTCCAAAAATGCTTTATGTTTAAAGAAATTTGTGATTCCAATTTTAAAATATAACGCTGGTAGTCAAGTTTCGATTGTTTTTTGCATTTTGATCTTAAGGTAGCAAATTCAGAATAATCAGCCACGGTACCCGACTTTTTAAAATTTAAGTGAGCAATTTTCTTTTCATTTACACATTTTTTGAATTCATTAGAAAACCATATAGGAAAGCTATCGCGATTAAAATAACTGACAGGAACGAATGAATCAAATAAATTATTAAGTACATTGTAGAACAAATCAACTGCCTCATCAAGGGGTAAACATGCCATTATTGACCAATCAAAGTTAAATAAAGCGGTGTTTAAGCTAGCAAAATCACTATTTTTAAAATTCAGAAATTTACAAGAAGTAGAAATATCATCACTTACTTTAGGCGCAGAAAGAGGTAAATCAGCATATATTTCTAAAGCAGGGTGATATAAATCAATCGCAATTATCGGATGAGCAGATTGAAAAACATTAACATTCTCTAAGTCGGAAAATACCAAATCTAAAAGATTATTAGAAATATTTTTAAAAAAGTTAAATTGATTGAAATTTAAAAAAGTAAATAGTTCAACAATTTCAGAACTCTTTGGAGTATTAATAACTGACCATGAATTAATATTTGACCAATCGATGTTAGGGAGATTGAAATCACCAGTTACAATAAAGTTACCAAGAGGGTACTTTTCCGATGTCAACGATATCTCATCTGCGTGTAGACCATATAATTCAGGCGATGCATCAGGTGGCAAGTATACTGTTGATACAATAGTACGGACTGGTTTTGTATGGATACAAACAATTAGCTGCTCCACATTGTTATGTTGACATTTAACTAAAGATGATTTCAACGATGATCTGACGGCAATGAGAACACCACCGCCATGTAGTTTGTTTGATGTTGTGACACTTCGATCGCACCGATAAATTGTATAGTCGACAAAACCCAATTCAGAAGAATGATAATCCGTGTTTAGCCATGTTTCCGTGAATATACGTCATATATATATATATATACGTCATACGATATTGAGGATAAAGATAGCCGTAGATCTGACAATTTGCTACGAAGCCCACGGGTATTTTGGTAGTAGCAACTTAATTTGAGTTTTTTGTCGAGCGACCTGCTACGATTCGGGGAATACTGTTAAAGTATTTTATTGTGGCATAAGGATCAGTCTTCTTTTTTCCCTCAAGTTCAGATTGCAATGCTTTTAAATGTTCACGTTGGCACATCGTCAAATCAGAAAAGATTGTCAATTTGTTATTTATCAAATAAGACTTATTTTGCAGACTTTTTTTTGCATTTAAGAATATTTAAGGCGACCGAAGGATTAGGTGTTATCACTTTAATCGGCCTAGTTTTATTAGCCATCACTTTACCAAGACGGAACGATCGTATATCATGTGCTTCAATGCTACTCGATGGTATTATAGTCCTTATTACTTCCAAAACTCTAGTGCTGTCCTCAATTGAACTGTCTTCCGTTAAACCATGGATGATTATATTAGAAGATCTCTTACGACGATCTTCTATTTCGCCAATCAAATCGTTAACATTTGAAACAGGATCTTTAGTTGACTTAAGGTTACTGATTTCTACGCGTAAATCAGCGATCTCGGATTTAAGTTCGGACAGATAGTTTTGCATGGATTTAAAAAAAGTGTTTTTATCCGTGCAAAAGGAACAGACGAACAACGGCGGCTTAATAGATAATTTGAGGGCCGTTATTTGAGGTCGGGATAGTTTAGCACAAACGGAGTGTTCAAATCTTTTACATTCCGCGCAACAAAAACTGTCTTCAGTCGGATCTATTTGTTGCTCACAATTACAGCACACATTATGGTAAATTAATGACATTTTTTTAAATTTATATAAAAAGTATAAAAGTATTATATTCGCGCAGACTGTAGAGGTATTATCACCAACGTCAATGTCACTCACAATGCCAATTCAATATAAAACATCTGATGGTTAATGTCTAGGATAATAATAACAATCCACAATCCACTTTTCTTTGTTCAAGTAAGATCAAGTCACAAAAACAATTGTCTTAAGAGATGATAATGCAGGGAAACTTCACATTCACCAAATCATTTGTAGTGTCAGTAAGGTCTTGAACCACTTTTCAGTTAAGAAACAGGGGCTAATATCACAATAACAAAAGAAAAGTGCCGACGCTGTAAACTATGTACAGTCACTTTGACAGCAAGTTGTCAATTGTTGTCATTCCTGACAAACTGGTCAAGAATCCGCTTCAACCAAAATCGAGTGGCTTTTCACGTTGTTACTAGAGTTAAATTGAATTCGGATTGTTGAGGGAGAGTTGAATCAACGAACTAGAAAAAAAGTTTTCACAACACGGACCAATTACGGAATTTCCTGGAAGTAACTGGATATATGGATGTATGGGAACATGCCATAAGGATTATCTCCAGAGGGCCAACAAAAAACTTTTTTCTTGCAAAATAATGGACCGTTTACTTTTAAATAATAAAATAAAAGAAATTCTTGTCGAATCAGAAAATAATATTTTAATTAAAACCAGTTTTAACCAAATTTACTGAAATGTACTTATTATTTTGTCCAGCCTATTTTAGTCAGTTCGTACTTTTTCAAGGTAAATGAAAGCTGTTATTTATTATAATATGTTAATTTACATATTATTTGATTCCTCACCAATTAAGTATTTAAATCTTTCCATATGATTTTATTTACTCAAGTAACTACTTAGCTACAGGATGATAAGAAAAATTCGTATGGGTGTACTTATTTTTTTGGCCATATGTGTATATGATCAGCATGACTTGTGGAATCGATTGGGCGATGTCAGTCTGTTTGTCTGTCCGTCTGTCGGTTGCGACGCGTTTTACTCGGCCAATTTAAAAGCTATGAAGCTGAAATTTTGCACAAATGCTTCTTTTTGCTGCAGGCAGTTTGTATGTTTGAATCGGTACAATGGGGTCATGGGGCTGCCATAGAAACCCAACTCCCCAAATTAGGTTCTTCTAACAAAAACTTTTTTATTTGTGTACCAATTTTAATCAAATTTCACACAAATGTGTTTCTATCGATAACACAAAACATGTGTAAGAATGAATCAAATCGGACCATGGGGTCATGGGGCTGCCATACAAACCATACCCCCTAAATTAGGTTCTTCTAAAAAAACTTTTTTATTTGTGTACCAATTTCAATCAAATTTCACACAAATGTGTTTCTATTGATAACACAAAACATGCGTAAGAATGAATCAAATCGGACCATGGGGTCATGGGGCTGCCACACAAACCATTCTAAGAAAAACGTTTTTATTTGTGTACCGATTTCAACCAAATCTCACACAAATGTGTTTCTATTGATATCACAAAACATATTTAAGAATGGTTCCAATCGGACCATGGGATCATGGGGCTGCCATACAAACCTAACCCCCCCAAATTAGGTTCTTCCAAGAAACACTTTTTTATTTGTATACCAATTTAAATCAAATTGCACTCAAATGTATTTCTATTGATGACGCAAAACATAATGTAAGAATGGATCAAGTCAGACCATGGAGTCATGGGGCTGCCATACAAACCCTTTGGTTCTTCTAAGAAACATTTTTTACACTAATTTCACAAAACCTTGAATTAATGTGTCTTTATCAAAGCAACTGAAAAGGTCAAAACAAATGGAATCGTACTATGGGGCCATGCTCCCGTATCCCCCAATAAATTTTCTGAGTAAATATTTTTATTAGCCCACTTATTCCAACCAAACCCCACACAAATATTGTTTTGCCGACGCAACGGTACTTTTGTGATGACAGAAGGAAAAGAATGGGGGGGAGGGGGATTTAATACAAGTCGTAGGTAAGTCCGAAAAGATTTTTAGCCCGAGGGGAGCGAAAGGTATCCAAATTTCGGCCGCGCCCGAAATTAGCCTTGGTCTCGTTTTGTCCTTAGTATTACTGTATAGGTAGTTTTTCATTTGATTTTTGTTTTAAAGGTTGTTTTAATATTAATATTTTGGTTATTTCCTTCTCTGGTTATTTTTTTAGGTAATATCTTCGCTAGTTTTTCGTTTACTTTGGGTACATATATATATATATATTTATGTGGTTTTTAATTCTTTGTGCACTGGTATGATCAAGATGTTGTATCTTTTGATGTTCTTTGTTATCAGTGTGGTCATTAGTTTATCTGGGTAAATGTATGTTTTTAGTATGTGTTTTATGTCAGCTATATGTTTATCCCATAACGTTGCATTGGTTAGTGTTACAAATATGTAATACACGATTCGTCACTTTCCAGCGTTTTAATTATTGATTTATTGAAATTGTGGCAACGTTTCGCTATTTACAATAGCATCATCAGGCCTTAATATTACTTATGATTTCAATAGTAAATTTTCCCTACTTAATTTTTAAACATATAAATAAAACTTTTACAGTGAATAGATAATGGAAAGTGACGAATCGTGTATACATATTTGTAATTAATGAACCAGTGAATATATTTAAAAACAACATTGGTTAGTGTTAGTCTTCCATAAATGCAGTTGGATTTCATTTTATTCTTCTTCATGAAGAAGGAGTGATCTGATTTATTATGTAAAACGTTGTTGGTTTTGGTACCATTTCTTATCCATTTTGTGTATCATTACATCTAAAAAGCTAAGTGCTCTTAGTATTTAATTTATTGAGTTTTCTTTTATTATTGCAATAATATCATCTACGTAAACCTTAATGTACATTATTTCATTTTTAAATTTGTTATGTTTTTTATTCAGTAATTTAGAGACATACAAGTTTGCTGCTTTTACACTAGTGTTTCCTCCCATGGTTAAGCCTTTACTTTTATAAATTGTGTTGTCATATTTACGCTTATCCTTCAGTCCTGACTTCGCTCGCACGTTCGTCTCGATGCCATCCAGTCGCTTCATTTGCCGCTCCTTGAAGTAACTATTCTGTAGGCATAACTTGGTCATGTCCATGAACATGGCCTTAGGGATTTTCGTATCCATAATATCAAAATTATCTTCGATTATTTTGACTACGTCTTCGATACCCCAATTTCCCATTGAAAACTGAACTACCTCATTTAAAAATCAAACTTTGACATTAAATATCTGGAGAACCGTTACGATTTCGCGAAAAAGGATTGCAGATTCGGTCGTTTCAGGACAATTTTAATGAAATGGCATCATCAAAATATGGCGCCGCAGATACTGAAATCGTGCCCATGCTTCAAAGTCAAATTTTGTTTGATTTTCCATCTCAATTTTCTTCAACTTCTACCAAGGTGAAGTGGTTGTACGATTTTCGCATAATTTGCTTGATTGCAGAATATAAAGAGAAATTTGAATGAATTAGAGCTAAAATTAACCCTAGTTTCGTGCACTTAAGGCATTAAAATTCTTAGAAACAATGGGCTTAGAATAAAATGATGTAAGAAAGATATGATCGGGATATCATGCGCCAATTAAAGAATCGAAAAACCATCTCACCTTGGTAGAAGTTGAAGAAAATTGAGATGGAAAAACATTTTTTTTTGGTCAAATAACAAAAATTTGACTATTAACCTCTGTAAAAACCAAACCACTTCTCCGATTTTAGTTCACTTAGTTTTTTTTTTAGGAAAGCCATCTTATGTAGCTAGGATAGTTTTGGAAATATTCGGGATTAAAGTGCCGTTCGCACGATTCAACATGTTGTCCAACTTTTGAGCATTCAAACAAGTTGGAAGACTTATCCTACGTGTGAACAGAAGTTGGACAACAAGTTTGAAGTTAAAAGAGCATTCAAACAAGTTGGATCGTCTGAACAGAAGTTGGACAACTTGTGTGAGTTCGAACACTCTGCATACATTGACTATATTGCATTATTCGTTGTTCGCTGGTTTTAATGATTTGAAACAAAGAGATTTTTTCTTTCGCAATTCAATATTGTAATCCTTTTATGGTTTTTTTTCTACGTTTCGGTCTTAGACCATTGTCAAGAATCTGTAAAATACATTGATGGTTAAAAACTCATTACAAAGTTATAAAATTACCTAACAATACAATTTCTTCCAAATAAATTATTTACTTTACTTCTTTCAAATGAATTATTCCTTTGTTGAATACTGCACACTCTCCAACTGTTGTGAATAATATATACTTGTCAATATTTTGGCGGGATGGTACATGCAGTTAGACATTATGCATTAGATAAAATAGTTGCCCAGTCTATGGAATCAAGATGATTACAGATGCTATCATAGTCTGCATTTAAGAAGTCGTAGACTGTTTTATTTTGGTAGGTTTGGATAAAAGAAATATCAGCTGTTGAAAGTTCAACTGTAATCGCAAAATGGTGATGCGTGTTGGAGAAAAGATTTTCTGACTCCGTTGTTGGACTAACAACAACTTCGTTATAAGAGTTAGTAAAAATTAAATCTAACCAGTTTCCATTCTGGTTAGGAGTCGAAATTCTATTATACATATATGTATATATCACTATTATTTTGTCGTTAACATGTAGTGAGGCAGTGTAGGAAGTGATTATTTCACATACATAGTTAAAAGTGTAAGTGTAGTACAAGACCTCGATATAGAGATAGTGTTTCCAAGACGAATTTTCATAAATAAAATAAATAACAGGCGCGACAATCCAGCATCGGACTAAGGCCGCAGGATGTGTTAGTGACATCCTATTTCCAAGATCTTATCTGCTTTTTGTTGAGGTAATGAGATCAGCATCACGCTCAGCAGTGTTATTTATCCCCATAAATGGGTACTCGTTTAACATCTGAGTGAGATCATAGTCCGTCACAAACTCGTGAGTTCGAAAAACACCATGACTCACGGTGGGATTCGAACTCATGACCCTGTGCACCGAAGGTGCGCGCACTAACCGCTGGACCAGCCAGACTACAATTTTCATTAAGATGTGTTCAAATGTTGTATAAGAATGAGTTACAATAAGCTCACTCGGGAAAGAATTGTGTGTAGCAAGCAATAAGTGCCCCACCACCCCTTGAGCCACCGGATATAGTGTAGTTGCGATCACATCTGTAAATGGACCAATTAGAATCACGGATTACTTTATTTTTAAATGTATCATTTAACCAAGTTTCCGTTATTATTACGATGTTGAAAAAGCATGATTTTGCATCTAGGAAAATAGAGTTAACTTTACCTCGCATACCGCTGCAATTATGGTAGATGAATCTGTGGATATTTTGGGCAACTATATTATTAGGAATAATACTTTCTATGGTCTTCGCGAATTTTCTGCAAGCGGGACATGTTCTTAGAACTTTTGAAGGATCTGTAGGTTTCGAGGTCACGTTTCACCTGATCTGATCGTGGGACATTCCGAGACCTTCATATTTGTTAAAAAAAACTACGCAGCGAACTGACATCAGTAGGCAGACCCTCTTGTTGAATTAAGACTTTCAGGTTAGTCTTAGTTTTGCCATCAATGCAAGTACTATCGGGAGCATCATGCATATATGCAAGGAACAAACGAACGCTGTCGTAGATTTTATGTTCCCTGAATCTTGACAGTAAATACCTGCTATATAGGTCATCGACTGAGTTCTTGGTTAGTTTGACAAGCGGTGGGTCCGGTTTGATTATTAGTGGAAGCGCAAGGAATATGTATTGAAAATTGTTATAATTAGGAGCTTCTAAATTTTCGCCTGCTTCAGGCGGATTCTTCGGGTCGCAAAGTTTTACGTTAGACGATTTTGAGACCGAAGCTGATTCAGCTATACTGTTTTTATTTTTATTTAGACTATTAGATTTACTAGACATGGAAGTTGGCATAGTTTTAGAGATAGGCATACGGGCAAAGTTAGAGCTGGAGGGACCATAGCTTTGTTGTAAAGTGGGATTTGAGTTAGAGCTTGATTTGAACTGAGGAATATTGTTAGGTAAATACATATTTTTCTTATCTATTTTCGGTGGCTTAGATCTCCTTGACGTTGGTAAGGATGCAATTTTCGTCCTCCAAATTTTAAACTGCATACCCTTCCAAATATACGCATCATCACCTATTGGCTCGTGCTTACGTAGCAGCCAATCGTAACGCGCCGGAATGGACAGCTTGAAGGCTTTGGCTTTTTTATTTGAAATGTAGTGGAGGTTTATCAATTGACAGCTGCAGTCGTCAATATAGCTCGTTTTTTAAAAGTCCATGTAACCAGGATTCATCAGCAAAATTTGGAGCACCTCTCACAAAGAAAGTTGTGCGAGCTACATTGTTCTATTTTGTTGATTCTCGTTTGCGGGCCGAATTATCAAGGGCTTTGATCCTTTTGATACGTTTATCCCATTCGTCTTGGGACCACAGTGTGCCAAAATGTGAAATTGGTTTGACGGTCGTTTCTTGGACGATTGAAGGCATAGCCGAAGGAACGTTGATTGATGGTTTTAAGATAGATGTCTTTACCATGGTGGGCTTTTTTGTTGGGGGAACAGGATTATCACAACTGGTACGTTCATTTAAGGGGGATATAGTCAAAGGAAATTCGCTATTTATTCTGTCTACGATACCTGTGAAGCAACGTTCAAGGAATTCCACTTTGCTATATATCTTCTCAATGAATTCAGTCTTCAGATCTTTCGCGTTGTTATCATCACTATCATTGGTTTCACATGGTGTTTTATTGTTAATATTTTCTGCAATCGAGGTAAATTTCTTTTCGATGCCCCACATTACTTTCTCGATGTTATGGATATGGGTATTATTTGAAATAATATTCACCAATCCGTCGAAACATCTCGCCATTTCCAAGAAACTCTCGCCGCTGGCTTTTGTTTGAGCTGCTTGTTTTGCAAGCATGACATCTTTATCAGTGTGGAGGCTGTCAACATCCTCGACGATATTACGGAACATCGATGTTAATGCTAGTTCCGTATTCTGGCAATCGGAGCAGATAAAGTGTTCGGCGAGGTATGGCTAGTACCAATCTCTGGGAGCGTCCATGCATGTACCATGAAGTGTAAATATAGTTATTAGCTATATTATTTTTTACATAATTTGGGTGTTGAGTGTCACTCAACACCCAAATTATATATTATATATTGGAATAAACACATAGCCCAAATTAAACTTTCTAAGCATGGATATCCCATAAAAAATTATAACTAAAATAATTAACAAGAATAGATCCAAAATACTGAATGATAATAACAACTCGACAAAGTCTAACCAACATAACAATAGACAATCTGTTTTTCAAACAATTACTTACATATCGAAGTTATCAGAAACTATAAATAAGATACTTCCACGCTAAATCAATGATACTAATGGTAATGCACGACAAGTTGGTAGAGCCTATAAACCTAACGACAAAATAAAAGAAATTTTGGATTGATTTTGATATATGTAATTTGAATAAATTTTACCAAATTGCAGATCTTTAGGGGCGGTTTGAATTGAATTGAATTGAAATCGAGCTAAAATTAACCCTAGTTCTCTGCACTTAAGGCGTTAAAACTCTTAGAAATAACGAAGCTAGAATAAAATGATGTAAAAAAAAGAACTGATCGTTAGACTATGCGCCAATTTTTAAAAGAATCGTAAGATCACCTCACCTTGGCAGAAGTTCGAGAAAATTGAGATGGAAAAACAGATTGTTTTTGGGTCAAACGACCAAAATTTGACTTTGAAGTTCTGTAAAAACAAACCGATTTTTTAAATATGTTGGCTGTAATAATCATCTTAATTTGCTATTCTAGCTAGTCTAACTTTTGAGGTATTGAGGTTTTGGTCGTACAAGAAAATGATTTTTTCAAAAATCTTCAAATGCCTGTGGCAGCTAAAGGATTAAGCTAAGGGGGTATGTTCCATACACCTTTTTTGCTGGAAATCACATGAGGAATCACAATCCGGTGCGTTTATGCGGCAATCTCCGGACACCCTCTATACACTCCAAAATTATATGCAATGTAACGTTGACTCGAAATTGCCTATAAACGGCTGAGTTAACGTACCATGGCTCCACATGGGGCTATACCGTTCTGATAAGAAGAAGAAATACGTATTGCAAAAGCTGATAACGTTTTGCGACCGCTTCAACTTCTAGCTTCTGTTCACACGGCAAAAGACTTTTTTGAGTTGAAGAGAATATTGTATCGTGTGAACAGCTTTCCAACTTGCGACAAATTGGAGGGAAAAGTTTGAAGTCGTCTGAGCGCGCTATAAGTCGTGCAAGGCTTATAACCGTTTTCTCAAAAATCTTCAAACGCCTGTTGCAGTTAAAGGGTTAAGAATTGGTGTATGTTCGGTACAACTTTTTTGTGCGCTTATGCGGCAGTGTCCGCATTTCATTCATTTAAATTATTAATACATAAATGCAAACGCTGATTATATTAAATATACATATGGGTTGTATTGGGGGCTATCTTGTAAAATTAAAATGTTGTTAGCCTTCTTTTACCTCCATGATCGGTATAACATATTATGTTATCAAATTAAATATTCAGTCGACATTAACGCATAAGACGTATTATTTTTTGTGTGATTCTATAAAAAGAGGTACATTGGATTTCCTGTTCTTTTGGCAAAATTGGTAAAATGTATCTAATTGTTGTACATTATAATATCACTTAGATGCATTTAATTGTTGACCTTTGCTATTTATTTATACATTTTTTTGTTACATAATTCATACTTACTCCGTTCTCCCCCTGGCAATTTATATTATTACTATTTGTTTGGAAGTTTTTCTTAATTTTGACATTCGAAGCTAATTTTTAAAATTATAGAATGTAGTTTTGGAGAAAAAATAAATAAAGATAACATAAAAAAAACATAACATAACATGCATACTCATAGTAGTATAGTATACGCCATTAGTGCCCGCCCATTGGCAACTAAAGTTGCCAGCGGTGATAAGACTATTTTTTTAACTCTCATAGTATAGTGACTTTAGCTCTAGACCCAAACATTAAAAAAAAGCTGAGTTTTGATGCCAAATTGTTCTGTGGCCTGACCGCATTACGCAGTAATAAGTTAAACTTTTTTGCGCGTCACATTTGGGGGGGAGGGGGTGGCAAAGGGGTGAACTTAGGATTTTTCGCCAATATCTTGTTAACTGTAATATTTACAGCAAAATGTTCTGAGGACGATTTAAACTACACAAAATTTCCTTTCTAATGATATATTATATCAAATACCTTCTCTTGGCAGATTATATACTAGACCTAAAAACATTCGGTGTAATTTACACTCGGCCGCAAAACTATCGACTCAACCTGAAAGCGCGTGTACGTGTTTTTTGGAAAGTATGATAGTTATCCATAAAAGTCGTCTGTCGTTTAAAAGTTTGAAACTTTAGCTACCGAGTAGTACCCCTTATCAATATTTGCTTGGCACTTTTTAAATTATTGCCACTTGTAACAAAAAAACCAGAAAAATTGAAATTTCAGGTAAAGGTCAGCTCAGGTGAACTACCCCTATAAAAGCGCCCGTAAACGGTTTCTCGTTATCAGTTGCATCAGGAATGTTAGGTAACTTCCATCTGAAGTAATTTCAATCACTGTTTTGTCATCAATGGATACGACGCCAGATCAGGCGGCACAAGTTGTAGCCCTATTGTCGGAAAATCATAGTCAGCGAAACGTCGCTCGCCGTCTTGGAATGAGTCAGTCTGCTATATCGAGAGTTAGCAGGAGATTTCGAGAGACTGGTAGCTTTAATTCGAGACCAAGAACGTGGTGCCCTCGATCCACTTCAGAGAGAGACGACCGTTTCATTGTTACAAGTACGTTACGAAATCAGTTCCTCAAGGGTGTTGCTGCGCAGCGGAACCTGAGACGGGTTCGCGGAGTAGCTGTTAGTGTCTGCACAGTAAGGAGACGATTAAGGGAAGCAAATATCAATCCAAGACGGCCTGCCAGGGGCCCCAAATTGACTGCACGACACCGACAAGCGCGCCTCTTATTTGCTCGAGATCATCTTACTTGGAGCGATACGGAATGGAGCTCAGTATTGTTCACTGACGAGTCGAGAATGTGTCTACATGGCAGTGACAGAAGATGTCAAGTCTACAGGCGTCCAACTGAGCGATTTGCGCAGTGCTGTTTCACTGAAACGGTTACATACGGCGGCGGTTCCTGTATGATGTGGGCTGGCATTTCCTTGGAGGGAAAAACGGATCTCGTATTCGTGCCCACATGAGGCCGAGGAGGAGGGCTGACAGCTGAGCGATACGTTACCGACATTCTCCAAGTCCACGTTGTGCCCTATGCAGCATTTATTGGCGAGAACTTCACTTTGATGCAAGACAATGCCCGGTGTCATGCATTACGCCTCACTCGACAGTTCTGGAATGAAGCCAATATGTCGTCACTTAACTGGCCTGCACGCAGTCCCGATATCAATCCGATTGAACACTTATGGGACGAACTCAAGAGAAGAGTCCGAGCCAGAAATCCAGTCCGTTCGTCCACTGAAGAATTGAAGGCAGCCCTATTAGAGGAGTGGAACGGTTTTCCTCAAGATACCATCAGCAACTTGATCAGATCAATGCAGAATCGACTGGAAGCTGTCATTAGAGCAAGAGGAGGTAATACCAAATACTAAAAGAATAAATACTTAACTTATTTTCCAACAGTTTTTGTTTTATTTGCAAAAAACCTAACCAAAAACCATTTTCATATTTGCTCATTTTCGCAACGATTTCGCTCAAAGAGCATCAATTTTAAAAGTTCTCACCAAATATTGGTACCAACGTAAAGCTGAGGCCCTAAGCTTTTCAATGACATACGATTTTTATGGATAACTGCTATACTTTTCGAAAAACACGTACAAATACACGCGCTTTTAGGTTGAGTCGATAGTTTTGCGGCCGAGTGTAGATTTTTTGATAGTTACATTTGGCGCTCTAGCTCCTGAAGTAATTTAATTGGAGCCATGGTAATTGGGATAACTATTCCTAACAATATATAGCTGTCCTACACGGAGACTCAGGCTGCCCCGACAAAACATTCCCCTATTATTATTATTATTATTATTAACATTTCAAAAAAAGACATGCCTGTAACTTTTCGCCGAATCACAGCAGGCGGGAAAAATTTTGGTAAACGTTAAGGCTAAGTCCCATAAGACCCTCCACCAAATATTACTTCGAGCGTATTAAAACAAAGGGTACCTCCCATACAAATTATTCAAATTCAATGCCACTAGTTTATTAAGAAATAAGGGAACAAGTCAACCAAAATTAAAGTTTTGCTCGTAGGCAATTTTCCGGTCATTTTGTACCCTTTGTTTTAATCAGATCGAAGTAATATTTTGTGGAGGGTCTAATAAGACTTAGCCTTAACGTTTACCAAAATTTTTCCCGCCTGCTGTGATTGAGGCGATAATTTACAGGCATGTCTTTTTTTTAAATGTTAATACGGGATATAGGAGAATGCTTTGTCGGGGCAGCTTGAGTCTCCGTGTGGGACAGCTATATATTGTTAGGAATAGTTATCCCAATTACCATGGCTCCAATTAAATTACTTCTGGAGCTAGAGCGCCAAATGTAACTATCAAAAAATCGAAATTACACCGAATGTTTTTAGGTCTAGTATATAATCTGCCAAGAGAAGGTATATGATATAATACAGTAGAACACGGTTATAACGCTATTGAAGGGACCAGCCGAAATGCGCGTTATATACGTGAAAGCGCTATAAAAATATTTAGAATGAAACATATGCTTCGCCGATGGTTTTGCTTAAAAACTTAAATAATCCGTTGGTCAAGGGTTTCCAGGCGACTAGTGCAATTCGGTGGCAGAAATATCACTTTGACGTTGCTCAAATAATCGACGTTAGGAGGATGAGCAGGGCAGTGATCAATGAAAAGAGCTATGTGTCGATTTTGTCTTGCCATTTTCCGGTCTAACTTACCCAGCCATTCTACGAATAAGCCACTTGTCATCCACGCCCGGTTTTGATTTTTGTATTCACAGGGAAAATACTGAATACCCTTAAAGCAGCGAGGCTTTTGCGACTTCCCGATCACAAGGGGTTCCAACTTGTCACTTCCATCTGCATTTGTGCATAGGAGAACAGTCAATCTCTCCTTGCTACGTTTACCACCATGACAATTATCCTCACTAAAAACCAAACAATTGTCTTGCAAGAGGTTGAAAAAAAAGTCCAAGCTCATCATTATAGACTTCTCGAGGATGATAATCTTTCACAATGATTGGAAGGACACTTCCTGTCCAAGTAGTCACAACATCTTCGTTGACATCTACAGTTTCAAGACTGATTTGTTTGTATACCCCGTGACGTTTTTTAAATCTCTCGATTCATCCTGTATTCGCTGCAAAATTGTTTAGCTCTAATTTGTTTAGCTCCGCAATTTCGCAAGCATTTTCCATCAAAGCTGGACCATTGACCGGCAAATTAGACGCCCGAATTTGGCGAAACTATTCTAATAGGACCTTTTCCAGCTCTGCGTATTTAGCCGGGATTTTTTTTTTTTAATTTGTTCGTAAGGCGTTATAAAAGTGTAAATGAATGTCTGGGGACTGACAATTTGGAGCGATATAACCGTGATAGCGTTATAAGACTTGCGCTATAACCGTGAAATATTTGCACTTAATGCATGGCTAAATTATGGGGACTAGGAAAAATGGCGCTACAACCGTGAAATCGTTATAAGCGTGAGCGTTATAACCGTGTTATACTGTATATCATTAGAAAGGACATTTTGTGTAGTTTAAATCGTCCTCAGAACATTTTGCTGTAAATATTACAGTTAACAAGATATTGGAGAAAAATCATAATTTCACCCCTTTACCACCCCCAAATGTGACGCGCAAAAAAGTCTTACTTTTTACTGCGTGATGCGGTCAGGCCATAGAACAATTTGGCATCAAAAGTCAGCTCTTTTTGGATGTTTGGGTTTCATCATTTTTTCATAAAATACTAATTTTATCCAATCGAACATTCTGTATACGTGTTAGCGACAATTATTATTAGGCATATTTTAGAAACGATTTTTACCTGAGTTAATTTCCAAAAGCTTCGACTAGCGCCTGGATGGCTGAAAATGTAAGTGATAACTTTATTTGTCAGTGGAAATATACCGTGCACGTACATACTATGTGATTTTAACTCCCAAAAGTGTCGAATAAGGTCCCTTCGTTTGGCTAAAAAAAAATTGTTTAACCAAATACAGAGTGGGCAAAAAATCCCTTTCCTATTTCTATGTAAGAACTTTTAAATAAAGTGATTAAAACCAAAAAAAAATATCACAAAATGAGCTTTAATTTGTGTATTTTATTTACATTAGATCAGACAATGAACTTGTTGCAACATCACTTTCCAAATCGAGTCATCTCGAAAAATAGTGACATAAAACGGTGGCTATTTTCGCCTGATCTGACGGCTTCAGACTTTTTTCTATTGCATACTTCTCGAGTTTCTATGGGACTACCTCAACGAGAAGGGTTACGTCAACAAACCACAGACTTGACCGAAGTTGAAAGAGAACATTCGAGCGGAAATTGGGCAGATCACACCGGTCACACTCCAAAACGTTATCAAAATGTCGTGAGAAGAGCCCATTCTTGCGTGAATTCTGATGGTGCGCACTTATCGGATATAATTTTCCACACCTAATGTAAATAAAACACATAAATTAAATCTAATTTTGCGATATTTTTTTTTTGTTTTAATCACTTTATTTAAAAGTTATTACATATATAAATAGGAAAGTTACTTTTTGCCCACCCTGTACATATACATAGATAACTCGACTCATTACTCAATTTTCGAAAGATGATGGCTTTGAACTCCATAGGTATGGCGTTTAATGTGAATAAAGTATATGTAATGTTAACTGTGCTTTTAGCCACTGTCACATTCGTTGTTCCTATACCAATTACAGAGGCATTCGTTTTTCCACGTTTTTTTCCTAAATTGTTGGACTGCAGGCTCTATTATGAATGATGGCTGTGAACCCTGGTCTCAGAAGGCAAGTAATAAAATCGACCATTCTTTGAATAAATGGGGACCAATGTCATCGCTAATAAAACCTGTCTGTTCACAACAGTGTTCGGATCCGAAATGCATCCATATGAACAGGAAGCCTGGGATTGTTGACTGGTTGGAATTCGTATTCAATTCGACATCAAATATCCTTTAACTAAACAATTTATGCATAGACCGTTCCGTTTGTCAACATCGAATCTTTCTCCATTGTTGAAGTTAAAGGACTTTTGGGACTGTAGCGGTACGTGGTTTTGATTGCATAGAATACGTACAGTTTGAACGTATGTATATCAACTAACAACGTACATGTTTACTTTGCGACGTTGAAATGAAGAGGCAGTAGGTATCTGGATGAAGCCAACTGCTTCGAATGCTCTAAACCAACGCAACGCAGATCAACAAATGTAGGTAAGTCACTTTTTGAAGCTTGCTTTTGTTTCCAGAGTTGTCGAGTTTGATAACCTCTGTGTCGTCATATACATAATAATTGAATTCCATACGTCTGTCCATTTTTTCAATGGATCGAACTGTTTCCTTTGTTTAGTCGCGCAATAGTTTCATATGAAGCTGTTTCAGTTGCGGTACCAAAGCCCATTAATTTCTAAAGTTTGCGCTAAGCATGGCGTATTGTCGTAACGACTACCAAGAAACTCTCATGCAATTGTGTAATTGGCTTCAGTTACTTTCAACTGGTTGACAAGTCTTTCAGCTTGGCCACTTAAACTACATTTTAAATAATGCAACTTTTCTACATTAGAAAGTGTGGATCGATCGTAAATTAAGGTTTTGAAAAGATCCCAAAAAGATGTCCACGACTCGCAATGAAAGAGTACTACATATAATTTATTATATTAAAAAAAAACATCAAATTTATTTTTAGATTTATCCACGAGGAAAGATCATAAAACTCATAAATGAGTTTTGTATAACTAGCATTGATTTCTCTATTGGTGTTGGCGACATTTCATTCACCAAATATCCTATGATTTGCAGACGAACGCTCTACATCGGGGGTGTCAAACTCAAAACATGGCCTGGGCCAAATAACACCGTCCTCAGGTTTGCGGGCCGTAGGATAAAAATTTAAATTCGACAATATATTTTGTTTTCAACTTTTTTTTCAAATTTCAATTATAAAATATTTGTATGCACTAGTAAAACTAAAGCTTAAAGGCGACAAAAAATGTGTAATGGACTGAAGTTATCATATTTACGAAATCCACATCCAGCTTATTTTCTAACCAAATACAAGTTTTCAGAGGCATTAAAGTTTGGCCTTCTTTTCAAATAAATCTCAATCCAAGATATTCTTATTCCGTTTCCTTAAAGGATAGATTACGTAATTGAGTGTAACCGTGACAGATAACTATAAGCTTTGGCAAAGCCTATATCCATGTTTTTTCTGAACCCAACTTCGGGGCAAAACAATTTCATAAAGGAACTTGATAGTTTCCTGCTAAAAAAGTCGCCTTAAACATACCTCAAATAACCGTCATCATAGGCAGAAAAATGAAAACAGACTTACAGTTAAGCTTCGTTCAAACGACGAGCCGTACGGCTAGCAAGTTCGAGACATAAAAATGCATAGGCTTATATGGGACGGTCGAGAGCCGTGTTTTGGCGCTGTCAGGGCGTGTTTTCACATATCTCGTGCACCACGAGCTCAAGGCTCTCAAAACACGGCTCTAGACCGTCTCATATAAGCCAATGCATTTTGATGTATCATTTGCGAGCCGTATGTTGTTTCAACGAAGTCTTAAGGTATGTTGTCCTCGACGCGGCCGCACGACAGCGACTCGCTCTTTCCATATGGTTGTTGTAGAGTAAAGCTCTGCTCTACCGACTAGAAAACTAAACTAAGACAGCGGATAGGGCTAAAAAAAATTATTGTTTTGTAAAAAAAATATTCGGTAGAGAATATAAAAGGTTTTTTAAGGTTAAAATCATACATGACGAATTTGTATATATGTATTTAGCTTGTTATCACCCTAGACAGACGATTGTAGTTAAACATATTGTTATGTTTCTCGTCTTTTCTAGACGTTCTAGTGGGTTGGACCGATTTTCGCGTACACAATAATGAATAACATTCGCGTTACTGTGACACTATTTATTACAACCACACGGATATACACGATTTATAATTTTACTAATTACTTCACTAGTTATTGACTCGACCTTATTCACTGCTAAAACTGGACTGACTGACTGATTCTAGTCGACGCCCTTATATACCCATTTCCACTGTTCCGGAAACTTCGGCGATGCACTTTCCAGCAACGGCCAGAAAGTCTTCATGTCGTTTCCTAAAATGTCTCGCTAGTGGCACTAGCGCCATCTGGCGCCAAGTACGGAAATATCATTTCGGTTGACGTATCCTAGACACCCAACATTACCCCCTCATTAAACCTGTTCGTCCCGAACAGAACACGCGTCGGTCTCCTCCGTATCGTGCCAGTCGATCCACATGTATGATCTTCATTTTCGCCATCGGCTTCCGTAGCTTTTGGATACGATACACGACATCGTTAAGTCGGGTGACAACAACACCTTCGGTCCTTCCCAGTTCTGTTGAAGCTTCGGACATACTCCTTTTCTCCGACGAGGGTTGTATAACCAAACGAGATCTCCTTCGTTGAATCCGGCAGTGTCAGCTCTTAAGTCGTATCTCGTTTTTATACGATCTGCATTAAATCGTAATCATGTTCGCCCCAACTTATGCACATTGTCCAAACGTTGATTTAAGTCGTACACATACTGAGGAACTGGTGTCGACTGTTCCGCTGGCGTAATTCCGAAGTTTACATCCGCAGGTAGCCGTATTGTCCTTCCAAACAGTTTCTCCTGTTGATGTGTGCCCGACCGCACGGTATGTCATCAGGAATAGCTCACATCATGTTCGCGGATTATTCGACACAACTTTGGCTAAGTGTTCGTTCAATGTTTTGCTGAAACGTTCGACCATTTCATCAGACTGATGCTTGAAATAGATTAGACGCGTCAGCAGAAGCATCGGCATCGCGAAACGTCAAGCCCAATGCATTTTACATTGCTGACAAAAATGTTGGACAGAAGACATGGCATTCAGCATATTTGTCAGCTATAAAATTCTGCCGATGCTGCTGCTGACGCGTGTAATCTATTTCAACTATGAGGATGAAGAGGCGTAGTCCTAGTTTTCCGTATTTCCAATAGCCGGCACATCTCGCTGAATACTCCAGATTGGAAGAGAGGGGCGACCCCCCCTCTGACCGGTGAATTTTTTTTGTACTGTATAGGATATTATTAATACTGAAAGAAAAAATATTCTATCATAGATAATTTTTTCCGATTCAATTTTTCGCATTTTTGTTTGCATAGTTTACAAGTTCTAAAAGCCACACAGTAACATTTCCATATTAATTTATAACAAGCTGTTCTTCTACGAGTACCTTACAAAGTAATCAACATAGGCCGTGTTTTTTAAACGGCTAACCTACACTATATGGGGTAATTTTCATACAAACGCTAACCTGTGACTTTATTCAGGTTAGAAATTATATTGCTATCCAGTTTTAATGAGCTTTCCAAAACTCGCCTGTATGCAATCCCAATTGTTTTCTAGTACGTTTTCTAATGACTAGCTAAAATTAAATTTTAAAATGAAAAGTTCTACCTAAGGAATGGTTTACATGCAACACACAAGTGTGTGCAAACAAATAGTTTTTGTTTGTAAATTCATGTTAAAAATGTTGTTTGTCGAATTCTTATTCTAACAAAATTATGATTCGTACATAAAATATGTTTTCATTAAAAAAAATACATTCGAACTTTTGCGTTTGTAAAGTGAAAACGGGGCTTTAACATTTATGAGCAATGTTTTGAAATTATTAATGGCAATGCCTACGTGACAATTTTAAATTTAACCTGGATGCTACCCTCGATAGTTTTTTTTTTCGCGTCTGGGTCAGCAAACCTGCACCCGATGTGAAAAAACACGGCCATAGATAGTGCAGTCAAAATATCCAAATTCAGGCCTCCAAATAGAAAAAAATAGAGTAAAAAAACTCATTTTGCTAAAAAAAATTTTGATCGGAAAGGTCCCAAAAAGGAAAAAAAGGACACTAATTAATCCTTGATCGGAGGTGGGCATGCGCGGTGTCATATCAAAGGTGACATCGAGTACATTACATATCCGGTGTTTGTTTTGTGTTTCAAGGACCCTCAACGGAATAAATCGCGTTTGAATGCAAAATTTTCGCGTTTTCCATAACTCATCATCTGTCTTTCCAAAGCCATAACTACGCCAATAATTGAAGTTGTCACAACCTTTGAAATTTTTTAGAATCTATAATAGCTGAACATTCTACCATTAGGTTTGCTAAGAAAAACGTTGTTTAGAAGATACTGAAAAAGGACATAAAGGGACACTAATTAATCCTTGACAGAACTTGGGAATGCGGGGTATCATATCAAAGGGGACGTCGAGTACATAACATATCCGGTGTTTGTGTCCTGTTTCAAGGACCCTCAACGGAATAAATCGAGCTTAAATTGAAAATTTTCGTGTTTCCCGTGTATCTTTCCAAAGCCATAACTATGAGAATAATTCAAGTTGTCCCTACTTTTATCACTTTTCAGAATCTATAATAGCTGGAGATTCTACCATTAAGTTTGCAAAAAAAAAGTTGATCGCAAAGCTCTGAAAAAGGACATAAAAGGACACTAATTTCACACCTTGATCGAACGTGGGCATATGCGGTGTCATATCAATACGTCGAGTGCATTGCATATCCGGTACCTGTTTCGTGTTTTAAGGACACTAACTGGAATAATTCGGGCTAAAATGGAAAATTACGGCTTTAGAAAGATACAGATACGGGAAACACAACAATTGTTTAGTTGAGTCCAATTTTCTCCTTTGAGGGTCCTTGGAACAAGTAACAAGTGCCGAATATGGAATATACATACTTGGCATTCTCTTTGATATGACACCCCATGCCCACGTTCGACTAAGGTGTGCAATTAGTGTCCCTTTATGTCCTTTTTCAGAGCTTTCTGATCAACTTTTTTCTTAGCAAATTTAATGGTAGAATCTTCAGCTATTAAAGATTCTGGAAAGTGAAAAAAGTAGTGACAACTTGAACTATTCTCGTAGTTATGGCTTTGGAAAGATACACGGGAAACACGACAATTTTCTATTTAAGCTCGATTTATTCCGTCGAGGGTTCTTGAAACAGGAATCAAACACCGGATATGTAATGTACTCGACGTCCCCTTTGATATGACACCCCGCATGCCCACCTCCGATCAAGGATTAATTAGTGTCCTTTTTGGGACTTTTCCGATCAAATTTTTTTTAGCAAAATGAGTTGTAGACTCCTGGGACCCCACTGATTTAAAAACAAACAAAAATTGCCTTACTCTATTTTTTTTCTATTTGAAATGCTAATATGACTGCACTAAGATGCATGTGGACAACATAGATGCATATGTACATTCTATTTGGTTCAAATTTACAGCAATCCTGAGCGCTATGGATGGCCCTTTTTAATGTCTATGTATACAGTAGACTCGCGTAAACGTGAACTGCGCCAAACGTGAAGGTGAACAATTTTATGTGAGCCCAGACTACTCTGACACGTGAACAAGTCTTGAAAGCCCTAAAACATGAACATTAAATGTCTGGAAAAATTACTTATTTTTTTTCCAGATGTTAAGCTTTATTCAAATAGATACATTAATGCAAGTTGAAGCCAGTATTAAAAAGTCTAAAAAGGAATAAAAAACATAGCGCCGAAATTAAAAAAAAAATGCCCGATTCATTCTATATAATATTATAAGATATATAATATTTCAAAAATTTTGAATCTGTTTAATTTAGAATTTTTATAAAGTTGATAAAATAAGATTAAAATTTGCCAGTGCAGTAATTCTTATTCATGTAAATGAAATGCCTCCAATCTGCATGTTTTTTGTCAAACCAATGCACTGGCGTTTGCGATTTTTGGTATGAAATTCATGTCAAACAATCATTGAAATTTTACATTTTCTGAAATAAATTTACTCGGGATTGCGGGAGAAGTAATGCTCCAATATATCCGAAAATGCTGAGTTCTTGATAAAACTTTATGCATTTATACCACAAAACTTGATTCAAAACTACTTTGGGTGTTCGTTTCGGTGTTTTTATGGAGATTTCGTAAGTAGATGATCCCACTGCTATAAGGTGTTGATGTCTTCAAACCAATTCCTAATTTCCTAGGGCAAAATCAGGTTTTCTCGAAAACCCCTCCCGAAATATTTTTCTGTCGTACGGCCCTGTCCACTGTCACTTTCGATTGCGATTTAATTCGCTAGCTTAGCTAAGATCTTAAGTCTTTCCAAGTACTGCTCCCTTACAACAGCTTTGGTTTTTACAATCTGGTTGAAGCCTCTTGATATGGCTATCAACGGCAACAATATTGTCTAAACAGATAAATTAATATTTATGGGGGAGTAGAATTTCCACTCAGACTAGGCACTTTGGTTTTGTTGAATTTTTCTTTAACCCGACTGCATTTAACTCCTTCTCGAGATCCAGAGATATAACGCTCTATCGTTGATTTTGTGCGAGAGTACTTAAATGTCGAAACTTCATCATACAAGTTCCACGGCGCGGCGTCCCGCCAAATAAGGTCCAATGAGCAAAATACTACCATCGGAATTCGGATGCAATCCTGCCCAACTTCATTATAAACATTACTGTGAGATTTCGTTCTGGGGAGGGTTAGCTAGGATTCCCGATGTTATTGTAGAAGCGTAGAGGAGCAGCTGGGTTAAGCAGCTAAAGAGATTGGACTCTCAGTCGAATAAACAGGAGAGAGGAGCATCTGAAGCGCTTGGGTTCCTGTTTGGAAGAGGAAAAACAGCTTAAGAGCTTGGGCTCCTATTTTAAGGAAGAGGAAAAGCATGTAATCCTAAATGTCTCCAGCCGACTGTCGGATAATGTTTCTTTCTATGGATGTTTTGGATGTGAGATAAGAGGCTTCTCGGTATGTTTTCAGGGGCAATTTTTCGTTAATGGTGCAGAAAATCAAATCAATCGTTTCCTAAAATTTTGCTCTGAAATTTAAAAAAAGAACCAGGCGCGACAGTGCAACATTGGACTAAGGCCGCAGTTGTGTTAGTAACATCCAATTCCCAAGATCATAACTGCTTTTTTACAATGTTATTTATCGCCATAAATGGGTACTCGTTTAACATCTGAGTGAGATCATAGTTCGTCACAAGGAGCGTGAGTGAAAAACACCATAAACTGAATTCGTTCACGGTGAGTCTCGAATCCATGACCCTGTGCACCGAAGTTGCGGTGTTCCTCGCGTCCGTGTCAAGAATAAGTGTGACTTCAGCTTTCGGATATGCCAACACGGGTGCTTGACACAGATCTGCCTTTAATGCCTCAAATTCGTTTTGGCATTCTTGACTCCATTTGAACGGACGATTCTTTTCAACCAAGGAGTGGAGACACTTTGCAATTTTTGCGAAATTCTTGACAAATCGCCGATAATAGGTGGCCAAACCCAGAAAACTGCGCAGCTGATGTTTATCTTTCGGAACTGTCCATTTTCTCACTGCTTCCGTTTTGTCTGGATCAGTTCGTATTCCTTCCGCAGAACGATGTGTCCCAAATAGCAAACTTCGTTACTGAAGAACGTACACTTCTTCGGACTTAGCTTCAAGTTGCACGCGTGTAGCCTCGCTAAGACTTCCTTCAGATTGCGCAGATGTTCTTCGAAGCTCCTTCCGATCACAATTATGTCGTCCAAATAATCGAAACAGGTCTTCCAGCTTTGTCCACGAAGCACATACTCCATCAGACGCTCAAATGTAGCCGGCGCGTTGCACAATCCACTTGCCAATAACCACTTTTCAGATCCAATGTCGAAAACCATTTCGCTTCTGCCAATGTGTGCATGATGTCGCCGATCCGGGGTAGTGGATAACTGTCCTTTTTCGTCACGCTGTTGAGCTGCCTGTAGTCAACACAAAATCGTGTGCTGCCGTGCTTCTTCTTGACAAGGACTCCAGGCGATGTCCACGGACTATTTGACGGTTCGATGACACCTTGTTTTTTTATATCTTGGATCATTTTATGTGCTTCGTCGCGTTTGGCCAGCGGTAGTCGCCTGGGAGTCTGATGGGTTGAGCGTCTTGGGTATCAATACGGTGCGTAACCTTATTAAATCGGCCTTAATCTTCGTCGTTTGTCGAGAAAACGTCTTCGTACTCGTTGATCAATTGCATAGCGAGCGATCGTTGTTCAGGTGACAAGATAATGTTCTTTATAATTGTATCGGCACGAACTCCGCGTTTCCTGATTCTACGGGGCTGACATCTATCGCTGTTACTGACAAAACTGGTTGACATTTCCCTAATATCGCTCCTTCTTTCACATTTACATCGTGTCCCGACACATTCATAATCCTTATCGGCACATGCTGGTTCTCATGAATCCTCACCAAACTTCGCGCCACAATCAAGTTCTTGAGCGCTGGTAACTTCGTTGGCTCCACAACATAGTGATTGCCTCCAGGACTTCCATCCAGTCTTGCTCGCATTACACACTCCGAACTCTTCGGTATATCCATATCCTCCGCTACCAATACTCGGAGGGCCGGCGTTTCCATTCGTGGAACTTCTGCCACAATCTCGATGTTGCGCGATTTTAATATCCTTTGTCCCAAATCCAACCTGAATCCGTTTGAGTTTAGGAAGTCCATTCCCAGGATGCATTCGTCGATGATATCGGCAAGTAAAAACTTGTGGCTGAACGTAACATCTCCAAGTCGTATTCGTTTGGTAACCTCGCCATGTATACCCATCTCTCCTCTGCTCGCTGTTCGAAGCACGAATTTTCTATCGTTCACAAGTTTCATTCCTTTCACGATGTTCGGTCTTAAAATTGATCTTGTTGCGCCAGTATCGATGGTGATGATACACTGCTTCTCTCCAATCCTGCCAACTAGACATAGATCGTTTTCGCCTCGGTGAACACGTGAAACGGTGATGGTAGTTCTGGGGGCTCCATTTCCACAAGCCAACCTCTGTCACTTGAAATTGGCTTTTACATGTTTCCCGCCTCCCTGGCAGCGGGGGCGGGTTGGATCGTGCTTTGTCGACTCGCTTGTCTTGCTTGTTGGGCACACCTTTTACATAATGTTTGTGTCTTCCTCGGTCGTTGACAATTCCTTTGCACATGACCCTGTTTGCCGCAGTTCCAGCATTGAATTGAACTGTTGGGGTCTTGCCTTGATGCGTCTATTCGCTGGCAGACACAATCCTCCACTACTTCTTGAACTGGCACACGGTTACGTGCGGCTTGCTTCGCAGCTTCAAATGTTAAGCTGTATGCAAGGGCGTCCTTGAGCGTCCGCTTATCAGCTGGCCGTATCGCCTGTTGAAGTTCACGATCCAGGAGAGCTGTAGCGAACACATCGACTGTTGTTTTGTTCCGATATTCTGGCTCCGAGGTCGGGTATGACAAAAGAGCAAACCGTTCAATATCTTGCGCCAATTGCTGAAGAGTTTCACTTATGTGAAGTTAGAATAGATTGTTTTTAAATTTAAAAGCCACCTTATTGATTTTGCTTTTTAAAAATGTTTATTATAAAATTTAATTATTTACAATAAACTTTTTATGTTTTCGGATGCATTTCGACAAAAAACCGTCATCCTCAGCGAGTACATTTAAACTAAATTTACTAAAATCAAAAAGTTACCTTTTCAATAATGGAAACAATTTAAGAAACGGGACTCTACTGTTAACATAATATTCACAAATTGAGATTTCCAATGTAATATATGTACGAGTATGAAAATTACTGTATTCTATGCAAACATTATAATAAATTGAAATTTCAATTTATTATTGATGTAATGTAATTGTTTAATAATAGCAACTTTAAAATAAGGAGTGTGAACTTGTGAAGCCCGCCATATGTAAATATGGTCGGATAAATATAAATTTGGTATCAATCGAAAGCATTTGTTCGTTGTTTTGTGCGTTTGTTCGTCCTGGAAACACAAGAATGCAGGAGTAATTGAGGAAAAACAGAAGACGAGACACAAACCATTGCGTAAAATAAAGCGAATTCTGGTTACACTACTTTCCACTAGATGGCACTCAGTGTTTATTATATGTATATATATACTTTGTGTCTCGGCTTCTGTTTTTCTTTAATTACTCCTGAATCCTCACGTTTCCAGGACGAACAAACGCATAAAACAACGAACAAACGTCTGGCTTTCGATTGATACCAAATTTATACCATTCCAACCATATTTATAGATGTCGGGCTAAGTTGACACTTAGAATTTTAAAGCTGCTATTATTAAATAATTAAGGACGAACAAACGAAAATAATTGACGAACATTCACGAACAAACGTAACCGCCGGCGAACAAACGTTTACGAGCGTAATTTGAGAATGTGTGCGGGCTAACTTCACATAAGTAAGAGTTTCTCCTGGCTTCTGTGCCCGGTTACGAAGCTGTGATCGATAAATTTGCTTCAGGTGCTCGTCACCGTATCGCACATTCAACGTCTTCACAGGCTCCATATAAGATGTCTGCAGTGGAGCAGGAATCAATTGCAGGATTTCAGCAGCAGGCCCTCTTAAAGCTAGAACAAAAGCCATTTCTCCATCGAAAGTCGACGTTTTCAGAGTTTTAATCGTCGAGTCAGGTTTTAAGGGTTAAAGGTTGCTATAAACTTTTGCATTCGTTTGAACCAATTGTCGAAGCACTTTTGCCACTCTGATTGAGGTATCTCCAAAACATGCATTCTGAACGCAGCAACCGCTTCTTCAGGTGTTGAAAAACGTTGACCTCTCAGTTTGTTTTTTTTTTACGTACGGGAATAAAAAGAAGTCATTCGGTGCCAAGTCAGGAACATACGGCGGATGACCCATCAAATCGATGTTTTCAGTGCTCAAAAATGCAGTTGTTTGAGCTAATGTGTCAGAGCTCGCATTGTCGTGGTGAAGAGTGATCCGTATTCGGGGTTGGTTTTCGTGTCTTCTTGGAAGACAACTGGCAAACAAATGGTTGTGTGCCACTCAGAATTGACTGTTCTGTGTTGTTCTAGTGGTTCAGTTGCGACATGTCCAGTTTTGCCGAAAAAACAGGCGAACATTTGCTTGGAAGTGCTTTGTGCGCGAACAACTTTTGTTGGATTTGGCTCATCTTGAAACACCCATTCCCATACAGTCGACTGCTGTTTACTTTCGGGCTCATACGCGTAAATCCACGATTCATCACCTGTCCCGATGTCATAGACGTGTTTCGACGACGCGAACAAATTTTTTTTACAGTCTAATGTTCATGCAATATTGAATGAATGCTGGTCCCACTAATGCCTAAGGTTGTCTCAATCTCACGATAGGTCACATGGCGATCTTGCAATATCAGTTCGCGCACAGCATCAATGGTTTCCGGAACAACAACTGATTTTGGACGACCTTCACGAAATTCGTCTTTGAGTGAACTACGGCCTCGATTGAATTCACTATACCATCGATAAACACTGGTCCTTGATGGAGCTTCATCGACAAAAATTGAATTCAGTTCATCCATGCACTGTTGCTGAGTTAATCTACGTCGAAAGCTGTAAAAAATAATCGCACGAAAATGTTCACGATTTAATTGCATTATTTGGCCGAGATGAATGTTTTAAGTTACTGTAAAAAAGACAAATAGCGCTCGTATGTCAAAACGTTCTGAGTACGTATAACCTCAAAAATGTCAAACTTTACGATAGAGCTGTCAGTTGCCAGATTGCAACACTAGGGTTGTCCAATCCCGAAATATAAAAGGCAACCTCCGTACCATTTGGGTTGACGTATCCTAGACACCCAACAATATGAACTTGAGTTAGTGACATTTGAGTTCAAGTATCCACAATTACTGTATTAATTCTGGTTCCCAAATTTCGTGGGTGCGAATTTTAACTAATTGTGAAAATCTTGACTTATAGTTCCATTCAATACACCAACTGCGGTGCATGTCTGTAGTATTTATAGCATGGCAACTTAGCAGTATCAAGTATGTTTTTTGATATAGACAAGAAAGTTGTATGTTAAATCGAAAAAACGAAAATCTAACAATTAAAACCGTTCAATTTCGGTCACATAAAAAACTTTTTAGAATGGTTTCCATTTAACTTCGGTGTTTTTTGGCTTCATCATAGAATAGTATTATCAAAATTTGTATGAAAAGGCAAGTTCACACAGAAAAAAATCGTAATAAAATAAAAAATTATAGCTATGATTCAAAAAATTTCAAATATGATTTGGCTCTATATACGTTTACGTTTAATTCAAAAATGATTCATTTTGAATCAATAGTGGAAATATTAAAGCGATTCTTGTACTTTTTAACTCATTGCCGGACACAACGCCAAAATTTGACACGATTTGTATGTCAAATGCTCAAAATTGGACGTCTATAGACGTTCTGTCCGGGAAAGGGTTAAATTGATGCATGTCAAATCAAAAGGAAATATCACTTTATTTTCAAAGCGATGTCACTTTATTTTAAAAGTGATTTCACTTTAAATATAAATTGTTTTGATTGTAAGATTCTTTCCATTTTTTTATATTTATTTTATACTAATCTTTTTTTACTTTATTTTTTGACTTTGCTTCTACTGGGAATCGAACCGGGTAGCTATTGTTTCGTAGTCCTACTTCCTACACCTAAGCTATCTGAGATTACTAGCACTAAACAAAATAGCGAGCTTATGTACATGTGACGGACACAGCCTTCAAAATGAAACAACTTTAAAACAAAGTTAAGTTGAATATATTTAAATCGATGTTTCAGTCAATTTTGAACAGATCATTAAAGTGAATCATATTAAATTTAATATAAAACTATTAAATTTAGTATAAAACTATATTTGAAGATTTTAATAGTCATGCCATGAGTTTATTTTTTTTTATTCAAAAATACCTCTTTTGTCGTTTCGATTAAATCTTCATTAGAGAGTTTTAGCAAGTCGTATGGAATAAAACGACATAATTTGACATTCCATGTAAAAATTCGCTTGCTTACCGTATACGAAACGAAATATCTTAATTTTGCATGTCCCAAGTAGGCATGGGTGTATTTTCGTATATTTGATTCTCTGGAAACAGTCGAAATTGGCGAACTAATTTGTCGTTTTTTACACACACGCATTAGTTAAACATAATCAAGAGATAGTAATATTTAACTCTTGTCGTTTCTCTAGGGTGCTAGTTTCAATAGTGGTGTATAAACACATTTTAAATTAGCCACAATACTTTACTCAAACACACTTCCGATTCAGTTCCTTTAAAAATATTATCTTCGATTAAAAAAAATATCTTAGCTTTCATATAATATCCTAATGGAATTATTAGTATGTTGTCGCCGTTTTAAGAGAGAGCGCTACTCCTTTAAAAATGAGTTGAAATAAGAAAATATTAAAATTGCCCAGAAAGTGTTCAAGAGTGTTATAAATAATATGTTTACAATATCATAAACAAATCTAAATTATTCAAAGTTACCTCATAAAAATGGAGTCGTGTTTTCCACCACTTGCTGCAGCTTTATCAATACGCAGCAATAATTCATCTAAGTCACAAAGAAGTCGCCGAAATTCTGGCGGAAATTTACCAATCAATAGTTACAATGTTGTAGATAGAAAAAAATCATCTGATAAAGAATTTAATGGCAAATTAGAAGTCCTACAGGATCTCGATTTATACTATATTAGACAAATTGCATCTAGTCTGAAGGTAAGTGAAAACCAAAATAGAAAAGAATAATTCATTACGCATTAAATAAATAGAAAGCTTTAGCGTGTCGCAAAAAACAGTATGACATAAAATATAGCATTTTTGTCGTGTTCAGCTATAAAAGAAATTAAATAGTGACGGCAAAAAGACGAGAAATTGTTCGAGTCGCAATTGGGATTCGAACACACGCTCGAATTCAGTGTATCGTGCCAGAAGAGAGACAAAGCGCCCATCATCGTCACGACGAAAATTTAGGATGTGCGAACAAATTGATTTATTTTATTCAAACAGTTTTTATCTACATAGATGCAATTTTTGGAGTTTTGTATTATGAAATTCAAACCAAAAATATAAAAGTATATACATATGTCTGTAAATAAAGTGTAAATATTCATATACGAAAACTTTTATTTCTAACAAAAAATCCTTAAATTTCATCTGCATTCTGAAAAGAAATAATTTTTTTTTACCCAAGATATTCAATTAATCTTTTCCTCCTTGGTAGCTTAGCATTTTTCTATTCGTCTTTCCAAAATATATAAATGCATTATTTTGAGGAAAACTCATAGACCAGTTAGAGAGCTCTTATTGAGTACCTGTCGGCTGGTTAGTCTTATCGCATAGAGAAGACACACACAATATTCACAAAACTTTTCCATTGTATTGAATGGAATTTTTGTTTATTTTGCATTGTTACGCCATCATCTTAGATTGAAAAAATCATTGTGCAGTTTCATACAACAGCGTTAATGAGCTAAAAATAACATAACTATGCGAATTAAACAAAAATTCCATTCAATTTAATGGAAAAGCTTTATGAAAATGGTGTGTCTTCTCTATGCGATAAGACTAACCATTCGATAAGACTTTTGAGAGAATGGGCCATCGTCTTTTACTTAAAAAGTCGTTTACACTAATTTGTGTGTCATGACTCAACCTTCGTTTAAAACAAAACACAGAAACGATTGCTTTCTACAGTAGCCTACTTTTCGAATGAATTTTCGATGCAATCGTCTATATTCTCGAACGCTTTCGAATTACATGATAGGGGATTTTGAATTTGTATGCTCGAAAGACGAAAGTCCTATTACTTTCAAATAGAAGCTAATCGTTTTCGAGTTATGGCTATTTGGAACGCAATTCCTTTCCTGCTAAAAAAGGTATCCCACAGAGCGCTAATGAAGGAGTTACTGCAATAAAATTTTGTCCGATCTCATCTCTGCATCTGTTCCCGTTTCAATTCCTAGATCCCGTAGGAGCCCAGTTTGGTTTACGACCGAAATTTTCAATGTTCTTCGTAAAAAGAACCGCTGCCGTTTGCGTTACAAACGTTTACGAAACCCTTAAAACCCGAAGGCTGAGCGGGAGCCGACGGTCTACCCAATATTTTTCTGAAAAATACCGCCCAAACCTTATCCTTACCGCTTTCAATTTTTGTTAACAAAAGCCTGCAGGGGGGTATTTTTCCGTAAGTCTGGAAATAGCTTTAATTTTACCTTCCCTGAAAGGTACTGAAAATCTTTCTTCTGCAACAAATTATAGACCCATTTCTTTGCTTCCGTCGTGTGCTAAAGTCTTTGAAAAAATCGTCAATGACTTTCTGACAATAAATTTTGTGCATTTAATTTCACCCTGTCAGCATGGTTTCCAAAAACACCGCTCGACCACGACGAACCTGCTTTGAGATCACACAATTTGTAACTAAAATGTTTAATCTCCAGCAGGATGTTCACGTGGTCTATACAGATTTCTCGAAAGCATTTGACTCGGTATGTTTTCGCATACTTCTAACTGAACTCATAGCTTTAAACTTTCCTATTGCTCTGGTTAAATGGATTGACTCCTACCTATCAGACCGCACTGGACAAGTTATATTCGATAGTTGCTTATCCGCTCCCTTCAAGCCCCGTCTCCATTGTAAACATTTGTTGATGAACAGTTGCAAAAAAGTTCAAAATATTGTCTGCGAACAGTTGCGCAACATTTTGGTGAACTTTTTCCGAACAGTTGTTATACACGTTCACAGGCGCGCACAGAGGATTTACGGGGCCCGGGGCATATAAATAAAAGTGGCTCCTTTCAAAAAAATAACATTTGTCCTTGGAAACTCTATAAATGTTGTTCCTACTACAGGATGCCAGGATGCTGATACCTGAGAGAGCGGCATTAGGGTAGATAGATAGGGCTCTCGTCTTCGAATCATAGGTTCGCGGGATCGAATCTCATTGTAGGCGCAGGTAATTTTCTATGCTTAAACATCACTAACACCTATAGAGGTCAATGCTGCGCTGCGTGAGCATTGTTATCAGAAAAAAAAAAAACAATTGATGAAATCATTAATTTAATAAACAACAAGAACGCTATTCTCAATGTAAGAATGCAAAGAGTCAAAGTAGCTCTTAGCAAAGTTATTTTAAGTACGATGTTCTTAATTTTAGTAGAAAAACTGTAACGTCAAAATCATGTTTTAAAATACTTGGTTTAAGATCGATCCACACTTTTTAGTCATCAGTCGCAGTCACAGTAATTTCTCATTCAAATTGACAGATTGTCAGTCAATCAATTAACTTGTATGGAAAGTGACTGTGACTGATGGCTGAAAAGTGTGGATCGACCTTCAAGAGTGTTTTCGATTGATTTCACTCTACTTTTTTTCTCAGTGTAGGGGGCCCACTCAAGAAGTTGGTGGCAGGGCCCAGAGTAAAGTGGTTCCGTCACTGCTGATGGCATTGCAAAAATCGAAATTCTTGTCTCTTCATAAACGTTACTAAGACCGAATGTGCACTGATCCATAGGAGAACAAAAGTCTAAAACCAAACCAGTAGAAAACGTTGAGAAATTTTGCTAGTTCGAGAACATAGTTACAGATAAGACTACAATGAGTTCACAAAAATCAGAGAGAGACTTGAATAAATATAAGTTTATGGAAACTAAATAAGAAGTAGTCATTTAAAGGGGATCCATCGTTTTCAGTTTCTTGGTTAGCACTTTCTCTATAAAACACACATAGTTCGAGGACACTCAGATTTTAAGAGAATACCGATTAATTAGATAAATTTCGGCAGAGTGTGCTGTTGATTTCAACACCTAAAATATATCAAGATCAGTGCCAATTTTAGATTTAGCAATTTTAGTTGAAAAGAGTAGGTGAAGGGAAATCCTATAAGGTCCTAGAAATGCTTTGAATAACGCAAAACAAGATAAATAGAGATTTAAATAAAATTTACCTGACATCAATTCGTGTAATAATTTTGCAGACGTATGCGCACTACGAGACCACTGTCCCTGCGGGGCCCTCTCCAACGCAGGGCCCGGGGCATATTGCCCCTTTTGCCCCACCCTCTGTGCGCGCCTGCGTTCACATGCCAGTGGCCGAGCCATTATTTGTTGCCGAAGCCGTTGCTGTTGATGCATGAAGAAGAGGAAGAGGTCAAGGGGAGATAGCCGTTATATTTAAGTTTATTTATTTGTAACAATCGTTATAAATATAGGAACTCATAAAAAAGTAAGTTGCATTTTAATTTGAATTAGCTAAGAAAAGTAAATATTATTTATAGGACCCGCCTATACATACAAATCCTATCCCTTTAGTTGTCTTATGCGACAAGCTGACTGGTTTATTCTTCCCCTCACTTTACTCGGTCGTGTACCACAATCCGATACGTCGCCAAAATATCATAATACAACTGTTTTCTTTAAACTATTGTAACAAAAATTGTCCCAAACGCTTTTACTGTTCATAGTGTTGCCGTGCAAGTGAAGATTCTTATAAACTCTCATTCTGTGCTAGGTGGAGATAAGGCAAAGAACCTCATACCTGCTAAGCTTGTGTATGTTTGCGTTCTGTATTGAACTTTCGATTTTTAATTTTTGCATACTTTTTGGCGCCTATATCAACATAAATATTGTGGACCCTGTTGGGCGGCTACTTTCTGCGTGTGGTGTAGAGCAGTACGAAAAACTTAAAGTTTGTATTTTATCGATTGGGATTTAAACATTTTATCCCGTGAACTTTTTGTTTCTGTTATTTCTTAAAATGAACACCTGTGCTGCTTCATCTTGCCTGGATAAGGCTGCGAAAACACCAAATATCATTTGCTCTGGGTTCTGTGGTTTAACGTTTCACAGTAAATGTGCCAAGTTACCCGACTCAGTTGGCCATTCACTATGCGAGCCTGACTCTGGTCTCTATTGGTTTTACACCAATTGTTGATTTACATCGTTGGACAAATACGTCAATAAATTATTGGCGGCGAAGAAGCTGCTTGAGAGTATTTACGAAGACGATTCTGCTAGACACGGTATGCCGAATACAGACTTACAAGTATTGTACATTGCTACATACTATATCTTGATGAAAAATATCGTTCAATAATATTTTCCACCCCTTTCCATATAAATTACAAAGGAACCGACGGCCACAAATGCGATCAAACGTTCGGCGAAATGTAAACTATGTCTAAAGAATCGAAAAAACGGCGCATCATCGTAAGACACAGTATGTAAACTGTTTCTAGAACCAAAATTAGACCTCTTCAAAAAATAAGATTGATTTCACAGAAGATTCAGCTACACCTTAGGCATAATAGCTCGTAGGCGGCGTTAGAAGGGTTAATAACTGCATGGACAATATTTTGACATTTGAATTATTTCGTGGAGTGTAGTGTAATAAATTTGGAGTCAAACACATATGGGTTGTGTGATCACATAGTGTGATCTGGACTAACGCATGGCATGTGTTGCTATGTTTTCTCTAAGCTCTTATCGTATAGAGAAGACGCACACAATTTTCAGAAAGCTTTTACATTATTAAATTTTCGTTTATTTTGCATAGTTATGCTACCCTTGTTTTAAAAGCGTTCTTGAGATGCATTGACCTGCTTTCATCAGATAAGATTTGCCATACTTTAAAGTTTAAATTTGAATCTCATTCGGAAATACGTATAACAGGAGAGAGACTGAGACTGCAATATCGAACACCAAATTTATGCTCGTACTTACATACGGCGGTTGAACTTGTACTTGGAATCTCAATAAAGCATGAAAACATAATTTTTTTATAATCATTCCGATTCCAGTATGTCGCAGACTCAGAACGTCAATTTAGACTGAAATTCTGCAAGTTCCGGGTGTGTCGGTGCTTGAATCATTAAGAACTTCGACAGATAGCACAAGAAACAGAAAAACGCCATTTTCGCGTTTTTGTTTTTTTGCCAGATATAGTCTAGTCATTATAGGCCAGTCAATTACCGATTTTAGGTCGCAAAAAATTGCTCGGGTCTGTTTTTTTGGGATATTGTTAGGATAGATACCAGAAGTGTACCACTAAGTTTGCAACTTCGAAAAACCTGTGCTAACCCCGTGACCCTCAAAAAACCTCAAAATTTTCGGACTTTTTTCATATTTTTGTTTGTAATTTCTAGCTTCCTACAAGTAAGTCGTCCACTGCACTTTTAAAGCTAAGAAAATCTTCTTTAATTTGAGTGTAACTCCAGCTTTGTAGGTGCAAAGGATCCCAAGATACAGCACTTTAAAAAATGTGCTTTTTTTGTAAAAAAGTCCGAAATTGTATTTTAGGAGGTTTGTATGACAGCCCTATGATGTAATGTTCCGATTCCATCCATTCCTAGATATGTTTTGAGGCTTTACTAGGAACACATTTGGGTGAGGTTTGGTTAAGATTGGTTCTTAAAGAAAAAAGTTTTTCTTAGAAGAACCTGATTATCAGGGGCTGGTTTGTATGACATCCCTATGACCTAGTGTTCCGATTTCATCCGTTTCTACATATGTTTTGAAGCTTTACTGAAAAACACATTTGGCGGAAGGGTGGTTAAGATTGGTCCATAAAGAAAAAAGTTTTTCTTAGAAGAACCTAATTTCCAGAGGTTGGTTTGTATGACAGCCCTATAACGTAGTGTTCCGATTTCATCTGTTCCTAGATATTTTTTTAGGCTTAACCAGCAACATACTTGGGTGAAGTTTGGTTAACCCATTCCCCGCCAATGATGCCATATGGCATCAGTAAAAGTCTCATATTTGGGAGCGCGCCACGGACACCCTGTAACATCCTCAACATTGTTTTTTTCTTTGTTACACTAAGTAATGTTTCTTCTATCTATTCCAATGTTCCTGGCTAGTATTTAGTTAGATTTGTGCCATTGGGAGCAGAAAAAAAAAGTGTCGTGAAATTTTTTTTTTTAAAATGCGATTTTTGCGGGTAAGACTCCACAAAATTTCAAAAATCATATACTTGCGACCTGATTTTCTCAGAACAATTTGTGTTAAACAAAAGCCAGAGTAGCATAGATTAGAATAGCAAAAAAAAAATTTGCAATAACGGTAGTTTTATAGGTAGTAACACTAAATACATTTTAGTGATGCCATATGGCATCATTGGCGGAAACCTAATAAAAAAATTATTTTTAATTTTATTTTTTTTTTATATTTTTTCAATATGTTTACTGTGAAAATTAATTTTATGCTGAAAATTCGTTTCTGAGGATTTAGAGTCCAAGTCCGATGATCGTTTTCACAATCAAATGCACCATTTTCTAAAGCGCACCCACAAACACCTTTAAAATATGGACGTGTATTCCATCCAGGAGACTAACATACGATGCACTAAATAATAAACTCAGGCACGTACGAGACCTCGTTAAAGAGTCAAATTACTCCTTTGACGTATCTGGTCTCAACAATGGGACTTTTTTCGGAATTATCCTTGTTGCTCTCAAGTGTGCATCATCCTTTACTCTGGGTGGTCTATGTGCATGCACACTACACCCTGTAAACGCTCAAAGTTGCGTATACGCAACATTATTTTCAAGCGCTGAATCAACCGTGATAATTATTCATCTTGTTTTTTTTTTAATTTCAAGGAGTTTGAAGGACATATTTGTCCACAAAAGCTTTGAGTCAGTACTTCGAAAGGCCTGTCTCGGTACAGAGCAAAAAAAGTGTGCAAAAGTAACTTACCAAAATTCAATTTCCACAATGAGCATTTATCCGTTATTTTTTTAAAGAAAGCAATTTCAATCCATTCTTTTTCATGCATATTTCTTATGCAGAATGAAATTACATGAGGCGGTTGAATATCTTGAACCTATCATGTCGGATGATGAAAATGCTTGGATATTACAAATAAAGTCGGGGAAGTCACCCAAATGCAGTTCCGTAGGGATATTGCAACCTACTATTGTACGACTGTGGCTCATCAGATTTGGGTAGCACATACCACAGTCTTCCGAATGTTGCACGTATGATGGAATTGGCCATTATGCTGCGAAATGCAATAGAAGAAGATGTGCATATCCGCCCTGCAAAAGCCAAACTCCGACTAAATGCATCAAATGTGATACAGGATTATGTGTTAAATGCTTCTTAAAATTTCACACAAGCTCAGAATTATAATTAAAGAAAGTAAAAACTGTTTTCCAAAAAAATTTCAACGTTTTTATCTTAATTGAAAAAAAAAATTGTAATGGGTTCCCGCCAATGATGCCATATGGCATCGGGCCTTTGCGGGAGAACGGAGGCACGTAGGAAAAAATGGTAAACGGTTTTGGATTCAGGGTGGCTTCTTTACCGTAAATGCCAATTTTCAGGATGTAATTCGAAAAAAAATGTGTTGGCGGGGAATGGGTAATATTGGTACATAAAGAAAAAAGTTTTTCTTAGAAGAACCTAATTTTCAGGGGCAGCCCTATGACCCCATGGTCTGATTCCATTCGTTCCGACCGACATATATACAGCTAAGGAACTGGTTTATAACTGCATGTCACATGACTTTCTTCCTTAAAATGCGCATTTAAGCCGATATTCAGCTCGGAACATGACTAAAATTACAATTTCGAACTTTTTTCAAAAATCAATGTTTAAAGTGCTGTATCTTGGGATCCTTTGCGCCTACAAAGCTGGGGTTACACTCAAATTAAAGAAGATTTTCTTAGCTTTAACAGTGCAGTGGACAACTTACATGTAGGAAGCACCTTTTAGAAATTACAAACAAAAATATGAAAAAAGTCCGAAAATTTTGAGGTTTTTTGAGGGTTATGGGGTTAGCACAGGTTTTTCGAAGTTGCAAACTTGGTGGTACACTTCTGGTATCTATCCTAACAATATCCCAAAAAAACAGAGCCGAGCAATTTTTTGCGACCTAACGCCTTATTTTTCGGTTTATTGACTGGCCTATTACGTGATTTTAGATTGACGTGGTAAAAAATATTTTTTTTTTTGCGGAAAAACCCTGACTTTCCGCAAAGAAATTTTGGTAAAAAGATTCTTGCTTAGAATATGTATCTTTATATTGCTTTAAGTGATGCCCACACCGGCGCGTCAGCGAATATTCGCGTCGAAATTTTCCGTGGCGTCAAAATTGTAAGGCCGCTATTACACAGTCATATATTGGTAATAGATATTATCATATCCCTAAGCCTACTTGATTTCGCTTCCTGCACGTCTAAAAATTTATACTGAATGAATCGAGTAGGCTTAGGCATATGACATACATATTATAATATAAATATGACTGTGTAATGGAGCCCTAACACACTGTATGAAGATGCCCACAACAACTCGAATATTCGCCAGTTTTGCAGTATTTTTTCCGCCGCGAATATTCGCTACCTAATGTAATTTTATTCAAATAATATATTTGACAGGTGAAGTGTAGTACAACTCGATGTTGGTGTACCCGAAAAAGATGTAGATTTGGAATGAGTTTTTTTAGGTATTTAGCGATTGAGCATTTAAGTTTTGAATAAACTGTTGTATGGTATCAATGGATGAGTAAAATAAATAACATTTGTGGAAACATATATTCCATGGAAGGAAGGTTTTTACTCGTTGTTTGGACTTACACAAAGAAATTGCCCTATTGTGGCAAGTCCGGCGACACCCCGATCGTATCGCTCGGCCGAAGAATTCCATAGTACGAAGTTGATCGTGAAATTGCTGTGACCACCATCTAGGTTGACAAATAACAAAAGCATATGTTTTGTGAATTATTGTACTTATCTCGGTTATCTCTGACGCCCCTGTGAACTGCACAGGAAAGATGCTCCGACGCCATCTTAGAGAATTTTGTTGCGAGTCCAGTGACTCCGTGATCGTTTCGCTGGACTCAAGAATTCCAAAGATATCGACGGGTTTCCGAAGTAGTACGAAGCTGATTGGGAAATTGCTGTGGCCAACAGCCTGTTTGACGGTTACCTCTGCCCACCATGTGCACTGACCGGAAAAATAAAGAGATTCCGATGACCCTTTTGGCAATTTTATGGCGAGTCTAGCGCCACCTCGATCGTTCCGCCACACCAAAGGATTGCAGAGATATCGACGGATTTCCGAAAGAATGCTAGGTCAATCGTTTCATTCATGAATAGTATACGATAGGAAATGACGATTCTGGTGGTCCGGTGCTTGCGATTGTCACTGAGTATGTAGTTACATACAAGTTTGAATATTCTATTGAATTGAATGTTTACTTTGCATAGTTACGCCATATTTTGCTTGGTTACGCCATCGTAAGGAATCACGTAAGCCCAGATAGCATTTTGGAACTGATCCTGCGGCATCAATAAGTATTCAATAATTTCCCCTCTATGCAATTGATTCTGCAATGGGAATTTATTGATGCCTGCCATCAATAGTCACTATTATGAAAAATATTAATGGATAATTAGTATAAAAGCGATCCGCGTAATCATTAATCTGTCTTACCCCTTTGTTCGAAAAATTTCGAATGAAATTTTAGTCAAGTTGTCTATCAAAATCGACTATGAAGAAAAGAATCAATACGGAATCGATTCAGGAACGATCCATTGAACATGTTTTATAAAATGTCAATTATTGTGAAATTGTTCGGGACGTCCGCAGTTGTTCGCGTAAATTTATTAGTGAGGAGCATCAATATTTATTTCAGCCGCACGTTTTAGCCATTTTGGTAAGTGAAAACTTCTTATAGCAAATTTCTATTCCTTAATATTTATTTTCACATTTAAATTTCAGAATCAATTGGCGATTAAAATAAAATGAAAGTGGACGTATGACGCACCCAGAAAAGACCACCGATGCAAGAAACGATACAACAGATTAAATTAAATGTACGTGTACATGTTATTAGTTATTATGTACCGTGAAATTATTAAATAAATTAATAAAAACAAAGTATAAAAAAAATTTGCTTTACGAATTTTATTATGCAAACATAACAACCATCTGCATAGTGGGGATTCAATTATTCAATATTACATCAATGATATATCGATATACCCAGCTAGACAATTGTCTCCGATACCCAACGGAATCGATAAGTCCTCGATTATAAATCGATAGCTGCCATCGATATGTCTCCAATAACCTACTGAATCGATCCAATTTCGATTATTTACGTCCAATTGTCTCCGATACACAACAGAATCGAAATGTCTTCGATCCCAAATCGAAGACCTACATTCAGTTGTCTTCGATATCATTGTCATCAAAGAGTAATCGATCCGAAAACGATGACTTTTTATCCATTTGTCATAGATACCATCTAATCGAAATGTCTTCGATCACATATCGATGACTTTCATCTAAATGTCTCTGAATTAAATTGAAATTGTCAAAAAATAAAACAACTAATTTATTCTCGTAATTAGTAATCGTAGATAGCTTAGGTGTAGGACGTAGGACTACGAAACTATAGGTGCCCGGTTCAATTCCCAGTAGAAGCAAAATGTAAAAAGGTTAAAGTTTAAATAAGGTAAAAAAATAAGTATAAAATAGATAAAAAAAAATTAAAAAAAAGGAAAAAAATAAAAAATAATAATTTTTCACCACGGTCATTGTTTCTCCATAAATTCTTCATAGTCCGTAGTGGTCGATTCTACATCAACGACAGTCTTCGGAATAAGATCGATTCCAGTTTTCACTTTCGGTATCGAAAAAACGGCCAAGCCCATACAAATGTCTCCATAGTTTGATCGAGAAAGTCATCGATTCCTTAATAGAAGGCGTTCGATTCTTTATCGATGAATTGTCGATTCTGTTCTAACTGGGTAGATTCGCTTTTTTTCATTCCGTTGGTTCGATATTATTTCGATACAATATTGATGGCAATCTTCAATAAATTTTCCCCTTTTCGAAAACGTCGACCAATCAAAATGCTTTAAAAGCGGACATCGTCCATATAAAAGAATCAATAATGGTATACTGAGAGGATCAATACATTGAATATAAGGTTCAGTACAGAATCAACAAAACATCAGTATTGTGCTATCTGGGAGGATTCTACTAAAAACTATTATGCAATTTCATACGATGGCATAACCAAGCAAAATTTTGCGTAACCATGTTAAGTAAACATATACATACATATATTTAATTCAAAACAGCCACAAAACAACGTTCAAGTTTTGTGTATTCTCTATACGATAAGACTAACCTTTCGACGGGCACAAGATAAGATGTACCTAAGAGTTTTCGAGTACGCAATAATCAATTCAAACAAACAAATAGAACACTGCCGCAACTTTTTTAGGATACGGTACCACAAGGTTGTTCTGCACTGTATTTCAATTTACGCATGTCAATGTTTTTATCCTCAGATAAGTATAGACATGGAGTGGGAAAATGGAATTTCACGTTGAATTTTTCCGTTTACGCTTTTACATGATAAGTAAAGATGCCGCGACTTTTTCATATACTCGTAGTGCACGAAAATTGCAGCATGATTATAAATGTCAAAATAATTGTATTTGATCAGTTGTTGTTGTTATAATCTATCATGTCTAAGTCCTTTCCTTACACAAATCTGATACCTTTTCTAAGGCATCAACATGATATCAGCTGTGAGCTGACAGCACCCTGCGAATTATTCGCGCCGCGCCGGGCACTAAAAAATGTGACGCGTTGGTGTGGGCATCACTTTGTTGGAAACAGAAAAGATAATAAAATACATAAATTCATTTCAGCAACCGCATTACGCAGTAAAAAGTTACACTCTTTTGCTCGTCACATGTGGGAGGAGGGGGTGGCAAAGGGGTGAAATTGTGATTTTTCGCAAATATCTTGTTAACTGTAATATTTACAGCAAAATGTTCTGAAAACAATTTAAACTCCAAAAAATTCCCTTTCTAATGATATATAATACCGCACACCTCTCTCTCTCTCTCTTGGCAGATTATATACTCGACCTAAAAACATCCGATGAAGTTCAAATTTTTTGATAGTTACATTTGTCTCTCTAGCTCCTGAAGTAATTTAATTAGAGCCATGGTCATTGGGATAACTATTCCTATCAATATATAGCTGGCCCACACGGAGACTCAGGCTGCTTTTCAAAAAGACATGCCTGTAACTTATCTCCAAATCACAGCAGGCTGGAAAAAGTTTCGCAAACGTTAAGGTTAAGTCCCATTAGACCCTCCACCAAATATTACTTCGATCGGATTAACACAAAGGGTACCTCCCATACATATTATTCAAATTTAATGCCACTAGTTTATTAAAAAATAAGGGAACAAGTCAACCAAAATTAAACTTTTGCTCGTAGGCAATTTTCCGGTCATTTTGTATGGGAGATACCCTTTGTTTTAATCCGATCGTAGTAATATTTGGTGGAAGGTCTAATGGGACTTAGCCTTAACGTTTGCGAAATTTTTTTCATCCTGCTGTGATTTGGAGATAAGTTACAGGCATGTCTTTTTGAAAAATGCTAATAGGGGAAATATGGGCATGCTTTGTCGGAGTAGCCGGAGTCTCCGTGTGGGCCAGCTACATATTGATAAGAATAGTTATCCCAATGACCATTGCTCCAATGAAATTACTTCAGGAGCTAGAGAGACAAATGTAACTATCAAAAAATCGGAACTACATCGGATGTTTTTAGGTTCAGTAATCTGCCAAGATAAGGTATACGGTATTATATGTAGTATACAGTAAAACTTCGTTATAACGCTCTTCTGGGGTATAAGCCAAAATGGCGCTATAACCGGGAAAACGCTATAGCCGGGAAGTCCAAGAAATATACTTCATGGGCACCTTTTAGGTGACAAAATTTATTATTCGATTGATGAAGTAGTAAGGAAATGGCAATCAATTGATTACTGGTTAAAAAAAAAAACAGATATTTGTTTTTTTTTTTTAAACTGGCAACAGACTTCAGTAATACTGAGGTTTTCAATTTATTGAAAGATCCGTCCTCTATGTCCATGTTATAAGCAAAACTTGCTCGAATCTTCTTTATTGCAACTAAGACTGCAAATGTTTTTGGCATGCTTGACGGCTCTTTCTTGTTCTCTTCGGTGTCGACGGATGCTGATGCAATTAGACGATCTTCAATTATACTTTCAATTGTTGTTATGTCTTTCCCCTTTTCCAGGAAATTGGACCTTGATGTGAACAAACGGAACAACTTGTGCATCATGATGTTGTTTGTGATTATTACAATGTAAAGATAGACTACATGCTCAATAAATTTGTCAATATAAATTATTTTACGAAAATTAAACTGGGAAAAGAGCTTTATAACCGGGAAATTGTAGCGTTATAACGAATCGAAATTCCCTGTAATAAATGCTAATGGGACCGTAACCGAGAAAAAAGAGTGTTATAGCCGGGAAAGCGTTATATCCGGGAGCGTTACAACGAAGTTTTACTGTAGTACAATTAGCTCCAGACGCAAACATAAAAAAAGAGGAAAGTTTTGATGACAAATTGTTGCGCACCCTCCCCTCTATCTATCTGGAAAACTATTAGTCGGATCGCAAAATATCCTCAGAAAGAACTAAACTACATTTAATTTCCTTGACATACAATACTCCAGACCTTTTCTTGGAAAATTTTACCTTAGATCCAAATGTATTATGTGTAATTTACATTTTTTTAGGGTTTTTAGGGTTTTTTAGAAAATTTTTTTTTTCAAAAAACCCTTATGAAATTGATTTTGTTTGTCCGTCCGTCTGTCCGTCTGTCCGTCCGTCTGTTCACCAAATAACTCGCGAACGGCTCAACCGATTGTCATGAAATTTGCTGGAATGTGTAGAATGGTTACAGTCTTTGGCACATATACCTTAGAAGTTGGTAGGAAGAAGATAACAGGGTGTCCCGAACGTTTAAAAAAAGTCGACTTTTTTAGTTTTTATCGGAGGTTGACATATGGGTATTTAAATCAAAGAACTAGACGAGTACATCTCACATCAGTTAAAATTTTCCAGTTTCGAGTAACGGTAAAAAAGTTTTCAAAATTAAACTTCCTTTTCGACCTCCGTTTTTCTAAACCGTTATAGGGATCGATATGAAACTTTGCACAAAGATGGGTCAGTATGGTTTTATATACGTTAAATATTAAGACTGTTGACTTTTGCTAAGGAAAAGTAAATAACAGTAAATTTGTAAAATTTGAATTTGATCGTGTGTAGCCCCTTTTAGGTTTCCAAATATGAAAATTCTGCTAGGGATTTTTAGAAAATTACATAGAGAATATGTCTACGAATTTTCATTCGAATATCTGTATCCAAACCGGAAATATAGCCAAGTTAGTATTTAGTAAGGGCCTTTCACAATGCAAGGGAAGCCTCTTAAGCATTTCTTCATTGCATATCTTTTAACTTGATGAAACAATGAACACGAAATTTGGTGGATATGCGCATAGAATGGTAATAGTGTTTGCCACAAATATTTTTGAAGTTTGTAGGACCAAGTTAACAGGGTGTCCCTGAATAGCTGCAAAAGTATACTTGTTCAATACTCATAGGAAAGCTTGCATGGGCTCTTATGTCAGGGGACACAATGGAATCATTTCATATAAGTTGCTTTTCCTTGATTAAAAAAAGAGTAACAGTAGCTTTACAGCCAATAATTCAGTTCATATATAAAGCCAAGCCGGCCTTACGTTTGCCTGAGTTTCTTTTTGCTCAAAGGCCATCAGAAATCTTAAATCGAAAAATGCCTGTAGATTTGCCTACTTTTATACAAACTGGGTAAATAGTAAATCTATTTTTGGATTGGTCTATTTAAAGGTGGAACAGAATGAAAGGCGCTAGCCTTTCATTCTGGAACGCGTTTATTTAGACCAATCCAAAAATAGATTTACAGGAAGCATTCCATTAATGCTGTACACAATTCTTATCTATTGCTTATAAAATATATGTACAAAAAATATTAACTATGCATCAAAATTCTAAAAAACTCTCGTATTGCGGGCGCAGCCCTCTGTACGCCTGTATTTTTTAGAAATTAAAGAAAAAACCCTTATGAAATCGATTTTGTCCGTCCGTCTGTTCACTAAATAACTCACGAACGGCTCAACCGATTATCATGAAATTTGGTAGGAATGTGTAGAATCGTTACGGTCTTTGGCACAAATACCTTAGAAGTTGGTAGGAAGAAGATAACAGGGTGTCCCGAACGTTGAAGTCTTTGGCACATATACCTTAGAAGTTGGTAGGAAGAAGATAACAGGGTGTCCCGAACGTTTAAAAAAACTCGATTTTTTTAGTTTTTATCTGAGATTGACGTTAGGGTATTTAAACCAAAGATCTAAACGAATACATCTCCTATCAGTTAAAATTTTCCAGTTTCGAGTAACGGTAAAAAAGTTATTGGCGTTTAAAGTTGAACATCCTTTTCGACCTCCGTTTTTCTAAACCGTTATAGGGATCGATATGAAACTTTGCACAAAGATAGGTCAGTATGGCCTTATATACGTTAAATATTAAGACTGTTGACTTTTGCTAAGGAAAAGTAAATAACAGTAAATTTGTAAAATTTCAATTTGTTCGTGTGTAGCCCCTCTTAGGTTTCCAAATATGAAAATTCTGCTAAGGATTCTTAGAAAATTACATAGGGAATATGTCTACGAATTTTCATCCGAATAACTGTATCCAAACCGGAAATATATAGCCAAGTAAGTATTTAGTAAGGGCCTTTCACAATGCAAGGGAAGCCTCTTTTTTCATTTCTTCAATGCATATCTTTTAACTTGATGGAACAATCAACATGAAATTTGGTGGAAATGCATAGAATGGTAATAGTGTCTGCCACAAATATTTTTGAAGTTTGTATGACCAAGTTAACAGGGTGTCCCTGAATAGCTGCAAAAGTATGTTCAATACTCATAGGAAAGCTTGCGTTGGCTCTTATGACAGGGAACACAATGGAATCATTTCATGTAACTTGCTTTTCCTTGATTAAAAAACAGTAATAGTAGATTTACAGCTAATAATTCAGTTCATATATAGTTCATCCTTACGTTTGCCTTAGTTTCTTTTTGCTCAAAGGCCATCAGAAATTTTAAATCTGCAGATTTGCCTTGGAGTACTTTTATACAAACTGGGTAAATAGTAAATCTATTTTTGGTTTGGAACGCGTTTATTTAGACCAATCCAAAAATAGATTAACAGGGAGCATTCCATTAATGCTGTGCACAATTCTTATCTATTGCTTATAAAATATATGTACAAAAAATATTCACTATGCATCAAAATTCTAAAAAACCCTCGTATTGCGGACGCAGCCCTCTGTACGCCGGTATTTTTTAAATATACATTTCTCCTTGTAACTTTTAACAGAGTAAAGATACAGTGATATGAATTGGTGCTAATGCTGCCAATGGGCTTCCTCCAGCCAATAACACCTCCATGCTTCTGTTTACAATTCTCCCTGTATGTCTGTAACTATTCTCCAGGGAACTAAAATTTGGTTGAGTGCTTTGCTTAGGGCAAGCCCCCTTATACTCTCCACCAAAAATTACTTCGATCGGATCAAAACTGAGGGTACATCCCATACAAAGTGAACCCGAAATCTGCCGAATTTTCTTCTTTTTAGAAGCCATCTAAAACAAACAAAAATTTATATGTTCGAACGTAACTACATATAAGAATTAGAGAGTTTTAGCAAGCCGTAAAAATACTAAAAACGTCAAATATAAATTGAAATATTTCTTTGTCGGCGTATCCTAGGATACCGCGAAAGATGTGTTTTGCTTAATTTAAGCCAGACGAACTCAATGCAATGACAATTTACAACTTTATTATTACCTGTTTCAATACGTATAATAACGACTCGTACACCACAACTATTTTACGACTTTCTAAAACTCATTAATTATGAAAGGTGCAATGTTGTGTTGCCTCTATAGCGATTCGCGATTTTTTAAATGAAAGTTATCATTTTAGTGCTAAACCAATATATTTCGGGCTAAAGTGCCCATCATCAGGGTTTCTATAATATACACAATAAATAAATAGCTTTAATACAATTTTGTTTTACATGAAAATAAATATAGACAATCACCTATTTTCTATTTTTAAAAAACTAAACTACACAAAGACTTTTGAAACGAATAATTAATAGTCATTATTGGCGGAAAAAAAATATACAAATTGACAGAATTTGTTGTTACTTTATTTGGACAATATGTGACATATGTAAGTACTAGGTTTTATAAATAGTGTGGTACAATTACTCAAAAATTATAATTACTGTTTAGTCCAAATTGAAATAAATTGTAGTAAGTATTTCAGTAGTCTTTTTTGTCAGTTTTGTCATTACACGCATTTTCCTCGGATTTTATTATTTGATTAACCTCCTTAATTTGTAACTTTTTTTTGGTTTTTTCGCTGGATAAAATGTTTGCCTCTTTGAAGCCGAATCGGTGATTGTTTTTAATGGCATGTTTGGCTAAAGCCGACAAATTATTATTAATATACTTTTTTGTGTCGTTCTCATGTTGAGATATATATAATTTTCTAAATGCATGTTCGAAAGTTCGTGCACTACCAGTGGCGGAAAACCGGGTTGAATGTTTAGACAAGTCCAAGTTGCAATGTCAAAATCCAAAAAGTATTACATTTTTTAATTTTAATTTCTACTAGTGAAAAGTATGTCCCAGAAAAAAATATCAACTTCTTTTATTGTCCCCAGTCTACCCGACAACATATATACTCATAAATGCTAGGTTGATTTCTAATACACCTCACACAATAAACCTTTCAAAATTATGAATTGTTTAAGCTAAGGACTCAATTCGAAATTGAACGGAATTTTTTTCGCGAACTGCGAACCCAAGCCATGCCAAGATGTGCCCCAAAATACTTTTATGTTAAATTTACTAGTAACGTGGTAACCTTCAAAAATTAAAATAAAAACCTCAATTATACCTAAATTTTAACCATTCACATTTTTGAAACAAAAAAAAAAATGACTATATATATATATTTATTTTAAAGCAGCGAACTATCTATCTTCCACCAGAAAAGTCAGCTAGCATCGATTGCTAAAATAAACGATTATGTAACTGGCGTCATTGCCCTGTGGAATGGGTTACGAATGATGCCACCGCTTTTCCCGGCGTGTCTCGTAAGAGGCGACAAAAAAGGGACAGGAGAGATGAGAACTCTTACAGTGACAAAAAATCCCTAATCAAAGGTGGATCAGCATGCGCCGAGGGATGGTCAAGAGGGTGCTTGGCCTTAGTATGCGAAGGTAGCAGGCAATCATCACATCTGAAGCCTGAGGAACATTTTAACATCAACGAGATCTCCCATAGATTAGTGTGTGGGTCTATGGGGTGCCGTGTCTGGAGATAGCCGGCGGACGTAAAAGGAAAGTCCATAACTTTACTTCTTTCCACACACTAGTGCCAAAACACAACCTTTCTCCAAAAGGTGTAAAAGAATGGAAGGCCTTATGGAAATTCACGCAAATATAAGCACTACCCTGCCGGGCACTACTTCTGATATGCGGTTGAGTGATCCCGGGGCGAACTTAGTTCGCGCCAGAGCTCGACGGTGTCCGGGGGCGAGCACTATAAGGCAGTCAAAATACACTGTGGAGAAGCTGAGGGTTGCAAGCTGGAATGTAGGTTCCATTACGTCGAAGAGCGAGGAGATTGAGGATATCATGAAGCGGAGGAGGATATAAATAATGTGCGTGCAGGAGACGAAGTGGCGAAATACCCTTACACTGAACGAAAACGATTGTACCGTTGACTATTCTCCATATTAACCTAACTATTTTACCCCATGATTCTCAGCCTATCATGTCATAGTCAGTACAACTATGAAACCTAGTTGATTTTCACTTGATTGCAAACAAAAAATAAAAAAAAAAATCGCGAGCGCGAACGCTGGGTACGTGACCGTAGCTCATTGACCTCTTCTATATTTTATTAACCTCTTTACGCTCTAAATTGCAAGGAAATCGTGTGTAAATACTTTTGACAACTGATAAGCATCAGTTCATTTGCATCTATTTTTAGAACAAGAACAGTTATTTTTTAAATTCTTCTTTCATCTGGCTTCGCATATGCTAAACTTTGCGAAAACAAAAGCTTTTTTGCATTTCACCTCCCCATACTCTCTGCAGAAGCCGCCGTTTGTGAAGCATGCACAAAAATGCACTTTGTGTAAATACTTTTGACTAGGTTTGTATACATCAGCTGGAGGAAAGTAACCGACAATTGTATGCCAAATTTACTCGCCTCAAACTAGAACATCAACCACTGGAGGATATTATTGTTGATGACAAGTTAATTAAAAATATATCTGAAATCGATATTCCGAATGAGATGATGATATTGCTCAGTCTAGGTCCGAATTTTTCTCTACCAATTGATAAACTCTAGAACTAGTCTTTGTTATCGAATATATCATTTCTCGTTTCGCAAGAGAGTATAACAAATGCGCTCTATACTGACTTATACAATTACTCACCACACTAAAACAAAGAGAAGGCTAAATCGCATTGATAAGTTTCTCTTAAAAGCTGCTGCTATAACATCAAAATTTTTAAGAGAGCACCCTGAGATTTACATCTCAAATAGTGACAAAGGCAACATTAGCATCATAGCGAAAAAGTGCGAATACAATAATAAAATGGACCAGCTGTTAAGTGATCAAAATACATTCGTTGTTTTAAATACAGATCCTACAGCCACACTCGAGCGCAAAAATAATCGACTAGTTAGCACTTTGTGTAATAAATTTCATCATTACATTACTGAACAAAAAGCATTACAATTAAAGACATACACAGCCATTCCTCCCCGTATATACGGACAAATGAAGATTCATAAGCCTGATCGTGGACTTAGGCCTATAGTTTCAACGATCAATTCAGCGTCATACAAATTATCAAAATACCTATCAAACATTTTAACAAATGCGTTTAAATCGAATTTCGCATTAAAAAATTCAACGCAATTAATTAAACACCTCGTAAAACGAACTATTCCGAAAGATCATGTTTTAATATCATTTGACGTTGAAAATTGTTTTACGAATATATCTACAACTGTGGCTTTAAATATCGTTGAACGCGACTTCGAACGTCGTATCAGCATGCGCACAAAAATTCCGAAAAAGACTTTCCTAAATTTACTTCGTTTCTGTTTTATTGACTGTAATTATTTTAAATATAATGACAAATTCATCTCCATGAAATCAGGCCTTTTCATGGGGTCTAGTCTCGCGCCTATTCTTGTGCAAATTGTCCTGGATGATCTAATTAACGAAACACTGGTTAAGTTAGATTTTTTGCCGCCTTTTTGGTACACATATGTGGATGACCATATTACTGCCATCCCAAAGGACAAAATAGAATACGTCTCAAATATTTTACACGAATAAAATATGAAATATATATATGATGAAAATATAAAATTTACTTATGAGACCGAAAATGATCGTAAGTTAAATTATCTAGATTTGACTTTGCACCGAACAGACAATCAAAAAGTCGTCACCAATTGGTTCTATAAACCTATAGCGTCCAACAGGATACTTAATTATTATTCTAACCATCCTAAGAAAATGAAACGAAATGTAGCTAAGTCCTTTATTCGTAAAGTTTTGAAGCTTAGCCATAGACAATTTTGGACGAAAAACATCAGCACAATGAAAACAATTCTAAGCAATAACAACTATCCAGTAACTTTGTTTGATAAAATGATAAAAGACGTCATAAATTCAAAGACGTACCCTGAGACAATAAGCTATGCCTTTATATCCATGTGTGATAACAGCATGAATGCCACACAATGTAACGTTGATGGGGGTTAAACCCAAGAACAAACCAAATACTACGCATCGATTCCCTACATACCAGACCTTTAGTGAATCGATTGTACGATCATGTAAATACTTTGTACCTGAAGTAAATATATCGATGCGGCCACAAAATAAAGTTAAACCATTGTTTACGAACTTAAAGACCAAAAAACCTAAGGAAGACAAATCTGGTGTGGTATATAAAGTTAATTGCTCAGATTGTGAAAAATCATAGGTATATTGGTGAGACGATCCAGAAATTAGGCACAAGATTGAAACAACACAAAAATGACACTACGAAGCAGCTGAATGATACAGCATTGGCGAAACATTCGATTAAAAAAACCATCATTTTAATTTTGAAGATGCTAAAATACTCGCCAATCAACCTAATAAACGTAAGCTTCAAATACAAAAGGTTAATCAAATAATAATCCATGAAAACGAAATATGTAATGAAAAAACTGACAAAAAACATTATTCCGATGTGTATATAAATTTAATAAAGAATTGTAGATAATTTTTTTATACCACTTATTTGCTCTAAATGTTTAAAATACATTTTTTACCGCGTTTTGTCTCTATATACATTTAATTGTGTACCACGTTTTGTCTCCATATATACTCCTCAAAACAAAATAAGGGCCACTTATGTCCGTTGACTTTAACAACGTCTTTTGGCGAATTTTTAATGTGATAATTATTTTCAAAAATGCCATTCTGTACCTGAATGTGATGTGAGTTATCACAGTATCATTCGTTAACATTAGCTTTAACGGAACTGTTTTAAACAGTACTTTTGGGGTCACGAGTCATACATTTGGTAGTTTTGTTTATTTCTCATTTTTATTAAGAATTCGTTTTCGCCAAGTTCTTTAAATGCAACATTAGTTGTTGCACTTCTAAAGATAAGGAGAATCTGTGAAATACAAAATACCAACAATTCGGCGCCATTTAAATTTAAATGCTTCGTCCAGAGCCTTAGAAATGTCGGAGGAAGGTCGTTCGCTACGTTCTGTGGCCCTGCAATCAGGGTATCCGCGAAGAGCCATTTAAAATCTTTGGAACCGTTACCAGGAGACAGGAAATGTCTCCCGTCGTCATGGTTCAGGCCGAGTTCGAATAACCACCCCCGCAGAAGACCGATATGTGAGACTTTGTGCGCGACGGGATCGTACCATTAGTGCTCGTGGACTACAAAGTAGGCTATTAAGGACGACTGGGACCATTGTTAGCCCTCAAACAATCAGAAATCGTTTGCACGAACACTAACAGTGGTCAAGGAAACGTGTTACCAGAACAGAACAGGGCAGGACGCATCGTACGAATCGTTTAAGATTTGCTCGTCGACATATCCAATAGGACATGCAACAATGGGGCAAGGTGCTCTTCTCGGATGAGTGCAAAGTAAAAATTTTTAGTGACGACCGACGCATAAGAGTCTGGCGGAGAACCGGAGAAGCATTTTTCGATCCTTGCATTAATCAAATTGATGGGCAAGGTGGTCTCAGTGTGATGGTCTGGGCCGGAATTAGCTTGCAAGGCAAAACTAACCTTGTTATCCTAAATAACGGGACAATTACGTCCGAAAGTTATATTGAAAGGATTGTTAGGCCACATATCATTCCTTTTTCACAACAGGCGTTGGATGGTTTTATCCTCATGCAGGATAATGCACGACCACATACTGCCCGGGCGACAATGTCTGTTTTCGAGGAGGTCAATATTGAGGTCATGGAGTGGCCTGCCAACAGTCCAGACCTAAATCCGATAGAACATCCTTGGGATCAATTAAAACGCCGGGTGCGCACCGCTTAAAAGGACATACACAATCAGCAATTGCTAAAAATGTGTTGGGACGAGATATCAATAGAAAGCGTCGATCGGCTTATTGAAAGCGTTCCGTCCAGGCTTCGAGACTGCATATCAAAAAGTGGAGGCCATACTCGATACTAAAAAAAAAACAAAGAATCAATTTTTTTTACAGATTAGACATACAAATTAACTGTTATTGTTACGATTACATGACCGCAAAAAGTAAGCAATCCGAAAAAATGCTAAAAAAAGTGTAACTTTTGGTCAAAATTCAATAAAATTCATTAGATTTAATGAAAAACATATTGTTTTATTAAATTAGACCAACAAAACTATGATTTTCCTTTTCCACAAAAAAATAATCAGAAAATTATTAGTGGCCCTTATTTTGTTTTGAGGAGTATACATTTAATTGTTTAATTTATTTAATTTTTTACCACGTTTTGTCCCTATATACACTTAATTGTTTAATTTATTAAATTTTTATCACGTTTCCCTATCCCTATATACACTTATTTATTTAATTTAATTATTTTTTTCTCCGCGTTTTTGTCCCTATTTACACTTATTTACTACCCCACTCTATTTTTCAAATTGTTTTTACCGCGTTTTTGTTGTTATAGATATACATGTACAGTGAAACCTCGGTAACTCGCTGCCTCTGTAAGTGGAAAACCTTGACAATTCGTAATAATTTCTCAGTCCCTTGAAAAAAACACGATTACTCGTAATAAATACACGTGTTTTGGTCCCTTCGATTACTCGTATTTTTTCAGTACAAAAATCCACCAAATGACCTCTACAACTCGTAGTTTTTCGTTCGAATACTTCTTATAACTCGTAATTGATAAGAAATGAACAGATCGTAGGCGAAAATGCATAAAGAAAAATGAAGTCAACAATGTAGTTTACCGTTCCCGTTACTGTTCAGCTCTGCTTTTCTTGGCATTTTTGCTTGGTACGATAAAAGTAAACAGAATTGTATACTGTTGAGTTTTGCACTGCATTTGTTATAACAATTTGTGATTTCGTGTTGAAAAATGTCAACTACGCGGACGTGTAAGTCGTTGTCAGTTAAAATAAAACAGCAAATTATCCAAGCAGTGAAAAGTGGCGAAGAGAAAATTGAAGTTGCAAAAAAAATTAAAATCGCGCCATCAACGTTAACTTCAATATTAAAAAAAAGTGATAAATATTTAGAACTGCCAACGAATAGCAAGTTGAAACGGCAAAAGGATGCAGAATTTCCTAAGTTAGAGGAGCTCCTTCTGACATGGTTTTCCCAGTGCCGACAATCAAATCTTCTGCTTAGTGGAGTTTTACTTAAAGAAAAAGCGAAAGTATTTGCGACAAGAATGGGCCTCACTAATTTTAAAGCAAGCAACGGGTGGTTTGAGAATTTCAAACGTAGACACGGTATCAGCTTTCGTAAAATTTGTGGAGAAAGTGCTTCTGTTAGCGACGAAATATGCACTGAATGGAGAGGTAAGCTCCTTAAATTAATCGAAGACTATGATCCAAGGAATGTCTTCAATGCGGACGAAACAGCGCTTTTCTATAAGTGCCTTCCTGATCGAACCTCTCTCTAAAAGGAGAAAGTTGCCATGGCGGAAAACTTAGTAAGGAACGTTTAACTCTGCTACTCGCCGCAAATATGAATGGAACTGAAAAGCTGAAACCTCTTATGATTGGAAAGGCAATGAAGCCAAGATGCTTTAAGCACGTCAGAACCTTCCCCATGACATATCGCGCGAATAAGAAAGCGTGGATAACGCGAACATTATTCAGTGAATGGAACAGATATGGAGAAACAAAATCGCAAGATTTTATTATTCGTTGATAATTTTCAGGATGTCAATTGTCAGGATGTCTTGAGCAATGTACGGATAGAATTTTTACCCGCCAATACCACATCAACTCTTCAGCCGCTGGATAAGGGGGTTATACAAAATTTCAAATCATTTTACCGCAAGGAAGTGGTATTGAAAATGATTGACTGCATGGAGGAAGGGAACACTCTGAACATATCTATTTATGATGCAATGAATATTGCACACAAAGCCTGGAACAGCGTAAGCACTGCCACCGTAAAGAACTACTTCCGTGCCTGCGGTTTCCTTAACGAAATAAGCAGTGTGGTCATAGAGAATGAAGAAATTCTGAATATAGCAGAGTGGAATCGGGTCCCGCAAAGTGAAGCAGTGCACATCAGTTTTAACGATTACATTCACTTTGATGATGAGCTGCTCGTGGCAGGTATCCTTAATGATGACGAAATTTTGGAGCCCGGAGATACCACCGAAGAAGCCGATGAAACAAGTGAGATTCCTTCAGTTACTACGAAGATCGCGAAAGCTTCCATAGAGAATCTACGAAACTATTTCATGGCGTCCAATGTCGATGAAAGCGTTTTTGTCGATATTTTGCGACTGGACAATTTGATTGATAAAGTGCAGCAAAACAAAAACCGACAAATAGTGCAGTTACTAGGTGATTTCAGATTGCAAAGTGTGGTGGAGAAATTTTTTTTTTGTTTCTTATGCTTTTTGGGGTGCTGAGCTCGAATCCGGAGCTTCCCACCAAAATTTTGTAGCGGAACAGGGTCAAAACCGCGAAAAAAGCCAAAATTTTCGGAGTTTTCCCGTTTTTTTGGTTATAATTCCGAAAGTGTACATTTCTCCGAAAACCTGTCCATGAACATATTAGAGAAAACATAATTGCGGGTCTAACGCGCCCTTATCCATTAAAATGTGTTAAGCGGTATAGCTACAATTGATGCGTAATTTTTTAGTGTTTCTTACAATTTTGACCCTGTTTTGCATCGAAATTTTGGTGGGAAGTTGCGGATTCAGGTTCTGCACCCCAAAATAATAATGTACAAGAAAAGTGCAACTTTTGCGACCAAAAAATGAAAAACCGTTCAATCTCAAAATCTTATTCATAATATGGAACTATGTTAAAAATGGCAAACTTAAATTATCAATTGTAGTAATACCGCTTAACAGATTTTTAATATTTATGTCTCTTTGGACGCGCAATTATGTTCTCTCCAAAATGTTCCTGGAGAGTTTTTCGTAGAAATAAATAGTTTCAGAGTTAGGGGCCAAATAACGGAAAAACAGCAAAAATTTTAGGGTTTTTCGCGATTTTGACCCTGTTCCGCAACGAAATGTTGGTGGGAAGCTCCGGATTCGAGCTCAGCACCCCAAAAAACATAAGAAACAAAAAAAAAATTTGTCTCCACCACATTTTGCAATCTGATGTACTAGGTTTATCACCTGGATACTACACTAAAACACAAATAACAGATTTTTTCGAAATCTAATTATACAAAATAGAACTACAATGTATATTTTGTTTTCAATTTTTTTGTTAAATTAACATGAAGTTAAATATGTGTAATAACTAGTTTTTGTTAAATGACAAAAAAAACTGATTTTCTTCCATATTATTATAAAGAAAACTAAAATAGGAATACAACTTTATTTTGTTTTGATATTTTTTTAATTTAAATGAACATGAATATGTATGTTTTATTTTTGTTGAATAATAAAATATAAAAACAAAAAACCTCGACATCTAAAATTTAATTTTTTTCCCTCGATTAACAGAAACCCTGGTTAATGGAAAACCTCCCCAACTCGTAAAAAAAGTCCGCTCCCCTGGCGCTACGAGTTATCGAGGGTAGACTGTAATTACATATACACATACTAATGTCAATGTTTTTGTCCTTTTTTTCACTGTTTAAATTGACATTATCAAAAGAACCTTTGTGCAATATTGTTCCAACGAAATTTGACAATTTTTAATTACATCTAAGTTTTTAAGGTATGCATTATATTAAATTACGATAACTTTTATAATTGAAACATTAATGTTTATGTAGATTGTAATAACCCTGAGGATGGGCCCACCGGCCACTGCACATAACATATTGTTTTAACTATCGCGAACCATTCACCTTTGGAGGCAACACAAACATCACCACATAGTGAACGACAGGTGCCGGCAAAACAACAGATTGAGCTCTGCTTAATCATATAAAATAAATTGGGTTATTTTTCTTCGGCTATGCAACTTCATACCGATGTGTTAAAACTTGATTAGAATTCCAATTTAGCACAGATACAGGCCTTCTCTATTGCGTATATTACAACATATTGTATCACCTACCCAAATATCGCGGTTAGATGGTCGGTTCTCTTTAGAATGCGACTTTGCGTTACTTCACCCATTATTTTAAACGGGCTTGTAAACTGAAACGGGTACTGCGTAAATGTTGTTTTACAGTTGTTGTAAATTCTTTATAATGTTTTGCATTATTTCCATTATCGCAGTGAATGCCGATGATGAAGGAATAACAGCAAACCTTTAAATTTTATGCAGTTTTGCTTCTATTCAATAAGGTCACATACCATGACAACCTTCTACCAGAAGTATTGTACGAGTACTACACTGAGCTTCAATGAAACCGGGCCACACGATAACCGCAAACTCTAATCAAAACAGGCAAATCGTTTGTAATGTGAGTTAACGGTACTTCAGATAAAAATCATAATCATTTGAATTGCCATTAAATGCACTTTCTGTAGATATAGAGTTGTATGTTTCATACTTACAGATAAATTTTTATTTGAGCTCGAAAGTGGCGAGTGGCCCGATTTTTGTGAAGCCGAGTGTATATGCCTTAAATTCTACCGCTAAAGGCATATTAGAAGTACACACATACAAAATTACATAAAATATCGCCCATTTTTTCAATGCAATCCACTAGTGCTATTCCATTTCCATCCTCATTTCTGCATCGTTGAAGCGAAATGTGCGTATGTACCTATGTAGTTTACAATTTAGATACACATGTGAAGCTTTAAGTTGAAAAGGTTTTATTTCAGACGGTGATCGTATTATGAAGTATGTAATTCAAATATGCCGTTGTCTGCAACGACTATATCAAGCATCGTACCATTAAGAGGTTGGTCCTTTTCACAAAAGCTGTGGAACAATCCAGCACGTCATTCACGGTTTTTCTAAAAAAAAAATAATTGCAAATAATCCAAATAAAAGCTTTACGAGGGCTGTTAGAGCCAGAGAGAGTTCTTTTGCTTCCTATGGATCTCCCATCTCCATGCTCCTAAATTTATCAAAATTTGTGGAAATTCACTTGGATATCGATGTACACACAGGAACCGTTGGATTGGAAGCATGAATTTAATAGGTGAGTAGGTCAGATGAGACTGAAAATATCGAGAACAATCTGGTGGGAATAGAGAAAAAATCACGCATCGAAAGTTTGATTTTTTCACACAGTATATAATTTATAGAGTAACCTAACAAAATGGAAACCCATAGTAACTAGCTAAGTGCGTCTGGACCAAAATTGAATTAAAAGACAATAATACATATACAACCGATTAAGGCGGGGTGTACCTACACTCATTGTTTAACTAATTCAATTCAATTCAATTAGCCTTTATTACTAATGTTAAAATGCTGACAAGTTCTTGTACATAATTATTTTTTTTTTGTATTTTATATCATCAGTTTTTAATATTTTATATTTTAGGTTTTATTTTTAAATTCATATTAGATTATATTTCAAATTAAATATTTGGTTTTAATGTTTTTTTTTATACATATTTCATATTATTTTGATACTGGTAACATTAGTTTATCTTTTCGACATAGGCCTCCTCTAAATTTTTCCATTTCGATCGATCGTATGCTATCCTCTTCCATGTTTTACCTGCTACTTTCCGGATATCGTCTACCCATCCTAATAGTTGCCGCCCTCTTCTTCTCTTTGAGCCTCGAGGATACCATTCGGTTATATGTTTGGTCCACTTTTCATCCTTACACCTTAGCATATGTCCTGTCCATCGCCATTTCAGTTTCCGTACCCTTCTTGCCACGTCTACGACGTTGGTTCCATGTCGAATAGCTGAGTTTCTGTGCTTGTCTTTCAGTTTAACATTTAACATACTCCTTTCCATCTTTCGTTGACAGACTTCCAGCTTCTGACTATTTTTCTTTGATAAAGTCCACGTTTCGCAGCCATAGGTTAATTTTGGCAGGATGCATGTGTTAAACAGCTTGCTTTTCTGACGGATCGGAAATGCTTCATTTTTGAAAACATCTTTACACGACCAATAGCTCTTCCATGCCATACATATCCTTCGATTTATCTCCTTTTCCAAAGTTTGACATGTAGAGTTAGAGATTACTTGCCCAAGGTAGATATATTCATCCATATACTCGACCTCCAGATTGTTCGTTTTCTCTGCATTCAATAAAAGGCCCACCTTTCGACTTTCCGTAGATAATTCTTGTAGTATTAGCTGAAGTTCACAAAAATTATCGGAGAATATAACAATATCATCCACAAATCTTAGATGGTTTAATCGTATACCATTTATATTTATTCCATAGTCATCCCATATGAGGTTTCTAATAATTTGTTCGAGCGCGGCACAAAAGATTTTTGGTGACAGCGGGTCACCTTGCCTCACTCCCTTCTCAATTCTAAATGGTTTTCCGGTGCTCTCGAGTCGTATCGTTGCGGTATTATTTTCATATACTTTACTTATAAGTCGGACATATATTAGAGGTATTCCCTATCTGATGAGAGCTTCCCAAATTTGGTCATGCTTCAAGGAATCAAAGGCTTTGGAGTAGTCTACGAAAGCTATGTATAGAGTTTCAGAATACTCACTGCACTTTTCTATGAGCTGACGGACTACAAGAATATGGTCCAATGTTGAGAAGTCCTTTTCCTTTCGAAACCCTGCTTGCTCCTTTGGTTGATTCTCGTCTAAGATTTTCGTTGAGTAGCACTTTTGCAAAAACTTTGTAAATGTTGGATATCAAGCTGATGGGCCTATAGTTCTCGATTTGCGACGCATCTCCTTTTTTGTATAACAAGATAATGGTTGCTTGTTTCCATTGTTGGAATGTTTTCTGTTGTTACTATGTCGTTGAATAGACTGGTTATGTGCTGCAGAATGATTTCTTTCGTTCCTTTTAAAACTTCGTTCGTTATGCGGTCTTCTCCCGGGGATTTGGCATATTTTTGCGTATTAATTGCAGTTTCAACTTCGCTAGTAAGTATAGAAGGTATGGTCTCCGTATCGGCATCGCCTTGTAGTCTCGTTCTTTCCAGTGGCTTTTTGTTCTTGTCTCCGTACAGCTTCCGGTAGTAGTTCGTTGCTGTTTGCAAAATATCCGATCGTTTTGTAGTTACTTTTTGTCTTGAGCGATTTTTCATTCCAGTTAGCCATTCCTTGTTGTTGCGCAGTTCACGAAAAGCCTTTTTTACACCTCCCGTTTTTTCGATATGTTTATAGATAACCTGGAGATTTATCTGCTTTCTATGCTTTCTGATTTGCTTATTGATAAGTTTGCTAATGTCAGTAATTTCTTTCCTGTTTCTCTTCTTGTCATTTAATAGACGTTTTCTTTTGTCGATTAAGCATTTAGCTTCAGGGCCTATTTTGTCTATCTTCGTTGGAGTTTGGGAGATTCTGTTCGTGACGTCAGTTAAGGTTTTCTTTATAAGATTGTATTCTTCTTGGGTAGTATTTCTTATATTCGAAGTCTGCAGTGTTATTTTTGCGATTTCTAAAATGTTTTCTTTTATCGGTAGCTCTAGTTGCACTTTATTTGTTCTAATGTTTCGTCTTGACTTTTTTCGATGTTTGGGACATACGACTGCTCGTACCATTCGATGATTCGTATTGAAGTTCAAGCTTTTGATGACGGCTGTATCTTCTAAGTCTTTCATCCGATTTGTCAAAATGAAATCTATTTCATTACGGTATTTACCATCAGGAGATATCCAGGTCCATCGTTTTTGTTCCTTTTTCTTAAAGAAGCTATTAGCCACATATAGTTTGTTTCCCATTGCGAAATCTATAAGCCTTTGACCATTTCCATTTCGTTTTCCAGTACTGTGTCCGCCATGAACAAATTCGCCCAGTTGTTTTTCTCCAATTTTGCTTTTAAAATCCCCCATTACAATAACATTTTTGTAGACGGTTTGCATGGTTTCATCAAGCTTGTTATAGAAGAGATCTTTTATGTCGTCACTTACTTGTTCCGTTGGTGCATATACTTGAACAACTGACCACTTATCGTCACATCCCGGTAAAGTTATGTTGAGAATTGCAATCCTTTCTGATATGCCTCTAAATTCTTCAATATCTCTTTTTAAGATGGCTTTTTCCCATGAATCCGACACCATGTAATCCTGGTGTTTCGCCTTTGTGGTATGTATAAGATATATTCACCGTTGTCTACGATTCTTTCGCCCATCCGTCTCACCTCGCTTAAACCGATTATGTCCCATTTGAGCTTCTCTACTGCATTTTCCAATTCTATCTGAATTTCTGTGATCCTCAGTGTTCTGACATTAAGCGTAGCTATGTAGATATTATTGTACTGTTTGCTTTTCGTTTCCGAGCCTTTCCAATTATTTTGCTGTGCTGGATTTTTGTGTTGCTGTTTTAGTGATCGTAAATTAGATAATTCTTGTTTTGATACGTTTAGTTTAGAGGGTGATTGTCTGCTAGTTCCCCACGGTGACAAGCCAGCTTGGGGAGGTTGTTGTTGGTAGTTACTTTAATGACTGTTGTTGCTGCTGTTGCATTCGGTGCTGCTGTTTCTATGGAGTTAGTTGCTGTTTTTGTAGTTATCGTCGGCGTTGTTTTGATGCTATAGTTGTTACCAATATCGTCTACCCGCTAGTATGCACCATCTCCTGATGGTTCAACTTACCGTCCTCTGTAGATAAAGTTGTCCAGTTTTGAGTATTTTCGAGGTGCAGACGATAGATGGTTTTTTTTGTGCTGAGCTCGTTCCTGGAGATCTCGATGGCGATCTCCGCTTTTTATCGTCTTTTGTTTTGGTTTTGACGACCAGTTTATCATATCGAATGAACGCTTCATTTCCTTTGCGGATTACTTCCTGTAACTGCGGATGTAATAGTCTTCGTTTGGCAATAGTTTCTTTTGAGAAATCCTCCGTGATGTATGTATATACCATTCCTCAAGTGCTTTTTGTTTCGCAATACGTCTGACTTTCTCCAACCGTTTACAAGTGAGACTAGTATGGGTCGGCATTTGCTATCATTGTTTACTTTCCTGCCCAATCTGTATACTCGATTTATTTCTGACTTGTGTACTTTGATACCGATTTGCGTGAATGATGAATTTATTAAACTTCTCACCTCGACGAAGGCTCGATCAAGAAGAAAGTATAAGTACATGAGTGTAAGTTGAGCGGGCACAATAATTAGTAAACAAGTGTTCTAAAATGTAGTACTAGTAAGTAATAGAGTAAATAGTTATGGAGGGAACAAATTCAAATTCCAACATCCCCACTTAATTGAGTGAAATTACAAAAATTAGTCTCAATTACAACAATTCAAAATTTTACGTTAAACATAACAATTCAATAACAATATTTCCCAAAGGAAAATAAATGCAAATATGTGCCAAAAATAAATCTGAATTCAATGTAGGCCCATTGCAGTTGAGCAAAAAATGTGTTTTTCAGTTGAAACGCCTTTAGTTAAATTATCAGCTACCATCTCGCCAGTTGGTATAAACTTTACATCGATGCCACGTAGATTGATGACGTCGCGGATAAAATGATGTCTCGTGTCAATATGCTTAGTCCTGGGATGATATGCTTCATTCGCGCTTAAAGCCAGAGCGCTCCGATTATCGCAATATATGAAGATCGCAGAATGATTCAAAGTTGATGTTGACCATAACTCCCAATAAAACGTTTGCAACCACAAAGCTTCCTGGCAGCAGAGGATAATGCCATATACTCGGCCTCCGTCGTCGATAAAGCAACGGTCGTTTGTTTCTTACTCGCCCAAGTTATCGCAGCACCTTGAAGCTTGAACACATATCCAGTGCATGACTTACGATCATCCGTGTCTGCAGCCCAATCTGCATCTGAGTATCCGGTTACGTCATTTTGTATTTTATTTTTTTATTTTTATTTTAGTAAATATTACAAAACGAGAATAAATTCCCAAAACATGTAATGTAAAGAATTCAAAGTAAGGAAAATAAGTATAAAGGAAAAACAAATTTATAAAAACATTATCGTCATTGGATTCTTCACGTCGATATTCTAGCTTGTAATGCATCGTTCCTTTTAAATATCGGAAAATACGCTTTACAGCTTTCCAGTGTTCGCAGCCAGGATTCGAATTAAATTACTAGCGCGACATACGGAATGTTTGCCGTATCTTGACGAGTTGTTCTCGCCAAGTAGAGTAAGCTGCTGACAGCTTCGTTATATGGAACCATTTCCATACTGCGAATTTCATCAGAATCTGTAGGCGACATATCCTTTGTAAGCCTCACATGGATATCGACAGGTGTTTTTACAGGGGGCAATCTGCCATCTTGAATTGAAGAAGAACATCCTCGATATATTTAGTCTGATCTAAAGAGATAGACCCTGAAGACTCGTCTCGACAAATTCGTATTCCGATACAAGAATTGGCAATTCCCAAGTCTTTCATTTGAAAATGCTCAAACGAGTTCGCCTTGACGCCTCGCTGTTTGAAAAAATCAAAAGATCGTCGACATACACTGCAACGAAAGTCATTAGTTTATTTTCAACTTTTATGTAAACACAAGGATCCGCCTTGGATCTTTTAAATCCTGAGTCGAGTAAAACTTTATTCAGCTTAATGTTCCACATGCGACTTGACTGCTTCAATCCATAGAGCGCCTTCTTCAATAAACAGACTTTCGGGGTTCCATCAGCAAAAAAATTCAGGCTGCTCCATAAAAATGTCGTCATCGATTTCCCCTTGGAGAAATGCTGTAACTGCATCCAGCTTGTTGATCGTCAAGTCATATTTCGCTGCAACGGCTATTAGAAATCTAAACGACTCATACCTTATAACCGGCGAAAACGTCTCATCATAATCTACTCCAGGGCGTTGGCTATAACCTTTGGCGACCAAGCGTGCTTTATAGCGTGTACCTCCATCCGGTTCTTGTTTAGTCTTAAAGACCCATTTACACCTGATAACCGACCGATCCTTTGGCTTGTCGACTACCACCCAAGTATTGTTGTCAATTAGTGAACGAAATTCTTCATTCATTGCTCGCTCCCAATTACGCCAATTCGCACTAGCTATAGCATCCTTAACCGTTCTAGGCTCGTCAGACTTCTGAAAAGTCAATCCAGTAACAATTGGCTGTGTGCCAGCAATACGGGCCGATCGTCGGGGTACTTCACTGGGATCGATTGACAATGATGTGTCCGGTAAATATTCGGAATCATCGTCAAAATGATCGAAAACGCTGTCATCATTATCGCATATGACGCTAGAGTTAACATCAGGGGGGACCGAAGTATTAAGGGGAAGAGAAGATTGTTTTTCCGAATCTTTGGACAATGGCAATATAACTTCTGAGTTAGAACTTGTCTTTGTAGAGCTCGACGACGAATGCTCCTCAAAGAACGCTACATCGCGACTTTTAATTATTGTTTTGGTCTTTGGATCATATAACCGATAACCTTTTGAATCCGAAAAATATCCAACAAATATTAGCCTTTCGGACTTAGAGTCCCACTTTAACCGTTTTTCTTTGGGAATATGAGTCATTGCTACAGAACCAAAAATACAAAAATAAGAAATATCGGGTTTTCTTCCAGTCCACAGTTCTACTGGTGTTTTACCGATAATCGAAGAAAACGAATTATTCTTTACGCGGACCGCACAATTCATGGCTTCCGCCCAAAACGTTTTATCAAGATTCGCGTCCATTAACATACACCGCGCTTTTTCGACCAATGTCCTATTTGTACGTTCAGCGAGGCCGTTTTGTTGAGGGGAGTAAGGAATGGTCGTTTGATGGATAATTCCTTCCTTGTGCAAATAGTTCTTTAATTTCGTATTACAAAATTCCCACCATTGTCGGTACAAAATATTTTAATGCAACGACCGGTTGGCTTTTCGACTCTATTTTTAAAATTTACAAACGATTCAAAATATCTTTTGTTTGGAGAAATACACAAACGTCATCCGACTAAAATCGTCGTATTAATATGAACATATGAAAGAAAAGATACCGAACGCCAAGCCGCGTTTACTTTGAACAAATTGTTGAATGCAACGGCATCAGTAATTAGTTCCTGATAACGATCATAAATATAACATCTGTTTATCTCGAATTGAACACTATTTCCACTTTCGACAATTTTGGCGACGGATAAAAGATTTGCGGTTAGTTCTGGAATAAATAACACATTCCGAACTGGCACTTTTTCAGATCTATACGGCACTGTCAAATATGTGGTTCCGATTCCAGAAACCCGCATTTTGGAATTATTTGCCGTAATAATTTCCTTAATGTCCGAAACAAGCAAATCCGAAAACCACTCATGTGGCACGATGCACCCGAGTCTAGATACCACGAATTACTGTCGAATTTTTCGTTAGAACAAAATGGCGAAAGGAACACCGGCGATCGCTTCGAATTCGACCCTATTTTCGACCGATTTTCCCGAGACTTTTGCGGACATTCGTAAGATTTGTGCCCCTTTTGATTGCACTCGTAGCAACTCACGGATACACCTTTCGATCGTTTCGAAAATTTATGTCGAGAAACGCGATTTACAAGTGCACTTTCTGTATTGCTTGATTTTATTTCTTGTAGTAATTTCGTCTTTACAAAATCGCCTGTTACAGCGACCCCAGAATTTTCGATTGCCATTATCATGGGGCGATAGTCATCAGATAAGCCGGCAAGCAAAAACGTCCCGACCCATTCGTCGTCCACTTCCAGGCCGACCGAATTCAACGTGTACGCGGTACTGATAATTTCGTTTACGAACTGCTCCATCGACGAGCATTTGTCCAGCGTTGTCATGATTAATTTTCGCAGTAAACCGACTTTTCTAAGTAGACCCGAGTCATCAAAAGTTCCTTTAAGCGTATCCCAAATAGCCTTCGGTGTTTTTGCTTCTTGATGGATATACACTTCCTTTTCTATCGAGAAAATTAATGTCGTGCGGGCTCGAGATAATTTTTTCGTGTCCTTCTCCTCGCCAATTATGCAGCCCGCCAGGTCCTCATGCTCACGACCTTTCAGCTTTTCAATTGCCGTCAACAGGGATGAAGCCATTCTCAAAAACTCAAACTAGTTGGCGCCCTGGGCCCATAACCTGATAAAAATTAAGATACGCGAGTAGCTTTTGAACAGATGAATTTATTAAACGTCTCACCTCGACGAAGGCTCGATCAAGAAGAAAGTATAAGTACATGAGTGTAAGTTTAGTGGGCACAATAATTAGTAAACAAGTGTTCTAAAATGTAGTACTAGTAAGTAATAGAGTAAATAGTTATGGAGGGAACAAATTCAAATTCCAACAACTTACACCGTGTATTATCAGATTGTTTTTCTTGTTGTTATTTTCTGCTGAATTTATTAGCTTTACACTTAGTTTCTCCTTCTCCAATTTTAATTGTTGGTTTTCTTTGATGATTGGATCTAGTTTAGAGTCGACTTGTTCTTGAATTTTGTTTAGTAATGTATCCGTAATTTGTTTCTAAATCACTTGCATTGTTTGTTCGTCCCTTTCAATGTTCAAATTATGGTTATGTTCTTTTTGACAGTTCGTCATGTTCGCGATTCCCGTTTGTAAAATTCTAGTTTAATTTTTTCACTTTTCTTTAAAATTCTTGGCTTATTTCACTAGCAATTGTTTTGGGATTACACTTTTTAGTAGGGCACAACAAACAAGCGATTTTTTGTGATTTTATTGGTTATTTTTATAGACTTTTTATCCGAGTTCGATAACAACACGTCTAACGCGCACGACGGCCAACACTTCTACAACCCGAAAAAGGGAATAAACCTACTAATATATTATCAAAATGTGCGTGGGCTAAGGACCAAGCTCAATAATCTTTCCTTATAGGCTTTAACTGCGTCGCACGATATATGTATTTGCTTAACAGAAACTTACTTATATCAAGTTGGCTAAGCACTATCTGAAAAAATATTACGGAATAGTATTAATCGGCTGCAAATCGTTAGCTCGTATTTGCTGGGCACTTAAAAAAATGAGCTATTTATTTAATTATAGTAAGTTGAACTTTCGGAGTATCAGGTTGGCTGAAAAGATCAGATTATCTCTGCACGACCTCGAATCCGTTACGGAATAGTTTTGATCGGTTGCAAATCGTAAGCTCGTATTTGCTCGACACTAAAAAAGACTTGAGCTTTCCTATTTATTTAATTATAGTAAGTTAAGCATTCAGAGTATCAAGTTGGCTAAGCATGTCGAAAACAGACTGTATGGGTATAAATGTGGTATCAATAGAAAGGGAGTGATAGCTATATTCATGTTTTGGAATTGAGCGAACGAAAAAAGCGACAATTCATTAGTAATTAACAGTTAAAAATTCGGCAAATGCCATCTGGTAGCCGACGTTTTCATAGACTCGAACCAGATCAAGCTTAAACTGAATTATAATAGGTGTGTTTTTTTGGTTATCCCGTGCAGGTTTGGGTAACGAAACTTCATATAAAAAAAATGACAGGTGTGTCAGCTGTAATTTTTTTTATATGGAGTTTCGTTACCCAAACCTGCACGGGATAACCAAAAAAACACACCTAATATTACCCAATTGAAATAATCCTTATCCCAAATGAAAAAAATCCTTGTGTGTGAAATAATATAAAATGAATTTAGGGGTGTTTTAAGTTGTTTCTTGCATTGAATTATGAGGTGTGGTTGATGTTATTGAGTGGGGCTGGCTAATGTAATTGCTGTGGTTGGACATTTATGAAATTTTCTACTCGTACTTAAAGTTCCTTGTGTGTGGCTGCCTTTTGATCTTCATCACATACGCATACCGATCGTCATGAAATTTGGTAGGAATGTGGAATGGTAACAGTGTTTTGCACGAAATACAGTAGACCCCGGCTATAGTCAACCGTAAGTGGGCAAGCAAAATCGTTGACTATAACCGGGTTTGCTATTATCCGGGGCCCCGGTTATAATCAAAATTATGTTTATATGTGGGTTTCGTTTTATAAACAAAAATGTTTCCTATATGCGGGTATAACACTTCGTCAATGAGCGAATTCTTTACCCAGTACCATTTTTAATGACATAGATCAGGCATGTGAAACTCGCGGCCCGCATGCGGCCTCCTCGTACTCTTGTGCGGCCCGCGGCCAGGTCGAAGAAAACACAATGTATATCAGGACAAAACCATAATACTTTAAAAATATTGTATGCAGCTTTCGTTCGTTCGCACCTGGAGTATTGTTCTATTGTGTGGAATCCGTTCTATAAGGTGCATATCGAGCGTATAGAAAGAATTCAACACAATTTTACATGGTTTGCCATTTATCAAAATGGCTGGCGTTTCAAGCCAGATTATAAAACTCGCTGTTCCTTATTGGGTTTACAAGCCTTAGATTATAGAAGAACATTTTTAAACGCTATGTTTATAAGAGACCTGTTTTGCTCTCATATTGTTTGTGAAGATATATTAAATAGCTTTCAAGTCAGAAATATTTCTCACAATTTAGGTCGGAACAACCTTCTTGTTCAGCCTTATCACAGAGTAAACTATAGGCTTAATGAAGCAATTACAAGGTCAATTATTCTTTATGATAGTTTGAAGGACTTAGTTAATTTTAATTGAACTAATAAACTACTGTTTAAAAGAAGTTATTGTGATAAATTTCCTTATTAATATATATTGTTTTCAGTTTTTTTACGATCTGCTAGAGTTTACACTCGATTGATTGATTAGTCACTTACGTACGCATAGTAAGTAAAGTGATGCCGAGAAGCCTAGTCCCGGGACAAAAGTTTCTATGAGGCAAAAAAAAAGAAGAGAAAAAATTGTACTTGTTGAACTAAAGTCTCAGAAAACTCGTCAAGGAGACGGTGACCTACGCAAGATTTAATATGGATTTTAAAAAATTTCCTCTCTATTCTACAAACAATTTGCTGACGGTTATTACAGAAAAAAATTAAAACCCTCCGTGTAATTGTTTTGTTTCGAAATTTGGATAAAAAAAAGCTGTTGCCTTTGCCTGATAGTTATTTGCCAACGTTGCATTATAATTCACGTTCGCATTTTCAGGTTATGGGAGGCGAACATCTTGTATTGAGATATATTTGAAAGAACGCCAAGCCTTATAGACCCCGAAATCCTGTATTTTATGAGTATATCACCTGAAGGTGAATTTCCGTAAACATAACAATTTCAGCCCATTATCCATTTTTGCCTGTCGGCTTTTTAAGCTTTACTGCGGGTTGATCGTGCCGTTGTTTCACACAAAAAAATTATATTTCTAGCCACCGTCCGAACTTAATTTATGTCAGCCAAGTAATTCGGCTACCAAGGTTATTTCGAATTTCCTGAATGTTTTGGTACTATACTGTTCTGATCAGCTTACCAAAGTTTGGCGGAAATTAATTTACAGATAGTGTCTACTGATCGATCAACCAAATTATGGCACTTTAACTTTTTGCCTAAAGTTTCCAAATTTGTTTGAAGAACATTTTCAAAAAATCACCTTTCCCAAGGTTATAATCCCGAGGACAAAAATAATTCTCTGCAAACTTTTTAAACATTTTGATCCTGCGGACCGCTTAATACCGAACAAAGTTATATTTGGCCCGGGCCGGGTTTCCAGTTTGACACCCCTGACATAGATTATTCATACTAAGTTGCCTTAACCCCTTGTGGGGCATAGCGCGTCTACTTCACCTACTCGCCATCGCGCACGGTTTCTGGCCATGTAACGTATTTGACCTCAGTTATTTCTCAAAGCCGCAAATTCCTTATCCACAGATCTACGCCACGTGATTTTAGGGCGACCCCTTTGTCGTCCACGTTGTGGTTAGGGGTTCCATCGCATAGCGCGACCAGCAATGCAGTTATCACCCTTCCGCAACGTATGACTAATCCACTGCCACTTTTGTCTGCGAATCAATTCGTCGATAGGTATTTGACCCGTACGTCGAAGAAGATCTTCATGCGAAATTCTTTCGGGCCAAAAAAAATTCTTAAGATTCGACGAAGACAAGTATTAAGGAAAGTTTGCAGCTTCTTGGTAACTGCAGCGGAAACTTTCCAAATGCTGCTCCCTTATAGGAGCACTGAAAGTATCAGGGAGCGAAACAGCCCCAGTTTGGTTTTAACACTGAGATAACTACTTTGCCAGAGTTTGGACAATATGCCGAAGGATCACTTGGCACGGTTAATGTGGCGAACGACGTCTTGATCTGTGCCACCATCAATAGCAGCAGTGCTACCTAAATAAAAAATTCGTCTACTTGTTCAACAAGTTGTTAATTGAACCTTATGGGGAGAGTGCGATTCTCAGTCAGGCTAAGGATTTTGGTCTTGCTGGTATTAATCTTTATCCCGACAACATTTGCCTTTCTCTCGAGATCTAGAGCCATTTCACTCAGATCCATGATCTTATGCGAGAGTAGACAAATGTCATCAGCATAGTCCAAATATTGTAGGTGGGATTTCAGAGTCCCCTGGATATCACGGTTACGTTCTTCTGGCAAAGCTACATGGAGTACATCACCAACCACCAAAAGAAATAGGATGGGTGATAGGATGCAACCCTGCCTGACACTGTTATGAACTTCGAAACCCTCAGATACCTTACCTTTATGGAGTACGAGACATTTTGCATCGACGTATGTTGCCCTAATTATAGCCACTATTTTCTCTGGAACACCCCTCTTGCGCAATGCCGCCCAGATACATTCTCGGTTCACACTGTCGAAAGCCTTCTCAACAAAGATCATGTGCAACGGAGATCTATACTCGACGCATTGCTCAATTACAATCCGCAAGGTGTTGATGTGGTCCACGCAAGAAAACCCAGATCTAAACCCAGCCTGCTCTTCATCAATTTTGCTTTCTAAGTGGAGCTTGTTTCTCTCCAAGATTATCCTAGCTATTATTTTGGCAACAGCAGGAAGCACACAAATACCCCTCCAATTATTGCATTCTGTAAGACTGCCCTTTTTTGGAAGTTTGACAATCAAACCATCCTTCCATTCAGTGGGAAAATATTCTAAATCTCACGCTCTACCAATAAGAGGGTGCAACAACTCCGCTGTTAAGCCCGGTGTTGCTTGGTAAAGTTCGGCTGGAATTCCGTCGAGCCCAGCAGCCTTGCCACGTTTTAGTGCAATAATTGCGTCCACAATTTCTTGTTTCGCTGGGGGAGTTGATCGTATACCTGCGTTTTGACGGGAAGCTAAATTATCAATATGAGGGGGGACTTCGCCATCTGTCACTCGATTTAAAACTGCAGCGCTCTTTCCATCACCTCAACTGATCGTCGGTATGGATAAGTAGCCTTCCATCACTGTCTTTCACCGGATGTTGATAGGAGCTACGGCCACCTTTACACTCCTTGATGACATTGTGAATGGTATTTAAAACATTATTCCGTGCAGCTTCCTCTGCCGTAGAAAGAAGAGAGTTGGTATAGACTCTTTTGTCACGGCGTACACTACGTCGAACTTCCCGAGCTTTCGAACGTTGTTGTTATGATTCTCGTCTGTTGCCGACGATAGACCCACCCTAAGCTCTTTCCGTTCGACAATCCGCTGCCATGTTGCGTCCGACATCCAAGGCTTTGGCCGCGAGGCCGGATTTGGCCCAAGAACGGTCTCAGCGCTCTCAGGTACGCATTTTTTATTACATCCCAGTGAGCATTTAAGTCATCAACTGGGTGACTAATAATGACATATGTTTTCTGCGCAAGGTGATCGTTAAACTGTTGAGCTACAGCTGGATGTTTTAGTTTGGCGGTGTCGAACTTACGGTGCCGGGACGAAGAATATCGCCGAGATTGCACGGAAGCAATCCGCAAACGAACATTTGCAACCATCAGATGGTGGTCTCTTCCCATAACTGTGTCAGCACCTCTCTTATTACGGACATCCAGAAGGCAACTTCTAAATCTGCTAGAAATGGCAAAATTGTCGATTTGATTCTCGGTTCGGTATCGATCAACAACAGTCCAGGTGATCTTATGACAATTCTTAAGCTCGAACATAGTTTCACCAATGACGAGGCGGTGGAAGTTACAGTTAACTCTACAAACCTCTCACCGTTATCGTTCCGGTTACCAAGACCGTGTCTCCCCATCACGTGTCTCAGTCCATCGTTGTCGGCACCAACTTTAGCATTTAAATCTCCCATCACCACTACAATGTCGCCCTTAGGTGTTTTACACTGGATGGTGTTCAGTTGGAGCGTAACATTGAATTATTGTATTGTTTCTCATTTTAGTCCGGAACCTGGCGATCATAATTCTATCAGAAACTGGTTCCCAACTAATCAGACTGCTATGAGCTGCTCTGGTTAATAAGAGCCCAACGCCTGATTCCCGAGAACTGCCAGAAGCTTTTCCGGAATACAATAATACCGTGCTACGAGTAGGAGAAAAATATTCCACACTATTCAACCATCTAATTTCGCTCAGCCCCATGATGTTGAGTTTGTATCGTCTAAACTCACTCTCTATTTGAAGAAATCGTGCGTTTTGTGGGCCCTCTGAACCATTGTCCAAGAAAGTACACACGTTCCAGAATCCAATCTTTCATAGCAGCAGAATTACTTATAATGCGCTTTTCGATAGATAATGTTTTGAATTCTAGAAAAATTATATAATCATTAGAATACCCAAAATTAACTACATAACCATACGGGCTATCAAAACAGGTCAATATCTTGCTTTTTCAGTAAGGAGTAAGGCAGAACTACCTCTCTGAAATCAGCTCCGCTATTAACTCAGGAGCGAACTAAGTTTCCGTTTAATCCAAATTCGAATTCAATACAATTTAATTCACACTGCCCCTAAAGATCTGCAATTGGTAAAATCTATTCAAAGTACATATGTCGAAATCGAGCCAAGATAAACCCTAGTTTTCTGCACTTAAGGTACTAAAACTATTAGAAATAATGGAGCTAAAATAAAATGATGTAAGAATGATATGATCGTAAGACTATGCGCCAATTTTTAAAAGAATCGTACAAGCACCTCTCCTTGGCAGAAGTTGGAGAAAATTGAGATGGAAAAAAGATTGTTTTTGGGTCAAATCACGTAAATTTGACTTTAAAGCTCTGTAAAAACTAAACCTCTTATCCGATTTCAGTGTGGTTAGTTTTATTTTATAGGCAAATTTGTTGGCTGTAATAATCATTTTATTTCACTATTCTAGCTGGTCTAGCTTTTGAGATATTAGGCTTTAAGTCGTGCAAGAAAGTGTTTTTTTCAAAAATCTTCAAATGCCTGTGGCAGCTAAAGGGTTAAGCTGAGGGGGTATTTTCCTTACAACTTTTTTGCTGGAAATAATAGTATTGATCAAGTGATGAAGTGTGATAAAATTGTAATTTAAATTATTGGACTGCAAGGAGGTTATCCTTCGCAGTTCATTAATAAGCGATGGCTGATCCCCAAGGAGGTTATCCTATGGGTGAGGTCCGAGGTTGGGTTACAACCTCGTAGGGACGTGCACTCCCTGGTCATTTCGGGGTCGTGAGGAGGTTATCCTTATTTATCCAAGAATACCAAAACAGGAAAATATAATCCAAAAATGGTATAATTAACAATATGACGTTAAAGAGTATTAATTCAAATGTTCCTTTATAAGGACTAAGTAAATGCACTTAAGTAAAATACTAAAACAGTAAAATAAGGACGTTTTTAATTAATGTAAAAAAAAAAAAAAAAAGTAGAAAAGAACAAATTAAACAAGTAATAGAAAATAGATACACAAAACAAAAATCAAAAATCACCAAAAATGTCTGTTACTAACAGTTTAGTATGTAGTCGATTTTTAAACGAAATGAGCGAAGTAGCCAAAGGACCGAGTTGCAGTCTATCATAATTGCGCATGGAACGAATAAGAGGCGAGTTCATGAAGACCGAAAGTTCCGCTGTGGGTGGGTCAAAAACTAGAGTTGAGCGCGTGTTGTACGACTGAACACGGAAAATTATATAATCAGTCAGCGATGAATTTAATAGACCACGGCATAATTTAAAAAGGATGCACTCATCTAGGAATACTCTCCGCTTTTGAAGGGATAACAAGTTAAAGCAGCCAAGCCGCTCAGCATACGGTAGATAAGGCTGATTGAACTTGTAAAGTAGAGCCCTTGTAAATTTTCGTTGTACGGATTCTATGGCGGTAGTATATGTGGAAGTTGTGGGAGACCATATGAAGGAAGCATACTCTAGCCCACTGCGAACTAGCGAAACAAACAATTTGATGGAAGAACAAACAGAGTTAAAATCGCTAGAGCAGCGTAAAACAAAACCTGCAAGCTTAGATGCTTTCTTTATTGTGGCGAAATAATGTTCGTTGAATTTAAGACGACTCTCAAAAGTAACTCCAAGATCATTGAAAGTAGAGACGTAAGTTAAGTCAGTAGTGTCAATTTTGTAAGGGAATGACAAAGGCATGGGTTTTAGGGAATATATCATGGCATTGCATTTAGAAGCGTTAAGCTGAAGATGATTGGAGCTACACCACATTGATAAAGTATTTATATCAGATTGCAATGATAAACAATCATCGGGGCCAACAATTGAAGCGAAAAGCTTGCAATCATCTGCATATAATAAACAGCGGTTATTCATCAGAGCAGGTAACTCATTTATGAAGAAGCTGAAGAGGAGTGGCCCCAAAATAGAGCCTTGTGGAACTCCAGATGAAGGGGAGAATGGCGGAGAAAGTGTGTTATTAAATACTACACGAGAAGAGCGCCCGAGCAGATAAGAAGAGAGCCATGATACAAGGTAATACGGGAAATTAAGTGATAACAATTTATCAAGTAGAATTCCATGATCAACCGTGTCGAAGGCTTTAGAGAAGTCCGTATAAATTACATGGACATCTAAATGTTTCTCAAACGATCTTGCGATAAAGTCTGTAATTTCAGCCAAGTTAGTGACTGTAGATTTTTGTTTGCAGAATCCATGTTGGTTGGGGCAAATCAGGTGCCCAAAAGATTCGTAAATGAATTCATATACGAGCCGTTTAAGGAGCTTGGAACAACTTGAAAGAAGTGAAATGGGCCTATAATTAGAGACCTCATTACTATCACCTTTTTTAGGTAAAGGTACGATGTACGACTGCTTCCAATCAGATGGGAATATTCCTTCTTGCAGACTTTTGTTGAATATTATAGCAAGGGGAATTGAAATGGCCGCATTAGTTTTCTTAAGAAAATCATTAGAGATTCCGTCTGGACCAGATGATGAGCTACATTTAAGAGAGGAGATGAGGGACTGGACGCAAGTTGGATCTATCGGCGAGAGATTAGACATAATATTCGGTAGAACAGGATTTACAAACCTCGAAGTGCTAGATTGATGAAAATTGCTGGAAAAGAAAGAAGCAAAAAGTTTTGCAATTTCATCAGGAGAGCTGGCAGTCAAATCACCATAGGAAATGGAAGCAGGGTTAGAGCTGGACGAACGCATATTTTTCACATACGACCAAAATAATTGGTTTTCATTATTTTTAACACTGTTTTCGATGGATTTAAGGTAAGCAGCCCTAGCAGTACGGATGAGCCGTTTAGTTTCAGTACGTAACTGACGGAGAATTATGAGATCAGATTGACGCCTAAAACGTTTATACTTGGAATGAACCCGTTTTTTTTCTACCGATTATCTTATATATTTTAGGCGTAAACCAGATCGGACCGTTGCGATGTTTCGGGGTGTATAGAGGAACAAACTCACTGATAATGCTCTGCAAAATGGTGTAAAAAGTAGTCACAGAAAGATTGCAGTCTTAGTGAATGTCATTCGATCAATATGTTTTAATGCTTAATTTGATTTGTATAGTAGTGCTCAGGTGTATTTTTTTTATTTACAGCAACGCCGCGCCGCCCGAATACAATGATGGAAAAGAATTAAATAGATAAATACATATTATGTATATATTTTTTAGCTATTCGAATGTTTATTGTGATGTTAACGGTAATTTTGCTGAAATAGACTATTAAAAAAATCTTTTGAAAGTGGATGTTTGAGAATATCGATCACAGGTCTGGATTGAGAGGATAACCTCCCCTCAGCCACTATGAGGATAACCTCCTCACGACCCCGAAATGACCAGGGAGTGCACGTCCCTACGAGGTTGTAACCCAACCTCGGTGCGTTTATGCGGCAGTTTCCGGACACCCTGTATAGACTTTAAAAACACAATTGATATTTGGCAAAAATTTCAAATAAATTCTTTGTTAAAAATCAAAGTAATAAGAGCTCTGGTCAAAGAATAATTTACAGCATTTAATATTTTTGTAGCAATATTCAGGACCTGCGTAGAGGAAAGTTTAAAGCTCCAAGCTCACATGAAAACGAGGAGAAAGTTCGCAAATATTTCCAATAAATATAATGAGAGTGAATAATAATTTTCGACACTTCACATTATGAAAGTTTCACAGATTCCGCGCAATTTATATTGAAAGGTTCTGTTTGGAGAATTGCGTTTTAATATTCGGATTAACCCAATTTTGAAAAAAAAACCTTCGTTGCCATTTGGGATATTTGGGAATATGGGAATATGTGCATTATTTGCTTTTTTTTATGCTGTGATCTTTAAAATTTCAGGGACTATTGAAAACATTTGATAAGATCAGGCAGCACATAGCACCAGGGCCGTGGAGAGAAAATCCGGGCCCGGGGGGGACAATGATTCCGAGCCCACCTCTTCCATACGATAAAAATTATGACTCGAAAAAAAAATTTTTTTTTTACATATCGGTCCTTAAACAAATTGTACAATTATCTCTATAATCCAGCCTCCATTTAATCCGGAACACCTCATAATCCGGCGTCCACACTGAATCGGCTCAGTCTCAGTAATCCGGATGTTTTTTAATCTAATATAGTCCGGCATCCGGCATCAGTACGATAGATATTTGAAGAATGTTTTAAAGCGGCCTTCTGCGCATTCAGGTGCATTTTGATATTTAAGTTCTGAGGTAAAATTATGGGTTTTCAGAAAAATACGAATTATAGAAAAATAGAAATAATAAAAAATAACGATACGGGATAAACCACTTGCCAAAAAACTGATTCATTCGTGATGCATTTTTACATACTAAACTCACAAAAAACGGGGTTGACTGGATAGTTTAACAGTTTGTGTGTGTGTTTTTTTATACCCTTCGCTCATAGAGTGAAAGGGTATATTAACTTTGTCATGAAGTTTGTAACGCATTGAAGGAGGCATCTCCGACCATATAAAAAGTATACATATATGATCAGCATGACTTGGGGAGTCGATTGGGCGATGTCCGTCTGTCTGTCTGTCTGTCTGTCCGTCTGTCCGTCTGTTGCAGTGCGTTTTTCTCGGCCGCTATAAAAGCTAGAGAGCTGAAATTTTGTACACATGCTTATTATTGTTGCAGGCTGTTTGTATGTTTGAATCGCTTAAATCGGACAAGGGGGTCATGGGGCTGCCATACAAACTTAACCCCCCAATTTAGGTTCTTCTGAGAAAAACTTTTTTATTTGTGTACCAATTTCAACCTAACTTCGCTCAAATGTGTTTCTATTAATGACACACAACATATGTAAAACTGGATCAAATCCGACCATGGAGTCATGGGGCTGCCATACAAACCTAGCCCCCCAATTTGAGTTCTTCTAAGAAAAAATTTGTTATTTGTGTACCAATTTGAACCGAATTTCACACAAATGTGTTTCTAAAGATAACACAAAATATATGCCAGAATGGATCAAATCGGACCATGGGGTCATGGGGCTGCCATACAAACTTAACCCCCCAAATTAGGTTCTTCTAAGAAAAACTTTTTTATTTGTGCACCAATTTCAACCAAATTTCACACAAATGCATTTCTATTGTTGACACAAAACATATGTAAGAATGGATTAAATCGGACCATGGGGTCATGGGGCTGCCATACAAACCTGACCCCCCATATTGGTTCTTCTAAGAAACATTTTTTTACACCAATTTCACAAAACCTTGAGTTAATGTATCTTTATCAAAGCAACTACAAAGTTCAAAACGAGTGGAATCGTACTGTGGGGTCATGCTCCGGCAACCCCGATAAAATTTTCCGAGTAAATATTTTTATTTGCCCACTTATTTCAACCAAGCCCAAAATTTTTGCCAAGACGGAAGAAAAAGAATGAGGAGGGGGATTAAATACAAGTCATAGGTACGCCCGAAAAAACTTTTAGCCCAAGCGAAGGGTATCCGAATTTCGGCCGCGCCCGAAATTAGCCTCGGCCCCGGGGGTTGGCGAGCGAAGCGAGCAGGGGGCGAAGCCCCCTAGTTTTCATATCCGTCACTATATGAAAGGGTATATTAACTTTGTCATGAAGTTTGCAACGCACAGAAGGAGGCACTTCCTACTATATAAAGTATATGTATATTATTGATCAGTGTGACGAAATTTTTTTAGTGTACGCTGTGTATAACGAATGAAATCGGGCCATGGGGGCTGCCCCTGAAAATAAGGTTCTTCTAAGAAAAACTTTTTTCTTTATGAACCAATCTAAACCAAACTTCACCCAAATATGTTCCTAGAAATAGTAAAGACTCACTGTGGTAGAAATTGTTAACGCGAAAGAAGCTTATGTTTCATTTCAATTTCCGCTGCGCCCGAAATTAGCCTCGGTCCCGTTTCAAGTATATTTTGAAGACAGAAATTGAAAGGAAATACAGAAGCCAAAATAATTCTAGAATATGGTTTCTTCGTTTTACGTGCATTTTTGGGTAACGAATCTTTATAAAAAGCTACTGCTTAAAGGGTTAACTTTCTAGTATGAAGTTTCTTCACTAAAATCTGCCCGTGATGAAAATAAGTTTATTGTTTTAATGGTCGTGCCGCTTACACAAGATACGCATAAAGCGAAACTGGTAGCCTGGTAATCTTCTAGCATTTAGTTCTCCCAAGAAAAAATATTGAAAAATTATTGATTCCCTTGTTCCAACAAAATTATTTAGAAAATTTCTATTCTATTGTAAGGTGACCAGATTCCCGAGGGCCTGATGCTGTACACATACTTAGGGAATTCGGTTTTCTGGCAAATCCTCAGCCATACTTCCAGGTCCAAGATCAACATTTTAAATTTAAAGTGAAATCACTTCTAAAATAAAAAAATAAAAAAAAAATAAAATGAAAATAAAGTGATATTCAATTTTGATTTGACATGCAGCAATTTTGAAAGTACAAGAATCACTTTAATATTTCCACTATTGATTCAAAATGAAACATTTTTGAATTAAACGTAAACGTATATGGAGCCAAATCATATTTGAAAATGTTTGAATTATATAGCTATTATTTTTGATTTTATAACGATTTTTTCTCTGTGTACGCTCGTGGAGTTGAATGTCTATCCTTAATTACACCCTTTTTCCAAATATTTCCACATCTCACCCATATTTCTTCCCCCTTTTGGAAATTTTCTCTTGGCCTACTTTGTTTGTTATAATAATTCTAATTGTATGTGGTATTGTTTGTAATGGAACCTGAAACCGGAGGGTGGAAGGGGAGTTTGCTCTTTGTAAAGGGGGTTTGCTCTTTGCAACTTTACTTGGGGAGGATAAGGTGAAACATGTGATATTCAACTAGTACTTTATTCCACAAATGCTAACAATCGACTGCCTCGAGTGCGTGAAGCGCACTCGTATTTATACTTGGGGCTTCTCACACATACTAGCAATTTTGTTGGTTGTGATGGTGTGTACGTGTGACAGCTCGGCCGTCCTGCTAGAACTCGAACTCGTCTCGAGTTCTACGTCGCTGCCGCTGTCGTCGCTATCACTAAGGAATGGGTCGATTAGACTTGCACTCTTCCGTGCGGTGATTGGTCCTGAAGCACTTGTGACACCTAGGTCTTCTCGCTGGCTTTGGGCAGTTGAGCGATACGTGCCCCATTTCGGAGCAATTGAAGCACGTGATTTGATCGTGTCTTCGTCTTGATGATGCTGTCCCACTTGCTTCTCGATCGTTGTTTGCTGTTGTTTTTATATTGCTACTACAAGTTTCAATGGCTCCTTGCGTCGGTTGAAAGTTGCTAAGGAATTGCCGCACCGTGAGTAGTAGGCTCGTCGTTGTTGTAATATGTGTGCCGGCAATCCTGTTTTGTAAGGCTGAGTGCCTCACGCCATTCCTGAAATAGGTAATAATGTCAGCGTCTGACATATTACCCCTTCGTCCCGTTGCGTTTAATCTGTGGAAATAGTCTTCCACCGACTCGCCGTTTCGTCGTATTAATTTGCCCATGAGCAGATGAGTTGAAGCGCTGCTATCGTCGGTCGGAAAGTCCTGGACTAGGCGGTCCGCAAAATCCACGAAGCGCGTATATGTGACATCGACGCCGTCAGCCCAGACTTTCACGTTTCCTTTCATGTTCGCCCAGATGGAACACATTAACATTTGTTCACTCCAGGAATACGTTTCCCAGAGTTGTTTTACCCTGGATATGAATTGCCTCGCCGATAAACTATATTCCGAGGATGGATCGAACTCAGGCAGTATAGCGATGACGTCGCGAACCTGCATGAAATTCGTTGCATCACTCCGTTGACCTGCTGTTTCCTGTTGTGTTGCTGCCATATGCCCCGAGTCTCGAGCCGTTATCGTTGGCTCCCGATGTGGGGCGGCCATGGCATTCGTGAATGACTCGCTAAGTCCCGTTGATGTCTCGGTGTGTCCGTGATATCGAGCCGTTGTATGCAAGTTGCAAGTTGCCGTGCGCCCGTTATCCATCGCTGGCTCTGTGTGCCCGCAGTATTGAGCCATTGTCCTAGCCCCGTTTGACTTGTCTCGAACACTAGCCGAGTGCTCACAGTGTAGAGCCGTTGCCAGTGTGTGTGAGTTGTCAAAACCAAGAACCGTGCGCTCCCAGAGAGCAGCTGTTGTTGCCTGCGTATGTGAATTGTTGGCAGCGACAACCGTGTGCCCGCAATGAGGAGCCGTTGTTGCCTGCCTTGTGTGCTCGCAATGAGGAGCCGTTGATGACTGGATGTTCGAATTGTCGGCCGCGACAACCGTGTGCTCGCACTGAGGAGCCGTTGTTGTCTGCCTTGTGTGCTCGCAATAAGTAGCCGTTGTTGACTGGATGTTCGAATTGTCGGCCGCGACAACCGTGTGCTCGCACTGAGGAGCCATTGTTGTCTGCCTTGTGTGTTCGCAATAAGGAGCCGTTGTTGACTGGATGTTCGAATTGTCGGCCGCGACAACCGTGTGCTCGCACTGAGGAGCCGTTGTTGTCTGCCTTGTGTGCTCGCAATAAGGAGCCGTTGTTGACTGGATGTTCGAATTGTCGGCAGCGACAACCGTGTGCTCGCACTGAGGAGCCGTTGTTGCCTGCCTTGTATGCTCGCAATAAGGAGCCGTTGTTGACTGGATGTTCGAATTGTCGGCATCGACAACCGTGTGCTCGCACTGAGGAGCCGTTGTTGCCTGCCTTGTGTGCTCGCAATGAGCAGCCGTTGTTGACTGAATGTTCGAATTGCCGGCAATACCACCGTTGGAAACGCTTGGTGGTCTCGCCGATGCATCCCTATCGTTGTTCATGCGTGACGTTAACTCAGCAACTGCTACTGCAAGGGTTTCGACAATTTGCCTCAAGCTGCTTAGGTCGTTCGCTACTTGGCTTCTCTCCGTATCGCTCCCTGAATCGTCGTCGGCGTCGGTTCCCTTGTCGCTTTCGATGACATCCGTCTGGAGTGCTTCTTCCAGCCTCGACTGTAACGCCAATTTGTTGCCCGACAGATGAAGATTCCGTTTCTTCAGTTGTCGGCGCAGCTCGGCTACCGACAGCTTGACGATATCTTGTACCGGCATGCTGTTCGCTATGGTGGCTTCTATCCTACTTCTGACTTTGGAATGGAACCTGAAACCGGAGGGTGGAAGGGGAGTTTGCTCTTTGTAAAGGGGGTTTGCTCTTTGCAACTTTACTTGGGGAGGATAAGGTGAAACATGTGATATTCAACTAGTACTTTATTCCATAAATGCTAACAATCGACTGCCTCGAGTGCGTGAAGCGCACTCGTATTTATACTTGGGGCTTCTCACACATACTATCAATTTTGTTGGTTGTGTTGGTGTGTACGTGTGACATGTTGAACAATTTTTCATGATAGTTTTGATAACTATTTTCTTTGGAAAGTTTCAGTTTTCATTGGTAAAAGGGTTCACTGTTTCCGCTCCATTAGCATTTCTGCAGTAGAATTATCGGTTCCTTTATTTGGGTATTTCGAAACTCTAATAATGTCAACCAAAGCTCTTCCTTCGAATCTTTCGATTTCCTAATTAAAATTTTTGCTGTCTGAACTGATCGCTCCGCAAATCCGTTAGACTTCGGATAATTGGGACTAGCTGTCACTATTTTTATATCATATGTTTCACAAAAGTCTTTAAATGCATATGAACCACAAGGGTTGTTATCAGATAGTATTGTTTTTGGTAAACCGTGATTGCCAAATAAGGTTTTCAGTTTTCTTATTATTTCAGAGGAAGTTTTATTTTTAATTGGGATGATTTCTAAATATTTCGAAAAATAATCATTAAAATTAATCATTAACAATTTCACATATGTCTAGTCCGATTTTGTCAAGGGGAAGTTTTGGTATATCGTGTGCTATGTAAGGCTCTTTAATATTATTGTTTCGATATTTTTGACAAATACTACATGTGGAAATCATATTTTCGATCGTTTGATCAATACCTGGCCAATAAACTAAAGACCTGGCTCTATTTTTTGTTTTTTTTATGCCTGGGACTTGTGCAAAATTTCTAAGATTTCTTGCCTAATTCTTTCAGGAAATATTATTCTCTCATTTAGGAATATCAAACCATTATCAATCGTAATACAGTCTCTCATTTTCCAAAAGTATTTCAATTTGCTATCCACTTTTGATTTATGGTTTGGCCAACCGTTTTCTAACGCATGTTTAAGAAGTTTTAGCGTGGCATCGGTTTCTGTTTCGACCATAAATTTTTGCTTTTTTCTGCTCTCTACATTGATTGTATGAATCATTTGATTCAAATCTGGTATCTCAGACACAGTTTCTTCTTTGATAAAGTTCCTAGACAATAAATCCGCTATGTACATATATTTCCCAGCACAGAATGAAATTTTCATAATTCCTCAATTTGTAAGAGACTCAAACTTTATTTTGTTATATAATTTTTTTCTTTTTTGTAATGAACATGGCGTACTGGACATTTGTATGCATAAAATACGGTACTCACCTGATCTATACCGCCTGATACCATCTGTAATAAGAAAAAGACAACCAATGAGCCTGCAGTTACACGCATTGAAGATATTAAGTTATTTGAAACGAAAACGAATAATAATTCAAATCTTTATGTTGGCCCGGCCAACAAACAGGAAGAAGAGGAGAGCGAAGGAGAACCACTTGTCGGCGTCGTCGTCTCAGCATCGGTCATCGCAGCATAGGTCATCGGCTTCTCGTTGTATCGGTTGATTCTGGCTCAGGTATTCAAACGGCAATGCGAGGTAGACGCAGGATGGATGTATCGGTTGATTCGGCTGCTTCTCCTTGGTTCAATCCCACTTCACTACCATCCTCAATTCTTCTATATCCAGAAGTAAAGCCTTTCTACCTAAGGCCCACAACTTCTGGCGAAAACATTCTAATTCGGTATTCTATGGTAGACTGCGGAGGGGGAAACCACAACCTCCTAGCTATTACAGAGGGGGATCAACTCCGGAGCGGAGCACCGCGCCTCTACTCAAATTTCAGAGAGGGGAACACCACAACCTCTCAATCACACAACACGAAGAGGGGAGACACCACAACCTCTTCAAACATCAACTCAACATGGAGAGGGGAGACACCACAACCTCTCCAACACGTAAACTCTGTGCAAAGAGGGGAAACACCGCAACCTCTCGAGTTTACCACCAATAGAAAGGGGAGACACCACAACCTTTCTACGAACGTCAACACAACATGAAGAGGGGAAACACCACAACCTCTCCAAAACGTAAACTCTGTGCAAAGAGGGGGAACACCACACCCTCTCGAGTTTATCACAAGTAGAAAGGGGAGACACCACAACCTTTCTACAAACACAACGCTGAGAGCGGGACGACCACAACCTCTCAACGACTCAATCGGAGGGGACCAACTCCGAGGTGAAGCCCACACGGCTCTAAACATCTCACTGAGAGGGGAGACACCACAACCTCTCAAACTATCATAACTTTCCGGAAAGGGGGAAACCACAACCTTTCCATACAACACTCACTCAATACTGAATCTTAGAATACCTCTTGGTAATTTTCCGTGCTGTACACACAGCAAACATAGTCCGCCATAAATCAGATCTTACACAATCAGTATAACAACAATACAAGCAACTACAAGCTCAGTGTACTCACCTACGCACAACGTTTTTTCCTACCGATTCCTTGTTGTCACCGCAAAAGACGGAAAGAAGACGATGGGACACCTTAGCAGCAGCCAACAACTATCGAATGTGTCGTGATATCTTGAAATGGATTTTCTCGCGGCACACTTCACAAACACCCCGGAAAAACACTTGATGCGAAACACGATCGTGTGAAATAAACTTAATTCTACGCGTCGATTATTATTCGCGTAATTTGACCACAGAAATATAGCAAAACCACACCAGGAACATAAAAGCGCTTGACGTTCCGCTAGGAAAAATGACCGATTCTATTTTATTTTTCAATTGTCATTTAATTTCATGGCCTACTATGAAAATACAATCATACAAAAACACCAAGCCTCCTTCAAATTGGAGGAGCATCCTTTGTAACCGAGCATTGGGAATTTTACAAAGTTCCTTTGCAAATATGCCTAAATGTGGTTTATGGTCAGTCGTCAAATTGAATGACATACGATAGACATAATAGTGAAACTTTTGGCATGCAAAAACAATTGCCAAAAGTTATTTTTCTATTTGTGAATATCTTGTTTCAGCCTCTGAAAGATTTCTCGAAGCAAAATGCACAGGTTTACCATTTTGAATCATACATGCTCCCAAACCGAATTTGGACGCGTCAGTTTGTATGGTTGTTTGTGCTTTCTCATCAAATGTTGTAAGCGTTGGAGCATTTGTGATAGGGATGGGCAATATCGGTACTTTTGAGTAACCGTTACAGCGATTACAGTTACTGGTAAGTAACGGTTCCTGAATACCGGTACAGCTCCTAAGATAACTTTTAAGTTGTTTCTATACTAATAGTAGTCATATTCCGGGTGCAATTGAATAGTAAACATACATATTTATGTACAGTAAAACTTCGTTATAACGCTCCCGGATATAACGCTTTCCCGACTATAACGCTCTTTTTTCTCGGTCCCGGTCCCATTAGTATTTATTACAGGGAATTTCGATTCGTTATAGCGTTACTATTTCCCGGTTATAACGCTCTTTTCCCAGTCTCATTTTCTTAAAACAATTTATATTGAAAAATTCATTGAGCACGTAGTCTATCTTTACATTATAATAATCACAAACAAAACCATGATGCACAAGTTGTTCCGTTAATTCACATAAAGGTCACATTTCCTGGAAAAGGGAAGGACATAACAACAATTGAAAGTATAATTGAAGATCTTGTAATTGTATCAGCATCCATCGACACCGAAGAGAACAAGAAAGAGGCGGCAAGCATGCCAAAAACATTTGTAGTCTTAGTTGCAATAAAGAAGATTCGAGCAATTTTTGGCTATAGCATGGACATAAAGGCAGGATCTTTCGATAAATTGAGAACCTCAGTATTACTGAAGTCTGTTGCCAGTCTAAAAGAAAAACAAATATCTGTTTTTTTGTTAACGAGTAATCAATTGACTGCCATTTTCTTACTATTTCATTCCATGTATCAGTCGAATAATAAATTTTGTCACCTAAAAGGTGTATGCGTCTATGAAATGTATTTCTTGAACTTCACGGCTATAGCGTTTCCCCGGTTAAAGCGCTTTTTTGGCTTGAACCCCAGAAGAGCGTTATAACGAAGTTTTACTGTATACTGATGCCCTATACCATCGTAGAGCGAGTAATGTTGTGCTGAATAAGCCCGATGTTTTAATTATGAAAATAAATAACTTTTTTTTACACGCCGAGGCATGGTTGTTTTTTTTATTTAAAAACCGGCAGATCGAAAACACATTAACAAGTAAGTTTATAAAGTTACTAATTTAGACTACACACTAACAAAATGAAAAACTATATATTACATTTATACACTATATTAGAAAATACGTTCAAATGAAACTATATTCGGCCTTAATTAAAATAAAAACTGTCCACTGATAGTATTTTTAAATACAAAAAAACGCCTAATCACTACTCAACGAAACAAACAACGAAAACACAACTGACTCTCGGAATGCAATAGATAAATGCAATTTTCCTGTTTTTGCGCATTTAATTTTCAAAGAAAGGGGAACTATGCATAAAAAATTTTATATTCTATAGACATCTCAACCGAAGACACGAGATTTACACTTTTTCATCAAAAAAGGGAAAGAGAAAAAACGATCTACCATTGCGTTTTCCAAACGCAAATCATCTTAGTTGTCTGAGAATCTGAACTCTAGTCAATGTTACATAAACTGCAAAAGGGGTACACGACACGTGTCTTGCGATTACCTTTGTCAACGTGTTCATATCTCACACACGTTTCGCTGCACCTGCATGCACCTTCTGTGTTAACTAATCTACATTCATACAAGTAGAGCGCCCACCGTACACATTGAAGAGAGACTATGAACATGAAATGAAGTAATCACACGTTTCGCCCCCTTAGCGTTGAAACAATTCCCCTCTAAACAGATACCCGTGTGTCCTTACACACCGACCGTTCTCTGGACCGCTGCATCGTTGTCCACTGCGGTCGATATGCTCTTGCGACGTGCGTAGTGGTAATGTGCCTGAATGAGAACTCATAACCCGCAACAGAAATATGCATGCTTCACGCACGAGTACGATTTTCCTCTCCTTTCTGTACCGGTCCGCTGTCCACTGAAGTCCATATGCTCGTGCGACGTGCGTATAATATGCCTGAATGAGAACCCGCAACAGAAATATGCATGCTTCGCGCACGAGTACGATTTTCCTCTCTTTTTCTGTCCCCAGAGCCCAGACCCTACTCTTTCCGACCACAACACTTAGCACTTCACCTGGTCTCAATGGACCTATCTACACGTGAAACAAGAACAACGACAAAAAACGGTTTTTCTTTGAATAATGTTTTTTTCCTTGCCTTGCTCCTCACGAATTTCTTCTAAAAAAACAACGGATTTTCTTCTTGTTCTTGTTCCTCGTGTAAGAAGCCCCAATATCATTTGAGATACTGACATCAGCACAAATATGCATCCATTTCTTCCAATAATGCTTTAGTAACTCCATTATTCCCGACAACAAAATTCCTTGCTTTCACCGACCCTCTTTAGCAAAACCACAACCAATTTTTTGGATATTGAAAGGACTGCCGCTGCTGCTATTGCTGCCGGTATTCTATTTCAAGCCTTAGTACAAGTCTCTATCGGTGACGGATCCTTCACACACCGACACAGCAAATGAGTTACAAGTCTCTACCGCTGACTGAAATAGATCCTATACCGATATCGATACAGAAAATGAGTACAGGCCTCTACCAGTGACTGAAGCAGATCCTATGCTTATACCGATACAGCAAATGAATACAAGTCTCTACCAGTGACTGAAGCGGATCCTATGCTGATATCGATAAAGCAAATAGGGACAAGTCGCTACCAGTGACTGAAGCAGTTCCTACACCGATATCGATACAGCGAATGAGTATAAGTCTCTACCAGTGACTGAAGCAGATCCAATGCTGATATCGATAAAGCCAATGGGTACAAGTCTCTACCAGTGACTGAAGCAGTTCCTACATCGATATCGATACAGCAAATGAGTACAAGTCTCTACCAGTGACTGAAGCAGATCCTATGCTGAGATCGATAAAGCAAATGGGTACCAGTGACCAGTGAAGCAGATCCTATGCCTATACCGATACAGCAAATGAGTACAAGTCTCTATGGGGCAGTGACTGAAGTCGGAGTTTTTGGCTGCGTTTGGAAAGAATGAATATGCATAGGTTCTGTGTAATGTTTAAAAGACGTATCGTATTTTGGGGGTGGATTTAGTTTTTGTTGGTATAGATTGTAGGGTGATGTTTTTGGACGAAAAATCGCAGTTTATTTTATTTTATACTTATTTTATGGTTATAGTAAGTTAATACGTAAGGCGACTGGTATGAGAGCTTAGATTTGGTTTTGTTTGGAGCCAATGGATTGTAGGCGGGATGTGTTTGGATGTGAAATCGTAGTTATGGTTATAGTAAGGTGGCAATTTATACGAGGCGTGAATATTAAGATAAAATTTTCCTGCTTGTGTATTACGATAACGACAAGTACTCGCGAACCGGTATTTTCATTTTTCAGGAACTGGTAGTAACGATTACAGGTGGGTAATCGATTCCTAGTCACCGTTACAGGAATACCGGCACATCCCTAATTTGTGATAAGAGTTTTAATTTTATCCAAACATTCAGTATGATTACTTTCCCATTTGAATCATGAATTCTTACGCAATATTTCTCGTAAAAGGGGTAGACATTTGAGATAAATGTGGAACAAATTCCTTACATAGTTTATCATCCCTAATATTTGCTGCAATTCTTTTTTATTCTGAGGTGGGTTAATACCTCTAATAGCGCTTACCCTCTCTGGATCACACGATATTCCATCCTTTGATAATATATGCCCTAAGAACCTCACACTATTCACTCTATACTGAACTTTATCTTTGTTAAATTTAATGTTTAACTTCCTCGCCCTTTCAATTACTTTTCCTAAAATTTTGTCATGTTGTTTCTCGGTTTCTGCGGCAATTAGTATATCGTCTACATATGTATACTAAAACACCCTCAATGTCACTAAACTTTCTCTCGTTGTACTTTTGGAAAATTTCGGGAGCAATTTTAATTCCAAAAGGCAATCTCTTATATTGATATAGCCCAAATGGTGTACTGAAGGTAGACAGCTCGCTGGACTTTTTGTCTAATTCAACCTGAAAATATCCATCTTTCAAATCTAGTAACCGTAAAACACGATTTATTTAGCTAGATTTGCCGATAATTCATTAAATGATGGAATAGAATGATTCACTGTCTCAGTGCATCATTCAATTCTTTTGGATCCATGCAGATCCGAATTTTATTCCCCGGCTTTTCTACAATGACAATATTGGAAATCCATTCCGAAGCATTGTCAATCTTTTCTATAATGCCTTGGCTTTGTAAACGGGCCAACTTTTTTGGACCGCTTTTAATGGCAAGTGGAATTCGTCTTGCTGGATTTGCAACAGGTATAACATTATCCTTAAGTTTTATATTAAAATTTTGTACGAAAATACCAAAACCATTTAGAATCATTTGACTTGTCACAATTTCAATTCCATCGATATTTTTACTACTTGCATGCATTTATGTTCCATATAATTCTTCTATGGCGGTATATGACGGGATCTTTAACTATTTCTCCGATCTAATTAATATTAGATATCCTAATTCACATGTTGTTTTATGTGGGGACTTTAACTTCCCCTCTATTTGTTGGCTAAATCATCCAGGTCTTCCAGTAATTTCTAGTTCGCCTTCAATGTTACTTGCGATATCATCATTCCTTGAGCTTTGCATTTATTACAATTTAATTCTAATCGCAACTGTAATGATCGCATTTTGGATCTCGTCCTCAGCAATCTAGGTTCTTCTTGCTTATCAACGACTAAGGCCTCGTTTGCATATTTCCGACTGATATGCATCACCCAGCCTCTTGACTTGAACCTCATACATTCCAAACTCCCCAATTCATTCCAATAATCCCCGTACTCGGTTCAACTTTAGAAAAGCGGATTACTCTATAATCGACCAAAAGTTTCTTTGAAGTTGATTGGGAGACAGTTCTTCATCATCACAACTGCGAGACTGCTGTGGCTATTTTCTACCGTAAGGCCTACAATATTATTCATAAATACGTCCATGTCAGGGTTTGGAGAAAGAAAAAGGATCCCATTTGGTTTACTCCACTTATTCATAAAATGCTGAGCAAGAAAAATCGTGCCCAGGCTCGCTTTAGCCGTTTCCATCGCGTGAGAGGCTATCTAGTTTTCCACAATCTCCGTTCTAAGCTCAAGAAACCTATTAGTGGTCCCCGTGTAGCTTACTTTTGAAGCGTATAAAATATCCTTCACAATAATGAGAACAAGCTTTTCTGGTCCTACGTGAAGAACATAAGATCTACATCCTCTCATCCGTCTTCATTATCTCACAATAACATTACAGCCGAAACTCAAGAAGATATCTGCGAGCTTTTTGCTTCATTCTTTGCTAGTACTCATCGTCAGCCTTCTGCTCTACCTAATTTTAACAGAGACCAGCAATCATTTCAACCACTTTCCTATATTCCAACGTCATACGTTGAACTGGTCATCTCTTCTCTTAACGTCAACTCGTCGGCTGGGCCAGACAGTATTCCAAACCTATTTTTAAAGAAAACCCAAAATACAATAAGCATTACTCTTGCCATTATATATAATAAAAGTATTAAGGAAGGTGTTTTTCCGGCAGAGTGGCAAATTTCGCACGTGGTCCCCGTACCTTAAAAAGGCAGCCCCAAACTTAGCTGCAAACTATCGTCCCATCTGGCTTTTATCCGGATGTTCTAAGGTGTTCGAGAGAATTGTTTTCAATTACATTAATGAGAATTATGACCATTCCATCTCCTGTAAGCAGCATGGTTTTCGTAAAAGCAAATCCCCAGGCAGTAACTTAGCTGAATTTTCCCCACTACGTGGCTAAATCATTTGACAGCCACTTAGCGGTTCATGCAATATACACTGATTTTTCGAAAGCGTTTGACACCGTGAATCATGCGATTTTGCTTAACAAATTACTACGCTGTGGCTTTTCCTATTCACTTAGTGACTTCTTTCTGTCCAACTTCTGGTGTTCCTTAGGGTTCAATCCTCGGTCCTCTCCTTTTTCTATTTTTGTCTCTTTTAAAATATGACTGTTTGGTGTTTGCTATACGCGGTGTCTAACGTTTCTGAAGTTTTACGATTAGAATTTTCCTTTCCAATCGTTTCAAATTAAAGACCGAGTTACTCAATATTTTTTATATATTTTCATTTCGCTCGTCCTGAGCTCACTTTAGGAACTGACTCTTACAAACTAGAAACATATATTTATATTTTAAATTCTTATCACTATATTAATTACTTGTTATTGAAAACATTACATTGATTCTTACATGTTGGTATACATTCATTACATACATCTCTTATCTCTTATCATTTCTGTTTGTTATATAATTAAAGGGTAATTAGACATTCGATGATCTTATCTTCTGGCTACAATTCCAAATATCATTAAGGGTTAATTACTTATGAACTATGACATGATGACTTATCTGCACAAGTATATATTAATTATGGTTATTTATCCATTTAGCATTACTTGGTGATGTAACTCTGACTGTCGTATGCTACAAAACGATCTTGGCATCCTTCATTAATGGTGCGATTTCAATGATTTACATCTAAATACATCTAAATTTAATGTCATGATATATTCATTAAAACCATCTCCACTTATATTTCCATATGACATAAACTCCATCTTTCTGGATTTAACTACCTCTATAAAGGACTTAGGTGTTATTTTTAATCCTAAATTAAAGTTTAAGGAGCATTACTACAACCCAGTCAAAAAAGATTCTCAGCTTTTTGGTTTCGTTTTGTCACAAACAAGTTATTAATATGTGGTTTTGCGTAGCACATCCAATTTTAAATCGGAACGTTCCGCTTTGAATTTATTTGTCTCTCTCGTCGGAAGCACCTTATAGTATGCTTCAGTCGTATGGTCTCCTACCCCGACGACGGGAGCTTCTTCATCGAGGGCATCTGACGACCTAGAGTCCGTACAACGTAAATTCACTAAGTCGTTGTTCTTTAAACTTAACATTCCGTACCGTTCTACGTTCTTACCCCGATCGATTGGAAGCTGTTGTCTTTACTTAGATTTGAGCTTTTTGTTTAAAATTTGCCGAGGTAATCTTTTTTCATCTCTTTCCAAAAACATCAACTTTCGAGTATCTACCTACAACACACAATCGTTTGCCATTTTCGAGCATCCCTTCAGCCAACTTTCTGTTTATATGAACTCGCCTCTGGTAAGGTCCATGCGTTATTATGACAGGCTTGAGCTTGGTCCCTTACCCAACTCCTTACATTCTTTAAAGCGACCTGTTTTAAGTTAAATCAGTGACGACATTCTTTAAGGCGACAGTTGACTGGCGATAGTCATTTTTGTCATTTTGGGATCATCTAAGTCTAAGGCGACAGTCGCTCAATGTTTCTTATATGGCCGTGACTTTCAAGGCGACAGTCACTTTCATGTAAAATTGACGATAAGTTCAATACGAACTCTTGTTGAAACGTCAATTCTGTACCAATAACACAATGTGACACTGCCAATAACCAATAATAACCAATAATTAACGCTCAAACCTTTCTTCAAAAAGTAAATTGAATTAAATGAAAGTGATAGGTTTCGTCCTTTGGAATCATGTAAGGCGATCACTTTGTATTGGCGATAGATGTATGTGCTTTAGCATTATAGATACTTTAGAGCAGTGGTTCCCAATCTTTTTCAGTCCGCGCCCCCCTTCTGCTGAGGCTGGCGCCACCGGAGAAAATTTTGGCCAAAAACCGAAAATAGGCATAATAAAATTTTTATTTCCGCCATTGTTCACTTCGTGGGGACTTTAATTATATATTTGCGTTCTTGGGTTAATTGCTTTATTTTATTTAAAACTTCCTTATAATTTTTCAAAGCTGTAAAATACTGAGACACACTAATTTTGGACAGAAGTCTAGACTTTTTTATATTGGACTTGGTTGTTGTTGTTGTTGTAGCGATTTAAGAGATTTTCTTTTTCTCTCTTGAATCGAAGGGGGTTTTGACAGGTCTTGGCCGTTTTTTTTTTAACAACGGGTAGCTCCGGGATGATCGAAGAACCGGCTGCCGTAGGATCATTTTTATGGACAACACAAACATCCATGGGTCACAGTGGGATTCGAACCCACGCACCGGCAACTCAGAGATAGACATCTCTGCCACTGAGCCACCGAATTGTCATAGTTCAATGCAGAGAATTGCCTGTTAACAATGCAAATACTCGTATGCAAACACGTTACCCACTCTTGCGTAGAAAAAGCACAATTGTTTCTTAGTGGAGCCCAAGTTTTGGAACATTTTGGGCATTTTTGAAAAGCACTCAACGTGAGTTTCTTCGGAAGTTTGGCAGTAGCAAGCAGTTTTATTTGTGGTGGGGATTTGTACAGCCAAAAGCAAGTGGAAAATGTTTACTTAAAATCGTTTTTTGACAAAAAAAAAAGTCATCATAACAAAAAAAAATATTTTTGGCTTAATGATGAGATAAGTAAAGCAGTGCTATTACTGGAGCTATAAGAGTCCGAATGTGTTCTAATAAATCAAAAGATTTTTTTTTTCATCACGAGCCTAGACGTCAATGTAAAGCGATTTCGACCTAAAATATTTTCAGCGATCTTTTGGCCAGAGGCTCTTAGCTAGTATGAAAATAAATTTATTGTTACAGCAACATATAAGTTGTACTCACGCCCCCCTTCCCAAGCCGTCACGCCTCCCTAGGGGGGCGCGCCCCACAGTTTGGGAATCACTGCTTTGATCGAATCTCGTCGTGGTCCAGGAAATATATAGTGCTTGCAACATTATATACACTCCGAAATTATATGCAATGTAACGTTGACTCGAAGCAGCCTATAAACGGCTGAGTGAACGCACCATGCCCCACAAGGGGTTACGGTACACCGAAGAAGAAGAAGATAGATATAGATATATCATGTTTTTCAATATTTTCTAAATCGATCGTTGCGGCTTTTTACTTAGCGAAATTTCGGCATTTTGTCGCGAATTTTTCGGAATAATTTTTGAACTGTTTTTTTGTTTATGCTGAAAAGATAAATATTTTAAATGGAGGATTAATTGATTAATTTTTGTCATTACAGGAACTTGATTTGGAACAGAAAATTGATTTGGAGATAAAAATGCGTGAAGGTTCTGCAAAACTGCTGGCAGCTTGCAACAACACCAAGAATCTCTCCTCGAGTGGCGTTAATAGTAGTAATGCAACAAATACTCATAACACCCAAATATTAGAAGCTGCAAAAAATCTACTAACATCCAACGAACGTATGACAGCGTATCTGGCCGAATTGCAGCGTAGAAAACGTGATCGCGATACAATTGCCAAATCGAAGCCTACAGGAAAAGTATCACTTAGTGAAATTCGTATGCCACTAATGTGGCGCGATAGCGATCACTTCAAAAACAAGGGCGACTATCGACGTTTTGCCGTCTTCTGTTTGTTGAAAATTGGTACGGAAATCTATGATACATCCCTTTTATCTCCTGTCGATCGTAATTTAACCGATATTTGCTTCAACGATGCCTTTCTATTGTAAGTTAGATGGAATCTTTTAAACTCACTTTACTTATTTTGATTTATTTTCTTTTAGTTCGAATGTAACGCCTGATTTTGAACTGAAATTGGAAGTGTATGCTGTTATGATGGAAACTGATTTATCAATAGCATCTACTCCACGTAAAATTAAGAATACTATTCACTCGTCCATAAGCCGAACTGTTGGAAAGCGTCTAGCCGCCAATCTCAAAGACGAACTGAATAATACAAAAATGTAAGTGCATAAATTAGAGATATCTCGTATTAATTTTCAAACTTGCAAGGAAATTAGCAGCGCAAACATCATTTACATATTGGACGTCAACAAGTTCGGTCCTCGTAAAATCTAAAAATAGAAAACGATTTTTTCCGTTCTAGTTACTAGTAATGCAGTTTACTGAAGTTGTGTAATCTGGCTCCGGCTTTACAATGAAACTAGAAACTAAGTATAGAGCATCATGGCCGTGTTTTTTAATTAGCTAACCTACACTATCCGGGGTAATTTTCATACAAACGCTAACCTGTGACTTTATTCAGGTTAGAAATTATATTGCTATCCAGATTTAATGAGCTTTCCAAAACTCGCCTAAATGTATGCAATCCCAATTATTTTCTAGTACGTTTTTCAATGACTAGCAAAAATTAAATTTTGAAATGAAAAGCTCTAAGGTATAGTTTACATGCAACACACAAGTGTGTGCAAAAAATATAGTTTGTGTTTATAAATTCATGTTAAAAATGTTGTTCGTCAAATTCTTATTCTAACGAAATTATGATTCCTACATAAAAATATGTTTTCATTAAAAAAAATTACATGTTAACTTTTGCGTTTGTAAAGTGAAAACGGGGCTTTTATATTTTCGAGCAATGTTTTGAAATTAATGGCAATGCCTACGTGACAATTTGAAATTTAACCTGGATGCTACCCTCGATAGTTTTTTTTTTTGCGCGTCTGGGTTAGCAAACCTGCCCCGATGTAAAAAAAAACACGGCCTATGATTTTAATATCATGTGCATATTTTTGACTGTGCTTCGCTTTATGTTTTTAGTTAGGATAAATTATTATTTTTTCACTGTGCTTCGCTTATAGATTTTAATAGGGAGGTGGAAAATCTCTCCGAAAGATACTCATGTCGTATAGCGATAAATAAGTAACGCGCTGTTATGTTAAATTTTCACAGACTAAGCCCAAGAATTACCTCGCCGTCGACGTTAGCCCATTCGGGACCCTCTTTCGAAATTTCTTCTCCGGAACAACTTCGCGTAAGCAACAGCTTTCTGCGGTTTTAAGTCTTACAAGATTCCTTCATTCACAATTCTCAGTTTCTATGGAATTCCAGCATGGAAATCCGCCTGCAGCTGATTTAGAAAATCTGTTAGTCTGAGGCATCAAAAAACATTCTGGCGAGTTAAGCTTAAATCTACGCTAATATAGCCGTTAACTCCGATGACCCTTCAACAATTTTAAGTAGTATTTAGCCTTACCATGTTCAACATTAACCTACATTTGAGGCGGTGCGCGACAAAACTCGCTTCTTCATTTTTTTACGAAATTGAGTTATGAATTGCATTCGAAAGTATTGTTCCTGCTTTACACGTAGTAAGTTCAGTTTTCATTAAAACACATTTCTTTCATATTTTTCGAGGCTTTGAAATTTTCAGTTCGTTGCAAAACTTCTTTCAGGTGATGGTACCTATCAAAACTCTATCCTTCCATCAGTTTTGATCAAAACTCTTTTCTTGCCATAGAGCGGACCCATCAAAACCGTTTCTTTCCAGTAAAAATTTGTATTACCAAAAATGGAAATTATTGCATTATCATTAATATTATTAGGTAAGGGTTTATTGTTTTCGCCCTTAGACACTTTCTTGGACAAAATTGATCTAAATACACCACCAACTTGGTAGAAAACTATGTGGTTCCACCAGAACACATGGTTCGTTGCAATTTGTAATTCGAAATTGACGCCAAAATTATTATTAAATATCACATTTCTGTTTTACAAATCAATCTTCGTGCATATAGCTTCTGTTTAATTGCAAAACGAATATGGTACTATAGTTTTTCATCTTGCTAAACGTTTCTTTTTCGGTTTCTGACAAATTACGAAATATGAAAGGAGTGAGTTTTGCCGCGCACCGCCTCGTTTCTATGTTTATAATAAGGGTAAGTTGTCCTCGTAGCTTCATGCCATTTGAAGATTTTCATATATTCTGCGAGCATCGTCAATGAGAATCTCCGTGATGTGTTTCGAGCTTCAACATAGTCAGTTTCGATATGCGGTAATTGCTTCCGCAGAGCAGGCACCTTTGATTTCATTTAATCTAACTTTATGTACAAAATCCGTAGTTTATTATAATTTTAATAAACTGCACGAATTTATGTATATCGTTTAACCGCTGGACAGATTTGGATGATTCTTTTTTTGTTTGATCCGTCTTACGCTGGAAGATTTAAATACCGATAACAATTTGAAAATCTATAAGGAAACATTTAAATTTAATAGAAATATTAGGTTGTCCTTGAATCAAATATAGTCTTAGAGAAAGCATGCGTTAGTCCAGAGTGGCTTTGTGATCACACAACCCATATGTGTTTGACTCCAAATTTATTACACTACACTCCACGAAATAATTCATACGTCAAAATATTGTCGATGCAATTATTAACCCTTCTGACGTCGCCTACGAGCTATTATGCCTAAGGTGTAGCTGAATCTTCTGTGAAATCAATCTTATTTTTTGAAGAGGTCTAATTTTGGTTCTAGAAACAGTTTACATACTATGTCTTACGATGATGCGCCGTTTTTTCGTTTCTTTAGGCATAGTTTACATTTCGCCGAACCTTTGATCGCATTTGTGTCCGACGGTTTTTTTTTGAAATATAATATGGAAAAGGGTGGAAAATATTATTGATCGAAATTTTTCATCAAGATATAGTACCAATGTTCTGTGTGGATCTATACGCCAACAAAGGGTTAAATATCACGTCGGCATTTTAAGAGAGTAATAAATATTACGCGGATTTTATATTCTCAATTGTAAACAAAAAATTGACGTGTGGATAAAATTTTCACGCATACTATGAACTGCAATAGTGTGAAAACGGTGCCATTTTTATTTTCTGATGCCCACTCTGGACTATCGCATGGCATGGGTTGCTATGTTTTCTCTAAGAATATAGTATAGTGAAATTAAGCCGAAAAAGGGCCAAATCCGACACTTAGAAAAAAAAAACCGACAAGTTTCGATGCCAAATTGTTAGAGACCATTCCCTCTACGCACTAAAAAGTTGCACTAATTTGAGCGTCACATTATGGGGGGAGGGCGTGACGAAGAGGGTAAATTGTTGTCTTTTGAAAATATCTGCAAAACTATTATTCTGATCGCCAAATGTCCTAAGGACATACACTGCATTTAATTTCGCTTGCAATGATAAAATACTCTACACCCAAAAGTATTATGTGGCATTTACATTTTTTGAGATTTACATTTCGCATTGTAACTTTTAATAGAATAAAGTTAGAGTGATAAGAATTGGTACTGATGCTGCCAATTAAAAGTATTTAATTTATACCAAAAATTAGCTTGCTCCGGCCAAGAACACCTCCCATGCGCCTGTTAACATTTCTCAAGAAGGCAACCCCGTAACTATTCTCTAAATTACACCAGGCAAATAAAAAAAATACTTCATTCGGATCAAAACTAAGGGTACCTCCCATACAAAGTGAACACGAAATCTGCCAAATTGCACATTTTCTTTTCTTCAGAAGCTATTTCAAATAGAAAAAAATATTTATCTGTTCGAACGTCACTATAATAATTAATTATAGTCTTTTAAATGTATGTTCAAAAGTTTCGTCTTCCTCCAGGCAAAGGCGACATTGGGTCTCCTTGATAAACCAATTTGGTGTAGCTGGTAGCGGAGCCCGAAATGACCCGTTAGCCTATTAAAAGTCTTAGCTCAGTTCTTCGCAGACATTTAATGTTGGTGTAGCTGAAGGGACACACTAGCTGTTTTGTAACTCTTAGGCCAGGGTGCGTTGTCCAGTAGTTCAACCTCAGGCCCGATGACCAGTTACCAATCACGCGACTAGCAGCTCTACAGCTAATTCCACAGAACGGCTCAGGACCGATGAGTATGCTAGTTCGTCCGCGTATTCATTTCCCTCAACGCCTCTATGAACCTAATAGATTGAGACAGATTTACGAATGGAGAGGTCCGAAGGAGGTCAATGCACTCGTTGACTAACTTGATTGATAGGCCAGGAACCTGTTGCAGGATACGCATGTGTCCCCGATCACTGATACGAGTATCAGACGATAAGTGGATCTTAAAAGCGATTAGGGCTGCAGTTTCTCTTATGAAAATGTGCAGTGGCGTCATTCCCCATATAGCTTCCATTGCTAGGGTGGAGGTAGTACTAAAATCACATGTGATACCAAGACAGGCAAGTCGTTGGAGCTTATTACAGCTCTTGATGGTGTTGCGTTGCAGTGTTTTTGGCCACCAAACTAGAGAACCATACGTGATTACAGATCGTACTAGCGTACTGTATAACCACTTCGTCATTCTGGGCGAAATGGCGCAAGTCTTGCCATAGAAGTTGCGGCGAAGAAACCCTGCACCTCAAGCAGCGAGAGTAATTCATCTACTACCAGGGACCACAGTAGGGGTGAAAGTACACTGCCTTGAGGGCAGCCCCTGATAGCGTTGATGTTGACAGTATAACCCCCAAGTGAGGAGTGAATATCTTTCAGCATGGTGTCAATCCACCTTATGGTAGGCAATGGCACCCCTCTCATCTCGAGGGCTCCGGCAATTGCATCGTATCCAGAATTGTCAAAGGCACCCTCGATGTCTAAGAAGGCGCACAAAGCGATCTCTTTTTCACCTTAACACTTTTCAATAGTGTTGACGATCTTGTGAAGCGCCATCACCGAAGACTTGCCCTTTACATAGGCAAATTGAGTGTGATGTAGAGGTTTATTCCTCACCATCAAACCCCTGATATGTAGGTCAACTAAACGCTCCAAAGTTTTGGGGAGAAAGGAGGTTAGACCGATGGGCCTGTAGGACTTTGGTTGGTCCTCAGTTTTGTTACCTTGCTTATGGATGAATGATACATCAACTTTCCTCCAAGCAAGTGGGATATGACAGAAGTAATAGCTAGCTCTGAACAGAGGCGTTAGATGTGGCAGGATGATATTCAGGCAGTTTTGAAAAGAGCAGGAAAAACTACATCAGTCCCGGCGCGGCCTTAAATGGGTCAAAGGACTGAATAGCCCACTTCACTTTGTCCTTGTCGAAGATTACCCCAGAGAGGCTCACTAATCTTCTAGCCGGCTGTCCTATATAACCTGGTATATGAACTGGGCAATTGTCTGAAGAGACAGATCCTGGGAAGTGCGTGTTAAGGAGAAGTTGGAGGATCTCCTTGGGACTGGCCGTAAACGAACCGTCCGGGAGTTTGAGCAACTCAACTCCGTTGAAGGTTCTTCTGGAGAGGGCTCTGTGAAGGCGAGCGGCTTCAGGTAAAGACTGAATTGCCTTACACTGTTTCATCCAGCACTTCCTTTTTGATTGCCTGAACATATTCAGTTAAGGAGCGCCTGTATGACTCCCACTGCCCACAGCGCTTGGCTGAGTTGAACAATCTCCTTACCTGGGGCCGTTTTTGATCGACTTCATCATTCCACCAAGGGGGCCTTACGGGTCGACCTGCGATTTGAGATGAAAGAGCTCTCTTGGTATGCGGAGATGAGTACATTATTTAACTGATATGCGCCAAGTTCTACATCGCAGGAGGATTCAAAGAAAAGTGACACTGGAAAAGATAAAAAATCTTTGAACCATTTCCAATTGGTATTTTTAGGACATGCAAGATTGAATCTGATGTGCCTGTGATCTGACAAGGATTCCTCGCTTGATACATGTCAATCCGTGCTGCGGTCATGAAAGTGGGTTTGCACCCTTTGTTGCCATCAATGTTAAGGATATGTCACAATTAGACAATTTCAGGTCGCTAGCGATATTCTGTCGAAAGTTATAGCCGAATAAAAATATCAAGGAGGGGTAATTTGTATGGAAGGTAGTGGAACTCTTTGTCCGATTTGGCCCATTTTTAATACCGTCCCAATATTTTATCAAACAAACATCTGACCAAAATCTCAAACCGCTAGCTTCATTATTTCGGGAGTTATTGTGCGACCAGACAGACACACGAACTGACATGGTTTATTCGAATCAATCATTTATATCCTCGGTGGTTCCTTTGAGGTGTTACATAATATTGGCGTAACAAAAACAATATACCCTCCCTATACCATCTTATATAGGTATAGGGTGTAATTAAGCAGGATAGCGTACTCTCTCCTATTCGACATCTACTTGGCGAGCCTTCCAACACCTCCGGAAGGTATGGAACTAATTTCCTATCCAGACGATTGCACCGTGCTCACCACGGGGAATGATTTAAAAGGTAGGTGTGCCCGACTGAATGGCTACTTTGAAAATGTGGTGAACTTTTTCAATATCGGCAATCTAGTTATTTCGCTGTCTAAAGATACTGGAATATTTCTCATCTCACCAGCTGGACGCAGAAATTTTCAGAGTATCTTACGATCCGTACTGGTAAGCATGATGAAGACGTTGTGCCTGTTACCTGTTACCAATCCCAAGATCATTGAAGTCTACAGGGTGGCCCACATGAAAGTATACGATTTAAACATAGCATAACTTCTTTGATTATCAATATATTTTTTTTTAATTTGGGAAATAAAAAATTAAAGACTGGAGATTTGTTGGCATGTTGTACCAAGTAGGTCAGTTTTAAAAAATGAATGATTCTTAGTAATAGAAGAAAAAGCTCCATTTTTACGAGGTTCCTAATATTGTTTTCTCAAATTTTGGGAAAATATACTAGATTTATAGACACTCTATTGATCTTAAACAGCAGGACAAACAAACCGTGCTATTCAATTCAATTCTATTTGGTTCAATAATATTGTATTTTATTTATTTCATAAAATTCACAGTAAAAATATATAATTCAACATGTTTAAACAATTAACTTGAAAATTACGAAACATTAGAACATTATGCGTTCCAAAACTTAAAGAGTTAGAATTAGTGTTAAATGCTATTCCATAGTAAAAAAAATAATAAAAATCAAATGATTTGAATGATAAAGAATAAAATTTAAATATTAAAGGCTAAGTTTACAGTTACATATGTAACTAGCAATAAGATAGGTGAAAAAGGTTTAACCATTAGAAAGTTACAAGCATTGTATTATGAAACAAGAAATGTTAGAATATAAATTTTCTAAGCAATCATGATTGAGTTGGAAAGCCATTCTTAACGCATTTCTCAAATTTCCCCGCTGGCCCCAATTGCGACATCAGGCCATATTTTGGTTGTGCTCTGGATTTGTTGTTAATGCACATTTCACAGTTTTTACACACTTTTTTATATTTGAAGTTATATCTTTAGTTGTATAGTAAGGGCACACCCTATTTATCATCTGTTTAATCCCTAAATGGCACCATTCAGAGCGTATTTCTTTAGCTCTAAGCTTAACTTTTCAGATAAAATTATCTTCTCTTTATTTTTGACCTTTTTATATAATATTCCATCTTTTTCTATTAATTTTGTTTTGTTTTTTGCAATATTTTATTTTCTTCTTGATCGTTTTTATCTCTTTTATTTTTAATTAGATTATTTTTAATAAATTAATATTTCTAGAATCTCTTCCATATTTTCGAGTGGTTCTATTACTGGTTTTCTACTCAGACTATCCGCTTCTGCGTTATTTTCCCCCGGAATGTATTTAATATCAAAATTGTATTGTGGCAAATAACAAGTCAACTCACCGAGTTCTTCATCCGTTCTAGCCCTTATATTCAGGTTTTCTAATGGTTTATGAAAATACTGTAAATTTTCTTCCAATCAGCCAGTGTTGCCAATACTTAATAGCTTCCTTGATCCCTAGGCATTCTAAATATATTTTTTTTCTTTTTTTGGGAATCATTCAATTTTTTTTTTTTAATATGCTACTGGTTTTTCTTCACCATCTTTTTGCAATTGTTTAAATACTGCACCAATACCCACTAGTAATGCATCTGTATAAATTCTTATAGGTAAATCCTTATCAAATATTTCTAACACTGGTTGAGAACATAGTAACTTTTTTATATATGTAAAAAATCTGATTGGCGCAAAAGCATAATCTGCCCAATCCACAGAGCAGAGCAGAGTGCTAAATTTTGGTTTGTTGGGATTGGAGGTCATAGTGACCCCACCCACTAAAAATCAGTTCATTCGGATAAAAACTAAGGGTGTCTCCCATACAGGAGTTTGTTCTACGTACTACTCATTTTATACACTGTAGAACAAATTTATCTTGAGTCACTTTGTATGGGATAAAAACTAAGGGTACCTCCCTTAGTTTTTATCCGAATGAGCTGATTTTTGGTGGGTGGGGTCACTATAACCCCAATCCCAACAAACCAAAATTTAGCACTCTGCTCCAATTTTGTGGGGAGTTATGAATATGCCGTTTTGAAAAATTTAAATGGGGGAATAATGGGGGTCCTTGACCGGAGCGACTCAATGTTTACGTTAAAATGATTTCGAACTTATTGTGAATACTTATACAAAATTTTACGCCTGAGCTAGCATTCTTTCAAAAGTTATGGAGCTTTTAACAAAGGTCTAAAATGAAAATATTCTAATTTATTTTGATAGGTTAGTGCCGAAATATTTAATTAAACTCTAATGTGTTATCATTGCAAAGATAATTTTATGTACTTTGAACGACGAGGTATTCCCCGAAGATTGGCGCAAAAGCATAATCTGCCCAATCCACAAAAAGGGCGACAAGCTGAAGTGTGAGAATTACAGAGGCATATCATTAGTTTGTACGGCCTATAAGATTTTATCAAAAATTATTGAAAAGAGAATCAATCCGTACGCAGAACATATCATTGGCGAGTATCAACGCGGCTTCAGACCTGGTCGTTCAACGACCGATCAGCTTTACACAGTGAAGCTACTACTCCAAAAGTGCTGGGAATACAACATCGACGTATACCAAATCTTTGTCGACTTCAAGCAGGCATACGACAGTATCGACCGAAGTGTACTGTACAACATTATGCTGAATTTAAGTATACCGGCAAAGTTAGTGCGACTCACAAGGATGACGATGACTAATACCGTCTCGCAGGTCAAAGTGCAGAACCGACTCACTGACCTATTTGAAACTCGTACTGGACTCAAGCAGGGCGACAGGCTGGCGCCGACGCTCTTCATACTGGCTTTGGAGTATGTAATTCAAGCCATGAATATGGACAGCAGCGGAACGCTACTCATCAAGTTGACTCAATTAGTAGCGTACGCCGACGATATCAACATCATGTCTCGAAGGTTGGGTGATGCAGAAAGCCTCCTGCATAACCTCAATAACGCCGCAAAGGAAGTTGGACTACATATCAACGAAAGGAAAACAAAGGCCATGATGCAATCGAAAACAAGGACGCCAGCAAATTCAAGCATCACAGTGGGGGACCTTAATATCGAGTATGTAGACAACTTCAACTATCTGGGTTGTAACTTATCGAAGGACGCCAACGAGACCGACGAAATTAAGCGACGGATACAACTAGCCAATAAGACACATTTCTCGGTCCTCCCTATAATTAATTCGAAACTTGCGTACAGGAACACGAAGCTCCGCGTGTACAAAACGATCATCCGACCCGTGCTATGTTATGGCTGCGAAACATGGACCCTTACCCAAGCCTCCGATATTTTGCTAGACCGATTCGAACGAAAGGTCCTTCGGCGAATTTTCGGGGCCGTTCGCGAGCGAGACCAATGGCGTATCCGATACAACCATGAGTTGTATCAATTGTACGATGAGCTGGAAGTATCGAAAATCGTGAAGCTTCAACGTCTGCAATGGGCGGGGCATGTACAACGGATGGACGACAATCGCATGCCAAAGAAAGTTATGAACGCACAACGAATTGACGGAGCGAGGTTGCGTGGACGACCGAGAGCTCGCTGGGAGAACTCCGTAGGCGAAGACGCCCACCAGCTGCTGGGCTTCCGAAACTGGAGGACGAGGTCACGTAACCGCGACAATTGGAGGTCAACGATTCAGGCGGCCAAGGCCCGACGTCGGGATATCGTGCCACATTGATGATGAGGTATTGCCATTAATTTCAAAGCATTGCTCATAAATATTAAAGCCCTGCTTTCACTTTACAAACGCAAAAGTTCAAATGTAATTTTTGTTAATGAAAACATATTTTATGTACGAATCATAATTTTGTTAGAATAAGAATTCGACAAACAACATTTTTAGCATGCATTTACAAACAAAAACAAGTTTCTTTGACACACTTGTGTGTTGCATGTAAACTATACCTTAGAGCTTTTCATTTCAAAATTTAATTTTTGCTAGTCATGGAAAACATACTAGAAAACAATTAGGATTGCATACATTTAGGCGAGTTTTGGAAAGCTCATTAAATCTGGTTAGCAATATAATTTCTAACCTAAATAAAGTCACAGGTTAGCGTTTGTTTGAAAATTACCCCGTATAGTGTAGGTTAACTATTTAAAAAACACGGCCTTCGAAACCTCTCATTCTACGCGCTTGTTGGGAGATATTAATAATATGATCATTAAAACTTAAAGAGCTATCGAATAAAACACCAAGATCATTGACAGTGGTAACATGTGAAAGTGTAACACGATTTACCGAATAATTGGGCTCGAATTGTTGATGGGTTCTGATGAATATATTGACATTTTGACAGGTTAAGCTTTAAGCTGTTATCGATGCAAAACTTGTGAAAACTATTCAAATTATTTTGAAGAGACACAATATCATCACTGTTAGTAATAGTTTTATAAATTTTGCAATCATCAGCAAAAGCAAATACTCCATCTTATTAAAAATTAAATGAATATCGTTGATGAATATCAGGAAAAGAAACGGACCTAGGTGTGAACCTTGAGGGACGCCTGGAGGATGGTAGGGTTGCGAATACTGTTTGTTGAATTTTACAATTAAAGATCTGTTGCGGATATAATCATTGAGCCAGTTAATAATAGGTCCGGAAAATCCAAAATTATTATGTTTTTTTATTAAAAGATCAAAGCTTAATTTGTCGAGTGCTTTTGATAGATCTGTATAAATAGAATGCACTTGGAAAGAATTGCTGAATGCTTTGATAATATAATTTTGGTACGTAAGTAGATTGGTAGCAGTGGATTTAACCCATGCTAATTAGCTATAATAAAAGGCCTCATGAGGTGATAAAAGGTCAGAATACTAATAGGGCGATAATTCTGAATGTTGGCTCTATCCCCGGACATATAAATCGGAAGAATAAAGCTACTTTTTCCATTTTTGGAACTATCATCCAGCGTTACCAGCTTTTTATATAGGCCGTGTTTTTTAATAAGGTAATTTTCATACAAGCGCTAACCTGAGACTTTATTCAGGTTAGAAATTATATTGCTATCCAGTTTTAATGAGCTTTCCAAAACTCGACTTAATGTATGGAATCACAATTGTTTTCTAGTACGTTTTCCAATAACTAGCTAAAATTAAATTTTAAATTGAAAAGTTTAAAGGTATAGTTTACATGCAACACACAAGTGTGTACGAAGAAAATAGTTTTTGTTTGTAAATTCATGTTAAAAATGTTGTTCGTCGAATTCTTATTCTAACAAAATTATAATTCATACATAAAAATATGTTTTCCTTGAAAAAATTACATTTGAACTTTTGCGTTTGTAAAGTGAAAACGGGGCTTTAATATTTATGAGCAATTTGTTGAAATTAATGGCAATGCCTACGTGCCTAGGTCAGCAAACCTGCCCACGATGATAAAAAAAAACACGGCCATAGTAAATCTGCAGAAATTGTTAAATGCGACAATGAAAATGTGTTATTTACTAAGTGAGGATCAAAATTAGTACAATTCGTGCTATGGACACTTGAGAAATGATCAGCCAATAAATTAACTATAATAGAACTATCCGGAGTGCGTTCCCGAATTAACTATAGTCATAGCTGTAGTCATCGCATGACTATTTTCGTAGTTATGAGCGTTGCGAGGGCTCTCAGGAGAACATAATATGGAAATGTCACAAGAGCCGTTGGATTCAAAAATATGTTTACAAAAAACAATTTATACCTCGATGGCATTCATAATTAGTGTTTGCATTCATCGAAATTAATCTGTACACTTTGTTTATTAACTTTAGTGTCGATTAAAAAGCAAAACAGACAGACAAAGACATAACCTCACATACTTGAACTTGCCAACGGACATTTTCCATAGCTAACGATGGATCATCTCGAGAGTGCGAGTGGAAATAGCTATCAAGGACAGTGGACCATTTGAAATGTGAGACGTCAAAAGTTGACTCGGAGAGAGCTATTTTTATTATTTTGGAACAACGGAAAGTGAATATTAGTAACTATTTTCACTCAAATCGTATAAATGGAACCTGCTCCCGAACTTTTCTGATTCTGAAGGTACACTGTATTTGGGAAGTTAGTGTCTGACTTAAGTGAGTTGACATGCTTCCAGAAATATTTCAAGTTAGATGGAACTTGCGACTCTAAACTATAAATATACTTTTGGTAATCAAGTCTTGATTGCTGTTTACATTTAGATCTTAGGATAGAAAATTCATTGTAATAAAATAAGTTACCTGTGGGCAGCTTTCTTTTCCTGTAACAGTTTTTTCAATTCGTTTGAAAACCACGAACGGAAAAAAATCATTATTTATATGGCAAGTAGGAACATAAATAGAAAACATTTCGTTAATTATTTCATAAAATAAAACAACTGCATTATCTACTACTAGATTGGTTAAGTTCTGACCAATCAAAGGCATTTAAAGAAACATTCAAATTAGTGTAATCGGCTTTCTTAAAATTCATAAATGTTAAATTATTATCACGGTTATTTGTTAAAGAAAAAACTGAGGATTTAACTAGTATATCTAATGGGGGACGATAAACATCGATTCCGATCAATGGATGACTACAGTTTACAACTTTAACATTATGAACGTCGGAAAATACTAAATCCAGTATATGGTTCGAAATATTTTTAACAAAATTAAATTGTGATAAATTTAAAAACCAAAACGGTAAATCTCCGATGCAAACAATAAAGCGTCTGCATGTAGCTGATAAATTTCGGGTGATGCATCAGGCGGAATATAGGTTGTTGGAATTATAGTGCGAACCGGTTTCGTACGGATAGATATAATAAGTTGTTCCACGTTGCTATGCTTACATTTAAATAAAGATGAATTTAAAGTCTTAGTTACCGCAATAAGAACGCCACCTCCGTGTGTTTTGTGTGATGTATTGGAACTTCGATCGCATCGATAAACAATGTAGTTGGAAAATCCTAGTTCCGATGAATGGAAATTTTCGCTTAGCCAAGTTTCGGTGAAAATAATTATATCATACGATGTGGTTGATAATCCAATTCTTAATTCAGGTAATTTGTGTTTGAGTTTTTTGATAATAAATATTCAAATTTAGTTTTTTGTCGAACGACCGGGAACAATTCGAGGTACGCTATTATAATATTTGATCGTGGCGTTGGGATCAGTCTTCTGCACATCTACAAGCTGCGATCTTAATGAGTTGAGATATTGACGTTGTCGGAAGGTGTGGCCGTTAATCTTCACATCTTACTTTCGATATTAACAGAAGGTGATCTCCAATGCTCGATTATTATCATCGCCAGAACTATCCTCTGAGACCCCAACAAGTATTAAATTTGATGATCTTTTTCGTCGATCTTAAATCTCACCTATAATTTCCTCCATATTAATATCATCTTTTGAAGATTTAATAGAGATTAGCTCATCGCGAAGAACAGCAATTGATTTTAAATCAGTGACAGCGGCCATTAGAGACTTAATCTTCTTGTCCTTGTCCGAACAGATGGTACAGACCATAGACATATATACTGGACCAGACATATGCTTAAAACGTTGAAGCATTTTTACGCGACCCACGAATATGTATGTGTGACATGTTCATAGGCGTCGCAAAAAAATAACAAAATCTGAAGTTTGAGAAGCACTGACAATTATTGTAGATTCAAACCCTAACTTGCATGTAAGCTAAGTACTATGTTCACTGAGCGAAAAAATTGTATTTTTGTCTCCCAAGAAAATGTGCCGTGCACATTTGCCTTATATTCACTAAATTTAAAAAAAATGTGTACGGTCTGATTGATTGTCAATAGCATGACTGTGAACTAAAGTGCAGCTGCATTGTTTTCGCAGGCGACATGCCAAAATTCGGTATGGAGATTTTCGTGTGAAGTTAGTACAAGCAAGAGAATTCGATTTCACGATCATGAGAATTTTGACAGTATTTGCATGGATTTCACGTGAACTGACGATGTTATTAAAACAACGCTATTGCACTATATTTGTGTGAATAGCAATCAATCAGGCCATGCGATGCGTGCACATTTATCTTAAATTTAGTGAATAAAAGGCAAATCTCCAACGCACTTGTTTTTCACGGGTGGCATAAATGCAAGTTTTTCGCTGGGTGAACATAGTACTCACCTTTATTTAAAGTTTCGGGTTTCTGCTGTATTATGTTTGAAATTGAAAATTAAAATATTAGATGATGTTGCATTATGATTTTGAAAGAGGCAAAATCGATAGTTGCTGTTTTATTTAAGCAATATTTGAACATTTGACGCGAGCACTAGTTCCGTTGTTTGGTATCGTTGCTTACTCTGATTCAAAACTCACGATCGTGTTAAGCAACGCTGCCCAAAACTACACGGGATGTATAGCAATAAAACGAGCCTGCTTCTTAAATTTATTATAAATAAATAACATGCATGCCTGTCCGACACTGTACGAACACCGCAGATGTGTGACATCCAATTTCCAAGATTTTGTTGCTTTTTTGTTGAGGTGTTGAAATCAACAGCACGCTCACCAGTATTATTTATCCTCATAAATGGGAACTCGTTTAACATCTGAGTGAGATTATAGTTCCGTCACATGGGTCATGAGTTCGAAAAACACCATGTATAAACTGAATTTGTTCACGGTAAGAGTAGGTACTATCATCTTCAGTTCACGTGAAATCCATGCAAATACTGTTAAAAATTTGATGATCGTGAAATCGAATTCGTTTTGTGGTACTCACTTCACTTGAAAGTCTCCACACCGGTTTGTGACATTTCGACAGCGAAAATATTTCAGTTGCCCTTTATTTCACAGTGACAAGGTGTAGTTGACAATCAGACCACGAGTGCACCATTTATCTTCAATTTAGTGAATAAATATAAATGCAAGTTTTTCGCTCGGTGAACTCAGTACATATCTTAAAGGCAAGTATGTACTATGTTCACCGAGCGAAAAACTTGCATTTATGTCTACCGTAAAAAATATGCCGTGGAGACATGCCTTTTATTCTCTAAATTTAAGATAAATGAGAACTCGCGGCCTAATTGATTGTGGATGACTCCTTTTCCCTGTGAAATAAAGTGCAACGGCATTGTTTTCGCTGGCGAAATGTCAAAATCCGGTGTGGAAACTTTCGTGTGAAGTGAGTACAACCAAGCGAATTCGTTTTCACGATCATCAAAATTTTGACAGTATTTGCATGGATTTCACGTGAAATGACGATGTTAGTACCTACTCTAAGTCTCGACCCCATGACCCTGTGCAACGAAGGCACGCACACTAGCCAGACTACTATATATTTTGACTCCAACACTTTTTAAATTGATTTTGGATGGGTTTTAATTCATGCGGAAGCGCAAAAATATTTCAAATGAGGAATAATTATGCGTTGAATAAAGCTCTGTAATGTGTTTGCACATAACGTAAGTCAAACATTTAGATTTTTGTTCCTTAAAAGACAATTTTATATATTATGATGTAATGGCGAAATTATCCTCTATAGGCCTGAATAGACCTCGGGCGGAATGAAAATGAAATTTTTGTCCGCTGCGATTTTTTCAATGAAAATGCAGGCTTACTGTCGTGGAACATGTCGGAAATGATGGGGAAGTCCATAAGCTACAATCCGAATATGGTTCCAAAATTTTTGTCGGCTATTTTATGTATTATTTTTCGATTCCCCGGTCATTAGATATTTTCCATGTTGAAACGACCGGGGAATCGAAAAATAATACATAAAATGGCCGAGAAAAATGTTCCCAGGTAGCCACAAACTCTCTTAATACTTTCTTATTTGTTTCTAGAGAAAAAATGCTTGTTCTTTAAACATGTCTTAAAGAATGATATAAGGTCAAAGGGGCACCTATTTTTTCTTAAACGGTTCTTTATTCTTGCTTAAAGCATGTTATAAGAAACCGTAGAAGGTTTAAAGAAATACGTATAAGAAATATATAAGAATGCTATAAGATTTCTTAGTGACTTTATTAAAGAAAGATATAAGAAACATATAAAGCCTTTATAAGTAAGATTTAAGAAACTCATAAGAAGTAACAAAAGATAAAATACTATTACTTTTCTCCTTTTTTCCTTTATTTGGCTTGATATGGTGTTTTTCTAGAAAGAGATTCATCTGTAATTATATGAGAATAGTGAGAAATTATTCAGATAAAGATATAAATTTTTGCACATACCGGGATTCGAACTCACGACCTCTCGTTCCGTAGTCCACTGTCCTTGCCTCTGCTCCACATCTAATGACAAGTATTCTGTGTTCGAATGCCCCACACATAAGCGTATATCCACTCTGCAACTGCTTTATGATAGTAATTAAGAACAGTTTAAGAAGAGAATTGTCTAACTAGATTTTAATGAGGCAGCGAGTTCGAACCCCGGTTAAGTGAAAAATTTGCGCATAGTTCTTTATCACAATATTTTCTCGGTATTCTCCTATAAGTGATTGAATGCCTTTCCTTAAAAACGCTACTTCAGGCGAAAAAAGTAATAATAGTATATTTAATGTTTTATTCCTCTTATGAATTTCTTAAACCTTACTTATAAATGATTTATATGTTTCTTATATCTGTCTTTAATAAAGTCATTAAGAAGTTTTGTAGCATTCTTTGATATTCCTTATACATTTTTCTTTAAAACATCTAAATGGTTTGTAACATAATTTAAGCAAGAAAAAAGAACCATTTATGTAAAAAGTAGGTGCCTTTTTGTCCTATTATATTATCCTTGAAGCCTTCTTTAGACACATTTGAATCATCATCAAGCATTTTTTCTTCAGAAATAAACAAGAAGATATTAAGATAGTTTGTGGCTAGCTGGGATGCTAAATATTTTTCTTTAAATATCTGGAACATTTTAGGTTAACTTTCATTTCTTAAAAAGTGCTTAAAGAATGCTTTAAGTAACCGTCGTAAGAAATCAATAAAAAAAACGTTTGTATTTCTGTAAGAATGATTAAAGATTGATATAAGAAACCACCATCTCAAAAACAAGTCCCAATTTTTACTCGCTATAGTTGTTTCTTAAATCATTCTTTAATCATGTTTAAAGAAGTGAAGTAATAATAACAACAAGCGAGCTTCGTAAAGATTTCTTTAAGCATGATATAAGAAACAAAAATTATTCGTAATGATATAAGAACGAATAAGGAAAGCTTGTGTTTGCTGGGTTGGAACCATATTCGGATTGTAGCTTATGGAATTCTCCATCATTTTCGACATGTTCCACGACAGTAAGCATGCATTTTCATTGAGAAAATCGCAGCGGACAAAAATTTCATTTTCATTCCGCCCGATGTCTATCCAGACCTTATGAATGTAACAACTCCACGTGAAATCCAATTCGCTTGGTGGTACCCACTCCACATGAAAGTCTCCACACCGGTTTTTGACATTTCGGCAGCGAAACAATGCAGTTTCTCTTTGTTTCACAGGAAAAGATGTGGTCGACATTCAATCAAAACGCGAGTAAACGTTAATCTTAAATTGACTAAATAAAAAGCAAGTCTCCACGGAACATTTTTCACGGGGGAAATAAATGCAAGTTTTTCGCTCGGTGAAAGATACTTTTAATGTAAATTTAAGCCTTGCTGAATTTTCTGCTTTTCTGCTTTTATATTAGACAGACTTACGAAAAGAACCGGAGATTATTTCTGATCCGCAAAATTGTAGTTAGGAAATCACAACACAACTGTTTTGTTTCGTAACCTCACAATTTTTTACAATGACTGTGATTGATGACAAAAACAACATTAGTTTTTATCAGCATTTGACCTGAATTGTATTGCCCCATATGTTTTCAGCGTCTAGTAACTCGAAATCGGAATCAGGTTAATTAAACAGATACGTCGAAACCACTCTCTAAATGATACACATTATCATTCAGGCAAGACAAAAACAACGACACAATTTTAAGGTAATATGTATCAACATTCAAATTGCTAGTAGCTAACAGCAATTTCTATGAACATTCTAAAACTTCATTTTGATTAAATTTAGTTTAGTTTACTTTTTTAGCGAACATCCGAAATATTCTAATTAGTTCACAATTCGAATCTTTCGCGCCATATTTTTATCATAAACAATCACCAAAAAAGGTTTGAGGTGAAGGTAAAATTGGAACGATTGGAACAAAAGAACGGGAAAATACATACTAGATAGCGCGCTACTGTGAATTCACCCGAATTTTCCGAAAAAAACGCTTTTTATCTATGAAATATGCAACTACAAACATTCTCACATATTTAATTTTCACCGCCACTAATTCAGTTTTTCGGATTAATAGAGCCTTTTACGAGATTCACTGGTAAGCATCATGAAAAATACATAAAAATCCGTGCCACGCAAGGGAAAGCTCACCGAAATCATATTTTCACCGAAAACATTTAAGGCACTGATAGTACCACCTATAAGAAGGTACATGCGATATTCAGTAATATGTTGTCTACACTTTACAAGTTATCACTTTACCATCCGACGTGGTTAGCTATTAAAAAATCGTCAATTTGTACCACCAGAACACGAAACTTACACGAAAAATGAAATTCAGGCTCAAAGTTTTCGGTGAACCACTGGCACAATTCTTTACAGCGCACTTCATTATTCAAATCTATGTTGTTAAGGGATTTGTATTAATGAAACTCACTAAAAACGTTGAATTTTAAAGTTATCCGTGAAAACAATTCTTAACGATTTGAAAACATACGGCGACTTGTCACTCATGTCAGAAGTTGGAACGAAACGGAACAAGCGAATTCCCCGCAATTTTCCTGCGTTTCTCAAAATTGAATGGAAATGAGTTTTGAAATCTGATTTTTATAATGCGATTTTTGTTTGTACTTAAAATAAGTTACATTACTCGTATAATTCCAACTAAGTGCTAGCTTTAATAATCCAGGAAGAATGTGCAAAAGTGGAAAATTGCGGAATTAACATTAAATGAGATATAAATGTTCAATAATTTCTTCCGAAAAAAATCAGTTGAGAAAAAAGGTTGAGAGCCGGTGTTATAATCGCAATTTTGGACAGTGACGTAAGAGAGGAGAAAAAAAATTCCGTGTACGAATACGGTAAAATCAAAGTATGTGTGACAATTTGTTGTGGCTTCAAGGGTTGCAATAGAGCGATGTGCTTTCGTCATCTCCAGGTATGTATCTCTTTGGTACAGACGACGTTTTGTCGGCGTTTTGTCATTGGATTTCAGTTTTATGACGCACACGCAACACTCAGTTTGACTAATAGTGGTCGACATTGTGGGGTAATAGTTCTTGCTTTATTATAACACACACTGTTAATGAGTAGATTGTCTTTGTTTGAAATGTCAAATATAACTTTCACTCACTTTATGAGTATAAACAGTTTGTAGAAAAATGTCTACCGCAATTTTCACTCAAACTAGATGAAAACTTCGAGCTTTCTTATGCACTGTCTTAGGTGAAATTACAAACACAACTCAATTTCTTCACAATCACTTAGATAAGCTTTCGAGATCTGAACAACCTTTAAGATTGTAAATGACTTAAGTCAGCTGTAAATTAAATATTTTCATCCCGGCACCTAGTTGACAAGTGGTCACGATGACAGTAGAATGTCCCCGAATGCACAACATAGCGTCTTCCATCATTGTAGGATAAAGCATCCATTCCTGTAATCCATCCTTTGTCTGTAAATGACTCCAAGAATTTCTCTCTCCATCCAGACCATCCAGCATCCATTGTCAACGTTGTTAGTGTTGCTGAGTGCCGGGATGAAAATATTGAATTTACAGCTGACTTAAGTCATTTACAATCTTAAAGGTTGTTCAGATCTCGAAAGCTTATCTAAGTGATTGTGAAGAAATTGAGTTGTGTTTGTAATTTCACCTAAGACAGTGCATAAGAAAGCTCGAAGTTTTCATCTAGTTTGAGTGAAAATTACGGTAGACACTTTTCTACAAACTGTTTATACTCATAAAGTGAGTGAAAATTATATTTGACATTTCAAACAAAGACAATCTACTCATTAACAGTGTGTGTTATAATAAAGCAAGAACTATTACACCACAATGTCGACCACTATTAGTCAAACTGAGTGTTGCGTGTGCGTCATAAAACTGAAATCCAATGACAAAACGTTGTCGGCGAATTGTACATTCGACTTGCTCTCAACTTGAGCGATCTCAAATAACCGATTTAAAATTATTTTCGAAACCTCCGCTTATCGTCTGTACCAAAGAGATACATACCTGGAAAGCACAACGCTCTATTGCAACCCTTGAAGCCACAACAAATTGTCACACATACTTTGATTTTACCGTATTCGTACACGGAATTTTTTTTCTCCTCTCTTACATCACTGTCCAAAATTGCGATTATATCACTGACTCTCAACCTTTTTTCTCAACTGATTTTTTTCGGAAGAAATTGTTGAACATTTATATCTCATTTAATGTTAATTACGCAATTTTTCACTTTTGCACATTCTTCCTGGATTATTAAAGCTAGCACTTAGTTGGAATTATACGAGTAATGTAACTTATTTTAAGTACAAACAAAAATCGCATTATAAAAATCAGATTTCAAAACTCATTTCCATTCAATTTTGAGAAACGCAGGAAAATTGCGGGGAATTCGCTTGTTCCGTTTCGTTCCAACTTCTGACATGAGTGACAAGTCGCCGTATGTTTTCAAATCGTTAAGAATTGTTTTCACGGATAACTTTAAAATTCAACGTTTTTAGTGAGTTTCATTAATACAAATCCCTTAACAACATAGATTTGAATAATGAAGTGCGCTGTAAAGAATTGTGCCAGTGGTTCACCGAAAACTTTGAGCCTGAATTTCATTTTTCGTGTAAGTTTCGTGTTCTGGTGGTACAAATTGACGATTTTTTAATAGCTAACCACGTCGGATGGTAAAGTGATAACTTGTAAAGTGTAGACAACATATTACTGAATATCGCATGTACCTTCTTATAGGTGGTACTATCAGTGCCTTAAATGTTTTCGGTGAAAATATGATTTCGGTGAGCTTTCCCTTGCGTGGCACGGATTTTTATGTATTTTTCATGATGCTTACCAGTGAATCTCGTAAAAGGCTCTATTAATCCGAAAAACTGAATTAGTGGCGGTGAAAATTAAATATGTGAGAATGTTTGTAGTTGCATATTTCATAGATAAAAAGCGTTTTTTTTTTCGGAAAATTCGGGTGAATTCACAGTAGCGATTTTTTTTTCTTTTTTTTTGTGGTATCAAAACGGCGCCTCTTGCGCTAATTGTGCTTTGGGCCGTATCTGGCCTAAGCAACCACTTTTACCTACCTACCTACCTACCACAGTAGCGCGCTGTCTAGTATGTATTTTCCCGTTCTTTTGTTCCAATCGTTCCAATTTTACCTTCACCTCAAACCTTTTTTGGTGATTGTTTATGATAAAAATATGGCGCGAAAGATTCGAATTGTGAACCAATTAGAATATTTCGGATGTTCGCTAAAAAAGTAAACTAAACTAAATTTAATCAAAATGAAGTTTTAGAATGTTCATAGAAATTGCTGTTAGCTACTAGCAATTTGAATGTTGATACATATTACCTTAAAATTGTGTCGTTGTTTTTGTCTTGTCTGAATGATAATGTGTATCATTTAGAGAGTGGTTTCGACGTATCTGTTTAATTAACCTGATTCCGATTTCGAGTTACTAGACGCTGAAAACATATGGGGCAATACAATTCAGGTCAAATGCTGATAAAAACTAATGTTGTTTTTGTCATCAATCACAGTCATTGTAAAAAATTGTTAGGTTACGAAACAAAACAGTTGTGTTGTGATTTCCTAACTACAATTTTGCGGATCAGAAATAATCTCCGGTTCTTTTCGTTAGTCTGTCTAATATAAAAGCAGAAAAGCAGAAAATTCAGCAAGGCTTAAATTTACATTAAAAGTATCTTTCACCGAGCGAAAAACTTGCATTTATTTCCCCCGTGAAAAATGTTCGATGGAGACTTGCTTTTTATTTAGTCAATTTAAGATTAACGTTTACTCGCGTTTTGATTGAATGTCGACCACATCTTTTCCTGTGAAACAAAGAGAAACTGCATTGTTTCGCTGCCGAAATGTCAAAAACCGGTGTGGAGACTTTCATGTGGAGTGGGTACCACCAAGCGAATTGGATTTCACGTGGAGTTGTTACATTCATAAGGTCTGGATAGACATCGGGCGGAATGAAAATGAAATTTTTGTCCGCTGCGATTTTCTCAATGAAAATGCATGCTTACTGTCGTGGAACATGTCGGAAATGATGGAGAATTCCATAAGCTGCAATCCGAATATGGTTCCAACATTTTTCTCGGCCATTTTATGTATTATTTTTCGATTCCCCGGTCGTTTCAACATGGAAAATATCTAATGACCGGGGAATCGAAAAATAATACATAAAATAGCCGAGAAAAATGTTGGAACCATATTCGGATTGTGGCTTATGGAATTCCCCATCATTTCCGACATGTTCCACGACAGTAAGCATTACATCATAATTAAGGCCCGGATTTCTATGCAGTAAAAAAGGTCGAAATATGTCATATAATATGCAATAAAAAATCGCAAAATATGCAATGAAATATGCAGTGATAAAACGAAAAATATCGTATGTAGCCGAAAAATATCGTATGTAGCCGAAAAATATTGAAATACGTAATTAAACCTATTACCATCAGTGGACTAGACAAATTTTTATGGCAATTCGATTCAAACAGAGATAATTTTTTTAAGTAAAGTGTCTAAAATAAAACAGAAGTGTTTTAATACTAAATTCAGTTCAATTCTGATTCAACATAAAACACATTTCAGAACAATAACGAATACATAAACTTTAGCAATATGATAAACCCAACCAAAATCTTTTTGAAAAATTCAGATAGTTTTCGGTACATAAATATATTTTAAACGATTTCATTATTATTCCATTTTTGAATTGCAATGAAGTACTTTTCAAAAATTTTCCTCAGTGAAACTGTATTTTCTGCCGTTTAAAATATATTTATATACCGAAAATGATCTTTCTACATTTACTGATGTAATTGGAGCAAATCTAAATTTTGATAGGTCGGTTATTTCCGAATGCTCCGCGTTGTCATCGTTAATGATTTTTGCTTGAAATAGATTACGCGCATCAGCAGCAGCATCGGCATCGCGAAACGTCAAGCGCAATGCATTTTACATTGCTGACAAAAATGTTGAGCAGAAGACTTGGCATTCAGCATATTTGTCAGCTATGAAATTCTGCCGATGCTGCTGCTGACGCGCGTAATCTATTTCAACTATTTGTTAATATTCCTTAGTGTGGTTAAGCCTGTGCTTTTGTCAGTAATTGCACGAAATTTTAATTTGTGCATTTCGCCCGAGCTTCCCGGAATACAATTTATATGTATGTATGTTCTTCAAACTTGTTAATTAATTTACAACTGTCACTTAAGCTCGCCATATACAGTATAATTGATTGAACAATCGATTGAGCAATCGATTGCACATAATCCATCTGACGCCCGTACAGCACATTTACAATACAATTTATCGTACAATCTAAAATGACAGTCTTAGATCCACTCGACACAACACAACAAGCGAAAATTATATATTTTGTGGCGATGGACATCCATTGCTACTTTCGATGGAGAATGACTGCCACAACCACAATATAAAGAATGACCACCGGTTTATGTAAAAAAATCAGCAACTAGTTGATTTTTTCACATAGTGTTGACCACCGGTCACTTTCCATGCTGTCGCTGTGGTGGCCATTCTCCATCTAAAGTAGCAAAAATATATAATTGTCACTATGTTGTGTTGTGTTGTGTGGATTGTGAGACGATCATTTTAGAGTGTACGATAAATTGTATAATGTATGTGATATACGGGCGTCAGATCGATTGTGTGCAATCGATTGTTCAATCGACTGGACAGTGTATGGCAAGCTTTAGAAACATTGCCTTTCATGTAATATTGATGCAAAACGGCTTAATTTGCAGTTTCTTTTTGATTCTCATGTTTGTTTTTTCTTTGTGAAACATTTTTTTAGAGCAAATTAGGTATTATTGCAAAAATTTTAGGAAAGAGCAAAATATGCAATAATCCATCAAATATGCACAAATATGCAGAAATATGCATTTGCATATAAATCCGGGCCTTAATCATAATATATAAAATTGTCTTTTAAGGAACAAAAATCTAAATGTTTGACTTACGTTATGTGCAAACACATTACAGAGCTTTATTCAACGCATAATTATTCCTCATTTGAAATATTTTTGCGCTTCCGCATGAATTTAAACCCATCCAAAATCAATTTAAAAAGTGTTGGAGTCAAAATATATAGTAGTCTGGCTAGTGTGCGCGCCTTCGTTGCACAGGGTCATGGGGTCGAGACTTAGAGTACGTACTAACATTGTCATTTCACGTGAAATCCATGCAAATACTGTCAAAATTTTGATGATCGTGAAAACGAATTCGCTTGGTTGTACTCACTTCACACGAAAGTTTCCACACCGGATTTTGACATTTCGCCAGCGAAAACAATGCCGTTGCACTTTATTTCACAGGGAAAAGGAGTCATCCACAATCAATTAGGCCGCGAGTTCTCATTTATCTTAAATTTAGAGAATAAAAGGCATGTCTCCACGGCATATTTTTTACGGTAGACATAAATGCAAGTTTTTCGCTCGGTGAACATAGTACTTGCCTTTAAGGTGTTAAACTCTTCTTTTTATGATGGCGAACTCATTGAAGGCAATGACATTTTTTGCTGTGACCGTAATAATGAAATGTCTGGAATGTCTCTTGGAGGTGATGTCCTTATTGCAATACGGCGCGATCTCGATTACGAACGAGCTATAATTTCAACATTCCAATTATGAATTTGACTGTGTAACAATCAAATTGCTCTCTTCTGGTAGTACTCTCCTGCTTATTTCTTGTATCTACGTTCATTGCAATCAGTGGCGGCTCGCCCATATGTGCACAAGTGCACGTGCACCCCCTGAGAGAAAAAATCGTAAGAGTGCGTAATTCACTTCTTCAAATCTGTGTCTCTCAAATCGCACATCTAGCCCGCATCGCGTCCTTATTCGATTTATATGTATATCTACATACCTACATTCCATCCACTGAATCCTGCAAGAAACGTACTGGTTAAATAGCCGGTTAATGCCTGGTTAGCCTTTTGGTTAAAATCACCGGTGAGTGCACATACAGCGTCGGGAAAAAATTCACCTATATACTTCACACAGTACTCATACGTGTGACTTCCCCTCACAATCCAATATGGTCAAATTCACAAGACTTTCACTGGTTATTCGACACATAATATCTGGCATTATTTGGGTAAAATGCATGGTGAATATCCGGGTATTATTTGGATAAGGTTCGTGGTAAATACCCTACGAAAACGGGTTCGTATTTCCACTTCAATAACCAATAATATGTGGGTAAAATGTATGCAGAATACCCTATAAATACCGAGTATTCCATTAGTCTTTCGATGATTTTACTTATAAAATGCATTTCAAACATGTGCATTTTGCCAACATTTGAAGTGCATTTTATAAGCCAACAAGTCAAGTTGGTTGAACAATTTTATTGAAAATGTACCTATAATGTAAATTGTAAATAAAATTAGGAAACTTTCGAAAAAATTAGCTGCCAGAAAATTACTCAGCCAAACTGCTGGAGAGAATAGTATGGTGGATATTGCGTTTCACAATATTCCACTATAAGCACACTCGCATGACTAGGTATTTTGCAGGTGTTGATACCCCCAAATTAACTATGTGCTAAAAATTGCCCGTATGGAGCACCAATTTCCATCCTTGGGGAAACTAAAAGTATGTAAAATATTTGCTTGTGTGCGTTTTCTCAGACAAAGCTTTGAATGTGGTTGTAGTTTCGGTTAGCGATTTCTTGCAGGGAGCGGGTAATTCTTGTAGCATTTCCAGTGTTTTTCCAGTAAATTTCGTTCGCTGAATTATTTTCGCTCCTAAAGATAGCTTTACTTCGACAATCTGTCATCAACCCTGCAAGAAATCGCTAACCGAAACTACTACTACATACAAACTTTTATCAGCGAAAACGCACACAGACAAATACTTTACATATTTTTTGCTTTCGCCTTCAGAGTTTGCAAGAGCAAACCTGGTCAAATGACTAGTTAAATATCTAAAAAAAGGCTCACTGTAATTGACTAGTTAACGCACGTATACGATTGGGCCATAAATAACCTATATATTCCCCATAGCATTATTTCCCCTGGTGAAAAAGTTCATAATTATCAGGTAAATTTCAGCCAAAATATCAAGTATTTATGGGAAATAAACACGTTAAATACCCAATAAAATATCGGTAAGTTTGTCATATTATTTTTACCCCTTAAAATTGAGGTATATTATCTGTTAAATCCAACAAATATAACTATTTAATAATAAGAAAAATAGCCAGTAAAATTACTAGTTATTTAACCACTTAATTAACTCGTAAGATTTATAGTAAATGCCAGGTCATATTACTATTTTATTAACAATGTTTTACCACACAACTGTGGGTAATTTATATGAGGACTTTTCTTTAAATCTATAAGCAGCAGGAATTGTTCCATGTGCAATGTCATTTCTCGGTATAAAGCAAGAGAACGGTACTTTTTTTCTTCAGACAGACGGACACATTTTAATTTTTCGTCAGTATTCAGCGATCCTTGGTGAAAGTGTGAAGTTTTAGCGATTATTTCGAAAACGGTGATAGCTACAAAAAAAACAAATGTACTGAGAACGGAATAAACTGAATAAAATTACCTTTGCAACAATACGACGTATTTTTATTTGAAAATTTTATGCTTTGAAAAAATGCTCGATAACTCCCCAAAAATGTGAGTTAACCAATGAACTTTAATATGCGAGGTTTTTTTCCAAGCTAGCATAGAGTTTTTCAAAAAACGGTACTTCCTAAAGGTAATTTGAAGTAGTTTTTTTCGTCCTTAGAACATCAGAACGCGTTTTCGTCTACTAACGAATATTTACCATTACCGTACACATAAACCCTGCAAGAAACGTACTGGTTAAATAGCCGGTTAATAACTGGTTAGCCTTTTGGTTAAAATCACCACCCTGCAAGAAATCGCTAACCGAAACTACCACCACATATAAGGTTTTGTCTGAGAAAACGCACACAACCAAATTGTTTACATACTTTCAGTTTCCCCAAGGAGGGAAATTGGTTTTTCAGACGAGCAATTTTCTGCATATAGGTAATTTCGATGTATCGATACCGGCAAAATACCATATTTTTATCCCCAGACAAGGTAAAGTATTGTGAAATGCAATATGCGGCATTCTCGCAAGCAGTCTGGCGGAGTAATTATATGCGAAGTAAATTACATTTTCCTAAAATTAGTTCAAAATTAGATTATAGTTAAAATGATCTTGTTGAAACAGCAATGACGATTTACTTATAAAATGCACTTCAAATATTGGCATAATTGACATGTTTGAAGTGCATTTTATAAGTAAAATCCACAAAAAAATTAAGCGTTTAGACGGAACGCGGTATTTTATCCAAATACTAAAGGTGAAATTACTAGTATTAGACCTCGATTATACCGAGTATAGTTCCTAGATGTTTTACCAAGTATTATTTGAATAAATTCAACGTAGGAAGTCTATAATTTTCGGGTATTTTACCCAATGAATAGCCGATAAATACCCAATTCGTTTCAGTTTATTTAATCATTGTATAAACTTATAATTACGGGCTATTTACCATCAGTTTGACATGCATAATTCGAGGGAAATTTAGTAGGGGAAGTCACATGTATGAATGCGGTGTGAAGTAAATAGGTGAGTTTTTTCCCGATGGCCTTTACACGCTAACCAGTGGTTTACCTTAAAGTCTGACTGGGTAACAAGTAGTAATTTAACCAGTACGTTTCTTGCAGGGCAGTGAGTGCACATACAGCGTCGGGAAAAAATTCACCTATTTACTTCACACAGTACTCATACATGTGACTTCCCCTCACAATCCAATATGGTCAAATTCACAAGACTTTCACTGGTTATTCGACACATAATATCTGACATTATTTGGGTAAAATGCATGGTGAATATCCTATGAAAGCCGGGTATTATTATGGATAAAGTTCGTGGTAAATACCCTACGAAAACCGGCTAATCTTTCCACTTCAATAACCAGTAATATGTGGGTAAAATCCATGCAGGATACCCTATAAATACCGAGTAGTCCATTAGTCTTACGATGATTTTACTTATAAAATGCACTTCAAACATGTGCATTTTGCAAATACTTGAAGTGCATTTTATAAGCAAACAAGTCAAGTTGGTTGAACAACTTTATTGAAATTGTACCTATAATGCAAATTGAAAAAAAAAAATAGGAAACTTTCGAAAAAATTAGCTGCCAGAAAATTACTCAGCCAAACTGCTGGCGAGAATGGTGGATATTGCGTTTCACAGTATTCCACTATAAGCACTCGCATGACTAGGGATTTTGCAGGTATTGATACCCCCAAATTAACTATGTGCTGAAAATTGCCCGTATGGAGCACCAATTTCCCTCCTTGGGGAAACTAAAAGTATGTAAAATATTTGCTTGTGTGCGTTTTCTCAGACAAAGCTTTGAATGTGGTTGTAGTTTCGGTTAGCGATTTCTTGCAGGGAAACTAATAGTTGACCTGTTTTGTTCTGGAAACAATGAAACGCAGCTATATATGGAATAAATACAGGTTCAAAAGGAAGCACAAAAGCACCACCACCATTTCGCATCATCCTATTAGCGATTTCTTGCAGGGTTATATGTGGTGGTAGTTTCGGTTAGCGATTTCTTGCAGGGTAGTATAGTATTCGTTAAAATTTAGTTTGCATGTCTTCGTATAATTATATCCCTGCAAGAAACGTACTGGTTAAATAACCGGTTAATGCCTGGTTAGCCTTTTGGTTAAAATCACCGGTGAGTGCACATACAGCGTCGGGAAAAAATTCACCTATATACTTCACACAGTACTCATACGTGTGACTTCCGCTCACAATCCAATATGGTCAAATTCACAAGACTTTCACTGGTTATTCGACACATAATATCTGGCATTATTTGGGTAAAATGCATGGTCAATATCCTATGCAAACCGGGTATTATTTGGATAAAGTTCGTGGTAAATACCCTACGAAAATGGGTTAGTCTTTCCACTTCAATAACCAATAATATGTGGGTAAAATGCATGCAGAATACCCTATAAGTACCGAGTAGTCCATTAGTCTTTCGATGATTTTACTTATAAAATGCATTTCAAACATGTGCATTTTGCAAATATTTGAAGTGCAACAAGTCAAGTTGGTTGAACAATTTTATTCAAATTGTAATGTAATGTAAATTGTAAAAAAAATTAGGAAACTTTCGAAAAATTTAGCTGCCAGAAAATTACTCAGCCAAACTGCTGGCGAGAATGGTGGATATTGCGTTTGACAATATTCCATTATAAGCACTCGCATGACTAAGGATTTTGCAGGTATTAATACCCCTAAAATAACTATGTGCTGAAAATTGCCCGTATGGAGCACCAATTTCCCTCCTTGGGGAAACTAAAAGTATGTAAAATATTTGATTGTGTGCGTTTTTTCAGACAAAGCTTGAATGTGGTTGTAGTTTCGGTTAGCGATTTCTTCCCTGCAAGAAACGTACTGGTTAAATTACTACTTGTTACCCAGTCAGACTTTAAGGTAAACCACTAGTTAGCGTGCAAAGGCCATCGGGAAAAAACTCACCTATTTACTTCACACCGCATCCATACATGTGACTTCCCCTTCTAAATTTCCCTCGTATTATGCATGTCAAACTGATGGTAAATAGCCCGTAATTATAAGTTTATACAATGATTAAATAAACTGATACGAATCGGGTATTTATCGGCTATTCATTGGGTAAAATACCCAAAAATTATAGACTTCCTACGATGAATTTATTCAAATAATACTTGGAATTCTTGGTAAAACATCTAGGAACTATACTCGGTATAATCGAGGTCTAATACTAGTAATTTCACCTTAAGTATGTGGTTAAAATACCGCGTCTTGTCCAAACGCTTAATTTTTTGTAGATTTTACTTATAAAATGCACTTTAAACATGTCAATTATGCAAATATTTGAAGTGCATTTTATAAGTAAATCGTCATTGCTGTTTCAAGAAGATCATTTTAACTATACATAATCTAATTTTGAAATAAATTTACGAAAATGTTAAATACTTCGCATATAATTGCTCCGCCAGACTGCTTGCGAGAATGCCGCATATTGCATTTCACAATACTATACCTTGTCTGGGGATAAAAATATGGTATTTTGCCGGTATCGATACATCGAAATTACCAATATGCAGAAAATTGCCCGTCTGAAAAACCAATTTCCCTCCTTGGGGAAACTGAAAGTATGTAAACAATTTGGTTGTGTGCGTTTTCTCGGACAAAACCTTATATGTGGTGGTAGTTTCGGTTAGCGATTTCTTGCAGGGTTGCAGGGATGTTAGTCAAACGTATAAAAAAAGACACGAAAGTAATTACTAAATTTTAATAAATGAGCGAAATTAAGAAATCTGTTTCATATACGGTACTCACGACTGTGGCTACGCTGCAGCGCACATCATTCGATCCTTTCAAATTATTAGTTGATTCCTGTTTGTAAATAATATAAGAAATTTGTTTCAAAATTTATATTATAATATGTATGGTCCAGTTTTATAAAAGTTGCTAGTTCAGAGCTGCAAACAGTTCTTTTACAACAATTAGTCCGCGAAGCCTTAAGAAAAGAAATACAGGTTTATTAAACAAAGAAACATATTCTATTGATAATGAGTATACCATATGTTCTTCGAAAGTGCTTACGATATGTAAGCATTTGATTATTGATGCAACGCCCTCTGTTGGATATACTGAATAATCCAACGAAGCCTGGAGAACCTAATTTTAGTAATAAGTTTAATGAAAAACATTTGATAACTCACATCATTTGTTCCGACCGTCAACCGCTGCTCAACTCAATCTACAAGTAAAAAATATTATACTAGAAAACATATTAGATCTCACATGAGCATACCATAATTTCATCGACAGTGCTCACGGTAGGTGAGAGACTACTATTAACCGTACCGTACCGTATTATCACACGACATCTGTTAAATAACATTTTATGTATAATTATTTTTAAAACATACTTTTCACTCACCATATTCATTTCATTCCCGCAATCAACAGTTGCCACGGTTCAACTCACTCTATAAAAAAAACTATAATAATAAAGGAATGAAACGAATCTCATTTAACATACCCCATATATCTCCATTGACGGCACCGCATCATTACCCAGATAGCATTTTGGAACTGATCCTGCGGCATCAATAAGTATTCAATAATTTCCCCTCTATGTAATTGATTCTGCAATGGAAATTTATTGATGCCTGCCATCAATAGCCATTATTATGAAAAATATCAATGTATAATTAGTATAAAAGCGATCCGCGTAATCATTAATCGGTCTTGCCCCTTTGTTCGGAAAATTTCGAATTAAATTTTAATCAAGTTTTCCATGAAAAACGACTATGAAGAAAAGATTCAATACAGAATCAATCCAGGAATGATGCGTTCAACAATTCTCGACAAATAAGAAATCCTGTCAATTATAATTGTGAAATTGTTCGGATCGTCAGCAGTTTGTTCGTGAAACTTTTAGATTTACTATTATAAATAAGTTTATTGATGCAGCCACATTTTGCTATTTCGGTAAGTGAACGTTCTTCTATAGGAACATACTCGATAAGTATATTTATTGTGATCCTTTACTCTTACTTTTAGAATTAGACGAAAATCAGGAGGGATGCTAGATTTATACGTACATCGCACCTACGAGTACACCCTGCGTTATGCAAGTTTCAAAGTATTTTTGTAAATTAAAATGTAATTTATTTGTTAACTTAATTTTTTTCTTATAATAAAGTGAAGAAAGTGTGTGTAATAAAAAAAATTGTTTTAATAAAAAAAAAACCTGTTTATAGCAGCCATCAATATTATAGCAATGCCCAAATATTCAATATAATATCAATGATATATCGATGCCAATTCGTTTCTTTTTATTCTGCTGGTTCGATATTATTTTGATACAATATTGATGACGATCATCAGTAAAATTTCCCCTTTTCGAAAACGACGACCAATCAAAATGCTTTAATTGCGGACATCGTCCATACAAAAGAATCAATAGTGGTATACTGAGAGGATCAATACATTGAATATAAGGTTCAGTACAGAATCAACAAAATATCAGTATTTTGCTATCTGGGTAGTGAGCATTATACTCCCTGCACACTTAATAAATGAGCTACGCGGAAAATGCTTGGAGCAGACAGCCGAACCTGCCGTGATTCTTTTCACTGGGCGAATTATATGCATCTACACATTTTTCCGAGATTCATCACGAGGAAAACTACAATATAAAGAAACAAATTTAATTATGATATGTACACATTTTTATGTCAATATTTTATTATTATAATATGAATAATCAGAGTAATTTTCACGCGCAACCCTTAAACAAGTATTATCTTGGTACGCCACTGGGCAACCGGAAACATCAGCACCACCCTAGCAAGGTGGCGGTGGAAACTTCACAATAAAAACTTCAGAAGATAAAAATTTCCAAATAATCAATGAATAAGGATGTAAAATATTTCGAACTATGGTAATAAAGGACTTACCGATGAAATACGCCTTCTGTGCGTCTGTTCTTCGCATTTTTACACGAAGGGAAAATGCACGTCATTTCGTCACAGAACGTTTCTTCGGTCGATTAGCTGATAGCCGTACAATTTTCACAGCTTTTTTTAAATACAATGGTTGGCGATCACTAATGGTGAGTTTGGAGAGCCGAGATTCACAATTTAACACTTTCAAACTCGCTTCGAAAAAAATCACATCCACTCGCGTTGATATTTTCCACATTGAGTGACAGATATTGACAGAACGGGACAATTTTTTTGCTGAATTGATTGCTGATTGCTGGCAAAACCAAACCATGCAGTTTGTATGGTGTGACAGATGATTTACTGTTCCTCTTATCTTCTCTATTCCATGGTCTAAGAGCTCAGGTGCAAATTATTTGCGCCTTTCCTCGCAATTCTAATACACATTATCGAAAATTACTTGATTGGAGATGCCCAAAAAGGATAGTCTGCCTCCTGGGCTAAAGGGGTGACTGAAGACTTAAGAGTTGTTGATACATAGTTGCAACATGTAAAGAATTTTCGAAATTTTTATGGAAAACTTGTAATGCGTCTACAAAAATTAACGAAAGTTCCATTATGCTAAATCATATAGGTACAGCCAGAACTTAACTATTTTCCAGACACTTACCTGAGTGCTTAAAGTGATGCCCAGACCAACGCGTCACGAATTTTCCGTCGCGAATCCGCGCCGGGCGTCACATTTTTTGGTGCCCACACCGGCGCGGCGCGAATAATTCGCTGGGTACTGTCACTCACAGCTGATATCATGTTGGTGCCTTAGAAAAGGTATTAGATTTATGTAAGGAAGGGACTTAGACATGATAGAGATTAACTGCAAGAACTGGCCAAATACAATTATTTTAACATTTATAATCATGCTGCAATTTTCGTGCACTATATCAAAATGTCGCGGCATCTTTACTTACTATGAAAAAGCGTAAGCGGAAGAAATCAACATGAAATTCGACATTTTACCTCTCCATGTCTATACTTATTCTAAGGATAAAATCATTGACATGCGAAAATTGATGGAAATATGCAGTGCAGTACAACCTTGTTATACCGTACCCTAAAAAAAAGTTGCGGCAGTGTTCGATTTTATTGTTTGAATTGACTATCGCGTACCCGAAAACTCTTACATCTTACCTTGTGCCCGTCGAATCGTTTGTCTTATCGTATAGAGAAGACACAAATCTTGAACATTGTTTTGTGGCTGTTTTGAATTGAATATACATATGTAACTGTTTACAAAGCATGGTTACGCAAAATGTAGTTACATACAAGCTTGAATATTCTATTGAATTGAATGTTTACTTTGCATAGTTACGCCATATTTTGCTTGATTACGCCATTGCATGAAATTGCATAATAACTTGTAGTATAATCCTTACATGATTCCTTACGATGGCGTAACCAAGCAAAATATGGCGTAACTATGCAAAGTAAACATTCAATTCAATAAAATATTCAAGCTTATATGTAACTACTTAGGGACAAACGCAAGCACCGAACCACCAGGATCCTCATTTCCTATCGTATACTATTCATGAATGAAACGATTGACCTTGTATTCTTTCGGAAATCTGTCGATATCTCTGCAATCCTTTGGTGTGGCAGAACGACCGAGGTGGCGCTAGACTTAACATAAAATTGCCGAAAGGGTCATCGGATCCTCTTTTTATTTCCGTTCAGTGCACAGGGTGGTCAGAGATAACCGTCAACCTGGATCTAGGCCACAGCAATTTCACAATCAGCTTCATACTACTTCGATAATCCGTTGATATCTTTGGAATCCTTGAGTCCAGTGAAACGATCAAGGTTTCGCTGGACTCGCAACAAAATTTTCTTAGGTGGCATCGGAGCATCTTTCCTGCGCAGCTCACAAGGGGATAACCGAGATAAGTACAATAATTCAGAAAATGTATGCTTTTGTTAGTTGTCAACCTAGATATTGGTCACAGCAATTTCACGATGAACTTCGTACTATGGACTTTGGAAAATCGTGAATATCTCTGCAATTCTTCGGCCGAGCGATACGATCGGGGTGTCGCCGGACTTGCCACAATAGGGCAATTATTTGTGTAACAACAACGACTAAAAACCTTCTTTCCTTGGAATTCATGTTTCCAAAAATGTTACTTCTTTTACTCATCCACTGATACCATCAAACATTCAAAACTTAAATGCTCGGTCAATACATAAACAACTCATTCCAAATCTACATCTTTTTGGGACCACCAACATCAAGTTGTACTACACTGCACCTGTCAAATAAATTATTTGAATAAAATGACATTAGGTAGCAAATATTCGAACCGGAAAAAATACTGCAAAACTGGCGAATATTCGCGTTGGTGTGGGCATCTCCATACAACGCAGTGTGTTACAATTTTGACGCCCGGAAAAATTCGCCACGAATATTCGCCGACGCGCCGGTGTGGGCATCACTTAAGCCAAATTTCAATTACAATCCTGTTAATTTATCAATTGAAATTTGACTATTTTGCAAGTAAATTGACAGGCAATATACAATATAGAATAGTAAGCGATTTTACATATAGGTGGTACCATTTTGCCCGTAATATCACACGGATGGCCCTCAGCGGCGATCCCTTCTGAACGGGATGTCTTTCAGATCACCTTTTGAAATATAAAAAAAAATATAAAAAATATTAAAAATATAAAAAAAAATTGAAATATAAAAGGAAGACAAAAACCTTGAAAAGGACGATCAGCACACGAGCCTGAAGTGATGCAAAATGTGGGATTTGGCGAAAAACAACAAATGATCTCTCGTGGCAGCATTTTCCACTAATATAAAAATGGCACTGAGCAGCATCTCTTTTTTAACGCTATTCCTTTCTTCTTCCTTGCCTCGTTCTTTATACCGCTCCATGGTTCCGCGTTGCTCGACCTGCGGTGTAGGCACATCGCCCGTTTTGGCGATAATTTCTCAGCATATTTCTACAGGCAGCTCTATCTTGGATCGTGTCATCGCCGAGACCAATGCGTTGTTGTTGCTTTTTCATTTGACACATCGCTATTCCATTAAGTATTAAATTTTCTTTAATTCGATATTCTCCCAGCTGAGTTGTCTCATATCATTCGAAAGTTAAAGAGTATCAATGTATAGTAATATTACGCCAGGAAATTTGAACAAAAATTTGGCCAAACTTCGGAAAAATTAGGGGAAAGCTGAATTTTTGCATGAGCCTTCCTTTCGAGGTCCTAAACAAGACCCTAAAAGTCCCTACGAGTGCCGCTAGCGTGCTACAGAGGGTGAAAGACCCTCGAAAACAGGTTTTTCTGAATATTTCTACAACGGTAGCATATACAAAAAAGTGGTGTATGGCAAATTTGAAGCTCTTGTGCTTTCTCAATAAACGATGCAAAGGCCGAATACTTTCGGGCACTCCTAACGGCGCCAGGAGTCTAACGGTATTTTTAACAAGGTTTCACACAATTTCTATAACGGTAACTCGTACTAAATTTTTTTATAGAAAGTTTGTAGCCTATGGGGTTTTAAAGAAAGTGGCCAAATTTCATATCAATATGTACAGCCTTAAGGGCGCTATGGGGGTTCAAACCTTAAAAAAACGCGTTTTTGGGGGTTTTTCGTAAATGTGTGCTAAGACGTGGGAATGCGCTCTAAGGTGTTTTAGGAGAAATTTGTAGCTTCTGTGGCTGGTAGTAAAACGTCAAAAGTCCCCAGTGATAGGAGCCCCCCTAACGAAGTTATGAGGGTCCTATAACGGTAACGTGCACCGAAAACTGTTATACGGCAAATGTGTAGCTTATATAACGCTTAATTAAATATATGAATTTCAGATTGATGCGTGCAATACTAAGGGCGCTATGAGGGTTTGAACCCTACAATAACGGTATTTTTTCGTTATTTTCGTGGATTTCTTCATAACGGGAACGCATTCGGGTGGAAAGCCTGTAACAATTTGTTGCTTCTATAACGTCAACTTAAAATGCCAAAACAACTTATCTATACGAGCACCCCTAAGGAAGCTATGAGGGGTCAAAACTAAACAACTAACTAAACAAAAAACCGTTTCTCGGAATTTTTTTATAACGGGAACGTCTAGAGCAGGGGTGTCAAACTCAAAAATTGGCGCGGGCCAAATAAGACTCTCATCAGGTTTTGGTGGGCCGCTGAAGGAAAATTTTAAAAACTTTTATGTAATCGTATTGCGAAAGTTGATTACACAATATCACTTTTAAAATAAGGTAGAGAGTCTGGATCGCTATAGCGGCTTCGGGATTAACTATGAGAACTTCCTCCGTTCGAAAATCTACTTCAAGAACATTAAAAAATTAAGACAAGAAGCGAAAACGTGAAAATATTATTGATATTCAAGTAACCACTTTTTGTTAATTACAGGTTTTGCGCCAAATTTTAGACAGTCGCCAAAAATAACAGGCAGGAGGCAAAATAGTCAGAATAAATTAATTTTAGCAGAAAGGTGGCGGAAAGAAACAAAAAGTGTTTGTGTTGTTTTCCAAGGTTTCCGTAGTTTTTAAAGCTTTGCCATTTTTCCAAATAAATCTCAATTATTGTAAAGAAAACTTTATGCGTCCTCAGACCATTTTTCTGCATTTTATTTTATATTTTTTTTACTGTTTATGACATATCGCGAAAAATAAAAAATAAACCATTTCCCCCTTTTACCATGTTGCGGGCCCCTACAGGTCAGGCCCGCTCTAATTAGAGGGCCATTCCCAAAATCCTGCAAAAATCCGAAGAAACATGATTTTTGCCGCTTTACTTTGGTTTGTTTTGCTTCGGCTAGTACTCTTCTTCTCCTTCTTCTCTTAGCGGTGCAGAAAGGTGTGAAACCTCTGTGCATCTATGTGAGTACGAGTTATGGTTCGTGAATGCTTGTGTCCGTGAAGTCTAAGGACAAAAACATAGCTGCTGCGATAGGGTTTTCCCACAGCGATATAGGGATAAGATCAGTGGGCGCAGCGGGGCATTGAGGAGTACCATCGCAATTTGGACAGATGTTTTGGATGTCCGGGTTTATGCAAGAAAGGTACAAATTAAGGCGTGAACAAAAGCCCGACCGAAGTTGAGCTAGTGTTACTCTGGTGGCTCTCGGGAGCCTAATCTCCTCAGGCGAAATTGGTGGTGGGCGCTCTGAGAAAACTCTATTCGCACCTAAGCTCCCAATAGACCGATTCACTTCTTCAGTGTGGATCGCTGCGATGGCGCATGGCGGCTCGGTATGTAACTTCATCGTAAGGGTCCTGTTTGTAATAGAATACTCATACTTCGATTCCTATGGTCGATTCAACTCGAACTTTGAACGAATATTTTTTTGTGTAAATTAAGGATAACTGTGTACCAAAATATTAAGATAGTTAGTACTATCTTAATATTTTGTTACACAGTTATCCTTAATTTACACAAAAAAATATTCGTTCAAAGTTCGCAGAGCTGCATTTTTTTTAGAATGCGACGTGAAAATAGACGTGACCAATTCCGCATTTCCTCAAATTTGTTCTAATTTTACGCTAAATATTTTGAACACTACTTTTTTTTGTGGATTGTGCAATAACATGGAACTTGTCTACTTTTTTTTAAGTCAAATTGAAATAGCTAATTTATTAATTACTAACAATGGGCTCGAACAGGACACCAGAGGGTTCCTCATTTCAAGCAAAGATATCTAATGAATTAACTAATTATCGTTTTAGTCAAATTTATAGCAGTACCGCTGCCACACGGGAGTTACAAGCCTCTTCGGAGCGGACCACACCTGGTTCCAACAAGAAACGGCCAAGAGTTGCCAAAAAACCCCTCCCTGGCAAGATCCAGGAACGTTCGATGCAGGAGGGTCGTGTATGTCTGTGGATGTGTTCTGTGTGTTTTTCGTCAAATTGGGAGAATTTCATCTCAACGCGTTTGCTCTCAATTCACTTAATCCGCGCAGGCATCGAAACTAATTCAGGTCCCGAAATTTACATCTGCTGTGTAAGCAACCGACGCATCTTCAGGAATGCCAGGTCTTTGAAGTGTTCCTCCTGCAGAGAATAGTGTCATTTTTATTGCTCTGGCTGAAGCAAAATTCGATAGTATGACAAGTTGTCTTTTGCTGCTCCAGGGTGTCCGAACGCGGGTCGGCACCAGCCAATCCAGGCCCCAGCTCCCAAGCTAATGGTTTACCACCATCTCCGGTCATCCCCCGCCCCAGGCCTCGAGCAACTACTCCACCACCGTCATCCGTAGTCAACAATACAACAAGACATACTCGTTCCAGTCTAACACCTGCACCCCCTGCAGCAGTTTACACCCGACACCATATTGCCTTTTAACCGCAATGGCATCCGCCAGAAGATTAGCGAGATCGTCCGTTTCATGAGTACACGCAGAATTCTGACAGCAGCATTTCAGGGGACAAAGCTCCAACCTAGAACACCCGACATAGACATCCGTAGTGATTACATTCTTTTGAGGCGCGATAGAGTCGGCAGGAGGAGGGCTTGCATTCCTAATACACAGAACCGTGCAATACAGTGTATTAGACCTAGCTCCGAATTCAGGAGCTAAACTCCGAAATAATTCGACAAGTTAACACCTTCAAAAAAGAGAAATGGAATGAGCCTATCGACCTATCGAAAGGTGTCAGCAAACTTTGGGCTATGGTCCGCACACTGTCTTATCCAACCAAAGACAAGGGCAGTGTTGCCATCAGATTCGGTAAGAAATCCACCGCAAATTCGAAACTTTGGGCGAGCTTGTTCAATAAGCAATAACCAAGATGCTCAACTGCAAAATAAAAAGAAGGATTCGCAAACGAACGGTTGACATCATCCCCACCTATACAGCCGACCAAGTTTCAGCAGCTACCAAGAACGCCAAAAAGTCAAAGGCCATTGGAGCAGATGGCATTTCAATGGTCATGCTGAAACATCTAGATCTTCCGGCCATCGAATATCTAACGATGGCTTTCATCTTATCGATATCCTTGCTTGTCATCCCTGAATTCTGGAAAAAGGGGCGAAATATTCCCCTTCTCAAACTCGGTAAAAGCGCGAAACTTGCCGAATCCTACCGTCCAATTACAATTTTATCACCCATTGCACAGACACTCGAAGCACTCATCCACCCCACCCTTGTATCACATGCTGAGCTAGCTTCTCACCAGCATGGTTTCAGGAAGATGCACAGTACCACAACAGCTCTGGATCTGATCATCCATCATATCCATAATGGCCTCAACCATAAACAGCCCTGTGACAGAACCGTCCTAGTGGCCCTTGACGTATCTTCTTCTTCTTTTAGCGGTACAGAAAGGTGTGAACCGCTGTGTATCTATATGGAATGGACTCGTTTTATAGTTCTTCTTCTTTTAGCGGTACAGAAAGGTGTGAACCGCTGTGTATCTATATGGACTCGTTTTATAGTTCGTCATCGTTTTCGTCCGCAATCTCCAGGGACAAAAACGTGGCAGCTGCAATCGGGTTTTCCCATAGTGAGAGGGGGGTGAGATTTGTGGGTGCAGCTGGGCATTGAAACCAATGGGCTACATCGTGTGGCGTGCCAGCGCAGTTAGGGCATACGTTTAGTATATTTGGGTCTATCCGAGATAGATACGAATTTAGGCGTGAGCAGAAGCCTGACCGAAGTTGGGCTAAAGTCACTCTAGTGGCTCTCGGGAGCCTAATCTCCTCAGGCGAAATAGGTGGTGGGAGCGCTGAGAGGACTCTGTTCGTACCTAAACTCGCAATAGACCTACTCACTTCCTCAGTGTGAATCATTGCAATGGCAGCCCGGTATGAATCTTCATCGAAATGATCCCTTTTGTAACCCTGGACTTCTCTCTCAAGGTCACGAGGGCCACGTTTGATGTTGCGTGGAGGGGGAATTTTGTCCATGAGGTTACGATTAGGATGATCCTCTCGATAACAACCTACTAAATATTGTTTTGTAAGTAGTCGATTGTGGTCACGTATTGGCATCAAATGTGTCTCCTGATGTAGGTGGTCCTGGGCAGACATCAGAAGGCATCCTGTAGCTGTGCGTAGAGCAGCATTTTGGCAGACTTGGATTTTGTTCCAGCTTGTGTTACAGAGACCTTGCGACCAAACTGGCGCCGCAAAATCAGCCGCTGTTCGACCCACCGCTTTGTAAGTGGCTAGCATTGTCTCTTTATCTTTGCCCCAGGTGCTACCAGCCAGTGCTTTAAGAATTTTGGTCCTACTGCGCATCTTTTCACATACCGCTTCCGCGTGATGAGCTGAAGTCATCATTTTCTCAAAGTGAAGCCCGAGAATTTTTGGATTTGCAACAGCAGGAACTGGTTTGTTGCCAATACGTACCCCAACCGGCCACTTACAATCACCTGACCAGGTGGTAAGGAAGGTCGCAGACGATTTGGACGCTGAGATGGTTAGGTTTCTGCTATGGAAAAAGGCTTCTAGTCGCGCTAAATATCTATTGATATCTTCACGCATGACATCCCTATCCGCTCCCGTGGCGAGTACAGTGCAGTCATCGGCATAAGAAATAACTTCAATGCCTTCGGGAGGTGTTGGGAGACCGGCCATGTAGATGTTAAACAAGGTGGGAGAGAGAACCCCACCTTGAGGAACACCTAATTTGATCTTTCTAAGTTTGGAACGACTGCCTCGAAACTCGGTGAAGGATTGCCTACCAGCTAGATAGTTGGCAATCCATCTTATCTCTTGAGTCGGAACATGCATATTGAGGAGGTTTACCAGAAGCATGCAGTGATTAACCTTATCAAACGCATTTGATAGGTCAATCGCCACCATGCTGGTTCTATGGCAAGGTGTACTGTGGTTTAGTCCGTCTCTTACACATGTAGTGATCGCGTCCAGAGCGGTGGTTGTACTATGCATGCGTCTGAATCCGTGCTGATGGGGATCTAGCTTTGCATGTGAAACGAGTGTGGGGTGGATGAGGGCTTCCATTGTCTTTGCTACAGGTGACAGGATCGTAATCGGTCTGTAGGAAGTTCCTAGTTTGGCACTTTTCCCTGGTTTAAGGCATGGGACTATACGACCTTGTTTCCAGATGTCGGGGATGGCGAGCGTAGACATTGACAAGTTAAAGACTGCCGTGAGATACTCAATGGCAGGAAGACCAAGATGTTTGAGCATGGCCATTGAAATGCCATCTGGTCCAAGGGCCTTAGAATTTTTTGCATTCTCAATGACTGTTTTAACCTGGTCGGGAGTATAAATTGGTACGGAGTCAACAATTCGGCTGCGAATCCGTCTTCTAATTTTGCGCTTGAGGCCATCTGACTTGGGATGTTCAATAAATTGTTTATTGAACTGGCTCGCACACTGAAGAGGATTGCTAGTTTCTTTTTTGCCGAAGGTTATGGCTATATTGCCCTTATCTTTTGTGGGGTTCGAAAGGGCACGGGCAGTGGACCATAACTTACTGGCACCTTCATTAAGGTTACAGTCATTGAGGTGCTCGTTCCATTTAGCCTTCTTGTAGTCTTTAACTTGTCGCTGTATTTGGATATTGAGCTCCCGAATTCTGGGGTCACCAGGGTTAGCGCGCCTAATGTTGTCACGTTCATCAGCGAACCTTGCGGCACTTGTTGGGAAGTTTGGACGAACCTTTGGAATGCGCCCTGCAGGGATGAACCGTGCCGCAGCTTTGGCAATGACGCTCCTAATGTTCCGTTCGGCCTTATGTATATTGGTGGGAGGGGGAAGCGCGAAGAACTTCGATGACGTGAATGTTTTGAAACCTTCCCAATCAGCTTTTTTGTGATTGACAAAAGTTCGCTTCTCTGACTTGGTCAGGTCAGCTGGTTTGTCAATTCTGACTATGATTGGGAGGTGATCAGAGGGAAGACCAGTAAGTGTTTCCCAGGAGGTCTCACTAATTAGGCTAGCGCTGACAATTGTAATGTCTGGTGAGCTAATACAATTGTTTGCATCACGGGTTGGAGAGTTTTCATTGAGGGTACAGAAACCTGATGCGTCCAGAGATTCGGCGATAGCTTGACCCCTGGCATCGTTGTGAAGCGCGGAATGCCAGAGTTCATGATGGGCATTGAAGTCACCAAGAATGGTCCTGTGCTCTCCATTAAGAAGAGGACCAATATCGAAATGGTAGTTTGTACAACTAGAATGTGGTGGTATGTAGATGTTAAAAATTTCGATATTGGTGCTCCCTGATGAAACTGAGATGGCTTGCAATTCCGCCGTACCGTCTGAAACTACATCTAATACACGGTAATGTACGGACCTGTGTATTAGGAAGGCAAGTCCACCTCCAGGGTGAGAATCATTCGTGGCGCCTTCTCTGTCCTTGCGTATGATGATATATTCACCTTCAGCGTTGAATGGTGAATTCGCGTGGAGTTTCGTCTCTTGGATGGCTGCAATCAGGATTCTGTACTTTCTCAAGAAGCTTGTGATTTCAGGAAATTTCCCTAGGATGCCATTACAGTTTAACTGCAATATCGACACCGGTGTAAAAATTGCTGGCGGAGGGGCGGGAGGGAGTTAAGCTGTGTCTTACGTTCAAGGCAACATTATTGGGGGGAGTAGGGGGCGTTGGTGGAGGGGAGGGGCCTGGTATTACCCGAGGCTGCCCAGTATTCCTACAGCCTGGAGCAACAAATATACCTTCTATGTAATGACCCATCCTTCTCAAACCGGAGCATCTAAAATGCACCCACTCCGAACAGCAACTACACTGAAGTGACCTGGCATTAGAACCGATACGTCGGTTGCAGACACTACACATCCATACCAAGACAGGGCCTGGATTTGTTTCAATGCCGGCGCGTAAGAGGAGAATTGAGAGCAGCCGCGCCGAGATGTGATGCTCCCAATAAGACGAAAAAACATATATAACGAGTCCATACATATACACAGACATACACAACCTTCCTGCATCGAGACCTTCGAGGCTCTTGCCAGGGAGGCGTTTTGGCAACTCTTGGCCGTTTGTTGTAGCAAACGGGTGTGGTCCGCCCCGGAGAGGCGTATTGCAACTGCAAAATAATGCAATAACAATGGTTGCCAGTAGGACCACTCGTTTTATAGTTCGTCATCGTTTTCGTCCGCAATCTCCAGGGACAAAAACGTGGCAGCTGCAATGGGGTTTTCCCATAGTGAGAGGGGGGTGAGATTAGTGGGTGCAGCTGGGCATTGAAACAAATGGGCTACATCGTGTGGCGTGCCAGCGCAGTTAGGGCATACGTTTAGTATATTTGGGTCTATGCGAGATAGATACGAATTGAGGCGTGAGCAGAAGCCTGACCGAAGTTGGGCTAAAGTCACTCTGGTGGCTCTCGGGAGCCTAATCTCCTCAGGCGAAATAGTTGGTGGGAGCGCTGAGAGGACTCTGTTTGTACCTAAACTCGCAATAGACCTACTCACTTCCTCAGTGTGAATCATTGCAATGGCAGCCCGGTATGAATCTTCATCGAAAGGATCCCTTTTGTAACCCTGGACTTCTCTCTCAAGGTCACGAGGGCCACGTTTGATGTTGCGTGGAGGGGAAATTTTGTCCATGAGGTTACGATTAGGATGATCCTCTCGATAACAACCTACTAAATATTGTTTTGTAAGTAGTCGACCCACCGCTTTGTAAGTGGCTAGCATTGTCTCTTTATCTTTGCCCCAGGTGCTACCAGCCAGTGCTTTAAGAATTTTGTTCCTACTGCGCATCTTTTCACATACCGCTTCCGCGTGATGAGCTGAAGTCATCATTTTCTCAAAGTGAAGCCCGAGAATTTTTGGATTTGTAACAGCAGGAACTGGTTTGTTGCCAATACGTACCCCAACCGGCCACTTACAATCACCTGACCAGGTGGTAAGGAAGGTCGCAGACGATTTGGACGCTGAGATGGTTAGGTTTCTGCTATGGAAAATAGGCTTCTAGTCGCGCTAAATATCTATTGATATCTTCACGCATGACATCCCTATCCGCTCCCGTGGCGAGTACAGTGCAGTCATCGGCATAAGAAATAACTTCAATGCCTTCCGGAGGTGTTGGGAGACCGGCCATGTAGATGTTAAACAAGGTGGGAGAGAGAACCCCACCCTGAGGAACACCTAATTTGATCTTTCTAAGTTTGGAACGACTGCCTCGAAACTCGGTGAAGGATTGCCTACCAGCTAGATAGTTGGCAATCCATCTTATCTCTTGAGTCGGAACATGCATATTGAGGAGGTTTGCCAGAAGCATGGAGTGATTAACCTTATCAAACGCATTTGATAGGTCAATCGCCACCATGATGGTTCTATGACAAGGTGTACTGTGGTTTAGTCCGTCTCTTTCACGTGTAGTGATCGCGTCCAGAGCGGTGGTTGTACTATGCATGCGTCTGAATCCGTGCTGATGGGGATCTAGCTTTGCATGTGAAACGAATGTGGGGTGGATGAGGGCTTCCAGCGTCTTTGCTACAGGTGGCAGGATCGTAATCGGTCTGTAGGAAGTTCCTAGTTTGGCACTTTTCCCTGGTTTAAGGCATGGGACTATACGACCTTGTTTCCAGATGTCGGGGATGGCGAGCGTAGACATTGACAAGTTAAAGACTGCCGTGGCGGGAAGATCAAGATGTTTGAGCATGGCTATTGAAATGCCATCTGGTCCAAGGGCCTTAGAATTTTTTGCATTCTCAATGACTGTTTTAACCTGGTCCGGAGTATAAATTGGTACGGAGTCAACAATTCGGCTGCGAATCCGTCATCTAATTTTGCGCTTGAGGCCATCGGACTTGGGATGTTCAATAAATTGTTTATTGAACTGGCTCGCACACTGAAGAGGATTGCTTGTTTCTTTTTTGCCGAAGGTTATGGCTATATTGCCCTTATCTTTTGTGGGGTTCGAAAGGGCACGGACAGTGGACCATAACTTACTGGCACCTTCATTAAGGTTACAGTCATTGAGGTGCTCGTTCCATTTGGCCTTCTTGTAGTCTTTAACTTGTCGCTGTATTTGGATATTGAGCTCCCGAATTCTGGGGTCACCAGGGTTAGCGCGCCTAATGTTGTCACGTTCATCAGCTAACCTTGCGGCACTTGTTGGGAAGTTTGAACGAACCTTTGGAATGCGCCCTGCAGGGATGAACCGTGCCGTAGCTTTGGCAATGACGCTCCTAATGTTCCGTTCGGCCTTGTGTATATTGGTGGGAGGGGGAAGCGCGAAGAACTTCGATGACGTGAATGTTTTGAAGCCTTCCCAATCAGCTTTTTTGTGATTGACAAAAGTTCGCTTCTCTGACTTGGTCAGGTCAGCTGGTTTGTCAATTCTGACTATGATTTGGAGGTGATCAGAGGGAAGACCAGTAAGTGTTTCCCAGGAAGTCTCACTAATTAGGCTAGCGCTGACAATTGTAATGTCTGGTGAGCTAATACAATTGTTTGCATCACGGGTTGGAGAGTTTTCATTGAGGGTACAGAAACCTGATGATAGCTTGACCCCTGGCATCGTTGTGAAGCGCGGAATGCCAGAGTTCATGATGGGCATTGAAGTCACCAAGAATGATCCTGTGCTCTCCATTAAGAAGATGACTAATATCGAAATGGTAGTTTGTACAGCTGGAATGTGGTGGTATGTAGATATTAAAAATTTCAATATTGGTGCTCCCTGATGAAACTGAGATGGCTTGCAATTCCGTCGTACCGTCTGAAACTACATCTAATACACGGTAATGTACGGACCTGTGTATTAGGAAGGCAAGTCCACCTCCAGGGTGAGAATCATTCGTGGCGCCTTCTCTGTCCTTGCGTATAATGATATATTCACCTTCAGCGTTGAATGGTGAATTCGCGTGGAGTTTCGTCTCTTGGATGGCTGCAATCAGGATTCTGTACTTTCTCAAGAAGCTTGTGATTTCAGGAAATTTCCCTAGGATGCCATTACAGTTGAACTGCAATATGGACACCGGTGTAAAAATTGCTGGCGGAGGGGCGGGAGTTAAGCTGTGTCTTACGTTCAAGGCAACATTATTGGGCGGAGTAGGGGGCGTTGGTGGAGGGGAGGGGCCTGGTATTACCCGAGGCTGCCCAGGATTCCTACAGCCTGGAGCAACAAATGTACCTTCTATGTAATGACCCATCCTTCTCAAACCGGAGCATCTGAAATGCACCCACGCCGAACAGCAACTACACTGAAGTGACCTGGCATTAGAACCGATACGTCGGTTGCAGACACTACACATCCATACCAAGACAGGGCCTGGATTTGCTTCAATGCCGGCGCGTAAGAGGAGAATTGAGAGCAGCCGCGCCGAGATGTGATGCTCCCAATATGACGAAAAAACATATATAACGAGTCCATACATATACACAGACATACACAACCTTCCGGCATCGAGACCTTCGAGGCTCTTGCCAGGGAGGTGTTTTGGCAACTCTTGGCCGTTTGTTGTAGCAAACGGGTGTGGTCCGCCCCGAAGAGGCGTATTGCAAAATAATGCAATAAACAATGGTTGCCAGTAGGACCACTATCGAAAGTCTTCGACACGGTCATCCACTCTGCGATGTTGGCCGACATATTCCTGCACAAGAGGTTAGGTGTATTGCCTACTATCTAGCTGGGAGGCAATACAGAGTTTCGTGGCAGCTGTTCAAAGCATAGGAAATTTAAGCAGGGAGTTCCACAGGGTAGCGTACTCTCTGCTACATTGTTCAACATCTACCTGGCGAGCCTTCCAACACCCCCGGAAGGTATCGAACTAATTTCCTATGCGGAGGATTGCACCGTACTCACCACGGGGAATTATTTAAATAGCATGTGTCCTCGACTGACTGACTATATTGAGAAACTGGTGGAGTTTTTCAGTATCCGCAAACTAGTCATATCGCCGTCTAAATGCACTGCAATACTTCTCACCACCTGGACGCAGGAATTTTCGGAGGAGCTTAGGATCCGTACTGGTAAGCATGATGACTACGTTGTTCCTACCGTAACTAAACCCAAGATCCTTGATGTCTATCTAGACACCATAATGAAGTCGAAAACCCACGTCAAACACGTAGTCGACGTTTGTGACACAAACTGGAATAAGATCCAGGTATGTCAGAACGCTGCTCTATGTATCGCTACAGGTTGTCACCTTATGTCGTCCCAGGATCATCTTCATCAAGAAACCAGCATGTTACCAGTGCGTGATCACAATCTCCTCCTGTCTTTACAGTATCTGGTCGGTTGCTACCGAGAGGATCACCCAAACCATCATCTCATCGACAATACTCCCCCTCCACGATGTGTCAGGAGTGGAATCAGAGATCTCGAGAGAGACTTCCAGAGAGGCAAACGGGTACCCCGCCACCTATATCGCCTGATGAGACTAGGCTCTCGAATGCCACAAGAGCAACACTAGCCCAGCTTAAGTATAGTAATCACTTCGATGATTCGCACGAGTTTCTATATAAAACCTGTCAAAAAACTCGTGCGAGGCGAGAATAGCTCGCATCTAGGTATTCTGTTTTTCGGACGAGTATCCTATGCTCAAACCAGTGTATACACAAAGTCTCCACATAGATTCGGACGAATATAATGTCCTTACATTTATTTTCGTGCGAGCGTGATAGGAAAAGACAAAAATTCAATTAAATGGAATTTTAAAAGGGTCATTTTTGACGATGTCTGATGATTAATAATGTTAATTTTCATCGGAGAAACTGGAAAATAAATATCCTTTCAAAAACTAATAAGATGGTAGTATAGCATATGTGAGAGTGCTTGTTCAGAAGGATTTATGGCTTGAAGTTAGTATGATTTGATTGGTGCTTTGTGGTCGTAATCGTTCGGTCGCCACTCTGTGATATGGGACTCATAGAGAAGCGAGTTTTCAATACTCAACATGGCTCGTTCCACGTGTATTGTTCGAAAGAAGATAGGAATTGTTCTTATCATAGAATAATAAAAATTAAAAAAAATGCAACTATGAAGTGGTATGGCTGGCAACCATATCACACTCCGAATTCAGTAGTTGTTGAGTTGAAACGTTGACGAATATGCACTTGCATTTATTTTCGTGCGAGCGTCGAAGAGGAAGAATTGAAAAAAATCATTTATGGCTTGAATTTAGTGGAGATTTGATTGGTGTAAAATGGAGAATATGCACGTAAGAATTGCTGATGTGCAACACCTCGCTAGAGGATAATACAAAGCGGTAAAATAAGAATAATAGTTTCAATTAAACTGAAACCCGTTTTTAATCTGATAATGTGTAACATAATGGTTGATTAATTAATTATTAGATTTTACTATTAAGACAAAGAAAAATGGATTTGAGCTTGAGGTAACTTTCGTCGTTTTAGTTTCTATGGTCATTTGCACTTCCGGGAAATTCCAAGGACGTTCGCTCCATACAGCATATGTACGTAAATACAGTGTCGCATACTAGTAGCCTGCAAGAAAAGATGTTTAAATTGTTAGTTTTAATTCAGAACACTAACGGAAACCACAAACCTCTTTTAGAAGGTCTTAAAATATTATCCGCCACATTGTATCGACAACAAAATTCACTTTAGGATTGACAGACAGTTAATTATTGGCCGTGTTTTTTAATTAGCTAACCTACACTATCCGGGGTAATTTTCATACAAACGCTAACCTGTGACTTTATTCAGGTTAGAAATTATATTGCTATCCAGATTTAATGAGCTTTCCAAAACTCGCCTAAATGTATGCAATCCCAATTATTTTCTAGTACGTTTTCCAATGACTAGCAAAAATTAAATTTTGAAATGAAAAGCTCTAAGGTATAGTTTACATGCAACACACAAGTGTGTGCAAAAAATATAGTTTTTGTTTGTAAATTCATGTAAAAAATGTTGTTCGTCGAATTCTTATTCTAACAAAATTATGATACCTACATAAAAATATGTTTTCATTAAAAAAAAATACATGTTAACTTTTACGTTTGGAAATTGAAAACGGGGCTTTAATATTTTTGAGCAATGTTTTGAAATTAATGGCAATGCCTACGTGACAATTTGAAATTTAACCTGGATGCTACCCTCGATAGTTTTTTTTTCGCGTCTGGGTTAGCAAACCTGCCCCCGATGTAAAAAAAACACGGCCATTATTGAAATTTTCCACTGCCAACTATGTAGTCTCCAACTCTCCACTTTCGCGCGAGTTATAAATGCAAATATTCGCGCGAATATTGCATTTATAACTCGCGCGAAAGTGGAGAGTTGGAGACAAGATAGTTGGCTATGGATAATTTTGAAAACAATATTTTACAACTGACATGACAATTAATTTTAAAGTGATCCGGGATAATTGTATACATACATTATGTACTTATATGTACGTAATGAATAATTTTAATCAATGGATTCCAACAACAAATTCCAGAAAACGAAATACTTTCACGTCTTTAACCGAAGGTAAGTTTATTCTTTTCTGAAAGCTTGAAGTTTCTTGAGTGAAAGGGTAAACTAACAATTTAAAATGTACATATCTTTTGCAGGCGACAGAATTGTGTATGAATGACGAAAAATTCTTCAAATTTCATCGGATATAATCATGCAAATCAATCGATGATAGATAACTGTCGGATCACGCAAACCAGACACCAATCAACCGCCATTTGCTATTCGAATTTGACAACGATTGTGTGAAATAAGTGAAAATAAAAAGGTTTTTGTCAACTATACATGAGCGCCAAAAGAAGCTAACTCAGGAAGAATTAATGTTTCGAATCTGTTTTTATTTATCTTGTGTAATAACGAATAATGAAATAATAAACATTTTCATTTTACTAAAATATGTATCGTTTTACTTTTTTCGATAAAAGCCCATATTTCTATTTTATTTCTTTATTTTATCCTCCTAGCATTCATCATTGTGCATTCTACACCAATCAAATTACCAATAAATTAAAAAAAAATAGTTGACTTTTCATTCTTCATGTTCAACGCTCGCACGAAAATAAATGCAATTACATTATTTTCGCACGAGACTATGTGGAGACTTTGTGTATAACACTGGTTTGAGTATTGGGTACTCGTCCGAAAAACTGAATACCTAGAAGCGAGCTATTCTCGCCTCGCACGAGTTTTTTGACAGGTTTTGTATAGAAACTCGCGCGAATCGTCGAACTGATTACTATACTTAAGGACGGATTTTTGTTCGCGCTTTAATTCCTACCTATCATTCACTCATTCATTCACGATGTGTTTTTGGTCATCCCGTGTAGTTTTGAGTAACGAAACTTCATATTAAATGGCAGCTAGGTAATATTTGTTGATCCTTATCCAAACATACATAACAAGTTCAGCAGAAAAGATAGGTTTGTCTCGCGTGCGGTCAATTTTCGGCGTTTGACGTTTCTGGTCCGATGCCGGAATGCTATCTTTGAGGCTGCTGCGGACACTTTTAGACGCTTTCTCCCGGCTCGATATCGTTCTAACAGACTCAGGGAACGTTAACACCTTTAGGAGGGGAAATACGGGGTCCATTATCGACCTTACATTCGTAAGCAGTTCTTTAGTCACAACCACGGAGTGGCAAGTTAGTGAGCACTATACGCACAGCGACCACCAGGCAATTCTATTCTCGATAGCGGGTAGATCACACATGAGTACAACGACAGCTCCAATTGAGGGATGGTCTACCAGACGCTTCGATGAAGATTCGTTCATAGAAACCCTATCCAGTTTAGGTGCAACTAACGCCTCAGCCGAAGAGAAGGCATTGCAATTGATCGACCAACTATCAACAGCATGCGATGCCTCCATGCCAAGAAAAAGTTCGATCATTAATCGCCGAGAGAACTACTGGTGGACCGAGGAGATTGCCAATAAGAGACGTGAATGCTTAAAAGCTCGACGCCTTTGTCAACGCTCCATCAGATCAACGACGTACAATGTTCTACTCGAGGCTTATAAAGCAGTCCGTAGATCACTCAAAAAGGCTATTAAAACCAGCAAACAAAATTGCTTCAGACAGCTTTGTGAGGATGCCGACGCAAATCCTTGGGGAACGGCGTATAGAGTGGTCATGAAGAAGATTGGACAGATAGCTCCCCAACTCAAATGTCCGGTTCTGCTCGAAGATATTGTCTCCACTTTGTTTCCGCAACATGATTTAGAACCAGCGACACAAGGACTTACATCGAATATCAATATAATTCCACCGATTACAGAGTTAGAACTTTTAAAAGCAGCATCAAGGCTTGAGGACGGTAAAGCACCAGGTCCTGATGGTGTCCCTAATAGGGCGTTGAAGGCGGCCATTCTGACGACGCCAGCAAAGTTTATCGACGTCTTTGGAAAATGTCTGGGTTTGCATCCATGCAGCTCTAGAAAGAATGTTTGTTCCCGACTATTTAGCTATTATAATTAGGAGCTACCTCTCGCAACGCGTCTTAAACTATGACACTAGTGCGGGACGCAAGGAATCCGTGGTCACAGCAGGGGTGCCACAGGGATCCGTTCTTGGTCCACTTCTGCGGAACATCATGTATAATGCTATTTTTGAGCTTCCTATGCCAAAAGGTGTGACAGTGGTAGGCTTTGCTGATGACATAGCTGTCGTTTCGGTCGCAAAAGACCCGGAGTTGGTCGAGATATACACGGGCGAGGCGATTACAACTATAAAGCTGTGGCTTCAAACCGTTGGATTAGAGCTCGCTGATCAGAAAACGGAAGCAGTTCTAATTAGCAAGCGGAGAAAAAAGTGTTCCCTCAAGATCCGAGTCGGAGAGTATGACATAGCCTCTAAGCAAGCCGTTAGGTATTTGGGAATCATGATTGACTCGAGGCTAAGCTTTGGAGAGCACATAAGGTATGTAGGTGACAAGGCGGCGACTGCCACCGCAGCACTAGCACGAATGATGCCAAACATAGGTGGTCCGAGAACAAGTAGGAGGCTGCTACTGTCAAGAGTGGTAACACCTATCATTATATATGCCTCACCAGTTTGGGCCAGTGCATTACGTTTCGCATGCAATGCAAAACGCGATATATCGTAGGTGTGCTTTGAGAGTGTGTTGTGCGTACCGTACCACATCACATGAAGCGGCCTACGTGGTGGCTGGAATGATGCCTTCGCCGATCCTTGTAGACGAGATCAGCAGACTGTATAGCGATCGCCAAGGCGAATCACAGGAGATGCACCCAGGGCGAAGAAACAATGAAAGGGTGGAATCTATGAGAATATGGGAGGTTCGATGGGATGAGGCATCTACTTGCCGATGGACACATACCCTTATTCCGGACATAGCCATATGGGTTAATCGAAAACACGGAGATGTGAATTTTTACATGACCCAATTTTTAACAGGTCACGGAGGGTACCGACAGTATTTGCATCGGTTTAAGCTGGACGATTCGCCAGAATGCCCGAATTGCAAGGGAGTTGCGGAAGATGCCAAACACGTTGTGTTTGATTGCTCCAGATTTGGGCATATCCGCAGCTAACTAGAAGCAGAACTGGGAGACAACATAACCCCCCAGAATCTAATGGCTCTAATGCTACTATCGGCGGATAACTGGGACTGAGTATGCAGGGCTGTTAGTGCCATTCACATGGAGCTACAGAGAGAGGAACGCAGACGGAAGTCTGGTACCCGGTGATGGCTGATTAGCCGAAATTGGCCCTGTGAAGTAATGCTGAAAGGTTGTCCCGCGGGGTCAAGCGGTGAAAAAGAGGTGTAGGTTTAGTCGGTAGAAATCCGACATAATTGCATGCCCGAGGTTTTCTGCTACGCGGCATGCAGTATCTAAGAAGATTCCCCATCTCTACCCAGAAAAAAAAGGCTGCTGCTTACTGGTGGGTGGTTCGGTATTGCCAAAAGCCTTTTACTGACATTTCATGGCCTCGGATTAAAGGTTAACCAGCAATTGCCTCATTCAGCTTAGTTGCTTCGATCTTTTAGAATCCTTTGCTATCACATTTCCGTTTAACTGGTTTATTTACGCTCTGAATTGTTTAGGATATGATTACATTTTTTAGCAATTTAATATTTTATTTTTAATTTACAGTGGACCAAAGTTCGAGCTCATTGCAACAGCCCAACTCACGCTTAACGAGGCATCTAGTGTAGCTCATACACATGACTTAATACTGACGTCGAATACTACAACACTGAACGTCAACAATAAGCTTCCACTGTTTGGTAATTTCTGTTGCCGTTTGGCTATTCTACCAGATGCTTTCGACCAGGCGTCGCATTCAGGGCATTTAACATTGCTACCTAAAGGACCAACGCGTCAAACAGAGGGTTATGCAAAAATTCAAGCATTCCGAATTGAGCTATGGGACGATGAAAAGGCTTCCCAAGGTAATTGTCAACCCCGACGTTGTGTCAATATCACAAGGGGCAGTAAGTTGAAATTAAAAGGTGATACGGATGTCATTCTCACAAATATGGAGGAAGGCGTTGTAGAGGTAAATTTTTGATCAAACATCAAGTTAGTTTAGTTTTTACATTTTCTTTACATATTAGGATTATATTTTCCGATCAAAATCAATGGAAGTACAGAAATGGTATTCATCCATAAAACGGACTATAAAAGAACATATACAATGGGGTCACATTATGCTATCAGAACCTATGCAATTGACTATTCCAGGAAATGTTAAAGGTTACCCTGTGAGGAGTTCCCGACAGGGGTCATTGTATGATCAAGTACCAATATTAGGTAAGATTCTAACATAGGCTCATCGACTGGAATATGTATTTTAATACTTGTTTTTTGTTTAGATTCGATAGATACTCGCCAATCATCCCGTCCAACTGTTCATGATATTTTCGCGATTCCAATATCCCGAACCGCATCGCCCACGAGTCAATATCGTAATAGAACGTACTCGTCCGGGAGAAATAGCACCCATAGTAGTAGTACAATTAGTGCAGGCAGTGTTGGATCAATAAACTCTAAAAAATCACATTGGCCATTTAGTAATAAGTAATTTTATTATATTTAATTTTTTTTTATATAAATCATCATATACAGATATACTTGCTCGAAGAAAATTCAATTTCTATGAAATATGTATTAAATAAAAGACAAGTTAAATGATCGAAAATAGTTCCTTACTATGTATTTGAAGTTAGAGTTTAGATATTAACCTTATAAAGTCCAGCGTTGTAATACGATACGCCGTATTTGGAAAATGCACAGGACAATTAGTGCACCAGACACGATTACGTTCAATCTCTTAAATAAACTAATTCAACAAAAGCTCTACAAGCGCACCATTTTCGCTGCTGTTGAGTTGGAAGTGTTTTGTTTCAGAAGGATGAAACAAACACGATGAAAATTCATCTGAATTTCCCAATGAGACCACCGACGGGAGCAACGTTCCTACTGCGACCAGGTCTACGAACCGGAACGACCCATGCTTCAGCATGGCCAAGAGTCGCAACGACCCCCTTCGACGCAAGAAGGGGATGGAAACTACGTGTCATTCATTCAACACCATTTTTTCCCTTGAGGAGCAGTCCTAGCCGGCCCAGCTGCTCCGAACACTACTAATACGTGCCGGCATTGAATCAAATCCAGGTCCATGGATGTGCTCTGTGTGCGGTAACAGGATTTGGACCAATGTCCAAACGTCGGTCGAATGTACATGCTGTGGAGAATGGGTTCACCTAAAGAACTGCTCAGGACTTACCCATTACAATCAACGAGGTCCAACCTACACAGCGAGTCGATGCAGAAATCATGGGCGACGCTCTTCATCCAACTAGCAGCCGCCCTACCAAGCTTCCCAACTATCAACATCTTCCACACCGGCAAACCCTGTACGCACAGTTCAACCTACGCATAATTTGACCCCAGCTCCACGTACCATCGATGTTAACTACACCAACACTAAAATCGTCCAACTAAACTGTAATGGACTCCAACATAAAATCGTCGAACTTACTGATTTCATGGACAGACACCATATACAGATTGCAGCGGTACAAGAAACCAAACTAAACTCCAACCATTCGCTCAGTTCTTACGGGAACTATAACGTCATCAGACACGACCGAGAAAGCAATGCTGGAGGAGGTTTGGCTTTCCTCATTCACAACAATGTACCGTACAGCATCGTTGACATCACTTCCGCCGACAACACCATGGAACAACAAGCGATAACCGTCAAATCGGGCAATATTGACTTTGAAATCTTCAGCATTTACATTCCAGCCGTCTCCAGCTGTCCCGCCAATTACAAAGACAATATTAACCCTCTACTAAACGGCCAGTATCGTCTTCTGCTTGGTGATTTCAACGCACATCACAGTCTTTGGCACTCTAACCTCCACAACGACACCAGAGGTAACATCATCGCCGATCAGCTGGACGCATCAGATTTCTGTCCAATAAACGACGACAAACCGACTCGTATCGCTAGATCCTGCACAAGCTCACCAGATATTTCCATCGCTAGCCCTGGACTTATCAACGACATCACATGGGAGCAAATTCTCACGATGTACTCTGATCAACTTCCAATCATACTAACGCTGGATATGCCGTCGAAACTCGTCCATCCCGACAAGAAAACGTACACAAACTTTAAAAGAAAACTAACTGGGTAGCTTTAAAAGGTACACAAGCAAAGCTTTTGCTAGTCTTAGTCTCTAGTCGACAAAAAATGCGCCAATCTGTTTAACAAACAGTTCGTCGAACACCCACCCAAGGTTAGACTCAAGCGCAAAATTACACGAGCCATCCGTAACACCAAGATAGATGAATATCTTCAAACCACCACCACTGAAGTAGCCAATGCCATAAAAAACGCCAAAAACTCAAAGGCGCTTGGACCGGACGGTATAGCAATGATAATGCTCAAACACCTCGACACACCGGCCCTAGAGTATATCACTGCCACGATGAACCTTTCACTTAGAACATTCATCATACCAGAGATTTGGAAGAGAGGCCGGATTATTCCTATACCCAAACCTGGCAAATAACACTCCTTAGGAGAATCCTACCGCCCGATCACGTTTTTATCTCCTGTGGCAAAAATACTTGAAGCGTTGATACACAAAACTCTTGCGACGCACATACAACTCGCCAATCATCAACACGGCTTTAGGAAAATGCACAGCACCACCACTGCATTAGACCGAATCATGTCTAAGGTCTTGAATGGAATGAACCAACCAAAGCCGTTTAAGCGCACCATCCTAGTGGCTTTGGATCTGTCGAAAGCGTTTGATATGGTGAATCACTCGCTCCTACTGACAGACCCCCAAAACTCATCCACACCGTCGTATGTACTTAAATGGATCGCAAACTACCTTGCCGGACGTCAATCCAGCACTGAAATGAGATATCTAAACTAAGAAGGATCAAACAGGTTGTACCACAAGGCGGAGTTCTTTCCCCCACTTTGTTCAACCTCTACATGTCAGGGCTTCCCACCCCAACTGAAGGAATCGACATAATATCCTACGCTGATGATTGTACCATCCTGACATCCGGCAACGATATTTCAGACATGTGCGACCGTATCAACGGCTACTTAGAAGAGCCCAACACCTTCTTCATTAGCAAGAACCTGAAGTTATCAGCACCCAAATCCTCGGCCACCCTCTTTACCACGTACAACCAGGAATACAACCTACGACTAGACATTAGTGTAAACAACACCGAAGTCCCCACTGTCCGTCACCCCAAAATCCTCGGCGTCACAATTGACAATCACGGCATTTTCAATAGCCACGCCGACAATATATGTGACAAATTGAAGAGTAGGAACAAGATCCTAAAATCTCTCGTTGGCAGCAAATGGGGAACTGATAAAGAGACATTACTCACCACTTACAAAGCCATCCGTCGTTCATTGGTAAATTACCCCGCACCCATATGGACAAACAATCTCTGCAACACTCGATGGAAACGCCGCACCAACGCATCTAACACCCATTGCGCTTTGGGAAAAACCCATTGAGGTGGCAACCTTCTTAGGCCTCGAACTTGAGAGGATGCCAACCATTTACGAATGACACTAGTTCCCCCCCCCCCTTACTTGCGCCGCTACAACAACAACAACAACGGGAGCACCCCGAGAGACTGATCGGCCTATGTAGCATCTCTTTGTGGATTTCATGGGACCCTACCCCCGGTCCAAAAGGGGGAACACCCACATCTTCGTAGTTCTTGATCACTACAGCAAATTCGTATGGCTTAAGACTATACCGAAAGCCACTGCTGGAGTGATCATTAACTACCTTTCTGACCTTAGGAATGTCAGAGTTTCTGCACTCCGACAATGGGAAACAGTTCGTTTCCGTAGCATTTGAGGGATTTTTAAAGGAGTATGGTGTGAAATCCGTACGCAGAACAAATCATTGGCGAGTGTCAAGGCGGCTTCAGACCTGGTCGTTCAACGACCGATCAGCTTTACACAGTGAAGCTACTACTCCAAAAGTGCTGGGAATACAACATCGACGTATACCAAATCTTTGTCGACTTCAAGCAGGCATACGACAGTATCGACCGAAGTGTACTGTACAACATTATGCTGAATTTTGGTATACCGGCAAAGTTAGTGCGACTCACAAGGATGACGATGACTAATACCGTCTCGCAGGTCAGAGTGCAGAATCGACTCACTGACCTATTTGAAACTCGTACTGGACTCAAGCAGGGCGACGGGCTGGCGCCGATGCTCTTCAACCTTGCTTTGGAGTATGTAATTCGAGCCATGAATATGGACAGCAGCGGAACGCTACTCATCAAGTCGACTCAATTAGTAGCGTACGCCGACGATATCAACATCATGTCTCGAAGGTTGGGTGATGCAGAAAGCCTTCTGCATAACCTCAATAACGCCGCAAAGGAAGTTGGACTACATATCAACGAAAGCAAAACAAAGGCCATGATGCAATCGAAAACAAGGACGCCAGCAAATTCAAGCATCACAGTGGGGGACCTTAATATCGAGTATGTAGACAACTTCAACTATCTGGGTTGTAACTTATCGAAGGACGCCAACGAGACCGACGAAATTAAGCAACGGATACAACTAGCCAATAAGACATATTTCTCGGTCTTCTCTATAATTAATTCGAAACTTTCGCACAGGAACACGAAGCTCCGCGTGTACAAAACGATCATCCGACCCGTGCTATGTTATGGCTGCGAAACATGGAACATGGACCCTTACCCAAGCCTCCGAAATTTTGCTAGACCGATTCGAACGAAAGGTCCTTCGGCGAATTTTCGGGGCCGTTCGCGAGCGAGACCAATGGCGTATCCGATACAACCATGAGTTGTATCAATTGTACGATGAGCTGGAAGTATCGAAAATCGTGAAGCTTCAACGTCTGCAATGGGCGGGGCATGTACAACGGATGGACGACAATCGCATGCCAAAGAAAGTTATGAACGCACAACGAATTGACGGAGCGAGGTTGCGTGGACGACCGAGAGCTCGCTGGGAGAACTCCGTAGGTGAAGACGCCCACCAGCTGCTGGGCTTCCGAAACTGGAGGACAAGGTCACGTAACCGCGACAATTGGAGGTCAACGATTCAGGCGTGCCACATTGAATATGATGAGGATGGTGTGAAACACATTTTTAATCCTTTATATTCTCCCCAGTCAAATGCTTCGGAACAACCCAACCAATCAACGCTAGCGGCAATCCGTGCCTATGTGTGTTCTGATCATCGGAACTGGGACGAACACTTGACCGAATCGTGCAGTGCATTCCACAATGTTGTGCATGATTCAACCGGATTTTCGCCTCATTTCCTGATGTTCGGATACCACCTTATTCGACATGGCGAAGACTATATCCTCCTGAAATCATTACAGGCCTTTGAAGATGGAGAGGAATGTCTTCGAGCTAATGGCGACAGATTGCGCCCGATTTGGTAAAGGAGAAATTGGCCGAGGCATACGCCCGCGCTGCTCGAGCTTACAACCTCCGCAGTCGGCCAAAGTCTTTCTCTCCCGGTCAGAGAGTCTTCGTTTTTAACCGTGTTCTTAGTAGTGCCGCGGACCGTTTCGCTGCTAAACTAGCCCATAAGTTTGTCAGTGCAACGGTCCGCCGGAAGACTGGTCAAGTGACGTATGAATTGGGGGTGTTTCTCTTTTTGGATCCTACACACTAAGCCCGGATGCTGTTCGAAAGAATTCAACAAAAATGCTCAACGGACCATCAAAAAATGTTCGATAAACTTCCAATTTCAAATTAAACACTTGCAAATTAACTGATAACAATATATATTCAAATTCAATAAAGGCGACGTACACACTTCGAGCTCGATAAATCAAGTGAGTTGTCCTGTGATTCGATTCCCCATGTAATTGGATACGGTTCCCATAACGTTTCAAACGGCTCACGAGTTCAAGGAACTAACGAGCTACCACGGGTTCAAAGAACTTTTAGTCCCTCTATTGAATCAAGATACAGGATAAAAAGAGAAAAAATTAACTTTGCTTACATGAGGAATCGAACCACGAACTACGGGCTGAGAGCCCACACTTCTACCACTAAGCGGTCTTGATGTTTGCAATGTCAATGTGTATACATGATAAGAGTAGTATTCTAGTATTTAGTACATATTCAGCAAATTCAAATGAAGTTCTAAAAGGTTTGAATCTTCAATTACATCAAATTTATGTAAAGTAATATGTATTTAGCAAATTGCAAATATAGGTCAAACGACCATTTACTCTATGTATTCATCAGCTGTTTTAGTGTATGTAATGTGAATAGTTGTCATAAGCAAGGTAAGTAAACAATATCAATAAATTTCAATTTAAATCAAATCTATACAATAATATTCAAATATTCTTTTGGTTAGGATGACGATGTTTGAGGATGCTTGGACGATGAGCAAGACGCAGAAGGAAGAGATTGCGCCAACATGTGTGCTGGGAAGCGATGAGCAGAGCTTGACTGTGATGCAAGTGGCGATATTGGCGGTGCGGATCAGATAAGTATCCTTGTTCATACATTAGGTGGTAATGCTTTGTGAATTCCTTTTTTTATGTCGTTTCAGCTCGTCAATCTCAAACAGATGCTTTGAGACTCATTTAGGTTCGGATCGTCTCCACGATTTTCCGCGAACCATCCACGGCTCCATCCATAATTCGAACAGCGAAAATCCAACATGAAAAAAAACTGCACTCTGCACATCGATGCAGGCATTCAATTTGGTTTCTATCCAATCCGTCTGCTAGAGATCAAATCGAATGCATTTTTTTTGCTGTACGCATGCTGTGCGTGATGTGCTTATGCATGTAACGTTGGATGTTCGCTGTTTGATTTATAGCGACGATGCTGTGGGTGATTCGTGACGGACGGTGGGCTTGTCATGTCACTGCATACACACAGTGTTGGATTATTGTCGACAACCGGTACTGCATTCGGTCATCATATGCAGTGTATTGTACTGCATTGATGTGTTTCGTGGTGATCGTATGCATTATCCGTTGTCGATAACGTCACTCAGGGTGAATGGACGAGAATTGTCCGTTTTAGAGTTCAGTTGGGGAGTTAGATTTTGGCGGTCATTATTTTGGCATTTGAATATTGAACTATTTGGACTTACATTTACATCTCGTTGTGTTCGGACGTCAAAGCAGTGACCCCCTCAATCTTTTACCGATTCATCTCACTATATTGAACCTCAACAAAGTAATTCAGACGCGCTTCTAGCCCCTTATAGTGCGCGTTTACCTGTTCTTGAGTAATTTGTGAATTGTTACTTTTTAAGTTATAAAACTTAAATTTCAATATCGTAAAATTCTTTGTGCTGCGATCTGGAACTATATTTTGTCAACAAATTCTGAACTCGACTAACGTTTTTTGTGAAGCCCGTTTCAGTATTTTTGTTGCCTACCCACAGGCTCTACTTAGTACGGGTTTGTACATAAGATAACCGGTTCACTTATTACGTGCTGGAGAGCACAGGATCATTCTTGGTGACTTTAACGCGCACCATGAGCTCTGGCATTCTGACCTCAACAACGATGCCAGGGGTATAACTATCGCCGAATCTCTAGACGCCTCAGATTTCTGTCCACTCAATGAAGACTCGCCGACTCGAGTCACAGGCACTTGCAGTAGCTCTCCTGATTTAACTATTGTAAGTGGCAGCCTAATCAGTGCTACTCGATGGGAGCCGCACACTGCTCTCTCTTCCGATCACCTCCCAATCATAATAAGAATTGACAAACCAGCAATCCTGACTAAGTCTGAGAAGCGAACGTTTTCAAGTAAAAGACTATCGGAAGGCGAAATGGAACGAGCACCTCAATGACTGCAACCTCAATGAAGGTGTCAGTAAACTATGGTCTACTGTCCGCGCCCTATCCAATCCTAGGAAAGGAAAGGGCAATAATGCCATCAAATTTGGCCATAAGAGCACCAGCGATCCCCTTCAGTGCGCAAGCCTGTTCAATAAGCAATTTATTGAACATCCCAAGTCCGATGGCTTAAAGCGTAAAATTAGAAGACGGATTCGCAGTAGAAATGTTGACACTATACCATCGTATACTGCGGACCAGGTTAAAAATGTCATTGAGAATGCTAAAAACTCAAAGGCCCTCGGACCCGATGGCATTTCGATGGCCATGTTGAAACATCTCGACCTTCCAGCCATTGAGTATCTCACGGCAGCCTTTAACTTGTCGATCTCTAAGCTTGCCATCCCTGAAATCTGGAAAACAGGACGGATTGTCCCCTGTCTCAAACCGGGAAAGAGCGCTGGTCTCGGTGAATCCTACCGACCCATAACATACTTTCACCTGTCGCAAAGACGCTAGAGGCCCTTATTCACCCCACTCTTGTTAAGCATGCTAAGCTAGAACCTCACCAGCATGGCTTCAGGAAAATGCATAGTACCACCACTGCCCTCGATGCGATCACTACACGCATCCGTAATGGGCTAAACAACAGACGTGCTTGCCACAGATCGATTCTTGTGGCAATTGACCTAACGAGTGCATTTGACAATGTCAATCACTCGATGCTTCTCGCGAACTTACTGAATATGCATATCCATGCTCAAGAGATCCTTTGCATTGCCAACTATCTAGCTGGTCGGCATTCCTTCACTGAGTTTCGTGGCAAACGTTCTAAGCATTTCTTACCACCTGGTCGGGGGATTGTCGGTGGGAGGTTGATGTACGTATTGGCAACAATCCAATTCCTACTGTTGCTAATCCTAAAATTCTCGGGCTCCATTTAGAGAGCATGATGACGTCAGCTCATCACGCAGCATCCGTTTGCGAACAGATGCGCAGTAGGAATAAAATCCTAAAAGCACTAGCTGGAAGCACCTGGGGCAAGGATAAAGAAACCATGCTAGTCACATACAAAGCGGTGGGTCGAGCAGCTGCTGATTATGCAGCCCCAGTTTGGTCACATAGTCTATGCTATGTGATACAAACTGGACCAAAATTCAGGTCTGCCAAAATGCTGCTCTACGCACAGCCACAGGTTGCCTCTTGATATCTGCGCAGGATCACTTACATCAAGAGGACGAAATTGATGCCAATACGTGACCAGGCCTGTAGAGAAGGGGGGCGGGGGAATAGGGTGATTCCCCCCGGGCCCGGGATTACATAAGGGGTCCGGATTTTGACACAAAAGTTGTGCTTCAGTGTTTTTTTTTACATATAAATTGCTATTTTAAGGTCCTGAACTAAGAAATCTTGGGTACTGTTTTTAGCGTTTTAACAACAATACATAACAAGTAATATGAACATAAAGATAATGTGAACCAGAACCCCTGTAATAAGGCAATGCCTTCAACAGTACTTGAAATAAATAAATAAAAATAAACAACAATACATAACTTACTCTGCATTGGGCTTGGGCCCCCTAGTCTATTATCGAATTTTTAGGACTAGGTGCCCGAATAATCATATTCAATCAACAAATCACCATGATCGTTTCGTTACTAAATTTATAAATTCAGTCTTCCCTCGACAATAAATTTCGACTTCTCCATCCAGTAGCGTACCGTTTTTCAAAAAAATTATGTTGGAAGTAAAAATAGGACCCCCTGCACAACGACATTTTTTCTAGAAGGACTTTTCCGGGCGATTATTATTTTGTTTACGTACTGCTGCTGCTAATGAAATTATTTTCAAGGTACCAACACCCAAATGCTGAAGCATGGTGGAACGTGCCTGACCAACGCTATACATGTGCTACTGCTGAAAATATGGAACGACGAGGAAATCCCCGAAGATTGGCGCAAAAGCATAATCTGCCCAATCCACAAAAAGGGTGACAAGCTGAAGTGTGAGAATTACAGGGGCATATCATTAGTTTGTACAGCCTATAAGATATTATCTAAAATTCTTGAAAAGAGAATTAATCCGTACGCAGAACGAATCATTGGCGAGTATCAAGGCGGCTTCAGACCTGGTCGATCAACGACCGATCAGCTTTTCACAGTGAAGCTACTACTCCAAAAGTGCTGGGAATATAACATCGACGTATACCAAATCTTTGTCGACTTCAAGCAGGCATACGACAGTATCGATCGAAGTGTACTGTACAACATTATGCTGAATTTTGGTATACCGGCAAAGTTAGTGCGACTCACAAGGATGACGATGACTAATACCGTCTCGCAGGTCAGAGTGCAGAATCGACTCACTGACCTATTTGAAACTCGTACTGGACTCAAGCAGGGCGACGGGCTGGCGCCGATGCTCTTCAACCTTGCTTTGGAGTATGTAATTCGAGCCATGAATATGGACAGCAGCGGAACGCTACTCATCAAGTCGACTCAATTAGTAGCGTACGCCGACGATATCAACATCATGTCTCGAAGGTTGGGTGATGCAGAAAGCCTTCTGCATAACCTCAATAACGCCGCAAAGGAAGTTGGACTACATATCAACGAAAGCAAAACAAAGGCCATGATGCAATCGAAAACAAGGACGCCAGCAAATTCAAGCATCACAGTGGGGGACCTTAATATCGAGTATGTAGACAACTTCAACTATCTGGGTTGTAACTTATCAAAGGACGCCAACGAAACCGACGAAATTAAGCGACGGATACAACTAGCCAATAAGACATATTTCTCGGTCCTCCCTATAATTAATTCGAAACTTGCGCACAGGAACACGAAGCTCCGCGTGTACAAAACGATCATCCGACCCGTGCTATGTTATGGCTGCGAAACATGGACCCTCACCCAAGCCTCCGAAATTTTGCTAGACCGATTCGAACGAAAGGTCCTTCGGCGAATTTTCGGGGCCGTTCGCGAGCGAGACCAATGGCGCATCCGGTACAACCATGAGTTGTATCAATTGTACGATGAGCTGGAAGTATCGAAAATCGTGAAGCTTCAACGTCTGCAATGGGCGGGGCATGTACAACGGATGGACGATAATCGCATGCCAAAGAAAGTGATGAACGCACAACTCATTGACGGAGCGAGGTTGCGTGGACGACCGAGAGCTCGCTGGGAGAACTCCGTAGGTGAAGACGCCCACCAGCTGCTGGGCTTCCGAAACTGGAGGACGAGGTCACGTAACCGCGACAATTGGAGGTCAACGATTCAGGCGGCCAAGGCCCGACGTCGGGCTATCGTGCCACATTGATGATGAACACCCAAATGCTGATCACTTAAATTATTGAATCCAACTCGGTAACAAAAAATGTTAACGCCTTTCTGTACTAGAGAAAACCGCGAGTTGCTTACGAAATAAGTAAAATAGGAAAAAAGATATTTTGTAAAATCCTAGCGGTGTGCATTTCGAAGGACAATTTTATAGAGTAACGACCAACAGTCTAGGCCACTGTGAATGTGCTAATAAATTACAGATTTGAGCTCCCCAAGCATTTGTTAGAACTGTGAACTGTATCCGACTTGTTTTCCTAAAACCTTTATTAGGGTTGAGGTACATATTAAACCACAGCTGTTTCCTTTCAAAAATCTGTAATGGTCCTCGGAGGGAGAGTATAAAGTGAACATTACAGTTCGGGAACATAATGTAAATATGAAAAAAACCCTAAGTGGTGACCACTAGCGACGTGCGCTGGCAAACCAACTCAGCTGTCGGGAGTAGTGGGGGGGGTTCATTAGGGTCACCAGCCTCCTCCATTATCAAAGAAGATAATCGCACGTCTGCCCGAAAAAAACAGAAAAAAAAAATACGCCTCAAAAGGCCAAACGCGAAAACATAGGTGACGACCATCGTCAAACTCCCGAACCCGGAAACGGTATAACGTCCCGAGAAAGGACTAATGGGCTACTGTAGCCAAACCAGAAAAACATATGAAAATTGGCCTAAAGCCGAAATATTAAAAAAAGTTATGGGAAAACCGCCCTATCGAGACGGATCCCTCCCAATTCTCAGGTATTCAGCCTAACGATGTACAACGGCTGTACTATGGGCTACTCGGGTGGTGTGGGCCCCGTGCTATTCTAAACCCTACCCTGCCATGGTGTAGTGTATTGTATGTAAATACCAAACAAACATGCCAAACAGTAAACAAGACGAAAACAACAATAAATGTATAATCATATCTTGTTATCAAACATAGTGCATGATAGTCATAAGTCATAACAATAATAATTGCACCCGAAGTGCATCCACACATTGTAACATGATATGCAGCCAGACAGTACGCGAATATCTTTTCTCATTGATATATGCGACCAGGTGTAAAGCACGGTGAGAAAAAGATGCATACTGCTTGGTCAGCAAATCATAGCGCATTACCCATAGAATCTAAGTTAGAATTAGAACTGTATAAATAGGTTAAGTGTTGCACAATAAAGTTAAGTCTAAACTAGAAACCGATTGCGGCAAGACCTCTTGCCTGTGTTTTTTTAGATTTCTGATCGGCAGAAACCAACTGCTTGCCTCTTAGCGGCATAAATAATGGTAAGTTCGGCAGTGTGAACTGCTTGCCGTTTTGTGGCATAAAAATCACGGAACTCTACATTTCGGCAGTAAATGCCTAGCTATGAGCGGTAGACGGCCGCTCAGTCAAATCACCGTCTAAGTTTTCTTCTTTTCTTTTTATTTCTTCTTGGCGAACTTGAACACCGCACTTACACCACATGGCGATCCTGCCAGGAGAATCTTTGTTGCTCTTGGACCCTGCCCATCAAATCTTTACTATTGAATGCTACCCATAAAAGGAGGACATCCAGAATTCCTTCGATGACATCTTTAAAAAATTGGAGAGTTTGCTGATCTACGAGCCAAAACCGGTCAACAACGATGCAACTGTACCACCACCGTACGTTCCAAAACCAATCAACAAGAAGAAGGTAGAAATCTTGAATATAGAGACCCTACCAAAAATAACGGACTGGAGGAAGATAAAATTGGCCCACAGCCAATAACCATTGAAGAATATCGGAGCCGACAAAAAAAAAGTAAAAAGCAAGAACCCCAACCTATAATCATAAAAAAGAAAAAAAATAGAGGAGGCAAAGCCTTCCAAAAAAGAAAGGAATTAGCCCAAATGTACAAACAATATAATATCGAGCTATGTTTAGAAGAAAAAACTAAAATTTATAATAAAATTACTACTCTAAAAAAAAAAATATAAATAAATAAATAAATGTATAAAGTAAACAATATTACATTGTATTTGAATGAAAAAAATAGTAATATCAATAGAATACAAAATATAAGAATAAAAGAAAAATACATCAACTCCAAAATGGTGTTCTCAGATACCAATGTAGATGAAAAAATAATAGTAAATACAGGTTCAGTTAGTAATAATAATCTTTTTACTGGCACACAAGTGACAACATTTGTAGGAGTAACTATGGCAATAATGGTCATAGCATTTTTAATTTTCTTTTATGCTAAAAAATATATTAATAAGACAATCAAAAAAGAAGTTAGTAAAAGCAGAGATATTATTAACGTATAAAAACTATGGAAGAGCTTAATAAAATATTGACAAATTTAAAACGAAGTCCTGCTCGCAAATACACAGATAATTATTTGGTTAAATTGCAATTGTATCTTTATGACCTACGGCAAGAATTTAAAACAGAAATATCCGCAACAAAAAAAAGAAGATATAGCACAAATCTGCACTGAGTTCAACACAAAATACAACGAAATTATAAATATTATCAAAAATAAGTTCGAATCGAAAACTAAAGATATTACTACCACAGATATGGCTACCACGACCACAGATATATTTAGTTCTCTGAAGATTATACCTGAATTCACAGGAAAATATCAAGAGCTAACACGCTTCCTTACTGTAGTTGAAATAGTAGAGAAAACCATATCTTCAGACCAAAAACAAGACTTTATAGCACTCATTGTCAATACCAAACTCACAAACCCTGCCAGAACAAGAATTAGTTCATTTCCTAAATTAACAACATTTTCAGAGTTATCTAAAACTCTAAATTCTGCATTTAAACCCCCAAGTTCTACCAATAACCTTTTGGATAAACTATCCAACATCAAGCAATGTAACAATCAAACAGTTACCCAGTTTGCTGAAAAAATTGAAAACTTGGCAGCAGAACTAACTGCATTACAATTAACATCAATTGATGAGTCTAGTAGAGATACACTAACAAAAGTCAATCAAACTTTAGCTTTGAACAGTTTTAAAAGAGGTCTATACGATAAAAATGTTCAACAAACATTACAAGCTAGTAGAGTGAATACCCTTAGCGAAGCTATTGCAGTAGCTGAAGAAAGTGACAACACTCAACAGGAAAGTAAAATGTTCTATTATCAGCGAAACTATGAGTCTAATAAAAATATGAGAAACAACAGATATACAAATAACAAACATTGGAAAAATAATAAAACTAGAAGTAACTACAAAAACCATAATAACTACAATAACTATAATAACGGGAACAAAAATAATAAATATAAAAACTATAATGAACACTATAAGAAAAAACGTACCAATCATAATTACAATAGTTACAGAAATAATAACAACAAGCAAAAAGTATACTTCACAAACCAGGAAAACTTTGGAGACCCAGAAGCCAAAAGGGAAAATTAAACAAAGGTCACTCTGGGGATATTCCTATTAAAACTTTTAGCATAAATGTAACAAAATTTAGTGAAGAAATACCGAACTATGTAAAAATAAAAACCAATAATAAAATCCTAACTTTTCTCATAGACACCGGAGCTGACATTTCCTTGTGTAAAGTACACAACTGCATTAAATCCCAGATAAACGAGGATGAATATTGTAAACTAATTGGCATATCAAAGGATTTTACAAAAACTTTAGGAACAACTTTATTACATTTGCAACTTGAAGAAGGAGATTTCCACTTTAAATTTCAAGTAGTCTGTAGCGACTTTCCAATTCCCACAGACGGAATTCTCGGTCGAGACTTTTTGAATACTCATTTAGCTAAAATAGACTATGAAACGTACACACTTTCATTTTTGGCAGATCAAAATTCCCATACAATTCCAATATATACAAAAACTTCCCAAATAAGAATACCACCTAGATCAGAGATCATTCACCCAATCAGTGTTAAAAACTCAGAAGATAGTCTGGTATGTGGACAACAAATTTCAGATGATTTATTTATAGGCAATACAATAATACCAGCAAAAGGTATTAAACATATAAAAATTTTGAATATTTCCGACAAAGAACAAATTTTAAAAGACATTAATTTAAAACTAATACCTATTAGGCACTTTCAATTTATTCAAGAAAAAAAGTCCAAAAACAATAGATGGAAAGAATTAGAAAAACTTCTTAACATCGAATCGTCAGAACCTACAGCCTGTAGTACAGTGAAATCCATCTGTGAAGAATTCCAAGACATATTCCATTTAGAGAACGAAAAATTAACTGCTAATAACTTTTACAAACAAAACCTCACTACTACTGACAACACACCCGTATACATAAAAAATTATAGACTACCACAATCCCACAAAATTGAAATAGAAAAGCAAGTACAAGATCTGGTAAATAAAGATATCATAGAACACTCAGTCAGTCCATACAATTCTCCAATGTTAATCGTTCCAAAAAAATCGGCAATCGATACAAAAAAATGGAGATTAGTAGTCGATTACCGACAGTTAAATAAGAAACTAGTAAACGACAAATTCCCATTGACTCGATTAGAGGATGTATTAGATCGCATAGGGAGAGCAAAATACTTTTCCACCCTTGATCTGTCTAGTTCGTTCCATCAGATCGAACTAAACAAACCTTCAAGACCCTTGACAGCATTTTCTACGAGTAATGGACATTACCAATTCAAACGTTTACCATTTGGATTGAAAATATCATCCAATAGTTTCCAACGAATGTTAACAATTGCTTTAGCTGGACTTGACTCTAATGCATTTCTTTACGTAGATGATATTATAGTCTTTGGATGTTCTTTAAAACATCACAACACCAATTTAATCAAAACATTTAATCAATTACGTAAATTTAACCTGAAACTAAATCCGAACAAATGTAATTTTTTAAAATCAGAAGTAGTTTACCTTGGACATCTGATAACAGATAACGGCGTAACTGCTGACCCGGACAAGTGTAAAACTGTAAACAATTACCCCGTACCAACCAATGCCGACGAAGTAAGAAAATTCGTAGCATTTTGTAATTATTATAGACGTTTCATAAAAGATTTCGCTACCATCGCTAAACCATTAAACAACCTTCTAAAAAAGAACACTAAATTTGAATGGGATTTCAATTGCCAAAAAGCATTTCAAAAACTCAAAATTTTCGATAACTAGCCCACCAATATTACAATACCCCAACTTTGATAAAGAATTTATTTTGACGACAGACGCCTCTGATTATGCACTAGGAGCTGTCCTGTCTCAAGGTGAAATAGGCAAAGATCTACCAATATCATTCGCAAGTAGATCATTAAATAAGAGCGAGCTAAATAAAGCAATAATCGAAAAAGAACTTTTAGCCATTTACTGGGGAATTAATTATTTCAGACCATACCTATATGGCAGAAAATTCACAGTAGTTACTGACCATCGCCCATTAGTATCCCTCTTCACAAATACGAATCGTTTAGATTTAATGGACTATGAATTCAGTATTGTATTCAAACAAGGAAAGATGAATACAAACTCAGATGCCCTGTCTAGAATAAAGCTAAACTCTGATACACTAAAGGAAATGGTCCCGAAATCAATAAATGTACTTACACGTAGCGAAAGTAAGAAAATAAGGCAACAAAATATGACAAAATCTAATGAGGATATATGCCTACCAACTAATGAGCCTGATCAACTCTACATGTGGCAAGGCACATCCATTTCAGATATTAGAAATTTGCTGAAACTAAGATTTGAGCCAAATATAGGGGACGCCCATAATGTCAATAAAAGAAAATGTTTGCTAAACATAAATTTAACTGAGAAAGAAATTGTTGTAGAATATAGTGAAAACTCCATCCGAGATTTAGGTCAGGTTTTGGAGAAACTAATATTCAAGTTACAACATAGTAGAATACACAAATTAGCGCTACCTACAAACGATAAAGTATTCAACCATATAAAAATCAATCAGTTAATTGAATTGTATAATAAAGTGCACTCACAAATAATTAAGGCTCAACAGCAAACAAGTATAAAGATAATATTATATAACGCTCCTAAGAAAGTTGAAAAAGTAACTGATCAACTAAGGTTAATCAGTGAATATCACAATTCTATCCACGGAGGTCATACCGGGATAAGGAGAACAATTGCTAAATTAAAACAAAAATATGTTTGGAAACATATGAATAGAATGGTTAAAGAATACATAAACAAATGTGAACTATGCTGTAAAAATAAAATAACAAAACATACCAAACTTAAATTCGTAATTACCAATACACCAACAAAATGTTTCGAAATAGTTTCAATCGATACTATCGGTCCTTTAAGAATATCTAATGGATATAGGTACATAGTCACAGCCCAATGTGAACTGTCCAAATACATTATAGCTGTACCCACATGTACAAAAGAAGCTGAAGATATAGCCCGATGTATAGTAGAAGAAATCATTCTCAAATATGGACACTTTAAGGTAATTAAAACAGATAATGGAACAGAATATGTTAACGAGTTATTTGACAGCATCTGTAAATATTTAGATATTAGTCATGTAACATCAACCCCCTACCATCATGAGACTCTAGGCTCAGTAGAACGAAATCACAGAGTTCTAAATGAATATCTGTTATCCTTCTGCGAAAATTACAATTGGTATTCCTGTTTACCGTACTATGCTTTTGCATACAACATAACACCTCATTCTGATACAAATTATTCACCTTTTGAATTAGTCTACGGACACATTGCTAATTTACCAGATAATCCCGACAATAATATTCCAATATATAATTACGATAATTATTTGTCAATATTGAAAACAAAGCTAAAACATGCTCAACAGACAGCATATGAGCAACTAGTAAAAGCAAAGAGATTGCGTCAAGAACAAAATCAAAATAAATTAAATTGTATCGAATTTAAAGAAAATGACCTAGTTTTTGTAAGAAATGAAAATAAAAAGAAACATGAAAGCCCCTACAGCGGACCATATAGAATCATAAAGAGATTAGATGTCAATTCGCTAGTAAGAATAAACAATAAAGATAAGTTAATTCATAACAATAGACTAAAAAAAAATGAATAAAAAAATCATCATACAATACGAAAAACAAATATACAAATCGATATTACATACAAATAAGTGATACAAAAAAAAATATATCATAATCATAATCATAATATATTTTTTTCTATAAGGGTGAAGGTGTAGTGTATTGTATGTAAATACCAAACAAACATGCCAAACAGTAAACAAGACGAAAACAACAATAAATGTATAATCATATCTTGTTATCAAACATAGTGCATGATAGTCATAAGTCATAACAATAATAATTGCACCCGAAGTGCATCCACACATTGTAACATGATATGCAGCCAGACAGTACGCGAATATCTTTTCTCATTGATATATGCGACCAGGTGTAAAGCACGGTGAGAAAAAGATGCATACTGCTTGGTCAGCAAATCATAGCGCATTACCCATAGAATCTAAGTTAGAATTAGAACTGTATAAATAGGTTAAGTGTTGCACAATAAAGTTAAGTCTAAACTAGAAACCGATTGCGGCAAGACCTCTTGCCTGTGTTTTTTTAGATTTCTGATCGGCAGAAACCAACTGCTTGCCTCTTAGCGGCATAAATAATGGTAAGTTCGGCAGTGTGAACTGCTTGCCGTTTTGTGGCATAAAAATCACGGAACTCTACATTTCGGCAGTAAATGCCTAGCTATGAGCGGTAGACGGCCGCTCAGTCAAATCACCGTCTAAGTTTTCTTCTTTTCTTTTTATTTCTTCTTGGCGAACTTGAACACCGCACTTACACCACAATGGGACTTCATCGCGCATAAGAATTTGAAATCCCCCAAATTAAGACTAGAATTCAATTTTTTGTAGGGGGCGGAGAGGGAAGGAGAATCAAAATTTAATTAGCCACGCATGGTTACTTCAATTGCTGAAAAAAAAATATATAACGAATTCATATATATAATAAAAAAAACCCAAAATCCAATTCACTTAAGCCGCTGTTATTTGTTGGACTGTCTGACCAGTTTTAAATTTCCTCAGGAACTTTTTCATATTCAATTAAAACACGTCCGATATTAAAACCATTCAAAAGCTCCTTTTGTATAATTCTTTTGTATAAGTTTTCAGGGTGCCATTGTTCGCGTATTCTTAAAATGCACGGTGGGAATAAAGAAGCGCCCGTTTTGGAGCCAACTGGACAAGTTTTCAGCCACAAGCCACAGCAACCAACTCCCCTAATATATAAAATGCTGGAAAAAAACTCCACATTTATGTACAACACTCACAAATTCCAATAGGCCGGTGGTCGGGCCCTTTTTCAATAAAGAATACATTTAGACACTTGCAATGGAGATTCTTCGAATTGGCATAATGAATAGGCGCGCGGCGCAGGGGCAAAAATCAATTGCACAGAGTCGCAGGCAGAAAGTGTGGGCGACCATTTGTGTGTGCGTGTATGTTTTGGTGATTGAAGTGGTCACAAAAAAATCACTTTCGTTTTCAAGAAGATTCAATGAGCTAGGCAAAGTTGTAAATCCGCCAATGGACAGGATATGCACTTGAATCAAACTATTGGGCACTTGAGTGTTGCGCACAAAGAAAAAAGACAAAGGCACTGTAAGTAAGAACAGTGGCAAAAATCACCAGTCCACTGCCATAATACGGACGAAGACGAAAAATGCAGATTTTTAATGACGCGATCACAATTCTTTTTTGCAGGTCATTATGACGTTTTGGAGGAATCCAATATGCCTGTCCACTTTGGCCACATGTAGCCGAATATATCGAGACTTCTTTGCCCAAGCGCCCAACACTTTGAAACTTCGCGGTCCTTTCTTTCGCAAATCTGAAAAATCGGCGATGGTGACGCGGGGCGGTGTAGCACCCGAACATAGACGACGAATAGCTATGAACAAAATTAACATGTAACCAATACTTTTCTGTCGTGTATTTTTTTTTGTTTTTTTTTTTTTGTTTTTTTGTTTTTTTTTTTTTTAGCATATGCCAACCATCGACGTGTAATCACCGACGAAAGAAGTGTAATCCTCGACGAAAAACATGCATGCAATCGCGATCACTTTAATGCACTTCACTCTTGATCGCTACACAATATCAGCCCGGTTTACACTTCGTACTCAAATGTAAAATTCCAATCTACGTTCAATTTATCAAAAAAAACTAAAACTCGAACCAAAAGACAACTGAATTGTCTCACACTACTTGCTCTTGCTCTAAGATCTCCTAACAACCTCTCTGATTATCAATAAAAATATTCCTTTTCGATGTCGTCCGCCCGCCTCGAGATCACAAACGCGACTCCCCTTTTTTTTTTATCTCACTTCCGAAAACAGCAAACCTCTCGGCCAATCACCAGTCGGAACGAACATCATCCGATCCGCTAACGGTATAGCCAGGTTGCTTATCGCTTTACTTGCATTTGTCTCGAGTGATTTGCTTATCACTATGCAAGATGTTAAAAACAATGCAGTGGTGGGCAACCTGTGTTGGCGGGCCAAGAGTGGATCGAGAAAAAAAAAGAAAAGAAAAGTGAGAGGGAAAAACTAATGCGGCACATTACAACGCAGGTGAATCAGACCATCCTACCGAAAGGGAGATTCAGCTGAATATCCGATAGTGACGCAACATGTTAAGCGTAGATGTCACGAACATTAAATACACCTACTGTCTTGCCATTCATATCTTCCAGGCGATAACAAGCTTTACCTACGCATGCAGCAATTCGTCCCTTCCAAGACCTCGGTGCTAATTTGGCATTGAAGTGATTCGCGGCACTGCTCTGCGCAAAGTTTTTGCAGTAGACCTCGTCTCCGATCTTAAAATTTGCTTCCCTGGTCCGCAAGTTGTAACGCCGAGCATTTACCAGGCTAGCTGATTGCATGTTTTGCCGAATCTTCTCGCGAATCAGATCGAGTTTGGAGTCTGGTGCCACTCTGGAAGTAGGGTCGCCTAATATTTCCGTGGATCGCAAAACCTTGTATGAGCTACCATGAAGCAGCATGGTTTGCCCGAACGCTGAAAAATACGGGGAGAATCCAATAGCCGAATGATACGCCGACCTTAATGCGCAGTTTATTTGCGATATGTTCGTATCCCAGTCGCGCTGGTCAGTCTTTATATACGCGCGGATGGCAGCCACAAGAGAACGATTCACGCGTTCGGATGCGTTTGGTTGAGGAGAGTAGAGAGCGGTGTAAAAATTACGTACTCCATATTTATCCAATAAGGTGTTGAATATTGTGGATTTGAACTGGACGCCGTTGTCGGTTACAACCGTTTCTGGCACTCCGAAGACGTGAAACACTCGTTTCTCCAGGAATTCTACGATAACCGGGGCAGTGATTTTTTTTATAACCTCAACGAAAGGGAATTTCGAAAGACTGTCTACAACCACGATGGCTCCTACATTGCCAGATTTGGAGCGAGGGTCAGACCAATTAGGTCCACGTAAAGACGCTGAAAGACTCGTTCCGGTATCGGAGGCGTACTAATTGGGTGCCGAAAGGTTTTATTTGGGGCCTTAGTGGTCTTGCAAATTTCGCAATTAGATACAAAACTCTTGACCTGTGCAGCCATTTTTGGCCAATAGAACAAAATACGCAGTCTACGTAGCGTCTTTCCAAATCCACCGTGAGAACATAGCGGATGGTCATGCGCCCTTCGGATCAGATCCTCGGTTAAATCAGTTGGTACCCATAGCTTCCACGATAGATCTTCTTGTGCAACATCTCCGCTTGCATACTCGCAACACTTGTATACGTAGCCATCTAGGACTCTCAGATCCGGGAATAGATGATCTTGTTCCTCAATTTTTTTTATGAGCGCCAGATAAATCTGTGGACTGAAAATGAGGCGATTTAAGATCCACTGCCAAAGCGGTGTAGTCCTGGAGAACAATTTCTGAAACTGCTCCTTCCTGTTCATGAACCCGCGACAAGGCATCGGGAACAATGTGATCGCTGCCTTTCCGGTGACGAATGGAGAATTTGAAGCCTTGTAGTTGCAGTGACCAACGTGCAAGTCGACCGTGAAGATCTCTCAAGCTCATAAGCCATTTAAGGGAGGCATGGTCCGTAACTACCTCAAACTCCATGCCCTCTACGTAAGGTCGAAATTTCTTAATGGCAGTGACAGCAGCCAGACACTCCTGTTCTGCCACGGTGTAATTTCGTTGCGCAGTCGACAACTTCTGGGACATAAAGGCTATTGGCGCTTCATCGCCATCATCGGTTAATTGGACCAGTACCGCTCCGATCCCATCTTGACTTGCGTCACATTGAATAGAAAATGGACGCAAAAAGTCCGGGCTATGTAAAACTGGAGCCGAAGACAGACATTTCTTTAGCGCCTCAAAAGCTTGTAATGCCTCGGTTGTCCATAGAAACGATCGACTCTTCCTTAGCATATCCGTTAGTGGCGCGGTAACAGCAGAGAAATTAGGTACGAATCTTCTGTACCATCCACAAACTCCCAAGAAGCGGCGAAGCTGTCGTATTGACTTAGGCAAAGGAAAACTGTCTATAGCGGAGACCTTGTCGGGATCGGTCTGGATCGTTCCGTGACCAATGATGTGGCCTAGATATTTTACTTCCTTCACCAGGAAGTGACTTTTTTCTACATTCAAGGTAAGTCCCGCGGTGCGTAAAGAAGAAGCAACTCGGCGAAGTAGACTGCAATGCTCCTCAAACGTTTCGGACACTACTAGCAGATCATCCAAATAGACGAAGACTTGATGACGGATATCTGCTGGGACGACTTTATCCATCAAACGCTGCATCGTCTGAGGGGCGTTGCATAGTCCGAACGGCATGGTGATGAAGTGGTATAAAGGACGACCTGGAACCGTGAATGCTTTTTTTTCACGTGACCATTCATCCAACGGAATTTGCCAAAAGGCATCTTTTAGATCTAGGCTACTTATGAATTTAGCCTTGGGTAGCCGACTAAGGATTCCTTCGATTAAGGGTAACGGGTAGGCATCCTTAACGGTGACGCTGTTAACTTTTCTGGCGTCCAAGCACATCCTAATTTTTCCCGGTTTTACGACGACAGTGACTGGGGAAGCCCAACTACTTTTTGACTCCTCGATAACGCCCATCTGCAGCATTCTATCTAACTCCGCGAACAGTAATTTCTCAACCGCGGGTGATACGGAAAAATGTCGCTGTTTGATAGGCTTACTCTCGCCTACGTCAATGTGGTGTTGTATCAGGCTGGTTCGCCCTAAACCCTCTTTCGAGTAAGACGGAAAGCTGGAAATAACGTTTTGTAGGACCACTTCTTGTTCCGACGTCAAAAGATGTTTGTTGTCTGTAGCAGCCAATTCGTTTACAGAAGGAGAAGATACTGAAACAGGTGATGAGAATAAATCCGAGGCTAAATTAAAACGACGCACAAAATCTATACCTAGGTATAGATTCTGGCTTAGCGACGGAATGATCAAGAACGTCATGGTTTCGGTTCGACCCCTGAACGTAACGGAGGCTTCGGTTTGCCCAAGAGTTGAGTGCGGCGTTCCATCAGCTGTTGTTAATAAAATACGGAAGCGTTTCCATGGGTGTTTATTTTCTTCGATAAACTTTCGCGCATAGTCGGATGCAATACATGATAGGGTACAGCCAGTGTCTATGAGTCCCATCACATCCTCGTCGAAGATAGTAACTTTGGCATATGGTCTAAAGTCATCGGCTGGTTTATCAATCAGAATTGTGGAGCAATAATAACGTCGTGTGGATCGTAGATGCTTTCGATATCGTCGCCAACGAAGTGTTGAACGCTTCGGCTTCGGATGCTCGCAAACGAGCTCCTCGTTTTCAAAGATCCGTTTTCGGACTTGCTCGTATTCACGTAATCTAAGGTGGTAGGGCCTGCAATGTCATGGTAACGATTTGAAAGGAGACGTTGTCTCGGCTGGTACGTTATTCTGAGTTGATACAGGTGGATTTAAGATTTTAATTTTTGAATTTGACACGTCCGGTAAAATAGGTAAGTCTGGTGATGATGAAGTTGTCACATCTGGAAGAAAAGTTACTTGCGATCCGACGAAGCCAGATCGAGCTGAGGGCTCTTGGAGACTACTTTGTTGTTGCGTGTCCCCGGTTTCAGGTTTTTTGAAACACTACAGTTTTGGCACTGAGGTTTGTACACATTGGCCGCACCACATCCGTAACAGAAAACCTTGCGCTCGCCCAAGCAATTATCAAAGCGGTGGCCCTTTTCTCGGCAGTTCCAACAGACAAGTCCCGTGTAAGTGACCTCGGATATTTCTAAGTCATTTTTGCTCATTGTTCATGTACGATTGTGATGACCAGGGCCCCGACGGTCCAAAGCCAATTTGAGTCGCTTGCGTGGATGGATTCATCGGCGGATCCTGAAGGCTTGGTAACAATGGAACAGAAGGTTGTAACGGATGATCATGCAGTTGCTGTGGCGGTACTGTATTCGGGGAGGGAGAGACATTTTCTCTCATTGTGCTAAACGAAGCAGCACTTTGTGCACGAGCACCGATTGGTTGAGACAAATCAATGTTTGAACCCCAATTGCTGGGAATGGAGTGACGTCCTTCCTGAGTCGGAATCGAAAGATCTAACTCATTGGGTTCTACAGGTCTAAAATCAATAGAGTCGGGATTAAGCTGGGCCTGTGCCCTTGCTCGAGTAATAGGACCCGATTCCTTGGGAATCGCTCCTCTTCCTTTCGAAGGTGGTGGAGTACGTCTAGTGGTCATTCTTACCGGTATGTTACGATACATACGATTTTTTTAGTCCAAGTAAGAAATATAACGTGTAATACTATAATTGGAAGGATATGTAGCTATATTTCAAAAGAGCCTATAAAGATATTAAGATATAAGTAACTAATTGTAGAGGTGGTCTGTGTCTTTGTAATCTTATAAGACCAACCAGGATATCTATTCTAAGATGCGTATACCGCCTTACTCAATAAATTCAATATATTTTTATATAATTCTTAATCGATATCAAAGTATGCTGCGTATAGTATACATCCAGCATACGAGCAGAAAAGAATGGGTGTGTATTTGTTTCAAAAAAAAAAAGAAAAAGCATACTAATATATAATAATAATGATTGCAAGTACCTCCAAGGATATACATGCGTCATTGACTGCATTAGACCAAGAATCTTCGTGGCGCAGCAAAATTATGGTTAGATTATAATATTATAATTCAATGGGTTACAGGGCTAACTATGTACTAGGTGTCCTGTATATAATCTACAAATGTAAATGGAGATGTAATAGATAGATAGATGTGTGTAGTAAGGAAAGGTATAAGAGGATAAGCGGTAACGTATAATAATCAGTGTAAGTATGTTATAATATGTGTATTTTAAAGAGATATTCGTATACAGGGTGTCCCGTAACTGGTTAGCCATAGACAAATGGTAGACTCTACAGGATGTTTTAGGAAAAATGTCGCCAAAATTATTTCTCTAGCTTTTACCGTTAAGGAGTAATTGCCTTTTTTGTGATTCTTGTCAAAAAGCACGACTTTTTTGTAAAAACTCCTATTTTCTAGCTTCCATTTTAGCCAAATCAATATTTTTCATTTTCTTCTGAAAGTACACAAAATTTCCAATAAAAGGACATATCGAACGTTTCGAACGGTTTCGTATCTTCCGAGATACGACGTTTTGAATTATGCGGAAATATCAATTTCAACTTTTAATGTCAAAATTAAACCCGAATTTCGTAACGATACATTGAAGTGGCAAATCTGCAAAGTTCACAAAAGTTGGCCCAAATCCTAAGCTTCCGAACGGCATATAAGAATGAAGCACAGAATCATCCAGTTTGTGAATAATATGTGTAAAAGGAGAAAAAACATAGGCCGTAAGAGGAAGAAATCTTGTTTTTACGTGGAAATAGTTCAGTCATATAAGCATTTCCAATAGAAAAAAATACAGGCTATTTTTTTTTGTCTTGAATCAGTGGGGTTCCAGGAGTCTTGAACACATTTTGCTAAAATAAATTTGATCGGAAAGGACCCAAAAAGGACAAGAAAGGACACTATTTAATCCTTGACTGGAGGTCGGCATTCGGGATATCATATTAAAGGGGACGCCGAGTACATTACATATCCGGTGTTTGATTCCTATTTCAAGGACCCTCAACGGAATAAATCGCGTTTGAATAGAAAATTTTCGTGTTTCCAGTAACTTATCATCTGTATCTTTCCAAAGCCCATAACTACGCGAATAATTCAAGTTGCCACTTCCTTTTTAATTTTTGCTAAGGAAAAATTGGATCGGAAAACTCTGAAAAAGGACATAAAAGGACACTAATTAATACCTGACAAATTAAAATGTTTATCCCTTAGACGATGAAAATGAAAAATACTCTCACAATATGTACACAGAGAACCTTCGTACAAATAATTCAACACCTAAAACAATTTTTTTTATACTTACCGTTATAATTAGTAAAGTAGCATCTACAGCAGTAGCGAAAAGTATTTTTCCATAATGCATAACAACCAAGTCTATCCTTGATGTAAAAATGTTACTTCCTTTTCAAGATTGAAGTCGGTTTGGTACATTTGCAGACTATGTTTTTTTTTATTTATACGTATTATTCAGAAACTGGATGATTCTGTGCTTTATTCTTATATGCCGTTCGAAAACTAAGGTACTACACCAACTTTGCAGATTTGCCACTACAATGCACCGTTACGAAATTCGGGTTTAATTTTGACATTAAAAATTGAAATTGACATTTTTCCAAAATTCAAAACGTCGTATCTCGGAAGATACGAAACCGTTCGAAACGTTCGATATGTCCTTTTATTGGAAATTTTGTGTACTTTCAGAAGAATATGAAAAATATTGATTTGGCTAAAGTGGAAGCTAGAAAATATGAGTTTTTACAAAAAAGTCGTGCTTTTTGACGAGAATCACAAAAAAGGCAATTACTCCTTAACGGTAAAAGCTAGAGAAATAATTTTGGCGACATTTTTCCTAAAACATCTTGTAGAGTCTACCATTGGTCTATGGCTAACCAGTTGCGAGACACCCTGTATATGTATATGAAACGATATACAATAACCTAGAGTAGTTTCCTTTTCCCAAAGCCCTTGAATATATCTAATCCAATATTTATTTTAAGGGCAACTTATTTCAAAAGAATCTACTGTGAAAAGAAAAATCCATAATTTCAAATAACGAGTAGCCAGACATTTAAGTGATAAGTTCAGAATGGCTATCTTAAATATTAAAAGTGTTAGGGGTAGAAATATTTATATGTATATATTTTTTTTCAAACGTTATAAACTTGGTAAAGTAGTGGGTAAACTTTGTCCAAAGGTATAATAGCTGTATGGCTAAGGCAAAGTGGTTATTAGAAAAAAAAAAAAAAAAAAAAAAACCGATATCAATTAATTGTGTTCAAGTTCAATAGAATTCAGAAGATATATATAGTTTACAAACTAGAGTTTCTAGCTTCCAAAAGCCAGACCAAGAACTTAACAAAAAGAACTATACTCCAATGCTAAAAGTACTAAGTGCTCTAAGAACGATAGCGTCTGATATGCCTAGGAAAAGGCAAAAAAATATATAACTAATAATTTATATCAAGAACAAATCAAATCAAAATCTTCCTTCCTCTCCGTCCTCTAAATGAACCGTACCATATACCAAATAGAAAATACTGGTATACAAAGAACCATAAAACGAATAATATACCTGAGAATTAAGAAAGGAACCATCTGTCAAGGGGGCTGAAAAAAGGATACAAAGCTAAAGAAAAATTAGACGAATTACTTACTTTCATCCTCCCTCTTACATACAGTGTCAAAAACGAGTCACAAAGTTGGCACCATTGCCAATTCCCTGCGATTCTCTAGTTCCGTTCACACGAAGTTCAATGTAGGATGAAAGAGCAATTCGACTAAGGTATGCACAAAAAATTTAATAACGAGGACCTCTAACCTGCCACACGAAGGTGATGTTGTAACGTCCTTATTGTCCGGTCCAGTAATCGACAAGGGATCAATCACTCGAGATCCATAAGAAGCGAGGAAGACATCCATCACTGAGTAATAAACACTCAAAGAAAGCGAACACAAGACAGGTTAGAGCCTATAGGTGGGATAAGGATATGCTACGTTAAAAGGAATGGATTGGGAAGGGGCATCAGTTCTAAGGTCTGCCTGGGCAATGAAATAATTCGCGAAAAGCGATACTGAAGCAAAATTGAAGTGAAGTAGCACTTCGAAATCTTTTAGAACTGATGAGGTGGGAACCTACATGGGAGGACTTGAGGTGGTGGTAAGTCCTCGTCGTCCTTAGACGAATAACGGTAAAAGTGTGGCCCCACGTAGGGCACCATTTTTGTAATGGACCTCAGCGGGAGAGTATAAAGTGAACATACAGTTCGGGAACATAATGTAAATATGAAAAAAACCCTAACTGGTGACCACTAGCGACGTGCGCTGGCAAACCAACTCAGCTGTCGGGAGTAGTGGGGGGGGGGGGGGGGGGGTGCATTAGGGTCACCAGCCTCCTCCATTATCAAAGAAGATAATCGCACGTCTGCCCGAAAAAACAGAAAAAAATATACGCCTCAAAAGGCCAAACGCGAAAACATAGGTGACGACCATCGTCAAACTCCCGAACCCGGAAACGGTATAACGTCCCGAGAAAGGACTAATGGGCTACTGTAGCCAAACCAGAAAAACATATGAAAATTGGCCTAAAGCCGAAATATTAAAAAAAGTTATGGGAAAACCGCCCTATCGAGACGGATCCCTCCCAATTCTCAGGTATTCAGCCTAACGATGTACAACGGCTGTACTATGGGCTACTCGGGTGGTGTGGGCCCCGTGCTATTCTAAACCCTACCCTGCCATGGGACTTCATCGCGCATAAGAATTTGAAATCCCCCAAATTAAGACTAGAATTCAATTTTTTGTAGGGGGCGGAGAGGGAAGGAGAATCAAAATTTAATTAGCCACGCATGGTTACTTCAATTGCTGAAAAAAAAAAATATAACGAATTCATATATATAATAAAAAAAAAACAAAATCCAATTCACTTAAGCCGCTTGGTATTTGTTGGACTGTCTGGCCAGTTTTAAATTTCCTCAGGAACTTTTTTATATTCAATTAAAACACGTCCGATATTAAAACCATTCAAAAGCTCCTTTTGTATAATTCTTTTGTATAAGTTTTCAGGGTGCCATTGTTCGCGTATTCTTAAAATGCACGGTGGGAATAAAGAAGCGCCCGTTTTGGAGCCAACTGGACAAGTTTTCAGCCACAAGCCACAGCAACCAACTCCCCTAATATATAAAATGCTGGAAAAAAACTCCACATTTATGTACAACACTCACAAATTCCAATAGGCCGGTGGTCGGGCCCTTTTTCAATAAAGAATACATTTAGACACTTGCAATGGAGATTCTTCGAATTGGCATAATGAATAGGCGCGCGGCGCAGGGGCAAAAATCAATTGCACAGAGTCGCAGGCAGAAAGTGTGGGCGACCATTTGTGTGTGCGTGTATGTTTTGGTGATTGAGTGGTCACAAAAAAATCACTTTCGTTTTCAAGAAGATTCAATGAGCTAGGCAAAGTTGTAAATCCGCCAATGGACAGGATATGCACTTGAATCAAACTATTGGGCACTTGAGTGTTGCGCACAAAGAAAAAAGACAAAGGCACTGTAAGTAAGAACAGTGGCAAAAATCACCAGTCCACTGCCATAATACGGACGAAGACGAAAAATGCAGATTTTTAATGACGCGATCACAATTCTTTTTTGCAGGTCATTATGACGTTTTGGAGGAATCCAATATGCCTGTCCACTTTGGCCACATGTAGCCGAATATATCGAGACTTCTTTGCCCAAGCGCCCAACGCTTTGAAACTTCGCGGTCCTTTCTTTCGCAAATCTGAAAAATCGGCGATGGTGACGCGGGGCGGTGTAGAACCCGAACATAGACGACGAATAGCTATGAACAAAATTAACATGTAACCAATACTTATCTGTCGTGTATTTTTTTTCTCTTTGCATGCAATCGCGATCACTTTAATGCACTTCACTCTTGATCGCTACACAATATCAGCCCGGTTTACACTTCGTACTCAAATGTAAAATTCCAATCTACGTTCAATTTATCAAAAAAAAACTAAAACTCGAACCAAAAGACAACTGAATTGTCTCACACTACTTGCTCTTGCTCTAAGATCTCCTAACAACCTCTCTGATTATCAATAAAAATATTCCTTTTCGATGTCGTCCGCCCGCCTCGAGATCACAAACGCGACTCCCCTTTTTTTTATCTCACTTCCAAAAACAGCAACCCTTTCGGCCAATCACCAGTCGGGTCGGAACGAACATCATCCGATCCGCTAACGGTATAGCCAGGTTGCTTATCGCTTTACTTGCATTTGTCTCGAGTGATTTGCTTATCACTATGCAAGATGTTAAAAACAATGCAGTGGTGGGCAACCTGTGTTGGCGGGCCAAGAGTGGATCGAGAAAAAAAGAAAAGAAAAGTGAGAGGGAAAAACTAATGCGGCACATTACAAATCTTCATCCAGAAAAAAACAGGCCGCGCGCAGACTAAAGGCATATTGGAGCGTAGAGTAGCGTAAAACATGTCGCCCAATACAACGCTTGTATTGGGCGACAGGTTTTACGCTACGCTCCAATACGCCTTTAGTCTGCGCGCGGCCTAAGCGTAGCGAATTGGCGGTTACATACATACCGCACACAGGTGCACAGAATTAAATTTTCCTAGTTTAGCATTATACACTTTCAATTTTGCGTGTACTACAGCCTTTATTATTCATCTGTACACATCTGTACAATGAACACTTGAGCCGTATAGTCTTCAAATCGAATTAAAAAATAAAATTTATGTATGATCCTATCCTGATCGCGTATTTAGGAACCCTAGTTCAGTGCGTCCCCAAGCAGGTGCCGAAATCGATTAGCTTTTCTAGTGGCTAAGTACCAAAAAACCCTCATCGATTTCGTCTCCTGAAAGTGGACGAGCTCGCATAGGGTTTCGAGCACATTTTACGTCGAAAACAGCCAGCCCGGATTATAGACTGTACAAGGGCCGATATGTCAAATAAAAATTTTCTTCGATTCATAATTTTTTATCGTATGGAAGAGGTGAGCCCGGAATCATTGTAACCCCCGGGCCCGGATTTTCTCTCCACGGCCCTGTACGTGACCACAATCTCCTACTGTCCAAACAATATCTTGTTGGTTGCTACCGTGAGAATCATCCCAACAACAGTCTCATGGACCGAATTCCTCCAGCACGACATGTCAGGCGTGATTTACCAGACCTAGAGAGAGAGGTCCAGGGATACAAGAGGGACCCTTACGACGATGATGCATACCGAGCTGCCATCGCTGAGATTCACACTGCGGAAGTGAGTCGGTCTATTGCGAGATTAGGTGCGAATAGAGTCCTCTCAGTGCGCCCTCCACCCATTTCGCATGAGGAGATTAGGCTCCCGAGAGCCACCAGAGTGGCATATTAGCTCAACTTCGGTCGGACTTTTGTTCACGCCTCAATTCGTACCTTTCTCGCATTAACCCGGACATTTAAAACATCTGTCCAAACTGCGCTGGCGCTCAACACGATGTGGGTCACTTGTTTCAATGCCCAGCTGCGCCCACTGACTTAACCCCTATCTCACTGTGGGAAAACCCTATCGCAGCAGCTATGTATTTGTCCCTTGACATCACGGACGAAAGCATCGACGAACCATAACTCGAATCCTCATAGATGCGCAGCGGTTTCACAGCTTTCTGCACCGCTAAAAGAAGAAGAACACGACATTTTGTAATTCTTAATTTAAAAATAAAATACGAAAAACTGCAAACCTTAAAATAAGTGTCTGATCATTAATTGTGTGCCAGGAAAAAACGCAAAAAATTGTCGCGGACCACGGCTCTATGTCGAGCTGCCGTCATTGCAACAAAAAAAAATAATGGGAACACTGCTGACTCGGTGGCATTTTTGGCCCGGCGAGACCAGCGCGTCGCGTGAGTTAACCCTTTATATCCCAATGTTGTAAATTTACAACACGTTACAAATACTATTACTAATGGCTAAATGTACAATTTTGCTAAACAAAATTGGCGTTACTTGATAGCGACTAGTGTTCTGTTTAGTATTATTTACTGGTGTATTCATAATTTGCTGTTATACCGTAAATTGGTCATTTTTTGTAAATTAAGGTATGAGATACTGCTCAGTAACAAATTTCGCATTTTTCGTTTAAATAAAAAAAATAGATTTTTACGTATTTCAGGGATGAAAAAAATATAATGCCATTCACTGAAGTGTTTTCTGTTTAGTAAAAAATTTTTTAACCGAATAAAAGGGTTTTTGATAGTAATATGCATGAACATGTCTTTGTTGTTTTAAAACAACAGTGGGACTTGAGGGTGTCGATTCGTGATACTTTTGTGAAAGACGTGTATCAAAAATCCACGCCAATAATGCATTGTACACAGTAAATATGTATGGCATTTATTTAAAAATGTAGTAATATCCGTAGATGAAACATTTCAGCGATTTCACCCCCTTGAAGCTTTTTTTATAATGGGGGGAGGGGGTTTCGATTCGTCAATAATCAATAATGAACAATAAGAATGTCAGCTTCTGTCCTTTGTATGCATTTTATTGCAATTTTGTCAATTTCCATTTGATCCGGTGGTAATATTATAAATTAGGAGCAGATATGGGATATATTTATTTATTTATTTCAATTTCAACGGACTTGGGGTCATAGTATGTAATATAATCCTGTAGCTGCTCCCACCACTAATTTTTCCTCAGCCGAAAAGGCACCTGAGGGTTACTACTACGAGACTACTCCTAAATTGGTCGGGTTGAATTTCGCGCCTGAATTTCTATCAATCTCGAATAGGCCCGGACGGTAGTGGTGCCCTTTCGAAGAGGATAACGTGCTTCAGTATCTCCCTGACCCATGCCTCCAAAAGCCCCATTTCGAGGGCATTGTAAGACAACTCTAATGCAGCTTTTTTAGCTTTTCGACGAGAGACAAGAACGACAACGAATCATAAAACACATCCGCAGACATGCTGATCCGCTCACGCCTTTCGACCGTTACTACAACAATATTCTGAAGGTAACTAGCAAGGATTTTGGGCAAGTATTTGTATCAACATGTCCTTGAATGAGAAATTAAATTACCTTGATTATTCAAAAGGATCCGATAATTGTACTAGAAATGTATTCATTTTCAAATCTGTCAGAAACTTACAAGAAAAGAAAGCTGACTACTTGGAAATAGACGATTTGACCTCAAGTTCACCTCTACTAAGGATAATACAGTATCACCACTAATTGAGGCATAATCTCTCGTCTGAGTTAGCCCAAATATTTAATTTTGCCTAATCATTTTTTAGATCTTTTAGTATAATTACGGTGTATACATATTGGTATAGGGTTATCCTGTAAGGACAAAAAGGACCTTTAACACGACTTCCATAATATTATAATTACACTAATATTCTTATTAATTAAAAGATTTAAATTTTGTTCATTTTTACATACTTTCTTACATATAATTTCTAACTGTAGTACTCTATGCGAACCACAAATAACACCCATTACGTCCCACTGTTGTTTTTAAACAACAAAGTCCTGTACCCAAAAAGGATATAGGGAGGTGCAAAAAATCACCATAATCATCAATCTAAGGTATTTTTAAGACAAAATTAGAAACCAAATATTTTTTTTTCGCCCGAATTCATAAATTGGGATATAAAGGGTTAAGGAGTCAGTGTGTTCCCATCCTTGATGAGCCACCATTATCGACTACGGGAAGGAAAAAGGATGAGGAGGGATGTGCCCATCCTTCGGGACACGGAAGAACTCTTGATATAAAAAAATTTAGTTAAACATTATAAAAATTCAGAATGTATTCATAAAAAAAAATAATTCACAAAGAAAATTGGAAAGGAGAAAAAAAATGTCGGAAAGGGAAACGAGTAAACTTAATGCAATACCAAGAAAAAAAAATTCAATAAAAAGTTCAAGAGGAAATTTAAAAGAATGAAGTTCTATACAATTCAACAAAATACTAAAATATGACTTACAGTATGAGTATTGTAGAATTCGTGACGATGACGCCGATGATCGATCATACGGAGTTTGCACTGAGTGAATAAAAGAAAGAAAGCAATCACAAATATAGCGAAACGAACAAAAAAAAAAATCATTAACCACTTTCCGAGATCAAAAAAAAAACTTGAAAATTCAACAGCAGCTCCGTCTCCGTGAAAGTTTTCGTCTCCATCCAGTCCCAAAAACAAAAAGGTTGGAATTCCTCTTAAGAGCTGGCTCTCTGGCACTTCCGTGAAATGGTGAAATGAACGGCTCTTGTGCGGTGTCTTCGGGCTGACGGGGTGCAAAATTGCCGGGCCGTGATTAATATGGGTGGAACAATCAACACCTTAATTCACTTTTAAGCTCCAATGCACCACGCACAATTTGCACACTCGCGTCCTGTTCTGCCGACACCAAGAAACACCGATAATGAGCACACCAACTGTACGACCCGGGAAAGAACTCGCCATCCGCTCCTCTGGTAAAATCTTTGGATTTTTTTTTTTGTTTTTTTTTTCTTCAAACGACCACGAATCGATCCACAAAGATAAGGCCGCGGAATACCAAAATATCGTCCACCAAAATATCCAAAATTCAAAAAACGGCCAACTCTACGTCCGCCAAGAACTCTCCAACTCGCCAGTTATCCAACCAATGATCCCAACAAAAAAAAGAACGGAATCACCAAAAAAAAAAATCACGATCCCACCAACCGCGAAAAAAAACCGTCGTCAATCGCCGTTCAGAGCGAACTTCCCAAAAAAAAAATCCCGATCATCCCATGCATATTCATCTCTCACACCAAGGCAACGGAATCCTCGACCATCGGTCGATGACACTCGCTTATGATGTCCACCGACAATGCGAATTGCATTTGTCCATCGAAGTATTGCACAAAAGCAACAACAAAAACTTGCCGGACTTCTCTCAATAGTCAAATGCAATCCCCGTTGTCGGGAACATTATATGGTGTCATGACTGAGAAGCCCATCAGCTGACCCATCTACATAGAGCGAGTCGTCCCGCTCGATGCTAACTTGTAGACGACCTTTCCTACGTCATAGCAATTGCCAGCATACAATAGATACACTGTGTAAACCATTATATGCCGACAACTGCTATGCTATTGTACTAGCCATCGACTTGTTATCAGTGAGTGACGTCACAGCCAAGATTGATATCGGCTTGCAAATCTTATTAGTGTAATGAAAATAATGATTATGCAAGCTGATATTAAGTCTTGATAGACCGTGGTCCGTGACAATCGTGGGGACGACCCGACCCAGGAGATGAGTCTCACAGCCGGGTAATATGCTAGGCTGAAACCAAGAAGAGAAACGAACGCCGCCGATCAAGTGCGAATGTCATGAGCTTGAAAAACTCCCAAGGACTTCCCCTGGTCATCTTCCAACTCGTACGCGACTTGACCAACCTTACGTCGAACCGTGGCGCCAATAAACTTCGGGGCAAGTTTAGCGGCGAAACGGTCTGCGGCGTTGCTTAGAACCCGGTTAGAGACGAAAACCCTCTGACCCGGGAAGAAAGACCTTGGCCGACTGCGGAGGTTGTAACCTCGAGCAGCTCGGGCGTACGCCTCGGCCAATTTCTCCTTAACCCGATCATGCGCTAACCGCAAACGGTCGCCGCCTCGAAGACATACCTCTCCATCTTCAAATGCATGCAATGATTTCAGGAGGGTATAGTCTTCGCCATGTCGAATGGGGTGGTAACCGAACATCAGAAAGTGAGGCGAAAATCCGGTCGAATCATGCACTGTATTACGGAATGCACTGCATGATTCGGCCAAGTGTTCGTCCCAGTTCCGATGATCGGCTCCCACATAAGCACGAATCGCGGCTAGCGTTGATTGGTTTGTCCGTTCCGAAGCATTTGACTGGGGAGAATAAAAAGGAGTGAGGATGTGATTGACACCGAACTCCTTTAAAAATCCCTCAAATGCTCCGGATACAAACTGCTTCCCATTGTCGGAGTGCAGAAACTCTGGCACTCCGAAGGTCAGAAAGACTTCGTCCCTAAGGTAGTTAATGATCACTGCAGCAGTGGCCTTCGGTATGGCTTTCAGCCAAACGAATTTGCTGTAGTGATCAAGAACTACGAATATGTGGGTGTTTCCCTTCTTGGAACGGGGGTATGGGCCCATGAAATCTACAAAGAGTCGCTGCATAGGCCGATCAGTCTCTCTGGGTGCTCCCATAGGAGGTCTCATGGTGAAATTCGGAGGCTTGATCATTTTGCAGGTTGTGCACTGACCAATGTGCGTTTTGACGTCTGACCGCATTTTGGGCCAGTAATAGTAACGCTGCAGAACCTCAAGCGTCTTCCGAATCCCACAATGAGACCCACGAGGATCATCGTGAGCACGACTGATCAGGCTAGGCCTGCAGATTTCAGGGACCCATAACTTAGCGCGGGGAAGGTCTGTTGTCTCACCGGGTTCACCTTGGAGAATATAGACGCGATTATCCCGGACATACAAATTCTCGAACTTGTCTGGATTTCCTTGAACCTGGACACAAAAGTCTTTGTATTCAGGTTCATGGAAAGCGGTATCGGGGATAATCTCGTCTATATGCAAGTGTTCGGGAAGGCAGCAGACGTTGCCCGCGTGAGCTCGCGAAAGTGCGTCCGGGACTACATTTTGAGTCCCTTTGCGATGCTCGATGGTGAAATTAAAGGACTGCAGTTTCAAGCTCCACCGTGCTAGTCTACCACACAAGTCTTGTTGGCTCATCAGCCACTTCAGACTCGCATGGTCCGTAATGATGGTGAAAGGCAGCCCTTCTATATATGACCGAAACTTCTTAACGCTGTGCACCGCAGCCAAGCATTCCAACTCGGTAACACTATACTTGCGTTGCGCAGCGTTAAGTTTTACGGACATATATGCGATGGGATGCTCTCCGCCATCATCATCCTTTTGAAACAAAACACTTCCAACTCCACTGTTACTTGCGTCACACTGAATATAGAAGTGCTTTGTGAAATCAGGATTGACTAGCACCGGAGCGGAAACTAACAGCTCTTTAACCCGCTCAAAGGAATTATGGGCCGTTACTGACCATTTGAACGAACGCTTTCCTTTAAGCAAATCAGTAAGAGGGGCGGTCACGGCAGAAAAATTCGGGATAAAACGGCGATACCACCCTGCCATGCCCATAAACCTTCTCACGTCTTTTGCACTTTTGGGCTCTGGATATGCAACGATGCCCGAGACCTTGTCAGGATCAGTCATAAGGATACCATCACTTACCACATAGCCAAGGTATTTTATTTCTTTCTGAATGAACTTGCTCTTCTCCACGTTGATAGTCAAACCAGCCTCCTTGAGCAAATTTGCAACTCTTGCCAGGAGCTCCAAATGTTCCTCAAAGGAAGGACTGGTGACGAGCAAGTCATCCAGATAGACAAATACCTTGTCTTGTAGCTCATGTGGTATAACCTTATGCATGAGCCTGCACATGGTCTGCGGCGCGTTGCAGAGGCCAAAAGGCATGACTTTGAAATGGTATAAGGGCCTGCCAGGAACGGTAAATGCCGTTTTCTCCCGAGACCCCTCCTCTAATGGGATTTGCCAGAAAGCGTCCTTCAAATCGAGAGCAGATATAAACCTAGTCGATTGCATCCTGGCCAATAATCCCTCGATGAGCGGGAGAGGATACGCATCTTTGACGGTAACCTCATTTAACCTTCGAGCATCGAGACAAAGACGCACTTTGCCTGGTTTTCGCACTAACGTTACTGGGGAACTCCAGGCGCTACGGCTCTCTTCAATTACCCCCAGGGAAAGCATTCGATCGAGTTCGTCATACAACAATTTCTGTACCACAGGCGAGACAGCATAATGCCGCTGCTTGATGGGCTTGGCATCACCGGTATCAATAAAGTGCGACACCAGTGAGGTTTTTCCAAGACCCATCTCGTGGAAAGACGGAAATTGTTGTTTGACAAACTCGAGTCGCTGCTCATCAACTGGAGACAATTGTAGAGAATCTCCTGAAACAGGCACATGCTCTTGTTCGACAGCAGCAACCTGCATTGGAACGATTTTGAAGAAGTCCCAAAAATCCATTCCTAAGTACAATGGATTTTTGAGACTTGGGACAACAAGAAGTCTCATGCACTTCGTCTTGTCATTGAATCGAACCAATGCTCGCACATACCCTAAGACAGGAGCCCTCTGACCTGATGCTGTGCTGACGTCAGTTTGCATCGTATATAGATGCAAACCAATATCCCTTATCAGGTCTAAGGCTCCCGAACCCAGAATACTAACGCTGGCACCACTGTCCAACAAGCCCTTGATCTTCCGACCTTGCAAGAAAATTTCGGCAAAAGGCCTATTATCTCGGTCAGAAGATACAATGGACGCGATGCAAGCCTGTTTCAGGAGACGCCTGTCGTTGAAGTACCTCCAGCAGCGCAAAAACCGTTTACTTATTAACCCCGTTATTTTGGCAGGGAGCGTAACTCCGGATCCACGTTTGTTGCGACTTCCGCTGTAGTCGGCCGTCTCCAGGTTTGTTGAGAAGGAATATGCGAGCTCCCCGAGGGTCGCATATTCCCTCTCAAGTTTCCCGCCTGACTACAACGAGGGCACTTAGGTTTCAATGTGCCTTCCAAGCCACACCCGAAACAAAAGGTACGTTGCACGGATATGGGACAATCAAAGAAAGAATGCCCCATATCTTTACAATTCCAACAGATACGGAATGTGTTTTGGGAAGAATCCCTGAAACTTTGCGTCGGCTTTGCCATTCCGATCGCTTCTACGTAGTATCCGGAGGTGGGCTCCTCCATGGTCACCTCATGGACGTATGAGTGGTGGGAAGTATGGCCGGATGATTCATTCTTGGAGAGAGTCCAGGCCTCGTCGACTGCGATGCATCGCCTGATCAATTCGCGATCTGTTTCAAACACGAATCCCGCCATATAGTCACGCATACGCCGGTCCATATTACATCGTAATCTCACCTGCATATCCGTGCTACTTAGCGGGACTGTGAGTTCGCTGTTTAACGCGTCGAGGGCCGCACAAAAGTCACGCATAGACTCTCCAGGCCGTTGTTTCCTGGCCTGCATGGCTTCTAGAATGCCTATATTAGTCTTATGGACCTGGAATCTCTCCATGAACTCAGCCTTGAGGTAATCCCACCCCATATTTGGGAATTGACTCCTCAACTGCCAATACCAGTCAGCGGCTGGACCTTTCAATAAAAAGTGAATATCTGTCGCAAGGTTATAGTCAGGCATTCCGTAACCTTTAGCCAGCGACGTCACTCTAAACATGAACTGTTGGGCAGTAAGACCATTCGGTGAACCATCAAATTGAAAGCCCCATTTGGTTATGTCGACTACTTTCCTGTAAGCCCCGGCATTAAACGTACTCGCAGAAGGGCGAGAAGGAAGTATAGATGTCATGCTTATACCTGTTGTAGGACCAAACACGTTTGGCGTAGTTGTCATGGCGATTGGAAAATCTGGCGAAGGCTCATTAATGATTTGCGCCCCATTTGCTACTGACGTATTATTTATGGTACTCGTCAAGGCATGAGGGACGCTCGGAGTGTCCTCCAAATATAAGGCCTTGATGGCCTCATCAAGTGTTTGATTATTCGCCATGTTTTTAAGACAATTTTTAATTAAAAATCGATGTTTAAAAAAAAAAAATCCAAAATAGAATCAATCTCTCTCTAGTTCCTGTCAACCCCTTGTGGGGCATAGGGCATTAACTACGCCTACTCTCCACCTCGTTCTGTTTTGCGCCAACGGCGCTAGCTGCGACCATGTAAGATTTAGCGTTTTCGCTTCGCTAGTTACCGATCTTCTCCATGTGTTCCTTGGCCGCCCAACACGGCGTCTTGCTCCGGAGTCCTGTGGATTCCAGTTTAGAGCCTTTTTTGCGACGTTTTTGGGCCCTCTTCGGAAGGTGTGACCTATCCATTGCCACTTAAGTCTTTTGATCGAAGTGCCTATCCTTTCCTGGCCAGTTATAGTAAGGAGATCCTCGTTCGAAATGATCTCCGGCCAACGAATGTTTAGGATGCGCCGTAGACACTGATTAACAAAAGTTTGCAACTTATCAGTGATCTCTTTAGTCACCTTCCAGGTTGAACAGCCATATAGCAGAATGGATTTCACATTAGAATTGAAGACACGTATTTTGGTGCGTCTGGAAATATTGTTGTTTAGCCAGAAAGGAGTCAAATTGAAGAAAGCCGCCCTAGCCTTGTTTACCCGTGATTTTACATCAGCATCCGCTCCACCATCTGCTGTAACTACACTTCCGAGATAGCAAAATTCATCAACTTTTTCGACTGCCTGTCCTGAAATACAAATTTCGCTTTGCCCACCTGGATATGTGCTCAAGAACTTAGTCTTGGCAGCATTGATTTTCAGCCCCGCATTACGACTCGCGCAATTTAGAGCTTCTGTCATTTGAGCGACATCATCCGTGTTTGTTGATAGAAGGCAAATGTCGTCAGCGTAGTCAAGATGTTGAAGGTGATCGAACAGTTTCCATCTGATACCTTTGTTACGATGTAATTGGAGTGCGGAGCCGAGTACATCACTAATGGCAACAAGGAAGAGAATAGGTGACAAAATGCAGCCTTGGCTCACTCCACTGTGCACCTCAAAAGGATCTGAAAGCTTGCCCTTATGCAGGACGTGACATTGGGCTCCATTGTAGGATTCCTTGATGATGGAGATTATCTTATCTGGGATATTTCGTCTCCGTAAGGCATTCCAGATGTAGAGACGATCAACGCTATCGAAGGCTTTCTCAAAATCGATGAACATGAGATGTAATGGGGATCTCCATTCCGCGGATTGCTCGATGATAATACGGAGGGTGTTAATGTGGTCGCTACAGGAAAACCCTTCGCGAAAGCCAGCTTGTTCATCATTCAATGTGTCATCGATTTTGTCCTTGATTCGTCCTAAAACAATCTTAGCCATCAGCTTGGAAACAGCAGGAAGTAGGCAGATCCCACGCCAATTATTGCAATTCTTCAGGTCACCTTTCTTCGGAATCTTAATAATTACGCCCTTTTTCCACTCACTGGGAAGAGTTTCGGTTTCCCAACACTCTTGGATTAAGGGAAGGAGAATATCCGCTGAAGCGAAAATATCCGCTTTCAAGAATTCAGACGGAATTCCATCAATCCCAGGGGCTTTACCGGCGTCCATTGATTTAATAGCGTCTATTAGTTCCTTTTTGGATGGTGGACCAGAACTAATGCCGTCTATTCGAGGGACGTCTTCTGCTGGCAATGAAGATGCACTTGCAGGCCCGAAGGTGTTATTAAGGACCTCTAAAAAGTGTTCTCTCCATCTTTGCAGCTGTTGTTCTTCAACGAGCAGAACACCTTCCTTATCTTTCACAGGATGTTCCGTTAGTAAAGATCTGCCAGTTAATGGCTTGATAAGCTTGAAGAGTGTTCCACTGTCACCGCGGATAGCCGCATCCTCTGCCTCCTTCGCAAGCGCGTTGATATTATTGCGCTTATCACGCCTAACACTCCTTTGAACGCCTTTTTGGAGCGAACGGTATTCAGCTCTGTATCGTTCCTTAGCTGAATCGTCAGCAGCTGAGTTGATCTGCTCTTTAACTCTCTTGCGTGCTGAGATAAGAGACCAAGTGGAGTCGCTAATAAATGGTCTCCTACCGCGATCCAATCGTCCTAAAATTTCTTCGCCACACGAAATAAATGAGTCCTTAGCGACTTTCCATCTATCGTCAATTGTCGGATTCTCATTTAGTGGTGGTGCATTAGCTTTTTCGCGCAAAGCGGTGGAGAACGCACGCTTGGTTGATGGAAGTTTGAGCTTCTGCACATTATATCTAGGGCAAATATTTGCACGGTTAGGACGCTGGATTGCTGCCGTTCGTAAGCGCATTTTTGCGATGACAAGATGGTGGTCACTGCCAATATCAGCACCACGTTTCGCCCTAACGTCTAAGACACAGTTTCTCCACGTTTTGGAAACAGCAATATGGTCAATCTGGTTCTCAGTTCTGCCATTCGGAGAGGTCCAGGTTGATAAGTGGCAATCTTTGTGTTTAAACAGAGTTCCACCAATGACGAGCTGACGAGAGTTACAAAACTCTATAAACATCTCGCCATTCTGGTTTCTGTCGCCTAACCCATGATTTCCCATAAGGTGTTCCAATCCTTGGTTATCTGACCCGACTTTAGCATTGAGATCCCCCATTATGATTTTAATGTCACCTCTGGGAGCCCTATCAAAGGTGTCGCCAAGTCTTTGGTAGAAAACGTCTTTGTCAGCTTGATCAGCTGGTTCGGTCGGTGCGTAACACTGAATTATCGTGATATTTCGTACTCTGGATTTGAATCGGGCGGTGATAATAAAAATAGAATCAATAAAATACTATAATACTAAAAATATGAGGAAGCAGAAATGCGAAAAAAAAAACAAGTAATCGGAAGAAGATGCGAAAAAAAATAATTGAGAATATTAATATGAGTGAACAAGAGTTCTTCTGTGTCCTTCTGGATAAAGCCCAAAAAGGAGAAGGAAGGGGACAAGGTATTGAAATTGGAAAAAAGGAAAAAAAGGAAGGAGGTTGGACCTTCGTTGCGTCGCGGAGTTGCAATTTCTCATTCAAACCTAATTCAAACTGTACATGAAATACAACTTGCTGACCGGATATAGATCAGGAGAAACCGCAAACATCCACGAACTCGGATGATCAACTATCGAGGTGCTGCCTAAGTCTAATGACCAACCATGGGTCTTATCCCACGCGGGAGATATAGGAGCAGTCTCGATAATCGAAACATCCTACAACGGGATCCACCCTCCTGTTTGGAAGCGTTGAGCGCCATTGTTGCAATGACGACTTCTCGATACATGGTCCGCGAATTTGGACCACCAGCTCTTTAACTCGTAGTATAGATTAACAACAATAATCTTACGATGGTTGGACCATCGGATATAAAAAGCCTCATAGATTGGGCGCCATTTGTCGCGGACCACGGCTCTATGTCGAGCTGCCGTCATTGCAACAAAAAAAATAATGGGAACACTGCTGACTCGGTGGCATTTTTGGCCCGGCGAGACCAGCGCGTCGCGTGAGTTAAGGAGTCAGTGTGTTCCCATCCTTGATGAGCCACCATTATCGAATACGGGAAGGAAAAAGGATGAGGAGGGATGTGCCCATCCTTCGGGACACGGAAGAACTCTTGATATAAAAAAATTTAGTTAAACATTATAAAAATTCAGAATGTATTCATAAAAAAAAATAATTCACAAAGAAAATTGAAAAGGAGAAAAAAAATGTCGGAAAGGGAAACGAGTAAACTTAATGCAATACCAAGAAAAAAAAAATTCAATAAAAAGTTCAAGAGGAAATTTAAAAGAATGAAGTTCTATACAATTCAACAAAATACTAAAATATGACTTACAGTATGAGTATTGTAGAATTCGTGACGATGACGCCGATGATCGATCATACGGAGTTTGCACTGAGTGAATAAAAGAAAGAAAGCAATCACAAATATAGCGAAACGAACAAAAAAAAATCATTAACCACTTTCCGAGATCAAAAATAAAAACTTGAAAATTCAACAGCAGCTCCGTCTCCGTGAAAGTTTTCGTCTCCATCCAGTCCCAAAAACAAAAAGGTTGGAATTCCTCTTAAGAGCTGGCTCTCTGGCACTTCCGTGAAATGGTGAAATGAACGGCTCTTGTGCGGTGTCTTCGGGCTGACGGGGTGCAAAATTGCCGGGCCGTGATTAATATGGGTGGAACAATCAACACCTTAATTCACTTTTAAGCTCCAATGCACCACGCACAATTTGCACACTCGCGTCCTGTTCTGCCGACACCAAGAAACACCGATAATGAGCACACCAACTGTACGACCCGGGAAAGAACTCGCCATCCGCTCCTCTGGTAAAATCTTTGGATTTTTTTTTTGTTTTTTTTTTTCTTCAAACGACCACGAATCGATCCACAAAGATAAGGCCGCGGAATACCAAAATATCGTCCACCAAAATATCCAAAATTCAAAAAACGGCCAACTCTACGTCCGCCAAGAACTCTCCAACTCGCCAGTTATCCAACCAATGATCCCAACAAAAAAAAGAACGGAATCACCAAAAAAAAAAATCACGATCCCACCAACCGCGAAAAAAAACCGTCGTCAATCGCCGTTCAGAGCGAACTTCCCAAAAAAAAATCCCGATCATCCCATGCATATTCATCTCTCACACCAAGGCAACGGAATCCTCGACCATCGGTCGATGACACTCGCTTATGATGTCCACCGACAATGCGAATTGCATTTGTCCATCGAAGTATTGCACAAAAGCAACAACAAAAACTTGCCGGACTTCTCTCAATAGTCAAATGCAATCCCCGTTGTCGGGAACATTATATGGTGTCATGACTGAGAAGCCCATCAGCTGACCCATCTACATAGAGCGAGTCGTCCCGCTCGATGCTAACTTGTAGACGACCTTTCCTACGTCATAGCAATTGCCAGCATACAATAGATACACTGTGTAAACCATTATATGCCGACAACTGCTATGCTATTGTACTAGCCATCGACTTGTTATCAGTGAGTGACGTCACAGCCAAGATTGATATCGGCTTGCAAATCTTATTAGTGTAATGAAAATAATGATTATGCAAGCTGATATTAAGTCTTGATAGACCGTGGTCCGTGACAAAATCCTCTAATTAAATGATCGGGCCTCTGTAGTCGTTCATTCCGTTGTAAGTGTATGTCACTTAACGATACAGTTGGCGACTTGACCCGTTTATGCTGGTTCTGTACGGAATGCCGTGGGGTAAGTTGTGCCGCCTACGCCTCTAAGCTATTAACTACGAAGCGAATACTTAAAGCTAAGCTGCACTCAACGAGGTTAACTCGCCTGCTGTGATTTCGCATGAATCACAAATAACCCTATTGTTGTTGTTGTTGTAGCGGCGCAAGTGAGGGGGGAAACTAGTATCGTCATTCATAGATGGTTGGCATCCTCTCCTCAAGTTCTAGACCTAAGAAGGGTGCTACCTCAATAGGGTTTACCCATAGTGCAATTGGTGTAAATTGCGTAGGTGCGGCAGCGCAGTCGAAGAGATGGTCTACATTATGTGGGCTTCCACATGCTGGACAAATATCTGCAATGGCGTTGTCGATGCGAGACCAGAACGAGTTAAGTCTAGAGCGCCATCCAGAGCGAAGCTAAGCCAAGGTGGTACGTGTGGCTCTGGGTAGTTGTTGTTCATCGGTGGAGATATCGGGTGGTCGAGCGCGAAGGACACGGTTTGCGGATAGGTCATTGGCTATGTCCAAACATGTGCGCTTTCGTCTTCCCTATCGTCTTCAAGCTCCGTATCCACTTTCAACATTGAACATGTCATTGATTGCGTCAAGTGAACAGAAGAGATCAATGTCTCATTCTATCCAGATCTGTTCATTATTTATCGTTAAATATGTGTCACGGCTTTTGTCAGGACGGGTAAATGATAAATTCTTTCATGAATTGTATGAATAGATGACGTGTTGTTAATATTTAACATTGGCAATTGTGTTCAAGAATGAATGCGTTTCTTCAATAGCGCATACATCTCAAGTTTCAATTGTCAAAATGATGAAGACGAACGAAAATTGAAACTGTCTAGACAGGCACATTCATGGCTTTGGTTACCTCATTGGTGTGTAATTGCTTTAAGGCCGCCTTGTATGTATGTTATCGAGAGAAACTCTTTTAAATCTTTGGACTTCCCTTTCCTTGTCCCTTAAAGAACGTCTTATACAACGTGGTGGTGGGGTTTTATCCATAAGGTCATGATTCGGGTCTTCACTACGATAACAACCAACAAGATATTGCTTTGCCAGGATCTCATTATGTGCTTTAAGGTTTAACAGCTTTGTTTCTTGGTGCAGATGGTCTTGTGATGACATGCGTACGCAACCAGTAATAGTACGCATAGCTGCATTTTGGCACGTTTGAATTCGGTTCCATTGAGTGTCGTATAGATTTTGTCCATATTGGTGCTGCGTAGTTTACCACGGAACGTCTGACGGCTTTGTAGGTGGTAAGTAAGAGATTTTAGGATTTTATTTCTGCCCTTCATTTTGTCACAGATATTGTCGGCATGGAAGATGCCATGATTGTCTATTGAGACACCGAAAATTTTTGGGGTGACGGACAGTTGGGACTACAGAAACAGAGTCGTTTACTTTTATGTCAAGCTGTAGGTTGAACTGTTTGTTGTACGTGGTAAAGAGGGTGTCCGAGAATTTGGGCGCTGATAGCTTTAGGCTCTTGTTATTGAAGAATAAGTTGAGCTCTTCCAAGTAACCGTTTATAAGATCACACATGTCGGAAATATCGTTGTCGGATGTCATGATGGTGCAGTCGTCAGCGTAGGATATTATGTCGATTCCTTCAGGTGGGGTTGGAAGCCCTGACATATACAGGTTAAATTAGGTCGGGGAAAGGACTCTACCTTGCGGTACTCCTTGTTTAATCCTTCTTAGCTTAGATTTCCCATTTCTAAACTCTGTGGTGGATTGAGGGTCCGGGAAGGTAATTTGCGATCCATTTGACTATATGCGACGGTGTGGATGAATTTCGTAGATCTGTCAGTAGGAGCGAGTGGTTCACCGTGTCAAACGCTTTCGACAGATCTAAAGCCGCTAGGATGGTACGCTTAGGGCTCCGGTGCACAGTCATAATTGGTCATATTTCTATTATAATATGCTTAAGCCTACTTGATTTCGCTTATTGCACGTCTAAAAATTTATACTGAATGAATCGAGTAGGCTTACATTGGCTGACATACATATTATAATAGAAATATGACTATGTAATGGAGGCCTTAAACGGTTTGAGCTAGTTTATCCCATTGAAGACATTAGACATGATTCGGTCTAATGCGGTGGTGGTGCTGTGCATTTTTCTGAAGCCGTGTTGGTGATTGGCGAGTTGTATGTGCGTCGCAAGAGTTTTATGTATCAGCGATTCCAATATCTTTGCCACAGGAGATAGAAGCGTGATTGGTCGGTAGGATTCACCTAAAGAGTGTTATTTACCAGGTTCGTAGTGAAAGGTTCATCGTGGCAGTGATATACTCTAAGGTGTGCGATTCCAATATCTTTGCCACAGGAGATAAAAGCGTGATTGGTCGGTAGGATTCACCTAATGAGTGTTGTTTACCAGGTTTGGGTAATGGAATGATGCGGCCTCTCTTCCAAATCTCTGGTATGATGAATGTTCGTAGTGAAAGGTTCATCGTGGCAGTGATATACTCTAATGCCGGTGTGTCGAGGTGTTTGAGCATACCATCCGGAACAAGTGCTTCAGAATTTTTGGCATGATGTTGTTAAGGTCACCAATGCGTGGGTCACTTGGGTCTGCACTTCTTAGTTGATACCTTGTTTTAACCAATTTGCCCGCGGATGTTGGAAAGTTGGGTTTTGGGCTGGGAATGCGGCCCGCTGGAATGAATCTCTTAGCTGCAGTGAACCTTTTAAAGCTCTCCCAGTCAGCTTTATTGAAGTTAGTGAACGTCTTTTTGTCGGGATGGACGAATTTAGACGGCATATCCAGCGTTAGAACGATTGGCAGGTGATCGGATGACATAGTGATGATAGGTTCCCATGTGATGTCATTAATAAGTCCAGGACTGGCGATGGAAATGTCAGGTGAACTAGTGCTGGATCCAGTGACCCGGGTCGGCGACGTTGAATTCCCATGTGACCTAAGCGAATGGCTGGAGTTGAGTTTAGTCTCCTGTACAGCTGCAACTTGAATGTGGTGTCTGTCCGTGAATTCGGTTAGTTCGACGATTTTGTGCTGGAGTCCGTTGCAATTTAGTTGGACGATCTTTTTGGATAATGCACGTACCGTTTTCCAAAGGTTGTTTACACCGGATTTTATGTGGCAGGACTTTAAATGCTTGTTCCATAGTTGGCTTCTGTGGTCATTTACTTGCTGGGTTATCACAATATTTAGGTCGCTGATACGAGGATCACTGGGGTCTATTGCTCTGAACTCATCCCTCATTTTTGCCAAATCTACGGCACTGGATGGAAAGTGTGGTGTCAAGATTGGTATGCGGCCGGAAGGGATGTATCTACTAGCAGCATCTACGATAATCCGTCTCAGATTTTTTTTCAGCAATACGTACGTCGTCGGTGGGAATTGGTAGGGCAGAAAACGTTTCACTGCTTTGCTGAAATTTGTGTACGTTTTCTTCTCGGTGTACGCGAATTGGGACGGTTTTTCAATCGTGAGGACTATTGGCAGATGGTCTGACGAGAAGGTGATGAATGGCTCCCATGTGGTGTTGTTGATGAGCCCGGGACTGGCAATAGAATATCAGGTGAGCTCCTGCATGATCCTGTAACGCGTGTTGGTGAATCACGGGACAGAAAACTGAGTTGGCTAGCGATGAGGTTGCCTCTGGTGTCGTTGTCGAGATTCGAGTGCCATAGATCGTGATGTGCATTGAAATCACCAAGTATTAAGCGGTATTGTCCAGTAAGTAGTGGAGAAATGTTGGCCTGAAAACCAGTGGGACAACTTGAGGCTGGTGGTATATAGATACATATTTAGAATATCTATATCAACATTTTCCGAATTGATGGAAATTGCTTGGAGTTCGGTGGTGTTATCGGCGACGGTGATGTCAATTTCTGAGTATGGCAACGAATTATGGATGAGTAAAGCTAAGCCTCCAACTGCGCCGGTGGTTCGATCTTTTCGGATGATATTGAAGCCTCCCTATGAGTTAAGCGGTAAGTCAGCTTTTAAGGCTAGTAATCAGTTTCTCGCGCGAATATTTGCATTTATGAAGTATAGTAATCAGTTCGATGATTCGCGCGAGTTTCCATATAAAACCTGTCAAAAAACTCGCGCGATGCGAGAGTAGCTTGCATCTAAGTATTTAGTTTTTCGGACGAGTACCCTATGCTCAAACCACTGTATGAACACAAAGTCTCCACATATTCTCGTGCGAATATAATGTCCTTGCATTTATTTTCGTGCGAGCGTGATAGGAAAAGACAAAAACTAAATTAGCGAGCGTAGCGAGCAGGGGGCGAAGCCTCCTAGTAATAATTAAATATAAACCATTTTTATTTCGCTGAAAAATGTTGTTTGACTTATTTTCCTCTAGTGAGCCATTCTTCTGAAGAAGCACCCACATGCTATTCTTGCATCTTATCAGTTTTTGAAAAGACATTTATTTTTGAATTCCTCCGATGAACATAAACATTATTAATCATCAGACATCCTCCAAAATGACTTTTTATAAATTCCATTTAATTTAGTTTTTGTCTTTTCCTATCACGCTCGCACGAAAATAAATGCAAGGACATTATATTCGCACGAGAATATGTGGAGACTTTGTGTTCATACAGTGGTTTGAGCATAGGGTACTCGTCCGAAAAACTAAATACCTAGATGCGAGCTATTCTCGCCTCGCCCGAGTTTTTTGACAGGTTTTATATGGAAACTCGCGCGAATCATCGAACTGATTACTATACTTTAGCTTAGTTTCCTGAACCGCAGCTACTTTGATGGGATGTCTATCCATGAAGTCAGTGAGCTCGATGATTTTGTGTTGAAGACCATTGCAGTTAATCTGGACAATCTTAGTGGTAGAGTAGTTGACAACTGGCTGTGGTGGTGCTGGTGTTAGGGTATGTCGTGGTGCAGTGTATTGGACGGAAACTGTGGGGTGACAGGTGATGGTTGTTGGCCCTGATTATTGTGATGTTGGGAAGTCGATGATGACTACTGTCCACAGATCCTGCAGTTTGGTGATAGAAAGATGTTAATTGTAGTTGTTGATCGTAGGCCTGAATTGTTTAGCCCAGAACAATTCTTAAAGTGGCACCATTCTCTGCAGCACGAGCAACGCACTGAGGTTTGAACGTTGGAGTAAATCATCTTACCACAGACGCAGCATATCCAAGGACCAGGATTACTTTCGCGGCGTCAAGTCCAGCAGCGTAAAATCGACACAAATAAACCAGCAACTTCATTGTCACAACAAAATGGGAATATTACAGTTTCGAATGCCCATCTAGCGCAACGCTTTCCCAATTCGGTGATAAACAACCCGCGGTCTCTGGTTTTGTCTCCTCAACAAGCTATTCAGCCTACACAACACGGCAACAGTCCAAAGTGTCGGTGCCTGCTCTTAATAACAACTTACGAACGACGCCACTTCTTCTTCTTCTAGCGGTGCAGAAAGATGTGAAACCGCTATGCATCTATGTGGGTACGAGTTATGGTTCATCAATGTTTGTGTCCGTGAGGTCTAGGAACAGAAACATAGCTGCTGCGATAGGGTTTTCCCACACTGATATAAAGGAAAGGTCAGTAGGCGCAGCGGGGCATTGAAACAAATCGCCCACATCATGAGAAGTACCATCGCAATTTGGACAGATGTTTTAGATGTCCGGGTTTATGCGAGAAAGGTTCGAACTAAGGCGTGACCAAAAGCCCGCCCGAAGTTGAGCAAGTGTTACTCTAGTGGCTCTTGGGAGTCTAATCTCCTCAGGCGAGATTGGTGGTGGGCGCTCTGAGAGGACTATTCGCACCTAAGCTCACAATGGACCGATTCACTTCTTCAGTGTGGATCGCTGCGATGGCGGTTCGGTATGTAATTTCATCGTAAGGATCCCGTTTGTATACCTGATTGTCTCTCAAGGTCTCGTAAACCACGCCTGACATGTCGTGGTGGAGGAATTCGGTCCATGAGAAAATGATTGGGATGATTCTCACGATAGCAACCAACAAGATACTGTTTTGAGAGTAGGAGATTGTGGTCACGTATTGGCATCATTTTTGTCTCCTGATGTAAATGATCCTGGGCAGACATCAGAAGGCAACCTGTGGCTGTGCGTAGGGCGGCATTTTGGCAGACCTGGATCTTGGACAAGTTTGTGTCACATAAACTATGTGTGCAAACTGGGGCTACATAATCAGCGGCCGCTCGACCCACCGCTTTGTAAGTAGCTAGCATGGTTTCTTTATCTTTGCCCCAGGTGCTACCAGCTAGAGCTTTTAGGATTTTATTCCTACTGCGCATTTTTTCACAAACGGATGCTGCGTGCTTCGCAGACATCATCATATTCTCTAGGTGAAGCCCGAGAATTTTGGGATTTGCTACAGTAGGAACAGAATTGTTGCCAATACGAATATCAATCTCCCATCTAATATCCTCCCAACAAGTGGTTAGAAAAGTCGCAGAAGATTTGGACGCAGAGTGTAGAGATGGTGAGGTTTCGGCTTTGGAAAAGTGCGTGTAATCGTCCTAGATAGCGATTAATTTGGAGGCGCATTTCATCCTTATCATTCCCTGTGGTGAGTACGGTGCAATCGTCAGCATAGGAAATCACCTCGATTCCTTCAGGTGGTGTAGGAAGGTCGGACATGTAGATCCATTCTGTAGAACAGAATGGGGGAGAGTACCCCTCCCCTATATAGTTGGCAATCCAACGAATCTCTTGTGCAGGAATATGCATATTCAACAAGTTAGCGAGAAGCATTGAATGATTGACCTTATCAAAAGCATTTGATATATAAGTTTGAAGATCAATTGTTTTGTTTCGGATACGGGCCCTTAAATCTACATTAAAACAGGCGTGTGAATTCACTTAATATTTTTAATAGTCAATGCTGCCAAATAAATTAGTGAATGTGATTTTTATTTTATTTTAGAGGGGATTTATACTACTGATAGGATTTACTAAAACCACTAGATTAATCGAGTCGAGCCCCGCCTACTAGATCAAATCGTATATTATTAAATTCAAAATGCATCGTAGAATGTACTTGCATTAAATAAAATAACATTACAATATGGTACAACTGTTAACTAAATCTAGGATTTAGTAAATTTTGTGGACAGTCTGAATCCCCTTTTAATTACACAACACTAATATGTAGTTGGTTGAGCTTATTTCCACACTACCCAAGAGGTAAAACTCATAGTGCGTTTTTGTTAGTGTGGTTCCCTGTTAGGCCTAATCCACAATAATGCATTTCAAATGCGAACTAGAGACCCCTAGGTAATATATCCGTGCGATTTGCGGTTTATCATTGATTTCAATATTAATTGCATTAATTTCCATCCCAGCCAGTAAATAGCCAATAAGGTAGCACAACGCGAATATAAATACATAGTACACTTATTATACATATGTATGTATATTGTGAATAAAATTCTCATCGATAAAAAGAAGACCTACAAATATGGAGTTATAACACCTTATATATATTATATATTTACTATTTTCAACAATAATTAGAAGTTCACACAAAAAAATTTACACGTCGGGCCTTAGCTTTTGCGAATTCAGTTATTAACTCGTCGTAATCTAATCCTTCCACCAAGTCTTTTTCTATTGATATTATTGCCAACCCCGCCAATCTTTCTTGTGACATACTTGATCTTAAATAATTTTTTATAATTTTTAGTTTCGAAAAACTTCGCTCGCCTGATGCAACGGTTACTGGCAATGTTAATAAAATTTTTAATGCAATTACTGCGTTCTGAAAAAGAGTATCGAGTTGTCGGTCATATATCATATGTAAAATTTGCTTGGGAGACGGAGAGCTCTTTGCTTTCACCAGCGAAGCCAACATTTTTATTTCATCGAATAACTCTTTTCCACCTACATCTGAAGTATTATTAAATGATAATTTTTCCTCTAAGTTTAAGCACTCCTGCATTGATATCAGCGTCGGATTTACCTGAAATTTATAAATTTTCTACAAAAATTGAAAAAAACTATTATGCTCTATTATTTGCTCAAAACGTTCTGATATCGAAAAAATAGCCTGGTCTAAAATTTTGAAATAAAACTCAACTTTGAATTTTTGTACAGGGTCAGTAATTGGCTCATCACATCCCTCGTATATAAAAAGCGTTCTTTCCGCCTAGAACGCAGTGTAGATGGACAAGGAAAAGTACAAGAAATATCCATGTCACTTGCTATACTTTTTGCTTTATTTATAAATTCGGAAAACTTGGCTTCAGTTCGCAAATCCTCCAAAAATGTTTTCGTGGAATCCAATATTGCTACTGCTGTTTCCAAACATGCGTCAGGGGATTGTAGATGTTTACTTGCCATATTAATTTTTTCGAGAATGTCATACCAAATTAAAACACAACAAACGAACTGAAATTTTGTTATTTTGTTGCCAAGACATTCCGCCGTGTGTTTTGTTTTTACATCTTCAGATTCAGACAACTCCACTAACGCCTCATATACATCTCCTAAATGTTGAGCCAAAGGCCTTAATGCACTTATTCTACTCTCCCATCTTGTTTCACATAGTGGTTTAAGGGTTAGAGCTGATAAATGTTTTTTTAAAACTTGCCATCTATTAACCGAATTAGAAAAGAAGACATAAAGAGTTTCAACAGTGTCGAGAAAGTCAACCGCTATGGAAGAACTATGTGCTGCATCCACAATAACTAAATTGAGCGAGTGAGATGAACATGGGACATAAGAAGCTCTGGGCTCTAAATTTCTTATATGCGCCTGCATACCCGATCGCTTACCTTTCATATTAGCAGCGTTGTCATAGCCTTGCCCCCGACAATTTACTAGAGGTATTTCTAGGTTATTCAGTTGATTTAACACCAATTCGGTCAAACTGAGGCCTGTTGAACTTTCAGAAACCAGAAAACCTAAAAAATACTCTTTTGTATTTACCTCATTATTTTCAATTTCGACAATTCTAACCACTAGCGATAATTGTTCTGTCCTACTAATGTCTGGAGTACAATCCACGATAATTGAATAATATTTTGCAATTTTAATCTTTTCCAACATTTTTTTTCTTGTAGCATTTGATAGAAGACCTATTAATTCATTTTGTATGTCCTTACTGAGGTACTTATTATTAGTTTCTCGATCCTGTATTCGTCTTAAATGCTCTGCTAATACCAAGTCAAACTCACTTACTAATTTTACCAATTTAAAAAAATTCCCATTGTTTTTCTCATGTAAAATATTGAGACCCTAAAAATTTAACAAAAACAATGAGGCGTTTTAATACATTACGCCAAGGTTCTACCTCCTTCGACATCTGCTTCTGCATTTCATAATCAATAGTATTTTTACTTTTTAAACCTAACTCTAAATCCTTCGAAACCTTGAAATAATTCATATGTAACAAGCTATTCTCATGCTCCTTGATTAATCTGCTTAAGTGCCCCCAATCCTTTTACCCAGTACGACACGAAAAGCTGTTACGTGTAGGTACTTGAAAACAGCATACAACAAAAGCAAAATACAGAATCTGCTGACTTTGAATAAACAAGCCATTGCCGTGAAACTAATTGGCCATTTTTCATAACACGCTTATAAAGTTGGATATTAAACTTTCTTTTATTTGTCACAGGAAAATCAATATTACATACTTGAATAGGGCCCTTTTCTACGATTATCTGAATAATTTGGTCAGTTAATGGAGGCCACTTACCGGGATCTTCGAAGTCAATATCTGAGATGGATATAGGGGGACACTTTCGATTAATATTACAAGTAATATTATTGTTGTCAGGGATTGCATTTTGATTACTTGCACCCACGAATTCACTTTCTAATGAGGAAGAATGCGGTAAAGAATCCACCACAGGCTCCTTTATAATAAACTGATGCAGTGATTGAGCTTGGATTAAATCACTTTTTGCCCTTTTTGCTTTTTTCTTCATGTATTCACTACCGGATAGTTTCTTTTTAACTATTGGTGCCATAAGGGAAAATCGTTATCGAATATAGTTGAATAAAAAACAAACAGAAACACTGCAAATCACTGAACAAGATATCAAGAGCCAAATTATATTTTGATAATAGGTGTGTTTTTTTGGTTATCCCGTGCAGGTTTGGGTAACGAAACTTCATATAAAAAAAATGCCAGCTGATCCACCTGTCATTTTTTTTATATGAAGTTTCGTTACCCAAACCTACACGGGATAGCCAAAAAAACACACCTAATGTTAAACAAGATTCACTGACTGACTAATTATCATCACCAAATAATAAATCACTCCTAAATGGATTAGAATCTTGTGCAAATTCTCAAGTGAAAATTAACAAGTGAATCTGTTGTATGGAGCGAGACTCGTCTTGTGCGCCCAGAACACAAAATTTATTTTCATATAAAAACCGGTTTTTTTCCTCTAGTTGCACATGCAGACCTTCCCCTCGCCAAAAGAATATTATTCTCTACTCTGTTTTGTACCAGAAATAAATTTGTGCCTGCGTGTAGTACAAAATAAACTGGGGTTTCCCCTAAACTAAATGCACATCAATAATATTGAGAATTTTTGCCCTAGGCGCACTATGTGGCACATGCGCCAACCATGCATGGCAATTAATATACACACACCTGATGGCTTATTGTATTTTGTACTACGGGCAGGCGCAAATTTAATTCTTGCGCCAGGCCAGTGAGACCATTTGTACGATGGTACAAAATAGAGTAGAAAATGATATTCTCATGGCGAGGGGAAAGTCTGCATGAGAAACAGAAATGCACGATAGGTACATACTATGCTACTAAAACTAAATGCACATCAACAATATTGAGAATGTTTGCACTAGGCGCACTAGCGCCAACCATGCATAGCAATTAACCCTTCCATTCCCATTGTAAACTGCAGTTTACATCAACTTTAAAACACTTTTTCAATTTTTTGGTTTACTATAGGAGGTTTTCACACTTGTACTTAATCTGGCCAGATAACGTAATCTGCGGTGTGGTGAATTTAAAAATATATGGAATTTGACAGCTCAAATTAAGTAATTTGCACAGATTACGTAATCTGGCCGTAAGTGTGAAAACCTCCTTAACCCTTTCATGCCCAAACTATGGATTTTAAGCGGAAAATTTTTCTAACAACATTATGTCGTTCAGTAGTCATCTTTTATGATATTTTCTTGAAAAAAAAAATTTTAAGCGCTATAGTTAACAAATTAGAGCATGATGCCATATGGCATCATTGGGACTGAAAGGGCACTTAGCAAGTTCCGTGTGAAAAATGAGATATTTTGTCGGCAAAACTCCTTCATCGGATTTTCTTTTGCAGAATGGTTGATGACGACCCCCAGATTATGGGAAAAAAAGTCTGAACCGATTGGGGGTCCGCAACCTTAAAAAAGGGGGAAAGGGGGAAAAGGGGGTCATTTTTCGGTTTTTTGCGAGTATTTCAAAAACGACAAAAGAAATAGAAAAATAGTCTGAGAACGAAAAAAACTACATAAAATTATCTTTGCAATGATATATAACACATTAGAGATCTATTCAATGATTCGGCGCTAGCTTAAAAATAAATTAGAACTTTTTAATTTTATACCTTTTTTAAAAGCCCCATAACTCTTGAAAGAATGTTAGTTCAGCCGTAAAATTTCGTACAAGTATTCACAATAAGTTCAATATTATTTTGGGAGAAACATTGAGTCGCTCGGATCAACGACCCCCATTATCCCCCCATTTGAATTTGGCGAAAGGAAATGCCCATAACTCCCCCCAAAATTAGAGCAGAGTGCTAAATTTTGGTTTATTGCGATTGGAGCTCATCATCACCCCACTCACCAAAAATTAGCTCATTCGGATAAAAACTAAGGGTGCCTTCCATACAGCAAGCAACTAGCATTTATATGAATAGGGGACTTGCTGACTTGCCTTTCACGCCCAATGATGCCATATGGCATCATGCTCATGCAAAACCACTTTAATGGGGTTTCCTAAAAAAAAAATCGAAAATTTTTTTGATTTTCTCTTACAGCAACCTCTTTACAAAATAAAACCATTGAAATGATTTGCATAAAATGATTATTATCAGGAAATATGGGGAAATGGATAAATCAGTTTTTCGGCATTACGACAATCGGCAAACCTTCTCTAAAATTTCATTAAAAATAACATCCCAAAACCAAAAATTTCACGCTGGAAAAAATCAACTAGGTATTACACTATTGGGAGAGTCTAATATCACACTAAAAGTTAAAATTTATTTCTTACATTTTCTATAAAAAATCATTAAATTTCATGATGCCATATGGCATCATTGGGAGCGAAAGGGTTAAATAAAATTGAGTGGCATACACTAAAACTTACATATAATAGCATTCGAATAGTAAACATTTAGTTAATGCATATGGATTGAAATTTTTATGAACGCATTTAGAGTTAAGGCAACGCCGTCTAGATATTAAGGCCGCAATGTAGAATCTTAGACGTCAAAATCAGCTCGTAATTTTTGGTTATCTTCGCCAACGTTGCACTGTTTTGTTTTTGCTTTTTATTACGTCACTACTTGTTTTTGTTGTTTGTTCGTGTAAATAAAAAATTTAAGAGCTAAGCAATAACGTCATTGTACAGCTGAATTGCGCCCTCGTACATAATTCTAGGTGCAAAATCCATGCGTGAAAAAAATATAGCGTTATTCGCCAACAACATAAGATTCATTTGCCAGAATTTTCTGTGACAAAACTTGAATAGGGTGGCATTGGGGGACGTTGAAAGATATGTAAACTGTGGTTTACATTGGGCATTTATGGAATAATATTGTCGCCGTTATTGGAATGAATCCGATATGAAAAAGATGAACTAGGCGGAAAAAAGTAGCATAAAACCTTTCAGATGGTGGAAATTGTGCGATTTCAACCAATTGGGGTGAATTCCGGATTGATTGGGACCGATGCCCGGCCCGGATTATCAAATTGTCCGGATTTCCAAAATGCACCGATAAAGACTCCAGACTCGTCTATAATACATATCATTTATGCTAAAATGGTAACTAAATTTCATAAATTTAGCACCTATAGATTCGATCAGTGAAACTTATAGTTTTGCCTGTTTTTATAAATTTACTTTAATTTAAAAACTCTAATTTAATTTTAAACTTTATTGATAAATAGCCCTAAATCCGGATTATCAAACAAAATTAAACGGATTTTGGGTTCCGGTTTGACCGGATTTTACACTACTGGTTTTTAAACATAGCTTCAGTAAATGGGCGGGACCTGAGACTAAGGAGGTTTTCACACTTACGCCAGATTACGTAATCTGCGACTAATCACGTAATCTGGGGCCTAATTAAGCTGCAGATTACGTAATCTGGCGACTGCAAATCAAGTTCCCAGAACGACTATCTTTTATTCACCATGCAGTCGAGGTGAGTTTTAATACTTTTTTAATGTCGAAAAGTGTCGTTATGAATGACAAAATTGTAATTTTGTATGTCAAAAATTGTATTTTTGTAGGCGAAAATAATATTAATCGTATTCGGCTGACAGAAATGAGCATTAATTTGAAGAACTACGTCGAAACCAGACCGACTGCTCACATTTCAAATTATGTGGTTTTTCATGTCCATAATCATATTCTGCCAAACAAATTTATACATGTAAACATACATGCAGACAATCTTCCCACGAACCATTGCGGCTATTTCATTAAAAACACCTCAAAAACACAATGCTCCACAATATTAACATCTTTATTTGTTTGTAAGCACACATTATTTAAAAAAAAACATGCTGTATTACTTCTTTTTGGACATCAAGCATTTAGACTTATTTCTGAATACATGTTAATTCACCACAACTTCTGCCTGGAGCGCTTGTTTCCACAACGGCCGGTGCCCCGATCGGTTGTTCCGACAGATAATCGTCGACAATAGATTCATTGTCTGTATAATTTTCATCCTTCTCCACATCAGCAATTCTTCTTCAGAAGCTACGTACTCACTTCATACTTGGACATGTCTAAATCTTTACTTTCGGCAACATTCAGGAATGTAAAAAATATTTTGCTTTATGTGATTAGCTTATATGTATTTACAAAAACGCTTCTTAAATGGTAAACATTTTTATTAAAATTGTTTGTGAGCCGCTAAAATTTATAGAAATGACATTTGACAAATCACTAAAAATAAAATAATTTTTAAATGTCAATATGACTAGATCAACTAAATATAGTGTGAACACCAAATTCACCACAGCTTGATTTACCTGATTAGCTACCGCAGATTACGTAATCTGGCGTAAGTGTGAAAACCTCCTTTACTCATCGGGAAAATTTCTTTCATCTTTTCCGTAATAGAAACTAAATAATTCATATTGCCGTCAACTATTTGTATTTCAAAAAGTTTCCACTCAATCCCAATGTAAACGCAGTTTACATGCTATTATTTTCCAAACCCATAATTTTTTTTCTTTGTTTTCACAAAAAAATTATTTTTAGACACAAATGAAGACGAAATAATAGGCTGTGTGAAGTGAGCCAGTCATTTTTTTTAATTACGCCCTTTTGCTCGGTGAACCGTTTGTTCGACTGCGGCTACGTTTGTTCTTGATTGTTCGCCAATTAATATCGTTTGTTCTTCTCTAATTATTTAATTATAACGTCTTTAAAATTGTGAGTGTGAACTTAGCCAGTCATTTTTAAATATGGGTCGGAAAGGTATAGGTTTGGTATCAATCGAAAGCCAGACGTTTGTTCATTTTGTAGGGCGTTTGTTCATCCTGGAAACGGAAGGATACAGGAATTATTAAGGAAAAAGAGATTAGTTGTGACGTCATCTTCTATGGGGTTTGTCGCTCCAACCCCATGGAAATAATAATAAGACACTCTTTACAAGGGTATCACACTTGATTGCGCTTGCAAAAATATTGTGCGGAGCAGAGTGGGTGTGCGACGCTATCCAGAACTTTTCTTCTCCAGACAAAGAATGTTAAATGAATTCAGTCGTTATGTGGACAGTACAAAATGGAATTTGGTTGAACCTTTTGGTGTCGCTTCGATAGCTGTCGCATCCCCACAGTACCCCCCTTCGAGTTACATTACATTTGGATTGATATTTAATATAACAATAATCAAATTAAATTCAAGAAAATGTTAATGTTACTATGAGAATTCTTTAAAAATTTGTATCATTTTCAACTATATTTTACGTTACTAGCAAATGATAGAAAAGCAATCTATGTTACGTTACGTTAAATTCAAAAATATTCAAACAAATGTCAGAATTCAAAGTTTGAAAGTAACTTGTTTTGATTTCGATTTCGGTCCGCTGTACGTTCTCAGATTTCCGGGTTGGTTGAAAGCGCTGCGTGAAGGGTCGAACATCAGGTCAGGTTGAACATCTTCATTGGCGATGAAAGCAGGTTTGAGACGTTCTGTTGAGACGTTCATCTCCTTAGTACCAACCAGAATGGTGAAAATACGGTCGCTTATTCGGTTGATCACTCGGTAAGGCCCAGCATATTGTGGCCTCAGTGGTGGTTTTGCAGCATCGTGCCGCAAAAATACGTGTGAACATGAATGTAGCTGCTTGTGTACGAAAACATTTGTTTGTTGGTGATTAGATGTTTGAACAGGGCGTAATTTCTCCATGTGTTGTCGGAACTGTTCCCCAAAAACGTGTGGCTCGGTAGTGTCTCCGTAATCGTCGAAAAACTCGCCCGGTAGTGTAAGGGTGGTTCCGTAAACTAATTCGGCAGACGAACACTTCAAATCCTCCTTGAAGGCTGTTCGCAAACCAAGAAGAACCATTGGTAGAGTATCCGTCCAACGATCGCTATCATGGCAAGCGAGCGCTGCTTTTAACGACCTGTGCCATCTCTCCACTAAACCGTTCGATGCTGGATGGTAGGCCGTGGTACGGAATCGCTTGCATCCTGTCAAAGTCAGCAAACTGCGAAACAACGACGATTCGAATTGTGATCCTTGGTCACTTACAATTGATTTCGGTACACCGAAACGAGAAATCCATGTTGACATGAATGCTGTTGCCACGCATTCGGCCGTGATTTCCGGAATCGGTACTGCCTCCGGCCATCGCGTAAAACGGTCGATCATGGTTAAAATATAGCGTGACCCGTTTGATGGTGGTAAGGGTCCCACTATATCGATGTGCACTTCGCTGAATCGTCTGCTGGGAAGAGTAAGGGCTCTCGTCCACTGCAAGCGTAAACTTGAGCGGCGCGGCGCTCCAGCGGCAAAGCTTTCACAAAATTTGCGGAAAAGCTTTTACAAGTAAGCACATGTTCCACTGGAAGAGTTATTTAGTCGCTTGTAATCTACAAAGGAGAGTGTAGTGTTGCTCGGATGTGCAGATTAGCGACTAGTATTGCGAAAATTATTTATATTATAACACATTAGGGCCGGGTTTCTGATACTCTATATTCAGTACCTGTCGGCTGGTTAGTCTTATCGCATAGATAAGACACACCCAATATTCAGAAAGCTTTTCCATTGTATTGAATGGAATTTTTGTTTATTTTACATAGTTACGCCATATTTTGCTTGGTTACGCCATCATCTTAGATTGAAAAAATCGTTGCGCACTTTCATCCAACAGCGTAAATAAGCAAAAGATAACATAACTATGCAAAATTAACAAAAGTTCAATTCAATATAATGAAAATTATCAAGGTAAATACTAGCCCGGCGGTGGTACCGGCTATCCCGCATATCCCATACTAGGGAATGCCCATGAACGACATTTATTAATTTCTCATTATCTATGTATATCCATTGTTAGATATAAAATACAAATACACCTGATTTGAAAAGTAGCAACTCTCCACGCCTGAAGTTCGTGCGGCAATAAGCGTCAAATCCAACACTTTTTGATACAATAGCACGAGTCGCGCGAAGCATGAAAAAGCTATTGGCATGACGACTTGTGTTTTGTTTTTGTTAGAAGGCAGTTCGTAAAGAGAGTTCGTATGTACTCTCGACTCACAAATTTGCTGTGCGCATGTGCTGCTCCTGTTGTGCGTGTAGTCAAAGTAAAGCAAATTCCAGTTGTGAGAGTTGGAATGCACTCTCGGTAAAATTCCGAAAAGCTTTAAACGCGGGAGCGCCGCGCCGCTCGAAGCAGGTAATGGACGGCAGGCGTAAAATGCATCGGCTCATTCCTCACATGCCTGCTGATTTTGGCACGTTGAGATTTCTCGCAGCGCTTCGCCCAATTCTTAATGTCGCGATCCATTCCGGGCCATACATATTTTTGGCGGGCCTGTCGGCTGGTCGACTTCGCCCCTGGATGGGAAGGTCCGTGGATAGCTTCGAAAACATTTTTCCGAAACGCTGCAGAAACGTATGGGCGTATTCGCTTCTGCGACACATCGCAATACACCGGGTGTGAATGTCCGTCAATCGATATCTGCTTTAACACGAGTGACGATGAATTATCGGATAACATCTCGCGGAGTTCGGGATCGGCCTTTTGTTCGTTGGCAAGCTCTCGAAGATCAATCGCGTCTGTAGTGGTAATGACTCCAATACCGCCACGGGAGAAGGTGTCGGCAACGATGTTTTGAGACCCGGATACGTGTACGATGTCCGTTGTGAATTGCGAGATATATTGAAGGTGTCGACTCTGTATCGGTGTTGCACGTTCTGGCTTCTGCATAAAAGCATACGTCAGCGGCTTATGGTCCGTCATCACTTGGAGTTGGCGACCTTCAATCATAAATCGGAAAAATTTTATAGCCTGGTATATCGCAAGTAGTTCCCGATCGTATGCGCTGTATTTAGTTTGTGCCGGAGTGAATTTTTTGGAATAAAATCCCAGTGGGTACCATTCACCATCGGTAAATTGTTCCAGTACTGCGCCGGCTGCCAGATCAGATGCGTCCGTTGCCAGTCGAAGAGGCGCGTTGTCGACAGGAAATGCTAGCAGTGAAATGTTGGCTATCATCTCCTTGCTTTTATGAAAAGCGCTGGTGGCTTCTTCAGTCCACGTGATGGTTCTCTTGTCGTTCTTTTTGCTTCCTTGCAAGTACACGTTCAATGGCGCTAAGACCGATGCAGCGTCCTTAAGGAACCGTCGATAAAAATTGACGATGCCTAAGTAACGACGTAATTCGCGTATCGTTTTCGGCTTCGGGAATTGTTGTATTGCTTCCACTTTGGTCGGGAGTGGTTTTATTCCATCTTTCGACACTAAATGGCCAAGGTACTCTACTTCTTGGACACCGAATAAGCATTTGTCCACATTTATTCTCAGCCCATATTGCGCCAGGCGCTAGAAAATAATGCGCAGATGCTCTTTGTGCTCCTCGGGTGATGCTGATCCAACTAGGATGTCATCCAGGTAATTGTGACAGAAGTCGAGACCGCGCAGTACAGAGTCAAGTAATCGTTGGAATGTCTGTGCAGCATTTTTGAGTCCGAATGTCATTACTTGAAATTCAAATAAGCCGAATGGTGTAGTCACGGCGGTCTTCGGTATGTCTACATCGGCTACCGGAATTTGGAAGAATGCTTTTGCTAGGTCTAGCTTTGAAAAAATTACCTTGCCGTCAAAATGTTGGGTAATGTCGTGTATGTGCGGTATGGGGTATTTATCGGGTACTGTCACAGCATTCAACCTCCGATAATCTCCGCAGGGACGCCAGCCAATCTTCTTTTGACGCATGAGGAGGGGACTGGCGCAAGGGCTTTTCGAAGGTCTGCATATCCCATTTTCTAGCATGAACTGAAATTCAAGTTTTGCTGCCTTGTATTTATCAGGAGGGAGACGAGGAGAACGGTCTGCGACGGGAGGACCTCGGGTTTCAATGTGGTGTCTCACGTCGTGTTGCGCATTTCCCTGGTTGAAGATAGTGGTCGCAGTGAGCTGCGGAAACTCGGCCAAGATTGCATGGAAGCGGTTGGTTTTGTTTAACGTCGATATGGTTTCGGCAGTGCCTTCAAAACCCAAAGCGTTGACGGATAGGTTTGATACGGAGTCCACTAGCTTCTTACGACGAAGATCGACTAGCAGTCCGAAATGTTTCAAAAAATCTGCTCCCAAGATGGGCCTTGACACATTTGCAATTCGGAACATCCATCTGAATGAACGACGTAGGCCAAGATTCAATGTGAGTAGGCGTTCGCCATAGGTATCGATTGTGGTACCGTTTGCGGCGAAAAGTTTCGGGTGATTGGCGCTGTTTTGTTTTTTTTCGTTTGTCTGGAGGAACTACAGAAACATCCGCTCCCGTGTCAACGAGAAAAAGGAAGCCTCCGTCTTTGTCTCGTACTACTAGGCGATTGGTTTGTTCCTCGCCGTCGCCAATCGCACATAACGGCGACGAGGTGGCTAGTTTCCCGAGAAAGTGGACGCGTGCATTTCCGAGCCTTGTCACCGAAACGACGGTGGTAGAGGCATACGGAACTGTCACCATTATCTTTTCGCTGACGGAAATGTGCTGGTGTTCGTGGTCGAGGGCGTCGACTACGCGGCATAGGACGATTTTTAAAGTGTGTTTCAAACCGGCTGAGCCTTTCGCTGATATTGGCTATTTGTTTTGCCATGTCACTCATATCATCTCGTGGAGGGATGTAAGGATGTCTGATGTAAGGACTGAGACGGTTGGCAAGTTCTCCTTCTCTCGGAGGATCTTGTCTGCCATCTCGGCAAGGGCTTCGATGTCAACGTGTGTAGTTACGCTTAAAATTTCCCGGACGCGAGTGGGTTAATTTTTTTAACCAAAACATGCGCAATGTGTCCTCGCTTAATTGGTCGCCGACCAGGTAGCGCATGCGCCGTAGCAATTGAGACGGTTTGAAATCGCCTAACTCCAAGTCTGACAATGCCTTAGTCAAGGAATCTTCCGCGGATTCCGTAAAACGATTGATAAGCTTGCTTTTCAGCTCTGCGTATTTGTTGTTAGCCGGCTGATTTTCGATGATATCCGCCACCTCGTCGATAATGGACATGTCGAGTGCGCCTACGACGGCATGAAATTTTGACGAATCTGACACTATTCGGTTGCTAGCAAATTGCGATTCGATGAGCCTGAACCATAATTTAGGTCGTTGTCGCAAAAAAGCAGGTATTTTTATTTGCACGGAATCGACATGAGGAGGCGGGTAATAGGAACGAAAATCTGATGTTTCACGCGATGGTGTGCCGGGCGATTTCAAAATGGCCGCCGGCTGTGCTTGGGGCGCTGTACTTGGGCCGGCTTCTTGTGCAGGCGAGGGCGATGGCGGATCGACAGGCATGGTGTTTTGCAATTGAAAAAAAACGTACCTTGCTTTTCGTCGAGAATACCTTTTTGTTCCGAACACCACGTTGATCGATGCTCTCGAAACCAAATCCAGGAAGATGTTTTGGGATGCTCGATGCTGCGCAATTTGTTGGTCGAGTCGATTTGATGGTGTTTCGCTGCGATTTTCCGCATTTGCCGGGTGCTCTGTTGTCGTGTGTTTTATCGGGGTCACCACTATGGGGTTTGTCGCTCCAACCGCATGGAAATAATAATAAGACACTCTTTACAAGGGTATCACACTTTATTGCGCTTGCAAAAATATTGTGCGGAGCCGAGTGGGTGTGCGACGCTATCCAGAACTTTTCTTCTCCAGACAAAGAATGTTAAATGAATTCAGTCGTTATGTGGACAGTACAAAATGGAATTTGGTTGAACCGTTTGGTGTCGCTTCGATAGCTGTCGCATCCCCACACTTCACTCAACCAACGTCTTTGTTCTGTGAGAAACCGTATCACAGCAAGTGTGTTGACCTTCCTGGTCCAGTCGGTGACTATATACGTAAGGCTGACTCAGGTGTTCATTGGTTTTGCAAAACGTGTAGAGCCAAATCGATGTCAACATTCGTCGCCAAAATGATTACAACTAAACAAGTGCTTGGGGGTATAACCACCGACTTCCAGGCCGTTTTGACTCGTCTTCAAAATTTTTTCGATAACGTTGCGGCCTTTATTACTTCTGACGCCACCGACGATACTGGCCCCAACAAAATTCCTACTAAGACGGGAGCCGATTCCATATCCTCTGAGCATATTGGTGTCACCACACGTCTCCGTCAGCAGAAGGCTCAGAAGAGGAATGAAGTATCTCAACACGCTAACAAGCCTCAGCTACTTGAGCTCAGTGCCAAGGGCCTCTCGAAATCCCAACCGCAACTTCAACTGCTAACTCCGTCAAACGACTCAACTTTTCACCAGCCTCAACTTGCTTCGTCGAAACATTTGCCTAACGATGCTCGAATTCTGCAATCCTCGGCATCACTATCTCAACAAGAGCCATCATCTTTTGTGCTGCCTTCGGTGTATTCTGCATTAACAACTTCGCCTTTTGTTTCGCCGAACATTCACTTGGATCAGTAGCATCTATTTCATCCGTCAGCGTCTCCTACACTTTCACTTCCAACTGCGTCGATATCTTCTGCCTCGTTGTCGCCATCTGTTCTTCATTCAAATCATCTTTCGCCTCTACAACCTACCGTTTCTTCCTACCAGCATCCGTTGTCTGTTAATTTGAACATACAGACGACGCCAACAATTGTTCCCACAAAGGGTTCTCAGAGTGCTTCAACAAATGGTACGTCACAAATTTCGCTTACTTCACAGCAGCATAAGGGTCGTTCGCCAACCGCTTCATCATCTCAATGTAGTCTGAGAGTGTGTGTTCCAACCACTCAAGTCTTCATTACTAGACTTTCGTACGACACCACTGAGGCTGAGGTTAAGGATTACATCATCAAGAAGATCGGATATGAGCCTGCCATCTTGAACGTCAGAAAACTCACGAAGGACAATATACCTAATCGCATTGTTGCCTCCTTCAAAGTAACTATTCATGACGATTCACCGGTCTGCGAACCCAACTTCTGGCCGCATGGTATCTTAGTTAAGAAATTTGAGAATAAAACAAATTTTTCCAGGCGTCGTTTAACAAAATTTTCAAAATAAAGGAATTTTCTATGTACTATCAGAATGTACGCGGCTTAAGGACTAAGCTCCAAATCTTTAACGCATCTGCTATACTTTGTTCCCACGACTTCATTTGCATTACGGAAACTTGGCTTAACTCTAATATCAATAATGGGGAGCTATTGGAAGGCTTCACTGTCTTTCGTTGCGACAGAAATACTAATCTTTTTGGTAAATCAAATGGAGGTGGTGTACTCATTGCCGTCAAAGACCACATAGTATGTTCTTTTATCTCATCAACAGAGTCTTAACCCTTTGATTGTGTTACCATTAAAGTTCAAATTTCAGGTTCGTCGGCGCTCATACTTTCCTGCGTATACGTTCCGTGTGCCTCTCCAAATTCTGTATTCTCTGATCTTTTTGCATACTATTCTAATCTTATTAACATTAGCTATCCTGATTCGAACATCATTATCTGCGGTGACTTTAATATACCCAACGCTTTCTGGCCAGATTTGCCTAGCCTGCCTTTGGCCTCTTCTAACTCGCAAGTCCTGTATCTGTCGTCATTTATGGAATTGTGTAACTTATTGCAGTTCAATGTTCTTCGTAACTTCATGAATAGAACGTTGGACCTTGTACTCAGCAATTTACCTTTGTCGTGTTTATCGCCCTCAAACCATACAATCTCCTATGTTCCCTGTGACTCCGCCATTTCTCATGTACTTCTCCTCAACATTTCTCCTTTTCGGCACAAAAATAAACTTCCACGGTTTAATTATTTCAAGGCCAATTATGAAGTAATTAATGCTAAATTGAGTCGGATTAATTGGTCGAGCGTCCTTGCTGATCTTAACTGCGACTCTGCGGCGAATGCATTCTATAATATTTTATACGAAGTCATTCAGGAAAACGTTCCGCTTTACTCCACTACACATTGGTCCACGCCTTATTTGCACAGGCTTATAAGGAAAAAGAACAAAATTCGTTTGCGTTATATAGACGTTACAACAGAAACTGTGACCTAATTGCATTTCGTTGAATTAGAGCCAAAACGAAAAAAATTATAATGGCAGCACGTAATGCTTACATTATTAGCATAGAAAACAGCGTCAACAAAGTCGCAGGTAAACTGTTCTGGTTATATGTTCGAAATATGCGCTCGTCATCTTCACATCCTTCTAACCTTTCATTCGACCAGTTAACTGAAAGCAATCCAAAAGGCATATGTGAATTGTTTGCCCGGTACTTTGCTAGTCATTTTAGTCAAACCTCTAACTCTTCTGCTTATACTACTTTTCATGAATCACATAATCACCTTCCTTTTTTCCCTAATATTCAAGAAGCTTATGTGGGCACAATTATTAAATCATTTAAAAACAATTCTTCTTCTGGTCCCGATTGAATCTCCAATTACTTCCTAAAGAAGTGCAGCCTGTCTTTATGCTTACCTCTTGCCATAATTTTCAACAAGAGTATTAGACAAGGGGTTTTCCCTTCCCTTTGGAAGCTATCCTATACCGTTCCCATTCCGAAAAAAGGTGATTCAAGCATTGCTTCAAATTATCGCCCCATTTCATTGCTGTCTTCCTGCTCCAAAATTCTTGAGCGTATCATATTCAACCTCATTTGGGATTGTTTTTGCCATCTTATTGTCTCGAACCAACATGGTTTCTGTGCAGGCAAATCAACGGTCACAAATTTAGTTGAGTTTGTCGAGTATGTAGGAAAGTCCTTCAATAAACATTGCGATGTACATGTGATATACACCGACTTTTCTAAAGCGTTTGACGCAGTGCATCATGGTATCCTTCTTCATAAACTTGGCATTTCTGGTTTCCCTCCCATTCTTTTAGGTTGGTTAGCTTCGTACCTTATGGATAGTAGTCTAGTACAGATAGCTCAAAACCCAAACATCCAAAAGAAAAAGAAATTTTTGATGCCAAATTGTTGAATACAGCGCCCAATACACGCAGAAAAAAGTTACACTAATTTGCGCCATGGGTTAAGGGGGGAGGGGGTGGCAAAGGGGTGAAAATTCAGTTTTCTGCAAATATCTGGAAAACTATGAATGCTACCGTAAAATGTCCTGAGGACGAAAAAAACTACACAAAATAACCTTTGTAATGATATATAACACTCTAGACATTTTCTCGGAAAATTATACCCTAGACCTAAAAGTATTATAGTGAATTTGCATTTTTTAGTTCTACATTTTGCACTGTAACTTTTGATAGAATAGACCTGGGGTCATAGGATCTTTTCCATTATATTACCAACAAAATTTGTTTAATTTTTACCAAAAATTGAAGTGATCCCTCCATTTGCGACCCCCTCACTCCTCCTAACATTTTTCAAAAAGGCATTTCTGTAGCTTCTTTTCAAATTGAGCCAGGCAGATCAAATTTGGTAGGGTGCCTAGTCTAAGCCCCATTATGCTTCTTACCAAAAATTAAAACCCTTCGATCAAAACTAAGGGTACCCCCCATACAAAGTGAATTAAAATTCTAACAAATTTCAAATTTTTTCACTTCTAAATTCCATCTAAAATGGAAAAATAAAATTTATCTCTTAGAACGTCATTATAACAGTTAATTGTAGTCTTCTGAATGTATATGCAAAAGTTCGAAACAAAGCGTATGCTAGAAGTATCAACAAATTGGGTTTGAAGGTCATCAGTACCAGTTCTAAGGCTATTTCCGAATATATCGAGTAACGTGTACTAGCAACCTTCAAACCCGATTTTTCGTACTTGTAAGGGACGCTCTGGTACAAACTTTTGAATACACATTCAGAAGACTACAAATAACTGTTATAATGACTTTCTAAGAGATACATTTTATTTTTCCATTTTAGATAGAATTTAGAAGTGAAAAAATGTGAAATTTGTTAGAATTTTGGTTCACTTTATATGGAGGGTACCCTTAGTTTTGATCGAAGGGTTTTAATTTTTGGTAAGAAGCATAATGGGGCTTAGACTAGGCACCCTACCAAATTTGATCTGCCTGGCTCAATTTGAAAAGAAGCTACAGACATGCCTTTTTGAAAAATGTTAGGTGGAGTGAGGGGGGCGTCAATAGTGGGAGCATTCCAATTTTTGGTAGAAAATAAATAAATTTTGTTAGCAATATATGGACAAGATCTTATGACCGAAGATCTATTCTATCAAGAGTTACAGTGCGAAATGTAAAACTCAAAAAATGTAAATTCACTATAATACTTTTGGGTCTAGGGTATAATTTTCTGAGAAAATGTCTAAAGTGTTACATATCATTACAAAGGTAATTTTATGTAGTTTGTTTTGTCCTTAGCACATTTTAAGGTCAGACTCATAGTTTTCCAGATATTTGCAAGAAACTGAATTTTCACCCCTTTTCCACCCCCTCCCCCCTTAACCCATGCCGCAAATTAGTGTAACTTTTTACTGCGTATATTAGGCAGTATATTCAACAATTTGGCATCAAAAATTTCTTTTCCTTTTGGATGTTTAGGTTTGGGGCTATTTTGAACCAATTGTACTGGACTATAGAAGCTCATCGCTTTTAAAGATTTGGTTTCTTCGCCGTTTTACCCGTGCTCTGGGGTACCTCAAGGGTCAATATTAGGCCCATTACTTTTTTTGTTCTTTATTAATGACCTGCCTCCACTTCTGAAAAACCATTCTTTATTATATGCTGATGATTGCAAGCTATTCACGTCGGTTTCAAGGCTGGATGACGCTATCTCGTTGCGAGCCGACCTGGATACCTTATCTGAATGGTGCCTTAGGAACGGTCTGCACCTAAATGTTTCTAAATGTGCTCAGATGATATATTCCCTTAAACCTTATCCATTTTCCTATCGTTATCAAATTAATTCCCTTCCTCTTAAATGTGTTTCAACAGTTGACGACCTAGGCGTAACCTTTGAAACTAAGCTGAAGTTCAACGTCCATATTGAAAATTTGTTTCTTAAAACATCTAAACTTTCTGGTTTCGTATTAAAATGTTCCAGTGATTTTCGTAACATTGGAACTGCTGTAAGACTATTCCTTTCGCTTGTACGCAGTTTACTGGAATATGCGTCTGTTATTTGGTCACCATCTGCAGAACAAAACAGAACAGACTTAGAATCAGTTCAACGTAGATTCACTAAATCTTTATTTTTTAAATATGGAATACCTTACCTACAGTATCCTCAACGTCTTACCTTTTTAAACATTATGTCCTTGGAGAAAAGAAGGTGTTTTCTTGACCTTTGTTTTCTTTACAAAATCTGCAAAGGGCTTATAATTACGTCTACGGTAGAGGATATTGTGTATAGACTTCCCAGTTATAGGACTCGTAGTGTAGCCATTTTTAATCCCCCTACTGTTTGTCTTTCCACTTACATGAACTCGTCTATTATCAGAATGATGCGCAGTTACGACGATTTGGAGCTTGGTACGCTGCCTTCTTCCATTTATGCATTCAGGCGCGCTCTGTTGTCTAAATTAAATTAATATTTTTATCAGTGATTATAAATATATTCTAGTTTCCATACTCGATTTTGCATGTACAATTAATTTCTTGCATTTTGTTACCTATTTAAATTCTTGAATTTTACGTTTTTGCTTTCTTACTCCTACAATTAGTTCAATAATATTTTTCATTTTTCCTCTTCTTTTCTATAACTTTAGATAACAGTTCTATAGTTTCTTAAGGTGCTGTGTTATTAGAATTATTGTTGTTCTGTTCAGCTTGCCTATAATAATAAATAAATAAATAATTTTTTTCCCGAAGAAATTTAATTTGGGAAAGAAAGGGTTAAGATACACACACCTGATGGCTTATTGTATTTTGTAGTACGGGCAGGCGCAAATTTAATTCTTGCGCCAGGCCAGTGAGACCATTTGTACGATGGTACAAAATAGAGTAGATAATGATATTCTCTTGGCGAGGGGAAGGTCTGCTTGAGAAACAGAAATGCACGATAGATACATACTATGGTGGATGCTATACAGGGTGTCCCGCATTGGGTCGTCAATACTGTAAGGGTTGATAGCGCAACTGGTTTCAGGAAGAAAATTAGCAATACAATCGGAATTTTTTTTACCGTTACCTTGTTATCGCTCTTTTTGTGAAAGTCATCGATAATCGTGACTTGTCATGCAAAATCATAATTTGCAGCCCTCCTGATGACTTAATCCAAGATTTGATTTCAGTTTCAGAAACTACATAAAATTTCACAAAAACTGAAGTTTTTCCTGTTGCCAACATTATCGCGACTTCCAAGATACAGTTACTCAAACTTGATAGAAATTTTAAAATAGATTTTTCATCGAAAATTTAAACAGTAATTTCATAACGGTGCTTTATACGTACAACTCTGCAAAGTTGATAAAAGTTGCTTTAATATATTGGCTTTCCAACGGTATATCACTTTTTATATTTACGTTGCAGAATTTTAGGGAAACACGCATTGAATGGTAAAAAACAAAGCTTCGGTGAAATCGCTAACAATTTTCCCTTTACTCGAAAAAAGACAAACAAAGGCTATCATAATTCGGGATAGAATCTCGCTACATTAATTTTACCAGAACTGTAAGATATTTGAAATTTTTTACATGTTTTGGCAAATGCAACGGTACTTATAACAGTTAAAATTTAATCTTTGCTATTTATGGCAGATAGACGGGTGCCTCGCTCATAATGCGAGATCTATCAAAGAATATTTGGAATACGAATTTCCCGGAAAGTGGATTGGCAGAATTGGGACAGTTGCGTGGCCTGCGAGAAGTCCCGACTTTATTCGCCTATATTTTTATTTATGCGGTAATTTAAAAAAAACAATATCTATTCCGAGCCGATTACCTCCCGGGAACAGCTGCTGCAACGAATTAATGACGCTTGTGACAACATAAAGGAAACCCCTCCTGAAATCCTTCGGAACGTTTCATCCATGCGCCGAAGGTGTCAAGTCTGCATACAAAATGGAGGAGGCCGATTCCAGCAGCATTATTCAAATTCATCACACAGACCCATTTAATCATTAGTTAATATTTTTAGTTTATTGGTTCTTTCTCATATTTAAAACTTTATTTTCATTTTTATTTAACAAATTTTCCAAATTGCAATAGTAAAATATAAAAAATAAATTAATAAAATTTCAGTCTGAATAATCCGACAAGAAAATAATTACCTTGTTTTCTTACATTCAATATGTGTAATTCCAAAATTCCGCAATGTAAATATGAAAAGTGATATACCGTTGGAAAGCCAACGTGTTGAAGCAACTTTTATCAACTTTGCAGAGTTGTACGTATAAAGCACCGGTATGAAATTACTGTTTGAATTTTTGATGAAAAATCTATTTTAAAATTTATATTAAGTTTGAGTAACTGTATCTTGTAAGTCGCGATAATGTTGGCAACAGGAAAAACTTCAGTTTTTGTGAAATTTTATGTAGTTTCTGAAACTGAAATCAAATCTTGGATTAAGTCATCAGGAGGGCTGCAAACTATGATTTTGCATGACAAGTCACGATTTTCGATGACTTTCACAAAAAGAGCGATAACAAGGTAACGGTAAACAAATTTCCGATTGTATTGCTAATTTTCTTCCTGAAACAAATTGCGCTATCAACCCTTACAGTATTGACCACCCAATGCGGGACACCCTGTATATTATTGGCAATATATGATCGATTACGTTGAGCGCAATATTCCACTATTGCGCCAGCATTCTATGAATATGTACTCATAATATGCTTGCATTTTTCTACTGTGCATTTTTCTTTAATGAAATTATGGTAAGGCTAATGCGTGAGGGCAGTGAGTAAGGTAGGTTAGGAACCTGTGAAATATGTGGAAGAAGTGCAGAGAAAAATTTTATGTTCCATATTTATTTCCTGATTTTTCTTTGCTTATTGGCGCGCCCTTGTAGATTTGGCGCCCGGCGCGACTGCTCCACCTGCTCCTATAAAAGCTCCGGGCCTGCATCGAGGGCAGTGGTGGTACTATGCATTCTCCCGAAGCCATGCTGGTGAGGTTCTAGCTTCGCATGTGCAACAAGACTAGGGTGAATAAGGGCCTGCAGCGTCTTTGCAACAGGAGACAGTATCGTAATGGGGCGGTAGGATTCCCCGAGATTTGCGCTCTTCCTGGCTTGAGACAGGGAACATTCTGACCTGTTTTCCAGATTTAAGGGATGGCAAGCGTGGAGATCGACAAGTTAAAGTTGTCTCTATTTTATTTTGAGACTTTATTTTAGTATTTCTATTATGTATTAATTTATTGAAAACATTTGGGTTTATCGTTATAATAAAATGTATTTATTTAATTCGCTTACTTTAATTTATAATTTAATGCTTTAATATTTTTACTTTTTTATAACTACCGACATAGTACGTCCATCTCGGAATGATGGTAGATAGAGAGTGGGCGAGTAACTTGGCTATGTGAAGGCTTATCAGAGACTCAACGAAGGGACAAGTTGAAAATACACTCGGCCGCAAAACTATCGACTCAACCTACAAGCGCGTGTATTTGTACGTGTTTTTCGAAAAGTATAGAAGCTATACATAAAAATCGTATGTCATTGAAAAGCTTAAGGCCTCAGCTTCACGTTGGTACCATTTTAACCAATATTTGGTGAGCACTTTTAAAATTGATGCTCTTTGAGCGAAATCGTAGCGAAAATAAGCAAATATGAAAATTTTTTTAGTATTTGGTATTGCATCCTCTTGCTCCTATGACAGTTTTCAGTCGATTCTGCATTGATCTGATCAAGTTGCTGATGGTATCTTGAGGAATAACGTTCCACTTCTCTAATAGGGCTGCCTTCAATTCTTCAGTGGACGAAGGGACTGGATTTCTGGCTCGGACTCTTCTCTTGAGTTCGTCCTATAACTGTTCAATCATACAGGAACCGCCGCCGTATGCAACCGTTTCAGTGAAACAGCACTGCGCAAATCGCTCAGTTGGACGCCTGTAGACTCGACATCTTCTGTCACTGCCATGTAGACACATTCTCGACTCGTCCGTGAACAATACTGAGCTCCATTCCGTGTCGCTCCAAGTAAGATGATCTCGAGCAAATAAGAGGCGCGCTTGTCGGTGTCGTGCAGTCAATTTGGGGCCCCTGGCAGGCCGTCTTGGATTGATATTCGCTTCCCTTAATCGTCTCCTTACTGTGCAGACACTAACAGCTACTCCGCGAACACGCCTCAGGTTCCGCTGCGGAGCAACACCCGTGAGGAACCGATTTCGTAACGTACTTGTAACAATGAAACGGTCGTCTCTCTCTGAAGTGGATCGAGGGCGGCCCGTTCTTGGTCTCGAATTAAAGCTACCAGTCTCTCGAAATCTCCTGCTAAATCTCGAGACAGCAGACTGACTCATTCCAAGACGGCGAGCGACGGTTCGCTGACTATGATTTTCCGACAATAGGGCTACAACTTGTGTCGCCTGATCTGGCGTCGTATCCACTGATGACAAAACAGTGATTGAAATTACTTCAGATGTAAGTTACCTAACTTTCCTGATGCAACTGATAATGAGAAACCGATTACGGGCGCTTTTATAGGGGTAGTTTACCTTACCTGACCTTTACCTAAAATTTAAATTTTTCTGGGTTTTTTGTTACAAGTGGCAATAATTTAAAAAGTGCGAAGCAAATGTTGATAAAAAGGGTACTAACATGTGTTTAAGGTTTGAAACTTTTAAACGACATACGACTTTTATGAATAACTATCATACTTTCCAAAAAACACGTACAAATACACGCGCTTTCAGGTTGAGTCGATAGTTTTGCGGCCGAGTGTATAACGCAAGCTATTAGAACGAAATTAGAGTAAATAATTGATGGAGTGTAAATTGAATTACTCAACGAATTTATAATGACAATTCTGTTTTCAAATACTAGTTAAGCATGATACTAATCAACCGCCACAAAAGGCAGCCGTGAAATACTCAATGGCTGGAAGGTCGAGATGTATCAACATGGCCATCGAAATGCCATCTGGTCGGAGGGCCTTGGAGTTTTTAGCATTCTCGATGACTTTTAACCTGATCCGCGGTAAACAATGGTATGGTGTCAACTGTCAACATTCCGGCTGCGGATCCGTCTTCTAATTTTGCGCTTAAGGCCGTCAGACTTGAGGTGTTCAATAAATTGTTTATTGAACAGGCTCGTGCACTGAAGAGGATCGCAGGTTTTTGTACTGCCAAATTCAATGGCGTGATTGCCCTTTTCTTTCCTAGGATTGGAAAGGGCGCGGACAGTAGACTATATAATTTGCTGACACCTTCATTAAGGTTACAGTCATCGAGGTGCTGATTCCATTGCGCCCTCCTATAGTCCTTAACTTGTCGGTCGATTTCGGAGTTAAGCTCCTGAATTCTGGGATCATCAGGGTGAGCGCTTCTGATGTTATCACGTTCATCACGTCACGTCGGGATACGTCCTGCAGGAATGAAACGTGTCACAGATTTGGCAATGATGTTCCTAATATTTCTTTGGGCTTGATGTGCATGTGGTGATGGTAGCTCGATGAACTTCGCTGACGAGTATGCTTTGAGAACGTCCCAATCGGCTTTGTTGTGATTGTAATTGACAAACGTTCGCTTCTTAGACTTAGTGAGGTTCGCTGGTTTGTCAATTTTTAAATTGATTGGAAGGTGATCAGATTTGAGGGAAGTACGTTCTTCCCATCGAGTAGCAGAGATTTTAGAATTAAGTATTTAATTATTTTATTATTAAAACACAAATAACTTTTCTCTCGCACCAGTTATATTTGAACTCAATGGAAATCAGAATTAGAATAAAAATTATAAATGTTTAGTGGCATATTTATATAAAAATTATTAACACGTATCCTACTATTTTTACTCATTTTTATTATGTATGGCCACTATGTTGGTTAATTATTATTTGGTATTCCAACACGGCCCCTCAAATAATAATTCTCTATATAATAATTCATTAAGTATGCAAATCACTGCAACTATTCAAATTTTTCATAAATTTACGAATTAATAAACATGAATTAATAAAAGTTGAAAACAAATTCAAAAGAAATTATAGTTTTATAAATTCATGGCGGGAAAGTCTTAATTTTTTTTTTAATATTTGTTTTTTTTTTTTTATATTTGTATTTTTTTTTATATATGTATATGTTTGTAATTTTTCTTTGGGTCGCCATCTGGTCCAGCATTTGCTGCGTGAGAATGGGAAAACCCAAGAAAACCCATTCTAGACCGGCCTATTTAAGTTCCAATTTAAATCTTAGGTTCAGGAACTTTTCTCCGCACAAAGGCTTTGTGAATCCATCAGCTAATTGAATATACAAAATCAGAATTCCATTAGATTCAACTCTATCAGTTATGTGAAGTTTGGAACCTCACCATCGAGAATTTTGATTTTTTTTATTTAGATCGATAGGAAATTGTTTGTCGGTGATTGTCGGTCAATTAAAAAGATTTGTCGGTCCTTAATTAATTAATTAGGGGCTAACAAAGTTTGACATATGAAATGTAATTAACTGTTAAAAAGGTATTAAAACGGGATGTATCTTGTTTTTTTACTTTTATCGATTCCTCGTCGTTTGTCGGTGTTTGTCGGTCACTTCCGCACGATTGACGGTCCTTAATTACTTAAATAAACGCAAATTAAAAATGCATGAAAAGTGTGAAGTTTGGAACCTCAACATCGAGAATTTGTATTTTTTTTATTTTGATCGATAGGAAATCGTTTGTCGGTGATTGTCGGTCAATTAAAAAGGTCCTTAATTATTTAAATAAAAGCATTTTAAAGTGTATGAAAACGACATCATGTAGAAAATTAGCGGATCATTTTATCCGACTTGTTTTCACATTCATTTCATAGATGGCGCTCTTTTAACGGATTTAAACGGCTTTTTATATATTTAAAAAAATCAAATTCGCGATGTAAGACAGCCAACTTCACATAATCACCGACAAACGATTTCCTATCGATCTAAATAAAAAAATCCAAATTCTCGATGGTGAGGTTCCAGACTTGACACTTTTCATGCATTTTTCATTTGTGTTTATTTAAGTAATTAAGGACCGTCAATCGTGCGGAAGTGACCGACAAACACCGACAAACGACGAGGAATCGATAAAAGTAAAAAAACAAGATACATCCCGTTTTAATACCTTTTTAACAGTTAATTACATTTCATATGTCAAACTTTGTTAGCGCCTAATTAATTAATTAAGGACCGACAAATCTTTTTAATTGACCGACAATCACCGACAAACAATTTCCTATCGATCTAAATAAAAAAAATAAAAATTCTCAAACAAGATACATCCCGTTTTAATACCTTTTTTAAAGTTAATTACATTTCTTATGTCAAACTTTGTTAGCCCCTAATTAATTAATTAAGGACCGACAAATCTTTTTAATTGACCGACAATCACCGACAAACTATTTCCTATCGATCTAAATAAAAAAATCCAAATTCTCGATGGTAAGGTGGCGCCTGTATTTCCCGAGCGTTCCTTCTTCTTTGGGTTGCGACCCTAAATATCCTGGCGTCGAGCTTAGGTCTCTCGCGCAAAGACGGTCCTTCGGTCGCAGTCTGAGTTTCTAATTCTTGGTAGAATTTCTCAGCTGCCTTCGCCTTTGCTTTAACTACCAAGCGCTTTACGTTTTTCCGGCATTGCATATAATTTTCGCGTTGAACTGTCGCGCAATTAATACAACCGATCTATATTTACTGGTATTTTCTTTATTTCACTTAACATGTATTTATAATAAAAAATTGCTTACATAGTATATTAATTCTACTTATGCAAAAGAAAGTGCAATTGGTGCAATGTACTGTCGTACATTGTACTTTTGTACATTGCACCTATTGCACTTTGCAATAATTGTGGAAATTAGAGATACTAAATTGTCATAACGTCGACATCCTCCCGCGCGAAAAAGTAAATTGTATATTTATAGCCTGGGGGACGCCCAGTCATCATTTTGGCAATTAACACTATTACTTATTTTTATTGTTTTCATTTTGTTACAGTATAATAAAAAAGTTATAATTACAATAAGGATTATTATTATCATTATCGAAGTAATTGGAAAAACATTCTGCTTTGCATATTCTATTACAGTATTATTTTCGAAATTTTCTTGCGCTAAGAAGACTTGATTAATTTTGATTTCCTCAAATTCAACATGAGCAGGACTATAATTTGTAGTTAATTTTGAGTTAAGTATTTGAGGAACTTTGTACTTGTAGTGACGGGTTACTACTGTACAGTTTTGATCAAGGATCAAAATCCCTGGATTATGTTTAATATCCATTTCCTCATTCCCACAAAAGACCGAAATATTATCTTTAAAAACTATAATATTGGGAGTGATCTTATTTTTAAATGCGACGGATTCATACGTTTTAGTTTTGCAATTTTGAACAGTTTTAAAATAAAACAAATTTTTCAGGCAAATGTTATCGTCCATATTATTAAAAATGGGATATTTATAGATGATAATGTTGTCGTTGATTAGCTTTGCTGGAGTCGATTCTTCAAAGTAAGTTTTATTGTACTCGTCAACTATTAATTCTGACGAAACATCGATAACTTCATTAGACTTATCCGGAATTGAAATAAGTTTATAATGATAGTATCTTTTAGCAAGTAACAGTGGGATCGAAAAGTCAATCATAAACATGTCATTGAAAATATATGAGACTGATTTATAAAAGCTCAACAATTTGGAGTTTTCATTTGGGGGTAACCTTTCTTGTGATTTATTAAGTATTCTTTTTTGATGCTCTATTTCTTGATTTATGTCCACGTTGATGCTGGTGTTGGTTGCGTACTTTGTGTTTAACAAATTTAAATGGCTTATAATGGAGTTGATTGTAAATAGTATAGAAGTTTGATTACTCACCGAGTTTAACACTAAAGGTACGTTGTGCTAGACGCGGCCGCACGACTGCGACTCGCTCATTCCATATAAAAACTCGTTTTTAAAATGAGAGAGAAACGAGTTTTTATATGGAATGAGCGAGTCGCAGTCGTGCGGCCGCGTCTAGCACAACGTACCTTAAAGAGTCGTTATTTAAGTGTTCATAAAGATCTCTTTCTCTTTGTAAGTTTCCAAGCACGATACCATGAAGTCCTTCTATGTTTTTGTTAAGTGTCATTATTTGTTCATTTAACCTGCTTATTTCGAGTTGTTGATACACACCAATTCCGAAACCCGAAGCTGCTGATCCTATGGACAAGGCTGCTATAGCTGCTTTACCAATGCTTCTTTTCGCTATTAACCGATTTCTTAATTTTGTTTTTTTCATATGTAAAAATTAAGCATATTTTCACATTCGTGAAAGTTAACCTTATGGCATTGGCGTCCAAGTGTATCTAATTCTCGTTCTAAGGTAAGGAAATCTTCAGTGAAGTTGTTATTTGTGTTAACATTTAAAACCCAAAGATCACTTTGAACATATACTTCGAACATATTTTTTAAATAAAATGAATTTTCATTCAAAGCTAAATTTTGGAAGCTGTACGATCCTGGTATTGTTAATAATGCGAACAGAGTTAGGAAACTTAGTTTACAGGTTGATCTAGTGGAGTGAGATTTCATTTTGGGCTCCTCTTCCCTAACAAGCTCGACAAGTTTTGATACAGGTCTAGTTTTTGTTTTATTACCAACTTTAACCTCGACGACTCTAACAGTGCCCTTATTGTCAGGGAAGGTTTGCACGACCTTTGCAAGGGGCCACTGACCACACGAAGTATTCTCTTCCTTAAGAATCACTACATCTCCAACGTTATAGTTAGGGACACCTTTTACCCATTTATTGTATTTTTGCATTTGTGGCAAACATTCCTCCTTCCATTTATTCCAAAATTGAGTTTGAACCCATTGAATTAATGACCATCGTTTTGTTAAGGGAATTCTTATTTCATTTAAATTTTCTTCGGGTGGAAAGAGTAGCGGGCGCTGAATCAGAAAATGTGCGGGTGTAAGTGCAAAGGAATTATCGAAATTATCGTTGACTGAATGTAGGGGTTTGCTATTTAATATACCTTCAATGCCACATATTAGGGTATTGAACTCTTCGTAATTAAAATTGAAAGGATTAGCAATTTTTCGCAATGTTCTCTTAAAAGTTTGAATATTCCTCTCCCAGAGACCTCCAAAATTAGGACTTGCTGGAGGATTAAATTTCCAAATTATGCCAAGGTTGGTAAGAATATCATGGCATTCTATCTTCCACTGCCGTAGGTTGTTAGCTAAAATTTTAGACGCTCCCCGAAAATTCGTTCCATTGTCCGAAAAGATAGTGTTTGGTTTGCCTCTTCGTGCACAGAAACGTCGTAATGCGGCTAAAAAATTATCTGAGCTCAATTCCGTACATAGTTCTAGATGAATCGCTCTCGTCGCCATACAAATGAAGATGACGATCCAGCAGTTGATTATTTTTGCAGATCTAAGCTTAGATGATTTAATTGAGAATGGTCCTGCCATATCAACTCCAGTAGATCCAAAGACGGGAGTGACCCTCTCTTTTGGCAACTGACCCATTTGCGGAATATTTATTTTGGCCTTGAATGTTTTGCATCTCGCACAAGCGAAAATAGATTTCTTTATTTCTGACTTGATACCTATAATCCAATAATTTGTTCTTATAAACCTTAGGGTTAAGCTGTGACCACCGTGCATTGTTTGTAAGTGAGCAAATTTAACGAGAAGTGTAACTAAATGGCAATTTTTTGGTAAAATGATGGGAAACTTTTCAGAATAGCTGAGAAAATCTGCGTTTTCTACCCTACCACCAACTCTAAGTAATCCTGAATCATCCAAAAAGGGGCTCAGCTTATATATTGTACTTGATTTGCAAATAAGTTTATCATTGCTCAAATGTGTTATTTCTGTAGCAAACGATGATTGCTGTTGTAATTTAATAATGCAAATTTCTGCATTCCGAACTTCACTCAAGGTTAATTTTCCTTTATAAGTGCTTTTTGTGTCCCTAAACAATTTAGTTGTTTTGATTACAACCGCCATTACACGAGTTAACCTTGTCCACGAAGAATACCGTGCGACAACGTGATTTATTATATAGTATTCTGTTTTTTGTTCTTCACTGGTGTGCATAACCACATCCTGAGTAATTTCACTTTCAAAATCAGGAAAAGTTCTTTCTTTCAGCCAAAAGTTTGATTTTTTCTCAAGCTCTAAAGGAGACAATCTTCTAGTAGGGAGGTCGCTCGGATTCTGATGAGTAGGTACATAATTAATTTTGGACACATCTAAGACCTTTAAAATTGTTCCCACACGATTTTTTACGAATTTTTTATTTTCAGTATTATTTTCTCTTCTTAACCAACCTAAGCAGACTTGGCTGTCTATGAAGGCAAAAATGTTGGTTATATTTATTTCAGGAAGAGATTCTTTTATGTTAGTGATAAGTAATGCTAACATATTTAGTCCCTCTAATTCTGCCTTAGGGATAGTGATTCCATTAGGTGGTGTAACTTTTCCCTTAGCAGCTACAAACGATACCTTGTAAACGTCATTAACTCTGATCCATATATAAACTAGCGCAGCGATTCCGTTTTTACTAGCGTCGGAGAATCCTATTAATTCACATTCACTACTTTTAAGATTTTTAAAATGTCTAGAAAGAGTAATATTTTTTAATGCATCAGATTCGGAATATAATTTGAGGATTTTTGTTTTCAAGTGTAAAGGAATTTCGGTATCCCAATCGCATTTTACTAGCCATATTCGCTGCATTAGTAACCGTAATAGCATTATGAATGGGAGAATAATCCCAATGGGGTCAAAAAATTTCGAATTTATTGCTAAAATACCTCTCTTTGTGGATCGAATCGAGTCTAGTTTGGGAACTTTTATGCCTAAAGTATCTTGCTTTGGATTCCAGTTGATACCAATTAAGGAAACTTCATTTATTTCACCACCAATGAAATTATCCAACCTTTCGTCGTGACTTATATCCGCTAAAACTTCTTCTGGAAAATTACTCCACCATTTATTTAAAAATAGCTGGGAATTGGCCAGAGTGTTTCGAATATCAACAGTAAGCCTTTTTGCATCCGAAATTTCATATGCTCCGGCGATAAGGTCATCCATATAAAATTTCCGTGCAATAGCCTCTTTGGATTCTATAGTGGGAGCTGTTTTTGAGATTTCCTCCATCGTTCGAATGGCTTCAAAGGGGGAACAAGCAATCCCGTAGGTCACAACCTGAAGAGTATATTCTTTTATATGATCATTAGGATTCAAGCGCCAAATAATCCGAAGTATGTCTTGATGATCTTTAATAATTCCTATAACATTTTTGTCACATCACTAGTTACAAATATTGGAAATTGACGTGATTGTAGTACCATGGAGAAGACAGTTGGTAATAAATTCGGCCCGGTATGAACTATGTCATTAAATGATAAGCCATTGCTTGATGGAAATGAGCCATCAAAGACAACTCTTACCCGGGTGGTTAGTTTGTCTTCCCTGAAAACGGCATGATAAGGGATGTAGTAAACAGATCCATCTCTAATCTCTGTTTTCTTTCCATCCTCTATAATTTTCATGTGACCCAATCTTTCGTATTCTTTTAAGAAATTATCTATTGCCCCCTTTTTTTTCTGGATATTTTGAAAGTCTTTTTTCTTGTGCTAAATACAAGCGCTTAGCACCATCAAATGAGTTTCCTAGTACCTTTTCATGTTCGTTTTTGAACAAATATGGAACGTAGAATCTACCTGTATGATCTCTGTAATGTTTTGTATTATATATTTGCAATGCTAAATCAGCATCTTTGATTTCCTTAGGCTGATCTATCTCCCAAAACTTTTTCAAATTTTCTTCCACAGCTTTTATCTCATTGGAAGTAATAAAGGAAGAGACGGATTGAGAATCTCCATTCCACCCTCCCGATACAAGATATCCCAAAGTGGATGGTTGTATTAAGATATTATTTTGCCTAAAAGGAGGTATAGTTGTGTCAATGATTTTTGCGAAAACTCCAGCGCCAATCAACATTTGTATGTTGACTGGTTTCCGGAAGTAGGGATCCGCCAAGTCGAATTTTGTGGACAATTCGACACTATTTGCGTGTTCACGCAATGGCGATAGGTCCCTCGAAACTTTTTTCACAACATACGCTACAAGGTCATAAGAATATTCTAAATTCTTTGTGGATCGAATTTTCAACGTTACTACTTTATTGACCTTGTCGATCAATGTACCCCCCATTCCAAAAACTTCAACATGAGTAGATCGTTTATGCAAATTAAGTTTCTGAACAAGTTCCTCAGAAATATAATTGCTTTGGGAACATCAATCAGAGCTCTACAGCTCATTAGATTTTTATTATTATCCGCAAAAACTATTGCGGTAGGCAAAATGACTTGATTGTAGTCACTATATGTGTTCATGTTGCTAGTTGAACGACATTCGTGAATTTGTACTGACGGCGATGGATTTGCATACGCCGGTGCACATGGATCAAGTAATGAACTTGAAAGATGATTCTTTCCACTGTTTTGTTTACTTGCATTTTTAGACAATTCAACTTTTTCCTGATGTAACTCGGTCAGGTGGTTCAATGCACAAATTCCGCACTTCCCCTTTCCGGCCGAAAAGCACGGTAAAATTGTTTGATCTTGTTTGTTTTTGTACGCATGTTTTCCGCACTTTATGCATATGTTATGATCTTTAAGAAATATGAATTTGTTCTTGGCTTTTAAGAACTTATCACATACAAGAGTATTGTGAGTTTTTAATTTGCAAACAAGGCAGTACTTTTTATTGTCATTAACCTGAGTGATATGAATCGATGTTTTAAATGGTTTATTATTGCTAGCTATTGAGGAAAGTTGGCAACTCTCAAATTTGAGGATTCGTGACTCCATAAACTCAATTAACGTGTTTACAGATGGTTAAGACTTTTTGTCTTGGAGTGAACCCTCAAAATCCAATTTCGAGCCTGTATCTAATTTGCGGTACATGATAGGAAAAATAATTGGATCCCACCCCGAAATATCTAGACCTACCGCTTTTAGATTTTGTAGGATTTCCCTGACGGAATCAAGTATGTAGCTTCTTTAATGATTTGGTGTCTCTTGATACACAATTGTGGAGATCTAATATATATGTTGCGAACCACGGCTCTACGGTCGTTTATTAATACAATCAAAATTAACTAAGTCCTTCAAACTATTATAAAGAATAATTAACCTTGTATTTGGTTCATTAAGCCCATAGTTTACTCTATGATAGGGCTGAACAAGAAGGTTGTTCCGCCGTAAATTGTGAGGAATATTTCTGACTTGAAAGTTATTTAATATATCTTCACAAACAATATGAGAGCAAAACAGGTCTCTTATAAACATAGCGTTTAAAAATGTTCTTCTATAATCTAAAGCTTGTAAACCCAATAAGGAACAGCGAGTTTTATAATCTGGCTTGAAACGCCAGCCAATTTGATAAATGGCAAACCGTGTAAAATTGTGTTGAATTCTTTCTATACGCTCGATATGCACCTTATAAAACGGATTCCACACAATAGAACAATACTCCAGGTGCGAACGAACGAAAGCTGCATACAATATTTTTAAAGTAAAAGCATCATTAAATTCGCGCGCATTACGTTTAACAAATCTTAACATACTATTCGCTTTTGAAATAATGTAATCAATGTGTTGTCGAAATGAAAGCTCATGGTCGAAAATTACACCAAGATCTGATATTTCGGCAACCCTTTCAAGAACACTACCTGTTAAGGAGTACTCAAAGAAGACCGGAGTTTTCAATTTATATATGCTAAGTACTTTACATTTACTAACATTTAAATTTAAATTATTATCGCGGCACCAAAATTGCAGCTTTTCTAAATCGGATTGCAACTTAAGGCAATCATCAATGTTGCGTATTTTCATGGCGATTTTCATATCATCGGCATACTGCCATACACGCACGAATTTAAAATTTTGGATGATATCGTTTATGAAAACTAAAAAGAAAAGTGGTCCTAAATGGCTTCCTTGCGGAACCCCTGATGAACACTTTATAACAGAGCGAGATGTACAGCCATTTAACTTCACCAACTGAGTCCTATCCGTTAAATAGGATCTCACCCAGCTTAGAAAAATTGACTGTATTCCTAAATGTTCTAGTTTTTTAAGTAAAATATTATGATCTACTCTATCAAAAGCCTTCGAAAAATCGGTATATACCACATCAACCTGCATTCCCTGCTCAATACCATCAGCAACAAATTTAGTAAATGATACCAAATTTGTTGAAGTTGATTTTCCTTTCAGGAATCCATGTTGACATGGCGATATCAAACGGCTAATTAAAACATCTATTTTATTTTTAATAAGCATTTCAAACAACTTCGGTATTGCAGATATTTTAGCTATGGGTCTATAGTTATCAATAAGATGCTTCGGACCCTTTTTGTGAACAGGCGTTATGTATGAAACTTTCCATTCATAAAGAAAAACACCTGAAGTCAAGGACAAATTAAAAATAAAGGCTAAAGGACGACATAACGATTGCATGCAATTCTTCAAAAATATATTAGGAATGCCATCAGGTCCGGCCTGAATACTAACATCAAGATCACGCATAGCATTCAATAGGTCATCCTCAGAAATCTCAAGAGCACTCGTAAGGTCCTCCTGAGCTATTCGAGGGACCAATGCACTCTGACTTCCATTGATGTTAGCATTCATTTCTGATGAAACGGAGTCTGGCACTTTGTAAACTGAACTGAAAAATCTAGCAAATCCGTCACAAACCGATTGAACATCTTTGTAAAAATTGCCATTGAATTCTAAATTTTTTGGGATTCCCGTATTCTTACGCTTGCTGTTTATAAAATTCCAAAATGTCTTACTGTCATTCTTTATATTATTTTCAGCTCTCGCAATATACTGTTTGTAAAGATTTTTATTCATTAATTCATACTCTCTTCTCAATCTAAAGAAATTTTCTTTATTGGCAAGAGAGGATGAATTCTTGTATAATTTATGGGCCTTATTTTTTGCTCTCTTAAGTTTGAACAATTCTTTGGTAGCCCAAGGATTTTTTGCTTTTATTTTGTTCTTTTTTAAAGGAACGTACTTGCGAATATATTTATTTAAAATTGAATTAAAAATTGTATAACTTTCAATAAGATTACTATTCGATATTACTGGAGCCCAATCCATATTAAAAAATGTTGAATTTAGTTTTTCAAATTGGGCTTTTTGAAAATTTCTAGTAGGAATAACTTCGGGCTCTTCTTCAATGTAATCATAAAAAACAAACTCAAGAAGAAGAGCACTGTGATGGATTGAATTGGGCAAAATTGGTTTATTTACTTTAATTACAGAAGCATTCAAGCAAGTACTAACAAAAATTAGATCTAAAATTCTACCAATCGAATTTTTAACAAGATTCATTTGCATCAAATCCATTGCAAACAAACAATCTGTTAGAAGAGATTCACACTCAAGATGTAAATCACGCGGCAGATTTTTTTTTTTTTGATAAGAAAGGTCCTAAAAACAAAAAAGGACACTATTTATTCCTTAACCGGAGGTCGGCATGCGGGGCATCATATGAAGGGGGACGTCGAGTACATTACGTATCCGGTGTTTGTTTCCTATTTCAAGAAACCTCGACGAAATAAACCGGGCTTATATAAAAAATTATCGTGTTCCCGTGTTTCTTTCCAAAGCTATAACTACGCAAATAATTCAATTTGCCACAATGCCTTTTTCATTTTTTAGAATTCATAATATCTCAACATTCTATCATTATATTTGACAAAATTTCGTAGCATAGGAAGAGTAGGGAGGCGAGCCTAAACATGTGAAGACCCTGTCAAGTCGATAAAAGTCATTACACTCTCTTTGGATTTACTCGCGCCCTGTGCATCTTACAAACACAATTTATGATATGCAATTTGATGACAATCAATATTCCTATAACACATACTTATAAGGCTTTAAGCTACAATGCAGCGGTAATGAGTTATTGATACGTAAATGCAAAAAACTGCAAAATTGGTATGATTTTTGGAATTTCCCGCATTTTCTTGGTGCTTTAACTCTGTCAGTTTTTATTGTAGAACAACTTTTCAGATGAAGTTTGTAGGAAATTTTGTCCTCTACAAAATTGTCTGGGCACGTTTTGTGTTCAAATGGACTGTAAAGAAGTTTCACCCCAAAAACTGATGAAAAGGCAGATTGTAGATGTTTTTTTCAAGATTGCGGCAGGAGCACAGGGGGGGGAAGTGACGCAAACTTGGGTTTTAACTTACCCCACCTGTCTTTATAACATATCAATTCATATCAATTTGAGACATCCGCAATTTTTGCAAGGTAAAATCTCCCCGTTGATTGGAGTATATCTCCACCGAACAATATCTATACTGGATAATATTAGTTAATTACGTTCTGTAGAATTTGAAAAAAAAAATAGTTTTAGTTGTTAATTTAATTGAAAATTAAAAAAATCTTTTTCCTCGGGTTTTTTCTTAATAATAAAAGAAATGCTAAAAGGCATCCTTACAGAAACCCCCAGTTTAGGGACTGGAAGTAATTCTTTCGAGTTCTGTGCCGCTAGAACTTTGCTGTACTTTACATGTTTTAAGGACAACCGTTAGTTTGAAAGTCCTCGACACATAACGTGAAAGTATAAGCTTACATCCCATATAAAAGTTTCATATTTTGACCAAGAATTTTCTACGTTGGTTCGTTGAAAAATACCATCAGTTGCGTTTTCTTGATCATCTCGAGTAGTTTTGAGTAACGAACTCCTTAGAAAAAAAAAGTACATCTACCTAGTTAATTTTCACACGTGCCACTACCCTACGCGGGATAGAGTTTAGGTGAATGAAATGTAGATGGCTAATCTATAGGGGAAAAAATATGGCAATTTCGTTTTTTAAGTTTGAGTACCTTTAAAAAAATGACAATTCAAAACAAAACAGCGAATATTTCTTATTGAGGTACTTAGATCTTTCAGATAAATCATTGTCTTATGTGACGAAACCGGTCAAATCTAAAAAATAAGCCGATGACAGTGAGAAAAAAATGTAGAACAGTTGTAAGTTGTTTGAGCAGTTACCCGCGATTTTTTTTTCTTTTAAATCACGCGTTAATCGCGATGGTAAAAAACGCGCTTATTGTCATAAGTGCTTTTCGACTTTGTGGAGCATTTCCATATTTACTGGAATTCCATACAAAACGACAATCTGTAAAATTGATCCGAGCTATGACATGGATCATCTGCCAATGCCATCTCCCAGATGCCTCCGAAAACAATTTCCCTAAAATTTCCGGTATGTAATTTTTTTTTTCAGTTTATCTGGTTTCTAATCATTAAAGTCAATCATTTTAAAATTTCCTGGGATATTTTCCTTTAAATTAAATCTTGCACGGCGCATAATATCAAATGTAAGTTCCAATTCAGGATATCGGGCTTCAGCTTCAGTAAGCTGTTACTGAAGGGGACAATTTTGATCCGTTTGCGTTTTACTTGGACAATGATGCTGTCTTTCCAAGAAAGAAACGACTATAATTAAATAAATAGGTATTCAATTCACAGTACCAAAAACACTTTCATCATTGTCTTAAAAAGGCCATTGCCTCGAGTCACAATCAGACAGAATTGTGATTGTATACTTTTATTTAATAAAATATAATTCATGGATATTTTTCTGAGTGTAAAATACCCTTGCGATAAAGTTCTTTTCACAGTGGGGAAAGGAAGATCCTGACTTATATCAGTCGGCTGTAAAATCAGATATAGCCGACATTATTTGCTGTACCGGTAGTAGACTATTGACGTAAATATCATGGAAATCGCAATCTAAAACAAAGGGTACATAATGCGAATAAAATATTCTTGACTCGAACTAAAATATCGCGATATTCTGGTGTACCCAAATGCAAAAAAAAAATATTCAAAACCATTTCAATGACTTCTTCTAATCTATCCCTGGTTGGTAGGTTGGTAAAAGTGGTGGCCATGGGCGAGACTTGCCCAGAGCCCAATTAGCACGATAAGCGCCGTTTTGAGACCACAGACATCCGTTAACTGCTTATAGGATGAGGGTTACAGGAAGTATAAATTTGGGCGTAAATGCACCAAAGCGTCCTTCACATGAGTCGAGTAAACGGTAGAGTAGATCGGGACTGTTTACCACTGTCAAACTTCAAATTCATACAATTTTTCGTTTGGTATTGGAAAAATTCCACTCCACTCCACCATGCACTCGACTCGTGTAAACAGGGCTTTAGAGCCATTTAGAGAGGTTAAGGAAGTGAAGCAGCACTCCACTCCACCATGCACTCGACTCGTGTAAACAGGGCTTTAGAGCCATTTAGAGAGGTTAAGGAAGTGAAGCAGCTGTGGTCTTACGGCAACTGCCTCTACGGGGCGGACCACACCCGTTTTGTTATGCAAAACGGCCAAAAAGCTGCCAAAATGCCTTCCTGGCAAGAGCCCCGGCAGGAGCCCTGAAGGTTCGATGCAGGAAGGTTGTGTTTGTCTGTGTATATGTGTGGGTACGATGTATGTGTTTTTTCGTCATATTGGGAGCATTACATCTCGGCGCGGCTGCTCTCAATTTTACTAATTCGCGCCGGTATTGAAACAAATCCAGGCCCAGAGGTATGGATTTGTAGTGTCTGCAACCAACGTATCGGTTCGAATGCCAGATCAGTGCAGTGTAATTGCTGCAGGGAATGGGTTCACTTTAGGTGTTCAGGGTTACGTAGACAAGGTCAACACTCCTTAGCATATGTTGCGCCAGGTTGTATAAATTCCGGGCAACCCAGGGCTGCTCCTAGCCCACCTTCCCCACCACTGCCCCCTACACCGCCAAACAATATGATAAGGAATGCCAGACCCAGTCTTACGCCTGGCCCTCCCCCTCCAGCAGTTTTCACTGCGCTATCTATATTACAGTTTAACTGTAATGGCATTCACCGAAAAATCGCTGAGATCACACACTTCTTGAGTTCCAACAGAATTCTCATCGCCGCCATCCAAGAGACGTTGCTTCACGCAAACTCGTCTCTAAGCGTCCATAGCGAATATGTTATACTGCGGAAAGATCGACCGGCCGCCACGGATGATCCTCACCCTGGAGGTGGACTTGCCTTCCTAATACACAAGTCCGTACATTACTGTGTATTAGATGTAGCTGCTGACTGTACGGCGGAAATTCAAGCCATCTCAGTTCCATCAGGGAGTACCAATATCGAAATTTTTAATATATATGTACCACCTCACTCTAGTTGCCCTTCTGGCTATCGTTTCGATATTGGTCCTCTCCTTTCAGGAGAGCACAGGGTCATCCTTGGCGACTTTAATGCGCACCATGAGCTCTGGCATTCGGACCTCAACAACAATGCCAGGGGTATAGCTATCGCCGAATCACTTGACGCCTCAGAATTCTGTTCACTTAATGAAGACTCGCCGACTAGAGTCGTGGGCACTTGCAGTAGTTCTCCTGACATAACTATTGTCAGTGCCAGTCTAATTGCTGCTTCCCGATGGGAAGTACGTACCACCCTTAAATCAGATCACCTCCCAATCATTATAAAGATTGACAAACCAGCGAACATGACCAAGTCAGAGAAGCGAACGTTTGTCAATCACAAGAAAGCCGATTGGGATGGTTTCAAAGCTTACTCGTCGGCGAAGTTCACCGAGCTAACATCACCTATTACCATTCATGAGGCCGAGAAAAATATTAGGAACGTCATTACCACAGCCGCGGCACGTTTTATTCCGGCAGGACGTATCCCGAAAGTTCGGCCTAACTTTCCCACTAGTGCCGCCAGATTAGCCGATGAACGTGATCAGATCAGAAGCGCTCACCCTGATGATCCCAGAATTCAGGAGCTTAACTCCGAAATTGACCGACAAGTTAAAGACTATAGGAGGGCGAAATGGAATCAGCACCTCGATGAATGTAACCTCAATGAAGGTGTCAGCAAACTATGGTCTACCGTCCGCGCCCTTTCCAATCCTCGGAAAGAAAAGGGCAACAACGCCATTGAATTTGGCAACACTAAAACCTGTGATCCTCTTCAGTGTGCTAGCCTGTTCAATAAACAATTTATTGAACATCCCAAGTCTGACGGCCTCAAGCGCAAAATTAGAAGACGGATTCGCAGCCGGAATGTTGACACCATACCATCTTTTACAGCGGACCAGGTTAAAAAAGTCATCGAGAATGCTAAAAACTCCAAGGCCCTCAGACCAGATGGCATTTCGATGACCATGTTGAAACATCTCGACCTTCCAGCCATTGAGTATCTCACGGCCGCCTTTAACTTGTCGATGTCCACGCTTGCCATCCCTGAAATCTGGAAAACAGGTCGAATTGTTCCCTGTCTCAAGCCAGGGAAGAGCGCAAATCTCGGGGAATCCTACCGCCCCATTACGATACTTTCTCCTGTCGCAAAGACGCTGGAGGCCCTTATTCACCCCACTCTTGTTGCACATGCGAAGCTAGAACCTCACCAGCATGGCTTCAGGAAGATGCATAGTACCACCACTGCCCTCGATGCGATCACTACACGCATTCGTGATGGGCTAAATCAACGCAGTCGTTGTCACAGAACTATTCTGGTGGCAATAGACCTATCAAGTGCATTCGATAAGGTCAATCATTCAATGCTCCTAGCAAACCTGTTGAATATGCATCTTCCTGCACAAGAGATCCGTTGGATTGCCAATTATCTAGCTGGTCGGCACTCCTTCACTGAGTTTCGAGGCAAACGTTCTAAGCTTAGGAAAATCAAATTAGGTGTTCCACAGGGAGGGGTACTCTCCCCCACTCTGTTCAACATCTACATGTCCGGCCTTCCCACACCACCTGAAGGAATCGAGGTGATTTCCTATGCTGACGATTGCACCGTACTCGCCACAGGGAATGATAAGGATGAAATGCGCCTCCGAATTAATCGCTATCTAGGACGATTACAGGCATTTTTCCAAAGCCGAAACCTCACCATCTCTGCGTCCAAATCTTCTGCGACTTATCTAACCACTTGGTGGGAGGACATCAGATGGGAGATGGATATACGTATTGGCAACAATTCTGTTCCTACTGTTAAAAACCCCAAAATTCTCGGGCTTCACCTAGAGAACATGATGACGTCTGCGAATCATGCAGCTTCAGTATGTGAAAAAATGCGCAGTAGGAACAACATCCTAAAAGCTCTAGCTGGTAGCACCTGGGGCAAAGATAAAGAAACCATGCTAGCTACTTATAAAGCGGTGGGTCGAGCGGCCGCTGATTATGCAGCCCCAGTTTGGACACATAGTCTATGTGACACAAACTGGTCCAAAGTTCAGGTCTGCCAAAATGCCGCTCTACGCATCGCGACAGGTTGCCTTCTGATGTCTGCCCAGGATCACTTACATCAGGAGACAAAATTGATGCCAATACGTGATCACAATCTCCTACTCTCTAAACAGTATCTTGTTGGTTGCTACCGTGAGGATCATCCCAATAATCATCTCATGGACCGAATTCCTCCACCACGACATGTCAGGCGTGGTTTACGAGACCTTGAGAGAGAGGTTCAGGGATACAAACGGGACCCTTACGATGAAGTTACATACCGAGCTGCCATTGCAGCGATCCACACTGAAGAAGTGAATCGGTCTATCGCGAGTTTAGGTGCGAATAGAGTCCTCTCAGAGCGCCCACCACCAATTTCGCCTGAGGAGATTAGGCTCCCGAGAGCCACCAGAGTAAAGGAGGTATTACACTATCAAATAAAATTTGATCAATGACGCAAAAAGTTTGTCCCACTAGTGTAATAGCAAAATAAATGACCAAAAATGTGTTTGACCGAAAATGAATGACCATCGTGGTCATTCATTTCTGGTCAAACATATGACCTTAGTGTAATAACAAAACACATCTTCGGTCAAATTTATTTTGCAGTTTTTGGTCATTCGGTCATTCTAAAATTACCAATTTTTTGTGTGGCTCATGGTGGTCAAACCAAATGATTCGATTGGGTGCATTTAATGATCAATATAAAAAATGACGACAATTTTATACTTTTTTGTAAACTGTGGGATATTGGAAAATTGAAAATTTAAATTAACCCGTGGAATTACATCGAAGAAAAATGTTGAGTTGAGTTCAGTGCACACCTCTAGTTTTCGATCTCATCTCTATCAAAAAATGTTGGTAGGCGCACGTCGCTTCAGTCATTTTCTCGACTTTTTCCGGTTCTAAAAGTTATTTTTTTTTCAACAACTTAGAACCTCTTGGCCATAGTGTCAATATTAAGTTCAATTACAATTAGTAATCCACGATTTATAAAGGAAATAATATTTTTTTCGAGAGGAAAGTACTATCTTTCATATTTTCCATAAAAAATGTGGAAAAATTTAAAGAAGGATGAGAAATATTGATTTATTTGTAGATTCGGTTTTACCTTTAACTGTTAGATATTGTATCTTTACTACCAGATATTCGCAATAAATCGGGAACGGAGATATGAAACTAGCGTTGTCATTGGCACTCTTAATGTCACGATAAACCCGTTCCCGTGCTCCAATTATTTCGTTGAAGATGGTAGCTTTTTTTAATGGTCGAACGGACTCACAATAAAATTATGACTTGAAACTAGACGCGATCCAACATATGTGTATATGGGTTTGGGGGTTCCAAACCCCTCTGAAATTTGGTCATGACGTTTGGATGAGAAATCGGGTTAATATAAAACTCGCACCGCACCTTCAAAAGAACAACGTCCAAATTTCGAGCCCGGAGTACAGGAGCCCGGAGTACAGAGGTGCTTCTTCTCTCACAAAAATTATCACGGAATTAATTTCCGAATTTTATTATGAACCACCGGACAAAGATTGATTGTAGGGTAGGGTTGGAAATAGGACAACTGAAACTACTCCCCGGTGTTTCTAAATTTTTGTTCCTAGCTTGATGAGAGAAAATGCGCAGTTAATTTTCGGTAATTTTAGATCGGTGGAGAGAAAGAGCCTGGTTAGTGACTAGAAGCTCCAAGGGTCGTCCAACTACTATGAACCTTTGCAGCACTTTTAACGTTTTCTTTACTACCGTATAGAGCGGTGAGGAAAATCTCCAATACAAATTATACTAAAAGAAAATCGAATAATTCTTCTAATATCGAGGATCTCGGAACACAAAACAGTTGATTTTGACCTTTTCCTATATTACATACTAGTATGTAAGTTTAGTAAAACGTTCGCTTTATTGATCAGAAACAAATACTTTTTTTTAGAAATAAAACAGGACCCTATTTTTCAAGCTACACAAATGAAAAGGCGGAGAACATTTTTTGAAGGTTTAAGGATCGGATGATCCATATAACTCTCAAGATAATTTTCCAGTGCTCTTTAGTATAAGCTCAGCGACTTGTATGCACAGAGTAGTTATAAAATATGAGCACCGTCAACCTTTTTCCTAAGACCCCTTTTGAAATATTTTCTTGCGAGTCACGAGTCCTTTTAAATAACAAGATTACAAGATTACGCCTTCAAGCGAAATTAAACTGATTTTCTATATAACAAAAAAATATTAAACTAAACTTTTGCAAATTCGACAAAGAAATAAAACGATGCCAAATAACCACTAAATGCATATTGAATCTAAGTTAGCTTGGTCATTTTTTTTTAAACGGTCATACTAGTGTGATAGGCAAATTTGCCTTGGTCAAACAAATGACCCAAAACCCGACTGACTACGTCGTTGGCCAAACCAATTGGTCATTTGTTTGTTCTATAGTGTAATAGGTCTCGAAAAACATTTTTGGTCATTGCGAAAGTTGGACAAATTTTGTATGACCCACTGGACAAACTTTATTTGATAGTGTAATACCACCTTAACACTAGCTCAACTTCGGTCGGGCTTTTGTTCACGCCTTAATTCGTACCTTTCTCGCATAAACCCGGACATCCAAAACATCTGTCCAAACTGCAATGGCACTCCTCATGATGTGGGCCATTTGTTTCAATGCCCCGCTGCGCCCACTGATCTTACCCCTATATCACTGTGGGAAAACCCTATCGCAGCAGCTATGTTTTTGTCCTTAGACCTCACGGACACAAACATTGACGAACCATAAATCGTACCCACATAGATGCACAGAGGTTACACACCTTTCTGCACCGCTACAAGAAGAAGAAGAAGAAGAAGTGAAGCAGCTCGCCGATTTTTGCCTCCGACGCCTCCTCTAGGCTGCCAAAAAACGGACAACCCAGCGCACGGTAACGAGATCTGGCGAGACCTGGGCATTCACATAGGAAATGAAAAAGAGTTTCTCTTTCATTTGTATTATCGCAGCTGCGACAGTGCGAGTTGTGGGGTATACGCAGCCTTGCTGCATGGTCTCCTATTGGCCAATGTCCAGTAATTACCGCTGTAACTCTAGCAATATCTTTTCGCGGTCTGGTCAAGATCTCGGATGTTTTTTTCCGGTCATACGATGGCCATAGTTTCCTTGATATTACGCAAGTCTTAAGGCTCCGCCAATTAAGATTAGCAACTGCGAGATAATAAGAGGAGATTTTACTTTTGACTGCTGCCAACGGAATGTTCACGTGCTCCGCATGAGAGCTTTGTAGAGTTGCCCCTATTCTGGCCAATTCATCTGCAGCTTCATTTCCTTGTATGTTACTGTGTCCCGGCACCCAAAGTAGGGTGACTGTGTGTCTTTCTCCAAGATTGTTCAACGTTTCTCTACAGGTCTTAACGAGCTTGGAGGATGATCTTACGGATTTCAGTGCCATGATAGCTGCCTGACTATCGGAACAGATGGCTATGTTTTTGTTATGTTGTATATTTCCGAGTTCGTGACAAGCTTTCATGATTGCAAACAATTCAGCCTGAAAAATGCTGGCGTGATTAGGCAGACGGTAGGATTCTGAGATATTGAGTATGCCGCAGAAAACTCCTGCACCCACACCACAATTCATTTTTGATCCATCTGTAAAAAAGGAGAAATCGTATTCTCCTGTTAGTACACTCGCTGTCCACTGGCTTCTGGTGGGAAATCTTACATGGAAGTTCTTCCCGAAACTTAGTGTAGTTATAGAATAGTCCGTAGTAGCGTCGATTGTATGTTGTGGCAGTTGGTTAATAATATCAGAATGGCCATATGGCTTGGCAATCCAGTGACCAGACTCTTTAAGCCTGATCGCACCACAAGCCGCTAGTTCTTTGATAAAAAGGTTGATCGGCAGAAGATGCAGAATTACATTCAAAGCATCCCTCGGACATGTTCGCATTCCCCCTGTAATGCTAAGACATGCTGATCTTTGCACCCTGCCTAAATTCGTTACATTGTACTCTTTACTGAGGGCTGGCCACCAGACCAGTGCCCCATATGTTAAGATAGGACGTACAATTGCTGTGTAGATCCATAATATCACATTTGGTTTGGTGCCCCATCTTTTGTGTAAGATTCTTTTGCAGGCGTAGAAGGCTACGCAGGCCTTTTTAACACGCTCCTCTATGTTTAGTTTCCAGCTAAGCTTTGTGTCTAAAACGACTCCAAGATACTTTGAGCTGTCTGATAGTGTGAGTTGTTCTCCGTTTAACTTTGGAAGGGTAAAAGGTGGTAGCTTGGTTTTTTTAGTGAACAGCATCAGTTTTGTCTTGCTAGGGTTCACACCAAGGCCGCAGATTGTGGTCCAGTTGTGGACCAGTCTAAGTGCTCGTTCCATGATTTGACTGATCACGGAGAGGCACATACCTGACACTAGTATCGCTACGTCATCCGCATACGCCACCACATTTATGCCCTCTTCATCAAGTTTAGTTAAAATTTTGTTGATTACCATTAACCACAATAATGGAGAGATCACCCCCCTCTGAGGGGTACCCCTGAGAACGAATTTAGTCAGATTGCTGCTTCCCAGGTTCGCGTGGATTACCCTAGTTCTCAGCAAAGTGACTATCCACTTACTGAACTCCGGCTCAACTCCTGAGTCACTAAGGGCATCGTGTATGGATTCTATACGAACATTGTTGAAAGCTCCCTCTATGTCGAGGAAAGCGCATAACGTGTATTGTTTATATTGAATGCTGTACTCTATATTTCGCACTACCTCATGGAGGGCCGTTTCTGTCGATCGGCCCCTGACGTATGCATGCTGCGACCTTGAGAGCGCCGAGTTGTCCAGCCCTTGCCGGATATGGAGGTCGACAATACGTTCCAATGTTTTTAATACGACGGATGATAAACTAATAGGCCTGAAATCCTTCTCGGTTTCATGCCCTCGTTTGCCTACCTTCGGGATGAAAACTACTCGAACCCGTCGCCATGAAAGGGGTACGTAGTTGAGGATCAGTGAACTTCTGAAAATCTATCCCTATCGTTTGAAACCCATTTTGCCTATCCACAACCAATTTTCCAAAAATGTCCTTTTCAGGAGAGAAGATCCTTTCCGAAGATTTCAAAAATGTACAAATAGTATTTCGGGGCGCTTGTCTCACCAAGTGTGGTATTTTCATATCCATATTGCTCATATTGGACTTCTTTAGCAAAAAAGGACCTTTTGTCCTTACGGGTATTCCCTGGAGTTAGTATGCACTTTTAGATATTAAGTGTCCTGCTGATAAATGACTACCTGTGTTTTATTAAAATCAGCACACAAAGAGAATCAAAGCAAACAATTGAAAGGAATTGCATCATTATCTTTACATGATTGATTGATGATTTACTGTTATTCCAGTTACTGCAATGCAATCTCTGAATCATTTTTGTGGCCACCAATGGATCATGTATATTAACAATCATACAATCATATACAAATAATACATATATGTCCAAATTGGTACAAAATGTTGTTCCTATGAAAATGTATCTGAAATTTCCTAGAGCTTTCAAGTGAATCGCATGAGCCTGTGTGCGTGTGAATTTGAGATAACGTTTTCCAGTTCAAGAGAGTCAATAAGAGACTCTTTTTATAGTATCTTTTAAGAATCACTCATCGCTTGCCATTGCCTGCGACTTCCGTGGTGTGTGATGGATATCTCCGTACTCCGTGACGCATGACAAGTGGACCGAGTGGGTCCGAGGAAGAGAGCAACTTGCCGTTGCGGACAATATGTTATGTTATGAACACAGAAATGATTATGAAATTCATTCACTGCCACGTCCCGCCCGCGTCTTGTGTGGTGTGCGATGTATGGCACCGCGGCGCGGCGCGCGCAAGATAAGTGGACCATTTAAAATTCGTCTGTGGCACGTGCATCTATATTTTGAGGTTCAGATTATCTGAGCCGATGTCAAAATGAAAAGTCTCTATTGGAGACGATAATTAATATAAATGTAGGTGAGTTTTAGGGTCAAAGACATGGAGTTTCTGAAAAAATACCTTCTTTGTTAGTCCCTTCGGGCATTTTACTCACTCCATAACTTGTGACAGAATAAAGGAAGTTCAAATTTTGCACATATTATTTTTGGAAGAAGCTGTTCCTACATGTTGCGACCACTTTATTCAATACCTTTTCTAAATTTGCATTTATGCGATCCCGTCTAGACAGCTCTAGATTTTTCAATTTATAGTATACATAGTATTGTTTCTTGATATGCCGGCCGCAACAAGCATAGCAAGAATTAGCCAAAACGAAAGCCCGTATTTATAAACATACCTTACCTTAAAATAAATGCCATTTCCATTAGTTTTCATTGAAATAATTTATTTTCTCGAGACAATGCATCCTTGACTTAAGGCGATTTCAAGGACACTTTGAAATTTTGCAATAGTCAACCTCACTTGAAGTCAATGTAGCTAGTTACCTACCTTGAGTTATTATTATATTACACTGGTATTAAAAGCTTAAGGTCTCCTTGAGTTTCGCCTTAAATCAAGGATGCATTGACTTCTAAATATAAATTATTTCAATGAAAAACTACTGGAAATGACATCTAATTTTTGAATTTTGGCATACTTGACTAAAGGTGGTATTACACTATCAAATAAAGTTTGTCCAGTGGGTCATACAAAATTTGTCCAACTTTCGCAATGACCAAAAATGTTTTTCGAGACCTATTACACTATAGAACAAACAAATGACCAATTGGTTTGGCCAACGACGTAGTCAGTCGGGTTTTGGGTCATTTGTTTGACCAAGGCAAATTTGCCTATCACACTAGTATGACCGTTTAAAAAAAAATGACCAAGCTAACTTAGATTCAATATGCATTTAGTGGTTATTTGGCATCGTTTTATTTCTTTGTCGAATTTGCAAAAGTTTAGTTTAATATTTTTTTGTTATATAGAAAATCAGTTTAATTTCGCTTGAAGGCGTAATCTTGTAATCTTGTTATTTAAAAGGACTCGTGACTCGCAAGAAAATATTTCAAAAGGGGTCTTAGGAAAAAGGTTGACGGTGCTCATATTTTATAACTACTCTGTGCATACAAGTCGCTGAGCTTATACTAAAGAGCACTGGAAAATTATCTTGAGAGTTATATGGATCATCCGATCCTTAAACCTTCAAAAAATGTTCTCCGCCTTTTCATTTGTGTAGCTTGAAAAATAGGGTCCTGTTTTATTTCTAAAAAAAAGTATTTGTTTCTGATCAATAAAGCGAACGTTTTACTAAACTTACATACTAGTATGTAATATAGGAAAAGGTCAAAATCAACTGTTTTGTGTTCCGAGATCCTCGATATTAGAAGAATTATTCGATTTTCTTTTAGTATAATTTGTATTGGAGATTTTCCTCACCGCTCTATACGGTAGTAAAGAAAACGTTAAAAGTGCTGCAAAGGTTCATAGTAGTTGGACGACCCTTGGAGCTTCTAGTCACTAACCAGGCTCTTTCTCTCCACCGATCTAAAATTACCGAAAATTAACTGCGCATTTTCTCTCATCAAGCTAGGAACAAAAATTTAGAAACACCGGGGAGTAGTTTCAGTTGTCCTATTTCCAACCCTACCCTACAATCAATCTTTGTCCGGTGGTTCATAATAAAATTCGGAAATTAATTCCGTGATAATTTTTGTGAGAGAAGAAGCACCTCTGTACTCCGGGCTCCTGTACTCCGGGCTCGAAATTTGGACGTTGTTCTTTTGAAGGTGCGGTGCGAGTTTTATATTAACCCGATTTCTCATCCAAACGTCATGACCAAATTTCAGAGGGGTTTGGAACCCCCAAACCCATATACACATATGTTGGATCGCGTCTAGTTTCAAGTCATAATTTTATTGTGAGTCCGTTCGACCATTAAAAAAAGCTACCATCTTCAACGAAATAATTGGAGCACGGGAACGGGTTTATCGTGACATTAAGAGTGCCAATGACAACGCTAGTTTCATATCTCCGTTCCCGATTTATTGCGAATATCTGGTAGTAAAGATACAATATCTAACAGTTAAAGGTAAAACCGAATCTACAAATAAATCAATATTTCTCATCCTTCTTTAAATTTTTCCACATTTTTTATGGAAAATATGAAAGATAGTACTTTCCTCTCGAAAAAAATATTATTTCCTTTATAAATCGTGGATTACTAATTGTAATTGAACTTAATATTGACACTATGGCCAAGAGGTTCTAAGTTGTTGAAAAAAAAATAACTTTTAGAACCGGAAAAAGTCGAGAAAATGACTGAAGCGACGTGCGCCTACCAACATTTTTTGATAGAGATGAGATCGAAAACTAGAGGTGTGCACTGAACTCAACTCAACATTTTTCTTCGATGTAATTCCACGGGTTAATTTAAATTTTCAATTTTCCAATATCCCACAGTTTACAAAAAAGTATAAAATTGTCGTCATTTTTTATATTGATCATTAAATGCACCCAATCGAATCATTTGGTTTGACCACCATGAGCCACACAAAAAATTGGTAATTTTAGAATGACCGAATGACCAAAAACTGCAAAATAAATTTGACCGAAGATGTGTTTTGTTATTACACTAAGGTCATATGTTTGACCAGAAATGAATGACCACGATGGTCATTCATTTTCGGTCAAACACATTTTTGGTCATTTATTTTGCTATTACACTAGTGGGACAAACTTTTTGCGTCATTGATCAAATTTTATTTGATAGTGTAATACCTCCTTTAAGGTCGCCTTGAGTTAAGGGACATACATATGTCTATAAATACGGGCCTAAAAGTATAAATTTCGGTATCAAAACCAATTTTCCGATAGCTTTTTTTTTATTAGTTGTAAGTTAAGAAAATATACAGGGTGCCCGGAAACTGCCGCATAAACGAACCGGATTGTGCTTCCTCTTGTGATTTCCAGCAAAAAAGTTGTACGGAACATACCCTCTTAGCTTAACCCTTTAGCTGCCACAGGCATTTGAAGATTTTTGAAAAAATCATTTTCTTTTACGACTAAAACGTCATTATCTCAAAAGCTAGACTAGGTAGCATAGCAAAATAAGATGATTATTAGGTACAGATGATTATTACCCAAAAAATGAAACTAACCGCACTAAAATCGGATAAGAGGTTTGGTTTTTACGGAACTTCAAAGTCAAATTTTTGTGATTTGACCCAATAACAAAATATATTTACATCTCAATTTTCTCCAACTTCTGCCAAGGTGAGGTGCTTGTACGATTCTTTTAAAAATTGGCGCATAGTCTAAAGATCATTTCTTTCTTACATCATTTTATTTTAACTTTGTTATTTCTAACAGTTTTAATGCCAAAATTTCATTTTGGTGATTTTTTAAAATTTAATTATCAAAATCGGACTCTGCGCGTTTGAATTATTACATGGCCATTCAATAATTATTCAATTTCACACAAAAGATCGAACAAAAGTTGTAAAATTGTCACTTTGAAATTGACAAGCGGTTGGTTGAGTTGCCATATTGAATATCAAAACTGGACGCATAGCCAAATGGCGACTAGCTTGGATGGAATTACAACAGCCATTTGGCTGTACGTGTCGCCATTTGGCGACTAATCTAGATGGACCTTTAAGTGCAGAAAACTAGGGTTAATTTTAGCTCTATTTCAATTCAATTGAAACTGCCCCTAAAGATCTGCAATTTGGTAAAATTTATTCAAATTATATCAAAATCAATCCAAAATTGAAACTCATATATTCCTTACTCTCCAATAGAGACTTTTGCGTTTTCAGACTTCTGATACAAATTTCGTTAACAAACTTTCATACTAAAGTGGGCATTCTGATTTGTTTCAAACAATTTAATCAATATGATCTTATTATAGCCGAAGAAAAAAAAATATGGACGTCGAACGACAAAAATCTTACATTGATGGATTTTTGGGGATGGCCTCCTGATTATGGGGAGTCCCAACAGATTATAGGTTTGCAGCCTTGAAAAGGAGGGAGGCGTACTTGCGTTTTCAGAGGTTGGAGGTTTTTAAAAGAGTCTAAAATGAAAATATTCTAATTTATTTTTTAGTCTAGCGACAAATTTTTCACTAAAATCCTGATGTATTATATACAATCGCAAGGGTAATTTTATGTGTTTTTTTTCGTTCTCAGACCATTTTTCTGTATATGTATTTTGTCGGTTTTGAAATGTTTGCTAAAAAGTAAAAAAATACTCCCCTATCCCCTTTTTCCAAGGTTGGAGCCCTCCAATCGTTGGGGAGTTTTTTTTTTTCCATAATCAGGACGCCATCAGCATCACCAACCATCCTGCAAAAATCCAGCGATATACGATTTTTGCCGATCAAATATCGTATTTTTATTTGATCAATACTCAACTCATTCTCGTTCTCATATCCCTCTAATTGAATCGAGTACAGAACCAGACAGAACAACCTGCATACAAATTTTCAGTTGATGTTCTGTATAGAAATATAACTCTTTTCAAATGTGTATGGAAGTTGTGTTACCTTCTCCTGCACTAAATCCACTCACTCTACCGCATGCTACCACCACATTGCATTAACAGCGCGGCATGCAACTTACGAAATGCACTAATGAGGTCAATGAACGCATGGCTACCTGTTCCGCAACCTCAAGAAATGCATTGTGATCAAATCATCTTTCATCTTTTTTCAATACGCAGTTTTCGCAGGCGCAGATACTTTTGCGTAAGCCACCCCGACCCATGGCATGGGACAGTGGAAGAAGATACACTCATGAAGTCGACAAATGCACGAAAACCTGCTCTGGCAGAGTATCTTAACTCTCTTCAACTTGAACTGTGTAGCAAAAGAGCAAATAGCTTTAATAGCCTGTATACGTGTATCTGTATTGTCGTATTTGTGACATTGGGTGCCGATCGGACTACATGGCCAAAAAAATGTGTACCCGATTTTGAGTGAGCTTTGGACATATATGTATTATTTGTATATGATACAATATAGCAAAGAAAGTGCTGAAAATATGCTCGAACTTGTCGAAAAATTAATTTGCATTTGGATTTACTGTTATATTGCCCGCTAATTCCATTTTCGGTAACAGCATCCGAATCAGGATCATCGAAAGTATATACATAGATACTTGATTTCTTTATCGGCCGTTTACTCGCTTGTTTGTTTTTACCAGATAGCCCCCTTTTAACTTTCCCGGTCACATATACTTTTTCGCTGCGAGAAACATTGATTGAAACACATATCTGTTCCACGTCCTTATGAAAAAGCTCAACTTCATGAGATGTGAATGTTGTTTTGATAGCCACCAAAACACCACCTCCTCTCTTAGTCGAAGCCTCATAACGGTCGCGCCGATAGACATCATAGTCTCTTATGAAAAGTTCTTCATTTGAAATGTCTGTGTGAAGCCAAGTCTCGGTTAAGCAAATGGCAGCATAATCTTCTTGTAAAGCTGCAAGGTAAAAGTCATTTGTTCTTGAACGAAGACCACCAACATTTTGATAATAGACCGAGAAAAATGAATTGGAAATTATGTGTTCTGCTGGACACTGTTTTGGAGTTTGTCGTTTTTCGAAAAATTAAATGGTGATATGTTGACGCCCTTGGGCCAGAAGTTGGCACAAAACACTTGCTTCGAATATTCATGAGGAAGTTTCAAACCAAAACTGATTGAAACTAATTTGGATATATCACAATCTTTTTTTATCAGAGGATAAACCGAAAGAAAACTGTCATCTGTTAAATTAAGTTTTTTCATTACATATTCCTTAAAATCTTCTGCTTTTACCGAAGCATGTAGCTTAGAAACATGGAATACCTTGAAACTGGGGACACTTCGAAGAGAATCATTAGCTTGATCGATACCGAAGATTCTTTTGTGTCGCCTATTATTGTAGGATGCTTGGTATTTTTGAAGGATTGTATTTTCATAGTAGGCCATGAAATTAAATGACAATTGAAAAATAAAATAAAATCGGTCATTTTTCCTAGTGGTACGTCAAGCGCTTTAATGTTCCTGGTTTGGTTTTGTTATATTCCCGTGGTCAAATTACGCGACTAATCATCGACATTTAGAATTAGGTTTATTCCACACGAGCGTGGTTCGCGTCAAGTGTTTTTCCGGGGTGTTTGTGAGGTGTGACGCGAGAAAATCCATTTCAAGATATCACGACACATTCGATGGTTGTTGGCTGTTGCTAAGGTGTCGGTAGGAAAAGACGTTGTGCGTAGGTGAGTACACTGAGCTTGTAGTTGCTTGTATTGTGGTTATACTTATTGTGTGAGATCTGATTGATGGCGGACTAGGTTTTGCTGTGTGTACAGCACCGAAAATTACCTACAGGTATTCTAAGATTCAGTATTGAGTGAGTGTTGTATGGAAAGGTTGTGGTTTCCCCCTTTCTGGAAAGAAATGATAGTTTGAGAGGTTGTGGTGTCTCCCCTCTCAGTGAGATGTTTAGAGCCGTGTGGGCTTCACCTCGGAGTTGGTCCCCTCCGATTGAGTCGTTGAGAGGTTGTGGTCGTCCCGCTCTCAGCGTTGTGTTTGTAGAAAGGTTGTGGTGTCTCCCCTTTCTACTTGTGATAAAATCGAGAGGGTGTGGTGTTCCCCCTCTGTGCACAGAGTTTACGTTTTGGAGAGGTTGCGGTGTTTCCCCTCTCCATGTTGAGTTGACGTTCGTAGAAAGTTTGTGGTGTCTCCCCTTTCTATTTGTGGTAAACTCGAGAGGTTGCGGTGTTCCCCTCTTTGCACAGAGTTTACGTGTTGAAGAGGTTGTGGTGTCTCCCCTCTTCGTGTTGTGTGTTTGAGAAGTTGTGGTGTTCCCCTCTCTGAAATGTGAGTAGAGGCGCGGTGCTCCGTTCCGGAGTTGATCCCCCTCTGTATTAGCTAGGAGGTTGTGGTTTCCCCCTCCGCATTCTACCATAGAATACCTAATGAGAATGTTTTCGCCAGAAGTTGTGTGCCTTGGGTAGAAAGGCTTTACTTCTGGATATAGAAGAATGAGGATGGTAGTGAAGTGGGATTGAACCAAGGAGAAGCAAGCTAACCATCTACAGGTATACCGTCAGGGGAGCACCTAGTCTTTCGGCCTTTATCTCCCGGTCCCGCTAAAATGTTTGGACCTTCGGCTTTTTACTGACAAGGTGTTGTTGTCAGACGGAGATTTCTCCATCAGGCGCATGCACACACCATCCGGAATCCAACCCCGGGATTGCATCACTAGCTGGATGACTTGGGTAACAACCTCCAGCCACTACGAGTCCAACACCTTGATGGGCAAGGACCATGGTCCCCTGGGCACACCCATCCCCGTAGTACACTATTCGCTATAGACTTCTCTATAGCAGGTGTGATCCTCCTTCGGCCCCCTATTGGTTAAGCCTTACGTCGAATTCGGACATGCACATCCCAGGCTCGTTGGACCTGTGACTGCGTGCCTGTGCAGACACGTAGCGCTGCTTTTCACATCCAGGTGGCCCGTTCAGTTTACTAGTCAGCAATGCGACTCGGGCAGTGTGGTCATCAATCCACAAACTAGCTAGATATAGGCGCGTAGGCATTTTCCACCAAGGCCGTTCTCCCTAGCTAGCCCCTTCTGGACTCGGGTTATGCGAAGCCGTCAACCCCGAGGCTCACACGATTTCCATAAGATGCACTCCCCCACCAGAGGACATCACAATCGTGCTTGGCATTCAGTGCTTCCCTCCCGCAAACTATGGGAGGAGGTAGGCACGCCGAGAGCCACCCGTACATAACTCAGGAGCACGGGACCGTTACCGCCCGAATGGTCTTTGTACAGATCCTCGCCATGGCGTATCAACTGTACCAGGGGCCCCCTTGCGCTACTAGGTCCGTAGTGTCGTAACTCACCAAAGATCTCTGTCCAACTACAAACAGCCTTCCAAGCTGAGTGTCACATGGACACAAACCCCCCTGCGGGGACCAAGGAGAAGCAGCCGAATCAACCGATACATCCATCCTGCGTCTACCTCGCATTGCCGTTTAAGTACCTGAGCCAGAATCAACCGATATAACGAGAAGCCGATGACCGATGCTGAGACGACGACGCCGACAAGTGGTTCTCCTTCGCTCTCCTCTTCTTCCTGTTTGTTGGCCGGGCCAACATAGATATTTTAATTATAATTCTTTTACGTTTCAAATAACTTGGTATCTTCAGTGCATGTAACTGCAGGCTCATTGGTTGTCTTTTTCTCATTACAGATGGTATCAAGCGGTATAGATCAGGTGAGTGTCGTATTTTATGCATACAAATGTCCAGTACGCCATGTTCATAAAAAAAAATTTAATAATTATATATCAAAGTAAAGTTGTAGTGTCTTACATATCAGAAGTGGGATAAGCTGGACATTTGATGTTAGTGCGGTACTCAGTTAATAATATTTTCTTATTTTTATTCTGGGATAGTATATGTGATAGTTTGTTTTATTAATAGATGAATGGTGCTTGCACTTTCTCTTTTTAAGAAAGCCAGAAACCAGTCTAGATCAGTGTCGAAAATTGGACTAGAATAAAACTGAGGAACTGCGTAATTGAAAGGATTTGCAGTCACTTGTTATGGGGAATTAGGAATGATTAAGTTGATGTGGCAAGACTGCAAATACATTTGAAACGTTAAAAAAAATTGCAAATGTAGAAAATCATAGCCAGATTTTGATAGTTCATGTGCGCTGACTCGTAGGACAACCATTCATTTCTGTAGCTGATTGATGGTAATTTGTGGTTACGGTGCAGTAATAATATAGAATTCAGGCATTGGTTTTACACAACTATTGGATGTAAGCAATTTTGAGGCGGAAATCGGTGGGTGATTATGGATAGTGCTGTAAAGTTGGTAGTTCATTTAGGAAATAGGGTATAGTATTTTAGTGTAGTAAATGGGTTGAGTGGGTTTTTGATTGGAATGAATATCATCATTTTAGTTCAGTCAGGGGTAGCAGAGTGTGGATTGGTTCAGATTAGTATTGGCTATTCTCATGGAAATGTCAGGGAGAAGGGCAAGGGTTGTTAGACTATCTTTAATCTATCGAAATGATTATTACGTCAGATCTAAAGAGGTAGATGGGTGTAGAATGACACAAACGAAAAAAAAAAAAATAAAAAAAAACTATAATGTATTGTTTTAACATATTGACGAATATCTTATATGAAGGAAGGTACGGATATTAATTATTGTGAAGTAGTGGATGTTAAATCGAAAATGTTGTAATCCATTGAAGCAAAACTAATTAAATATAGAAGGGGTATGTTGATGATACTGAATGGAATTTTATCAATTTATTTGCTTGTTAATGAGAGTGAATTGCAGAAACCATTAATAAGTTCGAAGTCTGAAGAAGTAAACTAGACTGGAAGAAGTTGAATTGCATTTGACCTGTCGTATAGTTTAGTCTGAATATTTTTTTTTTTTGTAAGAAATATTTAAAAATAATAACATTAATTGAGAGTTTGAAAAATTTGCTACACAGAAATCGGAAATCGGAAACCTTAAGAGAATAAAGTAAATAATTGCAAACACACTGAATTTTGTGTATTTGGAAAGAAATTGTTTCATCGGAAACACAACTGTTGTATAGCTTTTCTAAGAAATCTATTTGAGGTATGCGTTTCCGAAGGAGATAGTATCGGATCAAGGAAGGATTTACAGACAATGGAGGATTTTGTATGGCCTTGAGATTTTGCAGGGATCTAAGCGAAAGTCTTTTGGATTTTTCCATACATTTGCATGGATTTCGAACGGAGATTATAATCGAATTCTCGGGGAAAATCTTTACGGGATCATAGTGAAGTGCGGTGAGCTTCGCATTTGACAATGCTACAGAGGGGTCATCTGATCATGGTTTTGAACACAAAGGTGTAATGTTTCACCTATTGACGAGCATGGGTCATTGACATAGTTCCTATAGGATGGATTCTGCTTCTTGTTAAAAAAAATATAACTTGCAGTTTTGGTCGTCCATGAAATTGTCGTAGTTTGCAATTAAGGTGGATTGTACTGTACTGTCAAGTCGTGAAACAGGATTGCGACCATAATAGTGTGAACAGCATACGAGACTAAGTAATTTACATTAATTTTGCGGCCATGTGAAAAACCTTTTAGAATTTAAATTAAAAGAAAAGGACATAATGGGGCAAAATTGAGTTTGAGTGCAGTAGTGTCAACCCAAGCGGCACTTATATTGACTATTTCAAATGAAGTAGCCACTGAAGTTTTTCTTCCGAAAGTAATAGTTCCTTTCTGAGGTAGGGATTCTGACGGAACAAACTACTTCCGAAATTATGGATGATGCAGTGATAAAGAATGCGAGTTTTACTTTGAAAGGACGCTTATTAACTCTATTTAATGTGTTGGATGTGTTTTGAAAGTTTTGGGTAAAAATACAGTGAAACCCGATCAAGGAATTTTTCCTTGCATCGAGGATATTTTGGTTGCTGTATAGATTTCAGCGAGAGTCGTTTTACATACGGGACATGTCGCTGGCGTCAATCAAAGCTTTTGTAATTTTGATAAACGATGATTTTATTTTGGATTATGGAGTCTAGTTTCAGCTGTCATGGAGCCACAACTTGGTATTATCAATGCGACACGATTCGGCAATGTACAAATGGATTGTTAAAAAAAAAGATAGTTTTTGATTTGAACTTCGGGTGAATTTTTTTTACGGATACCTAATGGTATTCACGAACAGCATTTCGCTGATCACAGAAGCAGATCTGAGTATCCGCCTTGATACAAGTATGGGAGCGGATTGGTGATAACTCAGCTGCATTGATTCTAACGTCAACCTTGGTAGTTTGCTCCATGAAATCTTGCAGTGTCCAGGGTTCATTTTAGATTTTCAGGGTTTAATCTTTCTTCGCTCACGGGACCCCTCCCGAAATATTTTCCTTCGTACCATGATTCAAAGGCATTTCGCGTGGTAGCATCTTTTTCCTAGAGCTCTCACCCCGACCTGCATACTGCTCAACTTTGTAGTGAAGTGTTATGCTCAAGCTATCTACGAGTAATTAGAACTAGAACTAGAACTACACTGGGATTCCGAATAGCTAATACAGCATGTTAGTGAGCAAATTGTTTTTTTGTGGTATTTTGGTACAAACCCGATTACTTGGTAATAGGAATCTGTATCATTCACTAGAATTTATAGTTATTAAATTTCAGTCGCAAAAAAAAAAAGGAATGTCTCAAAAGGTGTTTTGTAGGATTGATTTAATAAGTTGTAATTTAGGTATCCAAACTGCAACAGTAAGATTAGAGTGTCGAAAAATTAAATTATTTAAATTATACTGTCGTGTAGGCCTGAGAGTGATCAGAGATTATGCGAAAATGAAGAAGAATCAGAGATAAGCTAAGGTTTCGAATATGGATATAAAGTAACTCGAGGCGAGTTAATGCAGGATGGCCGAATGTAGGATGCTTGATGTTTTTGAAGGATTGTATTTTCATAGTAGGCCATGAAATTAAATGACAATTGAAAAATAAAATAAAATCGGTCATTTTTCCTAGTGGTACGTCAAGCGCTTTTATGTTCCTGGTTTGGTTTTGTTATATTCCCGTGGTCAAATTACGCGACTAATCATCAACATTTAGAATTAGGTTTATTCCACACGAGCGTGGTTCGCGTCAAGTGTTTTTCCGGGGTGTTTGTGAGGTGTGACGCGAGAAAATCCATTTCAAGATATCACGACACATTCGATGGTTGTTGGCTGTTGCTAAGGTGTCGGTAGGAAAAGACGTTGTGCGTAGGTGAGTACACTGAGCTTGTAGTTGCTTGTATTGTGGTTATACTTATTGTGTGAGATCTGATTGATGGTGGACTAGGTTTTGCTGTGTGTACAGCACCGAAAATTACCTACAGGTATTCTAAGATTCAGTATTGAGTGAGTGTTGTATGGAAAGGTTGTGGTTTCCCCCTTTCCGGAAAGAAATGATAGTTTGAGAGGTTGTGGTGTCTCCGGAGCCGGGTGGGCAGATTTACCATCAGGAAAGAATACTATACATGCATATCCACACTGTTTTTTAATTCGTTAAAATTGTGCTCTTTGTTAGTCAGTCCATTTTAATGTTTTTAAGCTTGTTGTATTTACGTATGTATTAGGTGAATCATTTAGAGTTTTTTTTTACAAATTAGTTATGCTCAATAGCACCATGAAAATGCATACAGATAGCTACAGTTCGGAATCCTATATTACATCAATTTTTTTGGCAGAGAACGGTCGCAATGTGGAAAAATAATCCAGTATTTACCTTTCAAAGGGACCAGCAACAGTCGCGACAATATTTCAATAAGTAACTATTAAGCACTGCTCCTTTTAATGGTAATTCAAATTTGGATACCTCTTCCTTTTTTTTTTCATTTGAGGCTAGAAAAGGCAACCCAAACGGATCACCTAATATATGATTAATTGTAATGATTTATTTAATTTATTTAATAAAGTTTTATTGCAGAATATAATATATATAATATGTTCATTTTGTGAAATTACTTTGCAGCCCTCCTCCAAAGTTACAACATTTTGATAATAGACCGAGAAAAATGAATTGGAAATTATGTGTTCTGCTGGACACTGTTTTGGAGTTTGTCGTTTTTCGAAAAATTAAATGGTGATATGTTGACGCCCTTGGGCCAGAAGTTGGCACAAAACACTTGCTTCGAATATTCATGAGGAAGTTTCAAACCAAAACTGATTGAAACTAATTTGGATATATCACAATCTTTTTTTATCAGAGGATAAACCGAAAGAAAACTGTCATCTGTTAAATTAAGTTTTTTCATTACATATTCCTTAAAATCTTCTGCTTTTACCGAAGCATGTAGCTTAGAAACATGGAATACCTTGAAACTGGGGACACTTCGAAGAGAATCATTAGCTTGATCGATACCGAAGATTCTTTTGTGTCGCCTATTATTGTAGGATGCTTGGTATTTTTGAAGGATTGTATTTTCATAGTAGGCCATGAAATTAAATGACAATTGAAAAATAAAATAAAATCGGTCATTTTTCCTAGTGGTACGTCAAGCGCTTTAATGTTCCTGGTTTGGTTTTGTTATATTCCCGTGGTCAAATTACGCGACTAATCATCGACATTTAGAATTAGGTTTATTCCACACGAGCGTGGTTCGCGTCAAGTGTTTTTCCGGGGTGTTTGTGAGGTGTGACGCGAGAAAATCCATTTCAAGATATCACGACACATTCGATGGTTGTTGGCTGTTGCTAAGGTGTCGGTAGGAAAAGACGTTGTGCGTAGGTGAGTACACTGAGCTTGTAGTTGCTTGTATTGTGGTTATACTTATTGTGTGAGATCTGATTGATGGCGGACTAGGTTTTGCTGTGTGTACAGCACCGAAAATTACCTACAGGTATTCTAAGATTCAGTATTGAGTGAGTGTTGTATGGAAAGGTTGTGGTTTCCCCCTTTCTGGAAAGAAATGATAGTTTGAGAGGTTGTGGTGTCTCCCTCTCAGTGAGATGTTTAGAGCCGTGTGGGCTTCACCTCGGAGTTGGTCCCCTCCGATTGAGTCGTTGAGAGGTTGTGGTCGTCCCGCTCTCAGCGTTGTGTTTGTAGAAAGGTTGTGGTGTCTCCCCTTTCTACTTGTGATAAAATCGAGAGGGTGTGGTGTTCCCCCTCTGTGCACAGAGTTTACGTTTTGGAGAGGTTGCGGTGTTTCCCCTCTCCATGTTGAGTTGACGTTCGTAGAAAGTTTGTGGTGTCTCCCCTTTCTATTTGTGGTAAACTCGAGAGGTTGCGGTGTTCCCCTCTTTGCACAGAGTTTACGTGTTGAAGAGGTTGTGGTGTCTCCCCTCTTCGTGTTGTGTGTTTGAGAAGTTGTGGTGTTCCCCTCTCTGAAATGTGAGTAGAGGCGCGGTGCTCCGTTCCGGAGTTGATCCCCCTCTGTATTAGCTAGGAGGTTGTGGTTTCCCCCTCCGCATTCTACCATAGAATACCTAATGAGAATGTTTTCGCCAGAAGTTGTGTGCCTTGGGTAGAAAGGCTTTACTTCTGGATATAGAAGAATGAGGATGGTACCAAAGTTACAACTTGTGTGGGGAGGGTGTTATGTTAATGTTATTCATAAATTGACAGTTATAATTTAATTACATAATAAAAACAAAAAATAAAATTGAAAAATAAAAGTAAAATTTGGAAAAACGTAATTCAGAATTGTGCTTAATTAATATGAAGTAAAGTATATGTATGTTTCTAAAAGCAATCGAATATACAATAAAATTCAGTCAAATTTAAATCTAGAAGCCAAAATTTCACTTTTCTTTTGAATAGTAAGAAGTTGTCATAGACCGATCTTATTTCCGCGGGTAATTTGTTAAAAGCATAGGGACCAATATAATTCAAATATCTTTGTGTTAAAGCTTTACGATATTGTGGAACGAGTACTCTTGTTTGATTATACCTAGTGTTAACATTGTGAAATATGAAATTTAGACGCTTATATTTAACAAAGTAAAGTGTTATTGATTTAATATAAAGACACCTTATTGGACAAAGTCGTGTTCTTGAAAACAATTCGCGAGTAGGGAATAATTGTGGTAGTGTAAAAGCGACTTTAATAATTGTTTTCTGTGTGGACTTTAAGTTTTTTATGTGGCTATCATATGCACCACCCCACACTGTAATGCCGTATAGAATTAATGATTGTACCAGTGCAAAATAAACTTGTTTTATTTGTTCTAAAGTTAGGTATTGTCTAATAGATTTGAATACATGTATCATTTGCCGGATTTTTTTATTTAGGTTTTCAATATGAGCATGCCACTTCAAAAATGAATCCATTGTTACTCCTAAGTATTTTACAGATTTACTATATTCAATGAGTGAACAATTACATTCAGTGAAAGGGTTTGTGTTGTGTTCACAATTCATTGCATGAATTTTGATACGCTCTATATCTGGCTGCCCTGTGCTGTTTGCTGAAAATGCTATGGCTTTGGTTTTTTTAACATTCAACTTCAGAGAGTTATTAGTTAGCCATTCACTTACATTTTTTAAAGCTTTTTCAGCGTATTTGAATGAATTTCCCCACTCATTAGAAGTAGTTAGAACAACAGTATCGTCAGCAAATGCAATGATTTTTCCATTTTCTATATTCATTTTACATAATTCATTCACGTAAATCAAATATAGTAGTGGGGATAGAACCGTGCCTTGTGGTAGTCCATAAGGTTTGTTTTCAGTCCAATCACTATACTCGTTTCCTATTTTAACGCATTGGCTGCGGTTTCTGATGTAGCATTTTAGCAAGCTCAATGCTGAGCCGCATATACCTACTGCCTCTAGTTTCTTAATTAAAACTTCCTGAGAAATCGTGTCAAAAGCCTTTGCCAAATCCATAAAAATTGCAAGTGGTTTCTTATCAACTTCAATTTCTGTGTGCAAAAAATTACATATATCGATTATTGCATTTTCAGTACTAATATTGCTTCTGAATCCGTATTGTTGTTGGGATAATATGTTATATTCATTTAAGAATTTATTTAAACGTACTTTCAAACATTTTTCAAAAAGTTTGGAAAATAAAGGCAATAGTGAAATTGGTCTAAAATTTTGCGGATCTGATTTATCGCCACCCTTGAATATTGGGACTATGATAGCTCTTTTAAAACTGTTCGGATAGTATCCTTCTTTGATGCATTGGTTAAATATTTTTGAAAGGGGAAATTTAAGCTGATCTTTGCATTTTTTCAATAAATCTGAATTAATATTATCATAGCCTGGAGCGGATTTCTTTAATTCGCAAATTTTTGATGTGATTTCGTCTTCAGTGATTTTGGTAATGTGAAAACAAGAGTTAATATTTACAATCTTTTCATTTTGTAAAACTGTTTGTTGGTGGCCCAAATTAATAGATTTTGCAACAATCTCTCCTACTTGTACGAAATGTTTATTTAATATATTTGCTGCTTTCTTATTAATCTGCTCTTTACTCAAGTTAGTTTTATTTTTGACTAAATTAGTGTGTACTACATTATTGGTTTTACCTCTCCCCGATATTTCATTTACTACGTTCCACATTTTTTTAATATTATTCGTACCTTCGTTTATATATTTTTGGTAGTAATTATATTTAGCCATTTTTATTAAACTATTTAACTTATTACGGTATTTTTTATAATATTGTTTAAGGTTATCATTGAAGGGTTGGCGCTCTGTTTTATGTTTAAGTTTGTCTCTAACTCGTATTGAGCGGATTAGACCATTTGACATCCATTCTTTTAAAGGTTTATATTTATTTTTTGGCTCTATTGAGTGCTGGCAGGTTTGCATAAGATTATGCAGCTCATTATTAAATTTAGAGATCATTGTATTTGCTGTATCAGATGAGTTAAGAATGCGATCCCAGTTTATTAAATCTAGTTTTTGTTTTAAAAGATTATGATCAATTCGTATAAAATTTGATTGAATTGGTTTGGAGTTTTTCTTTACATTTGTGTTTATAGCTAAAATTGTGGAATCATGATCTGTTATAGAGTTTTTAAAAATAATAGGTGTACAATATTCAAGTTGAAGTGGGTTTTTATGTCTCATAAATATATGATCTATGCAACTTTCGGAAAACGGTGTAGAACGCGTTGGTTTATTTATTATTATTATTATTATTATGATATATCATATATAATTATCATATAATTATGTCCGAAAGTTTGTTTACTTAAAATTATTTTTTTAAAAGCAATGCCATCATTCTTTCGCACAATAACAGGACATACCTACAAATCTTCCTGAATAAATAATTTATCAAAGACAATTCCTGTAAATTAGGAAGATAGTTATACAGCCGAACTTCCCTAAGCGGACACTTCTAATAACCGGACATTTCTCATAAATGGACACTTTTATTTTCCCCGACGTTTTTCCTTATATTTTACTAGAAAAATAACTAAGTCTATAATAAACGGACAGTTCCACAAATAAAAATCGAAATTCTTGAGTTACAGAATTGTATTTCGAGCAAAGAAGTTTTGAAATTACCGGAAAATCGTTTTTTTGCGAAAATCAAAATTTACTTTCCGGAAATCGCTGTACAAATCTTGTTTATCTCTCCGTGTATGTGGAATGTTTTAGAGATTCAGGAGTTCAATTTATGTCGCGGCATTTAATCGTAAAGTTTTCTATTCTTTTAAAATATGAAAAAAAAATTAAAAAACGTTCGCCTTTTCAAGAAAAAATGCAAGAACAAGTCGTTTTAAAATTCTGGAAAAAAATTGTTTTGGAAACACATAGTTGAAATCAAACATCGTGGTTTTGAATGGATTCGCAGCGCAGTCCAAATTAGTTTTATAAAATGTTATACCTTTGTGAAATATATAATACAATAACATAACAACAACATAACAATAACATAACAACAACAAAAATCATTTTTTTAAGTACATACAAACTAAATTTAAAACTTCCAGATCATATAGAGGAGAAAATATAAATAGGTATCTATATCAAGCAAAATACATATTAGATCAAATAAATAAGATTTTAATATTAGTCCCATCACCAAAATAAATATTTTATAATAGTAATTAATAACACTAAAATGTAGGGAATCAGAGAAAAGCGATTAATGTTTTCTAAAAACATACGTAACAAATAAAAAATAAAAAACATAATAAATAACGTAATCATGCACTACTGCTACAAGTACGAGTATAACGCCTCCAAACCACTTAAAAAAATGAAGAAAATCTGACAAAAACACACGCACAAACTAAATACTCTACAATGCACCATGCACAATTTAAATGCGAAACGGCCTTATTATTGTATCCATGCACCACGCGCTATGCTACGAGTATCTACTAGAACAGCGAGTAACTACTAGAACAGCGCCACGGGCCACGCGCTCGCGAACGTTGCACAAGCTCATGGATACCTACTAGTGTAGTTTTGGGCATGCCCTTTAGTGAAGTTCAGATACTTTCAATGCGCATGCGTTGAACGTATAAGAAGATTCACCGTGACTCTATGTGCTATGGAATAGCTATAGAATAGATTGATGGTACATGTGGGCAGAAAGGCATTCTGCCCATAGGTTGAGTTGAGCTGATGATGTTGATATGATGAGCAGATACATGAAGGAAGTATGAATGGGCGCAATGCAATGTACATAATGGTTGGTGATTCACGCGTGCGCTTCATATAATTATTCAATTGATATCAATATGAGCTTTCGCTTATGTAGAGGAGAGGAGTTTTTTATATTGGCAATTTAATCGTGATTAAGTACTAATGAATGGCTATTGTCATTTTAAGGAAAGTTACGTTACGTTAAGTTAGATATGCCGGTTCCGAAGTAAATCAATTATGTTCTAAGAAATAATTTTATTTTATTTTTATTTTTAGCTAGCATTTTGTAGGGTGGGCAGTGCCCTACCTGCCCACTTAGACCGGCCGCCCCTGGCTCCGTTCCGGAGTTGATCCCCCTCTGTATTAGCTAGGAGGTTGTGGTTCCCCCCTCCGCATTCTACCATAGAATACCTAATGAGAATGTTTTCGCCAGAAGTTGTGTGCCTTGGGTAGAAAGGCTTTACTTCTGGATATAGAAGAATGAGGATGGTAGTGAAGTGGGATTGAACCAAGGAGAAGCAAGCTAACCATCTACAGGTATACCGTCAGGGGAGCACCTAGCCTTTCGGCCTTTATCTCCCGGTCCCGCTAAAATGTTTGGACCTTCGGCTTTTTACTGACAAGGTGTTGTTGTCAGACGGAGATTTCTCCATCAGGCGCATGCACACACCATCCGGAATCCAACCCCGGGATTGCATCACTAGCTGGATGACTTGGGTAACAACCTCCAGCCACTACGAGTCCAACACCTTGATGGGCAAGGACCATGGTCCCCTGGGCACACCCATCCCCGTAGTACACTATTCGCTATAGACTTCTCTATAGCAGGTGTGATCCTCCTTCGGCCCCCTATTGGTTAAGCCTTACGTCGAATTCGGACATGCACATCCCAGGCTCGTTGGACCTGTGACTACGTGCCTGTGCAGACACGTAGCGCTGCTTTTCACATCCAGGTGGCCCGTTCAGTTTACTAGTCAGCAATGCGACTCGGGCAGTGTGGTCATCAATCCACAAACTAGCTAGATATAGGCGCGTAGGCATTTTCCACCAAGGCCGTTCTCCCTAGCTAGCCCCTTCTGGACTCGGGTTATGCGAAGCCGTCAACCCCGAGGCTCACACGATTTCCATAAGATGCACTCCCCCACCAGAGGACATCACAATCGTGCTTGGCATTTAGTGCTTCCCTCCCGCAAACTATGGGAGGAGGTAGGCACGCCGAGAGCCACCCGTACATAACTCAGGAGCACGGGACCGTTACCGCCCGAATGGTCTTTGTACAGATCCTCGCCATGGCGTATCAACTGTACCAGGGCCCCCTTGCGCTACTAGGTCCGTAGTGTCGTAACTCACCAAAGATCTCTGTCCAACTACAAACAGCCTTCCAAGCTGAGTGTCATATGGACACAAACCCCCCTGCGGGGACCAAGGAGAAGCAGCCGAATCAACCGATACATCCATCCTGCGTCTACCTCGCATTGCCGTTAAAGTACCTGAGCCAGAATCAACCGATATAACGAGAAGCCGATGACCGATGCTGAGACGACGACGCCGACAAGTGGTTCTCCTTCGCTCTCCTCTTCTTCCTGTTTGTTGGCCGGGCCAACATAGATATTTGAATTATAATTCGTTTACGTTTCAAATAACTTGGTATCTTCAGTGCATGTAACTGCAGGCTCATTGGTTGTCTTTTTCTCATTACAGATGGTATCAAGCGGTATAGATCAGGTGAGTGTCGTATTTTATGCATACAAATGTCCAGTACGCCATGCAGTGTTGCCAACTGGAAATTTAGAAAACGGCTAAATTTAGCCGGAAAACCGGCTATATTTTTTTTCAAAAACGGATAAAAATCCGGCTAAATAAATTTCAGCGAGAAAAACGGCAAAAAACCGGCTAAATCATACAAAACAGTCACATTGCGAAAAAATATAGTAAAAAAACTGATTTTAATAATTTTATTTCTTTTCTGGAGTAGGTACTACCCGTAAACTATGCTTTAGGCAGATTTCTTAGTTTTATTAGATATATGCTCCAATAACTGGCATTAGGTACAGTCAAAATTTACTTTGTTTGGGGTTAGATAGCTCAACTGTTGAAATGTGTAAAGATTGATAGCAAATTTAATATTTTTATTAACGTTCTTGTTCTTAAATTTTACAACAGATTGCGTCCCCAGTCATTATTGAGCAAATGATGGTCCAAATGCGTAATATGGAACTCGTGCTAATGATGATCAATTTGCGTCATTCGGAAATATGTGTGTCAAGCTTGTTATTCATTTTCGAAATTGAGCCCTCCAAATTTTATTTTATTTTCCATAGTTAAGAAATTAATGTTCCATTGTTCCATTGTTGATGTTCCGCAATTACGAATTTGATGCTCCAAAGATACGAAATGTTGATGTTCCAAAATTATGAGCTTGGCCGGGAAATGATATAGATTTTTGATAAATTTGTTGCTACAAACCCAACAACTAAATGTAATGCATCTACGAAAGTGTGTAGTTTCTATGAATCGTCAGACGTTGTGCAAGTAGCTTGCCCAGTAAACTACAAAAAATAGATTTAAGTGAGTATATATATCGGGGGCAACTTACCCCCTTCTTCAGCACTTAGCTTTTGTGCTGAAGAAGGGGGTAAGTTGCCCCCGAAATATATACACACTTAAATTTAATTTTTGTAATTTACTGGGGAAGCTACTTGCACAACGTTAGTGTTGAACACTACAAAGTTCCGGCGATATTATCAATATCTATGAATCGAGCTAAAAGGTTTTCACCCTTGTACTTAATCTGGCATGATAACGTTATCTGTGGTAAAGAATTGACACTTTGAAAAATGGAAAAATGTTCAGGTACCCCCATTCTCCGAGAATTGCTCAACAAAGAATTTTATCTAAGAAACTGTCTTCCATTTTGCAAATTATTCAGCATATTGGTGGTTAGTTAATTACATGCTTAAACTAGGTTCTAATATCGTCAGTTTACGTGAAACCCATTACCCTAAATTTATTGAAAAAAGGAAGTCTTCACGGAAAAATTTTCACAGGAGACATAAATGTTTTCCTCCGGGTTACATAGTAGTTACTTACCCTAATAGACGATAATAAGGGCTCCATGACACAGACATACATATGTACATATTTGTATTCAAATTTCTAGTCATATCATCAAGCCTACTCGATTCATTCTATTTAAATTTTTACACGTGCACTAAACGTGTTTGATTCTAGTTTCAAAGTAAAAAAATTCATAAAATAATTTTAGCCGGAAAAACATCCGAAGGAAATCAATTCCGGCTAAAAGTCCGGCCGGCCGGAATTATAAATTTCTTCCGGCTAAACAGCACGGTTTCCGGCTAAATTTGACCGGAAAACAGCTAAATTGGCAACACTGACGCCATGTTCATAAAAAAATTTTAATAATTATACAGGGTGTCCGGGAACTGCCGCATAAACGCACCGGATTATGGTACCCCAGTTGATTTCCAGCAAAAAAGTTGTACGGAACATACCCCCTCAGCTTAACCCTTTAGCTGCCACAGGCATTTAAAGATTTTTGAAAAATTCATTTTCTTGCACGACGTAAAGCCTAATATCTCCAAAGCTAGACCAGCTAGAATAATGAAATAAAATGATTATCACAGCCAACAAATTTACCTATAAAATAAAGCTAACCGCACTAAAATCGGATAAGAGGTTTGGTTTTTACAGAGCTTCAAAGTCAAATTTGTGTGATTTGACCCAAAAACAATATTTTTTTCCATCTCAATTTTCTCCAACTTCTGCCAAGGTGAGGTGCTTGTACGATTTCTTTAAAAATTGGCGCATAGCCTTACAATCATATCTTTCTTACATCATTTTGATCTAGCTCTATTACTTCTTACAGTTTTTATACGTTAAGTGTAGAAAACTAGGGTTAATTTTAGCTCGAATTCAATACAATTCAATTCACACGGCCCCTAAAGATCTGCAATTGGTAAAATCTTATTCAAAGTATGTCGAAATCGTGCCAAAATTAACCCTAGTTTTCTGCACTTAAGGTACTAAAACTGTTTGAAGTAATGGAGCTAGATCAAAATGATGTGGGAAAGATATGATTGTAAGACTATGCGCCAATTTTTAAAAGAATCGTACAAGCACCTCACCTTGGCAGAAGTTGAAGAAAATTGAGATGGAAAAAAAAATTGTTTTTGGGTCAAATCACACAAATTTGACTTTGAAGCTCTGTAAAAACCAAACCTCTTATCCGATTTTAGTGCGGTTGGCTTTATTTTATAGGTAAATTTGTTGGCTGTAATAATAATTTTATTTCATTATTCTAGCTGGTCTAGCTTCGGAGGTATTAGGCTTTAAGTCGTGCAAGAAAATGATATTTTCAAAAATCTTTAAATGCCTGTGGCAGCTAAAGGGTTAAGCTGAGGGGGTATGTTCCGTACAACTTTTTTGCTGGAAATGAACTGAGGAATCATAATCCGGTGCGTTTGTGCGGCAGTTTCCGGACACCCTGTATATCAAAGTAAAGTTGTAGTGTCTTACATTATTATTATCACTCTTTTTGGGAATAACATCACCAACAGGAGAAGGTTTTTTAATATTTTTCCCTTTCTTACGAACTGTGACAAATTTATCAATCGGAGAGCTGTGTTGAATTTACTTCTGAACAAAATGTAAACAAAGGAAACAAAGACCACCCGAGCGGCAGGCGGAAACTACAAACAACCAAAAACTTTCCGAACAAATTTATAATATTTCACTGTACTGATACGCGAAACCACATTTACTAATAAAGCGAACGAGCAAATGAATTATAAATTGATGAATTGAATATCAACAATTACGAATTAAATTAAAAATTTGAATTTTAATATTCCGGGAAAATTTGGTGTGTTCGATTTTATAAACGTCAAACGTCCAATTTTGGACGAAAGCTAACGGAAGACTCTGAAGCGATCGAGCAAATGAATTATAAATTGATGAATTGAATATCAACAATTACGAATTTAATTAAAAATTTGAATTTTAGTATTCCGCGAAAATTTAGTGTGTTCGATTTTATAAACGTCAAACGTCATGTTTTAGTAATTCAATAGAGAAAAAAAATGAAATAGACAAAGTGGTAAAGAGAACAAACTAAATATAATTAAATAAAGAATTCGAAGGGATAGTAATAAAAATAAATGGGCTAAATAAAAGGAATAAAAACTTACTTGAAATCCGCTATCGACGATCGATCGTGACGCATCATCCATACTAAAACAAAATATCGAATAAAATAAAACAACAACGAAAAAAAATCCCCTTAAAAAAAACAAAATTAATTGATTCTAAATTCACGGTCTCGGTCATCTTCCTCTCGTGATCAATCAATTCCTCGTTCTTTAAAAAAAAAAACGACTTTTTCACTTCAGGCTTCTCTTTTGATTTTCTTGACGATAATATCGTTCGTTTTTCATTGTGTTCAATTTATAAACATAAAATGGATGGAACAACAATGTAACCATTTTTTTTAATTTTTGGTTGATATTAAATGCACCGGGTGGATCATTTTCATAATCTTCATTATCGCGCTTGTAAACAGCGTTTTTAATTTACGTGAATCCACTAAATGTCCAAATAGAGGGCACCGGTCACATTTTTTCTTCCACCACTGTATTGTATTTTTTTTCTTTTGAACAAGCGATTATTGTCTGTTTATACACCACACGGGCGATTATCGCAACAACAAAAAAATGAATGCAGCACTTTCGACCAAAAATATCAAATTTCTTAAAAAAAAACGAACACCAAACAACCGCTCAAGAATATTCGCCGGTCAAAGCGCGGCACGGCGCTTTTGGGACCACGTCCCATCCGCCCGCTAAATCCAAACCAGACTAACGTTTTCCTTACTATCCTACACTTAATATTGCGGTTGCAATGCAATGCATTAAAGGTCAATTAACCCAAAAAATAGCGGCAGCATTGCACTCGAAAAAAAATGCATCAATCCGCAAAGTATACTACTCAAAACAAAATAAGGGCCACTAATAATTTTCAGATTATTTTTCTGTTGAAAAGTAAAATCATAGTTTTGTTGGTTTCATTTAATAAAACAATGTGTTTTTCATTAAGTATAATGAATTTTATTGAATTTTCTCCCTAGCTAGCCCCTTCTGGACTCGGGTTATGCGAAGCCGTCAACCCCGAGGCTCACACGATTTCCATAAGATGCACTCCCCCACCAGAGGACATCACAATCGTGCTTGGCATTTAGTGCTTCCCTCCCGCAAACTATGGGAGGAGGTAGGCACGCCGAGAGCCACCCGTACATAACTCAGGAGCACGGGACCGTTACCGCCCGAATGGTCTTTGTACAGATCCTCGCCATGGCGTATCAACTGTACCAGGGCCCCCTTGCGCTACTAGGTCCGTAGTGTCGTAACTCACCAAAGATCTCTGTCCAACTACAAACAGCCTTCCAAGCTGAGTGTCATATGGACACAAACCCCCCTGCGGGGACCAAGGAGAAGCAGCCGAATCAACCGATACATCCATCCTGCGTCTACCTCGCATTGCCGTTAAAGTACCTGAGCCAGAATCAACCGATATAACGAGAAGCCGATGACCGATGCTGAGACGACGACGCCGACAAGTGGTTCTCCTTCGCTCTCCTCTTCTTCCTGTTTGTTGGCCGGGCCAACATAGATATTTGAATTATAATTCGTTTACGTTTCAAATAACTTGGTATCTTCAGTGCATGTAACTGCAGGCTCATTGGTTGTCTTTTTCTCATTACAGATGGTATCAAGCGGTATAGATCAGGTGAGTGTCGTATTTTATGCATACAAATGTCCAGTACGCCATGCAGTGTTGCCAACTGGAAATTTAGAAAACGGCTAAATTTAGCCGGAAAACCGGCTATATTTTTTTTCAAAAACGGATAAAAATCCGGCTAAATAAATTTCAGCGAGAAAAACGGCAAAAAACCGGCTAAATCATACAAAACAGTCACATTGCGAAAAAATATAGTAAAAAAACTGATTTTAATAATTTTATTTCTTTTCTGGAGTAGGTACTACCCGTAAACTATGCTTTAGGCAGATTTCTTAGTTTTATTAGATATATGCTCCAATAACTGGCATTAGGTACAGTCAAAATTTACTTTGTTTGGGGTTAGATAGCTCAACTGTTGAAATGTGTAAAGATTGATAGCAAATTTAATATTTTTATTAACGTTCTTGTTCTTAAATTTTACAACAGATTGCGTCCCCAGTCATTATTGAGCAAATGATGGTCCAAATGCGTAATATGGAACTCGTGCTAATGATGATCAATTTGCGTCATTCGGAAATATGTGTGTCAAGCTTGTTATTCATTTTCGAAATTGAGCCCTCCAAATTTTATTTTATTTTCCATAGTTAAGAAATTAATGTTCCATTGTTCCATTGTTGATGTTCCGCAATTACGAATTTGATGCTCCAAAGATACGAAATGTTGATGTTCCAAAATTATGAGCTTGGCCGGGAAATGATATAGATTTTTGATAAATTTGTTGCTACAAACCCAACAACTAAATGTAATGCATCTACGAAAGTGTGTAGTTTCTATGAATCGTCAGACGTTGTGCAAGTAGCTTGCCCAGTAAACTACAAAAAATAGATTTAAGTGAGTATATATATCGGGGGCAACTTACCCCCTTCTTCAGCACTTAGCTTTTGTGCTGAAGAAGGGGGTAAGTTGCCCCCGAAATATATACACACTTAAATTTAATTTTTGTAATTTACTGGGGAAGCTACTTGCACAACGTTAGTGTTGAACACTACAAAGTTCCGGCGATATTATCAATATCTATGAATCGCGCTAAAAGGTTTTCACCCTTGTACTTAATCTGGCATGATAACGTTATCTGTGGTAAAGAATTGACACTTTGAAAAATGGAAAAATGTTCAGGTACCCCCATTCTCCGAGAATTGCTCAACAAAGAATTTTATCTAAGAAACTGTCTTCCATTTTGCAAATTATTCAGCATATTGGTGGTTAGTTAATTACATGCTTAAACTAGGTTCTAATATCGTCAGTTTACGTGAAACCCATTACCCTAAATTTATTGAAAAAAGGAAGTCTTCACGGACAAATTTTCACAGGAGACATAAATGTTTTCCTCCGGGTTACATAGTAGTTACTTACCCTAATAGACGATAATAAGGGCTCCATGACACAGACATACATATGTACATATTTGTATTCAAATTTCTAGTCATATCATCAAGCCTACTCGATTCATTCTATTTAAATTTTTACACGTGCACTAAACGTGTTTGATTCTAGTTTCAAAGTAAAAAAATTCATAAAATAATTTTAGCCGGAAAAACATCCGAAGGAAATCAATTCCGGCTAAAAGTCCGGCCGGCCGGAATTATAAATTTCTTCCGGCTAAACAGCACGGTTTCCGGCTAAATTTGACCGGAAAACAGCTAAATTGGCAACACTGACGCCATGTTCATAAAAAAATTTTAATAATTATACAGGGTGTCCGGGAACTGCCGCATAAACGCACCGGATTATGGTACCTCAGTTGATTTCCAGCAAAAAAGTTGTACGGAACATACCCCCTCAGCTTAACCCTTTAGCTGCCACAGGCATTTAAAGATTTTTGAAAAATTCATTTTCTTGCACGACGTAAAGCCTAATATCTCCAAAGCTAGACCAGCTAGAATAATGAAATAAAATGATTATCACAGCCAACAAATTTACCTATAAAATAAAGCTAACCGCACTAAAATCGGATAAGAGGTTTGGTTTTTACAGAGCTTCAAAGTCAAATTTGTGTGATTTGACCCAAAAACAATATTTTTTTCCATCTCAATTTTCTCCAACTTCTGCCAAGGTGAGGTGCTTGTACGATTTCTTTAAAAATTGGCGCATAGCCTTACAATCATATCTTTCTTACATCATTTTGATCTAGCTCTATTACTTCTTACAGTTTTTATACGTTAAGTGTAGAAAACTAGGGTTAATTTTAGCTCGAATTCAATACAATTCAATTCACACGGCCCCTAAAGATCTGCAATTGGTAAAATCTTATTCAAAGTATGTCGAAATCGTGCCAAAATTAACCCTAGTTTTCTGCACTTAAGGTACTAAAACTGTTTGAAGTAATGGAGCTAGATCAAAATGATGTGGGAAAGATATGATTGTAAGACTATGCGCCAATTTTTAAAAGAATCGTACAAGCACCTCACCTTGGCAGAAGTTGAAGAAAATTGAGATGGAAAAAAAAATTGTTTTTGGGTCAAATCACACAAATTTGACTTTGAAGCTCTGTAAAAACCAAACCTCTTATCCGATTTTAGTGCGGTTGGCTTTATTTTATAGGTAAATTTGTTGGCTGTAATAATAATTTTATTTCATTATTCTAGCTGGTCTAGCTTCGGAGGTATTAGGCTTTAAGTCGTGCAAGAAAATGATATTTTCAAAAATCTTTAAATGCCTGTGGCAGCTAAAGGGTTAAGCTGAGGGGGTATGTTCCGTACAACTTTTTTGCTGGAAATGAACTGAGGAATCATAATCCGGTGCGTTTGTGCGGCAGTTTCCGGACACCCTGTATATCAAAGTAAAGTTGTAGTGTCTTACATTATTATTATCACTCTTTTTGGGAATAACATCACCAACAGGAGAAGGTTTTTTAATATTTTTCCCTTTCTTACGAACTGTGACAAATTTATCAATCGGAGAGCTGTGTTGAATTTACTTCTGAACAAAATGTAAACAAAGGAAACAAAGACCACCCGAGCGGCAGGCGGAAACTACAAACAACCAAAAACTTTCCGAACAAATTTATAATATTTCACTGTACTGATACGCGAAACCACATTTACTAATAAAGCGAACGAGCAAATGAATTATAAATTGATGAATTGAATATCAACAATTACGAATTAAATTAAAAATTTGAATTTTAATATTCCGGGAAAATTTGGTGTGTTCGATTTTATAAACGTCAAACGTCCAATTTTGGACGAAAGCTAACGGAAGACTCTGAAGCGATCGAGCAAATGAATTATAAATTGATGAATTGAATATCAACAATTACGAATTTAATTAAAAATTTGAATTTTAGTATTCCGCGAAAATTTAGTGTGTTCGATTTTATAAACGTCAAACGTCATGTTTTAGTAATTCAATAGAGAAAAAAAATGAAATAGACAAAGTGGTAAAGAGAACAAACTAAATATAATTAAATAAAGAATTCGAAGGGATAGTAATAAAAATAAATGGGCTAAATAAAAGGAATAAAAACTTACTTGAAATCCGCTATCGACGATCGATCGTGACGCATCATCCATACTAAAACAAAATATCGAATAAAATAAAACAACAACGAAAAAAAATCCCCTTAAAAAAAACAAAATTAATTGATTCTAAATTCACGGTCTCGGTCATCTTCCTCTCGTGATCAATCAATTCCTCGTTCTTTAAAAAAAAAAACGACTTTTTCACTTCAGGCTTCTCTTTTGATTTTCTTGACGATAATATCGTTCGTTTTTCATTGTGTTCAATTTATAAACATAAAATGGATGGAACAACAATGTAACCATTTTTTTTAATTTTTGGTTGATATTAAATGCACCGGGTGGATCATTTTCATAATCTTCATTATCGCGCTTGTAAACAGCGTTTTTAATTTACGTGAATCCACTAAATGTCCAAATAGAGGGCACCGGTCACATTTTTTCTTCCACCACTGTATTGTATTTTTTTTTCTTTTGAACAAGCGATTATTGTCTGTTTATACACCACACGGGCGATTATCGCAACAACAAAAAAATGAATGCAGCACTTTCGACCAAAAATATCAAATTTCTTAAAAAAAAACGAACACCAAACAACCGCTCAAGAATATTCGCCGGTCAAAGCGCGGCACGGCGCTTTTGGGACCACGTCCCATCCGCCCGCTAAATCCAAACCAGACTAACGTTTTCCTTACTATCCTACACTTAATATTGCGGTTGCAATGCAATGCATTAAAGGTCAATTAACCCAAAAAATAGCGGCAGCATTGCACTCGAAAAAAAATGCATCAATCCGCAAAGTATACTACTCAAAACAAAATAAGGGCCACTAATAATTTTCAGATTATTTTTCTGTTGAAAAGTAAAATCATAGTTTTGTTGGTTTCATTTAATAAAACAATGTGTTTTTCATTAAGTATAATGAATTTTATTGAATTTTGACCAAAAGTTACACTTTTCTTTAGCATTTTTTCGGAATGCTTACTTTTTGCGGTCATGTAATCGTAACAAAAACAATTAATTTGTATGTCTAATCTGTAAACAAAAATTGATTCTTTGTTTTTTGGTATCGAGTATGGCCTCCACTTTTTGATATGTAGTCTCGAAGCCTGGACGCAACGCTTTCAATAAGCCGATCGACGCTTTCTTTTGATATCTCGTCCCAACACATTTTTAGCAACTGAATCTGCTGTTGCTGATTGTGTATGTCCTCTTCAGCGGTCCGCATCGGGCGTTTTAATTGATCCCAAAGATATTCTATCGAATTTAGGTCCGGACTGTTGGCAGGCCACTCCATTAACTCAATATTGGCCTCCTCCAAAACAAACATTGTCAGCCGGACAGTATGTGATCGTGCATTATCCTGCATGAGGATAAAACCATCCAACACCTGCTGTGAAAAAAGAATGATATGGGGCCTAACAATCCTTTCAATATAACTTTCGGACGTGATTGTCCCGTTATTTAGGATAACAAGGTCAGTTTTGCCTTGGAAGCTAATTCCGGCCCAGACCATCATACTGGGACCGCCTTGCCTCTCAATTTGATTAATGCAAGGATCCAAAAATGCTTCTCCCGTTCTCGGTCAGACTCTTATGCGTCGGTCGTCACTAAAAAAATTTACTTTGCACTCATCTGAGAGGAGCACCTTGCGCCATTGTTGCATGTCCCATTGGATATGTCGACGATCAAATCTTAAACGATTCGTACGATGCGTCCTGGTCAGTTTTGTTCTGGTAACACGTCTCCTTGACCATTGTTGGTCTTGGAGCGAACGATTTCTGATTATTTGAGGGCAAACAATGGTCGCGGTCGTCCTTAATAGCCTACTTTGTAGTCCACGAGCACGAAAGGTACAATCCAGTCGCGCACAAAGTCTTCTGCGGGGGTAGTTATTCGAACTCGGCCTGAACCATGACGACCGGAGACACTTCCTGTCTCCTGGTAACGGTTCCAAAGATTTTGAATGGCTCTTCGCGAATACCCTAAATGCAGGGACACAGAACGTTGCGAACGACCTTCTTCCAACATTTCTAAGGCTCTGGACGAAGCATTTAAATTTAAATGGCGCCGAACTGCTGGCATTTTGTATTTTGCAGATTCTCCTTATCTGTAAAAGTGCGACAACTAATGTTGCAGTTAAAGAACTTGGCGAAATCTAATTCTAAATCAAAATGAGAAATAAACAAAACTACCAATTATATGACTCGTGACCCCAAAAGAACTATTTAAGCCAGTTCCGTTAAAGCTAATGTTGACGAATCATACTGTGATAACTCACATCACATTCAGGTACAGAATGGCATTTTTGAAATTAATTATCACACTAAAAATTCGCCAAAAAACATTGTTAAAGTCAACGGACATTAGTGGCCGTTATTTTGTTTTGAGCAGTATATGTAGATCGTCCCTCCGATCGCTTACAAGTATCACCAGCATAGCATTGTAGATGCATACACATCATCCATCGTCGCTTGCTATTGCACATCATATCAACGGCAGCATGTACATGAGATTTGTATATGGTCAAATTGTTCGTATATGTATATCTACAAGTACAAGTATGTACAGTACTATGTACTATCGTTGGCATAATTTGTATTGCCTGTGCAATATTGATGACGGTTGATGTGAAGTTGTCGTAAGTGATGTCGTGGTTCGCGACAATCGTGGGGACGACCCACACCCAGGAGATAGTCTCATAAAGCCGGGCTTAATGCGTTCCAAGAAAACCAATACTGACAATATGGATGGTCACGACAATGTGACATTGAATTGGCCCCGCAATTCACATGTCACCTAATGAGGCGGTGCACCGTTTTACCAAAGAATCTTCGGGGAAAGGGTTCGCAGTTCGAGTGAACTAAAAACATATGAATATTGCTTCTCTTAGACAACAAATAAAGAGCCCTTATATCCACAAAGATATGCTGAATAGCCTGATCAGTTTCTTTGGGTCATCCCACGTAGGTCCACAGTCGGCGATTCGGAGTAACGCAATGGGGCCCACGAGGATTCTTGCAAGCAACACAGATCAGGCTATTCCGCCAGACTTGCACATACCAGAGGCCCACAGTCCCAATTTAATTCAGGGAAAGTCCGCTGTCTCCTCCAGACATCGATCATTCTAGACGTACAAGCTCGGACAGAAAGCTAGCTACATAATGATCTTGTCCATACGCTTGAGGAGGGAGCAGACATTGCCTGGGCAATTTCAGAAAAAGAGTGCTGGAATAGGGACTTAAAACACATTCTTTGATAGACGAGCGATTGTAATGGTTTCTCTTTTACTCCCTTACGATTAAACAAAATGGAAAAATGTTGATCTCATGTGCGAGAAGACTGAAATAAAGGAGTGGTTTTTATAGGACGTAGAAACGACGATAGAAGAAAATAAGAGTCCATATTCTTCAATAATAAAAAAAATATAAACAATGCCAAAAATTGGAATGAAACAATCGGTAGTATAAATTATTGAATTCCAAAAATTATATATGATTCAGGGCGGAAATGCGAATTCAAAATATGTAGATTTCAATGAAACGGAAAATAAGAGACGTTTTTCCGTCTTTCTCCAGATGAACACGAATGGGACGGACGGGAAGGAGAAAGGTTGAAATTTGGACAGGAAAAATAAAATAAAAAGGAGGTGAAGCCTCGTCGCGTCACAGGGTTACAATCTCGTTTTGTAAACTAATTCGATTGGATTTAAAAATAAATAAATCCTACAGCCCAAAGCCGGATATAGTTACAAGAGAATGTAAACACCTGCGAACACAGATGGTCAACTACCGAGTTGCCTCCTAAGTCCAGCGGCCACTCATAGGCCTATCCCACTCGGGAGATGTAGGAGCAGTCTCGATAGTTGGTCCATCCTACGACGAGACTCTACAACCTGTAAAGGATAAAATTTGGACGCCATTGGGTGAGGTTATAAATCACAACGTTCGCGCAACGTTTCCTTTAATTTCAAATTAACCGGCCGTTACGGATCAGAAACTTCTCCCTACAAACAGATTCCCTAAGCGCTTAGGGGATCTGTTTGTAGGGAGAAGTTTCTGATCCGTAACGGCCGGTTAATTAGAAATTAAAGGAAACGTTGCGCGAACGTTGTGTTTTATAACCTCACCTAATGTTGCAATGACGACCGCTCGACGCGTGGCTCACGTATATGGACCGCAAGACTCCATTCGAGCTGATTTCTACATTAAAATCAAACAACGGCCTCAGCCATCGGATAAGAAAGCCAATTTTGGGCGCCATTCTGTTGCGAACCACGGCTCCACGGTCGAGCTGTCGTCACTGCAACAAAAAAAAAATAACCGAGACGCGAGTGACCCGGTGGCATATGACCCGGCGAAGTCAACGGAAGGTCGTGGGTATTTGGGTCTCGCATCCCGGTCCTAGCTAAGCCACCATGAAATTAGGGAAATTAAGGAGAAGGAAAGGGACGGTGAAAGGATGTGTCCATCCTTCGAGACACGGGAGAACTCAAATAAAAAGATGAATTTGAATTAATTATAAAAATGTATTAAGAAAAACTAAACTATCAAATTGAGAATACATGGAAAAAAATTAAGCAGAATTAAAAAAAAAAACAAAATACCGGCGTACAGAGGGCTGCGCCCGCAATACGAGGGTTTTTTAGAATTTTGATGCATAGTGAATATTTTTTGTACATATATTTTATAAGCAATAGATAAGAATTGTGCACAACATTAATTAAATGCTTCCTGTAAATCTATTTACCCAGTCTGTGTAAAAGTACTCCAAGGCAAATCTACAGGATTTTTTCGATTTCAGATTTCTGATGGCCTTTGCGCAAAAAGAAACTCAGGCAAACGTAAGGATGGCTTGGCATTATATATGAACTGAATTATTAGCTGTAAATCTACTGTTACTGTTTTTTAAATCAAGGAAAACCAACTTATATGAAATGATTCCATTGTGTCCCCTGACATTAGAGCCCACGCAAGCTTTCCTATGAGTATTGAACAAGCATACTTTTGCAGCTTTTCCGGGACACCCTCTTAACTTGGTCCTACAAACTTCAAAAATATTTGTGGCAAACACTATTACCATTCTATGCATTTCCACCAAATTTCATGTACATTGTTTCATCAAGTTAAAAGATATGCATTGAAGAAATGCTTAAGAGGCTTGCCTTGTATTGTGAAAGGCCCTTACTAAATACTTACTTGGCTATATTTCCGGTTTGGATACAGTTATTCGAATGAAAATTCGTAGACATATTCCCTGTGTAATTTTCTAAAAACCCTTAGCAGAATTTTCATATTTGGAAACCTAAGAGGGGCTACACACGAACAAATTTAAATTTTACAAATATACTGTTATTTACTTTTCCTTAGCAAAAGTCAACAGTCTTAATATTTAACGTATATAAGGCCATACTGACGAATCTTTGTGCAAAGTTTCATATCGATCCCTATAACGGTTTAGAAAAACGGAGCTCGAAAAGGAAGTTTAACTTTAAACGCCAATAACTTTTTTACCGTTACTCGAAACTGGAAAATTTTAACTGATTCTCATATGTACTCGTACTCGTCTAGATCTTAAATTTAAATACCAATACGTTAATCTCCGATAAAAACTAAAAAAGTCGACTTTTTTCAAACGTTCGGGACACCCTGTTACCTTCTTCCTACCAACTTCTAAGGTATTTGTGCCAAAGACTGTAACCATTCTACACATACCGAATTTCATGACAATAGGTTTGTGGTGTAAGTGTGGAGTTCAAGTTCGCCAAAAAGAAATAAAGAGAAAGGAAGAAAACTTAGACGGTGATTTGACTGAGCGGCCGTCTACCGCTCATAGCTGGGCATTTACTGCCGAAATATAGAGTTCCGTGAAATTTATGCCACAAAACGGCAAGCAGTTCACACTGCCGAACTTACCCAGGCATAACGATCCTGCGGAGGCGTCCGAATTCGTTAGGTCTTCCGAAAGGGGGCCAAAGGAGGATCACACCTGCTAAAGAGAAATCTTTAGCGAATAGTGTACCTCGGGGATGGGCGTGCCCAGGGGACCATGGTCCCTACCCATCTAGGCGTTGGACTCGAGGGGGTTTGTGGTGTTAGACAAGCCGACCAGCTAGAGTCGCACCCCAAGGTGGGGATCCAAAGGGAGGCATCCCGGCGGAAAACACCATTCCGGCTTTAAGCCGGATAAAACACAGTCTTCCTGTGGGGGGAGGTATGGCCAATGGCTTAGATACTCTTTTAGACCAGTGTAGTAGATCACACATCAATTGCCGAACTTACCATTATTTATGCCGCTAAAAGGCAAGCAGTTGGTTTCTGCCGATCAGAAATCTAAAATTACAGAAACACAGGCAAGAGGTCTTGCCGCAGTCGGTTTCTAGTTTAGACTTAATTTTATTGTGCAACACTTAACCTATTTATACAGTTCTAATTCTAACTTAGATTCTATGGGTAATGCGCTATGATTTGCTGACCAAGCAGTATGCATCTTTTTCTCACCGTGCTTTACACCTGGTCGCATATATCAATGAGAAAAGATATTCGCGTACTGTCTGGCTGCATATCATGTTACAATGTGTGGATGCACTTCGGGTGCAATTATTATTGTTATGACTTATGACTATCATGCACTATGTTTGATAACAAGATATGATTATACATTTATTGTTGTTTTCGTCTTGTTTACTGTTTGGCATGTTTGTTTGGTATTTACATACAATACACTACACCTTCACCCTTATAGAAAAAAAATATATTATGATTATGATATATTTTTTTGTATCACTTATTTGTATGTAATATCGATTTGTATATTTGTTTTTCGTATTGTATAATTATTTTTTATTTATTTATTTTTTTACTAGCGAATTGACATCTAATCTCTTTATGATTCTATATGGTCCGCTGTAGGGGCTTTCGTGTTTCTTTTTATTTTCATTTCTTACAAAAACTAGGTCATTTTCTTTAAATTCGATACAATTTAATTTATTTTGATTTTGTTCTTGACGCAATCTCTTTGCTTTTACTAGTTGCTCATATGCTGTCTGTTGAGCATGTTTTAGCTTTGTTTTCAATATTGACAAATAATTATTGTAATTATATATTGGAATATTATTGTCGGGATTATCTGGTAAATTAGCAATGTGTCCGTAGACTAATTCAAAAGGTGAATAATTTGTATCAGAATGAGGTGTTATGTTGTATGCAAAAGCATAGTACGGTAAACAGGAATGCCAATTGTAATTTTCGCAGAAGGATAACAGATATTCATTTAGAAACTGTGATTTCGTTCTACTGAGCCTAGAGTCTCATGATGGTAGGGGGTTGATGTTACATGACTAATATCTAAATATTTACAGATGCTGTCAAATAACTCGTTAACATATTCTGTTCCATTATCTGTTTTAATTACCTTAAAGTGTCCATATTTGAGAATGATTTCTTCTACTATACATCGGGCTATATCTTCAGCTTCTTTTGTACATGTGGGTACAGCTATAATGTATTTGGACAGTTCACATTGGGCTGTGACTATGTACCTATATCCATTAGATATTCTTAAAGGACCGATAGTATCGATTGAAACTATTTCGAAACATTTTGTTGGTGTATTGGTAATTACGAATTTAAGTTTGGTATGTTTTGTTATTTTATTTTTACAACATAGTTCACATTTGTTTATGTATTCTTTAACCATTCTATTCATATGTTTCCAAACATATTTTTGTTTTAATTTAGCAATTGTTCTCCTTATCCCGGTATGACCTCCGTGGATAGAATTGTGATATTCACTGATTAACCTTAGTTGATCAGTTACTTTTTCAACTTTCTTAGGAGCGTTATACAGGGTTATTGGTTAAGTCGACCTATTCCCTGCAACACGTTATAATAGGGTAAAAATGCAACAAAATGAGGCCATAAATGTTAGGCCGATTTTCAACGGTCACTGAGATATTTGAATTTTTATTTTTTAAATAACCTCGAATTTTACTATTTAAAGTAAGAATTAAAAAAAACTACTAAGGTAATGGGTTAAGGCTTATTTTTGGATTTTAGTCAACACTATAGCAAACATTTCTTAATCATTTAAAATTTCAAAAACCCATCACAATTTCGGAATTTTTAATTTTTAATAAAAAAAATTATCTTAAATTTTTTTAAAGTTGATTTTTAATATAGTATTACTAAAAAAAATTATATGACACGGACTCTGCAGACCGCTGGAAAAACATAGTCGTGTTGTCAGCTTTCCAAAAAGGTGTCAATGTCAATATAAATATTTGAAATAATTGAAACAGTTAGCTGCAACTTGTTCGGGGACCATAATTTCGTTTGATAAAAAACGACAAATCCATAAAACAATAGAAACAAGTCTGTCAAGTTAGCACTACCACTTTAAAATTTCGACAAACGCTATAGTGCATTAAATGTCGCAATTTTGTCGTAATTCAATGGAAAAAGAAAAAAAATTGTCGCGCCCCTCCTTCCCCTTAAAAACTACCCTTAAGTGCATTTGAGCCTCAGTTAACCCTTTATATCCCAATTTATGAATTCGGGCGAAAAAAAAATATTTGGTTTCTAATTTTGTCTTAAAAATACCTTAGATTGATGATTATGGTGATTTTTTGCACCTCCCTATATCCTTTTTGGGTACAGGACTTTGTTGTTTAAAAACAACAGTGGGACGTAATGGGTGTTATTTGTGGTTCGCATAGAGTACTACAGTTAGAAATTATATGTAAGAAAGTATGTAAAAATGAACAAAATTTAAATCTTTTAATTAATAAGAATATTAGTGTAATTATAATATTATGGAAGTCGTGTTAAAGGTCCTTTTTGTCCTTACAGGATAACCCTATACCAATATGTATACACCGTAATTATACTAAAAGATCTAAAAAATGATTAGGCAAAATTAAATATTTGGGCTAACTCAGACGAGAGATTATGCCTCAATTAGTGGTGATACTGTATTATCCTTAGTAGAGGTGAACTTGAGGTCAAATCGTCTATTTCCAAGTAGTCAGCTTTCTTTTCTTGTAAGTTTCTGACAGATTTGAAAATGAATACATTTCTAGTACAATTATCGGATCCTTTTGAATAATCAAGGTAATTTAATTTCTCATTCAAGGACATGTTGATACAAATACTTGCCCAAAATCCTTGCTAGTTACCTTCAGAATATTGTTGTAGTAACGGTCGAAAGGCGTGAGCGGATCAGCATGTCTGCGGATGTGTTTTATGATTCGTTGTCGTTCTTGTCTCTCGTCGAAAAGCTAAAAAAGCTGCATTAGAGTTGTCTTACAATGCCCTCGAAATGGGGCTTTTGGAGGCATGGGTCAGGGAGATACTGAAGCACGTTATCCTCTTCGAAAGGGCACCACTACCGTCCGGGCCTATTCGAGATTGATAGAAATTCAGGCGCGAAATTCAACCCGACCAATTTAGGAGTAGTCTCGTAGTAGTAACCCTCAGGTGCCTTTTCGGCTGAGGAAAAATTAGTGGTGGGAGCAGCTACAGGATTATATTACATACTATGACCCCAAGTCCGTTGAAATTGAAATAAATAAATAAATATATCCCATATCTGCTCCTAATTTATAATATTACCACCGGATCAAATGGAAATTGACAAAATTGCAATAAAATGCATACAAAGGACAGAAGCTGACATTCTTATTGTTCATTATTGATTATTGACGAATCGAAACCCCCTCCCCCCATTATAAAAAAAGCTTCAAGGGGGTGAAATCGCTGAAATGTTTCATCTACGGATATTACTACATTTTTAAATAAATGCCATACATATTTACTGTGTACAATGCATTATTGGCGTGGATTTTTGATACACGTCTTTCACAAAAGTATCACGAATCGACACCCTCAAGTCCCACTGTTGTTTTAAAACAACAAAGACATGTTCATGCATATTACTATCAAAAACCCTTTTATTCGGTTAAAAAATTTTTTACTAAACAGAAAACACTTCAGTGAATGGCATTATATTTTTTTCATCCCTGAAATACGTAAAAATCTATTTTTTTTATTTAAACGAAAAATGCGAAATTTGTTACTGAGCAGTATCTCATACCTTAATTTACAAAAAATGACCAATTTACGGTATAACAGCAAATTATGAATACACCAGTAAATAATACTAAACAGAACACTAGTCGCTATCAAGTAACGCCAATTTTGTTTAGCAAAATTGTACATTTAGCCATTAGTAATAGTATTTGTAACGTGTTGTAAATTTACAACATTGGGATATAAAGGGTTAACCAAATTCGAGTTCCAAGAATCTCCCCAATGCTAAAGGTGTCCAGTAAGATATCACAGGGGCTGCTTAAGAGATTTCCACCCTGAAAAAATTGTCGCGCCCCTCCTTCCCTTAAAACCTACCCCCGTCAAGTTAGCACTACCACCCCGGTAGCGGCCAATTCAAGCATTTCCGTAAAACAAAAAGTATCCAATTAATTGTCGCAGAAACCGAAAGGCATATTGCACGCTTCAAAAAATTTGTCGCGCCCCTTCTACCCCTTAAAAAGTACCCCTAATTGCATTTCAGCCTTAGTTCGCCAAACTCGAGTTCCAAGAATCGCCACAATACTATAAATGTCCAGTAAACTCTCACTACGGCTGCTTAAAAGATTTCCACCCTGAAAAAAATTGTCCCGCCCCTCCTTCCCTTAAAAACTACCCCCGTCAAGTTAGCACTATCACCCCTTTCGGTTCCTGCGACAATTAATTGGATACTTTTTGTTTTACGGAAATGCTTGAAGTGGCCTCTACCGGGGTGGGAGTGCTAACTTGACGGGGGTAGTTTTTAAGGGAAGGAGGGGCGCGAAAATTTTTTTCAGGGTGGAAATCTCTTAAACAGCCCCTGTGATATCCTACTGGACACCTTTAGCATTGGGGAGATTCTTGGAACTCGAATTTGGTTAACTGAGGCTCAAATGCACTTAAGGGTAGTTTTTAAGGGGAAGGAGGGGCGCGACAAATTGTTTTCTTTTTCCATTGAATTACGACAAAATCGCGACATTTAATGCACTATAGCGTTTGTCGAAATTTTAAAGTGGTAGTGCTAACTTGACAGACGTGATTTTATTGTGTTATGGATTTGTCGTTTTTTATCAAACGAAATTATGGTCCCCGAACAAGTTGCAGCTAGCTGTTTCAATTATTTCAAATATTTATATTGACATTGACAACTTTTTGGAAAGCTGACAACACGAGTATGTTTTTCCAGCGGTCTGCAGAGTCCGTGTCATATAATTTTTTTTAGTAATACTATATTAAAAATCAACTTTAAAAAAATTTAAGATATTTTTTTTTTATTAAAAATTAAAAATTTCGAATTGTGATGGGTTTTTGAAATTTTAAATGATTAAGAAATGTCTGCTATAGTGTTGACTAAAATCCAAAAATAAGTTTTAACCCATTACCTTAGTAGTTTTTTTTAATTCTTACTTTAAATGGTAAAATTCGAGGTTTTTTAAAAAAAACCTAAAAATTCAAATATCTCAGTGACCGTTGAAAATCGGCCTAACATTTATGGCCTCATTTTGTTGCATTTTTACCCTATTATAACGTGTTGCAGGGAATAGGTCGACTTAACCAATAACCCTGTATAATATTATCTTTATACTTGTTTGCTGTTGAGCCTTAATTATTTGTGAGTGCACTTTATTATACAATTCAATTAACTGATTGATTTTTATATGGTTATACTTTAACCTTTGTAGGTAGCGCTAATTTGTATATTCTACTATGTTGTAACTTGAATATTAGTTTCTCCAAAACCTGACCTAAATCTCGGATGGAGTTTTCATTATATTCTACAACAATTTCTTTCTCAGTTAAATTTATGTTTAGCAAACATTTTCTTTTATTGACATTATGGGCGTCCCCTATATTTGGCTCAAATCTTAGTTTCGGCAAATTTCTAATATCTGAAATGGATGTGCCTTGCCACATGTAGAGTTGATCAGGCTCATTAGTTGGTAGGCATATATCCTCATTAGATTTTGTCATATTTTGTTGCCTTATTTTCTTACTTTCGCTACGTGTAAGTACATTTATTGATTTCGGGACCATTTCCCTTAGTGTATCAGAGTTTAGCTTTATTCTAGACAGGGCATCTGAGTTTGTATTCATCTTTCCTTGTTTGAATACAATACTGAATTCATAGTCCATTAAATCTAAACGGATTCTAGTGAGTCTAGGAGATGGATTCGTATTTGTGAAGAGGGATACTAATGGGCGATGGTCAGTAACTACTGTGAATTTTCTGCCATATAGGTATGGTCTGAAATAATTAATTCCCCAGTAAATGGCTAAAAGTTATTTTTCGATTATTGCTTTATTTAGCTCGCTCTTATTTAATGATCTACTTGCGAATGATATTGGTAGATTTTTGCCTATTTCACCTTGAGACAGGACAGCTCCTAGTGCATAATCAGAGGCGTCTGTCGTCAAAATAAATTCTTTATCAAAGTTGGGGTATTGTAATATTGGTGGGTTAGTTATCGAAAATTTGAGTTTTTGAAATGCTTTTTGGCAATTGAAATCCCATTAAAATTTAGTGTTCTTTTTTAGAAGGTTGTTTAATGGTTTAGCGGTGGTAGCGAAATCTTTTATGAAACGTCTATAATAATTACAAAATGCTACGAATTTTCTTACTTCGTCGGCATTGGTTGGTACGGGGTAATTGTTTACAGTTTTACACTTGTCCGGGTCAGCAGTTACGCCGTTATCTGTTATCAGATGTCCAAGGTAAACTACTTCTGATTTTAAAAAATTACATTTGTTCGGATTTAGTTTCAGGTTAAATTTACGTAATTGATTAAATGTTTTGATTAAATTGGTGTTGTGATGTTTTAAAGAACATCCAAAGACTATAATATCATCTACGTAAAGAAATGCATTAGAGTCAAGTCCAGCTAAAGCAATTGTTAACATTCGTTGGAAACTATTGGATGATATTTTCAATCCAAATGGTAAACGTTTGAATTGGTAATGTCCATTACTCGTAGAAAATGCTGTCAAGGGTCTTGAAGGTTTGTTTAGTTCGATCTGATGGAACGAACTAGACAGATCAAGGGTGGAAACGTATTTTGCTCTCCCTATGCGATCTAATACCTCCTCTAATCGAGTCAATGGGAATTTGTCGTTTACTAGTTTCTTATTTAACTGTCGGTAATCGACTACTAATCTCCATTTTTTGTATCGATTGCCGATTTTTTTGGAACGATTAATATTGGAGAATTGAATGGACTGACTGAGTGTTCTATGATATCTTTATTTACCAGATCTTGTACTTGCTTTTCTATTTCAATTTTGTGGGATTGTGGTAGTCTATAATTTTTCATGTATACGGGTGTGTTGTCAGTAGTAGTGAGGTTTTGTTTGCAAAAGTTATTAGCAGTTAATTTTTCGTTCTCTAAATGGAATATGTCTTGGAATTCTTCACAGATGGATTTCACTGTACTACAGGCTGTAGGTTCTGACGATTCGATGTTAAGAAGTTTTTCTAATTCTTTCCATCTATTGTTTTTGGACTTTTTTTCTTGAATAAATTGAAAGTGCCTAATAGGTATTAGTTTTAAATTAATGTCTTTTAAAATTTGTTCTTTGTCGGAAATATTCAAAATTTTTATATGTTTAATACCTTTTGCTGGTATTATTGTATTGCCTATAAATAAATCATCTGAAATTTGTTGTCCACATACCAGACTATCTTCTGAGTTTTTAACACTGATTGGGTGAATGATCTCTGATCTAGGTGGTATTCTTATTTGGGAAGTTTTTGTATATATTGGAATTGTATGGGAATTTTGATCTGCCAAAAATGAAAGTGTGTACGTTTCATAGTCTATTTTAGCTAAATGAGTATTCAAAAAGTCTCGACCGAGAATTCCGTCTGTGGGAATTGGAAAGTCGCTACAGACTACTTGAAATTTAAAGTGGAAATCTCCTTCTTCAAGTTGCAAATGTAATAAAGTTGTTCCTAAAGTTTTTGTAAAATCCTTTGATATGCCAATTAGTTTACAATATTCATCCTCGTTTATCTGGGATTTAATGCAGTTGTGTACTTTACACAAGGAAATGTCAGCTCCGGTGTCTATGAGAAAAGTTAGGATTTTATTATTGGTTTTTATTTTTACATAGTTCGGTATTTCTTCACTAAATTTTGTTACATTTATGCTAAAAGTTTTAATAGGAATATCCCCAGAGTGACCTTTGTTTAATTTTCCCTTTTGGCTTCTGGGTCTCCAAAGTTTTCCTGGTTTGTGAAGTATACTTTTTGCTTGTTGTTATTATTTCTGTAACTATTGTAATTATGATTGGTACGTTTTTTCTTATAGTGTTCATTATAGTTTTTATATTTATTATTTTTGTTCCCGTTATTATAGTTATTGTAGTTATTATGGTTTTTGTAGTTACTTCTAGTTTTATTATTTTTCCAATGTTTGTTATTTGTATATCTGTTGTTTCTCATATTTTTATTAGACTCATAGTTTCGCTGATAATAGAACATTTTACTTTCCTGTTGAGTGTTGTCACTTTCTTCAGCTACTGCAATAGCTTCGCTAAGGGTATTCACTCTACTAGCTTGTAATGTTTGTTGAACATTTTTATCGTATAGACCTCTTTTAAAACTGTTCAAAGCTAAAGTTTGATTGACTTTTGTTAGTGTATCTCTACTAGACTCATCAATTGATGTTAATTGTAATGCAGTTAGTTCTGCTGCCAAGTTTTCAATTTTTTCAGCAAACTGGGTAACTGTTTAATTGCTACCTTGCTTGATGTTGGATAGTTTATCCAAAAGGTTATTGGTAGAACTTGGGGGTTTAAATGCAGAATTTAGAGTTTTAGATAACTCTGAAAATGTTGTTAATTTAGGAAATGAACTAATTCTTGTTCTGGCAAGGTTTGTGAGTTTGGTATTGACAATGAGTGCTATAAAGTCTTGTTTTTGGTCTGAAGATATGGTTTTTTCTACTATTTCAACTACAGTAAGGAAGCGTGTTAGCTCTTGATATTTTCCTGTGAATTCAGGTATAATCTTCAGAGAACTAAATATATCTGTGGTAGTAATATCTTCGGTTTTCGATTCGAACTTATTTTTGATAATATTTATAATTTCGTTGTATTTTGTATTGAACTCAGTGCAGATTTGTGCTATATCTTCTTTTTTTGTTGCGAATATTTCTGTTTTAAATTCTTGCCGTATTATTACTAACTGAACCTGTATTTACTATTATTTTTTCATCTACATTGGTATCTGAGAACACCATTTTGGAGTTGATGTATTTTTCTTTTATTCTTATATTTTGTATTCTATTGATATTACTATTTTTTTCATTCAAATACAATGTAATATTGTTTACTTTATACATCTATTTATTTATATATTTTTTTTTTTAGAGTAGTAATTTTATTATAAATTTTAGTTTTTTCTTCTAAACATAGCTCGATATTATATTGTTTGTACATTTGGGCTAATTCCTTTCTTTTTTGGAAGGCTTTGCCTCCTCTATTTTTTTTTTTTCTTTTTTATGATTATAGGTTGGGGTTCTTGCTTTTTACTTTTTTTTTGTCGGCTCCGATATTCTTCAATGGTTATTGGCTGTGGGCCAATTCTTATCTTCCTCCAGTCCGTTATCTTTGGTAGGGTCTCTATATTCAAGATCTCTACCTTCTTCTTGTTGATTGGTTTTGGAATGTACGGTGGTGGTACAGTTGCATCGTTGTTGACCGGTTTTGGCTCGTAGATCAGCAAACTCTCCAATTTTTTAAAGATGTCATCGAAAGAATTCTGGATGTCCTCCTTTTATGGGTAGCATTCAATAGTAAAGATTTGATGGGCAGGGTCCAAGAGCAACAAAGATTCGACTGGCATTTTCCATCAACGAAGATTCGGTGGGCAGGATTCAACAGTAACAAAGATTCGGCGGGCAGGGTCCATCAACAAAGATTCGGTGGGCAGGATTCAACAGTAACAAAGATTCGGCGGGCAGGGTCCATCAACAAAGATTCGGTGGGCAGGATTCAACAGTAAGAAAGATTCGGCGGGCAGGGTCCATCAACAAAGATTCGGTGGGCAGGATCCAACAGTAACAAAGATTCGGCGGGCAGGGTCCATCAACAAAGATTCGGTGGGCAGGATCGCCATGTGGTGTAAGTGTGGAGTTCAAGTTCGCCAAAAAGAAATACATAAAGAGAAAGGAAGAAAACTTAGACGGTGATTTGACTGAGCGGCCGTCTACCGCTCATAGCTAGGCATTTACTACCGAAATATAGAGTTCCGTGAAATTTATGCCACAAAACGGCAAGCAGTTCACACTGCCGAACTTACCATTATTTATGCCGCTAAAAGGCAAGCAGTTGGTTTCTGCCGATCAGAAATCTAAAATGACAGAAACACAGGCAAGAGGTCTTGCCGCAGTCGGTTTCTAGTTTAGACTTAATTTTATTGTGCAACACTTAACCTATTTATACAGTTCTAATTCTAACTTAGATTCTATGGGTAATGCGCTATGATTTGCTGACCAAGCAGTATGCATCTTTTTCTCACCGTGCTTTACACCTGGTCGCATATATCAATGAGAAAAGATATTCGCGTACTGTCTGGCTGCATATCATGTTACAATGTGTGGATGCACTTCGGGTGCAATTATTATTGTTGTGACTTATGACTATCATGCACTATGTTTGATAACAAGATATGATTATACATTTATTGTTGTTTTCGTCTTGTTTACTGTTTGGCATGTTTGTTTGGTATTTACATACAATACACTACAGGTTGAGCCGTTCGCGAGTTATTTAGTGAACAGACGGACGGACGGACGGACGGACAGACGGACGGACAAAATCGATTTCATAAGGGTTTTTTGAAAAAAATTCTAAAAACCCCTAACAAAATGCATTATTAGTAATTCAATAGAGAAAAAAAATTAAATAGATAATGTGGTAAAGAGAACAAACTAAATATAATTAAATAAAGAATTCAAAGGGATAGTAATAAAAACAAATGGGCTAAATAAAAGGAATAAAAACTTACTTGAAATCCGCTATCAACGATCGATCGTGACGCATCCATACTAAAACAAAATATCGAATAAAATAAAACAACAAGGAAAAAAAATCCCCTTAAAAAAACAAAACAAAATTGATTGATTCCAAATTCACGGTCTCGGTCATCTTCCTCTCGCGATCAATCAATTCCTCGTTCTTTAAAAAAAAACGACTTTTTCACTTCAGGCTTCTCTTTTGATTTTCTTGACGATAATATCGTTCGTTTTTCATTGTGTTCAATTTATAAACATAAAATGGATGGAACAACAATGTAACCATTTTTTTTTTTAAATTTTTGGTTGATAATAAATGCACCGGGTGGATCACAAATCCATTTTCATAATCTTCATTATCGCACGAAAACCACTTCAATGCAGTTATTGCCGAAAATTGCATGGAAGCAGGAGTACTCCGAGCAATACAAGTTAAACCTTAACCGTAAACTCGATAACGTCACAAATATGAACATAAAGCAACTGACCCAGATAGTTGCAGACAGCGCACACAAAACAGCAAACTTCAGAAGAACATATCGAAATCCATGGTACGATGACGTATGTGAGAAAAATAGAACCCGTTCCTTTACTTGGCTCAATCTTGTTAAAAAGCACAATAGCGAATTCACACGGCGAATGTACATTCAGGCAAACAAACTGTTTAAGAAGGTATGTAAGGAGAAGAAACGAAAATTCTACCAACAGCTAGCAGAATCATTGGTGCATTGCGGTAATTCGAAAGATTTCTGGAAAATAGTTAAGCAATTGAAGGGAGATAATTCGTACATAATTGGGAACGGAATAAATATTGATCGACTACAGAATCATTTCTGCCGGATTCTGCAAAGCGGCAACTGCGAGAACTCACTACCATATGCAAGACCGAATTGGTACGATCCAGTACTAGACCAAAATATTACTGCAGACGAAGTACACCAAGCTCTTCAAATGTGTAAAGATGGCAAAGCGGCTGGAAGTGACAGGGTACCAGGCGAATTTTTTAAATATGCAACCGAGAACCTGGTAGAGATTCTGACCCGGGAATTCAATCGAATATTTAGTACCGGAAATATACCTGAAGAATTTCAGGATTCAGTAATATTTCCCGTTTTTAAGAAAGATGACGCAAATAATCCGGAGAGCTACCGAGCGATATCATTTTTAAATGCCTCGGGAAAAGTATTCACAACACTTCTGCAGAAAAGATTTGCTAAATGGCTTACTGTAAGCAGCATTATAACGGAGAATCAAACAGGGTTCAGAAAAGGATATTCAACAAGCGATAACATTTTTATACTTCGCAACTTTGTGCAACAGTTTCTGGAGGACGGACGGAAGCTCTACACACTGTTCGTGGATTTCAAAGCGGCATTTGACACCGTGAATCGGCAAGCACTATTCTAAAAGCTCTATAATTGCGGTATGACATCCAAATTCGGACAGATTTTTGAGCAACTTTTCGATAGTACTAAGGCAAGGATTTGGGATGGCGAGCAGCTGTCTAAGGAATTTAGTACAAATGTGGGAGTTCGACAAGGCTGTAAATTAAGCCCTGACGCTTTCTCGGTCTATATCAATGACATTCTGGATGATATACCTGGCGGCGCAAAAGCTTTCAATATCTGGATGAAAGGCCTTCTTTATGCTGACGACATTGTGCTGTTTGCGCAATCTCCAAAAGATCTCCAGAAAATGATAGATCATCTAGAGACGTATTGTAGAAAGTGGAAGCTAACCATAAATCTGGAAAAAACCAAAATAATGGTGTTCAAAAAGCGTCACATTCTGGCACAAGAAGAACGGTGGTGGTACAATGGACAGGAAATTGAAGTTGTCAAAACATATAAATACCTAGGCATACTTTTTGCAAGTAATAACTCTATGGAGCCACATCTCAAGCAAAAACTCAAAGAGGCAAACTGGGCAATGAACGCTATTTGGAAAGGCTGCTTCAATAATGAGCATGTATGCCACACGGCGAAATACGACATATTCAAAGCAGTCTCGAAATCAATTCTAATGTATGGAGCTGAAGTATGGGGAGGCGAAGAGTACGAAGATGTGGAAAAATTACAGCGATTTTTCCTGAAAAGGATCTTTTATTTGCCAGATACAACTCCAAATTACATGCTTCTAAAAGAAACGGGCCTTGTACCACTATTTTTGGATTCACTGAAGACGCATTTGAAGTACTTACAAAGGGTGGCGAACATGGATGATGAGCGTTTACCGAAAAAACTTCTGATACGTGCAGTGACTACAAGGAAAGGTTTCTACAGCGATTTACAGGATCTGGCGGTGAGGAATGGGACAACGTTTAACTGGAACGGTATAGTCGAGTCAGCGTATATATTGAACAAATTGCTAGACGATGTGAAGAGATCATCAATCGATACAACTGCCGAAAGTGCGGTAGCGTCTCAACACAGGGAGATCTATATACGTTTGAATCACAACCTTCAGACGAATACGTATTTTCAAAATCAGTTCGCGGCTAAGAAAATATCATTAATTTTTCGGGCCCGCGGTGAAATACTACCATTAAACTATGTGCCACATCGAGGAGATCTACCGGTGCTCTGTAGTCTGTGCAACCTGAGGGCGAGAGAGGACACTCGCCATTTCATTGGGGTATGCCCTATCTTGAAGGAGATTAGGAGATCCTGTTTTGGAAAGGATACCCTGCGCGATATCGAGTTGTTCCAGATTCTGAATGGCATTAACTGGGATACCCTATACCATTTTTGTAAAACAGCATTAGAATACCGCGCTAACATAATTAACGAAACATTTTAACCAAAATGATGTAAATGAGTGGGATTGGGGGATAGATGAACCTGCAGAATACGGACCTGTGTGAACTTCATCGTCCAGTAGTCCCACTCTCTCATTTAAGATAATTAATCAACAATATATAAGTGGAACCCGTTAATCATTTAATGCATAAATTAATATAATAATAACTAACACTAAAATTAATGTTTCATAAATAAAATATCTAAAAATTAAACTAACGCTGATAGCAAAAAATAGTGTAAAAACGATAAACAGAAATTGAATCAATTAACTGTGTTTAAAAAATGTATGTAATGTATCGAGCATATAATCAATCAGATCGGGCAGACGGCAATAAGCCAAGCCACATATTTGTTTTAAATCTAAAATTATGTATTGTTATCACTATGAATTATTAATAAACACCTATCTATCTATCTATCTATCTATCTATCTATCATTATCGCACTTGTAAACAGCGTTTTTTAATTTACGTGAATCCACTAAATGTCCAAATAAAGGGCACCGGTCACATTTTTTCTTCCACCACTGCATTGTATTTTTTTTTCTTTTGAACAAGCGACTATTGTCTGTTTATACACCACACGGGCGATTATCGCATTAACAAAAAAATTAATGCAGCACTTTCGACCAAAAATATCAAATTTCTTTAAAAAAAAAAAACGAACACCAAACAACCGCTCAAGATAACTATAGACCCATAGCTAAAATATCTGCAATACCGAAGTTGTTTGAAATGCTAATTAAAAATAAAATAGATGTTTTAATTAGCCGTTTGATATCGCCATGTCAACATGGATTCCTGAAAGGAAAATCAACTTCAACAAATTTGGTATCATTTACTAAATTTGTTACTGATGGTATTGAGCAGGGAATGCAGGTTGATGTGGTATATACCGATTTTTCGAAGGCTTTTGATACACTAGATCAAAATATTTTACTTAAAAAACTAGAACATTTAGGAATACAGTCAATTTTTCTAAGCTGGGTGAGATCCTATTTAACGGATAGGACTCAGTTGGTGAAGTTAAATGGCTGTACATCTCGCTCTGTTATAAAGTGTTCATCAGGGGTTTTTAGTTTTCATAAACGATATCATCCAAAATTTTAAATTCGTGCGTGTATGGCAGTATGCCGATGATATGAAAATCGCTATGAAAATACGCAACATTGATGATTGCCTTAAGTTGCAATCCGATTTAGAAAAGCTGCAATTTTGGTGCCGCGATAATAATTTAAATTTAAATGTGAGTAAATGTAAAGTACTTAGCATATATAAATTGAAAACTCCGGTCTTCTTTGAGTACTCCTTAACAGGTAGTGTTCTTGAAAGGGTTGCCGAAATATCAGATCTTGGTGTAATTTTCGACCATGAGCTTTCATTTCGACAACACATTGATTACATTATTTCAAAAGCGAATAGTATGTTAGGATTTGTTAAACGTAATGCGCGCGAATTTAATGATGCTTTTACTTTAAAATTATTGTATGCAGCTTTCGTTCGTTCGCACCTGGAGTATTGTTCTATTGTGTGGAATCCGTTCTATAAGGTGCATATCGAGCGTATAGAAAGAATTCAACACAATTTTACACGGTTTGCCTTTTATCAAATTGGCTGGCGTTTCAAGCCAGATTATAAAACTCGCTGTTCCTTATTGGGTTTACAAGCCTTAGATTGCTGGGATCGTTTGCATAATTTGTATTGCCTGTGCAATATTGATGACGGATGTTGTCGTAAGTGATGTCGTGGTTCGCGACAACCCGTTCGGCTTCACTGCTTGACTCACATTTCGTCCATGTCTGAAATGCGTTCGATTTGGCTTGCACTGCTTCCTTCGTTTCGGTGTTCCACCACCATGTTTCTTTCTTCGTGTGGAGTGGACCTTTCCAAACTCCAACTGCCTTTTCCGCCTCACCTACTGACATTTCAGCGAAATTTTTCCACATTTGTGCTGGACTGTGCTCGGTGCAGTTGGTGTTGTTTTGAAACCACTCCATCATTTTATCAATGAATGGAGTTACTACAGGTTCAAAGTTGCAGGTTCAAAGTTGTTTGTGAGATTGTGCCACTTGATTTTTTCGACAAGCTTGGGAGTTCTTCTATTTCTTGCTCCTCCTATTTTCAAAATAAATTCTGACAGGAGCAAATGATGTTGGCTAACGACAGATTCACCCAAGATCACCTTCCAGTCTTTTACCCACCTTCTCATAAAATCGGAGCAGATGTGGTAATCGATCTGCGTTTCGTGTTTCCTATCTCCGTGTCCACTACTATAGGTGATCAGGTGTCTCTCGTTTTTCACAAACCATGTGTTTAGGATGACCAAACCGTGCGATCTGCACATAGTCAGAATAGCTTCACCTTCGTCATTTCTGGCCGTTGAAGGGCTACCCTTTCCACCATGGCAATCCTCGTAACCATAACTTGATTCACCCACATGGCCATTTAGATCGCCTCCCAAGAACACCAATTCGGTATCTGAAATGGTCTGAATCAGGGTGTCAACGTCGCGTCGTTCCAAAGGGCCTCTTTTTCTTCTGGTGGCAGTCTCAGATTTTTTGTCACTGTAAGAGTTCTCATCTCTCCTGTCCTTTTTTTGTCGGTTTCTACGAGACACGCCGGGAAAAGCGGTGGCATCATTCGTGACCCATGCCACAGGGCAATTTTTTTCAGCTTATTATGTGATAATCTCCAGCCATCCAAAATGGTAATTATAATACTATAATTATGCACCCACCTCTGGCACGAAGGAAAAAATCTACGATTAAAAACGTCTATAAGATATATTATACTCTGTGATATAAAGATTCATATGGAAACATGTATTTCAAAACTCGGCATGACCCGCCGCAAGTTTATAATTCAGAAGATGATAAGAAATATGCTTATCGTAGAATAATAAACTACCAATGCGGCTAGTCCTGTAACTTCGTAGTAGGGGCGTTGGAAAAATGGGGGCAATGAGTACGAAATTTCAAAATTAATAGATGCTTGAAATTAATTAATCAACAACGTTCCTGTTGCATAACTTTATACCAACAGCATCACAATTTACACTATTGCAAAAAGTACATTTAAATGGGATTGCAAAGCGTTGCGTTTAAATGCAAAATTTTAAATACCGTGTATTCCGGTTGAATACTCCAACCAATGAAAAAGCCAAAAAGTATTAAACCATACCAGCCCCAAACACTAAATTTCCTACGCCACTGCTAGCTATAAAAAAATCAAATTGTCCCCTTTATTTTCAGATATTTCGTTTCCTTCTTTTTCTTCTTCATTGGTGTTCGTAGAGACGACTCACGTGAGGATCGCTCAGCGATCGTAGTTTTGCATCCAATTCCGAGCCATATTTGAATATTTTTTGAATGGTGGTAATTTTCTTGTGTCGACTATGACCTAAAGGAACATGTCTGTACAGAAAATATCCACATACATATAGTGCGGTTTTTAACAGCGATCATCACATGAGTCGCCTCTACGAACACAAACCTTTAATGCATTGCATAATTATGTACATTCAGCCTTGAAGTTGAAGAGTGCCGTCGTGCATTGTTACTACATTGACAAAACTCCCTAGGCGATGTTTTTGTAAATTTGAGTCGGTGCAATCTCACTTAATGTAGACATAAAGGTACGGTGTAGGCTTTTCCCACGGCTTTTCCAAAAATTGAAATGCAATGCATGGATTTTCTAAATAACATGGTGAATTAGATAAACTCGATCTGGTTACTTAATTTTGGAATATACCGATTACGCAATCTGCAGTATAAGTAAACTGGTAAGTGTGGAAAACCTCCTTATTCAGATAGACAATCACGGATGGTATTTCGTATATTTGTTGTTACATTTAATAAAAACGCTTAAATCCTTTTTCAGATAAGGCCCAATTTACGTAATTTATAAATCGACCGGATGTTCATTGCACAAAACAATATGGAGCTTACGCCGTAATAGTGTAGTAACCAGGTGACAAACCTAGTACATGAAATTGCAAAATGTGGTGGAATCCCCACCAAAATTTCATTGCGGAACAGGGTCAAAATCACGGAAAACTCTACAATTTTCGCTGTTGACCGGTTGACGTTTGCGAATTTTTGCTCCAACAATTTTTTATGATTTGTGAATGTTTTGTTTGTTAATTAATAAGTGAAACATTATAAAAATCGTGATTTACAGTGTCGGAAACAATTAGAAGCCAAAATCGGGAGAAATCTGTAAGTTTGTTTCAAGTTTTCGTTTACGTTGGTAAAGTGCTAATATAACCGCTAACGGTAAATTTCAATTCCTTTGTTCATTGTATCTGAACAAAAGACTAAAAAAATGCCGCGGATTCAATCAACCAGTGCAACTGGGGTTAATAATATCTGCCCAAAATGCAAAAAAGAAGTAACCGACTCTGATGAAGGTCTTCTTTGTGCGGGTTTTTGTGGGAAATGGCACCACACAAAGTGTGTGAAGTTCTCAAAAGACGATTATGCGGCTATGATGTCCCTTGATTCTCAACGAAGTGTCATGTGGTTGTGTGACAGTGATTTGACCAAGTGGACAAAATATGTGAAAAATGAATCTCAAGTAGCCTTGCTAACAGACATTACCACCGAAGTCGAAAGCAAGGTTGATTCAATGATTCATGTCCACTTGAAAGGGATTCAAGATAAACTTACCGACCTTAGTAAAAAAGTTGACGGGGTATCAACTGAAAACAAGACCAAAGCAAGTACCGGGTCAATGACTTACGCAAAAGTACTGAAAAATCCAGAAGTAAGATCCAATGTTTTCAGTGGAGGGGTGATTATCAAACCCAAAGTAGTACAGAGTAGTGAAAGCACAATGGCTTCAGTGCAATCTAATTTCAAACCCCGTGAATCACAAACACCGATAATTTTCTTCAAACTTTTGAGAGACGGGGGAGTTCTGTTCAAGACTAATAGCGAACAGAACCGTAAAAAGTTGTTGGAAGGACTTAGAGAAAAAATGGGAAGAAGTTGTCTGGTAGAAACCACAAAAGAGCGGTTACCAAAGTTGGCCATATATGGGCTTAATAAACAATATTCGTCAGAAGAATTAAAAGAAGAAATTTCAACTCTAAATTATGGAATTGATACTAATATATAATATAATGGAGCTGAAATTTCTAAAATATAATAGGTACAAGAAACAGGAGGGTAAATATACGGCTGTTTTTGAGACGACAGGGGATGTTTACTCAAAACTAGTTAATAGGTATGTAAACATCGACTATTCTAGTCACTATTGCAATGAGGTAATAGATGTGAAAAGGTGCTTCAAATGTCAAAAATATGGACATATAAGTAAATATTGTAGAGGCACTATGGATGTGTGCCCCAAATGTACTGGGAACCACCGAGCATCAGATTGCCAGACAGCATCAAAAAAAATGTTGTAACTGCCTCGGAAGATCTAGGCCTGATTGCAGCCATGCTGCAGATAGTAAGGATTGCCCTGAATATCAATCAGCAGTCAGTGCAGTCATTAATAGAATCAATTACAACAACAACACACAATGATCCAATGTCCCTTGAAAATTTTCTACGCGAACGCTAGAAGCTTAAGAAATAAATTATCTGAAATAGAAATCATGGCAAGTAAGCTGGAGAAAGCGGATATTATAATTGTTAATGAGACATGGTTATATAAGAATGAATGTGATTATTTCAATATTCAGGGTTTTACAGCGACGTTTAACTGCAGGGATTCTTTAGGCGGGGGCACTGTTATATATGTTAATAACGACATCCAGTTTAAGGAAATTGTAAATATACCTCTATATAATACGCTTATCTTAGAAATAACAATTTCAACCAGGACTTTCAAAGTAGGTACTTATTATAGGGCTAATGATAGTACTAGTGAATTTCTTGATCACATTGATGATATCAGCAGTATACAAACTTGACTATGTTGGCTGACACAAACATAGACATTTTAGATGAGAATTCAAGTTTAACGAAAGAATACCTGGAGATCCTTACAATGAATCAAATGAAAATTATTAACGATAAGGAGCCAACAAGAATCACAGCCACTTCTTCTACATTAATTGATCACATAGTGTCCTCATTAAGCCTCTCCACCTACGATTTCAATTTCAGATTATTCGATCAAGCAGAACTTGAGCATAAAGTCGCTATTGTTAAGTTGAAATTAGTCCCAGCACCCAAAAAACGAATTGAATCAGTATTTATAAAAGTACTCCACCAAGGTCATTTTAAAGAACTTGTGAGAGCAAAACTTAGCAATTTAAATAACAACTTAACTGATTTTGAAGAACTGATTAAATTATAGTATCAGCCAAGAACGAATCAACAACTTTGAAAAAAGTCCGTACGCGACATCAATCATGGATAAATTTTGAAATTATTGAGGCAGTCAAGAAGAAAAATATAGCTTACAGCAAATTTAAATTAGACCCATCTAATGAAAACCTAAAGACCATTTATAACCGCTTTAAAGCAAATGTTTCAAACCTCGTTTATTATGCGAAGAAAAGTTCTCTCAATGAACAATATATGAAGGCTTCTGGCGATAGCAGAAAACTTTGGCGTATAATCAATACCGAACTAAACGCCGCTTCTGCGAATCGAAAAGAAGGAGGTAGCAACCTATCAGCTAATGACCTTAACCAATTTTTTGCGACAGTCGCAGATAGAATACAGCGATGCAACATACCGGTCATTGATAGAAGAACACCAAATATAACTAATGAAAGAACGATATTCTTAGCACCTAGCACCAATTTCAAGAATCATCGCGAATTTACGCAATGTAGCAGCTGGATATGATGGTATCAAGAACAAGGATCTCCAAATAGTTTCTCAGGTTATTTCTCCACTACTCTCAAAGTTAATAAATAGGCATTTAAGTGAGGGTTCATTCCCTAATTCGCTTAAAATATCCAAAATTAAACCGATTTTTAAACAAGGAGATCAAAACGATTCATCTAACTATAGACCTATAGCCTTGATTAGCACGTTTAGCAAATTATTTTAGAAGGTATTAAATACTAGACTTGTCCGTTTCATAAATGAAACAATTGGATTGGATAAAAACCAATATGGTTTCTTAGCAGAAAGCAACACAACAGCTGCGCTTACCGATGCGCTTCATTTCGTCAACTCAGAGCTTGACGACTCAAAATATGTTACTGGCATTTTTATTGACTTAAGTAAGGCGTTCGATACCGTGAACCATGAAGTTTTGTCTGAAGTACTGAACGAACTTGGTATTAGAGGAATTGCCAATACTTTAATAAAGAGCTGCTTGAAAGATCGACCCACGTAACTGAGTTCCGAAATGAAATAAGTGGACAAATGTTGGTTAATTTAGGAGTACCTCAGGGTTCGATATTAGGTCCTACGCTATATTTGCTCTATGTAAACCAGTGGTTCTTAACCTTTTGCACATGAGGGACCACTTCATTAAACTCGTTAGACGTTGCGGACCACCAAATTGCAAATGTGATAAGAACGATTCAAATCATGAAATCTTGTACCGAAGGCTACTTCTGGCGTTGACCGTAGTACTGCACATTGGTAATATTAATAGAAAAACTAAGAGAACTAATTCAATTAAACTTTGGAACATAACTTATTGTTGTCTTGTCAGTTGACGTTTTCGATTAGAAAAATGTGGAAATAATGACAAACGGATATTACTGTCTTTAAGACATTCATACAGGAAAAGTCGACTGACAGAGATCGTCTTGCAAAGGACTCTGGGTGTAATTTTGCTATGTCTGAATTTCAAAACCCTCATTAATTTTCGTAAAGGGTGTTGCTCAATATTTCGGTTTGTTTCATCCAGAGATGGCTCATAATTTTTTAATCCAGTTTTGTTTATCAGATTATAAAGCCCTTTATTACAGTTCTTACTAAAAGAACAACAATTTTTACATAAACTCCTATAAATATGGCATTGCTGGTTCATGTTGTAGGTCGGAACCCTATTTCGAAGTGCCACCGAAGATCAATTATAGCTAAATTATCTTATAGGTCAGTCAATAAACCGAAATATAAGTCGTAAGGTCCCAAAAATAGCTCGGCTCTGATCTTTTGGCATATAGGTAGCTACGATAGATACCAGTAGTGTACCACCAAGTTTGCAACTTCGAAAAACCTGTGCTAACCCCGTGACCCTAAAAAAACCTCAAAATGTTCGGACTTTTTTCATATTTTGGTTTGTAATTGGTTTGTAGGTGCTTTCTACAAGACAGCCCTCCACTTTTAAAGCTAACAAAATCTTCTTAAATTTGAATGCAACCCCAGCTTTGTAGGTGCAAAGGATCCAAAGATGCAGCATTTTAAAAAATGTTTTTTTTTTTTGTAAAAAAGTCCGAAATTGTAATACGACGTACTCTATGACGTGCTCCGATTCCATCTGTTCCTGGAAGCGTTGAGGCTAATCCAGGAACACAGTTGGATGAATTTTGGTTAAGATTGAAAAAGGAAAAAGTTTTTCTTACAAGAACCGAATATTTAGTGGTTGGTGTGAATGACAGTCCTATGACGTAATGTTCCGATTCCATCCATTCCTAGATATGTTTTGAGGCTTTACTAGGAACACATTTGGGTGAGGTTTGGTTAAGATTGGTTCATAAACATTGACAAACCAAAATATGAAAAAAAGTCCAAACATTTTGAGGTTTTTTGAGGGTCACGGGGTTAGCACAGGTTTTTCGAAGTTGTAAACTTGGTGGTACATTTCTGGTATCTACCCTAACAATATCCAAAAAAGACCAGAGCCGAGCTATTTTTCGCGACCTAAAATCATAAAATGACTGGCCTATTAATTCAGCAATGTAAATTACCATTATGGTCTGCCCGGAAGAGAATAGATTTTAAAATATTCATCGCCTTAAACACCTGAATCGTTTACATACAATTATGGCGACACTCACGTCTATGAAGACACATCTACTCCACATAAAGTGAACATTCATATTAAGCTGTCGGCTGTCACCGTTTTCTTGCACATCGCAATCATCTTACGTTCGTCACCTGTTTTGACATGGGATTAGTGGTAATTTAATAAAAAAAAGCATAGAAAACAAATTTTGACGGTATTTCTTTTCATCGTAATAAGCTACACTCATATTTCTTTTTGCAAACAATACAATGCAATACACTTAATATCTTATACAGTCCACAATGGTCAAATTCTCAATGAAAACAGTCTGTCCTGCTCAGTCAAAAACGGACTCTCATATTCGCTTACTACCTTCAAGTTTCCATTTAGAAAGTTAAGATTGAGCTACGTGAAATTCGAGAATTGTCGTATCGGAATATGAGGGAACCAGAAAAGGCTTCGCGGACCACCTAGGGTCGCCTCAGGGACAACTAGTGGTCCGCGGACCACCGGTTAAGAACCGTTGAGTAAACAATCTCTGTAATGCTGGCCTTAATGCCAAATATGTAACATATGCAGATGACACCCTGCTGCTTTATGCCCATTCAGACAAATCTGATGCAGAGCAAATGATAAACAATGATATGAAAGTTTATCGACAATGGCTTCAAGGTAACAAACTACAGATCAATCTACAAAAAACGTGTTTTATGCTTTTTAAACAAAAGAATAAAGCTGATCTAGAACTATGTCTCAGATTCGATGACCAGCCTATTAAAAGGGTACAAAATACCAAGTACCTTGGTGTAACTGTTGACGATAAACTTTCATGGAACGATCATATTGCTTCCATCAGATCCAAATTATGTCCACTAATTGCTATTCTCAGACGTAAAAATGCATGAATATCCATCAAAAAAATATGATTTTCCATGCACATGTTATGCCTCATATTAGGCCTGTTCCAAAAACCGGGATCCCGGTACAAAACCGGTGTTCACTCGGTACCGGACCCGATATTCTAAAGTACCGATATCCCGGTTTTTTTGGTACCGAGTTAAAAAAAAAACCGACCGACGAGTCGGTTTTTTGGTACCGAGTTAAAAAGAACGATTCATTTCAACCATGAGCCGGTTTTTTCAGGTTTTTTGGTACCGGTTTTTAACCCGGTACTCAAAAAAACCGGCTTATGGTTGAAAAAACCGTCGGTACTGAAAAAAACCTGAGTCGGTTTTTAACCCGGTACTCAAAAAAACCGGCTTATGGTTAAAAAAACCGTCGGTACTGAAAAAAAAACCTGAGTCAGGGAAACCGCTTGTGGTACCGGGTATTGAAAAAAACCGAAACCCGGTACTGAAATCTCGGTACCGAACAGGCCTACCTCATATAACTTATGGGATTATAAATTGGAGTCAAATCGCGGAAAAAAACATAACAACAGTGGGAATAATGCTTAATAAAGCAGTTAAGGCAGTTCACAATCTTCATCCAAGGACACCTACTTCAGTAATTTACGAACTGAGTGGTAAGACTCCAATAGATAAAATTATAACTGCAGAGAAGGTTAAGATTATGTGGAAAATCATTAACAAAAAAGTTAAAACATCTATTACACTAACTTTAAATAGAGAAGTTCACAGCTATAACACTCGAAGTGCTGAGAATTTTAGAACCTGTGCAGCCAATACCAATAGACTCTTGCAAGACCCGATAAGATCCTCTCTTACTTTATTTAACACCTTGCCCCAAGATCTAAGAAACACAATTTCATATGTTCAACTTAAACGAAAACTTAAACAATACTTAAATTAAATAAAATCTAATTATATACATTTATTTTTCTCTTTTTTTTTTAAATCAAAATAAATTAAATTAGCAACTAAATATTTAATACCAAACGAAACATGAACATTGCCAAATCATAGTATTAATTAGCGCGACTTACATTAATTAATAGCGAAATTTTTATGATGAAAAATACTTTTTTTGCAGTCCCTTATACCAGTGTTCACACTGTCTGGGAGGCAAAACAAGTTTTAAGTATGTACTATATTTTAAATTAAGGTTTTTTTTTTCCTTTGGTAGTTAGCCTTTGTCACCTACTAATGCTGCCCCGACTAACAATAGGATGGGTACATGTAATACAAAAACAACCTTTGTGTTCCTCCTGTTGTAATATAGATTAGTACATTGACTAATAAAATGTGTATTGTCCATTATCCCGCCTTATTCCTTTTCCTTCCGGGGGAAATGATGATAACATGTCTAAAAATAACTGATTTGGTTAGTGACAAAGCTAAGCTGATCCCTTATTTTCCTTGTCAAAAAAAAAGATATTTTTGAAAATATGAAAAAATCGCATTAGAACGGCACATTTTCGCTCGCCAGGGTCGCAAATCTGGATTCATATAGCCTGTATCGATCTACAAAGGATAAGAAAAAGAACGGTAGTAATCCATTTATTCCGAGGCAAGGCAGTTTTTTTTGTAAGTCTGTATTATCCTATAAATCATTAATAAGAATATAATCTAGTGAAGGTCATTAAATATTTTATTGACATATGTAATGTAAAAATGAATATAATCAATTATGATAGTAAACCTTGCAATAAAACATCCATGTCAGTTTCCGTTTCCACTTCTTTAAGCTCTTGCAGGATAGCAATTTCCATTTCAGTAAGTAAATCGGGTTTCTTGTACTAAACAGAATTTTAAATTTAAACCAATGCAACAGCAGTTAAAAAAAATCAATAATCAATAACTCACCGTTATGATAAGCGTATTGTACTGATGGTGAAAAGAAATATTTGCCTGGTTAGCTATACAACCGCAACGATCCAATTCTGGGATCAAAATATTCTTATAATATTTTTTATTTGTTGTTTGGACGGTTATTGTATTATTGTCCGCATTTGCAGTTACTGCATATATTTCAATTGGATAGGGTAAATTTCGTATTCGCCACTCGATATTTTTCTTGGTAACACGCTTAGTGAGTATCGGCTCCGTATTGCTTTCGCGCATTATAAAATTGCTGCTTTCGTTGAGATTATCGACAGGCTCTCCCAATTCAAGCTCCCACTGGGGCTCGCGAAACAATTCGCACTGTTTTTTCCACGCCCGGCGTAGAACAACTCCAGTATTCATGCTATACTCTTCGGCCATTTCTTTGCCATCGGGAAATTTGTAGTGAATCTTACGAACATTACCCGATATCACGGATGTTTTCTCGGCGATTTTTATTAAGTTCAACCAATTGCCGTAGGCCATTTCGACTTTGAGTGTAGGTGATCTAGAGATGTTTTGTCAATGGAACGAATGAGTTTTGTACGAATAAGAAAATATCAGAACGCTCAGAATCATAAGCAGTCTGTGTTACCGAAATACATCGAAATACACCGAAATATATCTTGTATCTCGGTGGCAAGTCGGCAAGGATAACCTGCTCTAATCTAAGCCTGTTGTTTTCTTTTTTGTTTTTTTTTTTTTTTAATCAGCTGCTTGACTTCGATTGAAATTCATTGATTAAAGAACTGTCTATTCCATGTTGAAATTCCATGCGTTCAGCAAATTTTGAACGTTGCAAACAATTTAAAACGAGTCAACAAATTTAAGCTTTTAACGCCCCAACGAATTGTTTTAAAACATGTTTAAATTAATTTTTTTAGGGAGAAGAATCCAAGGGGGTGGCACCACCGCACAGTGGGGCGACTAGAACAAAAATTCGGACATAGGCAATTATACGAAATCTTAATATTGCAGATTTGACTACTATGACTTTACACTATACAGGGTGTCCCGCAACTGGTTAGCCATAGACCAATGGTAGACTCTACAGGATGTTTTAGGAAAAATGTCGCCAAAATTATTTCTCTAGCTTTTACCGTTAAGGAGTAATTGCCTTTTTTGTGATTCTTGTAAAAAAACACGGCTTTTTTTCTAAAAACACCTATCTTCTAGCTTCCACTTTAGCCAAATCAATGTTTTTCGTATTCTTCTGAAAGTACATAAAATTTCCAATAAAAGGCCATATCGAACGTTTGGAACGGTTTCGTATCTTCCGGAATACGACGTTTTGAACTTTGCAGAAATGACAATTTCAATTTTTGATGTCAAAATTAAACCCAAATTTCGTAACGGGACATTGTAGTGGCAAATCTGCAAAGTTGACAAAAGTTGGCGTAGTATCTTAGCTTTCGAACGGCATATAAGAATAAAGCTCAGAGTCATCCAGTTTCTGAATAATATGTATAAATGAAAAAAAAAATATAGTCTGCAAATGTACCAAACCGACTTCAATCTTGAAAAGGAAGTAAAATTTTTACATCAAGCATAGACTTGGTTGTTATGCATTATGGAAAAATACTTTTCGCTACTGTTGTAGATGCTAATTATAACGGTAAGTATAAACAAATTTGTTTTATGTGTTGAATTATTTGTACGAAGGTTCGCTGTGTACACATTAATATTGTGAGAGTATTTTTCATTTTCATCGTCTAAAAAAGGATAAACATTTTAATTTGTCAGGTATTAATTAGTGTCCTTTTATGTCCTTTTTCAGAATTTACCGATCCAATTTTTCCTTAGCAAATTTAATGATAGAATCTTAGATTCTAAAAAATGAAAAAGGAAGTGGCAACTTGAATTATTCGCGTAGTTATGGCTTTGGAAAGATACAGATGATTACGGGAAACACGAACATTTTCCATTCAAACGCGATTTATTACGTTTAGGGTCCTTGAAATAGGAATCAAACACCGGATATGTAATGTACTCGGCGTCCCCTTTGATATGATACCCCGCATGCCGACCTCCAGTCAAAGATTAAATAGTGCCCTTTTTTGTCCTTTTTGGGACCTTTCCGATCAAATTTCTTCTTCTTCTTCCTTGCCTCGTTCTTTATACCGCTCCATGGTTCCGCGTTGCTCGACCTGCGGTGTAGGCACATCGCCCGTTTTGGCGATAATTTCTCAGCATATTTCTACAGGCAGCTCTATCTTGGATCGTGTCATCGCCGAGACCAATGCGTTGTTGTTGCTTTTTCATTTGACACATCCAGGTGTTCTTTGGTCTGCCTCTGGCCTTGGGTCCATCAAGTGGAACTTCCATTGATATCGCTCTCTTTGCGGGGTTCTCAGGCGGACGCCTTTGAACATGGCAATACCAATCCATTCGTCGGTCTTCGAGCTTTTCGGTGATTGGTTGGTCTATGGACAAGCTGCCTCGGATGTAGCTACTCTTGATGTGGTCCCTTTTGGTTACACCAACTGACATGCGTAACATTTTCATTTCAGTCGCTGTCATTTCTTTCGCGTAACCTTCATACATGGTCCAGCATTCTGATCCATACATGAGTGCGGGACGTACAACCGTTTTGTACAACTTGCCCTTTAGCTTCAGTGGCATTTTCTTATCGCAGAAAACTCCAGAGTTTTCTCGCCACCTCATCCACCCAACCTTTGTGCGATGTTTGATGTCATCATCGCATGTAGCTCCGCTGTTCACCATCGAGCCAAGGTACTTGAACTTGGTACAAGACTTAAGCTGCTCTCCTTTGACGTACATTTCTGGTATCGGTGCATTTGGGTCTGAGAATTGGCAGCATAAGAGCTCAGTCTTTGTTATACTTACCCTCAGTCCATGCTCCTCCAGAATGTCACACCATTTTGTAAGCGCAGCTTGCAAGGCAACGATGTTTGGGCTACTGAGGACTATATCATCAGCAAAAAGAAGAGATATTTCTAGGCCGTCGGAGATACGTGTTAATAAGTAGCACATGATGTTGAAGAGCAACGGACTCAATACACTGCCCTGGTGTACTCCGACATTCACCGGAAATTCTTCTGATTCACCGGCTGTGCATCTAACCTTAGTCGTAGCTCCATCATACATGTCTCGTATCATCCTGACGTATGCCTCGGGGACATTAAGTGCTCTCAAGGCCAACCATATCAGATCACGAGGTACTCTATCGAATGCCTTCTCCAAATCGATGAACACAAAATACAAGTCCTTTCGTGCTGCTCTATACTTTTCCATGGCAATACGAATGCACTGAATCGCATCGACTGTAGATCGACCTTCAACAAAGCCGCATTGATTGTCATTCAACCGCACAATCTTTCTCAATCGGTTGCAGACAACTCGCTCGTAGATCTTCAGTGTATGAGGTGTTAACTTTATAGCCCTATAGTTGTTGAGTTTGCGTGAGTCCCCCTTGTTCTTATAGAAAGGAAGAAGAAAACTTTCCCTGAAAGCATCAGGCATCGGTTGCCCACCTTTGATTTTGTTGAAGAGAACTGTGAGCCAACTAAGCCCGACATTTTCCATTTTCAACCAAAATTCCGCGGGGATTTTGTCCGGGCCGACTGCCTTTCCGCGTTTCATCTGATGCATTGCCTCCATCACCTCTTCCTCTGAGATATCTTCAATATTTGTGGTATTTGGCTCAACATCTTGAAAAGCTGCCCGAGGAAATTCTTCATTTAGAAGTTCGTCAAAATACTCTCGCATCCTGCTACAAATTGCCGTATCGTCAATCAGCAACATTCCTTGCGAGTCCTGCACGTACTTTGGCGCCTGTATTTCCCGAGCGTTCTTTCTCCTTTGGGCTGCGACCCTAAATATCCTGGCGTCGTGCTTAGGTCTCTCGCGCAAAGACGGTCCTTCGGTCGCAGTCTGAGTTTCTAATTCTTGGTAGAATTTCTCAGCTGCCTTCGCCTTTGCTTGAGCTACCAAGCGCTTTACTTTCTTCCGGCATTGCATATAATTTTCGCGAAGTTGAACCCGTTCGGCTTCACTGCTTGACTCACATTTCGTCCATGCCTTAAATGCGTTCGATTTGGCTTGCACTGCTTCCTTAGTTTCGGTGTTCCACCACCATGTTTCTTTCTTCGTGTGGAGTGGACCTTTCGAAACTCCAAGTGCCTGTTCCGCCTCACCTACTGACATTTCAGCGAAACTATTCCACATTTGTGTTGGACTGTGCTCGGTGCAGTTTATGTTGTTTTGAAACCACTCCGTCATTTTATCAATGAATGGAGTTACTACAGGTTCAAAGTTGTCGTTTGTGAGATTGTGCCACTTGATTTTTTCGACAGGCTTGGGAGTTCTTCTATTTCTTGCTCCTCCTGCTTTCAAAATAAATTCTGACAGGAGCAAACGATGTTGGCTGACGACAGATTCACCCAAGATCACCTTGCAGTCTCTTACCCACCTTCTCATAAAATCGAAACAGAGGTGGTAATCGATCTGCGTTTCGTGTTCAAATTTATTTTAGTAAAATGAGTTTTAGACTCCTGGTACCCCACTGATTCAAGTCCAATAAAAAATAGCCTTACTGTATTTAATTCTATTGGAAATGCTTATATGACTGAACTATTTCCAAGTAAAAGCAAGATTTCTTCCACTTACGGACTATGTTTTTTTCCCTTTTACACATATTATTCACAAACTGGATGATTCTGTGATTTATTCTTATATGCTCGAAAGCTAAGATACTACTCCAACTTTTGTCAACTTTGCAGATTTGCCACTACAATGTACCGTTACGAAATTCGGGTTTAATTTTGACATTAAAAATTGAAATTGACATTTCTGCAAAATTCAAAACGTCGTATCTCGGAAGATACGAAACCGTTCGAAACGTTCGATATGTCCTTTTATTGGAAATTTTGTGTAATTTCAGAAGAATATGAAAACATTGATTTGGCTGAAGTGGAAGCTAGGAAATTGGAGTTTTTCGAAGAAAGTCGTGTTTTTTGACAAGAATCACAAAAAAGGCGATTACTCCTTAACGGTAAAAGCTAGAGAAATAATTTTGGCGACATTTTTCCTAAAACATCCATTGGTCTATGGCTAACCAGCTGCGGGACACCCTGTATAGTAAGTAAGCTATCCAAATCCATTGTTAATAATTTTTTACTTGTAACGGTATTGCCCTACTAGCGATGGCAGAAGGAATGCATCGATGCCGGCATCATGAATCTCTGGATGAACGGAATCATTCCATTTGTTTTAGCCGCGGGACTAAACTCCCTTATACAGGGTGTCCGGAAAATGCCGCATAAAAGCGTCGGATTATAATTCCTCAGTTGATTTCCAGCAAAAAAGTTGTACGGAACATACCCCCTCAGCTTAACCCTTAAGCTGCCACAGGCATTTAAAGATTTTTGAAAAAATCATTTTCTTTCACGACTTAAAGTCTAATATCTCTAAAGCTAGAGCAGCTAGAATAGTGAAACAAAATGATTATTACAACCAATAAATTCACCTGAAAAATAAAACTAACCACACTAAAATCCGATAAGTTATTTCGTTTTTACATAGCTTCAAAGTCAAATTTGCGTGATTTTACCCAAAAACAGAAGCATCGGCAGAAGCATTTTTCTGCTTCTGCCGCTGCTGTCATTGTGGGCCATCAAAGGCAAATGCGTGTGTTCTAAATTGAAATTTTTCTGCTGATGCCGATGCCTCTGCCGATGCTTATGCTGACGCGGGAAATGTATTTCAACCATGAGGCTTTCAAGTCGAAAATGGTTCACAACGATACAAAAATTACAATAGGTATTGAATAGTATGTATTTGAGCAAATTGACGAAAGCGGAACGAAACTCACCGAAACCTTAAGAAAATGTCTCTCGATGAATTGGCACCGATTCTTCATCGAGACAGCAGACAGTCATCGGGTGATGAAGATTCAGTCGAAGTACATAAGCCAATGCGTGTGGATGAGAAATTGTTCACGAATACTACGACAATTTTTGCATTCGCCCGTCTCTTTGGATTTATCGTTCACCGATTATGGCTAGCAGGGTGGTTGTATAGGCAGTTTTGTTCAATAAGAAATGAATTTTTGGATGACCCCAAAATTTCAAATACCCGTACCAACCACCTTACCTAATAAAATGGCAAATAAATATACTTTTCACGTTTGGCCTTTGGATAAGAGGACCTTGTTATGGTATTTACGTATCTAACAAAGAACATAACGGTAAGTTTTAACGATTCTAGCCAAAAACCTTGATATTTTTGTTGTTTCATCAAAAACAAAAAATGGCCGTAGTTGGCCGGGAAATCAATTAAGCCATAATTATCTGCAATTGATGGAGTCAACACAAAGTTTGGCTGCGACCACCTGCGAACCCCGCCCACAGTAGCCATTTTTATCGGCAAATCTCTGTTTTTCATGTTAACCTTTTCGCAAAATAACATTCATTCTGATGCATCTTTGAACTTTAAATTGTTGTTACATGCTGGCAATGTTATAATCTTATATGATACTGAAAGTGGGGCAAATCGGAGCAACAGGTCCTGCACCTCCCCTACAAATTATAGGTAGAAAGTATATAAGATTAGTCATAACTCTTGGCTGAATTAAACTAATACGCTAAGATTATACTACTAAGTTTTAATCGAATATCCTTCGACAGGACTAAGTACAGGGTCGATTAAATCAAAAATTTCACCAGCTCCCCTATAAAAGATCTTACTCTGCCAAAAAAATGGTCTTAGTTGCTGGTAATTCGCCAAGCGAAAAGTCGTTTGTTTCGGTGTTTGCATATTTCTGATAATTTGTTTCAAGCTCCCGAAAAGCTTACATAAAAGAGCAACTTTTGTTAATTTTTCAGATTTATCCGTTTAAAGAACTGTTATGATATTAGCGTTTTCATTTTCTATGTCAAATAAATTTTGTAAATTTTCAAAGTTTGAATTACTATATCTTCGAAATAACAGTGAGTTTTGTAATGGGACAGCAGTCAAATATCATAAAATGTTGTATATTTTTAATACCTTAATCCAAATGCTAAATTGCGCAAAGCAAGACAGGTTAAATTTGGGATTTGTTTGGTTACTCTAGCTTTCCCAAAGATTTCATAAATAATGATGCAGTTTTGTAACGGTAAATGAGAGAGTATTTCTCTAAATGAGTCGTACTATCTATTACTATCATTTGTAACATCAGGAAGGAGAAAATGTAAATTGTCCATACTATGGGGTTGGTGAAAGCATCCTTAAAACCGCTATATCTTCTTTCTGACATTGCGTATTTTAAAATGGAGTCCACCATTCGATTCAGCAGAAACAAGTTCAACTTATAGTCATTTACGTGGTACGTACATTTTACAACAGGACATCTTCACAAATATGCGATGTCCGAAAAATCATTGATTTCGCCCCACTGTGACCGCCGTCTATATATTAAGGCCGCAATATAGAAAAATCGCCTACTAAATTTGCACTGTTTTGTTGTTCCTTTTAATTACGTCATATGCTTGTTGTTGTTTGTTCGTGTAAATCCAAAATTTAGTAGGCAAACTATGACGGCTGGTCGAGCTGAGTTACGGCCTTGATGTATCTAGATGGCGTTGGTGGCATTCGGGCTCCATTAGACAGTCATATTTATATTATAATATGTATGTCATATGCCTAAGCCTACTCGATTCATTCAGTATAAATTTTTAGACGTGCAGGAAGCGAAATCAAGTAGGCTTAGGGATATGATAATATCTATTATAATATATATTACCAATATATGACTGTGTAATAGCTGCCTTCCATACAAATTTTTTGTAGAAAGGTATTCACGATTTCCAATCGCACACATTTGGAAAATATTTTAAACGCAAAATTTCATTAAGCAGAGTAGGACGGAACTAATCCAAAATCAGCTGAGTATCCCATCTTTAGGTAAGGTATGCATGGGCTTCACCGAGAAGAAGGAAGGAGATGTCACACGAAAAATGAGACGGGACAAGTTTGCTTGTTTAATGGGAGAGGAAAACAAGGTACATTAATTGATAAGTGAATCAAAACAAACCGTCGATAGTACGTTTGCCTTTTATGACACAAAACAGGGCCTAACCATCACAAATTACCCGAGCAACGTAATATTATAGTGAATAACGTAACTATTTCGCGCAATCCAATCAAATCAAACGAGATTCGCGGCGAGGATCGTTTACCGCGTTTACCGACTTTGACAATGTAGTATTGGCGCGTGCTACAGAACAAGCAGAACCGGATGACTTTGTCGTTGTGTGTATTGATGTGAGTGGCTGAACTAGTCGATTTTGTCGCTGTGTGCGGCAAAACTGGTCGCATTTGACGTGAGGGTACCGTGAACCGCTGAACGAGAGAGCCCATGGACAAGATTTTTCGTCCCATGTTGTGTTGTTTTTATATGTAGTTTCATCATTATGGCGACTTCATAGTATTCTATGATGGGCTTAGAGCAGCTATTAATAGTAGAAGGAGAGGGCGAGCGAAAGTCACAAATTCCATACAAAGTGACAGCTGAAAAATGTGCCGAAAATCTAATACATGGGAGAGCAAGCATCTAACAGTAAAGTAGTAATTGTGTCAAAAATTCGTGTGGTTTGGTTGAATTCTTCTTCATTCTCTATGTCTTTAATAGTGGGCTGTCAAAGCATGGAACTTTGTTTGAATTGAGATGTACTGTTACTCTACTTGTGTCAAATCGCTTTGTTCCACCAGTCTTGTTTTTGTATTATTCTCTCCCATGGATTTGCGCTTTCGGCACACTTTTTAAGTGACATTTCTCTCTCTCTCTCCTTCATGGGTAACTTTTCTCCATGGATGAGTTAGAAAAAGACGGAGTGTAGGGTACTTACGTTCCCCGCTAGAGGCGCACTCGTAGCATCGAAGTAAATCGAAACGTCATCTCATTTAAAATTTAGAACACTCTCGCTCTAACCACAACGTGTTCAGTCGCGTTTATAATCGACAATAAAATTATTTTGTATTTAGTGAAACTTTTGTGTTTTCATTAACGATTTTGTGGAATTGGTCTAACTTATCGACTAGGCCTCCACAAATATGTGACCCCGACTAGCAACGAGCACCCCGACAAGTGTGAGCACGTCCAAACTTGTGCAGAAACGACAATCACGCCAGCAGTAGCGAGCGTCCCCAGAGCCGCGAGCGCTTCAACAGCAACGAGCGCCCCATTAGCAACGAGCACCCCGACGCGACAACGACGAGCATAATTGTTAGCCCCGCGTGCCAACACAGGAGCACCCGCGCGCCCCATCAACCACGCATTATTGCTGCGCACATACATTAGTGCACTTAATTTTTTTCAAAATGGCCGATGAGGACAAGCTTTCCGATGCCGTGAACGAAGAGAGCAGTGACGTCGTAGACACATCAAATATGGCCGCGAACAACTTTGTAGTGTTGCCGTGTTCAGAATGCCACAATTTTGGCGTGCACGTCCGAGCCGACTATGTGGTTTGCGCAAATGGAGGCGCAGTTTCGAATGTATAAGGTTGTCAAGGACGACGCCAAGTTCGATAAAATCATCAGTGACCTGGATCCCGACATTTTGGCTCAAGTCGCAGACATTGTGGAATCGCCACCAAAAACAGGCAAGTACGATGTATTAAAAAAGCGGATTATTCGCACATATGCGGTGTCAGAGGAGATGGAGATCCGTGAACTCCTGACCGGTGTCGAGCTTGGAGACCAAAAGCCGTCTCAGTTCCTGCGCGCCATGCAATTAAAAGGCGGTACAAAAATTTCTGAAAATGTTTTGCGTTCACTGTGGTTGCAAAGGCTTCCACCAGCCATCCTCACGATTGGCGAAATCACCGACTTGTCGCGCCTCGCCGAAATGCCCGACCGTATAATGGAAGTGCGCGAAATAACCTGCGTATCCGCGATTACCACCTCGACACCCGACCCCATCGAGTGTGTAAAAGGGGAGATTCTAGAAATCCGAAGCGCCCTGTCGCGTCTTGAAAGGACCCGCGACAACAGCCGCGTTCGTAGTCGCAACCGTAGCCGTCCCCGTTCGAATTCGCGCACAGAATTTTCGCGTAATCCTGCAAACGGGTTGTGTTATTATCACGCGAAATTTGGATCTGCTGCTCGAAAGTGCAGAACGCCGTGCAAGTGGGAATCGCGCCCACACAAGTCGGAAAACTAGAAGCATCGTTGTCTGGTCAGGCGGAAGTCAACGATGCCCGCATACGACGCCTGTTTGTTCACCACCGAGCAACGGGATATCGATTCCTAGTTGACACTGGTGCGAATATATCAGTGATTCCCCGTTCTCGTCACACCCAAAAACAGAGCGCGTCCAACTTTAAATTATTTGCCGCGAACGGAACCCCAATCAGTACCTACGGCTACCGTGTATTAGATGTTAGCTTAGGACTTAGGCGTTCATACAGGTGGAGATTCTGCGAGGCTGACGTATCGCAATCGATTCTGCGATGCTACGCACTAATCGTAGACATTAAAAACAATCGCCTTATTGACCCAAAAACGAAACTGGTCACCGAAGGTCAGCAAGCCTCCACGATTTCCGACTCTATATCCACCGTCACAAATAATTGCAAGTTCCGACCCCTGTTCGAAGAATTCCCCGAAATTACCAACCCGTCGTGCCAGAGGGAAGGCAAACGTCACAATGTCAATGTCAAACACAACATCGTAACCACCGGTCCTCCCGTCGCAGAACGACCGCGACGCCTGACACCTGAAAAGCTGCAAGTAGCGCAACAGGAGTTTGACTACCTACTCCAAAAAGGGTTTTGCCGTCCATCCGACAGCGCTTGGGCAAGTCCGCTACATCTTGCCCCCAAAAAGGACGGGTCATGGAGACCATGTGGTGATTTTCGCCGCCTGAATGCGATAACAGCCCCAGACCGCTATCCGATGAGACACATTCAGGATATAGTTTCCGGATCGGCTGGCAAGCGCATTTTTACAAAAATCGACCTCCTTCGCGCCTTTCACCAGATTCCCATCGCGGAGGCAGACATTCCCTAAACCGCCGTCATCACGCCGTTTGGGCTATTTGAATTTACTGTGATGACGTTTGGCCTTCGGAACGCAGCCCAGACTTTCCAGCGGTTTATGGACGAAGTCCTAAGAGGTCTCGATTGCGTTTGCTACATAGACGATATTCTGGTAGCGTCCGAGTCGCCTGAACAGCACATTGAGCAGCTACGAACAATTTTCCGCCGACTTAGCGATTATGGAATCGTCATCAACGTATCCAAGTGCATCTTTGGCGTGGAAGAAATCGAGTTTCTTGGCCATCAAATTAGCGCCCATGGAATTCGACCACCACCATCCCTCGTCGAAGCCATCAGAAACTTCAAACGTCCGACAACTGCAAAGGAATTGCGACGTTTCTTCGGAGTTTTGAATTATTACCGACGATTCGTTCCTGACGCTGCTAATATACAAGCCCCACTACACGATTGCTTGCGCCGTTGCAGAAAGGGAGATAAAACACCTATCCAATGGACGCAGCCTACCGAACATGCATTCAACGCTTGCAGAGACATCCTCGCGAATGCCACTTTGCTTGTCCACTATCAACCGAATCAGCCTCTTGCACTATTGACAGACGCTTCCAATGTTGCAATCGGATCCGTTTTGGAACAACTCCAAGGTGATCAATGGCTACCAATAGCCTACTTTCAACGAAAGCTATCAACAGCGGAACAAGCCTATTCCACCTATGATCGCGAACTCTTGGCGATTTATGCTAGTATTCGCCACTTTCGTCATCTCTTGGAAGGTATCAACTTCGTGATAAAAACCGATCACAAGCCGCTAGTGTTTGCGTTTTCGCAGAAATCGGACAAGGCCTGCCCTCGCCGCCAGAGACATTTGAACTTTATCTCGCAATTTTCTACCGAAATTGTGCACGTACCCGGAGATACCAATACAGTTGCTGACACACTTTCCCGTCTAGACGCCATTTCATTCCCGATGGTTGTCGAAACAGACGAATTGGTCAACGAGCAGAAAAGTGACAACGAACTACGTGAGTTTCTTTCGGACAATAGCCGTTCTTCCTTGCAGTTGCAGCCTGTCAACGTAGGAAGCGGAAAAAAATCTTTTCTGCGACAAATCGACATCAACTATTCGACCGTTTGTTCCTGAATCCTTGAGGAAGCGAATTTTTGACACGTTCCATAGCAAGTCACATCCCGGCTATCGTGGAACATTGCGAGCTTTGCAAAAGAAATTCGTTTGGCCGACATGCGAAAGAACGTACGACTCTGGACCCGTACTTGTATTAACTGCCAAAGGTCGAAAGTCAGCAGACACACCAAGAACGAGTATCAAACCTTCGATGTTCCTGACAAGCGATTTCATCAAGTCCATTTGGACATTGTTGGTCCACTTCCACCGTCTCGCGGATATAAGTACTGTCTGACGATGATGGACAGGTATTCGCGTTGGCCGGAAGCGACGCCGTTAGTCGACCAATCAGCTGAGTCAGTTGCTGAAGCGTTTTTCTCCACATGGATATCACGATAGGGTGCACCCAGTATAGTGACGACAGACCAGGGTACGCAGTTTGAATCGGCGCTGTTTACATCCCTTTCGAAGTTGCTTGGATGTAAGCGAACGAGAACATCACCATACCACCCTGCATCAAACGGAGCGCTGGAACGATGGCACCGCTCTTTCAAAACCGCCATCATGTGCTATGAGAGAAAAGACCACTGGGTCGACGTACTACCGATGGTATTACTAGGTCTTCGCACCAGCGTGAAAGAGGATCTAAATGCGTCTTCTGCCGAAATGCTGTTTGGCAGTTCTCTTAAACTGCCTGGCGAATGGTTTTTGGACGACAACAACGACAGTGATCCCCAGCTTTTCTTGAACAAGATTAGACATCACTTGAGGGAGATCCGCCCGAAACCAACAGTTTACCATACCAGCAGAACACCGTTCGTACACAAAGAACTAGCCAACTGTTCTCATGTGTTCGTAAGAGTTGTCGCCGTCAGAAAATCGTTAGCTCAACCGTTTACCGGACCTCACCGCGTAATCGAAAGATTGTCAGCCGTACTCTACAAAGTTGACATCAACGGTAGACAAGTTAACGTCTCGACCGAAAGACTGAAATAGGCCTGTTCGGTACCGAGATTTCAGTACCGGGTTTCGGTTTTTTTCAATACCCGGTACCACAAGCGGTTTCCCTGACTCAGGTTTTTTTTCAGTACCGACGGTTTTTTTAACCATAAGCCGGTTTTTTTGAGTACCGGGTTAAAAACCGACTCAGGTTTTTTTTCAGTATCGACGTTTTTTTGAATACCGGGTTAAAAACCGGTAACAGTCGAAAAACATTTCGTACAGGAGGTGAAACCTAAAACTCAATGCAAAATTGATGTGCGACATCAATTCTTGCGAGAGCATTTATTCAAATTCAACTATGTGAAATCGAGCGACATGGTAGCAGATTTTTTTGACGAAGCCAGTTAACGCGAACCAGCATAATGTGAATCGGAAGATGGTAAATTTGAATTGAATCTGAACTCTTAGCATGAAATTGAATTGAATTTAATATTAGCAAATTTAGATTGAATATTTAGTCGAGGTGTTGAAGAGAAATATTTATTTTATTACTATGCAGCAAAACATGCAACACAAAGCGAGACTATGAATATGTCGTATATACGTTGCACGATGCACTAACACAAGCACAGCGCATGTAAAAAAACCGTGTCTGCTCTGATAAAATTCGCGAAAACACGTAGAAAATTCACTTTTTATCGGGATTTGTTTCTTTCACTGCCTTAAAGACACTTCAATTCACGACACATTGCACTTTTCGCGACGAAAATCGACCGGTTACCAATACTTTTCGTGTAAAGTTTGCCGCGACCCAACCCGATTAGCCTTTACCGCAATGTAAATTTTCGATCTGAACAGGCCTATGAATTGTCGTTTCAGTATATGACCGTGCTCTGCTTCCGGGCTTGTATGAAGGTGGCTTTGCTATGTATATATCTTAAATTATAGTCCACTGAACTGTAACTCTTGAAACTCTATAAAATATCTGTCACTCTCTCTGTCGACTGTCGGATTTCGTATAATACACGTCTGTATTAAAGTACTGTGTCTTTTCTTTTGGTAACCCACGCGCAACAATTTTCTGTCTCCATTTGGCTGCTAGTGTAGATGCTAAGTAGCAATCAAATGGTTGTTCGTGATGCCAGTTTTTGAACGCGCAGCCATTTGGCGACTAATATCTAGATGGACCTTTAGGAAATGGTTATCAAAATTTTCTACATGACGTTATCCCATTGATTAAAGAACTAAAGGATAGGCCCGAATCAAACTCAAATGGTCCAGTTTTTGAAATGACACTAATGGCCATGTATTTGACATAAAGGGAACATTGAAATATAGGCGCGAAATTCACTTCACAAACTCACACTCAGTAACTGGATTTCACTTAAAAAAAACTGAAATGATATAAGAATTACGTTATCACAAAAAACAAACGCGCGACGCGACAAATATGTTCTTGCGAATTTGCAGAACGTGTAACAGCTGACAAGTGTTGACAGAAAGGGAACGCATTTAAGTGGAATGTTTTTTTTTGTTGTGTTTCAAACCGGACCATGCAGTTTGTATGGGATGACAGCGGATTTTCCTTTCCGTTTAGCTGTCTATTCCATGCGTTATCCTATGCTTAATTCATATCCGAGCTTTTCTCACTTATATAGATGTATTGGTGTGACATTTCGTAAATTCAGGGTTACCAACAAAGCTAACTTAATACTTCCATGACACAAGCCCGGAAGTCAAATCATAGGCTTGAGCAGATGGAAAATTTACATTGCGGTAAAGGCAAGGTAATTTTATTGTGAGTTCGGCAACACCCCAACCGCGTCGCTCCACCAAAGAATTGCGGATACTTCAACGGATCTCCGAAGTGGTACGAAGCTGATTATGAAATTGTTGTGACCAACATCCAGGATATATGTACGCAATAACTTAGTCAGATTTATCTGAGTTACACTATATTTGATCAAATGACAACTAAATATTCCACACATACAAAATGGAATTTACCGCCACTTCCTTTGAGACTTTCAAAACTTTCTCGGTCTATAAACCTTCTTGAGCGTAAGACGGATTAAACAAACAAACAAAAATACGTTGTGTCCTATCTTCTGTATAAAACGAAGCAGTTTATCGTCAGGATAACCCTAAGAGTTTTTCCTATACTGGAAGTGACGTCATCAAGTGCTCCATGGTAGCCTACCCTACTACAAATTTTGGACAGAGTTGCTCAATAGTGTTAAGCAGTGTTGTTTATGTATTTAACAGTTGATGTAACCACCTCTAATACAGTTAAAACTTCTCTGGATAATTATGGCTCCATTACAATACGTCATATCATCATATTTCTATCATATCCTTAAGCCGGTTCGATTTCATTTAGTACACGTATAAAAATGTAAAGCGAATGAATCGAATAGGCTTAATCACTTACTGTACCAAACACTAAATTAACGATACAAAGAAGAGGAGGGCACTTCGGGGCATGAAATATAGTTTACGACTGATTACCATACCTAGCAAGGATATATACAAAATTTCATAAAAATCGGTCCAGCCGTTTCGAAAAGATCATATTCTTAAGCCGGTTCGATTTTATTTAGTACACGTATAAAAATTTAAAGCGTATGAATCGAGTAGGTTTAATCACTTACTCACACACAAAATGGAATTTCGATATTTACCACCACTTTCTTTGCGATTTTCAAAAAAAAATTGTCCATAAACCTTCTCCAACGTAAGACGGATAAAACAAAAAAAGAATCATCCAAATCGGTCCAGTGATTTAGATGTTTACTTGCAACAGACACAAATACACATCAATTTTTATATAATATAGATAGAAGATAGATAATTGAATTTTAATTGTTTGCCTCAATCTACAGCTATCAGTCAGTGGGGAGATTGAGTATGTTGTTGTTGTACTGCCTTAAGTCCTTGAGAAGTATTGGTGCGATGTAAATCTATCGCTTTGTTTCCATATCCACTTTAGTTTCACCATCAATACGTCGATCTCAATAAATTATAGTAAGCAAGTTGATTGTCACTTTCGCTCATAAAGTTAAATTAAGTTGTGAGTGAAGCGAACAATGCGTGCGTAGCGAGCATTAGATAAGAGATCGAGCGAAACGGGCTCTCTCAGCTAGTCTATATATATAAAGATGAATGTGTATTTGTGTCTGTTGCCAATAAAATCAGAACAGAGAGTTATAAGGAACCGAAACACTACGTGAGAGATGAACGAAATCGGTTGCGGAATGAGACGTGAGGTGAAATGCAGCGATAAAGTTGCTAAACTGGATTTTGTATGGAAGTTTGAAATATTGTTTTCTAAAACGTAAACATTCTAATTGGACCAGACCGGTTTTAAACGAGCATTTCACATATTGTCCTCTCAAATGTAAACATGCTTATGTAGGATTTTGGATCGTGCGGGTGTTGCGACGCAGTGTGTATGCAGTTGCGCATGTATAGGAATTCTATCGCCAAGCTACCATGGGAATATATGGGCATTGCGCCTCCATACTTACTCAATGCCAATAAACGTCTAAACCACTGAACCGATTTGGATGATTCTTTTTCTGTTTTATCCGTCTTACGTTAGAGAAGGTTTATGGACAGTTTTTTTTTGAAAATCTCAAAGGAAGTGATGGTAAATATCGAAATTCCATTTTGTATGAGAGTCACCTGTTGTAATCAAGTTTTCATCGACAACATTTAAAATTCACTTGGGAACCCAGCCAGCATTTAACACATTTGTGATAATTATTTCATGCAACACGCGTAAGCACATATACCTTATTCATTCATCACGTTTTCATACAAACAGTATATGACGATGTCCCCCTATTTCATGTATATACGCATTTGCGCCTTATTATTGATAAACATTATAGGTGTGTTTTTTTGGTTATCCCGTGCAGGTTTGGGTAACGAAACTTCATATAAAAAAAATGACAGGTGGATCAGCTGGCATTTTTTTATATGGAGTTTTGTTACCCAAACCTGCACGGGATAATCAAAAAAAAAACACCTTATAAAATCGTTATTCGTAAACATTATGTAATGGTTAAGTATCATATATACTCAATGCATCAATGAATAATCAAAAATAATAATGTGACGGAGAGTCTCGAACTCATAACTCTATGCACGGAAGGTGCGCGCCGTAACCACTACTCCAGCCAGACTATACGAATTATCATGTTTTATTCGTGATTCTAATCACCCCAGCAACAAAAATCACACTAGAGGAGAAAACCATTATATTTCCTATATGCATGATCCGTCGACATTCCTTCAACTGACCATCATGTATCTAACTTTCAATGCGTCCTATCGATACATAATACCGACTCATGATTCATGAAATAATGCTTATTTGTGGCTATGTTCACGGTATATGACGTTGATGCTGGCTGGGAATATGTATTTAGTTGTCATTGGATCAACTACAGTGTCGCTCCGAAAAACCGTATTCAAGGGGGCTACGTTTTTACGTACTTACCACAGATCACATACAACTAGATATATAACTCCATACAAAATTTTCCTACGCCAAATGAATCAATGTATTTGCTCTCACGTATAGTACATGATACATTAAAGCTTAACATATGCGATAGCAACTACGCGCATGTGAAAAAGCGGGACAATGATAATTGAGAACTTAACGAAATCTACTCCGCTCGCGTTAGTTGAAAGTAGATTGAGCTGAATTTGTCCCCGAACAATTACGAAGTGGCCACAAAATCTCACTACGTTAGTTCTAACATAAAAAGATTAAATACAAGCAAACAGACCATTTGAGATTTACCTAGTTCCAACTCCAACAAAGTAAGTTGGAAGGAAACGACACCTTTCACTTTACATTTTCTATTTTTTTAAATGTAAATTTTGACATATGATGATTCGGTTATCATCGTATCATCTACGTTCTCCCAAATTCTCTCTTTAGAATTTACACTGCACGATCGTACCCGAATCATCATCTGTCTAATTTTACTGTTCAAAAAATAGAAGATTCATAGTAAAAAGTGCGGTTTCAATCGAATTTACTGTCTTGCAAATGTAATTAAGTGAAACCAAAACCATTTTTATGTTCACATTCACACTTTTTATGTTACAAATTACGTAGTCAAATTCAGTGACCACTTCGTCATTGCTCGGGAAAATTGTTTGCTCAATTTGCGTTCAACGTGTTCAACTAACACGCATTATCCGATATCTCGCTGCAAAGTTTAGTTTAAAGTATAACATTTATGAACAAAAGTGCTTGTTTTTTGTAAATTATTGTGCTCGCCAACGTTTCTACGTTTGTTTGAATTTTAAAGTAAGCGTGAATTTGAACATTTTGTGTTATAAAAAACAACATGAAATTCAGCGGCGGCTAAATGGTCGGTCGAATTCTATTCAATCCGCATTCAACTGCCGCGAGTGGTCCCACACCGCCACATGTAAATTTTTTTGCAAAGAATCTGAAAGTCAACTTCGTAATCGCTCGGTCAAGTTCTATTATCAAGTTAAAATCGACGTTGAATTTATTTCGAGTTTCGATCGTAGGTGCAAATAAGTGCATTTCAAACGTTTACTTAAAAGTGATGTGTATTTGTACTTTTTATGTCATAAATTACTAGTTGAGATTTCGTATCAACTTCGCAATCGGTCGTACAAAAGTGCGACATTCAATGCAGTTGTTCAATTGTTTCGTGTGGACGCGAGCAGCTGATGTGAAATTTTCAAGCCATAATTCACAAAGTTACAGGTGAAAATGGTTAATTAATTTAACCTTATCTGACCAAAAACAACAAAGTTGTAAAAGTTACCCCGCCAAAGAATACATATCCCTCCAATCCGCCGCTCATATGTGATTTTGTTTTAGGTGTAAATACTGGAGAAGTTAAAATGTACAGGACTACTTCTTAACGTAATTTGGTGGGAGCTTTAACATTTTATTCAGTGCCACTTTGACGGCTTCCTCCAAATTACTTTAGGAAGTAGTCCTGTACATTTAAACTTCTCCAGCATTTACACCTAAAACAAAATTACATATGAGCGGCGGATTGGAGGGATATGTATTGGGGGGTAACTTTTACAACTTTGTTGTTTTTGGTCAGATATCATAAATTTTTGAATACTTAAATAGCCAACTAATATTTTTGTTTTGGGATCCTAATGTCCCAGTGTCCCAATTTCCTAATGTCCTTATGTCCTAATGTCCCAAAGTGCAAATATCAGTGTCCCAATGGCCTAATGTCCGAATGTCCCACTACCCTAGTGTCCCAATGTCCCAGTATCCCTGTGTCCCACTTAATGTCATAAAATCCCAATGTCCAATTGTCCTAATGTCCCAATTTCCTAATATCCCAGTTCCCCAATGTCCCAAATGTCCCAGTATCCTAATGTGATAATATCCCAATGGCCCAATGTCCTAATGTACCAGTGTCCCAATATCCCAACATCGCAATGTCCCAATATCCCAGTGGCCAGTGTCCCAATGTCGCAGTATACCAAGTGTCCGAATGTCCCAATAGCCTAATATCCGAATGTCCCTATAGCCTAATATCCGAATGTACCACTGTCCCAATGACCCCATCTCCCAATTTCCCCACAGTACCTAATGTCCCAGCGTCACAATGTCCTAATGTCCCAATACTCTAATGTCCCAATTTCCCTATGTCCCAATATTCCAATATCCCAATATCCCAATGTTCCAATGTCCTAAGATCGGAGTGCTCCAATGTCCAAATGACCCAATATCCCGTTGTCCCAATGTCCCAATATCTCAGTGGCCCGATATCTCAATGGTTATATGTACCAGTGCCCCAATGTCTGATTGACCTATTGTCCCAAGGTCATAATGTCCCAATGTCCTAGTATCCCAATGCCCCAACGTCCCAGTCTCCCAGTGTCCTAATGTCCCAATATCCAAATGTTCTGATGTCCCAATATCCTAATGTTCCAATGTCCCAATAACGTAATATCCTGATGTCCCAATATCCCGATGTCCCAGTGGCTCAATATCTGCACGTCCCAGTTTCCTCAGTGTGCCTAATATCCTAATGTAAAAATGTCCCATTGTCCCAATTTCTCAATGTTCCAATTCCTAATGTCCCAATATCCCAATGTTCCAATGTCCTAAATCGCAGTGCCCCAATGTTTCAATATCCCGGTGTCCCAATATCCCGATTTATCAGTGGCCCAATGTCCCTATGTACCAGTGTCCCAATGTCCCTATGTGCCAGTGTCCCATTGTCAGATTGTCATATTATCCCAAGGTCGTCATGTCCCAATTTCCTTATTCCCAGTGCCCCCATGTCCCTGTATCTCAGTGCCTTAATGTCCCAGTATCCCAATGTTCCAATATCCCAATGTGCCAACATCCCAATGTTCCAATATCCCAATGTCCCAATATCCCGATGTCCCAGTGGCCCAATGTTCCCACGTCCCAGTTTCCCCAGTGTACCTAATGTCCCAATGTCCTAATGACCCAAGACCCTGATGTCCACATGTACTTTAATCCCAGTGCCCCAATGTCTCAACATCCCGATGTCTCAGTGGCCCAATACCACTCCGTACCAGTGTCCCAATGTCCGCTGTTCTATTGTCACAAAGTGTTAATGTACCAATGTCCTAATATCCCAGTGCCCCAGTCTCCCAGTGTCCTGATGTCCCAATATCCCAATGTTTCAATGTTCCAATATCCAAATGTTCCAATGTCCCAATGTCCTAATATCCCGATGTCCCAATACCCCATGTTCCAGTGGCCCAATGTCCCCTCGTCGCAGTTTCCCCAGTGTGCCTAATGTCCCAATATCCACAAGTCCTAATGTGCTAATGTCCCAATGTCACAATATCCCGATGTCTCAGTGGCCCAATGTTCCTATGCTGCAGTTTCCCAATGTCCGATTGTCCTATTGTCCCAAAGTCATAATAATGCCCCTATATCCTAATATCCCAGTGCTCCAATGTCTAAGTCTCCCAGTGTCCTAATGTCCCAATGTTCCAATGTCCCATTGTCCCAATATCCAGATGTCCCAATCGCCCAATATCCCGATGTCCCCACGTCCCAGTTTACCCAGTGTGCCTAATGCCCTAATGTCCTAATGTCCCAAGACCCCAATGTCCCAATTTCCTAATATCCCACTGCCCCAAGATCCTAGTCTCCCAGTGTCCCAATATCCCAATGTCCCAATGTCGCAGTATGTTTAAAAAAATTGTTAATGCGATGAGCCGAAAGACGCAATTGTTGGAAATTTTTGTTAACTTTACCAATTAATTTACCGTTATTCCATCCACTTATCTAAATGGAAGACATTGATTCTTTGGAAGGACCAGGACCAGGATCATTCATTCCAAATTTCATAAAAATCCCATCATGGAGAGAGACAGTAGAAGCAAGTATTTCTGAAACTGTAGACTCCAGTCTGAAATTGGGTTACTCGCTTAAGTCTGTGAGGGTGAAAATTTCACCGTTTATTGCATATATCTTACCCGTTATTGTGCCGATCGAAGATTTTTTTTGGAAAGGCACTAGAATAGGATATGTGGAATATTTTGGTAAAAAAATTTTTTTGGGGGATGTTGCCTGGAAGGCTGTAGCCCTGTCAAACAAAAAAGCAAGTTGTCTCCGGTAATCATAGACTTGTTCGCTTTCGTTTTTTTCCTTTGGCGGACGATACGCTCTCGCGTACTTGACGAATCATTTGAATTTTAAGTTGGCGCGATAAAATTTAAAGGAATGTTTTTAGCATTTTTACGGCTTGCTAAAACTCTCTAATATTAAAAATGCTAAACCAATTACTCTTTATGGCTTATTGTTGAAATTGTCTGTCGCCGAAAAAATAAAACACTGATTAAGGTTTTTATTCATTGTTTTAGCATTCCCAGTATTTATCGCTTAAAATAATTAGGCCTGATTTCTTAAAACTCTTATCGAATGTTTAGTCTTGTCGTATACAGGTAAGATACACACAAGTTTCAGAAAGTTTTTACTTTGTATCAAATTGCATTTTTTGTTATTTTTGCATAGTTATGTTATCTTCTATACTATATACTATACAAAATAAACAAAAATGCGATTCGGCATAGTGAAAAAGACTTTAACGCTAAAGTCGGAAACGAAAGCTGGCATAGGGGAACTACTGGTGGTCATAGCCTCCACGACGAAAACAACAACAACGGTCAGCGACTTATCGACTTCGCGAGCGGCAGAAAGTTGGTCATAAGCTCTACATGCTTCCCTCATCGACGAATTCATAAGCAGACCTGGAAGTCTCCAGATGAATACACCGTGAACCAAATCGACCACGTACTGATCAGCAAGAGATGGGCTTCTAATGTCCTAGATGTTCGATCCTATCGAGGAGCCAACTGCGACACCGATCACTATTTGGTGAAGACGACCTACAGGTGCAGAATCTCTTCGGTGCACCTAACGAGAATCAACCCTGCCAAGATCTTCGAGGTTGACAATTTGATTGATGATGCCACGGCGGCTGCGTATACTACAGCCCTTGAGGAAAAACTGTCGCCCATGCTTGATAACATCAATAATCTAGGCATCCATGAGTTCTGGGAGGAGCTCAAAGACAGCATCAAGGAGGTCGCAGAAGAGGTCGTGGGCTATAAAGGCCGGCGCAGACGAGCAGACTGGTTCGACGACGAATGCAGGGCCTCGATTGAGGCGAAAAATGAAGCCTATCGCCAATACACACAACGCGCATCCCGAGCCAAGAAAGAAAGATATAACGAGCTTCGGCGAGCATCTAATAAGTTAATTAGACGTAAGAAACGCAAACATTTTGACGAGCAGTTACAGCAAATAAACCAAAGATTAGCCAGTAAGAACACTAGACAGGCGTACAAACTTATAAATAATATCAAGGACGGATATCAACCCAGAACAAGCCTATGTAAGGACAAGGATGGTAACATCATCAGCGACATCGAAAGCGTCAACAAACGATGGGCCTCGCATTTTGAAGAGCTCCTCAATGCACCATCAACATCCCCCGCGGAGCTAGCTCTTGAGCAGTTAGCCGAACCAGGCCCTCCCGTTCTACCCCCAACAGTAGAGGAGGTGAGTCTTGCCATACAGTCGCTCCAAAATAATAAAGCGCCCGGCGCTGACGAGATCCCAGCAGAACTGCTGAAGCATGGTGGAACGTGCCTGACCAACGCTGTACATGTGCTACTGCTGAAAATATGGAACGACGAGGTAATCCCCGAAGATTGGCGCAAAAGCATAATCTGCCCAATCCACAAAAAGGGTGACAAGCTGAAGTGTGAGAATTACAGGGGCATATCACTAGTTTGTACGGCCTATAAGATTTTATCAAAAATTCTTGAAAAGAGAATCAATCCGTACGCAGAACAAATCATTGGCGAGTATCAAGGCGGCTTCAGACCTGGTCGTTCAACGACCGACCAGCTTTACACAGTGAAGCTACTACTCCAAAAGTGCTGGGAATACAACATCGACGTATACCAAATCTTTGTCGACTTCAAGCAGGCATACGACAGTATCGACCGAAGTGTACTGTACAACATTATGCTGAACTTTGGTATACCGGCAAAGTTAGTGCGACTCACAAGGATGACGATGACTAATACCGTCTCGCAGGTCAAAGTGCAGAACCGACTCACTGACCTATTTGAAACTCGTACTGGACTCAAGCAGGGCGACGGGCTGGCGCCGACGCTCTTCAACCTGGCTTTGGAGTATGTAATTCGAGCCATGAATATGGACAGCAGCGGAACGCTACTCATCAAGTCGACTCAATTAGTAGCGTACGCCGACGATATCAACATCATGTCTCGAAGGTTGGGTGATGCAGAAAGCCTCCTGCATAACCTCAATAACGCCGCAAAGGAAGTTGGACTACATATCAACGAAAGCAAAACAAAGGCCATGATGCAATCGAAAACAAGGACGCCAGCAAATTCAAGCATCACAGTGGGGGACCTTAATATCGAGTATGTAGACAACTTCAACTATCTGGGTTGTAACTTATCAAAGGACGCCAACGAAACCGACGAAATTAAGCGACGGATACAACTAGCCAATAAGACATATTTCTCGGTCCTCCCTATAATTAATTCGAAACTTGCGCACAGGAACACGAAGCTCCGCGTGTACAAAACGATCATCCGACCCGTGCTATGTTATGGCTGCGAAACATGGACCCTTACCCAAGCCTCCGAAATTTTGCTAGACCGATTCGAACGAAAGGTCCTTCGGCGAATTTTCGGGGCCGTTCGCGAGCGAGACCAATGGCGTATCCGATACAACCATGAGTTGTATCAATTGTACGATGAGCTGGAAGTATCGAAAATCGTGAAACTTCAACGTCTGCAATGGGCGGGGCATGTACAACGGATGGACGACAATCGCATGCCAAAGAAAGTTATGAACGCACAACGAATTGACGGAGCGAGGTTGCGTGGACGACCGAGAGCTCGCTGGGAGAACTCCGTAGGTGAAGACGCCCACCAGCTGCTGGGCTTCCGAAACTGGAGGACAAGGTCACGTAACCGTGACAATTGGAGGTCAACGATTCAGGCGGCCAAGGCCCGACGTCGGGCTATCGTGCCACATTGATGATGATAGTGAAAAAAACTTTCTGAAAAATGTGTCTTCTCTATGCGATAAGACTAACCAGTCGATGGGTCATTTCAGACGGTACGAAAACGACCGTATAATTAAGCATGCATAACAGTAGGTATGTACGCGTCATATGACCGAAAAACAAACGTACACTTATTATTGTTTTTGTAAAACCTTGATCGTACGGTCGTTTTCGGTACAGTCTGAAATGGTTCAAAAAGATTATAATTAAACTTGATTGCACTTATTTAAAATGCAATCGTTTTCTTTTTATCTCACACTTCCTTATGCTCACAAAGCCTATCCTATATATAACTCCATACAAAATTTTCCTACGCCAAATGAATCAATGTATTTGCTCTCACGTATAGTACATGATACATTAAAGCTTAACATATGCGATAGCAACTACGCGCATGTGAAAAAGCGGGACAATGATAATTGAGAACTTAACGAAATCTACTCCGCTCGCGTTAGTTGAAAGTAGATTGAGCTGAATTTGTCCCCGAACAATTACGAAGTGGCCACAAAATCTCACTACGTTAGTTCTAACATAAAAAGATTAAATACAAGCAAACAGACCATTTGAGATTTACCTAGTTCCAACTCAAACAAAGTAAGTTGGAAGGAAACGACACCTTTCACTTTACATTTTCTATTTTTTTAAATGTAAATTTTGACATATGATGATTCGGTTATCATCGTATCATCTACGTTCTCCCAAATTCTCTCTTTAGAATTTACACTGCACGATCGTACCCGAATCATCATCTGTATAATTTTACTGTTCAAAAAATAGAAGATTCATAGTAAAAAGTGCGGTTTCAATCGAATTTACTGTCTTGCAAATGTAATTAAGTGAAACCAAAACCATTTTTATGTTCACATTCACACTTTTTATGTTACAAATTACGTAGTCAAATTCAGTGACCACTTCGTCATTGCTCGGGAAAATTGTTTGCTCAATTTGCGTTCAACGTGTTCAACTAACACGCATTATCCGATATCTCGCTGCAAAGTTTAGTTTAAAGTATAACATTTATGAACAAAAGTGCTTGTTTTTTGTAAATTATTGTGCTCGCCAACGTTTCTACGTTTGTTTGAATTTTAAAGTAAGCGTGAATTTGAACATTTTGTGTTATAAAAAACAACATGAAATTCAGCGGCGGCTAAATGGTCGGTCGAATTCTATTCAATCCGCATTCAACTGCCGCGAGTGGTCCCACACCGCCACATGTAAATTTTTTTGCAAAGAATCTGAAAGTCAACTTCGTAATCGCTCGGTCAAGTTCTATTATCAAGTTAAAATCGACGTTGAATTTATTTCGAGTTTCGATCGTAGGTGCAAATAAGTGCATTTCAAACGTTTACTTAAAAGTGATGTGTATTTGTACTTTTTATGTCATAAATTACTAGTTGAGATTTCGTATCAACTTCGCAATCGGTCGTACAAAAGTGCGACATTCAATGCAGTTGTTCAATTGTTTCGTGTGGACGCGAGCAGCTGATGTGAAATTTTCAAGCCATAATTCACAAAGTTACAGGTGAAAATGGTTAATTAATTGGCTGTGTGAAGTTAGCCAGTCATGTTTTTGAAATTAGGTCCTTTTGCTCGGTGAACCGTTTGTTCTACAGCGGCTACGTTTGTTCTTGATTGTTAACTAATTAATATCGTTTGTGCTTCTCTAATTATTTAATTATAGCAACTTTAAAATTGTGAGTGTGAACTTAGCCAGTCATTTTTAAATATGGGTCGGAAAGGTATAGGTTTGGTATCAATCGAAAGCCAGACGTTTGTTCGTTTTGTAGGGCGTTTGTTCATCCTGGAAACGGAAGGATACAGGAATTATTAAGGAAAAAGAGATTAGTTGTGACGTCATCTTCACTCAACCAACGCCATCTACTCAGCTCAGCTGTACAGGCAACCCGTGTCCCGCGAACAATTTATGCAAGATCCACACCATCATCGTACAGCTGAGCTGAGTAGATGGCGTTGGTTGAGTGAAGATGACGTCACAACTAATCTCTTTTTCCTTAATAATTCCTGTATCCTTCCGTTTCCAGGATGAACAAACGCCCTACAAAATGAACAAACGTCTGGCTTTCGATTGATACCAAACCTATACCTTTCCGACCCATATTTCAAAATGACTGGCTAAGTTCACACTCACAATTTTAAAGTTGCTATAATTAAATAATTAGAGAAGCACAAACAATATTAATTGGTTAACAATCAAGAACAAACGTAGCCGCTGTAGAACAAACGGTTCACCGAGCAAAAGGACCTAATTTCAAAAACATGACTGGCTAACTTCACATAGCCTAATTAATTTAACCTTATCTGACCAAAAACAACAAAGTTGTAAAAGTTACCCCGCCAAAGAATACATATCCCTCCAATCCGCCGCTCATATGTGATTTTGTTTTAGGTGTAAATACTGGAGAAGTTAAAATGTACAGGACTACTTCTTAACGTAATTTGGTGGGAGCTTTAACATTTTATTCAGTGCCACTTTGACGGCTTCCTCCAAATTACTTTAGGAAGTAGTCCTGTACATTTAAACTTCTCCAGCATTTACACCTAAAACAAAATTACATATGAGCGGCGGATTGGAGGGATATGTATTGGGGGGGTAACTTTTACAACTTTGTTGTTTTTGGTCAGATATCATAAATTTTTGAATACTTAAATAGCCAACTAATATTTTTGTTTTGGGATCCTAATGTCCCAGTGTCCCAATTTCCTAATGTCCTTATGTCCTAATGTCCCAAAGTGCAAATATCAGTGTCCCAATGGCCTAATGTCCGAATGTCCCACTACCCTAGTGTCCCAATGTCCCAGTATCCCTGTGTCCCACTTAATGTCATAAAATCCCAATGTCCAATTGTCCTAATGTCCCAATTTCCTAATATCCCAGTTCCCCAATGTCCCAAATGTCCCAGTATCCTAATGTGATAATATCCCAATGGCCCAATGTCCTAATGTACCAGTGTCCCAATATCCCAACATCGCAATGTCCCAATATCCCAGTGGCCAGTGTCCCAATGTCGCAGTATACCAAGTGTCCGAATGTCCCAATAGCCTAATATCCGAATGTCCCTATAGCCTAATATCCGAATGTACCACTGTCCCAATGACCCCATCTCCCAATTTCCCCACAGTACCTAATGTCACAGCGTCACAATGTCCCAATACTCTAATGTCCCAATTTCCCTATGTCCCAATATTCCAATATCCCAATGTTCCAATGTCCTAAGATCGGAGTGCTCCAATGTCCAAATGACCCAATATCCCGTTGTCCCAATGTCCCAATATCTCAGTGGCCCGATATCTCAATGGTTATATGTACCAGTGCCCCAATGTCTGATTGACCTATTGTCCCAAGGTCATAATGTCCCAATGTCCTAGTATCCCAATGCCCCAACGTCCCAGTCTCCCAGTGTCCTAATGTCCCAATATCCAAATGTTCTGATGTCCCAATATCCTAATGTTCCAATATCCCAATAACGTAATATCCTGATGTCCCAATATCCCGATGTCCCAGTGGCTCAATATCTGCACGTCCCAGTTTCCTCAGTGTGCCTAATATCCTAATGTAAAAATGTCCCATTGTCCCAATTTCTCAATGTTCCAATTCCTAATGTCCCAATATCCCAATGTTCCAATGTCCTAAATCGCAGTGCCCCAATGTTTCAATATCCCGGTGTCCCAATATCCCGATTTATCAGTGGCCCAATGTCCCTATGTACCAGTGTCCCAATGTCCCTATGTGCCAGTGTCCCATTGTCAGATTGTCATATTATCCCAAGGTCGTCATGTCCCAATTTCCTTATTCCCAGTGCCCCCATGTCCCTGTATCTCAGTGCCTTAATGTCCCAGTATCCCAATGTTCCAATATCCCAATGTGCCAACATCCCAATGTTCCAATATCCCAATATCCCGATGTCCCAGTGGCCCAATGTTCCCACGTCCCAGTTTCCCCAGTGTACCTAATGTCCCAATGTCCTAATGACCCAAGACCCTGATGTCCACATGTACTTTAATCCCAGTGCCCCAATGTCTCAACATCCCGATGTCTCAGTGGCCCAATACCACTCCGTACCAGTGTCCCAATGTCCGCTGTTCTATTGTCACAAAGTGTTAATGTACCAATGTCCTAATATCCCAGTGCCCCAGTCTCCCAGTGTCCTGATGTCCCAATATCCCAATGTTTCAATGTTCCAATATCCAAATGTTCCAATGTCCCAATGTCCTAATATCCCGATGTCCCAATACCCCATGTTCCAGTGGCCCAATGTCCCCTCGTCGCAGTTTCCCCAGTGTGCCTAATGTCCCAATATCCACAAGTCCTAATGTGCTAATGTCCCAATGTCACAATATCCCGATGTCTCAGTGGCCCAATGTTCCTATGCTGCAGTTTCCCAATGTCCGATTGTCCTATTGTCCCAAAGTCATAATAATGCCCCTATATCCTAATATCCCAGTGCTCCAATGTCCAAGTCTCCCAGTGTCCTAATGTCCCAATGTTCCAATGTCCCATTGTCCCAATATCCAGATGTCCCAATCGCCCAATATCCCGATGTCCCCACGTCCCAGTTTACCCAGTGTGCCTAATGCCCTAATGCCTTAATGTCCTAATGTCCCAAGACCCCAATGTCCCAATTTCCTAATATCCCACTGCCCCAAGATCCTAGTCTCCCAGTGTCCCAATATCCCAATGTCCCAATGTCGCAGTATGTTTAAAAAAATTGTTAATGCGATGAGCCGAAAGACGCAATTGTTGGAAATTTTTGTTAACTTTACCAATTAATTTACCGTTATTCCATCCACTTATCTAAATGGAAGACATTGATTCTTTGGAAGGACCAGGACCAGGATCATTCATTCCAAATTTCATAAAAATCCCATCATGGAGAGAGACAGTAGAAGCAAGTATTTCTGAAACTGTAGACTCCAGTCTGAAATTGGGTTACTCGCTTAAGTCTGTGAGGGTGAAAATTTCACCGTTTATTGCATATATCTTACCCGTTATTGTGCCGATCGAAGATTTTTTTTGGAAAGGCACTAGAATAGGATATGTGGAATATTTTGGTAAAAAAATTTTTTTGGGGGATGTTGCCTGGAAGGCTGTAGCCCTGTCAAACAAAAAAGCAAGTTGTCTCCGGTAATCATAGACTTGTTCGCTTTCGTTTTTTTCCTTTGGCGGACGATACGCTCTCGCGTACTTGACGAATCATTTGAATTTTAAGTTGGCGCGATAAAATTTAAAGGAATGTTTTTAGCATTTTTACGGCTTGCTAAAACTCTCTAATATTAAAAATGCTAAACCAATTACTCTTTATGGCTTATTGTTGAAATTGTCTGTCGCCGAAAAAATAAAACACTGATTAAGGTTTTTATTCATTGTTTTAGCATTCCCAGTATTTATCGCTTAAAATAATTAGGCCTGATTTCTTAAAACTCTTATCGAATGTTTAGTCTTGTCGTATACAGGTAAGATACACACAAGTTTCAGAAAGTTTTTACTTTGTATCAAATTGCATTTTTTGTTATTTTTGCATAGTTATGTTATCTTCTATACTATATACTATACAAAATAAACAAAAATGCGATTCGGCATAGTGAAAAAAACTTTCTGAAAAATGTGTCTTCTCTATGCGATAAGACTAACCAGTCGATGGGTCATTTCAGACGGTACGAAAACGACCGTATAATTAAGCATGCATAACAGTAGGTATGTACGCGTCATATGACCGAAAAACAAACGTACACTTATTATTGTTTTTGTAAAACCTTGATCGTACGGTCGTTTTCGGTACAGTCTGAAATGGTTCAAAAAGATTATAATTAAACTTGATTGCACTTATTTAAAATGCAATCGTTTTCTTTTTATCTCACACTTCCTTATGCTCACAAAGCCTATCCTATCGATTATTGAATCTTTTTGACTTTCAGGTGGATTGGATGCTGTAGGAGTATGTAACCACAACCATTTTTTTTTAAATGTAAAAGATATTTATATGCAATTCCCATATTATTAACATATCTCCGATGTCTGTAGTACATTACTACAAAATATAAAAAAAGTTGTGGTTCAAATTGCCCAGTTGTACATAGGCCACCCTGTATTCATGTATGTAAATGCCATAGTCCCAGCACCATTTGGGGTACAAAACAACAAACCGACCTGATTTTCAATGAGTACTTGCGCCAATGGATCCTGCGGAAACTTAAAAATTCGCCGTCTTTCAGCTGAACCACAAATAACACAAGACATCTTTGCAAACATTTTTATTTGTTTCAAAACGATCGTTAGATTGGTTGAAATTTGAATTTCGCGCTAAAAGAAGCTTTTAACGAAACAACATTTTATCGTTAAGAAGGGTTGCCGGATAATTATTAAAATTAATTTATGAGCAATGCTGGCAGCCCCCAAGGAGAGAATAAAATTCACACATACATAGCCAAAAGAGAGATAATATGAACGCAAACATGAAAAAATTTCGAAAAAGCGCACAAATACAAAGAAACCCGTTGGCAAGCGAAGATTTTCTGTCCAAGATTCTACGAGTAAGTTACGTTGTCAAAAACAATGTGCCGACATACCTAATAGGGTGATTAATACACGCTACTCTTATACAAGTATCAAGAGGATATTTCGACATCTGGAAAATTAAATATATTATATACTTTCGCATTTGCAATATTTTGTCGAAGTTCAAAATTTATTGGTGTCCAAAAAGTCACCCGCAAAATATTGTGTGGAATTTCAAAGCTGCTTGATTTTTTTTGTCGAGCTTTCGATATTTTGACGACTCTCGATTTTAACAAAATTATCCATTAAATTGCAGGACGTTTTGAAGAAAAATATCGTAGAAGAAATTGACGCAAGTATTGCATTTTCAGTTTTAGCCGATGAGACTGCGGATATTGGCGGCACAGAGCAGCTATCTTTAGGCATACGATACGTTTATTATGATGCAGGTACATCGTCTTCTCAGATCCGTGAAGAATTTATGGGATTTACTCCCTTGGGGTAGTTGAATGCTAAGGCAATCTCAGATGTAATTAAACGGCTTTGGTTTGAATATGAACCGATTAGTTGGGCAAGGTTATGACGGTTGTGCTTCTATGGCAGGAAACATAAGTGGAATCCAAAAAATTATCACCGAAAAGTATACAAAAGCATTATTTTTTCATTGTGCTAGCCATCGACTAAATTTATTTATAAATGATCTGGTTGACATTCGAGGAATAAAGAACACAATTGGCACTGTAAAAGAAATTATAAAATTCTTCAGAGAAAGTTCCTGACGAAGAAAATGTGTTCCAAATATATATTGATTCCAGTTCTATGCGAAACGCGTTGGACGGAAAAATCTAAGAGCATTAGACTATTCAGGGAACATTTCGTTGGTATGGTGAAGGCACTCGACGCGCTGACTCTTGCCGAAAATTGTAAAACACCAACGACAAGCCAAAGAGCTTACCAACTGCACAGTGTTGCAACCACGTCTTCTTTCGTTGTTTCTTTACATGTTATCGCCCGTTATTCCGCAAAATTGGAGCCTATAGCCAATAAATTGCAGGCAACTAATATAGACATTCAGGGTGTCAAGGACCATATTGGGATGATAAAAAAAATTATAGGACAACACAGACAAAATTGTGAGAGAAAGTTTGATTTTATACTAGAAAAAGCCGAAGAAGATGCGAACAATGTCGGTTGCGAGTCAGTAGTTCCGCGACAGGTCTTGCGCCAAGTTCATCATCAAAATCAGCATCATCTGTAAACGAATATTACAGAAGAAGTATTTATGTTCCGTACTTGGACACCTTAGCCCAGTCTCTTAACCTTCAAGCGGGCGCGCATCATTTTGTGACATAACCGGGCGCGCGGCGGTATTTTACCGCCCTTTTCTTTCCCCCTCAATTTGCGCTCAACCGTACAACTTCCATTCTTATAATAATGGTAAATTTAAAGAAGAGCATGTCCCAAATAAGTTATCATCATAAAAACTATTATCTGGTGAATAATAAAACAAGTACTGCAGTTTTAGCCAAGCACGTCACTTCAGTGATATTACACAGAGCACACACATTTTGAACACAAGTATATACCAAAATATACCATCCAGGAACGTTTGATGACCGCTGGGAAGGTATGGAATGTAAAATTTACCCAACATTTTATTGTATCGTATGTATAACAGTATGACTTAAGAATACATACTTCTCCCACCTCGATCCGGCCAACGGGAGAAAAGCTATGCGTGTTTTTATGATCAGGGCGGTAAATAACCGCCCGCGCGCCCGCTTGAAGGTTAAGGATAGGTTTTCAGAGAAGTACCAAGAAGGATACAATTTATATATGCTTCATCCGAAAGTGATGCGTAACATGACCCCTAGTACTTTCACAGAAATAATTGAAAAGATTCAACATTTCTACTGGGATATTTTAGAAAATTTTGGTACGAAATGTGAAAATTATCAGAGCTTGAAACTTCCGAAATTGAAGCGTTGCAATACAGTAGAAACTTGAAAATTAGAATCCGCTAAAATTAGAATAGCTTGGAAATTAGTACACATTTTTTTTTTCTATTAGCATAACTCTGGAATTGGAATTTTCTAATTTACGAGGTAACTCTGAAATTGGAATTCATATTTCTAATTTACGAGGGACCTCCGAAATCGGTATTCCTTTTTCTAATTTAAGAGCTGACAATGCAATTGGAATTTCTATTTCTAATTCACCAGGTACCTCTGAAACAGGGATTTGGAGCGACACTTTTTTTTCGCTCCGCTCCGACCAATTTGAAACCGCTCCGCTCCAGCGCTCCGCTCCGACTAAAATGTTTTCGCTCCTCTCCGCTCCACGCTCCGCTCCGCTCCATTACAAACATACAACAAAACTTCATTGTTTTTAGTAAATATTTATAATTTTCCGCGAATTCTACAATTCAACTTATATCTTCTTACGTATTATAGAATATGGCTTAAAATGTGCGTTTTATTCGATCAAGTACAAATTTGAACATAAAATTGAGTTGTTCTAGATAGGGTGTCCGGAAACTAAACTATCGCATAAGCGCACTGAAATATGATTATTAATGTCATTTCTAGCAAAATAGGTGTACCGGGAATATCCCGAATTCTTAACTCCTTAGCTACCAAAAGCATTTAAAGATTTTACAAAAATGCTACCACTAAGACCTCCGTCGGAAAAAAAATTATATGAAGTAAGATCACAAAATTTTGTATTTGAAGCTTTGCTACATAACTTAAACTGCTTATCCGATTATTATTGGGTTTTATTCTTAGGAAAAATTGTTGGCCACGACCGAAAGAAAATATGTAGGTAATATGAGAATTAAGTTTTTTGAAAAATCTTAAAATGTCTGTGGTAGCTGAAGAACTAATAATTCGGGCCTTTTTATACTCCTTTTTGCTGGAAATATCACCAGGAATCATATTTGGGTGCCTTTATGCGATAGTTTTCGGACATCCCGTATAGAACGAGATCTGTAAAATTGTTATGGAAGCTGTCCTGTACTCCATTCAATAAAATGCACCTAATAACTAATTTAAATTAAAACGGGCGTTTCATTCAGCAAGTACAGGACAGGACTTTTTTGTCATGGATGATCTTGAATTTGTTAATAATGAAGAGTGATGATTATGATGACTAAACGCAAAACCTCTTTTATCTCAATGAATTTCACAATAATCCGAAATTTTGCAAGTCTCTCAACGAATTCTTCGCCTTTAAATCGTCCAAAATCACCAAATAGTGCCATAAAATGAAAAATTTCGTCGAAAAAATTCAATTTTTTATCTCGGAGTTTTCTTGATTTTTTACTTCGGAGCGGAGTGGAGTGGAGCGACTTTCAAAGCAAAAATCGCTCCGCTCCAGCCTGCCGAAAACCGCTCCACGCTCCGCTCTTTCGCTCCGAAATTTAAGTTCGCTCCGCTCCGCTCCATCGCTCCGCTCCGCTCCATCGCTCCGCTCCGCTCCAAATCCCTGCTCTGAAATTTATTTATTTATGTCATTTATATTTTCTACTGAAAAAAGAATGAAGAATAGCTTCTCAGAAACCGTTGTAAAATTTTCCGTTGCAGTACAGTTTTTGAACAAAAAGTTCTGCTTATATGTACATAATACATAGTCAGTGCGGAGAAGTACATGACTCGCCCGAATATTTCAGTAGATACGGTTCAAAAGTAAAAACAGTGTTCAGCCGTATAGTTAAAAGAAAGATGAATACAATAACTCTGTCTAACACCCTAGACAGACGATTTTAGTTAAACATACTTGAGATAATGATATTTGAGCTCAAGTATGTTAAACGTCGTCTAGTGACACACGGGTAAAAAATGCAATCACATTCGAACTGTCATAATAAAATAATTTTTTGAATAGAGTCCGGATTTTCGTGCAACTTTCAAATTTTTTTAACTTCTAGAACGTAATTTAGGTAGTGGCCAAATATAATATTTCCGTACTTTCAAATATATATTGATACTGAAAAAATTATATCGATCCAGAATCCATAAAATTATAACAATTCTAAGTGTTGAGTAAAAAGTAAAGAATACGACATAAGTACATACGACGACAACATTTTATTTGTTTTGCTTATTAAATACATACACTGATGTTTTATTACATTATTACAAAAACTGACAAACTTACAACTACCGAACTATATCATTTTTCCGAAAAAACAGCTGCTCTTTCCAGATTTCCATTATTTTCAATGCAACCGAGACCGGATTACACGACGAGTAAATATCATTAAATTCCAATGGCGTTGTGTTAATAGCCCTATTCGGCTCACTGGATCATTTCCAGATTTATTGGAAATCCCATACAAAATGATAATCCTGGATGTTGATCCAGGGTATGACTTGGATAATCTGCCAAACTAATCCCCTAGATGTCTCCGCGAACAATTTCCCTAAAATTTCCCGTATGTCATTTTGTTATTCAGTATTTTTGGTTTGTAAACTTTATTCAGAGTTAATCATTTTAATATTTCTTGCTAGTTATCATTTCAATTGTATCTCGCACGGTACATAATTACAAATGCAATTGATAATTTAGAATATCGCGTTGGGGCCAGCTGACTATCCTGGTCAGCTGTTAGCGATTTGGGAAATTTTGATCCGATATCATTCGACTTGGACAGGATCAATGATCCAGTCAGTCGAATAGGGCTAATGATGTTTAAATTAAATTTTTCGAGTATCATCAAGTAAACGAGCACATGACATACGAATTAGTTAAACATAATCAAGAGTTAATTATGTTTAACTAGTGTCTTCTGTCTAGGGTGTAAAAAAGCAAAAATTATCGAAAAAAATTAGGCAAGGGTTTTCCAACTGGCCACGCAATATTGTGTGGCACCCTCCTTCATCTTCTATCTCAAAAATAAGGAGATGCAAATCATCAATAAGGTAACTAATGCTTATTTACCCGTCAAAAAGAAAACGCTGCACTCAACTGAATTCTCGGAAATGGAAGATAAACATTTTGACTGGATATTAAAACAACACGGAAGAAATTGCGTATTTTTTTTAGATGGCAATACCAAGAAAAGGCACTTGCAATTGTTAGAACTTCGTCTTATTTGACAAATAAATCGTTTAATGGTAGCAATGGATGGTTGCAAAACTTTAAGCGCCGTTTCGGATTGCGGAATCTTAAAGTATGCGGCGAAAAACTATCTAGCGACACTACAGTGTATTTCAATTTCAAACGTGCATTTAATGAAAAAATACATTAATTGGGAAAATTTTGAATCTTCAAAATGTACGCGACAAAGCAGTATCATACTCGTATCTACCTAGCACTCGGTTTTCACAAGCCCATATAACAGATTATTTTGTATAAATTTAAAACGTGATCTATTTTAGAACTTTGTGATGTGATTTTTTAAATTTTGTTAATTTTCAATTAATTTGGAATAAAAAATTAAGTACTTGGAAATTGGAAATCCTTGAAAATTTGAATTGGCAGAAACTTTTGTCTTCTAATTTTCGAGGTTCTACTGTATTGTATATAGCTTTACTCCATCATTTCTGCCGTAACACAAGCACTAAAACTTGGCTTAACACTACCGGCATGTATATGTTTATTTTGAAAATAATGAAAAATATTTAATGCAACTAGAAATTTTTCAATTTTGTGGCACATACAGCTTTTAGGACAAATTCACCAGAAACCCATATTTTCCCAGGGGGGCAAGTGCCCGGTTTGCCCCCCCTGCCGGCGCCCATGGTGCACAGGGTGGTCAGAGAAAACCATCAACCTGGATGCTATGGCCATCTCCGCAATCCTTTGACGGAAGGACACTATTGGGGTGTAGCGGTTATTACATATTTATGTAATATTCTTCTACATAAATTTTTGAGTTAATTGTTTGTTATTTATGTTTATATATTAAAACTTTTAATATTTGAGTTTTTATATACATAAATATATTTATTTTATACAATTGAGGATTATTTATTTTTAGAGAAAATGATGTATATTTGATAATTTTTATTTTGAAACTTAATTTTTTTACGTTAAAAAAAATTAACTAGATTAATATTTTTTTGATTAAAAAGCGGCTAAGTGGATTTTCAATTTCAAACAAGTAATTCTAATTGTTCCGAATAAAAATCCACGACAGGGGTATCGCCGGACTCGCCACAAAATTACCTAAAAGGTCATTGTGCCTGTCTAGAACAGTTTCAATTTTCGTTCGTCTTCATCATTTCGACAATTGAAACTTGAGATGTATGCGCTATTGAAGAAACGCATTCATTCTTGAACGCAATTGCCAATGTTAAATATTAACAACACATCATCTATTCATACAATTCATGAATGGATAGAATGAGACATTGATCTCTTCTGTTCACTTGACGCAATCAATGACATGTTCCATGTTGAAAGTGGATACGGAGCTTGAAGACGATAGGGAAGACGAAAGCGCACATGTGTGGACACAGCCATTGGACCCTCTTCCCTATTTAGAGCACAGGGTGGTCGGAAATCCGTCGATATCTCCGATAAACTGTATTCAAGGTGAGTTATGTGAAGTTTGGAACCTCACCATCGAGAATTTGGATTTTTTTTATTTAGATCGATAGGAAATCGTTTGTCGGTGATTGTCGGTCAATTAAAAAGATTTGTCGGTCCTTAATTAATTAATTAGGGGCTAACAAAGTTTGACATATGAAATGTAATTAGCTGTTAAAAAGGCATTAAGACGGGATGTATCTTGTTTTTTTTTACTTTTATCGATTCCTCGTCGTTTGTCGGTGTTTGTCGGTCACTTCCGCACGATTGACGGTCCCTAATTACTTAAATAAACGCAAATGAAAAATGCATGAAAAGTGTGAAGTTTCGAGAATTTGGATTTTTTTATTTAGATCGATAGGAAATCGTTTGTTGGTGATTGTCGGTCAATTAAAAAGGTTTGTCGGTCCTTAATTAGTGTGTGATCTCAGCGATTTTTCGGTGGATGCCATTACAGTTAAACTGTAATATAGATAGTGCAGTGAACACTGCTGGAGGAGGAGGGCCAGGCGTAAGACTGGCATTCCTTATCATATTGTTTGGCGGTGTAGGGGGCAGTGGTGGAGAAGGTGGGCTGGGAGCAGCCCTGGGTTGCCCAGAATTCATACAACCTGGCGCAACATATGCTAAGGAGTGTTGACCTTGTCTTCGTAACCCTGAACACCTAAAGTGAACCCATTCCCATTCCCCACCTTATGGGTCTACACAAGGCTCCGACCGGAATGGCAGTATAACCATTGAAATAAGCAGAAAATTCACAATGAGTTTTTTTTAGAATATTTTTGTTTCTATTTATTGACCGTTTTTGCGGATTTTTGAAAAATTTTCCTGTCGAATTCATAGGTCCTCTCCCTGAATATCAGAACAACATTGAAACACGCGAAAAAATGTATAATGAGCAAAATTATAAAGATTTGTCTTTCGCATATTTCTTTCTGTATTCCTTGAACGAATTGCCAGATTTCAGTCAACCGATTCCAGCGGATTGGTCTACACCTCCTTCCTCTTTGAATATCGAATTAAGTATCTTTGAAATTTACAATTAGTTTTGTAAATTTACGAGCGGAGCGAGCTCAAGATGGGAGAGCTTAATTTAATTTCAGGATCAATACACCATTTTTCGGATGCCCTTCGTCGATTGGTTTGGTATTTGTATGGTGAGCAACAGTCCTTCTCAGGACTAATAATTCAATCAAAGAGCAAAATTTTACCATTCACAGTACTCCCGTCTTCCCAGAACCCCGCCACCTACCACAATACCCCATTTCTTAAAAATTCGACTATGTTATTATAAGATTATTACTATTTTTAGGGTACTAATCGACATGCCACTGAAGCTAAAGGGCAAGCTGTATAAAACGGTCGTACGTCTATCACTCATGTATGGCTCCGAATGCTGTACAATGTATGAAGAATACACGGAAAAAATGGACGCGACTGAAATTAAAATGTTGCGAATGACAGCTGGGGTTACAAAAGAGGACTACATACGAAGCAACTACGTTCGAGACCGAAAAGCTCGAAGACAGACAAATGGATTGGTATTGTTCAAAGGCGTCCGCCTGAAAACCCCGTGAAGAGGGCAATATCAATGATTGTTCTACGTGATGGACCCAAGGCCAAAGGCAGACTTGGATGTATCAAATGAAAAAAGCAATAACATATGTATATACATATTTGGATAAGAATCCGAAAGTGTCGTCACTTTCGTATTCCATTCGAAAGCAATTTAAATCCTGTCTCATGAACCTGGCGAACTCCCCTTTTAAATTTCATAGTCGCCTAGGAGCAATGTACTAGTAATAAAAAAAACCAAATATTACTGGAAATGTAAAAATTTTATAAATAAAAAAAGGCACATTGTTCGCATCGTTTAAAAAAACTTACTTTATTTTAACCTAAACTTCGCCACGGACATTTTGTACTCAGGGACATTTTGTACTCGGTCTCCGAGACTTCGTAGACCTTCTCCTCCTTCGGCTTAACAACCGACACATTGTCCGGCAAAGGTTTCTTCGGTCCAATCTTGTAGTTGGGATCCCACGGCAACATGATTTTCACATTGATGGTGTCGGGTGGCTGTCTCCACGTAATTGTTGCACGGATCACCCGAGTGGATCTATTTGGTACGTGACCGCGCAATTGATCCGCCACTACAACTTTGCCACCCTTGGCGCCCGACTCCATGATGAAGCGCAACACACCGTAACAGACACGACGCACAGCCAAACCTCCAGTCAACTTGTACCTCAACGATTCGGCCTGGGCGATGGCACAAAGACCGCGAGTCGCAACCTTTCCGGCGTACAACTCATCCTTGCCGGGTTCGAAGTTGAAACGGTCAACTCGCGAATGCGACGTCCCTTCCCGCCAAGGACACTTTGTGTTTTGGTGGCCGAAGTGACACGGACTTCCACACCGGAGCAGCTATCTTCGGCCAATTCCGGGTCAGGAATCCATCCAATTCGGCCTTGAAGATGCCGTCAACAAACTGAAATTGAAATGCGAAACGTCAGATAGAAGCCGAATAGTAAAAAATTTAATTAGGGCTTACCAACAAGTGTTCCGTTGACATGATGCAGCCAACATTTGCGACAGACTACGAGGCCGAAACAACATCTAAATAAATAAATTGACATGTAATATGTCAAGAAAACAGATGTTTTCCACACAGCTGTTTTCTTTTCATCCACAGTCTTCGAATGGGAAATAAGTAAAGTGGAACGTAAATTTCTCCACTATCAGCCACGGGTGGCGCGCATGACGGGTGAGTTAAAAGCGTAATATACCGTTCTTCTAAGAAACATTTTTTTACACCAATTTCACAAAACCTTGAATTAATGTGTCGTTATCAAAGCAACTAAAAAGTTCAAAACGAATGGAATCGTACTGTGGGGTCATGCTCCGGCAACCCCAATAAAATTTTCCGAGTAAATATTTTTATTTGCCCACTTATTTCAATCAAGCCCAAAACTTTTGTCAAGACGGAAGAAAAAGAATGAGGAGGGGGATTAAATACAAGTCAAAGGTACGCCCGAAAAAAACTTTTAGCCCAAGCGAAGGGTATCCAAATTTCGGCCTCGGCCCCATGGGTTGGCGAGCGAAGCGATCAGGGGGCGAAGCCCCCTAGTTTTAATTTGTCCTTGTCTTCAGGTGTTTTTCTTGATGAATGGAAAGTTTCATACATAACGCCTGTTCACAAAAAGGGTCTGAAGCATCTTATTGATAACTATAGACCCATAGCTAGATTATCTGCAATACCGAAGTAGGTTGAAATGCTTCTTAAAAATAGAATAGATGTTTTAATTAGCCGTTTGATATCGCCATGTCAACATGGATTCCTGAAAGGAAAATCAACTTCAACAAATTTGGTATCATTTACTAAATTTGTTGCTGATAGTATTGAGCAGGGAATGCAGGTTGATGTGGTATATACCGATTTTTCGAAGGCTTTCGATAGAGTAGATCATAATATCTTACTCAAGAAACTAGAAAATTCAGGTATACACTCCGTTTTTCTTAGCTGGGTGAAATCCTATCTAACAGATAGGACTCAGTTGGTTAAGTTAAATGGCTGTACATCCCGCTCTGTTCTGTTATAAATTGTTCTTCATGGGTTCCGCAAGGAAGCCATTTAGGACCACTTTTCTTTTTAGTTTTCGTAAACGGTATCATCCAAAATTTTAAATTCGTGCGCGTATGGCAGTATGCCGATGATATGAAAATCGCTATGAAAATACGCAACATTGATGACTGCCTTAAGCTGCAAACCGATTTAGAAAAGCTGCAATTTTGGTGCCGCGATAATAATTTAAATTTAAATGTTAGTAAATGTAAAGTACTTAGCATATATAAATTGAAAACTCCGATCTTCTTTGAGTACTCCTTAACATGTAGTGTTCTTGCAAGGGTTGCCGAAATATCAGATCTTGGTGTAATTTTCGACCATGAGCTTTCATTTCGACAACACATTGATTACATTATTTCAAAAGCGAATAGTATGTTAGGATTTGTTAAACGTAACGCGCGGGAATTTAATGATCCCTTTACTTTAAAAATATTGTATACAGCTTTCGTTCGTTCGCACCTGGAGTATTGTTCTATTGTGTGGAATCTGTTCTATAAGGTCCATATCGAGCGCATAGAAAGAATTCAACACAATTTTACACGGTTTGCCATTTATCAAATTGGCTGGCGTTTCAAGCCAGATTATAAAACTCGCTGTTCCTTACTGGGTTTACAAGCCTTAGATTATAGAAGAACATTTTAAACGCTATGTTTATAAGAGACCTGTTTTGCTCTCATATTGTTTGTGAAGATATATTAAATAACTTTCAAGTCAGAAATATTCCTCACAATTTACGGCGGAACAACCTTCTTGTTCAGCCCTATCATAGAGTAAACTATGGGCTTCATGAACCAATTACAAGGTCAATTATTCTTTATAATAGTTTGAAGGACTTAGTTAATTTTAATTGTATTAATAAACTAATGTTTAAAAGAAGTTATTTTGATAAATTTCCTTATTAATATATTTTGTTTCAGTTTTTTTTTACGATCTGCTAGAGTTTACACTCGATTGATTGATTAGTCACTTACGTACGCATTAGTAAGTAAAGTGATGCCTAGAAGCCAAGTCCCGGGACAAAAGTTTCTGTGAGACAAAAAAAAAGTGAAGTATTTATTATTTTAGTATTTGGTATTGCCTCCTCTTGCTCTAATGACAGCTTCTAGCCGATTCTGCATTGATCTGATCAAATTGCTGATGGTATCTTGAGGAATACCGTTCCACTCCTCTAATAGGGTTGCCTTCAATTCCTCAGTGGACGAAGGGACTGGATTCGTCCCATAAGTGTTCAATGGGATTGATGCCGGGAATGCGTGCAGGCCAGTTAAGTGACGACATATTGGCTTCATTCAAGAACTGTCGAGTGAGGCGCGATGCATGACACCGGGCATTGTCGTGCATCAAAGTGAAGTTCTCGCCAATAAATGCTGCACAGGGCACAACGTGGACACGGAGAATATCGGTAACGTATTGCTCAGCTGTCAGCCCTCCTCCCAGGCCTCCTGTGGGCACGAGCACGAATACGAGATCCGTTTTTCCCTCCAAGGAAATGCCAGCCCACATCATATAGGAACCGCCGCCGTATGCAACCGTTTCAGTGACACAGCACTGCGCAAATCGCTCAGTTGGATGCCTGTAGACTCGACATCTTCTGTCACTGCCATATAGACACATTCTCGACTCGTCAGTGAACAATACTGAGACTCCATTCCGTATCGCTCCAAGTAAGATGATCTCGAGCAAATAAGAGGCGCGCTTATCGGTGTCGTGTAGTCAATTTGGGTCCCCTAGCAGGGGCCGTCTTGGATTGATATTCGCTTCCCTTAATCGTCTCCTTACTGTGCAGACACTAACAGCTACTCCGCGAACACGCCTCAGGTTCCGCTGCGCAGCAACACCCGCGAGGAACCGATTTCGTAACGTACTTGTAACAATGAAACGGTCGTCTCTCTCTGAAGTGGATCGAGGGCGGTCCGTTCTACAACATGTGCCCCCTTGATCTGGCGTCGTATCCATTGATGACAAAACAGTGATTGAAATTACTGTAGATGTAAGTTACCTAACCTAAAGACAGCATCAAGGGGGTCGCAGAAGAGGTCGTGGGCTATAAAGGCCGGCGCAGACGAGCAGACTGGTTCGACGACGAATGCAGGGCCTCGATTGAGGCGAAAAATGAAGCCTATCGCCAATACACACAACGCGCATCCCGAGCCAAGAAAGAAAGATACAACGAACTTCGGCGAGTATCTAATAGGTTAATTAGACGTAAGAAACGCAAACATTTTGACGAGCAGTTGCAGCAAATAAACCAAAGATTAGCCAGTAAGAACATTAGACAGGCGTACAAACTTACAAATAATATCAAGAACGGATATCAACCCAGGACAAGCCTATGTAAGGACAAGGATGGTAACATCATCAGCGAAAGCGTTAACAAACGATGGGCCTCGCATTTTGAAGAGCTCCTCAATGCATCATCAACATCCCCGCGGAGCCAGCTCTTGTTAGCAGCAGTTGACCGAACCAGGCCCTCCCGTTCTACCCGCAACAGTAGAGGAGGTGAGTCTTGCCATACAGTCGCTCCAAAATAATAAAGCGCCCGGCGCTGACGAGATCCCAGCAGAACTGCTGAAGCATGGTGGTACGTGCCTGACCAACGCTGTACATGTGCTACTGCTGAAAATATGGAACGACGAGGTAATCCCCGAAGTTTGGCGCAAAAGTATAATCTGCCCAATCCACAAAAAGGGTGACAAGCTGAAGTGTGAGAATTACAGAGGCATATGATTAGTTTGTACGGCCTATAAGATTTTATCAAAGATTCTTGAAAAGACAATCAATCCGTACGCAGAACAAATCATTGGCGAGTATCAAGGTGGCTTCAGACCTGGTCGTTCAACGACCGATCAGCTTTACACAGTGAAGCTACTACTCCAAAAGTGCTGGGAATACAACATCGACGTATACCAAATCTTTGTCGACTTCAAGCAGGCATACGACAGTATCGACCGAAGTGTACTGTACAACATTATACTGAATTTTGGTATAGCGGCAAAGTTAGTGCGACTCACAAGGATGACGATGACTAATGCCGTCTCGCAGCTCAAAGTGCAGAACCGACTCACTGACCTATTTGAAACTCGTACTGGACTCAAGCAGGGCGACGGGCTGGCGCCGACGCTCTTCAACCTGGCTTTGGAATATGTAATTCGAGCCATGAATATGGACAGCAGCGGAACGCTACTCATCAAGTCGACTCAATTAGTAGCGTACGCCGACGATATCAACATCATGTCTCGAAGGTTGGGTGATGCAGAAAGCCTCCTGCATAACCTCAATAACGCCGCAAAGGAAGTTGGACTACATATCAACGAAAACAAAACAAAGGCCATGATGCAATCGAAAACAAGGACGCCAGAAAATTCAAGCATCACAGTGGGGGACCTTAATATCGAGTATGTAGACAACTTCAACTATCTGGGCTGTAACTTATCAAAGGACGCCAACGAAACCGACGAAATTAAGCGACGGATACAACTAGCCAATAAGACATTTCTCGGTCCTCCCTATAATTAATTCGAAACTTGCGCACAGGAACACGAAGCTCCGCGTGTACAAAACGATCATCCGACCCGTGCTATGTTATGGCTGCGAAACATGGACCCTTACCCAAGCCTCCGAAATTTTGCTAGACCGATTCGAGCGAAAGGTCATTCGGCGAATTTTCGGGGCCGTTCGCGAGCGAGACCAATGGCGTATCCGATACAACCATGAGTTGTATCAATTGTACGATGAGCTGGAAGTATCGAAAATCGTGAAGGTTCAACGTCTGCAATGGGCGGGGCATGTACAACGGATGGACGACAATCGCATGCCAAAGAAAGTTATGAACGCACAACGAATTGACGGAGCGAGGATGCGTGGACGACCGAGAGCTCGCTGGGAGAACTCCGTAGGTGAAGACGCTCATCAGCTGCTGGGCTTCCGAAACTGGAGGACAAGGTCACGTAACCGCGACAATTGGAGGTCAACGATTCAGGCGGCCAAGGCCCGACGTCGGGCTATCGTGCCACATTGATGATGAAGTTACCTAACTTTCCTCATGCAACTGATAATGAGAAACCGATTACGGGCGCTTTTATAGGGGTAGTTTACCTGACCATTACCTGCAATTTCTGTTTTTCTTTTTGTTACAAGTGGCTATAATCTAAAAAGTTCGAAGCAAATATTGATAAAAAGGGTACTAACAGGTAGCTAAAGTTTCAAACTTTTAAACGATATACACATTTTATGGATAACTATCATACTCTCCAAAAAACACGTACAAATATACGTGCTTTCAGGTTGAGTCGATAGTTTTGCGGCCAAGCATAAAATGCAGATCTTATTAATAGTAGGTATCAGTAAAACTTCAATAAAGTATAATCATGATAAGAATCACTGAATCTTCCATACGGAATCAATCTATTGCATCGATATTGGTCATTCCTAACCATTGTTGATGACGGGAATCACTAAATCATCAATGTGGAATCATTTGCGAGGAGGGGAAATTATTGAAGACTTATTGAAGCCGCAGGATCAGTTCGAAAATGCTATCTGGGAATCTGAGAGAATTTTCGGTTACCATGTAGCTTTAGCATTCAGTCAGTTCATAACATATAATAGCTTGTAGCAGTGCCAGTCTGTCAGCTTCAGGCCTCAGCCGGTGCTTTCACATACGCACATCATTTGATAAAAAAAGTTGCTTAGATGTGCAAAATCTATCTGTGCGTATTTATATGGTGACAGACCATCTTTATATAGTGGAAGTGGAGTGTGACTACGAGGGTTTTTTTTTGCTTGTATACGCTACGAAAAGAGAATTACGGTGTATCATTGGGTGAGGTAACGAAACATTGAGTTACGTATGATCCGCAAATTGTACAACATTTCGCAAACTGTTTTCTATGTTGTCCTGTGGCCGCATACAATCGGATCTGATTTGGTATTCTTATCGCCACCTCTCGGAAAGTGAAAAATGTGATAATTGACACTTCACAGCTGATAAGTTTTGTCGAAACCATCGTTACTCACAGTTGGACTCTCGTGGTCGTGACATTGCTTCTCTTTCTAACTAATGCAAAATAATAGCCATAAGAGTAGGTACTAACATCGCAAAAACTATAGACTACTAGATCATGCATTGCGCAGGAAAGTTATTCCAACCGATACGAATTTGACACTCGGCTATCGTGATGTGACGTCACACTAGACCAAAGATACAAAATTCTGATTCATTCGCAAAGGGAAAATTCAGTTTTTTGCAAATATCTCGAAAACTGTGTATCTGGCCGCAAAACGTCTTGAGTGCGAAATGAAATACATAAAATTACCTTTGTAATGATATAGAATACTCCATACATTTCCTCAGAAAATTATACGACCCAAATATATAATAGTGAATTTACATTTGAGTGTTACATTTCGCACTGTAACTCTTGATAGAATAGACCTAGAGTCATAAAATTTTGTCCACATATTGCTAACAAAATGCATATGATTTGAACCAAAAGTTGAATGGCTCCGACCATTGACACCCCCCTCACTCCTCCTTTAATTTTTAAAAAGTCATGCCTGTAGCTTCTTTTTAATTGAGCCAGGCAGATCAAATTTGGTGTGGTGCCAAGTCCAAGCCCAATTGTGCTCAACACCAAAAAATTATTACCATCCGATCAAAACGAAGGGTACCCTCCATTCAAAGTGAACAAAAAATCTAACAAATTTTACATTTTTTCACTTCTAAATTCTATCAAAAATATAAAAAATAGATTTATCTCTTAAAACGTGCCTTTAACAGTTAATTGCAGTTATGTGAATGTATATCCAACAAACGCACAAGAAATTTATTTCCCATGTTGTTTCCAATAAAAGGTGTACGGAACGCACACCAAAGTGAGGTAACTGCTTGTAAAATAGTTTAAAAATTGGTGCACAGCCTTAGGATCATATCTTAACTAAACTAAGGATTTTTTGGCAATATTTGCATATAATGTTACAAGAAAACATGAGGAAAATTTTTTACTGTGTTTATCCGATACTTTCTCGACACCCTGTATAACAAGGGATAAAGGAATATGTTTCTTGCGAGGGCTCTTTTTGTTTAATTTTAGATGAATTTGTTTTTTTTTTTCTACAAAATCGAAAAAATTCCATGCGACAAAATCATTTGTATTATGGCTGAACATTAATTTTTCCGGTGTTTCCCTTCGGCATTTTACCCCTAACGAGCAACTTAACAACTCCTCACCTCCAGAATATATGAAATTTGGGGCCGTCTAAACAGCAATTACACTTTTCTTTACAAATTTGTTCGTGAACTTAACAATTCTCGTATACTACCCATATACTATAGGTCTATTGTGACGTAGATGCGCAGAACGAACAATTTTCGTACAGCTATCCGCGTGATCTAGTAGTCTATAGTTTTTGCTAACATCGTCAGTTCACGTGAAATCCATGCAAATACTGTCAAAGTTTTGATGACCGTGAAATCAAATTCGCTTGGTTGTATTCATTTCACATGAAAGTCTCCACAACGTTTTTCGACATTTCGCCAGCGAAACAATGCATTTGGACTTTATTTCACAATGAAAAGACGTCATCGACAATCAAACAGACTGAAAGTGCACGTTTATTTTATATTTAGTGAATAAAAGGCGTCTCCGCTGCACTTTTTTTCACTCATTACATATGTACCTTAAGCGCTCCAGTACACAGTCATATTTGGTCATATTTCTATTATAATATGCTCAAGCCTACTTGATTTCGCTTACTGCACGTCTAAACATTTATACTGAATGAATCGAGTAGGCTTAGGCATATGACATACATATTACAATATAAATATGACTGTGTAGTTGAGGCCTAACAAACAATTGCCGCTATATTCTTGAGAGAAGGTACTATACATCTTCATCTCACGTGATCTCCATACAAATACTGTCAAAATTTTGATGGTCGTGAAGTCGAATTCCCTTGGTGGTACTCACTTCACACGAAAGCCGGTTCACCGGTTTTTGATATTTTGCCGGCGAAAACAATGCAGTTGCACTTTATTTAACAGGGAAAAATCAGTCCGCGAACGCATATTTATCTTAAATTTTGGGGATAAAAGGCTAGTCTCCATAGTAAATTTTTCACGGGAGACATAAATGCAAGTTTTTTGCTCGGTGAACATAGTACAGTCGAACTTCCCTAAAAGGACACTTCTAATAACCGGACATTTATAAACAGACACTTTTATTTTCCCCAACGTTTTTTTCACATATTTTGCTAGCACAATACCTTCTGATAGCCGGACACTCACAAAACCGCACACGGACTGTACTTTCATACCCATTCTGAACAAGCGAGTCTCTTATAAACAGACAGTTCCAAGAAAACAAGCACAAATTCTTATATTGCAGAATTGTATTTAGAGCAAAGAGTCTTGCGATTACTAGAAAATGGATCTTACGCGTATTAGCAACACCCAATGTAAAATGATATATCAACGACTGCAGTTCTTTTTTATCTGATTGTTGCTCACAACTTTTTGTAGAAATTGCATAAATTCAATTTATGTTGCGGCGTTTAATCATGCAATTTTCGATTCTATTTAAATAAGTGTCAAACAATTTTGTAAATTGAAGAAAAATTGCAAATCATATAACTCTTGGAAAAAATTCGGTGGAACAACATGTGGAAACGACGAAACCTTTTATTAAAAATAAAAGTTATTTTGAAAAAGTGGAAAGAGATTGGGAATGAAATGACTGAAAATTACACCCGAACCCGTTGCGACTACAAATTTTTATCGCAGTTTCTGAACGGATTTACAAATTGTAGTGAAAGTCTATTTTATAAAATGTTATACCATCGTAAAATATTCTCATATGCGGACACTTCCAATAAGCGGAAAAAATCTCATTCCCCAATGGTGGAATGGGAAGTTTGACTGTACATACTTTAATGCAAGCATTGTCGCTAAGTACCAACGCCATCTAGATACATCAAGGCCGTAACTCAGCCGTTCCATGCCGTCATAGTTTGCCTACTAAGTTCTAGATTTACACGAACAAACAACAACAACAAGCATATGACGTCATTAAAAGCAACAACAAACCAGTGCAAACAGTAGGCGAAAGATTTCTACATTGCGGCCTTAATATAGAGCCATTTGGTTGCCACTTAGCATCTACACTAGCAACCAAATGGAGACAGAAAATGACATAACCAAAATTTCATTTTGGTGATTTTTTAAATTTAATTATAAAAATTGGACTCTGCGCGTTTGAATTATTACACGGCCATTGAAGAATTATTCAATTTCACACAAAAGAACGAACAAAAGTTGCAAAATTGTCACTTTGAATTTGAAAAGCGGTTGGTTGCCATATTGAATATCAAAACTGGACGCATACCCAAATGGCGATCGGTTTTATGCAATGACAACAGTCATTTGGTTGCACGTGACACCATTTGGCGATCAATCTAAATGAACCTTAATACATAGACAATGTACTCTTCTCAACTGAACTCTTCGTACTCATGCAAAATAAATTCTAGTTCCGGGCTGTGGGTAACGATGGTTTTGGTTTTGTGAATTTCTTGAAGAGAGATCCATTTGCATTTTATTTCGAATTTAAGTAGTTTAATAAATAAATGAGGCCGGAAATGCAGGGTTTAACTGTCAGATAGCAAATTTCTTTCAATAAGTCAAGTGATAAGTGATGATAAGTGGCGCTTAGGGGATTGTAAAGGGAAGATTCTGAACCGTAATGCTTGAAATACATATCGCGCAGAAGCAGCAGCACCGGCAGAATTTCATAACTGATAAATATGCTGAATGCTGAGCTTCCTGCCCAGCATTTTCGTCAGCAATATGAAATGCATTGCGCTTGACGTTTCGCGATGCTGATGCTGTTGCGTGAAATGTAGTTCAAGCACAACGGTTGGTAGATTTAAAAGAAAACGGAACATACGCAACTGTTTTCTTTGGTAACCTCACCCATTGGGTTATAAGTCACAACAGTTCCGTTTTTTCCGTCAACATATTCGCCGTTCCTGCACGATTTTAGTATCTGCGGCGCCAAATTTTGATGATGCCATTTCATCAATATTGGCCTGAAAGGACCGCATCTGCAATCCTTTTTCGCGAAATCGTTATGGTTCTCCAGATATTCAATGTCAAAGTTTGACATTTAAATGAGGTAGTTCAGTTTTTAATGGGAAATTGGGGGTATTTTTACTACATATTGATGTGAATCAATAGCATTGCACCGAAAATAACATTTTAAATTTTATTTGCCTCCCTGTCTAGCAAATTTTACAATTCTTGCTCGCAAATATATTTCGACTTTTCATATTATTAACATCTTTGCCAAATTGGTAAAACTTACTATTCAAGTGGGACTGATTAACATTAAAACGTCAATTTGATGGCATCAAACACTTTCCGCAATGTATAAAGCGGAAATATCTCCTTTTCTTACCAAATGACTTAACTGGATTCATAGAAAAGTCAAACTTTGACATTGAATATCTGGAGAACCGTTACGATTTCGCGAAAAAGGATTGCAGATTCGGTTGTTTCAGGCCAATATTAATGAAATGGCATCATCATTTGGCGCCGCAGATACTGAAATCTCCCCCACCGTTCCTAACCAGCCATTTTGTGAATCAGAAATTATCTCCGATTCTTTCACTGCCATCTTGATAGACAGGCCGGAATGCAGAAACCTAATTTCCACCCAAGTCCACAATTTCATCCGTGGCCTCTGACAGATTACCCGTTGTTGCTTGTTGTAATACGTGTTACCACAACGCCGTCTAGATATTAAGGCCGCAACGTAGAATCTTAGACGTCAAAATCAGCTTATAGTTTTAGGTTATGTTTGCCAATGTTGCACTGTTTTGTTTTTGCTTTTTATTACGTCACTACTTGTTTTTGTTGTTTGTTCGTGTAAATAAAAAATTTAAGAGCTAAACTATGACGGCATTGTCCAGCTGAGTTGCGGCTATGATATATCTAGATGGCGTTGGTTACCACCGCCGTCTATATATTAAGGCCGCAATGTAGACTCGTAAACGTCAAATCCGCAGATTAAATTGCATTGCATTGTTGTTGCTTCTCATGACATTATTGTTGTTTGCCCGTGTCCGACGAACAGGAACCATGGCGTCATCGTACAGCTGAGTTTCGGCCTTGATATATCTAGACGGCGTTGGTGCTACCAACGCCATCTAGATACATCAAGGCTGTAACTCAGCTGTACCATGCCGTCATAGTTTGCCTACTAAATTTTGGATTTACACCAACAAACAACAACAACAAGCATATGACGTAATTAAAAGGAACAACAAAACAGTGCGAATTTAGTAGGCGATTTTTCTACATTGCGGCCTTAATATATAGACGGCGGTGGTGTTACTCGAGCTCATCGCCACAGAAAGATTAGTTGAAATAGATTGGATGCGTCAGCATCGGCATCAGCTGAAAAATTTAGAACTAGAACACACGCATTCGCCTTTGACAGCAGAAGCAGAAAAAATGTTTCTGCCGCTGCTGCTGTCAATGGAAAGGAAAATGCGTGTGTTCTAAATTGAAATTTTTCTGCTGATGCCGATGCTGACGCATCCAATCTATTTCAACTGTTACATGTTCCACAAAAGCATTTGACAACTGACAGCTACGGAGTTTCTTTTTCTCTGTACCGTAACACCTTGTGGCAAATGGTGCGTTCACTTAGGCGTTTATAGGCTCCGGACCTCTAGATTACTAGCATCAGCATAGAGTGCAACTCAAGACTCAACCAAGTGAGCCACAGAGCGTGTTTACAGGACACAAAATAATAGAATGGACAACAGTTTGCAAAACAAGGCACCGTATGTGGATCAGACGGAACTGTAGCCTTTCTAATCCCACCCATTTACGCTTATCAGAAAAGCTGTCATACGGAATCTTCGAAATGTTTGTTTGGAGAGCATTGACGCGTGAGGCTCGGTAATGAAATCAAGCTTATTTTTTTTTAATCATGACACTAATTTCTTATCACAACAAACAGGTCATGCTATACCATCATGGCACTGACCCGAGCTGGGAGCGTCTTTCCAGCCAGAAATCTGCTGCAGCCTCTAGGCATAGCCGTGCGACATTCTCATTCTGGCGAGGACAGAGAAAATTCCTCTAACATCAACAATTTCACTTATAGCTTGTTGGCGGCTGTTGGAATATCAAGTGGTGTTGCACTCTTTCAATATTTGGGTAAAATTTTTAACAATTTTTGTTCAGAATTTCAGGAAAGCATTAGGTGGTATGAATAAAAAAAATCTTTCACTACTTTTTAACATGCGTAAGATTCGCCATAGCGGGGTCGGACTTTTTTTTTTTTTTTTTGCCTCACAGAAACTTTTGTCCCGGTATTAGGCTTCTCGGCATCACTTTACTTACTATCCGTACGTAAGTGACTAATCAATCAATCGAGTGTAAACTGTAGCAGATCGTAAAAAAAACTGAAAACAAAATATATTAATAAGGAAATTTATCACAATAACTTCTTTTAAACATTAGTTTATTAGTACAATTAAAATTAACTAAGTCCTTCAAACTATTATAAAGAATAATTGACCTTGTAATTGGTTCATTAAGCCCATAGTTTACTCTATGATAAGGCTGAACAAGAAGGTTGTTCCGCCGTAAATTGTGAGGAATATTTCTGACTTGAAAGTTATTTAATATATCTTCACAAACAATATGAGAGCAAAACAGGTCTCTTATAAATATAGCGTTTAAAAATGTTCTTCTATAATCTAAGGCTTGTAAACCCAATAAGGAACAGCGAGTTTTATAATCTGGCTTGAAACGCCAGCCAATTTGATAAATGGCAAACCGTGTAAAATTGTGTTGAATTCTTTCTATACGCTCGATATGCACCTTATAGAACGGATTCCACACAATAGAACAATACTCCAGGTGCGAACGAACGAAAGCTTCATACAATATTTTTAAAGTAAAAGCATCATTAAATTCGCGCGCATTACGTTTAACAAATCCTAACATACTATTCGCTTTTGAAATAATAGGCGTGTTTTTTTGTGCTCGGGTGTAGGTTAGGTTAGGGTAACTACATGGAGTTACAACAACAACATAACCCAGATAAACCCAGTAATGTATCGAGGGTACGTACTCTGACCAAAGTTAACCCGGAAGAATTGTTACAGATGTGACAACCAGAGGCGCTCTAACACGAAAAAGCATGAGCTAATACCAAAACCATTGGTCAAATGTTCATTGTTGTTTTTGTAAAACATGTTAATTTACTGGTAATTTATTTATCACAACTTTGAACCTTCAGCTTTTTACAAAGTTCATGGTTGGTGCAATAGATCTAAACAGCTTTTAACCCAAATCGTTTTTTTGTGCTTATATACCCTAACCTGCACCTTTTTACAAAAAAACACGCTTAATGTAATCAATGTGTTGTCGAAATGAAAGCTCATGGTCGAAAATTACACCAAGATCTGATATTTCGACAACCCTTTCAAGAACACTACCTGTTAAGGAGTACTCAAAGAAGACCGGAGTTTTCAATTTATATATGCTAAGTACTTTACATTTACTAGCATTTAAATTTAAATTATTATCGCGGCACCAAAATTGCAGCTTTTCTAAATCGGATTGCAACTTAAGGCAATCATCAATGTTGCGTATTTTCATAGCGATTTTCATATCATCGGCATACTGCCATACACGCACGAATTTAAAATTTTGGATGATATCGTTTATGAAAACTAAAAAGAAAAGTGGTCCTAAATGGCTTCCTTGCGGAACCCCTGATGAACACTTTATAACAGAGCGAGATGTACAGCCATTTAACTTCACCAACTGAGTCCTATCCGTTAAATAGGATCTCACCCAGCTTAGAAAAATTGACTGTATTCCTAAATGTTCTAGTTTTTTAAGTAAAATATTATGATCTACTCTATCAAAAGCCTTCGAAAAATCGGTATATACCACATCAACCTGCATTCCCTGCTCAATACCATCAGCAACAAATTTAGTAAATGATACCAAATTTGTTGAAGTTGATTTTCCTTTCAGGAATCCATGTTGACATGGCGATATCAAACGGCTAATTAAAACATCTATTTTATTTTAAATAAGCATTTCAAACAACTTCGGTATTGCAGATATTTTAGCTATGGGTCTATAGTTATCAATAAGATGCTTCGGACCCTTTTTGTGAACAGGCGTTATGTATGAAACTTTCCATTCATCAAGAAAAACACCTGAAGTCAAGGACAAATTAAAAATAAAGGCTAAAGGACGACATAACGATTGCATGCAATTCTTCAAAAATATATTAGGAATGCCATCAGGTCCGGCCTGAATACTAACATCAAGATCACGCATAGCATTCATTAGGTCATCCTCAGAAATCTCAAGAGCACTCGTAAGGTCCTCCTGAGCTATCCGAGGGACCAATGCACTCTGACTTCCATTGATGTTAGCATTCATTTCTGATGAAACGGAGTCTGGTACTTTGTAAACTGAACTGAAAAATCTAGCAAATCCGTCACAAACCGATTGAACATCTTTGTAAAAATTGCCATTGAATTCTAAATTTTTTGGGATTCCCGTATTCTTACGCTTGCTGTTTATAAAATTCCAAAATGTCTTACTGTCATTCTTTATATTATTTTCAGATCTCGCAATATACTGTTTGTGAAGATTTTTATTCATTAATTCATACTCGCTTCTCAATCTAAAGAAATTTTCTTTATTGGCAAGAGAGGATGACTTCTTGTATAATTTATGGGCCTTATTTTTTATACCCTTCGCTCATAGAGTGAAAGGGTATATTAACTTTGTCATGAAGTTTGTAACGCATTGAAGGAAGCATCTCCGACCATATAAAAAGTATACATATATGATCAGCATGACGAGATGAATCGATTGGGCGATGTCCGTCTGTCTGTCTGTCTGTCTGTCTGTCTGTCTGTCCGTCTGTCCGTCTGTTGCAGTGCGTTTTTCTCGGCCACTATAAAAGCTACGGAGCTGAAATTTTGCACACGTGCTTCTTATTGTTGCAGGCTGTTTGTATGTTTGATTCACCCAAATTGGATCACTGGGTCATGGGGCTGCCATACAAACCTAGCTCCCCAATTTGAGTTCTTCTAAGAAAAACTTTTTTATTTGTGTACCAATTTCAACCAAATTTCACACAAATATGTTTCCATAGATAACACAACATATATGCAAGAATGGATCAAATCGAACCATGGGATCATGGGGCTGCCATACAAACTTAACCCCCCAGATTAGGTTCTTCTAAGAAAAACTTTTTTATTTGTTCACCAATTTCAACCAAATTTCCCACAAATGTATTTCTATTGATGACACAAATCATATGTAAGATTGAATCAAATCGGACCATGGGGTCATGGGGCTGCCATACAAACCAAACCCCCCATATTGGTTCTTCTAAGAAACATTTTTTTACACCAATTTCACAAAACCTTGAATTAATGTGTCGTTATCAAAGCAACTAAAAAGTTCAAAACGAATGGAATCGTACTGTGGGGTCATGCTCCGGCAAACCCAATAAAATTTTCCGAGTAAATATTTTTATTATACCCTATACCCACAAGATGGTATAGGGTATATTGTTTTTGTTACGACGATTTATGTAACACCTCAAAGGAGCCACCGGAGGTATGGCAAAGTATATATATAAATGATCAGGGTCGGTCCCTGATTCGAATAAGCCATGTCCGTCTGTCTGTCTGTCTGTCTGTCCGTCCGTGTGTCTGTCAGTTCGCACGATACCTCCCGAAATAATGAAGCTAGCGTTTTGAAATGTTGGTCAGATGATTGCTTTGATAAAAGCTTGGATGGTATTGAAAATGGGCCAAATCGGACCAAGGGTTCCGCTACCTCCCATACAAATGACCCCTCCGTGATAGTTTAATTCGGCCATATTTTTCGACAGAATATTGCTAGCGACCTAAAATTTTCATCAATGCCTAATTGCGGCATATGCTGGAAGTTAGCGGAAAATGGAGAAGGTCTGACTACCCCTACCCCTACATCCCCTACAGAGCAATATTTCGCCATATCTTTTGATCGAATGTCGCGAAAAACTACAAATTTATAGCAAATGATAGCTACTGGATGCCGTTATGAGATATTATAGATTCGATCCATCTACCCCTCGCTCCCTTAAAAAAATGAAATTGAATATTTTCGGTTTTACGCGCATTCTAGGTCTGTACATGGGTATAGGGTATATACTCATCGTGCTATTCGCACGATTAGAACTCGGTCTCGTTTGCCCACTTATTTCAATCAAGCCCAAAACTTTTGTCAAGACGGAAGAAAAAGAATGAGGAGGGGGATTAAATACAAGTCAAAGGTACGCCCGAAAAAACTTTTAGCCCAAGCGAAGGGTATCCAAATTTCGGCCGCGGCCGAAATTTGCCTCGGCCCCATGGGTTGGCGAGCGAAGCGAGCAGGGGGCGAAGCCCCCTAGTTTTAATTTGTCCTTGTCTTCAGGTGTTTTTCTTGATGAATGGAAAGTTTCATACATAACGCCTGTTCACAAAAAGGGTCTGAAGCATCTTATTGATAACTATAGACCCATAGCTAGATTATCTGCAATACCGAAGTAGGTTGAAATGCTTCTTAAAAATAGAATAGATGTTTTAATTAGCCGTTTGATATCGCCATGTCAACATGGATTCCTGAAAGGAAAATCAACTTCAACAAATTTGGTATCATTTACTAAATTTGTTGCTGATAGTATTGAGCAGGGAATGCAGGTTGATGTGGTATATACCGATTTTTCGAAGGCTTTCGATAGAGTAGATCATAATATCTTACTCAAGAAACTAGAAAATTCAGGTATACACTCCGTTTTTCTTAGCTGGGTGAAATCCTATCTAACAGATAGGACTCAGTTGGTTAAGTTAAATGGCTGTACATCCCGCTCTGTTCTGTTATAAATTGTTCTTCATGGGTTCCGCAAGGAAGCCATTTAGGACCACTTTTCTTTTTAGTTTTCGTAAACGGTATCATCCAAAATTTTAAATTCGTGCGCGTATGGCAGTATGCCGATGATATGAAAATCGCTATGAAAATACGCAACATTGATGACTCCCTTAAGCTGCAAACCGATTTAGAAAAGCTGCAATTTTGGTGCCGCGATAATAATTTAAATTTAAATGTTAGTAAATGTAAAGTACTTAGCATATATAAATTGAAAACTCCGATCTTCTTTGAGTACTCCTTAACATGTAGTGTTCTTGCAAGGGTTGCCGAAATATCAGATCTTGGTGTAATTTTCGACCATGAGCTTTCATTTCGACAACACATTGATTACATTATTTCAAAAGCGAATAGTATGTTAGGATTTGTTAAACGTAACGCGCGGGAATTTAATGATCCCTTTACTTTAAAAATATTGTATACAGCTTTCGTTCGTTCGCACCTGGAGTATTGTTCTATTGTGTGGAATCTGTTCTATAAGGTCCATATCGAGCGCATAGAAAGAATTCAACACAATTTTACACGGTTTGCCATTTATCAAATTGGCTGGCGTTTCAAGCCAGATTATAAAACTCGCTGTTCCTTACTGGGTTTACAAGCCTTAGATTATAGAAGAACATTTTAAACGCTATGTTTATAAGAGACCTGTTTTGCTCTCATATTGTTTGTGAAGATATATTAAATAACTTTCAAGTCAGAAATATTCCTCACAATTTACGGCGGAACAACCTTCTTGTTCAGCCCTATCATAGAGTAAACTATGGGCTTCATGAACCAATTACAAGGTCAAGTATTCTTTATAATAGTTTGAAGGACTTAGTTAATTTTAATTGTATTAATAAACTAATGTTTAAAAGAAGTTATTTTGATAAATTTCCTTATTAATATATTTTGTTTCAGTTTTTTTTTACGATCTGCTAGAGTTTACACTCGATTGATTGATTAGTCACTTACGTACGCATAGTAAGTAAAGTGATGCCTAGAAGCCAAGTCCCGGGACAAAAGTTTCTGTGAGACAAAAAAAAAAGTGAAGTATTTATTATTTTAGTATTTGGTATTGCCTCCTCTTGCTCTAATGACAGCTTCTAGCCGATTCTGCATTGATCTGATCAAATTGCTGATGGTATCTTGAGGAATACCGTTCCACTCCTCTAATAGGGTTGCCTTCAATTCCTCAGTGGACGAAGGGACTGGATTCGTCCCATAAGTGTTCAATGGGATTGATGCCGGGAATGCGTGCAGGCCAGTTAAGTGACGACATATTGGCTTCATTCAAGAACTGTCGAGTGAGGCGCGATGCATGACACCGGGCATTGTCGTGCATCAAAGTGAAGTTCTCGCCAATAAATGCTGCACAGGGCACAACGTGGACACGGAGAATATCGGTAACGTATTGCTCAGCTGTCAGCCCTCCTCCCAGGCCTCCTGTGGGCACGAGCACGAATACGAGATCCGTTTTTCCCTCCAAGGAAATGCCAGCCCACATCATATAGTACTGAGACTCCATTCCGTATCGCTCCAAGTAAGATGATCTCGAGCAAATAAGAGGCGCGCTTATCGGTGTCGTGTAGTCAATTTGGGTCCCCTAGCAGGGGCCGTCTTGGATTGATATTCGCTTCCCTTAATCGTCTCCTTACTGTGCAGACACTAACAGCTACTCCGCGAACACGCCTCAGGTTCCGCTGCGCAGCAACACCCGCGAGGAACCGATTTCGTAACGTACTTGTAACAATGAAACGGTCGTCTCTCTCTGAAGTGGATCGAGGGCGGTCCGTTCTACAACATGTGCCCCCTTGATCTGGCGTCGTATCCATTGATGACAAAACAGTGATTGAAATTACTGTAGATGTAAGTTACCTAACCTAAAGACAGCATCAAGGGGGTCGCAGAAGAGGTCGTGGGCTATAAAGGCCGGCGCAGACGAGCAGACTGGTTCGACGACGAATGCAGGGCCTCGATTGAGGCGAAAAATGAAGCCTATCGCCAATACACACAACGCGCATCCCGAGCCAAGAAAGAAAGATACAACGAACTTCGGCGAGTATCTAATAGGTTAATTAGACGTAAGAAACGCAAACATTTTGACGAGCAGTTGCAGCAAATAAACCAAAGATTAGCCAGTAAGAACATTAGACAGGCGTACAAACTTACAAATAATATCAAGAACGGATATCAACCCAGGACAAGCCTATGTAAGGACAAGGATGGTAACATCATCAGCGAAAGCGTTAACAAACGATGGGCCTCGCATTTTGAAGAGCTCCTCAATGCATCATCAACATCCCCGCGGAGCCAGCTCTTGTTAGCAGCAGTTGACCGAACCAGGCCCTCCCGTTCTACCCGCAACAGTAGAGGAGGTGAGTCTTGCCATACAGTCGCTCCAAAATAATAAAGCGCCCGGCGCTGACGAGATCCCAGCAGAACTGCTGAAGCATGGTGGTACGTGCCTGACCAACGCTGTACATGTGCTACTGCTGAAAATATGGAACGACGAGGTAATCCCCGAAGTTTGGCGCAAAAGTATAATCTGCCCAATCCACAAAAAGGGTGACAAGCTGAAGTGTGAGAATTACAGAGGCATATGATTAGTTTGTACGGCCTATAAGATTTTATCAAAGATTCTTGAAAAGACAATCAATCCGTACGCAGAACAAATCATTGGCGAGTATCAAGGTGGCTTCAGACCTGGTCGTTCAACGACCGATCAGCTTTACACAGTGAAGCTACTACTCCAAAAGTGCTGGGAATACAACATCGACGTATACCAAATCTTTGTCGACTTCAAGCAGGCATACGACAGTATCGACCGAAGTGTACTGTACAACATTATACTGAATTTTGGTATAACGGCAAAGTTAGTGCGACTCACAAGGATGACGATGACTAATGCCGTCTCGCAGCTCAAAGTGCAGAACCGACTCACTGACCTATTTGAAACTCGTACTGGACTCAAGCAGGGCGACGGGCTGGCGCCGACGCTCTTCAACCTGGCTTTGGAATATGTAATTCGAGCCATGAATATGGACAGCAGCGGAACGCTACTCATCAAGTCGACTCAATTAGTAGCGTACGCCGACGATATCAACATCATGTCTCGAAGGTTGGGTGATGCAGAAAGCCTCCTGCATAACCTCAATAACGCCGCAAAGGAAGTTGGACTACATATCAACGAAAACAAAACAAAGGCCATGATGCAATCGAAAACAAGGACGCCAGAAAATTCAAGCATCACAGTGGGGGACCTTAATATCGAGTATGTAGACAACTTCAACTATCTGGGCTGTAACTTATCAAAGGACGCCAACGAAACCGACGAAATTAAGCGACGGATACAACTAGCCAATAAGACATTTCTCGGTCCTCCCTATAATTAATTCGAAACTTGCGCACAGGAACACGAAGCTCCGCGTGTACAAAACGATCATCCGACCCGTGCTATGTTATGGCTGCGAAACATGGACCCTTACCCAAGCCTCCGAAATTTTGCTAGACCGATTCGAGCGAAAGGTCATTCGGCGAATTTTCGGGGCCGTTCGCGAGCGAGACCAATGGCGTATCCGATACAACCATGAGTTGTATCAATTGTACGATGAGCTGGAAGTATCGAAAATCGTGAAGGTTCAACGTCTGCAATGGGCGGGGCATGTACAACGGATGGACGACAATCGCATGCCAAAGAAAGTTATGAACGCACAACGAATTGACGGAGCGAGGATGCGTGGACGACCGAGAGCTCGCTGGGAGAACTCCGTAGGTGAAGACGCTCATCAGCTGCTGGGCTTCCGAAACTGGAGGACAAGGTCACGTAACCGCGACAATTGGAGGTCAACGATTCAGGCGGCCAAGGCCCGACGTCGGGCTATCGTGCCACATTGATGATGAAGTTACCTAACTTTCCTCATGCAACTGATAATGAGAAACCGATTACGGGCGCTTTTATAGGGGTAGTTTACCTGACCATTACCTGCAATTTCTGTTTTTCTTTTTGTTACAAGTGGCTATAATCTAAAAAGTTCGAAGCAAATATTGATAAAAAGGGTACTAACAGGTAGCTAAAGTTTCAAACTTTTAAACGATATACACATTTTATGGATAACTATCATACTCTCCAAAAAACACGTACAAATATACGTGCTTTCAGGTTGAGTCGATAGTTTTGCGGCCAAGCATAAAATGCAGATCTTATTAATAGTAGGTATCAGTAAAACTTCAATAAAGTATAATCATGATAAGAATCACTGAATCTTCCATACGGAATCAATCTATTGCATCGATATTGGTCATTCCTAACCATTGTTGATGACGGGAATCACTAAATCATCAATGTGGAATCATTTGCGAGGAGGGGAAATTATTGAAGACTTATTGAAGCCGCAGGATCAGTTCGAAAATGCTATCTGGGAATCTGAGAGAATTTTCGGTTACCATGTAGCTTTAGCATTCAGTCAGTTCATAACATATAATAGCTTGTAGCAGTGCCAGTCTGTCAGCTTCAGGCCTCAGCCGGTGCTTTCACATACGCACATCATTTGATAAAAAAAGTTGCTTAGATGTGCAAAATCTATCTGTGCGTATTTATATGGTGACAGACCATCTTTATATAGTGGAAGTGGAGTGTGACTACGAGGGTTTTTTTTTGCTTGTATACGCTACGAAAAGAGAATTACGGTGTATCATTGGGTGAGGTAACGAAACATTGAGTTACGTATGATCCGCAAATTGTACAACATTTCGCAAACTGTTTTCTATGTTGTCCTGTGGCCGCATACAATCGGATCTGATTTGGTATTCTTATCGCCACCTCTCGGAAAGTGAAAAATGTGATAATTGACACTTCACAGCTGATAAGTTTTGTCGAAACCATCGTTACTCACAGTTGGACTCTCGTGGTCGTGACATTGCTTCTCTTTCTAACTAATGCAAAATAATAGCCATAAGAGTAGGTACTAACATCGCAAAAACTATAGACTACTAGATCATGCATTGCGCAGGAAAGTTATTCCAACCGATACGAATTTGACACTCGGCTATCGTGATGTGACGTCACACTAGACCAAAGATACAAAATTCTGATTCATTCGCAAAGGGAAAATTCAGTTTTTTGCAAATATCTCGAAAACTGTGTATCTGGCCGCAAAACGTCTTGAGTGCGAAATGAAATACATAAAATTACCTTTGTAATGATATAGAATACTCCATACATTTCCTCAGAAAATTATACGACCCAAATATATAATAGTGAATTTACATTTGAGTGTTACATTTCGCACTGTAACTCTTGATAGAATAGACCTAGAGTCATAAAATTTTGTCCACATATTGCTAACAAAATGCATATGATTTGAACCAAAAGTTGAATGGCTCCGACCATTGACACCCCCCTCACTCCTCCTTTAATTTTTAAAAAGTCATGCCTGTAGCTTCTTTTTAATTGAGCCAGGCAGATCAAATTTGGTGTGGTGCCAAGTCCAAGCCCAATTGTGCTCAACACCAAAAAATTATTACCATCCGATCAAAACGAAGGGTACCCTCCATTCAAAGTGAACAAAAAATCTAACAAATTTTACATTTTTTCACTTCTAAATTCTATCAAAAATATAAAAAATAGATTTATCTCTTAAAACGTGCCTTTAACAGTTAATTGCAGTTATGTGAATGTATATCCAACAAACGCACAAGAAATTTATTTCCCATGTTGTTTCCAATAAAAGGTGTACGGAACGCACACCAAAGTGAGGTAACTGCTTGTAAAATAGTTTAAAAATTGGTGCACAGCCTTAGGATCATATCTTAACTAAACTAAGGATTTTTTGGCAATATTTGCATATAATGTTACAAGAAAACATGAGGAAAATTTTTTACTGTGTTTATCCGATACTTTCTCGACACCCTGTATAACAAGGGATAAAGGAATATGTTTCTTGCGAGGGCTCTTTTTGTTTAATTTTAGATGAATTTGTTTTTTTTTTTCTACAAAATCGAAAAAATTCCATGCGACAAAATCATTTGTATTATGGCTGAACATTAATTTTTCCGGTGTTTCCCTTCGGCATTTTACCCCTAACGAGCAACTTAACAACTCCTCACCTCCAGAATATATGAAATTTGGGGCCGTCTAAACAGCAATTACACTTTTCTTTACAAATTTGTTCGTGAACTTAACAATTCTCGTATACTACCCATATACTATAGGTCTATTGTGACGTAGATGCGCAGAACGAACAATTTTCGTACAGCTATCCGCGTGATCTAGTAGTCTATAGTTTTTGCTAACATCGTCAGTTCACGTGAAATCCATGCAAATACTGTCAAAGTTTTGATGACCGTGAAATCAAATTCGCTTGGTTGTATTCATTTCACATGAAAGTCTCCACAACGTTTTTCGACATTTCGCCAGCGAAACAATGCATTTGGACTTTATTTCACAATGAAAAGACGTCATCGACAATCAAACAGACTGAAAGTGCACGTTTATTTTATATTTAGTGAATAAAAGGCGTCTCCGCTGCACTTTTTTTCACTCATTACATATGTACCTTAAGCGCTCCAGTACACAGTCATATTTGGTCATATTTCTATTATAATATGCTCAAGCCTACTTGATTTCGCTTACTGCACGTCTAAACATTTATACTGAATGAATCGAGTAGGCTTAGGCATATGACATACATATTACAATATAAATATGACTGTGTAGTTGAGGCCTAACAAACAATTGCCGCTATATTCTTGAGAGAAGGTACTATACATCTTCATCTCACGTGATCTCCATACAAATACTGTCAAAATTTTGATGGTCGTGAAGTCGAATTCCCTTGGTGGTACTCACTTCACACGAAAGCCGGTTCACCGGTTTTTGATATTTTGCCGGCGAAAACAATGCAGTTGCACTTTATTTAACAGGGAAAAATCAGTCCGCGAACGCATATTTATCTTAAATTTTGGGGATAAAAGGCTAGTCTCCATAGTAAATTTTTCACGGGAGACATAAATGCAAGTTTTTTGCTCGGTGAACATAGTACAGTCGAACTTCCCTAAAAGGACACTTCTAATAACCGGACATTTATAAACAGACACTTTTATTTTCCCCAACGTTTTTTTCACATATTTTGCTAGCACAATACCTTCTGATAGCCGGACACTCACAAAACCGCACACGGACTGTACTTTCATACCCATTCTGAACAAGCGAGTCTCTTATAAACAGACAGTTCCAAGAAAACAAGCACAAATTCTTATATTGCAGAATTGTATTTAGAGCAAAGAGTCTTGCGATTACTAGAAAATGGATCTTACGCGTATTAGCAACACCCAATGTAAAATGATATATCAACGACTGCAGTTCTTTTTTATCTGATTGTTGCTCACAACTTTTTGTAGAAATTGCATAAATTCAATTTATGTTGCGGCGTTTAATCATGCAATTTTCGATTCTATTTAAATAAGTGTCAAACAATTTTGTAAATTGAAGAAAAATTGCAAATCATATAACTCTTGGAAAAAATTCGGTGGAACAACATGTGGAAACGACGAAACCTTTTATTAAAAATAAAAGTTATTTTGAAAAAGTGGAAAGAGATTGGGAATGAAATGACTGAAAATTACACCCGAACCCGTTGCGACTACAAATTTTTATCGCAGTTTCTGAACGGATTTACAAATTGTAGTGAAAGTCTATTTTATAAAATGTTATACCATCGTAAAATATTCTCATATGCGGACACTTCCAATAAGCGGAAAAAATCTCATTCCCCAATGGTGGAATGGGAAGTTTGACTGTACATACTTTAATGCAAGCATTGTCGCTAAGTACCAACGCCATCTAGATACATCAAGGCCGTAACTCAGCCGTTCCATGCCGTCATAGTTTGCCTACTAAGTTCTAGATTTACACGAACAAACAACAACAACAAGCATATGACGTCATTAAAAGCAACAACAAACCAGTGCAAACAGTAGGCGAAAGATTTCTACATTGCGGCCTTAATATAGAGCCATTTGGTTGCCACTTAGCATCTACACTAGCAACCAAATGGAGACAGAAAATGACATAACCAAAATTTCATTTTGGTGATTTTTTAAATTTAATTATAAAAATTGGACTCTGCGCGTTTGAATTATTACACGGCCATTGAAGAATTATTCAATTTCACACAAAAGAACGAACAAAAGTTGCAAAATTGTCACTTTGAATTTGAAAAGCGGTTGGTTGCCATATTGAATATCAAAACTGGACGCATACCCAAATGGCGATCGGTTTTATGCAATGACAACAGTCATTTGGTTGCACGTGACACCATTTGGCGATCAATCTAAATGAACCTTAATACATAGACAATGTACTCTTCTCAACTGAACTCTTCGTACTCATGCAAAATAAATTCTAGTTCCGGGCTGTGGGTAACGATGGTTTTGGTTTTGTGAATTTCTTGAAGAGAGATCCATTTGCATTTTATTTCGAATTTAAGTAGTTTAATAAATAAATGAGGCCGGAAATGCAGGGTTTAACTGTCAGATAGCAAATTTCTTTCAATAAGTCAAGTGATAAGTGATGATAAGTGGCGCTTAGGGGATTGTAAAGGGAAGATTCTGAACCGTAATGCTTGAAATACATATCGCGCAGAAGCAGCAGCACCGGCAGAATTTCATAACTGATAAATATGCTGAATGCTGAGCTTCCTGCCCAGCATTTTCGTCAGCAATATGAAATGCATTGCGCTTGACGTTTCGCGATGCTGATGCTGTTGCGTGAAATGTAGTTCAAGCACAACGGTTGGTAGATTTAAAAGAAAACGGAACATACGCAACTGTTTTCTTTGGTAACCTCACCCATTGGGTTATAAGTCACAACAGTTCCGTTTTTTCCGTCAACATATTCGCCGTTCCTGCACGATTTTAGTATCTGCGGCGCCAAATTTTGATGATGCCATTTCATCAATATTGGCCTGAAAGGACCGCATCTGCAATCCTTTTTCGCGAAATCGTTATGGTTCTCCAGATATTCAATGTCAAAGTTTGACATTTAAATGAGGTAGTTCAGTTTTTAATGGGAAATTGGGGGTATTTTTACTACATATTGATGTGAATCAATAGCATTGCACCGAAAATAACATTTTAAATTTTATTTGCCTCCCTGTCTAGCAAATTTTACAATTCTTGCTCGCAAATATATTTCGACTTTTCATATTATTAACATCTTTGCCAAATTGGTAAAACTTACTATTCAAGTGGGACTGATTAACATTAAAACGTCAATTTGATGGCATCAAACACTTTCCGCAATGTATAAAGCGGAAATATCTCCTTTTCTTACCAAATGACTTAACTGGATTCATAGAAAAGTCAAACTTTGACATTGAATATCTGGAGAACCGTTACGATTTCGCGAAAAAGGATTGCAGATTCGGTTGTTTCAGGCCAATATTAATGAAATGGCATCATCATTTGGCGCCGCAGATACTGAAATCTCCCCCACCGTTCCTAACCAGCCATTTTGTGAATCAGAAATTATCTCCGATTCTTTCACTGCCATCTTGATAGACAGGCCGGAATGCAGAAACCTAATTTCCACCCAAGTCCACAATTTCATCCGTGGCCTCTGACAGATTACCCGTTGTTGCTTGTTGTAATACGTGTTACCACAACGCCGTCTAGATATTAAGGCCGCAACGTAGAATCTTAGACGTCAAAATCAGCTTATAGTTTTAGGTTATGTTTGCCAATGTTGCACTGTTTTGTTTTTGCTTTTTATTACGTCACTACTTGTTTTTGTTGTTTGTTCGTGTAAATAAAAAATTTAAGAGCTAAACTATGACGGCATTGTCCAGCTGAGTTGCGGCTATGATATATCTAGATGGCGTTGGTTACCACCGCCGTCTATATATTAAGGCCGCAATGTAGACTCGTAAACGTCAAATCCGCAGATTAAATTGCATTGCATTGTTGTTGCTTCTCATGACATTATTGTTGTTTGCCCGTGTCCGACGAACAGGAACCATGGCGTCATCGTACAGCTGAGTTTCGGCCTTGATATATCTAGACGGCGTTGGTGCTACCAACGCCATCTAGATACATCAAGGCTGTAACTCAGCTGTACCATGCCGTCATAGTTTGCCTACTAAATTTTGGATTTACACCAACAAACAACAACAACAAGCATATGACGTAATTAAAAGGAACAACAAAACAGTGCGAATTTAGTAGGCGATTTTTCTACATTGCGGCCTTAATATATAGACGGCGGTGGTGTTACTCGAGCTCATCGCCACAGAAAGATTAGTTGAAATAGATTGGATGCGTCAGCATCGGCATCAGCTGAAAAATTTAGAACTAGAACACACGCATTCGCCTTTGACAGCAGAAGCAGAAAAAATGTTTCTGCCGCTGCTGCTGTCAATGGAAAGGAAAATGCGTGTGTTCTAAATTGAAATTTTTCTGCTGATGCCGATGCTGACGCATCCAATCTATTTCAACTATTACATGTTCCACAAAAGCATTTGACAACTGACAGCTACGGAGTTTCTTTTTCTCTGTACCGTAACACCTTGTGGCAAATGGTGCGTTCACTTAGGCGTTTATAGGCTCCGGACCTCTAGATTACTAGCATCAGCATAGAGTGCAACTCAAGACTCAACCAAGTGAGCCACAGAGCGTGTTTACAGGACACAAAATAATAGAATGGACAACAGTTTGCAAAACAAGGCACCGTATGTGGATCAGACGGAACTGTAGCCTTTCTAATCCCACCCATTTACGCTTATCAGAAAAGCTGTCATACGGAATCTTCGAAATGTTTGTTTGGAGAGCATTGACGCGTGAGGCTCGGTAATGAAATCAAGCTTATTTTTTTTTAATCATGACACTAATTTCTTATCACAACAAACAGGTCATGCTATACCATCATGGCACTGACCCGAGCTGGGAGCGTCTTTCCAGCCAGAAATCTGCTGCAGCCTCTAGGCATAGCCGTGCGACATTCTCATTCTGGCGAGGACAGAGAAAATTCCTCTAACATCAACAATTTCACTTATAGCTTGTTGGCGGCTGTTGGAATATCAAGTGGTGTTGCACTCTTTCAATATTTGGGTAAAATTTTTAACAATTTTTGTTCAGAATTTCAGGAAAGCATTAGGTGGTATGAATAAAAAAAATCTTTCACTACTTTTTAACATGCGTAAGATTCGCCATAGCGGGGTCGGACTTTTTTTTTTTTTTTTTGCCTCACAGAAACTTTTGTCCCGGTATTAGGCTTCTCGGCATCACTTTACTTACTATCCGTACGTAAGTGACTAATCAATCAATCGAGTGTAAACTGTAGCAGATCGTAAAAAAAACTGAAAACAAAATATATTAATAAGGAAATTTATCACAATAACTTCTTTTAAACATTAGTTTATTAGTACAATTAAAATTAACTAAGTCCTTCAAACTATTATAAAGAATAATTGACCTTGTAATTGGTTCATTAAGCCCATAGTTTACTCTATGATAAGGCTGAACAAGAAGGTTGTTCCGCCGTAAATTGTGAGGAATATTTCTGACTTGAAAGTTATTTAATATATCTTCACAAACAATATGAGAGCAAAACAGGTCTCTTATAAATATAGCGTTTAAAAATGTTCTTCTATAATCTAAGGCTTGTAAACCCAATAAGGAACAGCGAGTTTTATAATCTGGCTTGAAACGCCAGCCAATTTGATAAATGGCAAACCGTGTAAAATTGTGTTAAATTCTTTCTATACGCTCGATATGCACCTTATAGAACGGATTCCACACAAGAGAACAATACTCCAGGTGCGAACGAACGAAAGCTTCATACAATATTTTTAAAGTAAAAGCATCATTAAATTCGCGCGCATTACGTTTAACAAATCCTAACATACTATTCGCTTTTGAAATAATGTAATCAATGTGTTGTCGAAATGAAAGCTCATGGTCGAAAATTACACCAAGATCTGATATTTCGACAACCCTTTCAAGAACACTACCTGTTAAGGAGTACTCAAAGAAGACCGGAGTTTTCAATTTATATATGCTAAGTACTTTACATTTACTAGCATTTAAATTTAAATTATTATCGCGGCACCAAAATTGCAGCTTTTCTAAATCGGATTGCAACTTAAGGCAATCATCAATGTTGCGTATTTTCATAGCGATTTTCATATCATCGGCATACTGCCATACACGCACGAATTTAAAATTTTGGATGATATCGTTTATGAAAACTAAAAAGAAAAGTGGTCCTAAATGGCTTCCTTGCGGAACCCCTGATGAACACTTTATAACAGAGCGAGATGTACAGCCATTTAACTTCACCAACTGAGTCCTATCCGTTAAATAGGATCTCACCCAGCTTAGAAAAATTGACTGTATTCCTAAATGTTCTAGTTTTTTAAGTAAAATATTATGATCTACTCTATCAAAAGCCTTCGAAAAATCGGTATATACCACATCAACCTGCATTCCCTGCTCAATACCATCAGCAACAAATTTAGTAAATGATACCAAATTTGTTGAAGTTGATTTTCCTTTCAGGAATCCATGTTGACATGGCGATATCAAACGGCTAATTAAAACATCTATTTTATTTTAAATAAGCATTTCAAACAACTTCGGTATTGCAGATATTTTAGCTATGGGTCTATAGTTATCAATAAGATGCTTCGGACCCTTTTTGTGAACAGGCGTTATGTATGAAACTTTCCATTCATCAAGAAAAACACCTGAAGTCAAGGACAAATTAAAAATAAAGGCTAAAGGACGACATAACGATTGCATGCAATTCTTCAAAAATATATTAGGAATGCCATCAGGTCCGGCCTGAATACTAACATCAAGATCACGCATAGCATTCATTAGGTCATCCTCAGAAATCTCAAGAGCACTCGTAAGGTCCTCCTGAGCTATCCGAGGGACCAATGCACTCTGACTTCCATTGATGTTAGCATTCATTTCTGATGAAACGGAGTCTGGTACTTTGTAAACTGAACTGAAAAATCTAGCAAATCCGTCACAAACCGATTGAACATCTTTGTAAAAATTGCCATTGAATTCTAAATTTTTTGGGATTCCCGTATTCTTACGCTTGCTGTTTATAAAATTCCAAAATGTCTTACTGTCATTCTTTATATTATTTTCAGATCTCGCAATATACTGTTTGTGAAGATTTTTATTCATTAATTCATACTCGCTTCTCAATCTAAAGAAATTTTCTTTATTGGCAAGAGAGGATGACTTCTTGTATAATTTATGGGCCTTATTTTTTATACCCTTCGCTCATAGAGTGAAAGGGTATATTAACTTTGTCATGAAGTTTGTAACGCATTGAAGGAAGCATCTCCGACCATATAAAAAGTATACATATATGATCAGCATGACGAGATGAATCGATTGGGCGATGTCCGTCTGTCTGTCTGTCTGTCTGTCTGTCTGTCTGTCTGTCTGTCTGTCTGTCTGTCTGTCTGTCTGTCCGTCTGTCCGTCTGTCCGTCTGTTGCAGTGCGTTTTTCTCGGCCACTATAAAAGCTACGGAGCTGAAATTTTGCACACGTGCTTCTTATTGTTGCAGGCTGTTTGTATGTTTGATTCACCCAAATTGGATCACTGGGTCATGGGGCTGCCATACAAACCTAGCTCCCCAATTTGAGTTCTTCTAAGAAAAACTTTTTTATTTGTGTACCAATTTCAACCAAATTTCACACAAATATGTTTCCATAGATAACACAACATATATGCAAGAATGGATCAAATCGAACCATGGGATCATGGGGCTGCCATACAAACTTAACCCCCCAGATTAGGTTCTTCTAAGAAAAACTTTTTTATTTGTTCACCAATTTCAACCAAATTTCCCACAAATGTATTTCTATTGATGACACAAATCATATGTAAGATTGAATCAAATCGGACCATGGGGTCATGGGGCTGCCATACAAACCAAACCCCCCATATTGGTTCTTCTAAGAAACATTTTTTTACACCAATTTCACAAAACCTTGAATTAATGTGTCGTTATCAAAGCAACTAAAAAGTTCAAAACGAATGGAATCGTACTGTGGGGTCATGCTCCGGCAAACCCAATAAAATTTTCCGAGTAAATATTTTTATTATACCCTATACCCACAAGATGGTATAGGGTATATTGTTTTTGTTACGACGATTTATGTAACACCTCAAAGGAGCCACCGGAGGTATGGCAAAGTATATATATAAATGATCAGGGTCGGTCCCTGATTCGAATAAGCCATGTCCGTCTGTCTGTCTGTCTGTCTGTCCGTCCGTGTGTCTGTCAGTTCGCACGATACCTCCCGAAATAATGAAGCTAGCGTTTTGAAATGTTGGTCAGATGATTGCTTTGATAAAAGCTTGGATGGTATTGAAAATGGGCCAAATCGGACCAAGGGTTCCGCTACCTCCCATACAAATGACCCCTCCGTGATAGTTTAATTCGGCCATATTTTTCGACAGAATATTGCTAGCGACCTAAAATTTTCATCAATGCCTAATTGCGGCATATGCTGGAAGTTAGCGGAAAATGGAGAAGGTCTGACTACCCCTACCCCTACATCCCCTACAGAGCAATATTTCGCCATATCTTTTGATCGAATGTCGCGAAAAACTACAAATTTATAGCAAATGATAGCTACTGGATGCCGTTATGAGATATTATAGATTCGATCCATCTACCCCTCGCTCCCTTAAAAAAATGAAATTGAATATTTTCGGTTTTACGCGCATTCTAGGTCTGTACATGGGTATAGGGTATATACTCATCGTGCTATTCGCACGATTAGAACTCGGTCTCGTTTGCCCACTTATTTCAATCAAGCCCAAAACTTTTGTCAAGACGGAAGAAAAAGAATGAGGAGGGGGATTAAATACAAGTCAAAGGTACGCCCGAAAAAACTTTTAGCCCAAGCGAAGGGTATCCAAATTTCGGCCGCGGCCGAAATTTGCCTCGGCCCCATGGGTTGGCGAGCGAAGCGAGCAGGGGGCGAAGCCCCCTAGTTTTAATTTGTCCTTGTCTTCAGGTGTTTTTCTTGATGAATGGAAAGTTTCATACATAACGCCTGTTCACAAAAAGGGTCTGAAGCATCTTATTGATAACTATAGACCCATAGCTAGATTATCTGCAATACCGAAGTAGGTTGAAATGCTTCTTAAAAATAGAATAGATGTTTTAATTAGCCGTTTGATATCGCCATGTCAACATGGATTCCTGAAAGGAAAATCAACTTCAACAAATTTGGTATCATTTACTAAATTTGTTGCTGATAGTATTGAGCAGGGAATGCAGGTTGATGTGGTATATACCGATTTTTCGAAGGCTTTCGATAGAGTAGATCATAATATCTTACTCAAGAAACTAGAAAATTCAGGTATACACTCCGTTTTTCTTAGCTGGGTGAAATCCTATCTAACAGATAGGACTCAGTTGGTTAAGTTAAATGGCTGTACATCCCGCTCTGTTCTGTTATAAATTGTTCTTCATGGGTTCCGCAAGGAAGCCATTTAGGACCACTTTTCTTTTTAGTTTTCGTAAACGGTATCATCCAAAATTTTAAATTCGTGCGCGTATGGCAGTATGCCGATGATATGAAAATCGCTATGAAAATACGCAACATTGATGACTCCCTTAAGCTGCAAACCGATTTAGAAAAGCTGCAATTTTGGTGCCGCGATAATAATTTAAATTTAAATGTTAGTAAATGTAAAGTACTTAGCATATATAAATTGAAAACTCCGATCTTCTTTGAGTACTCCTTAACATGTAGTGTTCTTGCAAGGGTTGCCGAAATATCAGATCTTGGTGTAATTTTCGACCATGAGCTTTCATTTCGACAACACATTGATTACATTATTTCAAAAGCGAATAGTATGTTAGGATTTGTTAAACGTAACGCGCGGGAATTTAATGATCCCTTTACTTTAAAAATATTGTATACAGCTTTCGTTCGTTCGCACCTGGAGTATTGTTCTATTGTGTGGAATCTGTTCTATAAGGTCCATATCGAGCGCATAGAAAGAATTCAACACAATTTTACACGGTTTGCCATTTATCAAATTGGCTGGCGTTTCAAGCCAGATTATAAAACTCGCTGTTCCTTACTGGGTTTACAAGCCTTAGATTATAGAAGAACATTTTAAACGCTATGTTTATAAGAGACCTGTTTTGCTCTCATATTGTTTGTGAAGATATATTAAATAACTTTCAAGTCAGAAATATTCCTCACAATTTACGGCGGAACAACCTTCTTGTTCAGCCCTATCATAGAGTAAACTATGGGCTTCATGAACCAATTACAAGGTCAAGTATTCTTTATAATAGTTTGAAGGACTTAGTTAATTTTAATTGTATTAATAAACTAATGTTTAAAAGAAGTTATTTTGATAAATTTCCTTATTAATATATTTTGTTTCAGTTTTTTTTTACGATCTGCTAGAGTTTACACTCGATTGATTGATTAGTCACTTACGTACGCATAGTAAGTAAAGTGATGCCTAGAAGCCAAGTCCCGGGACAAAAGTTTCTGTGAGACAAAAAAAAAAGTGAAGTATTTATTATTTTAGTATTTGGTATTGCCTCCTCTTGCTCTAATGACAGCTTCTAGCCGATTCTGCATTGATCTGATCAAATTGCTGATGGTATCTTGAGGAATACCGTTCCACTCCTCTAATAGGGTTGCCTTCAATTCCTCAGTGGACGAAGGGACTGGATTCGTCCCATAAGTGTTCAATGGGATTGATGGCGGGAATGCGTGCAGGCCAGTTAAGTGACGACATATTGGCTTCATTCAAGAACTGTCGAGTGAGGCGCGATGCATGACACCGGGCATTGTCGTGCATCAAAGTGAAGTTCTCGCCAATAAATGCTGCACAGGGCACAACGTGGACACGGAGAATATCGGTAACGTATTGCTCAGCTGTCAGCCCTCCTCCCAGGCCTCCTGTGGGCACGAGCACGAATACGAGATCCGTTTTTCCCTCCAAGGAAATGCCAGCCCACATCATATAGTACTGAGACTCCATTCCGTATCGCTCCAAGTAAGATGATCTCGAGCAAATAAGAGGCGCGCTTATCGGTGTCGTGTAGTCAATTTGGGTCCCCTAGCAGGGGCCGTCTTGGATTGATATTCGCTTCCCTTAATCGTCTCCTTACTGTGCAGACACTAACAGCTACTCCGCGAACACGCCTCAGGTTCCGCTGCGCAGCAACACCCGCGAGGAACCGATTTCGTAACGTACTTGTAACAATGAAACGGTCGTCTCTCTCTGAAGTGGATCGAGGGCGGTCCGTTCTACAACATGTGCCCCCTTGATCTGGCGTCGTATCCATTGATGACAAAACAGTGATTGAAATTACTGTAGATGTAAGTTACCTAACCTAAAGACAGCATCAAGGGGGTCGCAGAAGAGGTCGTGGGCTATAAAGGCCGGCGCAGACGAGCAGACTGGTTCGACGACGAATGCAGGGCCTCGATTGAGGCGAAAAATGAAGCCTATCGCCAATACACACAACGCGCATCCCGAGCCAAGAAAGAAAGATACAACGAACTTCGGCGAGTATCTAATAGGTTAATTAGACGTAAGAAACGCAAACATTTTGACGAGCAGTTGCAGCAAATAAACCAAAGATTAGCCAGTAAGAACATTAGACAGGCGTACAAACTTACAAATAATATCAAGAACGGATATCAACCCAGGACAAGCCTATGTAAGGACAAGGATGGTAACATCATCAGCGAAAGCGTTAACAAACGATGGGCCTCGCATTTTGAAGAGCTCCTCAATGCATCATCAACATCCCCGCGGAGCCAGCTCTTGTTAGCAGCAGTTGACCGAACCAGGCCCTCCCGTTCTACCCGCAACAGTAGAGGAGGTGAGTCTTGCCATACAGTCGCTCCAAAATAATAAAGCGCCCGGCGCTGACGAGATCCCAGCAGAACTGCTGAAGCATGGTGGTACGTGCCTGACCAACGCTGTACATGTGCTACTGCTGAAAATATGGAACGACGAGGTAATCCCCGAAGTTTGGCGCAAAAGTATAATCTGCCCAATCCACAAAAAGGGTGACAAGCTGAAGTGTGAGAATTACAGAGGCATATGATTAGTTTGTACGGCCTATAAGATTTTATCAAAGATTCTTGAAAAGACAATCAATCCGTACGCAGAACAAATCATTGGCGAGTATCAAGGTGGCTTCAGACCTGGTCGTTCAACGACCGATCAGCTTTACACAGTGAAGCTACTACTCCAAAAGTGCTGGGAATACAACATCGACGTATACCAAATCTTTGTCGACTTCAAGCAGGCATACGACAGTATCGACCGAAGTGTACTGTACAACATTATACTGAATTTTGGTATAGCGGCAAAGTTAGTGCGACTCACAAGGATGACGATGACTAATGCCGTCTCGCAGCTCAAAGTGCAGAACCGACTCACTGACCTATTTGAAACTCGTACTGGACTCAAGCAGGGCGACGGGCTGGCGCCGACGCTCTTCAACCTGGCTTTGGAATATGTAATTCGAGCCATGAATATGGACAGCAGCGGAACGCTACTCATCAAGTCGACTCAATTAGTAGCGTACGCCGACGATATCAACATCATGTCTCGAAGGTTGGGTGATGCAGAAAGCCTCCTGCATAACCTCAATAACGCCGCAAAGGAAGTTGGACTACATATCAACGAAAACAAAACAAAGGCCATGATGCAATCGAAAACAAGGACGCCAGAAAATTCAAGCATCACAGTGGGGGACCTTAATATCGAGTATGTAGACAACTTCAACTATCTGGGCTGTAACTTATCAAAGGACGCCAACGAAACCGACGAAATTAAGCGACGGATACAACTAGCCAATAAGACATTTCTCGGTCCTCCCTATAATTAATTCGAAACTTGCGCACAGGAACACGAAGCTCCGCGTGTACAAAACGATCATCCGACCCGTGCTATGTTATGGCTGCGAAACATGGACCCTTACCCAAGCCTCCGAAATTTTGCTAGACCGATTCGAGCGAAAGGTCATTCGGCGAATTTTCGGGGCCGTTCGCGAGCGAGACCAATGGCGTATCCGATACAACCATGAGTTGTATCAATTGTACGATGAGCTGGAAGTATCGAAAATCGTGAAGGTTCAACGTCTGCAATGGGCGGGGCATGTACAACGGATGGACGACAATCGCATGCCAAAGAAAGTTATGAACGCACAACGAATTGACGGAGCGAGGATGCGTGGACGACCGAGAGCTCGCTGGGAGAACTCCGTAGGTGAAGACGCTCATCAGCTGCTGGGCTTCCGAAACTGGAGGACAAGGTCACGTAACCGCGACAATTGGAGGTCAACGATTCAGGCGGCCAAGGCCCGACGTCGGGCTATCGTGCCACATTGATGATGAAGTTACCTAACTTTCCTCATGCAACTGATAATGAGAAACCGATTACGGGCGCTTTTATAGGGGTAGTTTACCTGACCATTACCTGCAATTTCTGTTTTTCTTTTTGTTACAAGTGGCTATAATCTAAAAAGTTCGAAGCAAATATTGATAAAAAGGGTACTAACAGGTAGCTAAAGTTTCAAACTTTTAAACGATATACACATTTTATGGATAACTATCATACTCTCCAAAAAACACGTACAAATATACGTGCTTTCAGGTTGAGTCGATAGTTTTGCGGCCAAGCATAAAATGCAGATCTTATTAATAGTAGGTATCAGTAAAACTTCAATAAAGTATAATCATGATAAGAATCACTGAATCTTCCATACGGAATCAATCTATTGCATCGATATTGGTCATTCCTAACCATTGTTGATGACGGGAATCACTAAATCATCAATGTGGAATCATTTGCGAGGAGGGGAAATTATTGAAGACTTATTGAAGCCGCAGGATCAGTTCAAAAATGCTATCTGGGAATCTGAGAGAATTTTCGGTTACCATGTAGCTTTAGCATTCAGTCAGTTCATAACATATAATAGCTTGTAGCAGTGCCAGTCTGTCAGCTTCAGGCCTCAGCCGGTGCTTTCACATACGCACATCATTTGATAAAAAAAGTTGCTTAGATGTGCAAAATCTATCTGTGCGTATTTATATGGTGACAGACCATCTTTATATAGTGGAAGTGGAGTGTGACTACGAGGGTTTTTTTTTGCTTGTATACGCTACGAAAAGAGAATTACGGTGTATCATTGGGTGAGGTAACGAAACATTGAGTTACGTATGATCCGCAAATTGTACAACATTTCGCAAACTGTTTTCTATGTTGTCCTGTGGCCGCATACAATCGGATCTGATTTGGTATTCTTATCGCCACCTCTCGGAAAGTGAAAAATGTGATAATTGACACTTCACAGCTGATAAGTTTTGTCGAAACCATCGTTACTCACAGTTGGACTCTCGTGGTCGTGACATTGCTTCTCTTTCTAACTAATGCAAAATAATAGCCATAAGAGTAGGTACTAACATCGCAAAAACTATAGACTACTAGATCATGCATTGCGCAGGAAAGTTATTCCAACCGATACGAATTTGACACTCGGCTATCGTGATGTGACGTCACACTAGACCAAAGATACAAAATTCTGATTCATTCGCAAAGGGAAAATTCAGTTTTTTGCAAATATCTCGAAAACTGTGTATCTGGCCGCAAAACGTCTTGAGTGCGAAATGAAATACATAAAATTACCTTTGTAATGATATAGAATACTCCATACATTTCCTCAGAAAATTATACGACCCAAATATATAATAGTGAATTTACATTTGAGTGTTACATTTCGCACTGTAACTCTTGATAGAATAGACCTAGAGTCATAAAATTTTGTCCACATATTGCTAACAAAATGCATATGATTTGAACCAAAAGTTGAATGGCTCCGACCATTGACACCCCCCTCACTCCTCCTTTAATTTTTAAAAAGTCATGCCTGTAGCTTCTTTTTAATTGAGCCAGGCAGATCAAATTTGGTGTGGTGCCAAGTCCAAGCCCAATTGTGCTCAACACCAAAAAATTATTACCATCCGATCAAAACGAAGGGTACCCTCCATTCAAAGTGAACAAAAAATCTAACAAATTTTACATTTTTTCACTTCTAAATTCTATCAAAAATATAAAAAATAGATTTATCTCTTAAAACGTGCCTTTAACAGTTAATTGCAGTTATGTGAATGTATATCCAACAAACGCACAAGAAATTTATTTCCCATGTTGTTTCCAATAAAAGGTGTACGGAACGCACACCAAAGTGAGGTAACTGCTTGTAAAATAGTTTAAAAATTGGTGCACAGCCTTAGGATCATATCTTAACTAAACTAAGGATTTTTTGGCAATATTTGCATATAATGTTACAAGAAAACATGAGGAAAATTTTTTACTGTGTTTATCCGATACTTTCTCGACACCCTGTATAACAAGGGATAAAGGAATATGTTTCTTGCGAGGGCTCTTTTTGTTTAATTTTAGATGAATTTGTTTTTTTTTTTCTACAAAATCGAAAAAATTCCATGCGACAAAATCATTTGTATTATGGCTGAACATTAATTTTTCCGGTGTTTCCCTTCGGCATTTTACCCCTAACGAGCAACTTAACAACTCCTCACCTCCAGAATATATGAAATTTGGGGCCGTCTAAACAGCAATTACACTTTTCTTTACAAATTTGTTCGTGAACTTAACAATTCTCGTATACTACCCATATACTATAGGTCTATTGTGACGTAGATGCGCAGAACGAACAATTTTCGTACAGCTATCCGCGTGATCTAGTAGTCTATAGTTTTTGCTAACATCGTCAGTTCACGTGAAATCCATGCAAATACTGTCAAAGTTTTGATGACCGTGAAATCAAATTCGCTTGGTTGTATTCATTTCACATGAAAGTCTCCACAACGTTTTTCGACATTTCGCCAGCGAAACAATGCATTTGGACTTTATTTCACAATGAAAAGACGTCATCGACAATCAAACAGACTGAAAGTGCACGTTTATTTTATATTTAGTGAATAAAAGGCGTCTCCGCTGCACTTTTTTTCACTCATTACATATGTACCTTAAGCGCTCCAGTACACAGTCATATTTGGTCATATTTCTATTATAATATGCTCAAGCCTACTTGATTTCGCTTACTGCACGTCTAAACATTTATACTGAATGAATCGAGTAGGCTTAGGCATATGACATACATATTACAATATAAATATGACTGTGTAGTTGAGGCCTAACAAACAATTGCCGCTATATTCTTGAGAGAAGGTACTATACATCTTCATCTCACGTGATCTCCATACAAATACTGTCAAAATTTTGATGGTCGTGAAGTCGAATTCCCTTGGTGGTACTCACTTCACACGAAAGCCGGTTCACCGGTTTTTGATATTTTGCCGGCGAAAACAATGCAGTTGCACTTTATTTAACAGGGAAAAATCAGTCCGCGAACGCATATTTATCTTAAATTTTGGGGATAAAAGGCTAGTCTCCATAGTAAATTTTTCACGGGAGACATAAATGCAAGTTTTTTGCTCGGTGAACATAGTACAGTCGAACTTCCCTAAAAGGACACTTCTAATAACCGGACATTTATAAACAGACACTTTTATTTTCCCCAACGTTTTTTTCACATATTTTGCTAGCACAATACCTTCTGATAGCCGGACACTCACAAAACCGCACACGGACTGTACTTTCATACCCATTCTGAACAAGCGAGTCTCTTATAAACAGACAGTTCCAAGAAAACAAGCACAAATTCTTATATTGCAGAATTGTATTTAGAGCAAAGAGTCTTGCGATTACTAGAAAATGGATCTTACGCGTATTAGCAACACCCAATGTAAAATGATATATCAACGACTGCAGTTCTTTTTTATCTGATTGTTGCTCACAACTTTTTGTAGAAATTGCATAAATTCAATTTATGTTGCGGCGTTTAATCATGCAATTTTCGATTCTATTTAAATAAGTGTCAAACAATTTTGTAAATTGAAGAAAAATTGCAAATCATATAACTCTTGGAAAAAATTCGGTGGAACAACATGTGGAAACGACGAAACCTTTTATTAAAAATAAAAGTTATTTTGAAAAAGTGGAAAGAGATTGGGAATGAAATGACTGAAAATTACACCCGAACCCGTTGCGACTACAAATTTTTATCGCAGTTTCTGAACGGATTTACAAATTGTAGTGAAAGTCTATTTTATAAAATGTTATACCATCGTAAAATATTCTCATATGCGGACACTTCCAATAAGCGGAAAAAATCTCATTCCCCAATGGTGGAATGGGAAGTTTGACTGTACATACTTTAATGCAAGCATTGTCGCTAAGTACCAACGCCATCTAGATACATCAAGGCCGTAACTCAGCCGTTCCATGCCGTCATAGTTTGCCTACTAAGTTCTAGATTTACACGAACAAACAACAACAACAAGCATATGACGTCATTAAAAGCAACAACAAACCAGTGCAAACAGTAGGCGAAAGATTTCTACATTGCGGCCTTAATATAGAGCCATTTGGTTGCCACTTAGCATCTACACTAGCAACCAAATGGAGACAGAAAATGACATAACCAAAATTTCATTTTGGTGATTTTTTAAATTTAATTATAAAAATTGGACTCTGCGCGTTTGAATTATTACACGGCCATTGAAGAATTATTCAATTTCACACAAAAGAACGAACAAAAGTTGCAAAATTGTCACTTTGAATTTGAAAAGCGGTTGGTTGCCATATTGAATATCAAAACTGGACGCATACCCAAATGGCGATCGGTTTTATGCAATGACAACAGTCATTTGGTTGCACGTGACACCATTTGGCGATCAATCTAAATGAACCTTAATACATAGACAATGTACTCTTCTCAACTGAACTCTTCGTACTCATGCAAAATAAATTCTAGTTCCGGGCTGTGGGTAACGATGGTTTTGGTTTTGTGAATTTCTTGAAGAGAGATCCATTTGCATTTTATTTCGAATTTAAGTAGTTTAATAAATAAATGAGGCCGGAAATGCAGGGTTTAACTGTCAGATAGCAAATTTCTTTCAATAAGTCAAGTGATAAGTGATGATAAGTGGCGCTTAGGGGATTGTAAAGGGAAGATTCTGAACCGTAATGCTTGAAATACATATCGCGCAGAAGCAGCAGCACCGGCAGAATTTCATAACTGATAAATATGCTGAATGCTGAGCTTCCTGCCCAGCATTTTCGTCAGCAATATGAAATGCATTGCGCTTGACGTTTCGCGATGCTGATGCTGTTGCGTGAAATGTAGTTCAAGCACAACGGTTGGTAGATTTAAAAGAAAACGGAACATACGCAACTGTTTTCTTTGGTAACCTCACCCATTGGGTTATAAGTCACAACAGTTCCGTTTTTTCCGTCAACATATTCGCCGTTCCTGCACGATTTTAGTATCTGCGGCGCCAAATTTTGATGATGCCATTTCATCAATATTGGCCTGAAAGGACCGCATCTGCAATCCTTTTTCGCGAAATCGTTATGGTTCTCCAGATATTCAATGTCAAAGTTTGACATTTAAATGAGGTAGTTCAGTTTTTAATGGGAAATTGGGGGTATTTTTACTACATATTGATGTGAATCAATAGCATTGCACCGAAAATAACATTTTAAATTTTATTTGCCTCCCTGTCTAGCAAATTTTACAATTCTTGCTCGCAAATATATTTCGACTTTTCATATTATTAACATCTTTGCCAAATTGGTAAAACTTACTATTCAAGTGGGACTGATTAACATTAAAACGTCAATTTGATGGCATCAAACACTTTCCGCAATGTATAAAGCGGAAATATCTCCTTTTCTTACCAAATGACTTAACTGGATTCATAGAAAAGTCAAACTTTGACATTGAATATCTGGAGAACCGTTACGATTTCGCGAAAAAGGATTGCAGATTCGGTTGTTTCAGGCCAATATTAATGAAATGGCATCATCATTTGGCGCCGCAGATACTGAAATCTCCCCCACCGTTCCTAACCAGCCATTTTGTGAATCAGAAATTATCTCCGATTCTTTCACTGCCATCTTGATAGACAGGCCGGAATGCAGAAACCTAATTTCCACCCAAGTCCACAATTTCATCCGTGGCCTCTGACAGATTACCCGTTGTTGCTTGTTGTAATACGTGTTACCACAACGCCGTCTAGATATTAAGGCCGCAACGTAGAATCTTAGACGTCAAAATCAGCTTATAGTTTTAGGTTATGTTTGCCAATGTTGCACTGTTTTGTTTTTGCTTTTTATTACGTCACTACTTGTTTTTGTTGTTTGTTCGTGTAAATAAAAAATTTAAGAGCTAAACTATGACGGCATTGTCCAGCTGAGTTGCGGCTATGATATATCTAGATGGCGTTGGTTACCACCGCCGTCTATATATTAAGGCCGCAATGTAGACTCGTAAACGTCAAATCCGCAGATTAAATTGCATTGCATTGTTGTTGCTTCTCATGACATTATTGTTGTTTGCCCGTGTCCGACGAACAGGAACCATGGCGTCATCGTACAGCTGAGTTTCGGCCTTGATATATCTAGACGGCGTTGGTGCTACCAACGCCATCTAGATACATCAAGGCTGTAACTCAGCTGTACCATGCCGTCATAGTTTGCCTACTAAATTTTGGATTTACACCAACAAACAACAACAACAAGCATATGACGTAATTAAAAGGAACAACAAAACAGTGCGAATTTAGTAGGCGATTTTTCTACATTGCGGCCTTAATATATAGACGGCGGTGGTGTTACTCGAGCTCATCGCCACAGAAAGATTAGTTGAAATAGATTGGATGCGTCAGCATCGGCATCAGCTGAAAAATTTAGAACTAGAACACACGCATTCGCCTTTGACAGCAGAAGCAGAAAAAATGTTTCTGCCGCTGCTGCTGTCAATGGAAAGGAAAATGCGTGTGTTCTAAATTGAAATTTTTCTGCTGATGCCGATGCTGACGCATCCAATCTATTTCAACTATTACATGTTCCACAAAAGCATTTGACAACTGACAGCTACGGAGTTTCTTTTTCTCTGTACCGTAACACCTTGTGGCAAATGGTGCGTTCACTTAGGCGTTTATAGGCTCCGGACCTCTAGATTACTAGCATCAGCATAGAGTGCAACTCAAGACTCAACCAAGTGAGCCACAGAGCGTGTTTACAGGACACAAAATAATAGAATGGACAACAGTTTGCAAAACAAGGCACCGTATGTGGATCAGACGGAACTGTAGCCTTTCTAATCCCACCCATTTACGCTTATCAGAAAAGCTGTCATACGGAATCTTCGAAATGTTTGTTTGGAGAGCATTGACGCGTGAGGCTCGGTAATGAAATCAAGCTTATTTTTTTTTAATCATGACACTAATTTCTTATCACAACAAACAGGTCATGCTATACCATCATGGCACTGACCCGAGCTGGGAGCGTCTTTCCAGCCAGAAATCTGCTGCAGCCTCTAGGCATAGCCGTGCGACATTCTCATTCTGGCGAGGACAGAGAAAATTCCTCTAACATCAACAATTTCACTTATAGCTTGTTGGCGGCTGTTGGAATATCAAGTGGTGTTGCACTCTTTCAATATTTGGGTAAAATTTTTAACAATTTTTGTTCAGAATTTCAGGAAAGCATTAGGTGGTATGAATAAAAAAAATCTTTCACTACTTTTTAACATGCGTAAGATTCGCCATAGCGGGGTCGGACTTTTTTTTTTTTTTTTTGCCTCACAGAAACTTTTGTCCCGGTATTAGGCTTCTCGGCATCACTTTACTTACTATCCGTACGTAAGTGACTAATCAATCAATCGAGTGTAAACTGTAGCAGATCGTAAAAAAAACTGAAAACAAAATATATTAATAAGGAAATTTATCACAATAACTTCTTTTAAACATTAGTTTATTAGTACAATTAAAATTAACTAAGTCCTTCAAACTATTATAAAGAATAATTGACCTTGTAATTGGTTCATTAAGCCCATAGTTTACTCTATGATAAGGCTGAACAAGAAGGTTGTTCCGCCGTAAATTGTGAGGAATATTTCTGACTTGAAAGTTATTTAATATATCTTCACAAACAATATGAGAGCAAAACAGGTCTCTTATAAATATAGCGTTTAAAAATGTTCTTCTATAATCTAAGGCTTGTAAACCCAATAAGGAACAGCGAGTTTTATAATCTGGCTTGAAACGCCAGCCAATTTGATAAATGGCAAACCGTGTAAAATTGTGTTAAATTCTTTCTATACGCTCGATATGCACCTTATAGAACGGATTCCACACAAGAGAACAATACTCCAGGTGCGAACGAACGAAAGCTTCATACAATATTTTTAAAGTAAAAGCATCATTAAATTCGCGCGCATTACGTTTAACAAATCCTAACATACTATTCGCTTTTGAAATAATGTAATCAATGTGTTGTCGAAATGAAAGCTCATGGTCGAAAATTACACCAAGATCTGATATTTCGACAACCCTTTCAAGAACACTACCTGTTAAGGAGTACTCAAAGAAGACCGGAGTTTTCAATTTATATATGCTAAGTACTTTACATTTACTAGCATTTAAATTTAAATTATTATCGCGGCACCAAAATTGCAGCTTTTCTAAATCGGATTGCAACTTAAGGCAATCATCAATGTTGCGTATTTTCATAGCGATTTTCATATCATCGGCATACTGCCATACACGCACGAATTTAAAATTTTGGATGATATCGTTTATGAAAACTAAAAAGAAAAGTGGTCCTAAATGGCTTCCTTGCGGAACCCCTGATGAACACTTTATAACAGAGCGAGATGTACAGCCATTTAACTTCACCAACTGAGTCCTATCCGTTAAATAGGATCTCACCCAGCTTAGAAAAATTGACTGTATTCCTAAATGTTCTAGTTTTTTAAGTAAAATATTATGATCTACTCTATCAAAAGCCTTCGAAAAATCGGTATATACCACATCAACCTGCATTCCCTGCTCAATACCATCAGCAACAAATTTAGTAAATGATACCAAATTTGTTGAAGTTGATTTTCCTTTCAGGAATCCATGTTGACATGGCGATATCAAACGGCTAATTAAAACATCTATTTTATTTTAAATAAGCATTTCAAACAACTTCGGTATTGCAGATATTTTAGCTATGGGTCTATAGTTATCAATAAGATGCTTCGGACCCTTTTTGTGAACAGGCGTTATGTATGAAACTTTCCATTCATCAAGAAAAACACCTGAAGTCAAGGACAAATTAAAAATAAAGGCTAAAGGACGACATAACGATTGCATGCAATTCTTCAAAAATATATTAGGAATGCCATCAGGTCCGGCCTGAATACTAACATCAAGATCACGCATAGCATTCATTAGGTCATCCTCAGAAATCTCAAGAGCACTCGTAAGGTCCTCCTGAGCTATCCGAGGGACCAATGCACTCTGACTTCCATTGATGTTAGCATTCATTTCTGATGAAACGGAGTCTGGTACTTTGTAAACTGAACTGAAAAATCTAGCAAATCCGTCACAAACCGATTGAACATCTTTGTAAAAATTGCCATTGAATTCTAAATTTTTTGGGATTCCCGTATTCTTACGCTTGCTGTTTATAAAATTCCAAAATGTCTTACTGTCATTCTTTATATTATTTTCAGATCTCGCAATATACTGTTTGTGAAGATTTTTATTCATTAATTCATACTCGCTTCTCAATCTAAAGAAATTTTCTTTATTGGCAAGAGAGGATGACTTCTTGTATAATTTATGGGCCTTATTTTTTATACCCTTCGCTCATAGAGTGAAAGGGTATATTATGTTGAAGTTTACACTTTCGGAACTCATATTATTTTCTAACTTAGAACACAATGTGGCAACACTTGTTGTCTGTTTTTCAGTTCCTTTTGCCTTCTTCTCGGTCCGACTTTCGATAAGTGCAGACGCACAAGCCTCAAGCTCCGTCCAATTAATCAAACGCAACATTGTATTTTCATTCTCTTCATATTCCGATATTCTTTATAACGTGGCATTTAATTATAACACACAAATCGTGAATTAATAAATTACATATAAAACATTATTTTTTCATCATAACTCAAAAGGTTATGGGCCCAGATGCCCACGTGTCGCGAGTGCTCATAATTACCAATTAATGGAAGGTGATATCATAATTGACGATTTAACCATATCCGATTCTGCTATAGTCGCAGACCTTGCCGATAGTGTAATTATCAGCGACAATTTGGATATCGCAACCCCTGCTGAGCTTCAAATTCCCGAAGTAAGCATGAGCGAGTCGAAAGTGTACCATATACATCGATTCAATGGCCAAAACTACCAACTTTGGCGTCGTCAGATGGAAATTTACATGGCAGAGAACAAGCTGAAGCCGTATATTATAGGGACGGAGCAGAGGACCCAGCAAAATGGTTCCCGGTGGGACGAGAAGGACGCAGAAGCGCAGGCATTCATCATGAGAGGAATTGAGCTGGAACAACTCAAACACCTAACCGAATGTTCAACGGCAGCACATATGTGGTCAAAACTCCAAGCTGTACATGCTGAAAAGAGTGAGCAAAGTGCGCAAGTGTTGCTTGAAAAGTTTATTAGCTCTAAAATGGCGGAGGACGAGCAAGTAGTAGATTTTCTCGCAAATATCACCTCTATTTCGCAGCGGTTGAAAGACATGAGTCTCGAACAGAAGGAGCCGATGATAATTGCAAAAATACTGAGCAGTCTCCCTGTTAAATTCGATCACGTTCGAACAGCGTGGTATGTTCTCCCACGAGAGCAACAGAACATCGAGCGCTTGACCGAATATCTCGTCAACGAAGAAAACCTCATGAATTCGCGCGTAAATGCAGATAAGAACGTTACGAATGCTGTGTATACGGTGGCAAAGCGAAAGTTTTTCAAAACTAATGCAAATACCAGTATAAGTTCAACATCGGGCAGGCGAAGTGGCAAGTGTAATTATTGCCATAAGTTAGGACATTGGGCAAGAGAATGTCGAAAACGTCAGAAAGATCAATCCAGTTCTAGTGATGCGCGGGGCGCGCCGCAATCGCTGTCATTATCTTCGGTTCGGAAAGACTCTCAAACAACCAGTGGGGACAATTCCTATTTGTTTAACCTGAACAAAACGGACAATTGTGAAGGTAGTGTACGTGTTTTCTACGCGGATTCAGGTGCGACGGACCATATGTCATTTCAGAGGGAGTTGTTTTCGAACTTACAACATTCGTCGGAAAATTCGTATGTTAAAGTCGGTGACGGTCGTCGGTTGAAAGTAGTTGGCGTCGGCGATATTGAGCTTCGCGGTAAATCAAAAATTATATTGAAAAACGTTTTGTTAGTGCCTGAGTTGGATAAAAACTTCATTTCCATTTCGAGAGCTACGGAAAGAGGTGTTCGCGTAATTTTTGAAGAAGGTGGAAAACGCGTTTTATTTATGAACGGCACCCATACTATCGCTGAGGCCGTAAGTGAAAACAGACTATACCGCATGGATTTCGTGTTATCTTCGCCCTCAGTTAATGTTTTGACAGCGGCAACCGCAATGCTATGGCACGAGCGGCTTGGCCATATCAATTTCAAAACGCTACGCGAAATGTGTTCCAAGAAGGTTGTTATGGACTTAGAAATAGCGGACATGAGCGAAAAGCCTTTTTGCGATGGGTGTGCTTACGGGAAACAACATCGAAATCCATTCCCGAAATCTGGTGCAAGGCGTGCGGATAAACCAGGTGAAGTATTTCACATGGATCTTTGCGGAAAGATGAGTAGTCCTTCCATTGGGGGCTCTAACTATTTTCTCCTTTTGAAAGATGATTTTTCGCGATATTGTTTTGTCTATTTTTTAAGGAACAAAACTGATGTTCTCACCAAGTTATTGCAGTTCTTGGCTGAAGTACAAGCGGACGGGCATACAATAAAGCGTATACGATCTGACGGAGGTCTAGAGTTTTGCAACGAGGAAGTGAACCATCTATTGTTACGAAACAAAATCAAGCATGAGGTTACGACTCCAAGAGCACCCGAACAAAACGGATTCATTGAACGACAGAACAGAACAGTGGTTGAAAGTGCGAAGGCTATGTTACATCACAGGCAGTTGCCACTATATTTATGGGCGGATGCAACAAATACTGCAGTGTACATCAAAAATAGAACAGCATCAGATGTCATCGATGGACGTACTCCTTTTGAGAAATGGTTTGGCAAGAAACCATCTGTGGCGCACCTGCGAGCGTTTGGCAGCGAGGCATTCATCCATGTTCCCAAAGAACAGCGAACAAAATGGGAAAAGAATTCCATAAAAGGCATTTTAGTTGGTTACAATGACGACAGCAAGGCATACCGAGTCTTCGATCCGGCAAACAAAAGAATTTTAATACGACGTGACGTTATAATCAACGAAAACCAGTGCAGTGTGAACGAGGTGCACGAACCAAAATCTAGCTCCAGCAGTCAGGATGGTGAGGTTGCTGTTCCGACGGATTCCCAAACGAGCACTGAAGCAAAACCAGTACGAAGTCCTTATTCATTGCGAAGTGTTTCAAAATTACAGAAACCCGTCGAAGATGCCGAATTATGTGTGGTGTTCGCTGAGCCGTCTAATTTAGAGGAAGCAATGGCAGGCGTTGAAAGCAAAGAGTGGGCTGACGCCATTAAGGATGAACTCGAGTCGCTTTCAAGAAACAAAACATGGATTCTGGTTCCTCGTAAACAGAACATGCACGTCATAACAAACCGCTGGATTTTCAAGAAAAAGTTTAAGGCGAATGGTGACATAGAAAAATACAAAGCGCGACTCGTTGTTAGAGGCTGTTCACAGATTCATGGAATCGACTATGACGAAATATACGCACCAGTCGTTAGGTATGATTCGGTCAGAATGGTATTAGCTATATCTGCAGCTCGTGGCCTTGATCTGATACAATTTGACGTGAAGACGGCTTTCCTACATGGAAACTTGAACGAAAACATTTACATGGAGCAGCCGCACGGATTTGCAGAAGATGATCGAGTATGTTTGCTTAAGAAGAGCCTGTATGGCCTGAAACAGGCTTCACGTCAATGGAATAAGCGGATCGTACAATTCCTTATTGATTTTGGTTTCAAGCAGTCATGGGCGGATCTCTGTGTGTTCACCTACGAAATGGGCGACGACATCGTATACCTATTACTCTACGTTGATGACGGACTGATATGCGGAAGCAACGCAACTGTAATCCAGCAATTACTGCAACGTTTGCATACGGAATTCGAAATTACTCATCGAGACGCAGAATTCTTCGTCGGCCTTCAGATTCAAATTGACAGGAATCAGAAAACATTAAAAATTTTTCAACAAGTCTACGCGGAGAAGATATTGAAGCGTTTTAACCATTTCGACTGTTATCCAGTATCAACGCCTGTTGAGGTCTCCCGAAGGTTCTCGAAGGAGAATGACGAGACAGACAACGAAAAAGTCCCTTATCGTGAAGCCATCGGATCTCTTATGTATCTTATGGTATGCACCAGACCTGACCTTGCCTATATAGTTGGTGTACTAAGCAGATATTTGGAGAAGCCAAGCAAAACACACTGGAATGGAGTCAAGCGCATCCTGAAATACCTCAAAGGTACTATAAATCACGGTATTCATTTTAATTTGTGTTCCGAATCATTTCAGTTAGTCACTTATTCTGATGCCGATTGGGGTGGAGATTTGGATACAAGACGCAGCATTACCGGGTGGGCCCTATTCCTTAATGGTGGTCCTATTTCTTGGAGTTCGCGGAAGCAAACGGTCACAGCTACTTCTACTACTGAAGCGGAGTTTGTAGCGCTTTGTGCTGCGACGAAATCTACAAAATGGATGAGGCAGCTGATGTTGGAGTGCGGCTACAAGCAGAGCTTACCAACCCCTCTATTTTCGGACAACCAACAAGCAATTGTGCTAGTCAGGAACCCCGAATCAGCAAAGCGCACGAAACACATTGATATTCAATATTTTTTCACCTGCGACATGCAAGAGCGAGAGGAAATCGACATTCGTTATCTTGGAACAAACGAACAGTTGGCTGATATATTCACTAAACCTTTAAGTAAAGATAGATTTTCATATTTAGTTAAAGCTTTTGTTCATTTGTAATAATTTGTTAAAGTTCAGAAAGTGAGAGGGAGTGTTGAAGTTTACACTTTCGGAACTCATATTATTTTCTAACTTAGAACACAATGTGGCAACACTTGTTGTCTGTTTTTCAGTTCCTTTTGCCTTCTTCTCGGTCCGACTTTCGATAAGTGCAGACGCACAAGCCTCAAGCTCCGTCCAATTAATCAAACGCAACATTGTATTTTCATTCTCTTCATATTCCGATATTCTTTATAACGTGGCATTTAATTATAACACACAAATCGTGAATTAATAAATTACATATAAAACATTATTTTTTCATCATAACTCGTTGCGTTTGATTAATTGGACGGAGCTTGAGGCTTGTGCGTCTGCACTTATCGAAAGTCGGACCGAGAAGAAGGCAAAAGGAACTGAAAAACAGACAACAAGTGTTGCCACATTGTGTTCTAAGTTAGAAAATAATATGAGTTCCGAAAGTGTAAACTTCAACACTCCCTCTCACTTTCTGAACTTTAACAAATTATTACAAATGAACAAAAGCTTTAACTAAATATGAAAATCTATCTTTACTTAAAGGTTTAGTGAATATATCAGCCAACTGTTCGTTTGTTCCAAGATAACGAATGTCGATTTCCTCTCGCTCTTGCATGTCGCAGGTGAAAAAATATTGAATATCAATGTGTTTCGTGCGCTTTGCTGATTCGGGGTTCCTGACTAGCACAATTGCTTGTTGGTTGTCCGAAAATAGAGGGGTTGGTAAGCTCTGCTTGTAGCCGCACTCCAACATCAGCTGCCTCATCCATTTTGTAGATTTCGTCGCAGCACAAAGCGCTACAAACTCCGCTTCAGTAGTAGAAGTAGCTGTGACCGTTTGCTTCCGCGAACTCCAAGAAATAGGACCACCATTAAGGAATAGGGCCCACCCGGTAATGCTGCGTCTTGTATCCAAATCTCCACCCCAATCGGCATCAGAATAAGTGACTAACTGAAATGATTCGGAACACAAATTAAAATGAATACCGTGATTTATAGTACCTTTGAGGTATTTCAGGATGCGCTTGACTCCATTCCAGTGTGTTTTGCTTGGCTTCTCCAAATATCTGCTTAGTACACCAACTATATAGGCAAGGTCAGGTCTGGTGCATACCATAAGATACATAAGAGATCCGATGGCTTCACGATAAGGGACTTTTTCGTTGTCTGTCTCGTCATTCTCCTTCGAGAACCTTCGGGAGACCTCAACAGGCGTTGATACTGGATAACAGTCGAAATGGTTAAAACGCTTCAATATCTTCTCCGCGTAGACTTGTTGAAAAATTTTTAATGTTTTCTGATTCCTGTCAATTTGAATCTGAAGGCCGACGAAGAATTCTGCGTCTCGATGAGTAATTTCGAATTCCGTATGCAAACGTTGCAGTAATTGCTGGATTACAGTTGCGTTGCTTCCGCATATCAGTCCGTCATCAACGTAGAGTAATAGGTATACGATGTCGTCGCCCATTTCGTAGGTGAACACACAGAGATCCGCCCATGACTGCTTGAAACCAAAATCAATAAGGAATTGTACGATCCGCTTATTCCATTGACGTGAAGCCTGTTTCAGGCCATACAGGCTCTTCTTAAGCAAACATACTCGATCATCTTCTGCAAATCCGTGCGGCTGCTCCATGTAAATGTTTTCGTTCAAGTTTCCATGTAGGAAAGCCGTCTTCACGTCAAATTGTATCAGATCAAGGCCACGAGCTGCAGATATAGCTAATACCATTCTGACCGAATCATACCTAACGACTGGTGCGTATATTTCGTCATAGTCGATTCCATGAATCTGTGAACAGCCTCTAACAACGAGTCGCGCTTTGTATTTTTCTATGTCACCATTCGCCTTAAACTTTTTCTTGAAAATCCAGCGGTTTGTTATGACGTGCATGTTCTGTTTACGAGGAACCAGAATCCATGTTTTGTTTCTTGAAAGCGACTCGAGTTCATCCTTAATGGCGTCAGCCCACTCTTTGCTTTCAACGCCTGCCATTGCTTCCTCTAAATTAGACGGCTCAGCGAACACCACACATAATTCGGCATCTTCGACGGGTTTCTGTAATTTTGAAACACTTCGCAATGAATAAGGACTTCGTACTGGTTTTGCTTCAGTGCTCGTTTGGGAATCCGTCGGAACAGCAACCTCACCATCCTGACTGCTGGAGCTAGATTTTGGTTCGTGCACCTCGTTCACACTGCACTGGTTTTCGTTGATTATAACGTCACGTCGTATTAAAATTCTTTTGTTTGCCGGATCGAAGACTCGGTATGCCTTGCTGTCGTCATTGTAACCAACTAAAATGCCTTTTATGGAATTCTTTTCCCATTTTGTTCGCTGTTCTTTGGGAACATGGATGAATGCCTCGCTGCCAAACGCTCGCAGGTGCGCCACAGATGGTTTCTTGCCAAACCATTTCTCAAAAGGAGTACGTCCATCGATGACATCTGATGCTGTTCTATTTTTGATGTACACTGCAGTATTTGTTGCATCCGCCCATAAATATAGTGGCAACTGCCTGTGATGTAACATAGCCTTCGCACTTTCAACCACTGTTCTGTTCTGTCGTTCAATGAATCCGTTTTGTTCGGGTGCTCTTGGAGTCGTAACCTCATGCTTGATTTTGTTTCGTAACAATAGATGGTTCACTTCCTCGTTGCAAAACTCTAGACCTCCGTCAGATCGTATACGCTTTATTGTATGCCCGTCCGCTTGTACTTCAGCCAAGAACTGCAATAACTTGGTGAGAACATCAGTTTTGTTCCTTAAAAAATAGACAAAACAATATCGCGAAAAATCATCTTTCAAAAGGAGAAAATAGTTAGAGCCCCCAATGGAAGGACTACTCATCTTTCCGCAAAGATCCATGTGAAATACTTCACCTGGTTTATCCGCACGCCTTGCACCAGATTTCGGGAATGGATTTCGATGTTGTTTCCCGTAAGCACACCCATCGCAAAAAGGCTTTTCGCTCATGTCCGCTATTTCTAAGTCCATAACAACCTTCTTGGAACACATTTCGCGTAGCGTTTTGAAATTGATATGGCCAAGCCGCTCGTGCCATAGCATTGCGGTTGCCGCTGTCAAAACATTAACTGAGGGCGAAGATAACACGAAATCCATGCGGTATAGTCTGTTTTCACTTACGGCCTCAGCGATAGTATGGGTGCCGTTCATAAATAAAACGCGTTTTCCACCTTCTTCAAAAATTACGCGAACACCTCTTTCCGTAGCTCTCGAAATGGAAATGAAGTTTTTATCCAACTCAGGCACTAACAAAACGTTTTTCAATATAATTTTTGATTTACCGCGAAGCTCAATATCGCCGACGCCAACTACTTTCAACCGACGACCGTCACCGACTTTAACATACGAATTTTCCGACGAATGTTGTAAGTTCGAAAACAACTCCCTCTGAAATGACATATGGTCCGTCGCACCTGAATCCGCGTAGAAAACACGTACACTACCTTCACAATTGTCCGTTTTGTTCAGGTTAAACAAATAGGAATTGTCCCCACTGGTTGTTTGAGAGTCTTTCCGAACCGAAGATAATGACAGCGATTGCGGCGCGCCCCGCGCATCACTAGAACTGGATTGATCTTTCTGACGTTTTCGACATTCTCTTGCCCAATGTCCTAACTTATGGCAATAATTACACTTGCCACTTCGCCTGCCCGATGTTGAACTTATACTGGTATTTGCATTAGTTTTGAAAAACTTTCGCTTTGCCACCGTATACACAGCATTCGTAACGTTCTTATCTGCATTTACGCGCGAATTCATGAGGTTTTCTTCGTTGACGAGATATTCGGTCAAGCGCTCGATGTTCTGTTGCTCTCGTGGGAGAACATACCACGCTGTTCGAACGTGATCGAATTTAACAGGGAGACTGCTCAGTATTTTTGCAATTATCATCGGCTCCTTCTGTTCGAGACTCATGTCTTTCAACCGCTGCGAAATAGAGGTGATATTTGCGAGAAAATCTACTACTTGCTCGTCCTCCGCCATTTTAGAGCTAATAAACTTTTCAAGCAACACTTGCGCACTTTGCTCACTCTTTTCAGCATGTACAGCTTGGAGTTTTGACCACATATGTGCTGCCGTTGAACATTCGGTTAGGTGTTTGAGTTGTTCCAGCTCAATTCCTCTCATGATGAATGCCTGCGCTTCTGCGTCCTTCTCGTCCCACCGGGAACCATTTTGCTGGGTCCTCTGCTCCGTCCCTATAATATACGGCTTCAGCTTGTTCTCTGCCATGTAAATTTCCATCTGACGACGCCAAAGTTGGTAGTTTTGGCCATTGAATCGATGTATATGGTACACTTTCGACTCGCTCATGCTTACTTCGGGAATTTGAAGCTCAGCAGGGGTTGCGATATCCAAATTGTCGCTGATAATTACACTATCGGCAAGGTCTGCGACTATAGCAGAATCGGATATGGTTAAATCGTCAATTATGATATCACCTTCCATTAATTGGTAATTATGAGCACTCGCGACACGTGGGCATCTGGGCCCATAACCTTTTGAGTTATGATGAAAAAATAATGTTTTATATGTAATTTATTAATTCACGATTTGTGTGTTATAATTAAATGCCACGTTATAAAGAATATCGGAATATGAAGAGAATGAAAATACAATGTTGCGTTTGATTAATTGGACGGAGCTTGAGGCTTGTGCGTCTGCACTTATCGAAAGTCGGACCGAGAAGAAGGCAAAAGGAACTGAAAAACAGACAACAAGTGTTGCCACATTGTGTTCTAAGTTAGAAAATAATATGAGTTCCGAAAGTGTAAACTTCAACATAATATACCCTTTCACTCTATGAGCGAAGGGTATAAAAAATAAGGCCCATAAATTATACAAGAAGTCATCCTCTCTTGCCAATAAAGAAAATTTCTTTAGATTGAGAAGCGAGTATGAATTAATGAATAAAAATCTTCACAAACAGTATATTGCGAGATCTGAAAATAATATAAAGAATGACAGTAAGACATTTTGGAATTTTATAAACAGCAAGCGTAAGAATACGGGAATCCCAAAAAATTTAGAATTCAATGGCAATTTTTACAAAGATGTTCAATCGGTTTGTGACGGATTTGCTAGATTTTTCAGTTCAGTTTACAAAGTACCAGACTCCGTTTCATCAGAAATGAATGCTAACATCAATGGAAGTCAGAGTGCATTGGTCCCTCGGATAGCTCAGGAGGACCTTACGAGTGCTCTTGAGATTTCTGAGGATGACCTAATGAATGCTATGCGTGATCTTGATGTTAGTATTCAGGCCGGACCTGATGGCATTCCTAATATATTTTTGAAGAATTGCATGCAATCGTTATGTCGTCCTTTAGCCTTTATTTTTAATTTGTCCTTGACTTCAGGTGTTTTTCTTGATGAATGGAAAGTTTCATACATAACGCCTGTTCACAAAAAGGGTCCGAAGCATCTTATTGATAACTATAGACCCATAGCTAAAATTCGTTAAAATTCATACTCGCTTCTCAATCTAAAGAAATTTTCTTTATTGGCAAGAGAGGATGACTTCTTGTATAATTTATGGGCCTTATTTTTTATACCCTTCGCTCATAGAGTGAAAGGGTATATTAACTTTGTCATGAAGTTTGTAACGCATTGAAGGAAGCATCTCCGACCATATAAAAAGTATACATATATGATCAGCATGACGAGATGAATCGATTGGGCGATGTCCGTCTGTCTGTCTGTCTGTCTGTCTGTCTGTCTGTCTGTCTGTCTGTCTGTCTGTCTGTCCGTCTGTCCGTCTGTCCGTCTGTTGCAGTGCGTTTTTCTCGGCCACTATAAAAGCTACGGAGCTGAAATTTTGCACACGTGCTTCTTATTGTTGCAGGCTGTTTGTATGTTTGATTCACCCAAATTGGATCACTGGGTCATGGGGCTGCCATACAAACCTAGCTCCCCAATTTGAGTTCTTCTAAGAAAAACTTTTTTATTTGTGTACCAATTTCAACCAAATTTCACACAAATATGTTTCCATAGATAACACAACATATATGCAAGAATGGATCAAATCGAACCATGGGATCATGGGGCTGCCATACAAACTTAACCCCCCAGATTAGGTTCTTCTAAGAAAAACTTTTTTATTTGTTCACCAATTTCAACCAAATTTCCCACAAATGTATTTCTATTGATGACACAAATCATATGTAAGATTGAATCAAATCGGACCATGGGGTCATGGGGCTGCCATACAAACCAAACCCCCCATATTGGTTCTTCTAAGAAACATTTTTTTACACCAATTTCACAAAACCTTGAATTAATGTGTCGTTATCAAAGCAACTAAAAAGTTCAAAACGAATGGAATCGTACTGTGGGGTCATGCTCCGGCAAACCCAATAAAATTTTCCGAGTAAATATTTTTATTATACCCTATACCCACAAGATGGTATAGGGTATATTGTTTTTGTTACGACGATTTATGTAACACCTCAAAGGAGCCACCGGAGGTATGGCAAAGTATATATATAAATGATCAGGGTCGGTCCCTGATTCGAATAAGCCATGTCCGTCTGTCTGTCTGTCTGTCTGTCCGTCCGTGTGTCTGTCAGTTCGCACGATACCTCCCGAAATAATGAAGCTAGCGTTTTGAAATGTTGGTCAGATGATTGCTTTGATAAAAGCTTGGATGGTATTGAAAATGGGCCAAATCGGACCAAGGGTTCCGCTACCTCCCATACAAATGACCCCTCCGTGATAGTTTAATTCGGCCATATTTTTCGACAGAATATTGCTAGCGACCTAAAATTTTCATCAATGCCTAATTGCGGCATATGCTGGAAGTTAGCGGAAAATGGAGAAGGTCTGACTACCCCTACCCCTACATCCCCTACAGAGCAATATTTCGCCATATCTTTTGATCGAATGTCGCGAAAAACTACAAATTTATAGCAAATGATAGCTACTGGATGCCGTTATGAGATATTATAGATTCGATCCATCTACCCCTCGCTCCCTTAAAAAAATGAAATTGAATATTTTCGGTTTTACGCGCATTCTAGGTCTGTACATGGGTATAGGGTATATACTCATCGTGCTATTCGCACGATTAGAACTCGGTCTCGTTTGCCCACTTATTTCAATCAAGCCCAAAACTTTTGTCAAGACGGAAGAAAAAGAATGAGGAGGGGGATTAAATACAAGTCAAAGGTACGCCCGAAAAAACTTTTAGCCCAAGCGAAGGGTATCCAAATTTCGGCCGCGGCCGAAATTTGCCTCGGCCCCATGGGTTGGCGAGCGAAGCGAGCAGGGGGCGAAGCCCCCTAGTTTTAATTTGTCCTTGTCTTCAGGTGTTTTTCTTGATGAATGGAAAGTTTCATACATAACGCCTGTTCACAAAAAGGGTCTGAAGCATCTTATTGATAACTATAGACCCATAGCTAGATTATCTGCAATACCGAAGTAGGTTGAAATGCTTCTTAAAAATAGAATAGATGTTTTAATTAGCCGTTTGATATCGCCATGTCAACATGGATTCCTGAAAGGAAAATCAACTTCAACAAATTTGGTATCATTTACTAAATTTGTTGCTGATAGTATTGAGCAGGGAATGCAGGTTGATGTGGTATATACCGATTTTTCGAAGGCTTTCGATAGAGTAGATCATAATATCTTACTCAAGAAACTAGAAAATTCAGGTATACACTCCGTTTTTCTTAGCTGGGTGAAATCCTATCTAACAGATAGGACTCAGTTGGTTAAGTTAAATGGCTGTACATCCCGCTCTGTTCTGTTATAAATTGTTCTTCATGGGTTCCGCAAGGAAGCCATTTAGGACCACTTTTCTTTTTAGTTTTCGTAAACGGTATCATCCAAAATTTTAAATTCGTGCGCGTATGGCAGTATGCCGATGATATGAAAATCGCTATGAAAATACGCAACATTGATGACTCCCTTAAGCTGCAAACCGATTTAGAAAAGCTGCAATTTTGGTGCCGCGATAATAATTTAAATTTAAATGTTAGTAAATGTAAAGTACTTAGCATATATAAATTGAAAACTCCGATCTTCTTTGAGTACTCCTTAACATGTAGTGTTCTTGCAAGGGTTGCCGAAATATCAGATCTTGGTGTAATTTTCGACCATGAGCTTTCATTTCGACAACACATTGATTACATTATTTCAAAAGCGAATAGTATGTTAGGATTTGTTAAACGTAACGCGCGGGAATTTAATGATCCCTTTACTTTAAAAATATTGTATACAGCTTTCGTTCGTTCGCACCTGGAGTATTGTTCTATTGTGTGGAATCTGTTCTATAAGGTCCATATCGAGCGCATAGAAAGAATTCAACACAATTTTACACGGTTTGCCATTTATCAAATTGGCTGGCGTTTCAAGCCAGATTATAAAACTCGCTGTTCCTTACTGGGTTTACAAGCCTTAGATTATAGAAGAACATTTTAAACGCTATGTTTATAAGAGACCTGTTTTGCTCTCATATTGTTTGTGAAGATATATTAAATAACTTTCAAGTCAGAAATATTCCTCACAATTTACGGCGGAACAACCTTCTTGTTCAGCCCTATCATAGAGTAAACTATGGGCTTCATGAACCAATTACAAGGTCAAGTATTCTTTATAATAGTTTGAAGGACTTAGTTAATTTTAATTGTATTAATAAACTAATGTTTAAAAGAAGTTATTTTGATAAATTTCCTTATTAATATATTTTGTTTCAGTTTTTTTTTACGATCTGCTAGAGTTTACACTCGATTGATTGATTAGTCACTTACGTACGCATAGTAAGTAAAGTGATGCCTAGAAGCCAAGTCCCGGGACAAAAGTTTCTGTGAGACAAAAAAAAAAGTGAAGTATTTATTATTTTAGTATTTGGTATTGCCTCCTCTTGCTCTAATGACAGCTTCTAGCCGATTCTGCATTGATCTGATCAAATTGCTGATGGTATCTTGAGGAATACCGTTCCACTCCTCTAATAGGGTTGCCTTCAATTCCTCAGTGGACGAAGGGACTGGATTCGTCCCATAAGTGTTCAATGGGATTGATGGCGGGAATGCGTGCAGGCCAGTTAAGTGACGACATATTGGCTTCATTCAAGAACTGTCGAGTGAGGCGCGATGCATGACACCGGGCATTGTCGTGCATCAAAGTGAAGTTCTCGCCAATAAATGCTGCACAGGGCACAACGTGGACACGGAGAATATCGGTAACGTATTGCTCAGCTGTCAGCCCTCCTCCCAGGCCTCCTGTGGGCACGAGCACGAATACGAGATCCGTTTTTCCCTCCAAGGAAATGCCAGCCCACATCATATAGTACTGAGACTCCATTCCGTATCGCTCCAAGTAAGATGATCTCGAGCAAATAAGAGGCGCGCTTATCGGTGTCGTGTAGTCAATTTGGGTCCCCTAGCAGGGGCCGTCTTGGATTGATATTCGCTTCCCTTAATCGTCTCCTTACTGTGCAGACACTAACAGCTACTCCGCGAACACGCCTCAGGTTCCGCTGCGCAGCAACACCCGCGAGGAACCGATTTCGTAACGTACTTGTAACAATGAAACGGTCGTCTCTCTCTGAAGTGGATCGAGGGCGGTCCGTTCTACAACATGTGCCCCCTTGATCTGGCGTCGTATCCATTGATGACAAAACAGTGATTGAAATTACTGTAGATGTAAGTTACCTAACCTAAAGACAGCATCAAGGGGGTCGCAGAAGAGGTCGTGGGCTATAAAGGCCGGCGCAGACGAGCAGACTGGTTCGACGACGAATGCAGGGCCTCGATTGAGGCGAAAAATGAAGCCTATCGCCAATACACACAACGCGCATCCCGAGCCAAGAAAGAAAGATACAACGAACTTCGGCGAGTATCTAATAGGTTAATTAGACGTAAGAAACGCAAACATTTTGACGAGCAGTTGCAGCAAATAAACCAAAGATTAGCCAGTAAGAACATTAGACAGGCGTACAAACTTACAAATAATATCAAGAACGGATATCAACCCAGGACAAGCCTATGTAAGGACAAGGATGGTAACATCATCAGCGAAAGCGTTAACAAACGATGGGCCTCGCATTTTGAAGAGCTCCTCAATGCATCATCAACATCCCCGCGGAGCCAGCTCTTGTTAGCAGCAGTTGACCGAACCAGGCCCTCCCGTTCTACCCGCAACAGTAGAGGAGGTGAGTCTTGCCATACAGTCGCTCCAAAATAATAAAGCGCCCGGCGCTGACGAGATCCCAGCAGAACTGCTGAAGCATGGTGGTACGTGCCTGACCAACGCTGTACATGTGCTACTGCTGAAAATATGGAACGACGAGGTAATCCCCGAAGTTTGGCGCAAAAGTATAATCTGCCCAATCCACAAAAAGGGTGACAAGCTGAAGTGTGAGAATTACAGAGGCATATGATTAGTTTGTACGGCCTATAAGATTTTATCAAAGATTCTTGAAAAGACAATCAATCCGTACGCAGAACAAATCATTGGCGAGTATCAAGGTGGCTTCAGACCTGGTCGTTCAACGACCGATCAGCTTTACACAGTGAAGCTACTACTCCAAAAGTGCTGGGAATACAACATCGACGTATACCAAATCTTTGTCGACTTCAAGCAGGCATACGACAGTATCGACCGAAGTGTACTGTACAACATTATACTGAATTTTGGTATAGCGGCAAAGTTAGTGCGACTCACAAGGATGACGATGACTAATGCCGTCTCGCAGCTCAAAGTGCAGAACCGACTCACTGACCTATTTGAAACTCGTACTGGACTCAAGCAGGGCGACGGGCTGGCGCCGACGCTCTTCAACCTGGCTTTGGAATATGTAATTCGAGCCATGAATATGGACAGCAGCGGAACGCTACTCATCAAGTCGACTCAATTAGTAGCGTACGCCGACGATATCAACATCATGTCTCGAAGGTTGGGTGATGCAGAAAGCCTCCTGCATAACCTCAATAACGCCGCAAAGGAAGTTGGACTACATATCAACGAAAACAAAACAAAGGCCATGATGCAATCGAAAACAAGGACGCCAGAAAATTCAAGCATCACAGTGGGGGACCTTAATATCGAGTATGTAGACAACTTCAACTATCTGGGCTGTAACTTATCAAAGGACGCCAACGAAACCGACGAAATTAAGCGACGGATACAACTAGCCAATAAGACATTTCTCGGTCCTCCCTATAATTAATTCGAAACTTGCGCACAGGAACACGAAGCTCCGCGTGTACAAAACGATCATCCGACCCGTGCTATGTTATGGCTGCGAAACATGGACCCTTACCCAAGCCTCCGAAATTTTGCTAGACCGATTCGAGCGAAAGGTCATTCGGCGAATTTTCGGGGCCGTTCGCGAGCGAGACCAATGGCGTATCCGATACAACCATGAGTTGTATCAATTGTACGATGAGCTGGAAGTATCGAAAATCGTGAAGGTTCAACGTCTGCAATGGGCGGGGCATGTACAACGGATGGACGACAATCGCATGCCAAAGAAAGTTATGAACGCACAACGAATTGACGGAGCGAGGATGCGTGGACGACCGAGAGCTCGCTGGGAGAACTCCGTAGGTGAAGACGCTCATCAGCTGCTGGGCTTCCGAAACTGGAGGACAAGGTCACGTAACCGCGACAATTGGAGGTCAACGATTCAGGCGGCCAAGGCCCGACGTCGGGCTATCGTGCCACATTGATGATGAAGTTACCTAACTTTCCTCATGCAACTGATAATGAGAAACCGATTACGGGCGCTTTTATAGGGGTAGTTTACCTGACCATTACCTGCAATTTCTGTTTTTCTTTTTGTTACAAGTGGCTATAATCTAAAAAGTTCGAAGCAAATATTGATAAAAAGGGTACTAACAGGTAGCTAAAGTTTCAAACTTTTAAACGATATACACATTTTATGGATAACTATCATACTCTCCAAAAAACACGTACAAATATACGTGCTTTCAGGTTGAGTCGATAGTTTTGCGGCCAAGCATAAAATGCAGATCTTATTAATAGTAGGTATCAGTAAAACTTCAATAAAGTATAATCATGATAAGAATCACTGAATCTTCCATACGGAATCAATCTATTGCATCGATATTGGTCATTCCTAACCATTGTTGATGACGGGAATCACTAAATCATCAATGTGGAATCATTTGCGAGGAGGGGAAATTATTGAAGACTTATTGAAGCCGCAGGATCAGTTCGAAAATGCTATCTGGGAATCTGAGAGAATTTTCGGTTACCATGTAGCTTTAGCATTCAGTCAGTTCATAACATATAATAGCTTGTAGCAGTGCCAGTCTGTCAGCTTCAGGCCTCAGCCGGTGCTTTCACATACGCACATCATTTGATAAAAAAAGTTGCTTAGATGTGCAAAATCTATCTGTGCGTATTTATATGGTGACAGACCATCTTTATATAGTGGAAGTGGAGTGTGACTACGAGGGTTTTTTTTTGCTTGTATACGCTACGAAAAGAGAATTACGGTGTATCATTGGGTGAGGTAACGAAACATTGAGTTACGTATGATCCGCAAATTGTACAACATTTCGCAAACTGTTTTCTATGTTGTCCTGTGGCCGCATACAATCGGATCTGATTTGGTATTCTTATCGCCACCTCTCGGAAAGTGAAAAATGTGATAATTGACACTTCACAGCTGATAAGTTTTGTCGAAACCATCGTTACTCACAGTTGGACTCTCGTGGTCGTGACATTGCTTCTCTTTCTAACTAATGCAAAATAATAGCCATAAGAGTAGGTACTAACATCGCAAAAACTATAGACTACTAGATCATGCATTGCGCAGGAAAGTTATTCCAACCGATACGAATTTGACACTCGGCTATCGTGATGTGACGTCACACTAGACCAAAGATACAAAATTCTGATTCATTCGCAAAGGGAAAATTCAGTTTTTTGCAAATATCTCGAAAACTGTGTATCTGGCCGCAAAACGTCTTGAGTGCGAAATGAAATACATAAAATTACCTTTGTAATGATATAGAATACTCCATACATTTCCTCAGAAAATTATACGACCCAAATATATAATAGTGAATTTACATTTGAGTGTTACATTTCGCACTGTAACTCTTGATAGAATAGACCTAGAGTCATAAAATTTTGTCCACATATTGCTAACAAAATGCATATGATTTGAACCAAAAGTTGAATGGCTCCGACCATTGACACCCCCCTCACTCCTCCTTTAATTTTTAAAAAGTCATGCCTGTAGCTTCTTTTTAATTGAGCCAGGCAGATCAAATTTGGTGTGGTGCCAAGTCCAAGCCCAATTGTGCTCAACACCAAAAAATTATTACCATCCGATCAAAACGAAGGGTACCCTCCATTCAAAGTGAACAAAAAATCTAACAAATTTTACATTTTTTCACTTCTAAATTCTATCAAAAATATAAAAAATAGATTTATCTCTTAAAACGTGCCTTTAACAGTTAATTGCAGTTATGTGAATGTATATCCAACAAACGCACAAGAAATTTATTTCCCATGTTGTTTCCAATAAAAGGTGTACGGAACGCACACCAAAGTGAGGTAACTGCTTGTAAAATAGTTTAAAAATTGGTGCACAGCCTTAGGATCATATCTTAACTAAACTAAGGATTTTTTGGCAATATTTGCATATAATGTTACAAGAAAACATGAGGAAAATTTTTTACTGTGTTTATCCGATACTTTCTCGACACCCTGTATAACAAGGGATAAAGGAATATGTTTCTTGCGAGGGCTCTTTTTGTTTAATTTTAGATGAATTTGTTTTTTTTTTTCTACAAAATCGAAAAAATTCCATGCGACAAAATCATTTGTATTATGGCTGAACATTAATTTTTCCGGTGTTTCCCTTCGGCATTTTACCCCTAACGAGCAACTTAACAACTCCTCACCTCCAGAATATATGAAATTTGGGGCCGTCTAAACAGCAATTACACTTTTCTTTACAAATTTGTTCGTGAACTTAACAATTCTCGTATACTACCCATATACTATAGGTCTATTGTGACGTAGATGCGCAGAACGAACAATTTTCGTACAGCTATCCGCGTGATCTAGTAGTCTATAGTTTTTGCTAACATCGTCAGTTCACGTGAAATCCATGCAAATACTGTCAAAGTTTTGATGACCGTGAAATCAAATTCGCTTGGTTGTATTCATTTCACATGAAAGTCTCCACAACGTTTTTCGACATTTCGCCAGCGAAACAATGCATTTGGACTTTATTTCACAATGAAAAGACGTCATCGACAATCAAACAGACTGAAAGTGCACGTTTATTTTATATTTAGTGAATAAAAGGCGTCTCCGCTGCACTTTTTTTCACTCATTACATATGTACCTTAAGCGCTCCAGTACACAGTCATATTTGGTCATATTTCTATTATAATATGCTCAAGCCTACTTGATTTCGCTTACTGCACGTCTAAACATTTATACTGAATGAATCGAGTAGGCTTAGGCATATGACATACATATTACAATATAAATATGACTGTGTAGTTGAGGCCTAACAAACAATTGCCGCTATATTCTTGAGAGAAGGTACTATACATCTTCATCTCACGTGATCTCCATACAAATACTGTCAAAATTTTGATGGTCGTGAAGTCGAATTCCCTTGGTGGTACTCACTTCACACGAAAGCCGGTTCACCGGTTTTTGATATTTTGCCGGCGAAAACAATGCAGTTGCACTTTATTTAACAGGGAAAAATCAGTCCGCGAACGCATATTTATCTTAAATTTTGGGGATAAAAGGCTAGTCTCCATAGTAAATTTTTCACGGGAGACATAAATGCAAGTTTTTTGCTCGGTGAACATAGTACAGTCGAACTTCCCTAAAAGGACACTTCTAATAACCGGACATTTATAAACAGACACTTTTATTTTCCCCAACGTTTTTTTCACATATTTTGCTAGCACAATACCTTCTGATAGCCGGACACTCACAAAACCGCACACGGACTGTACTTTCATACCCATTCTGAACAAGCGAGTCTCTTATAAACAGACAGTTCCAAGAAAACAAGCACAAATTCTTATATTGCAGAATTGTATTTAGAGCAAAGAGTCTTGCGATTACTAGAAAATGGATCTTACGCGTATTAGCAACACCCAATGTAAAATGATATATCAACGACTGCAGTTCTTTTTTATCTGATTGTTGCTCACAACTTTTTGTAGAAATTGCATAAATTCAATTTATGTTGCGGCGTTTAATCATGCAATTTTCGATTCTATTTAAATAAGTGTCAAACAATTTTGTAAATTGAAGAAAAATTGCAAATCATATAACTCTTGGAAAAAATTCGGTGGAACAACATGTGGAAACGACGAAACCTTTTATTAAAAATAAAAGTTATTTTGAAAAAGTGGAAAGAGATTGGGAATGAAATGACTGAAAATTACACCCGAACCCGTTGCGACTACAAATTTTTATCGCAGTTTCTGAACGGATTTACAAATTGTAGTGAAAGTCTATTTTATAAAATGTTATACCATCGTAAAATATTCTCATATGCGGACACTTCCAATAAGCGGAAAAAATCTCATTCCCCAATGGTGGAATGGGAAGTTTGACTGTACATACTTTAATGCAAGCATTGTCGCTAAGTACCAACGCCATCCAGATACATCAAGGCCGTAACTCAGCCGTTCCATGCCGTCATAGTTTGCCTACTAAGTTCTAGATTTACACGAACAAACAACAACAACAAGCATATGACGTCATTAAAAGCAACAACAAACCAGTGCAAACAGTAGGCGAAAGATTTCTACATTGCGGCCTTAATATAGAGCCATTTGGTTGCCACTTAGCATCTACACTAGCAACCAAATGGAGACAGAAAATGACATAACCAAAATTTCATTTTGGTGATTTTTTAAATTTAATTATAAAAATTGGACTCTGCGCGTTTGAATTATTACACGGCCATTGAAGAATTATTCAATTTCACACAAAAGAACGAACAAAAGTTGCAAAATTGTCACTTTGAATTTGAAAAGCGGTTGGTTGCCATATTGAATATCAAAACTGGACGCATACCCAAATGGCGATCGGTTTTATGCAATGACAACAGTCATTTGGTTGCACGTGACACCATTTGGCGATCAATCTAAATGAACCTTAATACATAGACAATGTACTCTTCTCAACTGAACTCTTCGTACTCATGCAAAATAAATTCTAGTTCCGGGCTGTGGGTAACGATGGTTTTGGTTTTGTGAATTTCTTGAAGAGAGATCCATTTGCATTTTATTTCGAATTTAAGTAGTTTAATAAATAAATGAGGCCGGAAATGCAGGGTTTAACTGTCAGATAGCAAATTTCTTTCAATAAGTCAAGTGATAAGTGATGATAAGTGGCGCTTAGGGGATTGTAAAGGGAAGATTCTGAACCGTAATGCTTGAAATACATATCGCGCAGAAGCAGCAGCACCGGCAGAATTTCATAACTGATAAATATGCTGAATGCTGAGCTTCCTGCCCAGCATTTTCGTCAGCAATATGAAATGCATTGCGCTTGACGTTTCGCGATGCTGATGCTGTTGCGTGAAATGTAGTTCAAGCACAACGGTTGGTAGATTTAAAAGAAAACGGAACATACGCAACTGTTTTCTTTGGTAACCTCACCCATTGGGTTATAAGTCACAACAGTTCCGTTTTTTCCGTCAACATATTCGCCGTTCCTGCACGATTTTAGTATCTGCGGCGCCAAATTTTGATGATGCCATTTCATCAATATTGGCCTGAAAGGACCGCATCTGCAATCCTTTTTCGCGAAATCGTTATGGTTCTCCAGATATTCAATGTCAAAGTTTGACATTTAAATGAGGTAGTTCAGTTTATAATGGGAAATTGGGGGTATTTTTACTACATATTGATGTGAATCAATAGCATTGCACCGAAAATAACATTTTAAATTTTATTTGCCTCCCTGTCTAGCAAATTTTACAATTCTTGCTCGCAAATATATTTCGACTTTTCATATTATTAACATCTTTGCCAAATTGGTAAAACTTACTATTCAAGTGGGACTGATTAACATTAAAACGTCAATTTGATGGCATCAAACACTTTCCGCAATGTATAAAGCGGAAATATCTCCTTTTCTTACCAAATGACTTAACTGGATTCATAGAAAAGTCAAACTTTGACATTGAATATCTGGAGAACCGTTACGATTTCGCGAAAAAGGATTGCAGATTCGGTTGTTTCAGGCCAATATTAATGAAATGGCATCATCATTTGGCGCCGCAGATACTGAAATCTCCCCCACCGTTCCTAACCAGCCATTTTGTGAATCAGAAATTATCTCCGATTCTTTCACTGCCATCTTGATAGACAGGCCGGAATGCAGAAACCTAATTTCCACCCAAGTCCACAATTTCATCCGTGGCCTCTGACAGATTACCCGTTGTTGCTTGTTGTAATACGTGTTACCACAACGCCGTCTAGATATTAAGGCCGCAACGTAGAATCTTAGACGTCAAAATCAGCTTATAGTTTTAGGTTATGTTTGCCAATGTTGCACTGTTTTGTTTTTGCTTTTTATTACGTCACTACTTGTTTTTGTTGTTTGTTCGTGTAAATAAAAAATTTAAGAGCTAAACTATGACGGCATTGTCCAGCTGAGTTGCGGCTATGATATATCTAGATGGCGTTGGTTACCACCGCCGTCTATATATTAAGGCCGCAATGTAGACTCGTAAACGTCAAATCCGCAGATTAAATTGCATTGCATTGTTGTTGCTTCTCATGACATTATTGTTGTTTGCCCGTGTCCGACGAACAGGAACCATGGCGTCATCGTACAGCTGAGTTTCGGCCTTGATATATCTAGACGGCGTTGGTGCTACCAACGCCATCTAGATACATCAAGGCTGTAACTCAGCTGTACCATGCCGTCATAGTTTGCCTACTAAATTTTGGATTTACACCAACAAACAACAACAACAAGCATATGACGTAATTAAAAGGAACAACAAAACAGTGCGAATTTAGTAGGCGATTTTTCTACATTGCGGCCTTAATATATAGACGGCGGTGGTGTTACTCGAGCTCATCGCCACAGAAAGATTAGTTGAAATAGATTGGATGCGTCAGCATCGGCATCAGCTGAAAAATTTAGAACTAGAACACACGCATTCGCCTTTGACAGCAGAAGCAGAAAAAATGTTTCTGCCGCTGCTGCTGTCAATGGAAAGGAAAATGCGTGTGTTCTAAATTGAAATTTTTCTGCTGATGCCGATGCTGACGCATCCAATCTATTTCAACTATTACATGTTCCACAAAAGCATTTGACAACTGACAGCTACGGAGTTTCTTTTTCTCTGTACCGTAACACCTTGTGGCAAATGGTGCGTTCACTTAGGCGTTTATAGGCTCCGGACCTCTAGATTACTAGCATCAGCATAGAGTGCAACTCAAGACTCAACCAAGTGAGCCACAGAGCGTGTTTACAGGACACAAAATAATAGAATGGACAACAGTTTGCAAAACAAGGCACCGTATGTGGATCAGACGGAACTGTAGCCTTTCTAATCCCACCCATTTACGCTTATCAGAAAAGCTGTCATACGGAATCTTCGAAATGTTTGTTTGGAGAGCATTGACGCGTGAGGCTCGGTAATGAAATCAAGCTTATTTTTTTTTAATCATGACACTAATTTCTTATCACAACAAACAGGTCATGCTATACCATCATGGCACTGACCCGAGCTGGGAGCGTCTTTCCAGCCAGAAATCTGCTGCAGCCTCTAGGCATAGCCGTGCGACATTCTCATTCTGGCGAGGACAGAGAAAATTCCTCTAACATCAACAATTTCACTTATAGCTTGTTGGCGGCTGTTGGAATATCAAGTGGTGTTGCACTCTTTCAATATTTGGGTAAAATTTTTAACAATTTTTGTTCAGAATTTCAGGAAAGCATTAGGTGGTATGAATAAAAAAAATCTTTCACTACTTTTTAACATGCGTAAGATTCGCCATAGCGGGGTCGGACTTTTTTTTTTTTTTTTTGCCTCACAGAAACTTTTGTCCCGGTATTAGGCTTCTCGGCATCACTTTACTTACTATCCGTACGTAAGTGACTAATCAATCAATCGAGTGTAAACTGTAGCAGATCGTAAAAAAAACTGAAAACAAAATATATTAATAAGGAAATTTATCACAATAACTTCTTTTAAACATTAGTTTATTAGTACAATTAAAATTAACTAAGTCCTTCAAACTATTATAAAGAATAATTGACCTTGTAATTGGTTCATTAAGCCCATAGTTTACTCTATGATAAGGCTGAACAAGAAGGTTGTTCCGCCGTAAATTGTGAGGAATATTTCTGACTTGAAAGTTATTTAATATATCTTCACAAACAATATGAGAGCAAAACAGGTCTCTTATAAATATAGCGTTTAAAAATGTTCTTCTATAATCTAAGGCTTGTAAACCCAATAAGGAACAGCGAGTTTTATAATCTGGCTTGAAACGCCAGCCAATTTGATAAATGGCAAACCGTGTAAAATTGTGTTAAATTCTTTCTATACGCTCGATATGCACCTTATAGAACGGATTCCACACAATAGAACAATACTCCAGGTGCGAACGAACGAAAGCTTCATACAATATTTTTAAAGTAAAAGCATCATTAAATTCGCGCGCATTACGTTTAACAAATCCTAACATACTATTCGCTTTTGAAATAATGTAATCAATGTGTTGTCGAAATGAAAGCTCATGGTCGAAAATTACACCAAGATCTGATATTTCGACAACCCTTTCAAGAACACTACCTGTTAAGGAGTACTCAAAGAAGACCGGAGTTTTCAATTTATATATGCTAAGTACTTTACATTTACTAGCATTTAAATTTAAATTATTATCGCGGCACCAAAATTGCAGCTTTTCTAAATCGGATTGCAACTTAAGGCAATCATCAATGTTGCGTATTTTCATAGCGATTTTCATATCATCGGCATACTGCCATACACGCACGAATTTAAAATTTTGGATGATATCGTTTATGAAAACTAAAAAGAAAAGTGGTCCTAAATGGCTTCCTTGCGGAACCCCTGATGAACACTTTATAACAGAGCGAGATGTACAGCCATTTAACTTCACCAACTGAGTCCTATCCGTTAAATAGGATCTCACCCAGCTTAGAAAAATTGACTGTATTCCTAAATGTTCTAGTTTTTTAAGTAAAATATTATGATCTACTCTATCAAAAGCCTTCGAAAAATCGGTATATACCACATCAACCTGCATTCCCTGCTCAATACCATCAGCAACAAATTTAGTAAATGATACCAAATTTGTTGAAGTTGATTTTCCTTTCAGGAATCCATGTTGACATGGCGATATCAAACGGCTAATTAAAACATCTATTTTATTTTAAATAAGCATTTCAAACAACTTCGGTATTGCAGATATTTTAGCTATGGGTCTATAGTTATCAATAAGATGCTTCGGACCCTTTTTGTGAACAGGCGTTATGTATGAAACTTTCCATTCATCAAGAAAAACACCTGAAGTCAAGGACAAATTAAAAATAAAGGCTAAAGGACGACATAACGATTGCATGCAATTCTTCAAAAATATATTAGGAATGCCATCAGGTCCGGCCTGAATACTAACATCAAGATCACGCATAGCATTCATTAGGTCATCCTCAGAAATCTCAAGAGCACTCGTAAGGTCCTCCTGAGCTATCCGAGGGACCAATGCACTCTGACTTCCATTGATGTTAGCATTCATTTCTGATGAAACGGAGTCTGGTACTTTGTAAACTGAACTGAAAAATCTAGCAAATCCGTCACAAACCGATTGAACATCTTTGTAAAAATTGCCATTGAATTCTAAATTTTTTGGGATTCCCGTATTCTTACGCTTGCTGTTTATAAAATTCCAAAATGTCTTACTGTCATTCTTTATATTATTTTCAGATCTCGCAATATACTGTTTGTGAAGATTTTTATTCATTAATTCATACTCGCTTCTCAATCTAAAGAAATTTTCTTTATTGGCAAGAGAGGATGACTTCTTGTATAATTTATGGGCCTTATTTTTTATACCCTTCGCTCATAGAGTGAAAGGGTATATTAACTTTGTCATGAAGTTTGTAACGCATTGAAGGAAGCATCTCCGACCATATAAAAAGTATACATATATGATCAGCATGACGAGATGAATCGATTGGGCGATGTCCGTCTGTCTGTCTGTCTGTCTGTCTGTCTGTCTGTCTGTCTGTCTGTCTGTCTGTCTGTCTGTCTGTCTGTCTGTCTGTCCGTCTGTCCGTCTGTCCGTCTGTTGCAGTGCGTTTTTCTCGGCCACTATAAAAGCTACGGAGCTGAAATTTTGCACACGTGCTTCTTATTGTTGCAGGCTGTTTGTATGTTTGATTCACCCAAATTGGATCACTGGGTCATGGGGCTGCCATACAAACCTAGCTCCCCAATTTGAGTTCTTCTAAGAAAAACTTTTTTATTTGTGTACCAATTTCAACCAAATTTCACACAAATATGTTTCCATAGATAACACAACATATATGCAAGAATGGATCAAATCGAACCATGGGATCATGGGGCTGCCATACAAACTTAACCCCCCAGATTAGGTTCTTCTAAGAAAAACTTTTTTATTTGTTCACCAATTTCAACCAAATTTCCCACAAATGTATTTCTATTGATGACACAAATCATATGTAAGATTGAATCAAATCGGACCATGGGGTCATGGGGCTGCCATACAAACCAAACCCCCCATATTGGTTCTTCTAAGAAACATTTTTTTACACCAATTTCACAAAACCTTGAATTAATGTGTCGTTATCAAAGCAACTAAAAAGTTCAAAACGAATGGAATCGTACTGTGGGGTCATGCTCCGGCAAACCCAATAAAATTTTCCGAGTAAATATTTTTATTATACCCTATACCCACAAGATGGTATAGGGTATATTGTTTTTGTTACGACGATTTATGTAACACCTCAAAGGAGCCACCGGAGGTATGGCAAAGTATATATATAAATGATCAGGGTCGGTCCCTGATTCGAATAAGCCATGTCCGTCTGTCTGTCTGTCTGTCTGTCCGTCCGTGTGTCTGTCAGTTCGCACGATACCTCCCGAAATAATGAAGCTAGCGTTTTGAAATGTTGGTCAGATGATTGCTTTGATAAAAGCTTGGATGGTATTGAAAATGGGCCAAATCGGACCAAGGGTTCCGCTACCTCCCATACAAATGACCCCTCCGTGATAGTTTAATTCGGCCATATTTTTCGACAGAATATTGCTAGCGACCTAAAATTTTCATCAATGCCTAATTGCGGCATATGCTGGAAGTTAGCGGAAAATGGAGAAGGTCTGACTACCCCTACCCCTACATCCCCTACAGAGCAATATTTCGCCATATCTTTTGATCGAATGTCGCGAAAAACTACAAATTTATAGCAAATGATAGCTACTGGATGCCGTTATGAGATATTATAGATTCGATCCATCTACCCCTCGCTCCCTTAAAAAAATGAAATTGAATATTTTCGGTTTTACGCGCATTCTAGGTCTGTACATGGGTATAGGGTATATACTCATCGTGCTATTCGCACGATTAGAACTCGGTCTCGTTTGCCCACTTATTTCAATCAAGCCCAAAACTTTTGTCAAGACGGAAGAAAAAGAATGAGGAGGGGGATTAAATACAAGTCAAAGGTACGCCCGAAAAAACTTTTAGCCCAAGCGAAGGGTATCCAAATTTCGGCCGCGGCCGAAATTTGCCTCGGCCCCATGGGTTGGCGAGCGAAGCGAGCAGGGGGCGAAGCCCCCTAGTTTTAATTTGTCCTTGTCTTCAGGTGTTTTTCTTGATGAATGGAAAGTTTCATACATAACGCCTGTTCACAAAAAGGGTCTGAAGCATCTTATTGATAACTATAGACCCATAGCTAGATTATCTGCAATACCGAAGTAGGTTGAAATGCTTCTTAAAAATAGAATAGATGTTTTAATTAGCCGTTTGATATCGCCATGTCAACATGGATTCCTGAAAGGAAAATCAACTTCAACAAATTTGGTATCATTTACTAAATTTGTTGCTGATAGTATTGAGCAGGGAATGCAGGTTGATGTGGTATATACCGATTTTTCGAAGGCTTTCGATAGAGTAGATCATAATATCTTACTCAAGAAACTAGAAAATTCAGGTATACACTCCGTTTTTCTTAGCTGGGTGAAATCCTATCTAACAGATAGGACTCAGTTGGTTAAGTTAAATGGCTGTACATCCCGCTCTGTTCTGTTATAAATTGTTCTTCATGGGTTCCGCAAGGAAGCCATTTAGGACCACTTTTCTTTTTAGTTTTCGTAAACGGTATCATCCAAAATTTTAAATTCGTGCGCGTATGGCAGTATGCCGATGATATGAAAATCGCTATGAAAATACGCAACATTGATGACTCCCTTAAGCTGCAAACCGATTTAGAAAAGCTGCAATTTTGGTGCCGCGATAATAATTTAAATTTAAATGTTAGTAAATGTAAAGTACTTAGCATATATAAATTGAAAACTCCGATCTTCTTTGAGTACTCCTTAACATGTAGTGTTCTTGCAAGGGTTGCCGAAATATCAGATCTTGGTGTAATTTTCGACCATGAGCTTTCATTTCGACAACACATTGATTACATTATTTCAAAAGCGAATAGTATGTTAGGATTTGTTAAACGTAACGCGCGGGAATTTAATGATCCCTTTACTTTAAAAATATTGTATACAGCTTTCGTTCGTTCGCACCTGGAGTATTGTTCTATTGTGTGGAATCTGTTCTATAAGGTCCATATCGAGCGCATAGAAAGAATTCAACACAATTTTACACGGTTTGCCATTTATCAAATTGGCTGGCGTTTCAAGCCAGATTATAAAACTCGCTGTTCCTTACTGGGTTTACAAGCCTTAGATTATAGAAGAACATTTTAAACGCTATGTTTATAAGAGACCTGTTTTGCTCTCATATTGTTTGTGAAGATATATTAAATAACTTTCAAGTCAGAAATATTCCTCACAATTTACGGCGGAACAACCTTCTTGTTCAGCCCTATCATAGAGTAAACTATGGGCTTCATGAACCAATTACAAGGTCAAGTATTCTTTATAATAGTTTGAAGGACTTAGTTAATTTTAATTGTATTAATAAACTAATGTTTAAAAGAAGTTATTTTGATAAATTTCCTTATTAATATATTTTGTTTCAGTTTTTTTTTACGATCTGCTAGAGTTTACACTCGATTGATTGATTAGTCACTTACGTACGCATAGTAAGTAAAGTGATGCCTAGAAGCCAAGTCCCGGGACAAAAGTTTCTGTGAGACAAAAAAAAAAGTGAAGTATTTATTATTTTAGTATTTGGTATTGCCTCCTCTTGCTCTAATGACAGCTTCTAGCCGATTCTGCATTGATCTGATCAAATTGCTGATGGTATCTTGAGGAATACCGTTCCACTCCTCTAATAGGGTTGCCTTCAATTCCTCAGTGGACGAAGGGACTGGATTCGTCCCATAAGTGTTCAATGGGATTGATGCCGGGAATGCGTGCAGGCCAGTTAAGTGACGACATATTGGCTTCATTCAAGAACTGTCGAGTGAGGCGCGATGCATGACACCGGGCATTGTCGTGCATCAAAGTGAAGTTCTCGCCAATAAATGCTGCACAGGGCACAACGTGGACACGGAGAATATCGGTAACGTATTGCTCAGCTGTCAGCCCTCCTCCCAGGCCTCCTGTGGGCACGAGCACGAATACGAGATCCGTTTTTCCCTCCAAGGAAATGCCAGCCCACATCATATAGTACTGAGACTCCATTCCGTATCGCTCCAAGTAAGATGATCTCGAGCAAATAAGAGGCGCGCTTATCGGTGTCGTGTAGTCAATTTGGGTCCCCTAGCAGGGGCCGTCTTGGATTGATATTCGCTTCCCTTAATCGTCTCCTTACTGTGCAGACACTAACAGCTACTCCGCGAACACGCCTCAGGTTCCGCTGCGCAGCAACACCCGCGAGGAACCGATTTCGTAACGTACTTGTAACAATGAAACGGTCGTCTCTCTCTGAAGTGGATCGAGGGCGGTCCGTTCTACAACATGTGCCCCCTTGATCTGGCGTCGTATCCATTGATGACAAAACAGTGATTGAAATTACTGTAGATGTAAGTTACCTAACCTAAAGACAGCATCAAGGGGGTCGCAGAAGAGGTCGTGGGCTATAAAGGCCGGCGCAGACGAGCAGACTGGTTCGACGACGAATGCAGGGCCTCGATTGAGGCGAAAAATGAAGCCTATCGCCAATACACACAACGCGCATCCCGAGCCAAGAAAGAAAGATACAACGAACTTCGGCGAGTATCTAATAGGTTAATTAGACGTAAGAAACGCAAACATTTTGACGAGCAGTTGCAGCAAATAAACCAAAGATTAGCCAGTAAGAACATTAGACAGGCGTACAAACTTACAAATAATATCAAGAACGGATATCAACCCAGGACAAGCCTATGTAAGGACAAGGATGGTAACATCATCAGCGAAAGCGTTAACAAACGATGGGCCTCGCATTTTGAAGAGCTCCTCAATGCATCATCAACATCCCCGCGGAGCCAGCTCTTGTTAGCAGCAGTTGACCGAACCAGGCCCTCCCGTTCTACCCGCAACAGTAGAGGAGGTGAGTCTTGCCATACAGTCGCTCCAAAATAATAAAGCGCCCGGCGCTGACGAGATCCCAGCAGAACTGCTGAAGCATGGTGGTACGTGCCTGACCAACGCTGTACATGTGCTACTGCTGAAAATATGGAACGACGAGGTAATCCCCGAAGTTTGGCGCAAAAGTATAATCTGCCCAATCCACAAAAAGGGTGACAAGCTGAAGTGTGAGAATTACAGAGGCATATGATTAGTTTGTACGGCCTATAAGATTTTATCAAAGATTCTTGAAAAGACAATCAATCCGTACGCAGAACAAATCATTGGCGAGTATCAAGGTGGCTTCAGACCTGGTCGTTCAACGACCGATCAGCTTTACACAGTGAAGCTACTACTCCAAAAGTGCTGGGAATACAACATCGACGTATACCAAATCTTTGTCGACTTCAAGCAGGCATACGACAGTATCGACCGAAGTGTACTGTACAACATTATACTGAATTTTGGTATAGCGGCAAAGTTAGTGCGACTCACAAGGATGACGATGACTAATGCCGTCTCGCAGCTCAAAGTGCAGAACCGACTCACTGACCTATTTGAAACTCGTACTGGACTCAAGCAGGGCGACGGGCTGGCGCCGACGCTCTTCAACCTGGCTTTGGAATATGTAATTCGAGCCATGAATATGGACAGCAGCGGAACGCTACTCATCAAGTCGACTCAATTAGTAGCGTACGCCGACGATATCAACATCATGTCTCGAAGGTTGGGTGATGCAGAAAGCCTCCTGCATAACCTCAATAACGCCGCAAAGGAAGTTGGACTACATATCAACGAAAACAAAACAAAGGCCATGATGCAATCGAAAACAAGGACGCCAGAAAATTCAAGCATCACAGTGGGGGACCTTAATATCGAGTATGTAGACAACTTCAACTATCTGGGCTGTAACTTATCAAAGGACGCCAACGAAACCGACGAAATTAAGCGACGGATACAACTAGCCAATAAGACATTTCTCGGTCCTCCCTATAATTAATTCGAAACTTGCGCACAGGAACACGAAGCTCCGCGTGTACAAAACGATCATCCGACCCGTGCTATGTTATGGCTGCGAAACATGGACCCTTACCCAAGCCTCCGAAATTTTGCTAGACCGATTCGAGCGAAAGGTCATTCGGCGAATTTTCGGGGCCGTTCGCGAGCGAGACCAATGGCGTATCCGATACAACCATGAGTTGTATCAATTGTACGATGAGCTGGAAGTATCGAAAATCGTGAAGGTTCAACGTCTGCAATGGGCGGGGCATGTACAACGGATGGACGACAATCGCATGCCAAAGAAAGTTATGAACGCACAACGAATTGACGGAGCGAGGATGCGTGGACGACCGAGAGCTCGCTGGGAGAACTCCGTAGGTGAAGACGCTCATCAGCTGCTGGGCTTCCGAAACTGGAGGACAAGGTCACGTAACCGCGACAATTGGAGGTCAACGATTCAGGCGGCCAAGGCCCGACGTCGGGCTATCGTGCCACATTGATGATGAAGTTACCTAACTTTCCTCATGCAACTGATAATGAGAAACCGATTACGGGCGCTTTTATAGGGGTAGTTTACCTGACCATTACCTGCAATTTCTGTTTTTCTTTTTGTTACAAGTGGCTATAATCTAAAAAGTTCGAAGCAAATATTGATAAAAAGGGTACTAACAGGTAGCTAAAGTTTCAAACTTTTAAACGATATACACATTTTATGGATAACTATCATACTCTCCAAAAAACACGTACAAATATACGTGCTTTCAGGTTGAGTCGATAGTTTTGCGGCCAAGCATAAAATGCAGATCTTATTAATAGTAGGTATCAGTAAAACTTCAATAAAGTATAATCATGATAAGAATCACTGAATCTTCCATACGGAATCAATCTATTGCATCGATATTGGTCATTCCTAACCATTGTTGATGACGGGAATCACTAAATCATCAATGTGGAATCATTTGCGAGGAGGGGAAATTATTGAAGACTTATTGAAGCCGCAGGATCAGTTCGAAAATGCTATCTGGGAATCTGAGAGAATTTTCGGTTACCATGTAGCTTTAGCATTCAGTCAGTTCATAACATATAATAGCTTGTAGCAGTGCCAGTCTGTCAGCTTCAGGCCTCAGCCGGTGCTTTCACATACGCACATCATTTGATAAAAAAAGTTGCTTAGATGTGCAAAATCTATCTGTGCGTATTTATATGGTGACAGACCATCTTTATATAGTGGAAGTGGAGTGTGACTACGAGGGTTTTTTTTTGCTTGTATACGCTACGAAAAGAGAATTACGGTGTATCATTGGGTGAGGTAACGAAACATTGAGTTACGTATGATCCGCAAATTGTACAACATTTCGCAAACTGTTTTCTATGTTGTCCTGTGGCCGCATACAATCGGATCTGATTTGGTATTCTTATCGCCACCTCTCGGAAAGTGAAAAATGTGATAATTGACACTTCACAGCTGATAAGTTTTGTCGAAACCATCGTTACTCACAGTTGGACTCTCGTGGTCGTGACATTGCTTCTCTTTCTAACTAATGCAAAATAATAGCCATAAGAGTAGGTACTAACATCGCAAAAACTATAGACTACTAGATCATGCATTGCGCAGGAAAGTTATTCCAACCGATACGAATTTGACACTCGGCTATCGTGATGTGACGTCACACTAGACCAAAGATACAAAATTCTGATTCATTCGCAAAGGGAAAATTCAGTTTTTTGCAAATATCTCGAAAACTGTGTATCTGGCCGCAAAACGTCTTGAGTGCGAAATGAAATACATAAAATTACCTTTGTAATGATATAGAATACTCCATACATTTCCTCAGAAAATTATACGACCCAAATATATAATAGTGAATTTACATTTGAGTGTTACATTTCGCACTGTAACTCTTGATAGAATAGACCTAGAGTCATAAAATTTTGTCCACATATTGCTAACAAAATGCATATGATTTGAACCAAAAGTTGAATGGCTCCGACCATTGACACCCCCCTCACTCCTCCTTTAATTTTTAAAAAGTCATGCCTGTAGCTTCTTTTTAATTGAGCCAGGCAGATCAAATTTGGTGTGGTGCCAAGTCCAAGCCCAATTGTGCTCAACACCAAAAAATTATTACCATCCGATCAAAACGAAGGGTACCCTCCATTCAAAGTGAACAAAAAATCTAACAAATTTTACATTTTTTCACTTCTAAATTCTATCAAAAATATAAAAAATAGATTTATCTCTTAAAACGTGCCTTTAACAGTTAATTGCAGTTATGTGAATGTATATCCAACAAACGCACAAGAAATTTATTTCCCATGTTGTTTCCAATAAAAGGTGTACGGAACGCACACCAAAGTGAGGTAACTGCTTGTAAAATAGTTTAAAAATTGGTGCACAGCCTTAGGATCATATCTTAACTAAACTAAGGATTTTTTGGCAATATTTGCATATAATGTTACAAGAAAACATGAGGAAAATTTTTTACTGTGTTTATCCGATACTTTCTCGACACCCTGTATAACAAGGGATAAAGGAATATGTTTCTTGCGAGGGCTCTTTTTGTTTAATTTTAGATGAATTTGTTTTTTTTTTTCTACAAAATCGAAAAAATTCCATGCGACAAAATCATTTGTATTATGGCTGAACATTAATTTTTCCGGTGTTTCCCTTCGGCATTTTACCCCTAACGAGCAACTTAACAACTCCTCACCTCCAGAATATATGAAATTTGGGGCCGTCTAAACAGCAATTACACTTTTCTTTACAAATTTGTTCGTGAACTTAACAATTCTCGTATACTACCCATATACTATAGGTCTATTGTGACGTAGATGCGCAGAACGAACAATTTTCGTACAGCTATCCGCGTGATCTAGTAGTCTATAGTTTTTGCTAACATCGTCAGTTCACGTGAAATCCATGCAAATACTGTCAAAGTTTTGATGACCGTGAAATCAAATTCGCTTGGTTGTATTCATTTCACATGAAAGTCTCCACAACGTTTTTCGACATTTCGCCAGCGAAACAATGCATTTGGACTTTATTTCACAATGAAAAGACGTCATCGACAATCAAACAGACTGAAAGTGCACGTTTATTTTATATTTAGTGAATAAAAGGCGTCTCCGCTGCACTTTTTTTCACTCATTACATATGTACCTTAAGCGCTCCAGTACACAGTCATATTTGGTCATATTTCTATTATAATATGCTCAAGCCTACTTGATTTCGCTTACTGCACGTCTAAACATTTATACTGAATGAATCGAGTAGGCTTAGGCATATGACATACATATTACAATATAAATATGACTGTGTAGTTGAGGCCTAACAAACAATTGCCGCTATATTCTTGAGAGAAGGTACTATACATCTTCATCTCACGTGATCTCCATACAAATACTGTCAAAATTTTGATGGTCGTGAAGTCGAATTCCCTTGGTGGTACTCACTTCACACGAAAGCCGGTTCACCGGTTTTTGATATTTTGCCGGCGAAAACAATGCAGTTGCACTTTATTTAACAGGGAAAAATCAGTCCGCGAACGCATATTTATCTTAAATTTTGGGGATAAAAGGCTAGTCTCCATAGTAAATTTTTCACGGGAGACATAAATGCAAGTTTTTTGCTCGGTGAACATAGTACAGTCGAACTTCCCTAAAAGGACACTTCTAATAACCGGACATTTATAAACAGACACTTTTATTTTCCCCAACGTTTTTTTCACATATTTTGCTAGCACAATACCTTCTGATAGCCGGACACTCACAAAACCGCACACGGACTGTACTTTCATACCCATTCTGAACAAGCGAGTCTCTTATAAACAGACAGTTCCAAGAAAACAAGCACAAATTCTTATATTGCAGAATTGTATTTAGAGCAAAGAGTCTTGCGATTACTAGAAAATGGATCTTACGCGTATTAGCAACACCCAATGTAAAATGATATATCAACGACTGCAGTTCTTTTTTATCTGATTGTTGCTCACAACTTTTTGTAGAAATTGCATAAATTCAATTTATGTTGCGGCGTTTAATCATGCAATTTTCGATTCTATTTAAATAAGTGTCAAACAATTTTGTAAATTGAAGAAAAATTGCAAATCATATAACTCTTGGAAAAAATTCGGTGGAACAACATGTGGAAACGACGAAACCTTTTATTAAAAATAAAAGTTATTTTGAAAAAGTGGAAAGAGATTGGGAATGAAATGACTGAAAATTACACCCGAACCCGTTGCGACTACAAATTTTTATCGCAGTTTCTGAACGGATTTACAAATTGTAGTGAAAGTCTATTTTATAAAATGTTATACCATCGTAAAATATTCTCATATGCGGACACTTCCAATAAGCGGAAAAAATCTCATTCCCCAATGGTGGAATGGGAAGTTTGACTGTACATACTTTAATGCAAGCATTGTCGCTAAGTACCAACGCCATCTAGATACATCAAGGCCGTAACTCAGCCGTTCCATGCCGTCATAGTTTGCCTACTAAGTTCTAGATTTACACGAACAAACAACAACAACAAGCATATGACGTCATTAAAAGCAACAACAAACCAGTGCAAACAGTAGGCGAAAGATTTCTACATTGCGGCCTTAATATAGAGCCATTTGGTTGCCACTTAGCATCTACACTAGCAACCAAATGGAGACAGAAAATGACATAACCAAAATTTCATTTTGGTGATTTTTTAAATTTAATTATAAAAATTGGACTCTGCGCGTTTGAATTATTACACGGCCATTGAAGAATTATTCAATTTCACACAAAAGAACGAACAAAAGTTGCAAAATTGTCACTTTGAATTTGAAAAGCGGTTGGTTGCCATATTGAATATCAAAACTGGACGCATACCCAAATGGCGATCGGTTTTATGCAATGACAACAGTCATTTGGTTGCACGTGACACCATTTGGCGATCAATCTAAATGAACCTTAATACATAGACAATGTACTCTTCTCAACTGAACTCTTCGTACTCATGCAAAATAAATTCTAGTTCCGGGCTGTGGGTAACGATGGTTTTGGTTTTGTGAATTTCTTGAAGAGAGATCCATTTGCATTTTATTTCGAATTTAAGTAGTTTAATAAATAAATGAGGCCGGAAATGCAGGGTTTAACTGTCAGATAGCAAATTTCTTTCAATAAGTCAAGTGATAAGTGATGATAAGTGGCGCTTAGGGGATTGTAAAGGGAAGATTCTGAACCGTAATGCTTGAAATACATATCGCGCAGAAGCAGCAGCACCGGCAGAATTTCATAACTGATAAATATGCTGAATGCTGAGCTTCCTGCCCAGCATTTTCGTCAGCAATATGAAATGCATTGCGCTTGACGTTTCGCGATGCTGATGCTGTTGCGTGAAATGTAGTTCAAGCACAACGGTTGGTACATTTAAAAGAAAACGGAACATACGCAACTGTTTTCTTTGGTAACCTCACCCATTGGGTTATAAGTCACAACAGTTCCGTTTTTTCCGTCAACATATTCGCCGTTCCTGCACGATTTTAGTATCTGCGGCGCCAAATTTTGATGATGCCATTTCATCAATATTGGCCTGAAAGGACCGCATCTGCAATCCTTTTTCGCGAAATCGTTATGGTTCTCCAGATATTCAATGTCAAAGTTTGACATTTAAATGAGGTAGTTCAGTTTTTAATGGGAAATTGGGGGTATTTTTACTACATATTGATGTGAATCAATAGCATTGCACCGAAAATAACATTTTAAATTTTATTTGCCTCCCTGTCTAGCAAATTTTACAATTCTTGCTCGCAAATATATTTCGACTTTTCATATTATTAACATCTTTGCCAAATTGGTAAAACTTACTATTCAAGTGGGACTGATTAACATTAAAACGTCAATTTGATGGCATCAAACACTTTCCGCAATGTATAAAGCGGAAATATCTCCTTTTCTTACCAAATGACTTAACTGGATTCATAGAAAAGTCAAACTTTGACATTGAATATCTGGAGAACCGTTACGATTTCGCGAAAAAGGATTGCAGATTCGGTTGTTTCAGGCCAATATTAATGAAATGGCATCATCATTTGGCGCCGCAGATACTGAAATCTCCCCCACCGTTCCTAACCAGCCATTTTGTGAATCAGAAATTATCTCCGATTCTTTCACTGCCATCTTGATAGACAGGCCGGAATGCAGAAACCTAATTTCCACCCAAGTCCACAATTTCATCCGTGGCCTCTGACAGATTACCCGTTGTTGCTTGTTGTAATACGTGTTACCACAACGCCGTCTAGATATTAAGGCCGCAACGTAGAATCTTAGACGTCAAAATCAGCTTATAGTTTTAGGTTATGTTTGCCAATGTTGCACTGTTTTGTTTTTGCTTTTTATTACGTCACTACTTGTTTTTGTTGTTTGTTCGTGTAAATAAAAAATTTAAGAGCTAAACTATGACGGCATTGTCCAGCTGAGTTGCGGCTATGATATATCTAGATGGCGTTGGTTACCACCGCCGTCTATATATTAAGGCCGCAATGTAGACTCGTAAACGTCAAATCCGCAGATTAAATTGCATTGCATTGTTGTTGCTTCTCATGACATTATTGTTGTTTGCCCGTGTCCGACGAACAGGAACCATGGCGTCATCGTACAGCTGAGTTTCGGCCTTGATATATCTAGACGGCGTTGGTGCTACCAACGCCATCTAGATACATCAAGGCTGTAACTCAGCTGTACCATGCCGTCATAGTTTGCCTACTAAATTTTGGATTTACACCAACAAACAACAACAACAAGCATATGACGTAATTAAAAGGAACAACAAAACAGTGCAAATTTAGTAGGCGATTTTTCTACATTGCGGCCTTAATATATAGACGGCGGTGGTGTTACTCGAGCTCATCGCCACAGAAAGATTAGTTGAAATAGATTGGATGCGTCAGCATCGGCATCAGCAGAAAAATTTAGAACTAGAACACACGCATTCGCCTTTGACAGCAGAAGCAGAAAAAATGTTTCTGCCGCTGCTGCTGTCAATGGAAAGGAAAATGCGTGTGTTCTAAATTGAAATTTTTCTGCTGATGCCGATGCTGACGCATCCAATCTATTTCAACTATTACATGTTCCACAAAAGCATTTGACAACTGACAGCTACGGAGTTTCTTTTTCTCTGTACCGTAACACCTTGTGGCAAATGGTGCGTTCACTTAGGCGTTTATAGGCTCCGGACCTCTAGATTACTAGCATCAGCATAGAGTGCAACTCAAGACTCAACCAAGTGAGCCACAGAGCGTGTTTACAGGACACAAAATAATAGAATGGACAACAGTTTGCAAAACAAGGCACCGTATGTGGATCAGACGGAACTGTAGCCTTTCTAATCCCACCCATTTACGCTTATCAGAAAAGCTGTCATACGGAATCTTCGAAATGTTTGTTTGGAGAGCATTGACGCGTGAGGCTCGGTAATGAAATCAAGCTTATTTTTTTTTAATCATGACACTAATTTCTTATCACAACAAACAGGTCATGCTATACCATCATGGCACTGACCCGAGCTGGGAGCGTCTTTCCAGCCAGAAATCTGCTGCAGCCTCTAGGCATAGCCGTGCGACATTCTCATTCTGGCGAGGACAGAGAAAATTCCTCTAACATCAACAATTTCACTTATAGCTTGTTGGCGGCTGTTGGAATATCAAGTGGTGTTGCACTCTTTCAATATTTGGGTAAAATTTTTAACAATTTTTGTTCAGAATTTCAGGAAAGCATTAGGTGGTATGAATAAAAAAAATCTTTCACTACTTTTTAACATGCGTAAGATTCGCCATAGCGGGGTCGGACTTTTTTTTTTTTTTTTGCCTCACAGAAACTTTTGTCCCGGTATTAGGCTTCTCGGCATCACTTTACTTACTATCCGTACGTAAGTGACTAATCAATCAATCGAGTGTAAACTGTAGCAGATCGTAAAAAAACTGAAAACAAAATATATTAATAAGGAAATTTATCACAATAACTTCTTTTAAACATTAGTTTATTAGTACAATTAAAATTAACTAAGTCCTTCAAACTATTATAAAGAATAATTGACCTTGTAATTGGTTCATTAAGCCCATAGTTTACTCTATGATAAGGCTGAACAAGAAGGTTGTTCCGCCGTAAATTGTGAGGAATATTTCTGACTTGAAAGTTATTTAATATATCTTCACAAACAATATGAGAGCAAAACAGGTCTCTTATAAATATAGCGTTTAAAAATGTTCTTCTATAATCTAAGGCTTGTAAACCCAATAAGGAACAGCGAGTTTTATAATCTGGCTTGAAACGCCAGCCAATTTGATAAATGGCAAACCGTGTAAAATTGTGTTAAATTCTTTCTATACGCTCGATATGCACCTTATAGAACGGATTCCACACAATAGAACAATACTCCAGGTGCGAACGAACGAAAGCTTCATACAATATTTTTAAAGTAAAAGCATCATTAAATTCGCGCGCATTACGTTTAACAAATCCTAACATACTATTCGCTTTTGAAATAATGTAATCAATGTGTTGTCGAAATGAAAGCTCATGGTCGAAAATTACACCAAGATCTGATATTTCGACAACCCTTTCAAGAACACTACCTGTTAAGGACTACTCAAAGAAGACCGGAGTTTTCAATTTATATATGCTAAGTACTTTACATTTACTAACATTTAAATTTAAATTATTATCGCGGCACCAAAATTGCAGCTTTTCTAAATCGGATTGCAACTTAAGGCAATCATCAATGTTGCGTATTTTCATAGCGATTTTCATATCATCGGCATACTGCCATACACGCACGAATTTAAAATTTTGGATGATATCGTTTATGAAAACTAAAAAGAAAAGTGGTCCTAAATGGCTTCCTTGCGGAACCCCTGATGAACACTTTATAACAGAGCGAGATGTACAGCCATTTAACTTCACCAACTGAGTCCTATCCGTTAAATAGGATCTCACCCAGCTTAGAAAAATTGACTGTATTCCTAAATGTTCTAGTTTTTTAAGTAAAATATTATGATCTACTCTATCAAAAGCCTTCGAAAAATCGGTATATACCACATCAACCTGCATTCCCTGCTCAATACCATCAGCAACAAATTTAGTAAATGATACCAAATTTGTTGAAGTTGATTTTCCTTTCAGGAATCCATGTTGACATGGCGATATCAAACGGCTAATTAAAACATCTATTTTATTTTAAATAAGCATTTCAAACAACTTCGGTATTGCAGATATTTTAGCTATGGGTCTATAGTTATCAATAAGATGCTTCGGACCCTTTTTGTGAACAGGCGTTATGTATGAAACTTTCCATTCATCAAGAAAAACACCTGAAGTCAAGGACAAATTAAAAATAAAGGCTAAAGGACGACATAACGATTGCATGCAATTCTTCAAAAATATATTAGGAATGCCATCAGGTCCGGCCTGAATACTAACATCAAGATCACGCATAGCATTCATTAGGTCATCCTCAGAAATCTCAAGAGCACTCGTAAGGTCCTCCTGAGCTATCCGAGGGACCAATGCACTCTGACTTCCATTGATGTTAGCATTCATTTCTGATGAAACGGAGTCTGGCACTTTGTAAACTGAACTGAAAAATCTAGCAAATCCGTCACAAACCGATTGAACATCTTTGTAAAAATTGCCATTGAATTCTAAATTTTTTGGGATTCCCGTATTCTTACGCTTGCTGTTTATAAAATTCCAAAATGTCTTACTGTCATTCTTTATATTATTTTCAGATCTCGCAATATACTGTTTGTGAAGATTTTTATTCATTAATTCATACTCGCTTCTCAATCTAAAGAAATTTTCTTTATTGGCAAGAGAGGATGACTTCTTGTATAATTTATGGGCCTTATTTTTTGCTCTCTTAAGTTTGAACAATTCTTTGGTAGCCCAAGGATTTTTTGCTTTTATTTTGTTCTTTTTTAAAGGAACGTACTTGCGAATAGATTTATTTAAAATTGAATTAAAAATTGTATAACTTTCAATAAGATTACTATTCGATATAACTGGAGCCCAATCCATATAAAAAAATGTTGAATTTAGTTTTTCAAATTGGGCTTTTTGAAAATTTCTAGTAGGAATAACTTCGGGCTCTTCTTCAATGTAATCATAAAAAACAAACTCAAGAAGAAGAGCACTGTGATGGATTGAATTGGGCAAAATTGGTTTATCTACTTTAATTACAGAAGCATTCAAGCAAGTACTAACAAAAATTAGATCTAAAATTCTACCAATCGAATTTTTAACAAGATTCATTTGCATCAAATCCATTGCAAACAAACAATCTGTTAGAACAGATTCACACTCAAGATGTAAATCACGCGGCAGAATTTTTTTCTCGTCGTCGTTCCAGTACCAACTTATATTACCAAGATTGAAATCCCCAACAACGATCAATTTGTCTTTTTCCTCAAAAGATGCAAATAGCTTGGAGATATTATCTACATGTTTGTTATAAACATCAACTGAACTCAAAGGTGGTAAATAGCTATTAAAAATATATACTTTTTCGCTGCGAGAAACATTGATAGAAACACATATCTGTTCTACGTCCTTATGAAAAAGCTCAACTTCATGAGATGGGAATGTTGTTTTGATAGCTACCAAAACACCACCTCCTCTCTTAGTCGAAGCCTCATAACGGTCGCGACGATAGACATCATAGTCTCTTATGAAAAGTTCTTCATTTGAAATGTCTGTGTGAAGCCAAGTCTCGGTTAAGCAAATGGCAGCATAATCTTCTTGTGAAGCTGCAAGGTAAAAGTCATTTGTTCTTGAACGAAGACCGCCAACATTTTGATAATAGACCGAGAAAAATGAATTGGAAATTATGTGTTCTGCTGGACACTGTTTTGGCGTTTGTCGTTTTTTGAAAATTTGAAGGGTGATATCGCACATCCAAAAGAAGAACGACGCAACTACAAATTTGTTGATTCGCCAGAAATTGCATTTTAAACTTTCTTTCACGTGTTTTTTACAATTCCAAGAGTATTTTTGTGGTGTTCTGTATTATAGGTAGCTGAAGATATTGCTGAATTTATTGACATTCAATTTTAGAATGATATATTTTAAAAAAAATTATCGTGCGTTCTTAATGATGATTATTGAGAAGATGTTTCAGTCGCGTAATAGTTGATTTAATATTAATCGTGACATGAATCGTGCTAATCAGCCAGGATAAAGAATGCAAAAGAGAATTCATTTGTTTTTTCTTTTATTTTGTTATAAATTATTATGAAAAAATAAACATTTATTCAAAAAGATTACGGAAAAATGGTTTCGTAATACGAGTAATACCATGGTTTAAGATTGAAGTTTAATAAACTTATTAAGTCATTTTGTTGTGCTCTGATATGGAAATTGTTGATGCATAGATTTGTTTCAAGGGAATAGTATCAACTGAGAGAATAGACTTAGGGTCATAAGATCTTGTCCATGTATTGCTAAGAAAATTTTTCATTTGTACCAAAAATTGAAGTCTTCCGACCATTGACACCCCCCTGACTCCTCCTAACATTTTTAAAAAAGGTATGCCTGAAGCTTCTTTTCAAATTGAGACAGGCATACAAAGTGAACCAAAATTCTAACAAATTTCAATTCTATCAAAAATCTAAAAAAGAAAAAACAATTTATCTCCTAGAACGTCACTATACCAGTTAGTTTTCTGAATGTATGTTCAAAAGTTTGTACCAAATCGTACGCTACGTACGAAATGTAAAACTCAAAAAATGTAAATCCACTATAATACTTTTGGGTCTAGGGTATAATTTTCTGAGAAAATGGCTAGAGTGTTATATATCATCACAAAGGTAATTTTGTGTAGTTTGTTTCGTTCTCGGGACAGACTCATAGTTTTCCAGATATTTGAAAAAAAGACTGAATTGTAACCCCTTTGCCCCCCCTCCTTCTTCCTCCTTAACCCAATGCCCAAATCAGTGTAACTTTTTACTGCGTATATTGGGCAGTGTATTCAGCAATTTGGCATCAAACATTTGTTTAAGTTTGGGTTTTTTACCCTGATGAATACTATAACCTTCATTTTGGGTGTGCCCTCTAATGAGAAATTTGTGCTCGATAGAACTTAAATCAAATTTTCTCACAGCATACAAATACATGCTTAACATAAATCTGCCAAGAAGTAATAATTAAAGCATAGTCAACAGACACAGACAAACATAAATTGAATATTTTAACCTGTTCTTTGTTTGCCATGACAATTATCTAAGTAAAAAAATCAGATTATCGCCAGGATGTTTTGCCGAAACTTCTTCCAAATATTGCAAAACACAAATTCCTACTCTCATTAACCCCTCTGTTTCCTATCATGCCAAATGTAGCATATATTTTTCTCTCGTTAATTCTGCAATTTAATATTCTTAGTTAAACATTCAAGTCTTATTGTTACGCCAATTAAAAACTGAAACTAAATCATTTTGCAATTATTTTTGCATTAACTTCCTCTTCAATGTGGTTTCGAATATTAACATCAAGACAAAAGACACAAACATCTAACTTGCCAATCTCAAACATTGATTTGAATTCTACCAAATATATTTTTCACCAAGAAGCATAACCAAAATGAGAGAGTGTTCACAGGCTATTTCAAAAATCAGAACTCATACCGGGCCAGTATATTTGGTTAATAAGTTTCGCAAAACTTTAAATTCAATCAAATTCCGCCTCCTTAAATTTTATATTTTTTAGAAACTGTGTGGTTTGATACAATGAAGTAGGTTGAACATGCCAATGTGATAATAGAGACATACACCGCATTTGCTTTATGGAGTGGAACGATAGATTAAGACTTTCGCAATTAAGTTTTGGTAATAGTCATTAATCGGGTTATGATATTATTTCAAAATTATTTTATGAAGATATAGTTCAGTAAATCGAATTAATTAAAAGGCGAATAGTTATCGGGACATTGTAACACTAAAAAAAAACCGTGGTAAATAAAAGAAAATAATACGAATAATTAATTTTCAAATATGATTTGGCTCCATATACGTTTATGTATTTTCAATTCACTATTGAAAAATCCACTTTTTTTTAATTTGTTACATGAAAATCATTTAACTTTAAAAGTGGGTTAGTCTAGATTAGACTGAATTCGTTCTGTTTTAAATATTTCTCCATTGGTCTCCATGTTTTAACTCACTTTAAAACAACGTTGCAAATTTATAAACGATCTTCCCTATGAATCATTATAATTTTTCAAAATGTTCAACGTTATGATTTTATAATTTTTAAGTTAAATTTTAGGCCAGTCAAAATCGACATTAGCCTCGGAATAAATAGAATACTACCGTTCTTGCGCTTATCTGTTTTAGAGTATTACTGGCTACATAAATCCAGATTTGCAACCCTGATGGGGACCCTGTGCTAATTTTTTGCCGAGCGAAAAAGAACCATTTTTTTGCTCTTTTTTACACTTCCAACAATATTAAAAAAAAAAATATCTTGGAAAAAAACGATGATCGGCACTTTGAAAGTAGACAGAATTTCCAATCCAATGGTATGCTAACCACTCATGTAGGTCAAATATTGACGGAGATATAGGTTTTCAAAAATAGGGTATTTTTAACAAAAAAAGGCGAATTCTAAGCTTATGTTGTTTGCCGAAACGAAATTTACTTGAAAGTAGCAATTTTTTTGTAAAAAGTACCCTATTTTTAAAAACCTGTAATATCGTCAATATTTGACCTACAAAATTTGTTAGGATATCATTGGATTGGAATTCTGTCTACTTTCAAAATGCCAAACACGGTTTTCATCCAAGACAATTATTTTAAAAAATATTGTTGAAAATTTAAAAAAAAAGAGCAAAAAAATTAATCTTTTTCGCTTGCTAAAAAATTAGCCCAGGGTTGCAAATTTGGATTTATATAGCAAGTAATACTCTAAAACGGATAAGCGAAAGAACGGTAGTATTCCATTTATTCCGAGGTTAGGCCTTGTTTTTGTAAAGTTTTACTGGCGTATTTCACACTTGAAATTTTCTGAGTGAATGAATGTTGCGACTTTAATTTTTTTTTTAATTAAAACTTACAGTGAAATTAAAGATTTAATCAAAAAAAGGCGAAGTTTGTCCCACTGGAATCGGTAACCGAGCTTGCATAAATTCTGGGAAATTATGTTTCACATAAAACGTTAAACAGACTTGCTTCAATATACAAATAGTACAGATATTAAAATTATTATAACGGAATGCAAAACGTCACAAATAAAGGCATTACCGCATTCAATAAAATAATTTAATTCAGGAGCCCAATTATAGTAACTGACAAATAAAATACAAAAAATTATCTAGTAGTATGAATCGTAAAATTAATAAGGAATCCCTTAAGGTTTCCGTTAAGTATAAGTGGGGTGTGGGGACTATGAATTCCGCCCTCAAAACTGAATTGATTTATTATTTTTTATTATTATTAGAAAGAATAATTCGTTGTTATTGACACCAACAACACGCACTTTCACCCGGTGATGCTTTGACAAGCAGTTGCAGTTGCGTCGTTATTGATCTGAGTGAATGCTTCCAAACGAGCGAATGGAATAACGACCTAACTGAATTTTAACAGTTTTTTTTACAGAATTTTAAAATCAAAATTATTTTTATTGAAAATATAGCCAATTTCAAACTTAGTGGTATATTTAACTCAAAAACGATAATTTTTGCACTTACGTCATTATTCTTTTGGATGTGCGATATGTTGACGCCCTTGGGCCAGAAGTTGGCACAAAACACTTGCTTCGAATATTCATGAGGAAGTTTCAAACCGAAACTGATTGAAACTAATTTGGATATATCGCAATCTTTTTTTATCAGAGGATAAACCGAAAGAAAGCTGTCATCTGTTAAATTAAGCTTTTTCATTACATATTCCTTTAAATGTTCTGCTTTTACCGAAGCATGTAGCTTAGAAACATGGAATACCTTGAAACTGGGGACACTTCGAAGAGAATCATTAGCTTGATCGATACCGAAGATTCTTTTGTGTCGCCTATTATTATTATCACTCTTTTTGGGAATAACATCACCAACAGGAGAAGGTTTTTTAATATGTTTCCCTTTCTTACGAACTGTGACAAATTTATCAATCGGAGATTGATTTTTGTCAACGTTGGAAGGAATTGTAGAAGATGAATCTGAAATAACAGTGGAAGTCCCCGCTTCATGGCTAACGAAAGATTGCTCAGAAGATATTGAAATAATATTTTTAGTTTTTTTCTTAGTGTCTTTCCCTATATTACTCTTCTTATTTTTTAAAGTTACGTTTCTATCTCGCAATATTTTGGAATTGTTTTCACAACAATTTACAGTTTTCATAAGGGATCTCAGCTTGCTAAGTTGGCTCTGCAACGACGAAACGAGCTGAGATAGACCGTCAATTTGAACTTTGTAAAATTGCTCGCAAACACAATTCATTTTAATTGAAGAACTAAACTAATAAATTAATAAAAAGAGAAAAAATGCAAAAAGAAAAAAAAATGTAAAAACAGGACCTCACGGGCGTGAGTCGTACACGCTACCACTGCGCTATATGCTTGTATGAAAATCTATGCCCAGATAACTCAGTTAAGCCGAGTTGAAATGACTACTGGACCAAATGAAAACAAAGAACAAAGACCGCCCGAGCGGCAGGTAGAAAATGCAAACCACCAAAAACTTTTCAAACAAATTTATGATTATTCACTAAACCGATTCGCGACTTAGCTTCTATTGCGCCGCTGGGCTGTAATTAAATCGCCGCTCTCTACAACTACTTAAGCTTAATAGTAGTAGAAGTCGCATGAATATGGTAGGCAAAACTTAAGCGGGCGTATACATATGTGTTACACTAAACACACTGTTTATTCTAATCTTAGAAAAAGCATAGCAACCCATGCCATGCGTTAGTCCAGAGTGGCAATGTGATCACACAACCCATATGTGTTTAGACTCCAAATTTATTACACTACACCACGAAATAATCCAAACGTCAAAATATTGTTCTTGTAGCGATTCAATCGATTTTTTTTCTCTTGGAGGAAGGGGGTCTTGGCAGCTCTTGGCCGTTTTAACCCATTCCCCGCCAACACAGTTTTTTTCGAATTACATCCTGAAAATTGGTATTTACGGTAAAGAAGCCACCCTGAATCCAAAACCGTTTACCATTTTTTCCTACGTGCCTCCGTTCTCCCGCAAAGGCCCGATGCCATATGGCATCATTGGCGGGAACCCATTACAAATTTTTTTTTTTCAATTAAGATAAAAACGTTGAAATTTTTTTGGAAAAACACTTTTTACTTTCTTTAATTATAATTCTGAGCTTGTGTGAAATTTTAAGAAGCATTTAACACATAATCCTGTATCACATTTGATGCATTTAGTCCGAGTTTGGCTTTTGCAGGGCGGATATGCACATCTTCTTCGATTGCATTTCGCAACATAATGGCCAATTCCATCATACGTGCAACATTCGGAAGACTGTGGTATGTGCTCCCCAATATGATGAGCCACAGTCGTACAATAGTAGGTTGCAATATCCCAACGGAACTGCATTTGGGTGACTTCCCCGACTTTATTTGTAATATCCAAGCATTTTCATCATCCGACATGATAGGTTCAAGATACTCAACCGCCTCATGTAATTTCATTCTGCATAAGAAATATGCATGAAAAAGAATGGATTGCAATTGCTTTCTTTAAAAAAATAACGGATAAATGCTCATTGTGGAAATTGAATTTTGGTAAGTTACTTTTACACACTTTTTTTTTGCTCTGTACCGAAACAAGCCTTTCGAAGTACTGACTCAAAGCTTTTGTGGACAAATATGTCCTTCAAACTCCTTGAAATTCAAAAAAAAAATCAAGATGAATAATTATCACGGTTGATTCAGCGCTTGAAAATAATGTTGCGTATACGCAACTTTTAGCGTTTACAGGGTGTAGTGTGCATGCATATAGACCACCCAGAGTAAAGGATGATGCACACTTGAGAGCAACAAGGATAATTCCGAAAAAAGTCCCATTGTTGAGACCAGATACTTCAAAGGAGTAATTTGACTCTTTGACGAGGTCTCGTACGTGTCTGAGTTTATTATTTAGTGCATCGTATGTTAGTCTCCTGGATGGAATACACGTCAATATTTTAAAGGTGTTTGTGGATGCGCTTTAGAAAATGATGCATTTGATTGTGAAAACGATCATCGGACTTGGACTCTAAATCCTCAGAAACGAATTTTCAGCATAAAATTAATTTTCACAAAGTGAAAATTATTAAAAACGCAGTAAAACATATCGAAAAAATATAAAAAAATAAAATTAAAAATAAATTTTTTAATAGGTTTCCGCCAATGATGCCATATGGCATCACTAAAATGTATTTAGTGTTACTACCTATAAAACTACCGTTATTGCAAATTTTTTTTTGCTATTCTAATCTATGCTACTCTGGCTTTTGTTTAACACAAATTGTTCTGAGAAAATCAGGTCGCAAGTATATGATTTTTGAAATTTTGTGGAGTCTTACCCGCAAAAATCGCATTTTTAAAAAAAAATTTCACGACACTTTTTTTTTCTGCTCCCAATGGCACAAATCTAACTAAATACTAGCCAGGAACATTGGAATAGATAGAAGAAACATTACTTAGTGTAACAAAGAAAAAAACAATGTTGAGGATGTTACAGGGTGTGCACTTGTTTTGTAAATGATAAATTTCGTTTCTTTTCGGATGAATTTATTAGATAATAGATTACAATTTCACAGATGGCTAGAGAGCTACTATAAGTCACGGTTACGGTGGTTACGATAGAAGTGTCGAGTCGTGTTGAAAACTGCTGTTAGACTTGGTAACTAGTTGAAAACCAGTATTTTGACAGAAAATTTCTAATACTATTATTAAATTTGGGTGGGTGTACAATGTGAAGTAAACATATTTCTAGTAAAATTTTAAATGTAATTCTATATTCGATTCGTCCGAACATCCTCCCCCGGATGAGACAACAGTCTCAGAATTCAAACATCCGATTCAATTAGAGAACTGCAATGCAAAAATAATTAGTAAAATCAACTCAAAATATAAAATTACTTAATCCATATTGGAATTTATCCGTCTTATGCTGTTGATCGTACTCCGTTTCCTTGATGCTCGTATTGTAAGTAAGCTTGGTAGTGTTTAGTGGGATTGCATGATATATCAGAGTGGTGGAGTTGTCCCAACTATGTTGAGCGTCCACCTCCAATGATGTTCATGCAATGAGGATAAGGGGGTAATGTATGGATAGGATAATAACAAAATTTGTATGAAATTGTGCAAATTCAATTCAAAATTCAATGGCTTCTAATGTATATTTCTTTGTTTTTTTTTTTTTTTTATTCAATTCATTCTATACGCAGTAAGCATATCTTTTTGATCGATCGTTTTATAATATTTCGTTGCGTTTTTAGAGTAACTACTCGTACCAGACCATCTTGCCCTGGGTGTGTTTCTATAACACGTCCCATTATCCAGCGGGATGGTGGCGTATTTTCATCTTTCACTATGACTAGGTCGTCGATTCCGATATTCGCCTCCTTTATATTCCATTTAGGTCGTTCTTGTAATCGCGTCAAAAACTCTGAATTCCAACGTTTCCAAAATGATTGTAGTATCCTTTGTATTAATTGCCATCGGTCAAGCCTATTTATGTTAATGTCGTCGAGGTTTGGCTCTGGTGGTGTCAACAATACTCCTCCGATCAAAAAATGTGCTGGTGTTAGCGGGTTCATATCTTGTGGGTCGTTGCTCATTCTGCATAATGGCCTCGAGTTGAGACAAGCTTCTATTTGAGTTAACAGGGTGCTGAATTCTTCGTATGTCAGTGTATGGTTTCCTACAACGCGTCTCAAATGATGTTTGACCGAGCGTAACCCTCCAAAATGGGGTGATCCCGGTGGTATGAAATTGAACTTAATCCCATCGTTTTGGAGTATCTCAGCTACGTCGGTCGTCAAAGCGTCGTGCATGCTTCGGTTCATTTGCGAAAGTGTTTTATCGGCTCCAGTGAAATTTGTGCCATTGTCACAGAAAATCTCCTTGCACAACCCTCTTCGAGCGCTAAATCTTCGAAATGCTGCAATAAATCCTTGTGAAGATAGATCTGTCGTGGCTTCTAGATGTATTGCTTTCGTGACCATACAAATGAATAAGGCGACATACGTTTTGTACTTCTTCGGATTCCTGCCTTTATGAGTTTTTAACTCAAAGGGTCCACAATAATCAAGTCCCGTGTTGGTAAATGGACGGTTGATTTGAAGTCGAGGGTTCGGTAAATCACCCATCAATTGATTTCGTGTCTGGGCTTTCTGTCGAAAACATACAATACATTTATGAATGTAGGACGATATAGTTCTTCGAGCTTTGAGTATCCAGTATTTCTGAGCTATCACGTTCATCATAAGCTGTGGTCCACCATGTAAAGTGTCCTTGTGCGTTTTTGACACAATAAGATTCGTTAATGGATCAGAATCAGGCAAAATTATCGGAAACTTCTGATTGAATCCGATGTCAGCATGTCTTAGACGTCCACCGACGCGGATAATACCTTCTGAATCCATAATTGGATATAGTTTTAGAATGCGGCTATTTCGATTGATTTTTCCTTTTTTTTCAGGCTTTCGGTTTCAATCAAAAAATGTCTATGTTGCGCTCGTTTCAATAAAATGATCATTGATTGATCGATTTCAAATGATTTTAAGAATCCTTGTTCGCGGTTATTCTTCTCCATTTTGCAATTATTTATGAAGCGTAAACAATATGCTATGATTCGCTACAGTTTCGTTAATGACGAATATCGATTTTCCAATAAATCGTTTTCTCGAGTTTTGGTAAAATGCACTCGAACCTTTTTCTGTTCTAGGTCAGTTTGCTGGATTTCTTTCACTTTTGGCCAATTCGCTTGATTTTCTAGAAGATATTCAGGTCCATGCCACCATAAATCGTGATCTTGAAGTTGGCTGGGAAGCATTCCCCTGGAAGCGCAATCTGCCGGGTTCATTTTTGTAGGTACGTGATTCCATGTTGTATTTGGCAATAGTTCTTGTATCAAAGATACTCGGTTCGCTACAAATGTAGCCCATTTTGAAGGAGATTCTTTTATCCATGCGAGTACCGTTTCGTTGTCGGACCATGTAAAAGTTGAGAAAGGAATATGTAATTTGAGTGAGTTTGTGGCATATCGAACTAATTTGACCAGTAGGACCGCACCGCAGAGTTCTAGACGTGGTATACTTGTGGTTTTAATAGGCGAGACTTTAGTTTTTGCTGTAACTAAACTGACATGAATTGCACCGTCCCTGTATACAGAACGAGTATAAACTGCTGCTGCATAGGCTTTCTCAGAGGCGTCACAAAAACCATGAATTTGGATATCTATCAATTCGTGCGTAGTCCCAATCCACCTTTCCACGTTAATATCTTTGCAGTGACGTATAGCGTCGCGATAGGTTTGCCACTCATTCTTTAAATTTGTGGGAATTTCGCCATCCCAATCAGTACCATGCTCCCATAGCTTTTGCATGAAGACTTTGGCGATAATTGTACAGGGTGACAATAGGCCTAAAGGATCAAAAAACCTTGCCGTTTCCGATAAAATACTGCGCTTAGTCATAATAGGTGCTTGATGGTCAATATTAAATTGAAATGAAAATGAATCTGATGTTGGATCCCAGGTCATTTCAAGAGTGCGGACGTAATTAGGATCAGTATGGAATCTTTTAGCGTCTGTTTCCGTATAACCAGATGGTAGATGCTAAAGATGCTAAAGTAGTTTGACGTTATTGGAGTTCCATTTTCGTAAAGTGAATCCGCCAGCTTCCATAAGATCAATCAACTCCTTTTGAAGATTCGATGCTAGTTCAACGGTGTCAGCGCCAGTCAACAGGTCGTCAACATAAAAAATCAGATTTCGCTACACCAGATGCCAGGGGGAAATTTGTGTTTTCATCAGTTGCTAGTTGATTTAGTACCCTAGTTGCGAGATATGGGGCACTTTTGGTTCCAAACGTTAGGGTTAGTAGCTTGTAGTCTTTGATTTCATCATTCGTTTTCCATAAAATTCTTTGAAATTCCGCGTGCTTTTCGTTTACTCGTATCTGGCGGTACATTTTCTCAATATCGGCCGTAATTGCGATTAAATGCTTCCGCCATCTTATTAAAATTGCTACTAGTTCGTCCTGTATTATAGGACCTTTTAGCAATAAGTCATTTAAGGATTTACCACTCGAAGTCGGTTTAGACGCATTGAAAACTACACGTAGTTTGGTCGTGGAGCTACTTTCTTTCATGACGTAGTGATGAGGCAGATAGGAGCACGCATATATGTCACCATGAAGGTCATTTTTAAATTCATCCTCAGTGGTGTGCACTTCAGCCATGTGTCCTAACGTGGCGTATTCTTCTATCTGATTGGAATATTCTTTGTGAATTTCAGGATGATTTGTAAACGTTCTGTTTATTTGCTGTAGGCGAGCTGCTGCAATATATCTCGATCTACCTAGCCAATTATGCTGATCAAATGGTTTTAATGGTAAGTCAACTTCGTATCTTCCACTTGGTATTCGTCTTGCAGTTTCTTTGAAGATTGCTTCACATTTCTTTTCTTCTTCCGTATAGTATTTTTCCAAACGGATTTCTTCAAGTTCCCAAAACTTTTTTAATTGTTCATTGATTTCAACGTATAGATGCATGTTAGTTACTTGAACGGATTCCGAATAGTTGGTGTTAACTTCTCCAGACAGTATCCAGCCTAAAGTTGTCTTTTGAGCAATCGGTGTTCTTCGGTTACCTTTAACGAGGCTTTCAGTGATGATTTGACTATAAACATCTGCGCCGAGAAGTATATCAATTTTCCCTTATTCTAGAAAGTCGGGGTCAGCGAGTTCTAAGCCTTGTATATGAGTCCAGTTCAATTGGTTACTAACTTTGATTGGTGCGAGTGAGGTTATCTTTTTGATGATGTAACTGTTGACGTTAAGAGCAAAGTCACTGTGTAATGATTTCAAAACAAAATTGACACCTTATTTGACTTGATTTGTCCGTTGATGCTTGTGATCCAGGATCAATTAAAGCTTTCGCAATTTTGTCAGTTCCATCAGAAGTAACGATTCGTACTAAAGCGGTTGCGAGCAAGATTCGACTTGTGTTCTTCATATTCGTATGCAAAGCGTTTACTTGTTGTTGATTGCCTTCTGATCTGCGAACAAACGATGATGTACTAGGGTCCATACGACGATGAGGTGATTGCATTCGGTGATTGATTCACTCCATTTGTTGATGGATTGGTTCTAATAGATGTTTGATTCCTCGAAAAATCTGCTCTCGAATCAGTTGTCGATAGATTGAAATTTTTATGTAGCGATGTGTGATGCATTTTACAGCACGACATACATTTTTTCGTACTGGGACAATTTTTGATAATGTGCCCTGACCCAAGACAATTAATACACAATCCGTGTGACCGTACGAAATCTAGCCTTTTGTCTGTCGATAAAGAATTAAAAGAGCTACACTTTCGGATAGAATGATTGGCAAAACAAGCTGGGCAGGTAGGCTGAGTGTTGACCATGAACGATTGCGATGGTCGCGAACTCCTATATGACGGTTTGATTTCAATAGCTGGTTTCTTACAGGAAACTGCTTCTAATGTCCGGAATCGCGCTTGCAAAAAATCCTTCAACTGTGTCCAAGTGAGCAAATCCTTTGATCGCCCGATTTCCTGCTCCCAAATTTGGTGGGTTTCTCTGGGAAGCTTCATAGTAGTTAAGTAGACAATGATCGGATACCAATCTTCAGCCGACACATCCAAATTGGTTAATGCTTGCAAGCATTCGCAAGTTGTATCCAGAAGTCCTTTTATGCCCTGAACACTCTCACTATTCACCGCATTTTGCCCAAGTAATAACTTCAATTCGTGGAAAACTAAAACGCGTTTGTTGTTGTATCTATCAATAAGAGACTCCCAAGCAGTATTGTAATTTTTATCTGTTACTTGTAAGTGCCTTAGTAATTGTTCAGGTTCGCCTTCAAGATTAAGCTTCAAATATTGCAATTTCTGTACTTTTGCTATGTTATGATTGTCATGAACGAGCGTTTCAATCATAACTTTTGTTAACTGGAGGCTTCGCCACTTTTTCGACCGGCTTTGGAACATTCGGAAATTCTTGCGAAAATCGCTGTTCGATTAAATCGTAATTATTGACGAAATTGTCAAGTACACTCGCGTAAATATCACTTGAAAAATATGGTTGGGTTTCATCGGATTTATCATCTGACCTGATTGAAAGAATTTCACCATGATATTTGTATGTTATGTAAAGTCCCGGTTTGTTTTCCTCAGTTTTCCAAAATTGAAAATAAAAAACAAAGTTTCCTTATACTGAGGATTATATTTTCGTTATGGGCAGACACGTGTTTCGGACACAACATATGCCCTTCTTCAGTGCCAACTAAAGTTTTTTTTGTTACAAAATGATCTTATATACTAGTGAATTTATGAATGGTTACATTGCACAACTACCGGTTTGTTCTTAAAAGTTGTTATATCGACTCTTTTTCATTGTTTTTTAATTACCTGGAAGAGACTGGATGCACAATTTCCTTCGTCGGTGTTCATTAGATCATTTTTTACCTGTTTGGCGATTTCGATGCTCTCGGCCGCGTCGAGCTTATGCAGGTGGTGCACTTTCCTGATGATTTCGACATTATCCCAAGTTATACTATGTTCTGTTTCTAGCATGTGCTTTGCGACCGCGGACTTGTTGTGCCTAATGGGGTTCTTCGCTGTTAATTCTGCTTCCTTCATATGTTCTTCGAACCTTACTCGAACTAGCCTTTTGGTCTGGCCTATATAGATGTTCTGACAGTCGGAGCATTTGATTTTGTAAATGCCGTTTTCTTCGTTTTTGGTCTTAGGGTCCTTGACGTTTGGCAGTATTGTCTTCAGCTGTGCATGTCTGCTGGTGGGTACAACTTCGATGTCAAATTTATCCAGTGCTCCTTGTATTTCGCGCCACATTGGTCCGTACATTATACTTGCTCTTTTCTTCGGCTGTTTCCCGCTATCCGTCAGAGTTGTGAGGCTTTTAACGTATTTTGTTCGGTTTTTCTTTCGTACTATATTGTCTACAATGTTGCTGCTGTATCCATTTTTTGTTGCTGTTTCCTTTATATACTTTAGTTCTTTTTGATATCGTGTCGTAGATAGGGGTATAGTTAGCATCCTGTGGATCATCGAATGGAGTGCGGCGAACTTGTGTTGGTATGAGTGCATAGAGGTGTTAGGGATTATTCGTTGGGTTGTCGTTGGCTTCCGGTAGATGTCAAACTGAATCTGTTCGTCGTCTCTGATAACCATTATATCGAGGAATGGTAACTTTCCCTCTTTTTCTATTTCGATGGTGAAATTTATATTTTTATGTATTTTATTTATGTGTTCAAGTGTTTCTGTGATTAGTGATGTTTCAATTATCGCCAAAATGTCATCCACGTATCGGATCCATACTCGGGGCATAATTCCTCGCTCTTCGATTCGTTCCTCTAAAGCGCTCATAAAGATTTCACTAATCAGGGGAGATAACGGGTTACCCATTGCCGTTCCTGCAGTTATTTTATAAAATTCTCCCCTGAAAGTGAAAAAGCTCTCGTTCATGCACATTCGCGCGATTTCGACGTACTGCCTATTTTCCTTTTTCTCCTTTATAGTCTGTCTATTTTTGTTGAGCCACGTTTCTAGGTGTGTTATCGCTTCTCTGATTGGGACACTTGGAAAAAGCGCTTTAACATCAAATGATACTATTGTCTCCGAGGGTTTCAATGTGATGTTATTTAGTTTTTCGATCATCTCATAACTATTTCGCACAGAAAATTTACTATGGTAGTCTGCTATATTGTCGATCTCTTTGAGGAGCCATTTTGCTACTTTATATGATGGAGAGTTATTATCGGCTATAATTTCTCGCGTTTCGTTGCCTTCTTTATGCACCTTAGGCTGAATCCTCAGTCTAGGTAATGACGGGTTGGGCATGCGGAGAGCTCCTAAATTTTTTACCACATCTGGGCATTTTTTGAGGGTTTTTTCTACGCGTTTAACCGATTCCGGTAGTGGGTCAGTTCGGAGTTTATAAAAATTCCCTTGTCGTAGTTTCTGGTGGGCTAATTCGTCGTATTCCTGCTTGTCCATAATTACCACTTTGTTCCCTTTATCCGCTTTTACATAATATACTGGTTTATTCTTTAAATCTTGAATTACTTTGTATTCTTCGCCTCTAGTATTGTAGTTACTGTACTTTTCCAAAATTGTTTTAGTTTCTACTCTCGCAATTTCGCGGTCTTCTTTCTGAAGGTGGCGTATGGCTCCTTCAATGTCTATAATTGTGTTCTCGATGTCGTTTTTGTAATCTGGTGTGGCGTAGTTTAGACCCTTGTTCAGTAGGGTCATTTCTTTGTTAGTGAATGTTTCTGAAGATCTATTGACTACGAAGTCCGGTATTATTTCCATTTCACGTTTTTCCGTTTTTCTTGCTGATTTTTCCATAAGTCTATTAAATTTCCGGGATAGTATTTTATTCTTGCGGTCTTTTTCGCATTCATATGCCCTATTTACTTTGTGGATCGTGGATTCTAGTAGGACGCTGTTTACTTCTTTAGCCAATTTTAAGTGCATGTGGTAAGCTTTTAATGTCACTATATTCAGTTTAGAGTAGTTTGCTTTAATTGTCTCCTTTATTAAGTTTCGCTCGAAAATGTTGGTTTGTTTTGCTACATTCGGCAGTTCAAGTTTGATGTTGATCCTGTGGGACTTCGGTATAATTTTGTTTTTGAGACATAGCTTAAGGAATTTAATATCTTGACTGAAGCCGGCGATTTGTTTTTTGAGTTTTAAAAAAGAATTAAATGTGGGACGCGACTCGGATGCCATTTTACTATTTGTATGTTATGTAAAGTCCCGGTTTGTTTTCCTCAGTTTTCCAAAATTGAAAATAAAAAACAAAGTTTCCTTATACTGAGGATTATATTTTCGTTATGGGCAGACACGTGTTTCGGACACAACATATGCCCTTCTTCAGTGCCAACTAAAGTTTTTTTTGTTACAAAATGATCTTATATACTAGTGAATTTATGAATGGTTACATTGCACAACTACCGGTTTGTTCTTAAAAGTTGTTATATCGACTCTTTTTCATTGTTTTTTAATTACCTGGAAGAGACTGGATGCACAATTTCCTTCGTCGGTGTTCATTAGATCATTTTTTACCTGTTTGGCGATTTCGATGCTCTCGGCCGCGTCGAGCTTATGCAGGTGGTGCACTTTCCTGATGATTTCGACATTATCCCAAGTTATACTATGTTCTGTTTCTAGCATGTGCTTTGCGACCGCGGACTTGTTGTGCCTAATGGGGTTCTTCGCTGTTAATTCTGCTTCCTTCATATGTTCTTCGAACCTTACTCGAACTAGCCTTTTGGTCTGGCCTATATAGACAGTCGGAGCATTTGATTTTGTAAATGCCGTTTTCTTCGTTTTTGGTCTTAGGGTCCTTGACGTTTGGCAGTATTGTCTTCAGCTGTGCATGTCTGCTGGTGGGTACAACTTCAATGTCAAATTTATCCAGTGCTCCTTGTATTTCGCGCCACATTGGTCCGTACATTATACTTGCTCTTTTCTTCGGCTGTTTCCCGCTATCCGTCAGAATTGTGAGGCTTTTAACGTATTTTGTTCGGTTTTTCTTTCGTACTATATTGTCTACAATGTTGCTGCTGTATCCATTTTTTGTTGCTGTTTCCTTTATATACTTTAGTTCTTTTTGATATCGTGTCGTAGATAGGGGTATAGTTAGCATCCTGTGGATCATCGAATGGAGTGCGGCGAACTTGTGTTGGTATGAGTGCATAGAGGTGTTAGGGATTATTCGTTGGGTTGTCGTTGGCTTCCGGTAGATGTCAAACTGAATCTGTTCGTCGTCTCTGATAACCATTATATCGAGGAATGGTAACTTTCCCTCAGGTAAAAAATGATCTAATGAACACCGACGAAGGAAATTGTGCATCCAGTCTCTTCCAGGTAATTAAAAAACAATGAAAAAGAGTCGATATAACAACTTTTAAGAACAAACCGGTAGTTGTGCAATGTAACCATTCATAAATTCACTAGTATATAAGATCATTTTGTAACAAAAAAAACTTTAGTTGGCACTGAAGAAGGGCATATGTTGTGTCCGAAACACGTGTCTGCCCATAACGAAAATATAATCCTCAGTATAAGGAAACTTTGTTTTTTATTTTCAATTTTGGAAAACTGAGGAAAACAAACCGGGACTTTACATAACATACAAATAGTAAAATGGCATCCGAGTCGCGTCCCACATTTAATTCTTTTTTAAAACTCAAAAAACAAATCGCCGGCTTCAGTCAAGATATTAAATTCCTTAAGCTATGTCTCAAAAACAAAATTATACCGAAGTCCCACAGGATCAACATCAAACTTGAACTGCCGAATGTAGCAAAACAAACCAACATTTTCGAGCGAAACTTAATAAAGGAGACAATTAAAGCAAACTACTCTAAACTGAATATAGTGACATTAAAAGCTTACCACATGCACTTAAAATTGGCTAAAGAAGTAAACAGCGTCCTACTAGAATCCACGATCCACAAAGTAAATAGGGCATATGAATGCGAAAAAGACCGCAAGAATAAAATACTATCCCGGAAATTTAATAGACTTATGGAAAAATCAGCAAGAAAAACGGAAAAACGTGAAATGGAAATAATACCGGACTTCGTAGTCAATAGACTAACTAACTAACAAAGAAATGACCCTACTGAACAAGGGTCTAAACTACGCCACACCAGATTACAAAAACGACATCGAGAACACAATTATAGACATTGAAGGAGCCATACGCCACCTTCAGAAAGAAGACCGCGAAATTGCGAGAGTAGAAACTAAAACAATATTGGAAAAGTACAGTAACTACAATACTAGAGGCGAAGAATACAAAGTAATTCAAGATTTAAAGAATAAACCAGTATATTATGTAAAAGCGGATAAAGGGAACAAAGTGGTAATTATGGACAAGCAGGAATACGACGAATTAGCCCACCAGAAACTACGACAAGGGAATTTTTATAAACTCCGAACTGACCCACTACCGGAATCGGTTAAACGCGTAGAAAAAACCCTCAAAAAATGCCCAGATGTAGTAAAAAATTTAGGAGCTCTCCGCATGCCCAACCCGTCATTACCTAGACTGAGGATTCAGCCTAAGGTGCATAAAGAAGGCAACGAAACGCGAGAAATTATAGCCGATAATAACTCTCCATCATATAAAGTAGCAAAATGGCTCCTCAAAGAGATCGACAATATAGCAGACTACCATAGTAAATTTTCTGTGCGAAATAGTTATGAGATGATCGAAAAACTAAATAACATCACATTGAAACCCTCGGAGACAATAGTATCATTTGACGTTAAAGCGCTTTTTCCAAGTGTCCCAATCAGAGAAGCGATAACACACCTAGAAACGTGGCTCAACAAAAATAGACAGACTATAAAGGAGGAAAAGGAAAATAGGCAGTACGTCGAAATCGCGCGAATGTGCATGAACGAGAGCTTTTTCACTTTCAGGGGAGAATTTTATAAAACAACTGCAGGAACGGCAATGGGTAACCCGTTATCTCCCCTGATTAGTGAAATCTTTATGAGCGCTTTAGAGGAACGAATCGAAGAGCGAGGAATTATGCCCCGAGTATGGATCCGATACGTGGATGACATTTTGGCGATAATTGAAACATCACTAATCACAGAAACACTTGAACACATAAATAAAATACATAAAAATATAAATTTCACCATCGAAATAGAAAAAGAGGGAAAGTTACCATTCCTCAATATAATGGTTATCAGAGACGACGAACAGATTCAGTTTGACATCTACCGGAAGCCAACGACAACCCAACGAATAATCCCTAACACCTCTATGCACTCGTACCAACACAAGTTCGCCGCACTCCATTCGATGATCCACAGGATGCTAACTATACCCCTATCTACGACACGATATCAAAAAGAACTAAAGTATATAAAGGAAACAGCAACAAAAAATGGATACAGCAGCAACATTGTAGACAATATAGTACGAAAGAAAAACCGAACAAAATACGTTAAAAGCCTCACAACTCTGACGGATAGCGGGAAACAGCCGAAGAAAAGAGCAAGTATAATGTACGGACCAATGTGGCGCGAAATACAAGGAGCACTGGATAAATTTGACATCGAAGTTGTACCCACCAGCAGACATGCACAGCTGAAGACAATACTGCCAAACGTCAAGGACCCTAAGACCAAAAACGAAGAAAACGGCATTTACAAAATCAAATGCTCCGACTGTCTATATAGGCCAGACCAAAAGGCTAGTTCGAGTAAGGTTCGAAGAACATATGAAGGAAGCAGAATTAACAGCGAAGAACCCCATTAGGCACAACAAGTCCGCGGTCGCAAAGCACATGCTAGAAACAGAACATAGTATAACTTGGGATAATGTCGAAATCATCAGGAAAGTGCACCACCTGCATAAGCTCGACGCGGCCGAGAGCATCGAAATCGCCAAACAGGTAAAAAATGATCTAATGAACACCGACGAAGGAAATTGTGCATCCAGTCTCTTCCAGGTAATTAAAAAACAATGAAAAAGAGTCGATATAACAACTTTTAAGAACAAACCGGTAGTTGTGCAATGTAACCATTCATAAATTCACTAGTATATAAGATCATTTTGTAACAAAAAAAACTTTAGTTGGCACTGAAGAAGGGCATATGTTGTGTCCGAAACACGTGTCTGCCCATAACGAAAATATAATCCTCAGTATAAGGAAACTTTGTTTTTTATTTTCAATTTCACCATGATTTTCGTCAAATTCATTCCAATATTTCTCGAGTAACTCTAATTGTTTTCTGTAAAATGTTTCCGTGCGTCGTTGTAGACCCGCTTTCTTGTAATTTGCTATAAAGGTTTCCATCCGTGACTTAATGGTCATTTGTTTCTTAATTAATTGATTAATTGAGGTTAGACATTTCCACTAATTTTTAAATTTTTAGATTTCTTTAGATTTTGCGACAAAATTGAATTAAATTCATACAATATAGGATAGAAAATTTAAGGACTCACCAAATAGGATTTAGGATTGATTTCGATTTTGAAGATATTTGAAGATTTCGAATGATGATTAAATGATTTGCACCGCGTGCCGATTCCAATGAGATTTCACCAAAACAGCCAATTCCAGAATTCAATAGCCATCCGGCTCGACGGACCAAAATAATGTGCACTTGTTTTGTAAATGATAAATTTCGTTTCTTTTCGGATGAATTTATTAGATAATAGATTACAATTTCACAGATGGCTAGAGAGCTACTATAAGTCACGGTTACGGTGGTTACGATAGAAGTGTCGAGTCGTGTTGAAAACTGCTGTTAGACTTGTAACTAGTTGAAAACCAGTATTTTGACAGAAAATTTCTAATACTATTATTAAATTTGGGTGGGTGTACAATGTGAAGTAAACATATTTCTAGTAAAATTTTAAATGTAATTCTATATTCGATTCGTCCGAACACAGGGTGTCCGTGGCGCGCTCCCAAATATGAGGCTTTTACTGATGCCATATGGCATCATTGGCGGGGAATGGGTTAACAACGGGTAGCTGCGGGACGATTTACATCGAAGAACCGGCTGCCGTAGGAGCATTTTATGGACAACAAACATCCATGGGTCACAGTGGGATTCGAACCCACGCACCGGCAACTCAGAGATAGAGTGACATCTCTGCCACCGAATGCCCCAAAATGTCGATGCAATTATTAACCCTTCTGTCGCCGCCTACGAGCTATTATGCATCAATCCATTATCCAACAATCCAAGGTGTAGCTGAATCTTCTGTGAAATCAATGTTATTTTTTGAGGAGGTCTAATTTTGGTTATAGAAACAGTTAACATACTACGTCTTACGATGATACGCCGTTTTTTCGTTTCCTTAGACATAGTTTATATTTCGCCGATCGTTTGATCGCATTTGTGGCCGTCAGTTTCATTGAAATATACAGGGTTATTGGTTAAGTAGATATATTTCCTGCAACACGTTATAATAGGGTCAAAGTGCAACAAAATAAATGTTACGCCGATTTTCATAGTCACTGAGATATTTGAATTTTTAGTTTTTTTTTAAATAAACTTGAATTTTACCATTTAAAGTAAGAATGAAAAAAAAAACTACTAAGGAAATGGGTTAAAACTATTTTTTGGATTTTAGTCAACACTATAGCAGACATTTCTTAATCATTTAACATTTCAAAAACCCATCACAAATCGAAATTTTTAATTTTTAATAAAAAAAATGTTCTTAAATTTTTTTAAAGTTGATTTTAAATGTAGTATTACTAGAACAAATTATATGATACGGAGTCTGCAGACCACTGGAAAAACATACTCGTGTTGTCAGCTTTCCAAAAAGGTGCCAATGTCAATATAAATATGTATTTGAAATAATTGAAACAGCTAGATGCAACTTGATCGGGGACCATAATTTCGTTTGATAAAAAATGAAATAAAATATGGTGTAGGGATAAGTTTTTAATGTGCCATGGGTTTATTTGTTTTTTATCAAACGAAATTATGGTCCCCGAACAAGTTGCAGCTAGCTGTTTCAATTATTTCAAATATTTATATTGACATTGACACCTTTTTGGAAAGCTGACAACACGTGTATGTTTTTCCAGTGGTCTGCAGACTCCGTGTCATATATTTTTTTAGTAATAAAATAAAATAAATAAATAACATGCGCGACAATCCAACATTGGACTAAGGACGCAGGATGTGTTAGTGACATCCTATTTCCAAGATCTTATCTGCTTTTTGTTGAGGTAATGAGATCAGCATCACGCTCAGCAGTGTTATTTATCCCCATAAATGGGTACTCGTTTAACATCTGAGTGAGATTATAGTCCGTCACAAGCTCGTGAGTTCGAAAAACACCATGGAACACGATGAGATTCGAACTCATGACCCTGTGCACCGAAGGTGCGCGCACTAACCGCTGGACCAGCCAGACTACTACTACTACTATAGTACTTTTTTAGTAATACTACATTAAAAATCAACTTAAAAAAATTTAAGAAATTTTTTTTTTATTAAACATTATAAATTTTGAATTGTGATGGGTTTTTGAAATTTTAAATGATTAAATGTCTGCTATAGTGTGACTAAAATCTAAAAATTAGTTTTAACCTATTACGTTAGTAGTTTTTTTTTAAATTCTTACTTTAAATTGTAAAATTCAAGGTTATTTCAAAAAACCTAAAAATCCAAATATCTCAGTGACCATTGAAAATCGGCCTAACATTTATGGCCTCATTTTGTTGCATTTTGACCCTATTATAACGTGTTGCAGGGAATAGGTCGACTTAACCAATAACCCTGTATATGGTAAGGGCTGGAAAATATTGTTGAACGATATTTTTCATCAAGATATAGAATTAATGGTCTGTCTATGTCTGTGTGCCAACCGAAGAGTTAATTATCACGTTGGCATTTTGAGAGAGTAACAAATATTACGCGGATTTTATATTCTCAATTGTAAACAAAAAAATGACATTTGAATAAAATCTCCACACATACTATGAACTGCAATAGTGTAAATCAGGGCCAACAATCATCACCTGTCACCCCCACTGTCTCTGCACACCACACAGCACCACGACACACTCTTACACCAGCACCACCACAGCCAGCTGCAAACTACTCCACCACAAAGATCGTTCAATTAAACTGTAATGATCTACAAAAAAAAATTGTTGAGATCACTGGCTTCATGAACAGACATCACATCCTAGTTGCTGCAATCCAAGAAACCAAACTAAATGCCGATTCATCGCTCAATTCCTACGGAGGCTTCAATATCATCCGACGCGATCGACCCACTGGCTCAGGAGGAGGTTTGGCTTTCTTGATACATAACTCGTTGCCATATTCATTAATCGATATCACTGCCGCCGATACCACAACAGAATTACAAGCGATATCCGTCAGGTCGGGAAATGTTGATATAGATATTCTCAATATCTATATACCACCAGCATCAAGTTTTCCTACTGGTTTCCAGGCCAACATTTTCCCCCTACTCACCGGGCCATATCGCCTAAATTCGTCGAACATCCCGGAAAAGATAAGCTGAAGCGCATAATTACTAGAGCTATCCGCAACAGCACCACTGACCAACACCTCCAAGTTACCTCAAACGAAGTCAAGCTTGCAATTATAAATGCCAAAAACTCCAAAGCGTACGGACCAGACGGTATTGCCATGATTATGCTGAAACACATTGACTCTCTGGCCATTGAGTATATCACTGCTACGATGAACCTGTCGCTGAAAACCTTCATCATACCTGAGCTACGGAAAAAGGCCGTATCACCCCCATACCGAAGACAGGCAAAGATCATACTCTAGCAGAATCATACCGTCCAATAACGCTACTGTCCCCCGTCGCCAAAACACTCGAGGCACTAGTGTTGCCAAAACTCCTAGAGCACGTCCAGCTTGCCAACCATCAACACGGTTTCCGGAAAATGTATAGCACCACAACCGCTATAGAAAAGATTACCTTCAACATATTCAATGGACTCAATCGACCGAAACCCTGCAAGCGCACTATCCTCGTAGCTCTCGATTTGTCAAAAGCGTTTGACACTGTTAACCACACAGTACTTCTAACAGATCTACGCAACACTACTCCTATATGTATTCACAAATGGATCGCAAATTACCTTGCCGGTCGTCAATCCTGCACCGAGTTTAGGAATGGGAAGTCCAAACTCAGGAAAATGAAACAAGGCGTTCCACAGGGCGTAGTCTTATCTCCCACCCTTTTCAACCTTTACATGTCAGGATTGCCCACACCACCCACGGGACTCGAAATCATCTCTTATGCCGACGACTGTACCATCATGGCGACTGGCAACGGCATTCCCGAAATGTGCGACCGCATCAATGAATACCTGCTGACACTCAACGACTTCTTTGTGAGCAAAAGCTTGAAGCTCTCGGCACCAAAGTCCTCTGCCATCTTATTCACCAGCTTCAACCAGGAGTACAATATGCAACTCCCTATATTCATCGACACCAGCGTTATCCCTACGATTCGGACTCCCAAGATCCTAGGTGTCACGATAGACAACTCCGGCAAATTTAACACCCACGCTGAGAACATCTGCTCTAAACTCAGGAGCAGAAACAAAATCCTTAAAGCTCTTGCCGGTAGTACTTAGGACACTGACAAAGAAACACTTCTGACTACCTATAAAGCTATCGGTCGCCCCCTAGTCAACTATGCAGCACCGACGTGGTCTAATGGTCTCTGCAACACAAATTGGGGCCACATACAAATCTGCCAAAACACGGCACTTCGCACCATCACCGGCTGTGTTAAGATGTCCTCAGTGGATCATCTGCACCAGGAGACAAAGATGATAACTTTGAGAAGCCACAATGAACTTCTAACTAAACAATATTTAGTCGGATGATCGAACAAATCACCCGAACAATGAACTCATGGACAAAACACCACCGCCACGACGAATAAGACGCTCGATCAGGGACAATGAGCGCGGAGTCCAGCGATACAAAAAGGTTCCCTTCGATAACTCCGCCTACAAGGCGGCGATTGCAGACCTACACACACAAAACGTTCTTAAAGCTACTCAAAGCCTCGCAAATAATCGTGTACTTGGCACCAAACCTCCAGTCATATCTCCTGATGAAGAGCAACTACCGAGAGCTACCCATACCACCTTAGCTCAGTTCCGATCCGGTTGTTGCCCACGACTAAATTCTTATTTATCGCGTATAAATAACGAAGCTGCAAACACCTGCCCAGCTTGCGGAACTAGTCCACACGATGTAGACCACATTTTCGATTGTCCAGCTGCTCCCACGCAACTTACATCACTTGCGTTATGGCTACAACTAATAGAAGCAGCTTTTTTCCTCAACCTCGACCTCGAAGATGGAATGCCCACCATCTTCGAATAAATATTATACTTAGAGAAAGGATAGCAACCCATCTGCATGCGTTAGTCCAGAGTGGCATCAGAAAATAAAAATGGCACCGTTTTCACACTATTGCGTGAAAATTTTATTCAAATGTCAATTTTTTGTTTACAATTGAGAATACAAAATCCGCGTAATATTTATTACTCTCTTAAAATGCCGACGTGATATTTAACCCTTCTATTGGCGTTTAGATCCAGACAGACCATTGGTACTATATCTTGGTGAAATATATCGTTCAACAAAATTTTCTACTCCTTTTCATATATTTCAAAGGGACTGACGGCCACAAATGCGATACGTTCGGCGAAATATAAACTATGTCTAAAGAAACGAAAAAACCGGCGTATGTATCATCGTAAGACATAGTATGTAAACTGTGTCTAGAACTAAAATTAGACCTCATCAAAAATAAGATTGATTCCAGAAAAGATTCAGCTACACCTCAGGCATAATAGCTCGTAGGCGGCGACAAAAGGGTTAATAATTGTTTCGACAATATTTTGACGTTTGAATTATTTCGTGGAGTGTAGTGTAATAAATTTGGAGTCAAACACATATGGGTTGTGTGATGACATAGCCACTCTGGACTAACGCATGGCTATGCTTTCTCTAAGATATACAACTAAATAAACGTTTCCTGTCTGTGCCGCTAATACAACAACAACAACTGCAATAGTGTGGAAACGGTGCCATTTTTATTTTCTGATGCCCACTCTGGACTAACGCATGCTTTCTCTAAGATTCTAATTTACTTATTTTATTTATTATTAACTATATTTATTATCTATACCGTGCGTCTTCTTCGGTGCGCTACGGTAACTCGAGTCCATTTTACCTGGTCAGTCAACTTTCCAAGTAACCTCGCAATCGCGAGGCATCACATAATTTAGCTTCGCAATCACCAATATGTTTTCCCACGTATGCGGACAGTTAGAATGGAATTTTGCCAACGATTCATTAACTCAATGTTTAAAATATAATTACTGCCAAAATTACCATTATTAGACAATTTATCTAGAAATTAAGTCGTAAAAATGCGTCTGGTAATGACACCATAATAACAAAAAATGAATGAATGGTAATGAATGCTTGTCTCGTTGCTCAAATTTATCAAGTTTTTATAAAATTACATTGCTAAAATGGAAAGGATCCATATGTGTTAGTTCTGAGAAAAAAACAACATGGAAAGATATACGGTTGAGCAACGAGTTCAAATAATACAAATTTACACGCGGAATAAAATTCGATTATCGAGACACAGCGCGAGTATTGAACGCTCCATGTAAGAGTTACTCCGTCGAGAATTGTTCACCGTTTTCGAGAACAAGGAACCGTTAATAGCCCTCGACGAGCCCGGAGACGAAGTGCGAGGACGACGAAATCATTGAGCGGGTGGAAGCCAGCGTCGAATCAGATGTAACAACATCAACCCGAAGAAGGTCGTTTCAATTGGGGATATCGTGAGATGCTCTACAATATTATTCGTGCTTTTGTCCAAAACCGACCAGATATGTGGTTTCAGCAAGATAGAGCCCCTTGCCATACCGCTGCAGCCACAATCCAGATTTTAACGGACGTTTTCGACGAAATACTCATTTCCGAGGATCTGCAATTAACTGGCCGGCTAGATCTCCAGACTTGACTCCACTAGATTTTTTCTGTGGAGATACCTTAAGAAGAGAGTCTCCAATAATAAACCAGGAATTTAAGCAAAATATTGTAGCGGAGATCCGAGGTTTGCAGCCAGAAATATTGCGAAAGGTAATAGAACATACTGAAGAACGATCCCGTCTTTGCGAAGCCGCCCGGGCGTTCATCTAAAGGATATCATTTTTCGAACGTAGTGTAAACATATCTCCCAAGTGTCTATTTTTTTATGTAAAAATTTCAAAAAATCGGTTCAGAAATAAAAAAGTTATTCATGGTTTACACTAGTTCACTTTAAATGGGCCACCGTGTAGTACTAAGAATTCATATTAAAAAATTCGATAAGATAGTTGGGGAGATTTCAGTATCTGCGGCGCCAAATTTTGATGATGCCATTTCATTAATATTGACCTGAAACGACCGAATCTGCAATCCTTTTTTGCGAAATCGTAACGGTTCTTCAGATATTCAATGTCAAAGTTTGACTTCTCTATGGCCGTGTTTTTTTACATCAGGGGCAGGTTTGCTAAGCCAGACGCGCAAAAAAAAAATATCGAGGGTAGCATCCATGTTAAATTTCAAATTGTCACGTAGGCATTGCCATTAACTTCAAAACATTGCTCAAAAATATTAAAGCCCCGTTTTCACTTTACAAACGCAAAAGTTAACATGTATTTTTTTTAATGAAAACATATTTTTATGTAGGAATCATAATTTTGTTAGAATAAGAATTCGACGAACAACATTTTTAACATGAATTTACAAACAAAAACTATATTTTTTGCACAAACTTGTGTGTTGCATGTAAACTATACCTTAGAGCTTTTCATTTCAAAATTTAATTTTTGCTAGTCATTGGAAAACGTACTAGAAAATAATTGGGATTGCATACATTTAGGCGAGTTTTGGAAAGCTCATTAAATCTGGATAGCAATACAGGGTGTCCCGTTCATGGTGGAGAATCTTTTAATGGTAGATAGTGTGGCTCATTTGGGGAAAATTAATGTTCTACGAGACACAAATTTTAAAATCGGTTTTTCATGCAAAATTCAAATGATAAAATCGTAACGGTACTTTGAACTGACAAATCTGCAAAGTTGAAAAAAGTTGCCTCATTATGTTAGCTCTCGAACGACATATAAAAATTAAGGGCTGACGATTTGAAAATTTGCGAATTTAACGTTTCAAAGGTAAAAAAATGTGGTTTTCGTGTAAGTTTTTTCGCCCAACAAAATGAACTGTGTTGATCGTACAAATTTATCTTCATCATATCAGATGATTTGCATTACACGAAAACCACATTTTTTTTACCTTTGAAACGTTAAATTCGCAAATTTTGAAATCGTGAGCCCTTAATTTTTATATGTCGTTCGAGAGCTAACATAATGAGGCAACTTTTTTCAACTTTGCAGATTTGTCAGTTCAAAGTACCGTTACGATTTTATCATTTGAATTTTGCATGAAAAACCGATTTTAAAATTTCTTCAAAGTTTGAACTGGTGTATCTCGGAAGATACGAGCAACTTCGTAACGGACGAGGTGTCGTTTTATAGGAAATTTTATGTAGTTTCGGAAAGTGAAGTCATATCTCGGATGACATGTTTGGTGGTTTGGCAAATTTTGATTTAGTTCGGCAAGTCAGGTATTTTGACACAATTTACAAAAAGTGCTTTTACATTGTAAAGGTTCAAAATAGAGGTGTCTCGTAGAACATTAATTTTCCCCAAATGAGCCACACTATCTACCATTAAAAAATTCTCCACCATGAACGGGACACACTGTATAATTTCTAACCTGAATAAAGTCACAGGTTAGCGTTTGTATGAAAATTACCCCGGATAGTGTAGGTTAGCTAATTAAAAAACACGGCCTAGGAAGCCAATTAAGTAATTTGTTAAGAAAGGGGGGATATTTCCGCTTTACACATTGGGGAAAGTGTTCGATGCCATGAAATTAACGTTTTAATTTTAACCCTTAAATGCATAGCGTACCATATATGGTACATGGCTAGATTCCTGTAAAAGTCCAGCGATTTTTAAAGTTTTGATTTTTTTTTTACTTTTTCCCAAAGTAGACAAAACAAGCTTTCACATGAATTCAATTTTGGCTTCCCGAAGCCTTCCTTGAATTGTCTGTGGGTCGTTAAAATGGACGAACGTTATTTTTTGTGGAATTTTAAAACCTATTTTTAAGAGCTAAAAAAATTAGCGAAATTCACCGTTATTTGGAAAAGAAAAAATACTGGTGAGTAAATTGGAATGTGTTCTTGACATTCTTTTGAGATTTTTACCAAAAAAAGTCACTAAAGGTATTGTTTGCATCAATTTTGCAACGTACCATATATGGTACACCATGCATTGGGGCATATTCAGAAATATCTATACATACATTCTGATCGTTGTTAGCTGATGAAATTATTCTCCTTTTGTCTAGGGTAGAGTAGGCTATGTTCATAAAATTTTAATTATCAGCTTTTTCAACACGATGGTGCGTTTTATTGGGCCCAGAACAGGTCCAAATAACCTAAATTTTCCTACAAATTATAACACCGATCCATTTTTACAGGACATTTACTGCCATTTTTTATGAAAGCTAGGTTAATCAGTTCTGTTCAGGATCCAAGGAAACGGAGATGCCATAGTTGACTCAGAAGGATCGTTGTTGTCATTTTGTTTTCTATAGCACACCGGTCAGGGCTTAGCGTTTCTGTAGCTGCTTCTTATAATCCTAGTCTTTTTAGCTGGCAAGTATACTGAAAAAATTGTTCACAGCTTTTGTTTTGTCCTTAGGACACGCCACTAAAAAACCGAGCTTCCGTATTTGACATCTTAGTAAGATACTTGGGCTTTCACCAGGACTCAAGCAGCTGCGTCTTGATATCCAATTTATGATTATGACAAGTATTGTCTTCGAAGTCCACGGTTAGGATCCTCAGAAAATGTGCTTCTGGGGTCAACCATTTCATATGGAAGACTATGTGGAATACCACATCAGATAAATAAAAAATTACATGGAAAAATTAATTCTTGTCGACATGTCCTGGGACCTGCACAAATTTGGGTTATAAAACAGGCAGCAGTTCATTTCCATATTTATATCCTACTAAAGTCAATCCAATCCATTTACTTTTCAAGAAAGGAATCCCATGAGCTATGATAAGTCAAAAGAAGTCTCGAGATATACGTTTAACAGTAGAACATGTTTATATCGAACTATTGTATAAAATATTTATTTTATAACGAGACCGAGTTCTAATCGCACTAATAGCATACATACTCTATACTCATGTACAGAGCTAGACGGCACGCAAAGCCTAAAATAATAATTTCCATGTTTTTTTTTTTGTAGGCGATGAAGGGGGGTATATGAGTCGGATCTGGCGCACTTTCAATATTTTATAAGGACATCCAACAGCTACCACTTGACACACATTTGAGGTCTTTCACGACAATCTATCAAAAGATATGGCTAAATTTAGGTTTGTAGAGTATGTAGGGGTAGTCAAACCTACTCCACTTTCCATCAATTTCCAGGATATGTAACAAATAGGCATCGAGACAAATTTCAATAAGGAATAGGAAACTATTAACACACCTACCCGAGCTCCCTTTTAAAAAATATTCGCGATTTTCTATAGAAATTACCACCTTTCCTTTAACCCTCATCCAGCGGGATAGGTACAGGTGTACCTTTTTCGTTTTTAAAACACCGTAACATTTTTGCTATGGGTCCGATCGGTCTGAAATTTTCTGACATCTCTACGATTTTAGTTTGAAATATGTATTCCAAATTTCAGAAATGTGTGACCACCCATCCCCAAGTTAGGGAGCAAAATTAATCTTACACCCTTTAACGGCGGCAAAGGTACATTTGTACCTTCATATATTTTGTATGAAAGAAAATTTACAAAAGACGGAAATAAAATATTTTTGGTGAATGCTCATGCTTAGAGAGACTTATTATAGCATCAATAAGTTGAGAATAGAGTGATGTACAGAAGTATTCGATTTACGATTTTTATTTGTAATGATCAAGGTCCTTGGAGATATCGATTTTTAGGGACTAGGCTAACTCATACAGCGGTTTTCGGTTATTTGGCATCAATCTGAAGACTTTTACTGGCATACCAAACTTTTTGAAGTATGTAATGGCTTTGGGCAACCAATACAATGTATTACGCCTTCTTTCCCCCCATAACATCTAGTCAAAATTAGGTTTGTAACAAATGCTAAAATTGTGGATGCCAAAATTTTGGATTTTAGCAGTTGATTTTTCTATACCACAAATTCCCATAATTTGTATTCCATCACCTAATATTTATGATTTATGTAATTCGGGACGTCCACCCGAGTTCCTTTTGAAGTTTCAGCCTCCAACCAAATTTCTAAATGGATGTTTGGGTGGTACATAAACTTGATTGAATTGTACGTCGGTGCCATATATAGATACCGATAACTGCTATAGAATATGCCACATGTCTTCGGTTTCTTGTTTAAATTTTTCAATCGATCCTTGGATTTAATTACATATACGAGAAAATATATAACAATTAACTAACAAAAATCACAATTAAAATTTTTTAGATATTTTTCTACTAGAGGAATTGGCCGGAGTTTAGATTTACAAAGATTAAAGACTGAAAATTATACTAGCCGATTCTACTTGCTTGTTGCTTGACAGGACCTTTCTTTCGTATAATAACACATTTACTCATTTCTCCAATATATTTATTGCTTCAAATATTGTTGTTTTATGGAAAATAACGAGAATGTGATAATTACTGACGTTTTTTTCGTTAGCGATAACGGGTTCTAGTAACAAAACAATAATATTGGGGGTAGGGGGTAAATTTTAACCAAAGACTCCACAATTCGCAAATCAAACATACCAAATTCTTCTAAAATCATTAATGACTTAATTTGAACCGTTTTCTACTTTTCATTTGTAAATCAATTTTAGATTTCGTCAGATTAAAATTCCAAGCAACCCATTTTTTCAATTTTCTTTTTAAAATTTTGCCTATTTTCTAAATTTACCCACTCCAAAAATTAAATCCACATTAACCCAACTTCTTAAAACATTCACTTCGGCAAAAACATTTACTAATTTGTGACTAGTCAACATAATATAACGGTTTTACGATCAAAATTCATGCAAATAGTGAAGATTTTCATACAAAATGTACTAAGGTACAGGTGTACCTTTGCCGCCGGCAAGCGTTGTAAAAATCTGCCGCTGGATGAGGGTTAATGAAAAGGGGTTCATTATATCGAGTTTCCACTATAATTTCGATCAAAACTCTCAATAAACATTATCCTTTCTTTTTGCACTCTTCCTATTAAAGTAAGAAGCAGATTGAATAAAATTTAAAAAATGTCTTTCATTTACAACATATGGCCTGAATGCATGGCGTACCATATTTGGTACACAATGCAAATTCTACTATTTTCGCTTTTCTGGGAAAACGGGTTATTTCCTGGGAAAATAAAGGCTGATTCCGTGTTCAGTGACCGATTTTACATAAAAGGAGCTCAGTTACGATAATGGGTTCTGACCCCATGCATTTAAGGGTTAATCAGTCCACTAGAATAGTAAGTTTTATCATTTTGGCAAAGATGTTAATAATATTAAATCTCAAAACATATTTGCGAGCAAGAATTGTAAAATTTGCTGGACAGGGAGGTAAATAAAATTTAAAATGTTATTTTCAGTGCAATGCTATTGATGCACATCAATATGTAGTATCAATACCCCCAATTTCCCATTAAAAACTGAACTGCCCCATATAAATGTCAAACTTTGACGTTGAATATCTGGAGAACCGTTACGATTTCGCGAAAAAGGATTGCAGATTCGGTCGTTTCAGGCAAATATTATGGAAGTGGCATCATCAAAATTTGGCGCCGTAGATACTGAAATCGTGCCGATAGTTCATTAAAAATAAAATATTACAAAGAATGAAAAATATATTAGTATATTGACCATTGCTTAACAGTTACATACTGATTTGTAATCGCTTTACCGACTTAATGGTTCGCCCGGTTTTTGTGATGAAAAATTTACTTGAAACTCCCGGATCAGTGGCTTGATTACTCATAGCTTGTTGGTTCTTATTCTGGCTTGGTGATACGTGCTGAGGACTTAATTTGGCAATCCTTATTTTTCCTGTAAATTCCCCCTTCAGAGCGTTCTACTATAAATGATCTTGGTTCCTGGCATACATATATTATTCGACCCGGAGACCACAACTTACTAGGTTTTTGAAACATTATATCCTGTCCTATTTGTAATGGTGGTCGCTATTTTGAAGTTTTATTATAATGCTGGGCCATTTTTTCTTGGTGTACCTTCAACTTTTCGGGTATACCTTCTATAATACGTGGTTCAAAATTACTGAAATGTGTTGGAATCAAAGTTCTGCAATGACGTGAAAATAAAATTTGTGCCGGAGATGCCCCGAGTCTTGAAATTGGCGTATTTTCCAATTCTAAGAGTGCAAGAGATAGGTCTGTTTTTGTTTGGAATATTTTTTTAATAACTTTTTCGCAATTCCTACACATTTTTTACCAAAACCATTAGATTTTGGGTAATATGGGCTTGAAAATGTTATTTTAAAATCGTAATCTTTTGCGAAGCAATTTGTAATCGAAGTTTCCTCCTGTAAATCACATTGATAGAATGAACTACTTCATTAAAATGTACATCCCACTCACCATATTGCAGTTTAACTGCAACGGCATCCGTCCGAAGATGGACGAGATAGTCCGTTTCATGAGTACGCGCAGAATTCTGATAGCGGCATTTCAGGAGACAAAGCTCCAACCTTCAACTCCCGAATTTAACATCCGCGGCGATTACATACTTTTAAGGCGCGATAGAGTCGGCAGGCAGGGTCCTAATCCAGGAGGAGCCTTCGTGACCTTGAGAGAGAGGTCCAGGGTTACAAAAGGGATCCTTTCGATGAAGATTCATACCGGGCTGCCATTGCTATGATTCACACTGAGGAAGTGAGTCGGTCTATTGCGAGTTTAGGTACGAACAGAGTCCTCTCAGCGCTCCCAACACCTATTTCGCCTGAGGAGATTAGGCTCCCGAGAGCCACCAGAGTGACTTTAGCCCAACTTCGGTCAGGCTTCTGCTCACGCCTCAATTCATATCTATCTCGCATAGACCCAAATATACAAAACATATGCCCAAATTGCGCTGGCACGCCACACGATGTGGCCCATTTATTTCAATGCCTAGCTGCAACCACTAATCTCACCCCCCGCTCACTATGGGAAAATCCCATTGCAGCTGCCACGTTTTTGTCCCTGGAGATTATGGACGAAAACGACGACGAACTATAAATCGAATCCATATAGATACACAGCGGTTCACACCTTTCTGTACCGCTAAAAGAAGAAGAAGGAGGAGGGCTCGCATTCCTAATACACAGAACCGTGCAATACAGTGTATTAGATCTTCGTTTCAACGACGACACGGTGGAAATACAATTTCGAACTTATAAACATCTATGTTCCACCAGCATCCAGCTGTGGCTCTGGCTATAAGTTCGATATTGGTCCACTCTTCACAGGACAGCATAGGATCCTATTTGGCGACTTTAACGCCCATCACGAACTCTGGCACTCTCTTCTCGCAAATGATGCCAGAGGTATAGGTATCGCGACCAAATTAGACCCATCAGACTTCTGCGCAATCAATGGAATTTCGTCTACACGCGTCGCTGGCGCCTGCCATAGTTCTCCTGACATAACTATAGTGAGCGCCAGTTTGATAAGTGAAACCCGATGGGAGACAACCAGGTCTCTCCAATCCGATCACCTCCCTATATTAATAAATATTGATAAACCAGCCGAACTGACGACGTCAGAACGGCGTACGTTTATCAACCACAAAAAGGCAAATTGGAAAGGTTTCACTGCGTTCACTTCGACGAAGTTCGCCGCGCTACCTACCCCAACGAACGCTAGGGAAGCCGAAAAGAATATAAGGAACGTAATTGTCAAAGCGGCAGCTCGCTACATTCCGGCAGGGCGTATTCCCAAAGTTCGTATATTTCCCAACTGCTGCCGCAAGGTTAGCCGACGAACGGGACGATTTAAGACGCACAAATCCGGCAGACCCCGGAATTCAGGAGCTAAACTCCGAAATAAATCGACAAGTTATCACCTACAAAAAAGTGAAATGGAACGAGCATCTGGTATGCTGTGACCTCTCACAAGGTGTCAGCAAACTATGGGCTACGGTCCGCGCCCTGTCTCACCCAACCAAAGACAAGGGCAGTGTAGCCATCAGATTCGATAAGAAAACCACCGCAAATCCGAAACTCTGCGCGAGCCTTTTCAATAAGCAATTCATTGAACACCCCAAGACCAAGATGCTCAACTGTAAGATAAAAAGAAGGATTCGCAACCGAACGGTTGACATCATCCCTTCCTATACAGCGGACCAAGTTTCAGCAGCAATCAAGAATGCGAAAAAATCAAAGGCCATTTGACCAGATGAATCATCCTCCTTCTCAAACCCGGTAAAAGCGCGAAACTCGCCGAATCCTATCGTCCAATCACAATATTATCAACCGTTGCAAAGCACTCATCCACCCCTACTTTGTATCGCATGCTGAGCTAGCTTCTCACCAGCATGGCTTCAGGAAGATGCATATCACCACAACAGTCCTGGATATGATCACCCATCACATCCACAATGGCCTCAACCAGAAACAGCCCTGTAACAGAACCGTCCTAGTGGCCCTTGACCTGTCGAAAGCCTTCGAAACGGTCATTCACTCTGCGTTGTTGGCCGATCTCCTAAATATGCATATTCCTGCACAAGAGGTTAGATGGATTGCCAACTACCTAGCTGGGAGGCAATCCTTCACAAAGTTTCGGGCAGCTGTTCAAAACAGGGAGTTCCACAGGGTAGCGTACTCTCTCCTACATTGTTTAACATCTACCTGTAGTGCCTTCCAACACCACTGGAAGATATCGAACTAATTTCCTATGCAGACGATTGCACCGTACTCACCTCGGAGAATGATTTAAAAGGCATGTGTGCCCGACTGAATGACTATATTGAGAAACTGGTGGAGTTCTTCAATATCCGCAACCTAGTCATTTCGCCTTCTAAATGTACTGCAACTCTTCTCACCACATGGACGCAGGAATTTTCGAAGGTGCTTGGGATCCGTACCCTTAAGCATGCTGAAGACGTTGTTTCTACTGTTACCAACCCCAAGATCCTTGGTGTCTATCTGGATACTATGATGAAGTCGAAAGATCACATCGAAGACGTAGTCGACAGAATGCACAGTAGAAACAACGTCCTAAAGGCACTAGCCGGGAGTTCCTGGGGCAAGGACAAAGAAACTATGTTGGTCACCTATAAAGCGATAGGTAGGGCAATCCCTAGCTATGCAGCACCGGTGTGGTCACAAACCGTTTGTGACACAAACTGGAATAAGATCCAGGCATGCCAGAACGCTGCTCTACTTATTGCTACAGGTTGCCATCTCATGTCGTCCCAGCATCATCTTCATCAAGAAACCAGCATGTTATCAGTGCGTGATCACAATCTCCTCCTGTCTCTACAATATCTGGTCGGTTGCTATCGATAGGATCACCCAAATCATCATCTCATGGACAATACTCCCCCTCCACGACCGGATTCCGCAAAAATAAATTTTTGTTAATGTACACCGACCTAAAATTCACCGTGCAAATTTAGTGATTTTTAGCAGAGAGTGAGATTTTAGAAAGCATGGATGAAAAAAAAATCACGAAGTGCATTTTTTTGACAGATGCGGTGCAAACAGGCATTCGACATTCGGTTCGGCTTATGTCGAAAGAAGACTCGGGCCGTAGAACGTTTCAACGTTTTTCAATGAAAATTTACTTTTTTTCTCAATACAAATTAATTGCAAATCAAATGAAATAAACAATTTTGTAAATAAAAAAAATGTTTTACAAGTCAAAATAATCTTTCAGGAAATCACTTCTCATTGTTGCGTCGTTAATTTAACTTGTTGAAATAAACTTCTTTTACAAAGTCGTTGATTCAACTTTTGAAAGCATTAATTTTATTTGTGAAACCGTTAATTACATTTGTTTGAGCGGAAATTTAAGTAAAAAAGATTTATCTATTTCAGATACTTTTATTTGTCCTCTTCGCGAGGAGAGTTCTTACGAGACTAACAGAACAAATTGCAACTACGTTACCATGAAAAAGATACAAAACCGATAAATGTTCAATGCAGCAAATTATACTATTATGCAAAATAATGTGCATTGAACTTCTCAAATGACAATAACGCCTGCCGTCCATTACCTGCTTCGAGCGGCGCGGCGCTCTCGCGTTTAAAGCTTTTCCGAATTTTACCGAGAGTGCATTCCAACTCTCACAACTGGAATTTGCTTTACTTTGAATATACGCACAACAGAAGCAGCACATGCGCACAGCAAATTCGTGAGTCGAGAGTACATACGAACTCTCTTTACGAACTGCCTTCTAACAAAAACATTCCCCACTATGGGATATGCGGGATAGCCGGTACCACCGCCGGGCTAGTATTTACCTTGATAATTTCCATTATATTGAATTGCATTTTTGTTAATTTTTCATAGTTATGTTATCTTTTGCTTATTTACGCTGTTGGATGAAAGTGCGCAACGATTTTGTCAATCTAAGATGGCGTAACCAAGCAAAATATGGCGTAACTATGTAAAATAAACAAAAATTCCATTAAATACAATGGAAAAGCTTTTTGAATATATTGTGTGTCTTCTTTATGTGATAAGACTAACCAGCCGTTCTCAAACACATCTCCCCCGGAATATAGATGTATATGTATGTATGTTCGTCGATTGTAGATTTTTTTTTTGTTTTTCATGGTTACGTAGCTGCTTACAAATGTGTACATAATTTTTGAAGTATGTAAAAAATAAATATGGTACGATATAAAAAAAAACAAAAATTAAATATGATTGAAATTTTGTAATCCAGTGAAAAAAACAGTAACAATTTTATATTTACGTTGCATTTAAATTTGAAAATGGATATTAGTGAATTAATTGTTATATGTATTAATTGTTGATTGTAGTATGGTTGATAGTTGTCGGATGTGTGTGGATATTGATATAGGGATTCTCTTCTACATTTTTGATTGATGCACGTCATCTGAAGGAGGTTGATTTCGGCTTGTGGTCAATGAGTCCAAACTAAACCACGTACCCAGTACCCGATCTTCTGGTGAAAGTTGACTGCGAAAGTTTGAGGATGTGTTCTCGGTCTGCCTTTGACGGCCAACTTTGTAGCATACGAGACATGACACAATGGATGTACTGGTGACGGCTCCGATGATTCCGAGTATGAGACTCATGCTCCACCAAGGGCCCTCGGATGATTGGCTACTGGTGTCCAACTCTTGTTGTAGCTCCTGCCTCAACCTTCTGATCTCGCCCGTAGAGACGTTGCTAGGTACGCTGTTTCCAATCAGTGTTGACAGGGTGTTCGGTACCACAATGTCGGCAACCTCGGACCAGGTGGCTTCTGCATGCATTTTCCCTTGGATGATTTGGAAGTCCTTTGATCTTATGTCACAGTCGTTTAACTCGAGCAAGATCACCGCAATAGAAAGCGGCCTTTCAGTCTGGTTGCAGTTCAGTTTGACATCATTTCCTCGTATATACAGAACTGCCAAATCTTCGGTGAGGTGGAAGAATTGCGTTTTGTTGGATAATATGCTTTTTTGACACCATTGCTCAGCATCCAGTGAAGAAGTCGATAGCTTACTAGCGCAAGATGGAACTATCCTTAATTTGACGGACTCATAGTAATGTGGCCATATCTCGATTGCCTCAGTCGGGAGAAAGTATTCGTGTGTGTTTTCATTTATAGCCAAGCGTTGCATTGGTTTGTTATTTTCGAAATGATATATAAGGTTGTCTTTACTAGGAACTGAGATAACGGCTACCTCTTTGTACTTTTGATCGTATGCCAACGGAATTATATAACTCAGTATTATTTCTCCATTATTGTTTAATTTTTTCATTGGATAAGCACTAAACAGGTTATCCTTATCTTTTACGGCCGGTAAGTTTAAGTTCGGTAATCTTTTGCGAAGCAATTTGTAATCGAAGTTTCCTCCTGTAAATCACATTGATAGAATGAACTACTTCATTAAAATGTACATCCCACTCACCATATTGCAGTTTAACTGCAACGGCATCCGTCCGAAGATGGACGAGATAGTCCGTTTCATGAGTACGCGCAGAATTCTGATAGCGGCATTTCAGGAGACAAAGCTCCAACCTTCAACTCCCGAATTTAACATCCGCGGCGATTACATACTTTTAAGGCGCGATAGAGTCGGCAGGCAGGGTCCTAATCCAGGAGGAGCCTTCGTGACCTTGAGAGAGAGGTCCAGGGTTACAAAAGGGATCCTTTCGATGAAGATTCATACCGGGCTGCCATTGCTATGATTCACACTGAGGAAGTGAGTCGGTCTATTGCGAGTTTAGGTACGAACAGAGTCCTCTCAGCGCTCCCAACACCTATTTCGCCTGAGGAGATTAGGCTCCCGAGAGCCACCAGAGTGACTTTAGCCCAACTTCGGTCAGGCTTCTGCTCACGCCTCAATTCATATCTATCTCGCATAGACCCAAATATACAAAACATATGCCCAAATTGCGCTGGCACGCCACACGATGTGGCCCATTTATTTCAATGCCTAGCTGCAACCACTAATCTCACCCCCCGCTCACTATGGGAAAATCCCATTGCAGCTGCCACGTTTTTGTCCCTGGAGATTATGGACGAAAACGACGACGAACTATAAATCGAATCCATATAGATACACAGCGGTTCACACCTTTCTGTACCGCTAAAAGAAGAAGAAGGAGGAGGGCTCGCATTCCTAATACACAGAACCGTGCAATACAGTGTATTAGATCTTCGTTTCAACGACGACACGGCGGAAATGCAAGCTATTGCCGTTAAATCCGGCAATACCAATTTCGAACTTATAAACATCTATGTTCCACCAGCATCCAGCTGTGGCTCTGGCTATAAGTTCGATATTGGTCCACTCTTCACAGGACAGCATAGGATCCTATTTGGCGACTTTAACGCCCATCACGAACTCTGGCACTCTCTTCTCGCAAATGATGCCAGAGGTATAGGTATCGCGACCAAATTAGACCCATCAGACTTCTGCGCAATCAATGGAATTTCGTCTACACGCGTCGCTGGCGCCTGCCATAGTTCTCCTGACATAACTATAGTGAGCGCCAGTTTGATAAGTGAAACCCGATGGGAGACAACCAGGTCTCTCCAATCCGATCACCTCCCTATATTAATAAATATTGATAAACCAGCCGAACTGACGACGTCAGAACGGCGTACGTTTATCAACCACAAAAAGGCAAATTGGAAAGGTTTCACTGCGTTCACTTCGACGAAGTTCGCCGCGCTACCTACCCCAACGAACGCTAGGGAAGCCGAAAAGAATATAAGGAACGTAATTGTCAAAGCGGCAGCTCGCTACATTCCGGCAGGGCGTATTCCCAAAGTTCGTATATTTCCCAACTGCTGCCGCAAGGTTAGCCGACGAACGGGACGATTTAAGACGCACAAATCCGGCAGACCCCAGAATTCAGGAGCTAAACTCCGAAATAAATCGACAAGTTATCACCTACAAAAAAGTGAAATGGAACGAGCATCTGGTATGCTGTGACCTCTCACAAGGTGTCAGCAAACTATGGGCTACGGTCCGCGCCCTGTCTCACCCAACCAAAGACAAGGGCAGTGTAGCCATCAGATTCGATAAGAAAACCACCGCAAATCCGAAACTCTGCGCGAGCCTTTTCAATAAGCAATTCATTGAACACCCCAAGACCAAGATGCTCAACTGTAAGATAAAAAGAAGGATTCGCAACCGAACGGTTGACATCATCCCTTCCTATACAGCGGACCAAGTTTCAGCAGCAATCAAGAATGCGAAAAAATCAAAGGCCATTTGACCAGATGAATCATCCTCCTTCTCAAACCCGGTAAAAGCGCGAAACTCGCCGAATCCTATCGTCCAATCACAATATTATCAACCGTTGCAAAGCACTCATCCACCCCTACTTTGTATCGCATGCTGAGCTAGCTTCTCACCAGCATGGCTTCAGGAAGATGCATATCACCACAACAGTCCTGGATATGATCACCCATCACATCCACAATGGCCTCAACCAGAAACAGCCCTGTAACAGAACCGTCCTAGTGGCCCTTGACCTGTCGAAAGCCTTCGAAACGGTCATTCACTCTGCGTTGTTGGCCGATCTCCTAAATATGCATATTCCTGCACAAGAGGTTAGATGGATTGCCAACTACCTAGCTGGGAGGCAATCCTTCACAAAGTTTCGGGCAGCTGTTCAAAACAGGGAGTTCCACAGGGTAGCGTACTCTCTCCTACATTGTTTAACATCTACCTGTAGTGCCTTCCAACACCACTGGAAGATATCGAACTAATTTCCTATGCAGACGATTGCACCGTACTCACCTCGGAGAATGATTTAAAAGGCATGTGTGCCCGACTGAATGACTATATTGAGAAACTGGTGGAGTTCTTCAATATCCGCAACCTAGTCATTTCGCCTTCTAAATGTACTGCAACTCTTCTCACCACATGGACGCAGGAATTTTCGAAGGTGCTTGGGATCCGTACCCTTAAGCATGCTGAAGACGTTGTTTCTACTGTTACCAACCCCAAGATCCTTGGTGTCTATCTGGATACTATGATGAAGTCGAAAGATCACATCGAAGACGTAGTCGACAGAATGCACAGTAGAAACAACGTCCTAAAGGCACTAGCCGGGAGTTCCTGGGGCAAGGACAAAGAAACTATGTTGGTCACCTATAAAGCGATAGGTAGGGCAATCCCTAGCTATGCAGCACCGGTGTGGTCACAAACCGTTTGTGACACAAACTGGAATAAGATCCAGGCATGCCAGAACGCTGCTCTACTTATTGCTACAGGTTGCCATCTCATGTCGTCCCAGCATCATCTTCATCAAGAAACCAGCATGTTATCAGTGCGTGATCACAATCTCCTCCTGTCTCTACAATATCTGGTCGGTTGCTATCGATAGGATCACCCAAATCATCATCTCATGGACAATACTCCCCCTCCACGACCGGATTCCGCAAAAATAAATTTTTGTTAATGTACACCGACCTAAAATTCACCGTGCAAATTTAGTGATTTTTAGCAGAGAGTGAGATTTTAGAAAGCATGGATGAAAAAAAAATCACGAAGTGCATTTTTTTGACAGATGCGGTGCAAACAGGCATTCGACATTCGGTTCGGCTTATGTCGAAAGAAGACTCGGGCCGTAGAACGTTTCAACGTTTTTCAATGAAAATTTACTTTTTTTCTCAATACAAATTAATTGCAAATCAAATGAAATAAACAATTTTGTAAATAAAAAAAATGTTTTACAAGTCAAAATAATCTTTCAGGAAATCACTTCTCATTGTTGCGTCGTTAATTTAACTTGTTGAAATAAACTTCTTTTACAAAGTCGTTGATTCAACTTTTGAAAGCATTAATTTTATTTGTGAAACCGTTAATTACATTTGTTTGAGCGGAAATTTAAGTAAAAAAGATTTATCTATTTCAGATACTTTTATTTGTCCTCTTCGCGAGGAGAGTTCTTACGAGACTAACAGAACAAATTGCAACTACGTTACCATGAAAAAGATACAAAACCGATAAATGTTCAATGCAGCAAATTATACTATTATGCAAAATAATGTGCATTGAACTTCTCAAATGACAATAACGCCTGCCGTCCATTACCTGCTTCGAGCGGCGCGGCGCTCTCGCGTTTAAAGCTTTTCCGAATTTTACCGAGAGTGCATTCCAACTCTCACAACTGGAATTTGCTTTACTTTGAATATACGCACAACAGAAGCAGCACATGCGCACAGCAAATTCGTGAGTCGAGAGTACATACGAACTCTCTTTACGAACTGCCTTCTAACAAAAACATTCCCCACTATGGGATATGCGGGATAGCCGGTACCACCGCCGGGCTAGTATTTACCTTGATAATTTCCATTATATTGAATTGCATTTTTGTTAATTTTTCATAGTTATGTTATCTTTTGCTTATTTACGCTGTTGGATGAAAGTGCGCAACGATTTTGTCAATCTAAGATGGCGTAACCAAGCAAAATATGGCGTAACTATGTAAAATAAACAAAAATTCCATTAAATACAATGGAAAAGCTTTTTGAATATATTGTGTGTCTTCTTTATGTGATAAGACTAACCAGCCGTTCTCAAACACATCTCCCCCGGAATATAGATGTATATGTATGTATGTTCGTCGATTGTAGATTTTTTTTTTGTTTTTCATGGTTACGTAGCTGCTTACAAATGTGTACATAATTTTTGAAGTATGTAAAAAATAAATATGGTACGATATAAAAAAAAACAAAAATTAAATATGATTGAAATTTTGTAATCCAGTGAAAAAAACAGTAACAATTTTATATTTACGTTGCATTTAAATTTGAAAATGGATATTAGTGAATTAATTGTTATATGTATTAATTGTTGATTGTAGTATGGTTGATAGTTGTCGGATGTGTGTGGATATTGATATAGGGATTCTCTTCTACATTTTTGATTGATGCACGTCATCTGAAGGAGGTTGATTTCGGCTTGTGGTCAATGAGTCCAAACTAAACCACGTACCCAGTACCCGATCTTCTGGTGAAAGTTGACTGCGAAAGTTTGAGGATGTGTTCTCGGTCTGCCTTTGACGGCCAACTTTGTAGCATACGAGACATGACACAATGGATGTACTGGTGACGGCTCCGATGATTCCGAGTATGAGACTCATGCTCCACCAAGGGCCCTCGGATGATTGGCTACTGGTGTCCAACTCTTGTTGTAGCTCCTGCCTCAACCTTCTGATCTCGCCCGTAGAGACGTTGCTAGGTACGCTGTTTCCAATCAGTGTTGACAGGGTGTTCGGTACCACAATGTCGGCAACCTCGGACCAGGTGGCTTCTGCATGCATTTTCCCTTGGATGATTTGGAAGTCCTTTGATCTTATGTCACAGTCGTTTAACTCGAGCAAGATCACCGCAATAGAAAGCGGCCTTTCAGTCTGGTTGCAGTTCAGTTTGACATCATTTCCTCGTATATACAGAACTGCCAAATCTTCGGTGAGGTGGAAGAATTGCGTTTTGTTGGATAATATGCTTTTTTGACACCATTGCTCAGCATCCAGTGAAGAAGTCGATAGCTTACTAGCGCAAGATGGAACTATCCTTAATTTGACGGACTCATAGTAATGTGGCCATATCTCGATTGCCTCAGTCGGGAGAAAGTATTCGTGTGTGTTTTCATTTATAGCCAAGCGTTGCATTGGTTTGTTATTTTCGAAATGATATATAAGGTTGTCTTTACTAGGAACTGAGATAACGGCTACCTCTTTGTACTTTTGATCGTATGCCAACGGAATTATATAACTCAGTATTATTTCTCCATTATTGTTTAATTTTTTCATTGGATAAGCACTAAACAGGTTATCCTTATCTTTTACGGCCGGTAAGTTTAAGTTCGGTAATCTTTTGCGAAGCAATTTGTAATCGAAGTTTCCTCCTGTAAATCACATTGATAGAATGAACTACTTCATTAAAATGTACATCCCACTCACCATATTGCAGTTTAACTGCAACGGCATCCGTCCGAAGATGGACGAGATAGTCCGTTTCATGAGTACGCGCAGAATTCTGATAGCGGCATTTCAGGAGACAAAGCTCCAACCTTCAACTCCCGAATTTAACATCCGCGGCGATTACATACTTTTAAGGCGCGATAGAGTCGGCAGGCAGGGTCCTAATCCAGGAGGAGCCTTCGTGACCTTGAGAGAGAGGTCCAGGGTTACAAAAGGGATCCTTTCGATGAAGATTCATACCGGGCTGCCATTGCTATGATTCACACTGAGGAAGTGAGTCGGTCTATTGCGAGTTTAGGTACGAACAGAGTCCTCTCAGCGCTCCCAACACCTATTTCGCCTGAGGAGATTAGGCTCCCGAGAGCCACCAGAGTGACTTTAGCCCAACTTCGGTCAGGCTTCTGCTCACGCCTCAATTCATATCTATCTCGCATAGACCCAAATATACAAAACATATGCCCAAATTGCGCTGGCACGCCACACGATGTGGCCCATTTATTTCAATGCCTAGCTGCAACCACTAATCTCACCCCCCGCTCACTATGGGAAAATCCCATTGCAGCTGCCACGTTTTTGTCCCTGGAGATTATGGACGAAAACGACGACGAACTATAAATCGAATCCATATAGATACACAGCGGTTCACACCTTTCTGTACCGCTAAAAGAAGAAGAAGGAGGAGGGCTCGCATTCCTAATACACAGAACCGTGCAATACAGTGTATTAGATCTTCGTTTCAACGACGACACGGCGGAAATGCAAGCTATTGCCGTTAAATCCGGCAATACCAATTTCGAACTTATAAACATCTATGTTCCACCAGCATCCAGCTGTGGCTCTGGCTATAAGTTCGATATTGGTCCACTCTTCACAGGACAGCATAGGATCCTATTTGGCGACTTTAACGCCCATCACGAACTCTGGCACTCTCTTCTCGCAAATGATGCCAGAGGTATAGGTATCGCGACCAAATTAGACCCATCAGACTTCTGCGCAATCAATGGAATTTCGTCTACACGCGTCGCTGGCGCCTGCCATAGTTCTCCTGACATAACTATAGTGAGCGCCAGTTTGATAAGTGAAACCCGATGGGAGACAACCAGGTCTCTCCAATCCGATCACCTCCCTATATTAATAAATATTGATAAACCAGCCGAACTGACGACGTCAGAACGGCGTACGTTTATCAACCACAAAAAGGCAAATTGGAAAGGTTTCACTGCGTTCACTTCGACGAAGTTCGCCGCGCTACCTACCCCAACGAACGCTAGGGAAGCCGAAAAGAATATAAGGAACGTAATTGTCAAAGCGGCAGCTCGCTACATTCCGGCAGGGCGTATTCCCAAAGTTCGTATATTTCCCAACTGCTGCCGCAAGGTTAGCCGACGAACGGGACGATTTAAGACGCACAAATCCGGCAGACCCCAGAATTCAGGAGCTAAACTCCGAAATAAATCGACAAGTTATCACCTACAAAAAAGTGAAATGGAACGAGCATCTGGTATGCTGTGACCTCTCACAAGGTGTCAGCAAACTATGGGCTACGGTCCGCGCCCTGTCTCACCCAACCAAAGACAAGGGCAGTGTAGCCATCAGATTCGATAAGAAAACCACCGCAAATCCGAAACTCTGCGCGAGCCTTTTCAATAAGCAATTCATTGAACACCCCAAGACCAAGATGCTCAACTGTAAGATAAAAAGAAGGATTCGCAACCGAACGGTTGACATCATCCCTTCCTATACAGCGGACCAAGTTTCAGCAGCAATCAAGAATGCGAAAAAATCAAAGGCCATTTGACCAGATGAATCATCCTCCTTCTCAAACCCGGTAAAAGCGCGAAACTCGCCGAATCCTATCGTCCAATCACAATATTATCAACCGTTGCAAAGCACTCATCCACCCCTACTTTGTATCGCATGCTGAGCTAGCTTCTCACCAGCATGGCTTCAGGAAGATGCATATCACCACAACAGTCCTGGATATGATCACCCATCACATCCACAATGGCCTCAACCAGAAACAGCCCTGTAACAGAACCGTCCTAGTGGCCCTTGACCTGTCGAAAGCCTTCGAAACGGTCATTCACTCTGCGTTGTTGGCCGATCTCCTAAATATGCATATTCCTGCACAAGAGGTTAGATGGATTGCCAACTACCTAGCTGGGAGGCAATCCTTCACAAAGTTTCGGGCAGCTGTTCAAAACAGGGAGTTCCACAGGGTAGCGTACTCTCTCCTACATTGTTTAACATCTACCTGTAGTGCCTTCCAACACCACTGGAAGATATCGAACTAATTTCCTATGCAGACGATTGCACCGTACTCACCTCGGAGAATGATTTAAAAGGCATGTGTGCCCGACTGAATGACTATATTGAGAAACTGGTGGAGTTCTTCAATATCCGCAACCTAGTCATTTCGCCTTCTAAATGTACTGCAACTCTTCTCACCACATGGACGCAGGAATTTTCGAAGGTGCTTGGGATCCGTACCCTTAAGCATGCTGAAGACGTTGTTTCTACTGTTACCAACCCCAAGATCCTTGGTGTCTATCTGGATACTATGATGAAGTCGAAAGATCACATCGAAGACGTAGTCGACAGAATGCACAGTAGAAACAACGTCCTAAAGGCACTAGCCGGGAGTTCCTGGGGCAAGGACAAAGAAACTATGTTGGTCACCTATAAAGCGATAGGTAGGGCAATCCCTAGCTATGCAGCACCGGTGTGGTCACAAACCGTTTGTGACACAAACTGGAATAAGATCCAGGCATGCCAGAACGCTGCTCTACTTATTGCTACAGGTTGCCATCTCATGTCGTCCCAGCATCATCTTCATCAAGAAACCAGCATGTTATCAGTGCGTGATCACAATCTCCTCCTGTCTCTACAATATCTGGTCGGTTGCTATCGATAGGATCACCCAAATCATCATCTCATGGACAATACTCCCCCTCCACGACCGGATTCCGCAAAAATAAATTTTTGTTAATGTACACCGACCTAAAATTCACCGTGCAAATTTAGTGATTTTTAGCAGAGAGTGAGATTTTAGAAAGCATGGATGAAAAAAAAATCACGAAGTGCATTTTTTTGACAGATGCGGTGCAAACAGGCATTCGACATTCGGTTCGGCTTATGTCGAAAGAAGACTCGGGCCGTAGAACGTTTCAACGTTTTTCAATGAAAATTTACTTTTTTTCTCAATACAAATTAATTGCAAATCAAATGAAATAAACAATTTTGTAAATAAAAAAAATGTTTTACAAGTCAAAATAATCTTTCAGGAAATCACTTCTCATTGTTGCGTCGTTAATTTAACTTGTTGAAATAAACTTCTTTTACAAAGTCGTTGATTCAACTTTTGAAAGCATTAATTTTATTTGTGAAACCGTTAATTACATTTGTTTGAGCGGAAATTTAAGTAAAAAAGATTTATCTATTTCAGATACTTTTATTTGTCCTCTTCGCGAGGAGAGTTCTTACGAGACTAACAGAACAAATTGCAACTACGTTACCATGAAAAAGATACAAAACCGATAAATGTTCAATGCAGCAAATTATACTATTATGCAAAATAATGTGCATTGAACTTCTCAAATGACAATAACGCCTGCCGTCCATTACCTGCTTCGAGCGGCGCGGCGCTCTCGCGTTTAAAGCTTTTCCGAATTTTACCGAGAGTGCATTCCAACTCTCACAACTGGAATTTGCTTTACTTTGAATATACGCACAACAGAAGCAGCACATGCGCACAGCAAATTCGTGAGTCGAGAGTACATACGAACTCTCTTTACGAACTGCCTTCTAACAAAAACATTCCCCACTATGGGATATGCGGGATAGCCGGTACCACCGCCGGGCTAGTATTTACCTTGATAATTTCCATTATATTGAATTGCATTTTTGTTAATTTTTCATAGTTATGTTATCTTTTGCTTATTTACGCTGTTGGATGAAAGTGCGCAACGATTTTGTCAATCTAAGATGGCGTAACCAAGCAAAATATGGCGTAACTATGTAAAATAAACAAAAATTCCATTAAATACAATGGAAAAGCTTTTTGAATATATTGTGTGTCTTCTTTATGTGATAAGACTAACCAGCCGTTCTCAAACACATCTCCCCCGGAATATAGATGTATATGTATGTATGTTCGTCGATTGTAGATTTTTTTTTTGTTTTTCATGGTTACGTAGCTGCTTACAAATGTGTACATAATTTTTGAAGTATGTAAAAAATAAATATGGTACGATATAAAAAAAAACAAAAATTAAATATGATTGAAATTTTGTAATCCAGTGAAAAAAACAGTAACAATTTTATATTTACGTTGCATTTAAATTTGAAAATGGATATTAGTGAATTAATTGTTATATGTATTAATTGTTGATTGTAGTATGGTTGATAGTTGTCGGATGTGTGTGGATATTGATATAGGGATTCTCTTCTACATTTTTGATTGATGCACGTCATCTGAAGGAGGTTGATTTCGGCTTGTGGTCAATGAGTCCAAACTAAACCACGTACCCAGTACCCGATCTTCTGGTGAAAGTTGACTGCGAAAGTTTGAGGATGTGTTCTCGGTCTGCCTTTGACGGCCAACTTTGTAGCATACGAGACATGACACAATGGATGTACTGGTGACGGCTCCGATGATTCCGAGTATGAGACTCATGCTCCACCAAGGGCCCTCGGATGATTGGCTACTGGTGTCCAACTCTTGTTGTAGCTCCTGCCTCAACCTTCTGATCTCGCCCGTAGAGACGTTGCTAGGTACGCTGTTTCCAATCAGTGTTGACAGGGTGTTCGGTACCACAATGTCGGCAACCTCGGACCAGGTGGCTTCTGCATGCATTTTCCCTTGGATGATTTGGAAGTCCTTTGATCTTATGTCACAGTCGTTTAACTCGAGCAAGATCACCGCAATAGAAAGCGGCCTTTCAGTCTGGTTGCAGTTCAGTTTGACATCATTTCCTCGTATATACAGAACTGCCAAATCTTCGGTGAGGTGGAAGAATTGCGTTTTGTTGGATAATATGCTTTTTTGACACCATTGCTCAGCATCCAGTGAAGAAGTCGATAGCTTACTAGCGCAAGATGGAACTATCCTTAATTTGACGGACTCATAGTAATGTGGCCATATCTCGATTGCCTCAGTCGGGAGAAAGTATTCGTGTGTGTTTTCATTTATAGCCAAGCGTTGCATTGGTTTGTTATTTTCGAAATGATATATAAGGTTGTCTTTACTAGGAACTGAGATAACGGCTACCTCTTTGTACTTTTGATCGTATGCCAACGGAATTATATAACTCAGTATTATTTCTCCATTATTGTTTAATTTTTTCATTGGATAAGCACTAAACAGGTTATCCTTATCTTTTACGGCCGGTAAGTTTAAGTTCGGTAATGTAGCTCTGATTGTGGATACATATCTCTCCAGTTCTACCATTGGTTTGTTTAATTGCTGGTGTTTGGTCATAATTTCGCCTATTAGAACTTGAATGCCAGACGAGTAGTCGTTTATCTTTTGGTTCAACAGTTCCTGCTGTTTACGTATAACACCGTCTAGATCTTCATAAACATGCTTATATTCGGCCTCCGTAAGGTTGAAGGCCAGTTCTGAAATTTTTTGCTTTTCGCTTCCACAGCTTTTATCTGATTATGAAGCTGGTAGTTTTCATATCCCAGATAAGAGACTGCCGCAGTCGTTAGAATATGTGGAAGCATCTTTCCTCCCAGTCTTGCTGCTCCACTACCAAGGCTCGCGAGGAAAGGTGCAATTGGTGATCGTTTCACTTTGATGTCGAATTCTGCATTAAAGGTTTGTTTCAGCGAGTTATATTCATTCAAGAGTGATAGATGAAGGTTCGTACAGAGAACTTCGGACTGGTTTTGCATGCTTGTCATATTTATACACAAATTGTGAAATTCATCAACCTGATGCTCGATCATCTCAAAATCTTTCGTTATGTTTACCGAAGTCGAAACAGTAAAATTTAGATTGACCGCTTTCGTTTGCACCTCACCTAGAGTGAACACCTCTGTTTTGTTAAAGATTTTGTAAATGGATTGTGCTTGACCCATTGCAGGAGTACTGACTGATGTGACTATTAAGCAGCATAGAGTAAACGCCATGAGTTTCGATAAAGAGCTTCCAGGTGCCCTAGCGGCTCGGTTTGTTTTTTTTTTCAAGACTTTGTTGGCTGACGTTAGCCAGTTCGTGGTAGACTGGAGGCTTGTTTGCGTTCGATCTTGTTACCCTCGTCAATAGGGGCGCTTTTTTAGAACATACTTCGTTATGTTCTGGCATATTTATACACAAATTGTGAAATTCATCAACCTGATGCTCGATCATCTCAAAATCTTTCGTTATGTTTACCGAAGTCGAAACAGTAAAATTTAGATTGACCGCTTTCGTTTGCACCTCACCTAGAGTGAACACCTCTGTTTTGTTAAAAATGTTGTAAATGGATTGTGCTTGACCCATTGCAGGAGTACTGACTGATGTGACTATTAAGCAGCATAGAGTAAACGCCATGAGTTTCGATAAAGAGCTTCCAGGTGCCCTAGCGGCTCGGTTTGTTTTTTTTTCAAGACTTTGTTGGCTGACGTTAGCCAGTTCGTGGTAGACTGGAGGCTTGTTTGCGTTCGATCTTGTTACCCTCGTCAATAGGGGCGCTTTTTTAGAACATACTTCGTTATGTTCTGGCATAAGCGGCACTAATTGGTGAACAGCACGGTGGACGTTGGATCTGTTTGTGGTTTTAAGCAGGACTTGTCTTACAATTCCTTTCGAATCTGGGTATGCTTGGCTTACTCGAGCCATCTTCCATGCTAAAGGTGTGCATGCTCCGTCTTTGAGGAGTACTAAATCACCTTCTTTAAGTGGTCGACCCGGATATTTCCATCTATACCGCTTTTGTAGTTGAAGCAAGTATTCCGATTCAAATTTGCTCCAAAACAGTTTTTGTAGTTCCTGGATATGAAGCCATCTTTTTGTGGCGGGCAGGTCTTCTTTCAGCCCATTTCCCATAGGGGGTGCAATCAAGCTTCGCTGAATAACAAAGTGTGCCGGTGTCAAGGCAGCTAGGTTCTCGACATTGTCATCTATAAGATACAGCGGACGACTGTTTATAATGGCCTCCCAACCACATATTGCGGTATTGAATTGCTCGTACGTTAACTTTTCGATTGATGGTTGGCGTTTGACAAATCGTTTGAAGCTTCCTACAGCCGCTTCAAATAAACCACCAAAGTGACTCGCTCTGGCCGGATTATGAAGCCAAACGATGCTACGTTGGGCAAACTCTTGTTCAAGCTGCAGTTTATTTTTCTCCCAAACTTCTTTGAGAACTTTCGCAGCTCCCACTAGGTTAGTTCCGTTATCCGATCGAATCGTGTCGGGTTGCCCTCTTCGGCTTGTGAATCTGCTAAACGCCGATAAGTAAGTATTAGTGCTCAAGTCTGAACATATTTCTAAATGGATGAGTTTAGTCGACATGCACACAAAGATAGCGACGTAAACTTTCATAGGTTTCGCAAATCTGTAAGGACTTGATTTTATGTGAAACGGTCCGCAAAGGTCCATTCCAACGTTTTGAAAGACAAATGATGGCGTTACTCGCTCTGGGTGTAGGTCCGCCATCATTGGTTGAACGGTTTTAGATAGCGTCCTTATGCAGGAAGTGCAGTTACGTGTCCACTTCTTTACTTATTGCTTTAAAGCTGGAGCGTAAAATTTCTCCCGGATAGAGACCAAAGGTACTTCGTTTCCACAGTGTTGATATTTTTCATGTGTATCCTTTACGATAAGGTCCAATAAGTGCGATTTAATTAAGATGATTGGGTGGTTTTTTTCGTAAGGCAGAGCAGAATGCTCAAGTCTTCCTCCGACTCTCAAAAGGTCGGAGGTAGCATCGATAAAGGGATTTAATGTGGAAAGCCAATGATGCGAATAGACTGGTAAGCCTTTTTTGATTCTGGCGATTTGCTCATAAAGTAAGTCGCTTTGATGACATCTAATTATTGCTATTTCTGCTTTGCGTAGTTCGTCTAATGTTAATGCTCCTCTGTTCTTATTTCGCCATCTTAAGCATTGAACAATTACGTTCTTCAATTTTTTATAAGATGAAAACCTTTCAATGAAATATGAACGGGGCTCTTGCGGATCAATTTCAACTGTAGCGATATTGGATATGGTTTTTTCTGGCTCCAATTTATAGAAGGTTTTTGGTAAAGTACATTGCAGGAAATCAGGCCCATTTAGCCACAGCTGATGTTCGGTTAATGACTCAGGAGTTATAGCCCGGGAGGCACAGTCGGCTGGATTGCGCTCAGAATTTACGTGGTGTAGTTCTGATGGTGATATAACCATGAGGATTTTCTTGACACGTCTATCCACAAATTTATTGACGTACTTTCGGTTTCGGACCCAACAAAGTGCTACCTCTGAATCGGTGTAGGCAACACTTCTTACAGGAATATTTCCAAGGCTACGTTTTATTTGTGCAATTAGATTCGTCAATAAGAGGATTCCTTCAAGCTCAAGTTTTGGGATAGTCAGGTTTTCGTCGTTGTTTTCGGTTGAATGCTTCTTCAAAGATACGACTCGACCTTTCGCTGCAATCAGCCGGACAATGTATCCCTGTTCTGTGTTCTTTATACGACTGTAGACGACGGCAGCATATCCGTTTTTGGAAGCATCGCTGAATCCGATAAGTTCTAGAGCAGGGGTTCCCAACCTTTTTCAGTACATGCCCCCGTTGCGAGGTTGGCAGAATCTGGCGCCCCCCCCCCCTAAAAATATCGCTCAAAAACGGAAGAGGACATTTTTCAGCATTCTTTTTCTTTTGTTAATAATTTGCCACGTTGACAAATAATTACATTTGTATCATTGGAAAAATCTCACAGAGATTTTGGACTAATCAGATCAGCTTGGATTCTATTTTCACAATTTAAATTTATGAGCAGTTCCAAAGCTTACATTTCTCATTTGAATATTAAATTGATTCCACACTTAAATATAAAACAAGGCTTCAGTGAGCGGGCGATTCATCACACCATGGCAACGTTTGAGTTTGACTGATACGAAGTGAAGAAAACGTAGTAGCCGTATCTAGATTTGGCCCTACATCCCTACTACATTGGGTGAAGAATTGAGGCCTCATGATCATGATCATAAGACGGTCATTGCGCGCTGAAAATGTTGCCTGAAGATCCGGTTTTAGACTAAAAACTCATTTTTCCTGGCGAGGTCATTTTTTTGTTTGGCTCAGCGGTGCGCCTAAAAGCAAAATTGAAATCATTGAGTGACTACATGTATTTTATGAAGCATCATTTCAATTTCATTCAAGTTTAACAGGTAGTGCACTCTTAAGGCCTGGATAGACCTCGGGCGGAATGAGAATGAAATTTTTGTCCGCAGCGATTTTCTCAATGAAAATGCATACTTACTTTCGTGGAATATATGGCAAATGCTGGGGAATTCCATAAGCTATAATCCAAAAACGGTTCCATATTTTCTCTCGGCCATTTCATGTATTATTTTTCGATTCCCCGGTCATTAGACATTTTCCACGGTGAAATGACCGGGGAATCGAAAAATAATATATAAAATGGCCGAGAAAAAGGTTGGAATCATTTTCGGATTGTAGCTTATGGAATTCCCCATCATTTCCGACATGTTCCACGACAGTAAGCATGCATTTTCATTGAGAAAATAGCAGCGGACAAAAATTGCATTTTCATTCCGCCCGAGGTCTATCGTGCGCTTTAGTTTACCCTCGGTCTATATTCCTAAAACAATTTCAGCGATCATCATCAAACAGACTTTGAATAGAGGCTCCTCGCTAATATATTGTGGTTGCAGCGATTTAGAAATGCTGTTCATGATTTGAAGAATTTAACCAGCTCATGGCCGTTGTAATATAATCCATCACATAAGCACTCGAGTTGAGCCCACGCCCCCCTTTGTCAACCGTCACGCCCCACTAGGGGGGCGCGCCCCACCGGTTGGGAAGTACTGTTCTAGAGGGTTTTCAGAGCTAATTTGACCAGTCCACCTTGGGATGGTAATTTTGTTGAGTTGTTCTATATTCGAAATCGATTTTTCAAACCGTTTCTGTATTTTTGGGTCTAAGGCATCGTCCCAATCGTAACCCTCTCGCCAAAGAGATTGAATACGCATACGAAGGTGCATAATCACGGGTAAGATCCAACCGATTGGATCATATAAGGTCGCAGAGAAGCTCAAGATTCCTCGTTTGGTATAAATCACACTTGACGGTGATTCTATTTTGAACAAAAAACAATCTTCTATTCGATCATAGCAGAGTCCAAGCACCTGAAGATAGTTATTCGTTGTCTTGTCATTAACGTAAGAATCGTAATGGTGTTGTTGACTAATATTTGCCAAAATACGGGTGTTATTGGCAGCCCATTTCGTTAGCGGCATACCACCTTGTTTAAGTGTGAACGTTATGTTTTCAATCAGTTTCTGAGCGGTATCTATATCATTAGATCCATACACGAGGTCGTCTACATAGAAGGCATTTTGGATAATCCACTTCGTTTGTTCGTCTGGCGAATTATCACTCGCAATTTGATGTAAGGTACGAATTGCCTGCCAAGGTGCGCAATCCATTCCATACGTTATGGTGTTCGAAAAGTATTCCTCAAGTGGTTTTTGAGGATCAGATCGCCAAATAATACGTAATTTGAAGCGATCTTCATCTAGCAGTAATATTTTTCGAAACATTTTTGTGATATCGCTAATGAAGATATATTGAAACTGGAGGATTCTAGTAATTATATCAAAAATGTGCGTTTGAAGCTTGGGTCCAGGGTAAATGCAATCGTTTAAGCTGGTTCCGTTGCTCGTAGGACTGGAGGCATTAAATACGTTCCTTATTTTGGTGGTAACAGCGTCTTCACGGAGAATGCTCAGATAAGGGATGTAGTATACCGATTTGCTAATATTACACTGCATTTCTTTTGGGACCATGATCATATGCCCCAACGCTAAGTATTCTCGCATAAATTCGTCGGATTTTATTTTATGCGCAGGATTTTTAAGCCACTTTTTCTCCTGTGCTAAGTACAACGTAACCGCTTTGTTATAGGAGTTGCCAAGTGCTGGACCATCTGGACGCCATGGTATCGGTACCACGTATCGACCCTCGCTCGTACGGTAGTGTTACTCCAAAAACAGTTTCTCGCAGATATCTTTCTCCACGTTGCCAGTGTTCTCTTGGTTGACGGACATGTCCCAAAAATCGACGAGGCGTTGTTCAATCTCCGCTAGAGAAACATGGGTTGAGGTGCGATAGTTGTTTGTTGCAGGACCTGACACAATCCAACCCAGCAGAGTATTTTGGAATAAATATCCATCGACGGTTTCCACTCCTTCTTTGATTATCAGTGGTAGAACGCTGGAGCCTAGTAATATTGGTACGTGAGAGGCGTGTTGGAAAGCAGGATCAGCAAGTTGTTTATTGGCAAGAGCATCCTTAATTATAGTGGGTAGATGAGGTCGGCCTTTGGTAACTCGTTTTACAACTAATGCTTTCGTTTTTATCAAGGTGCCATCATTTAGATGAATAGTGAGATTGACCAATGCGGTAATTTTATCGGTAGAGATGCCTCCTACCCCGAACACTTCGGCTGATGTTTTCTTTTTCCTGAGTTTTAATTTTTGAACCAAATCTTCGCAAATGTAACTACTTTGGCTGCCTTGGTCAACCAAGCAGCGCACTGAAATCGTGTTTCCGTCAGCTGCTTCAATTCTTGCTACAGCGGTTGGAAGAATAATGCTGGAAGATGACATTTCTGTTGCATTTTGGCGGACATGAGCGGAAATCTCTGGAGTGCGTATTGGTACCGGGAGCTGTGGCATCGTACATGTTGTTGGATGCATAATGGTCATATGTTTGTCCTTGCCAATTTCACATTTTAAAGGCTCACGCTTACGACATGGATTTTTAAAGTCGAAGCGGTGGCACAGACAGTAGATGCATATTTTGTAGTGCTTTAATAGCGACTCTTTGTTGTCGGCCTCTACCAGTTTCTTGCAGTTCACCGTGTAATGGTCTCCTGCACAAATAAAGCATTTCAGTTTCTTTGGTTGTTGTTGCTCGCTCTTGTAGGATGATGGTTTTCCTTGGTTTGCTTGCAAGTCGTCGGTTTGAACCACAAATGCATTTTCGCGCCGTTTAGATGGAGCGGCAGTGCTTGATTTCAATTTTTGAAATGGGTCTCCTGTATGGGTTGCTGGAGCCATTATTATATACCGATGTTCTATGAACCAATCGATATCAGCTATTCTCACCGGCATTCGTGGATCCCGCAATGAAGGGTCAAACTCTCGTCGAGTTGGGAGATCCATTTTCCTTGTGATGACAAACGGGATGAATGGTACTCCTTCTTCGGGTTCGAATCCAGCTTTGCGAATGTTCTGGATCACCGATCTCATTATGTCCAGAGCTTTCCCCATAGACGCTACCTCATCCTGCGAGATCTGTGGTAAATCGATCAGCATTTGGATCTCCTTCTCTATTAGCGCCCGGCGGCTGCTGTATCTTCGATTTAACAGCTCCCACGCCTGCCGATAATTGCTCCCATGCATGCCTAAATGTTCGATGACTCGCTTTGCATCGCCTTCCAATTTACTCTGTAACATCATAAGCCTCTCTGTGTCGTTAATTGCAGATCCGTCATAGACCGAATTGAAAATACTGCGAAAGAGCTCGAATTGACGGATATCCCCGCTAAATATTGGGATGTTAGGGACAGGTTGGCAGTTGGCGTGATCGATACATTCTGCTATATGATAGATATTCGCGGTCATCCCAACTACCGTCATCATAGCGAATTCTATCCATGTTTTCTGGTTGGCGCCTATAATCGGTATCCCGTTCAAATATATCCCCGTATCCTCTACCATCATCACGGCGATCATTGTATCCTGTTTTTCCTCGCGAATCTTCGTATCCGTACGAAGTCCGTTCTTTTGGATTTCTAATGTTCGACGACCAGCTATCTCGGAGCGGTCGATCCAACCGTTTCCCATCACCCAACTGCTGATCCAAACGAGACGGAGAATCGCAGCGTCCTTGAATATTAGTAGAGGCGCGTTGTTTTACGGGTTGTAATTGTTTTGGAATAGCACCTGACCCAGTGTCCGCTATTCCGCTCCTTGAAGCGCCTTGTGAGGTTGGCACAGTGGATGCATTCGGCTGCATCTCTCCAACTTCAGATGGTTCTTTTGTCGGTGGACTAAGTGATTTTGTTTTATCATCCAAATTTTCGCTAATTATGAGTTGAGGATGCACACGTGCAATGAAATCCCGCGCCCGATTGAATACACTCCGAATAGTGTCGATTTTATTCTCCGTGAAATATGGAGAATCTTGAGGGATGTTTGCAGATGTTAGCAAGCATGCGTGTCTGTTAACTGCATATATATACCTCTAATCCGAAGCCATCCTTCTTCGAATTTCTCCAGCGTTCGCCGCTCTGCCGGTAGTTTGCACAGCGCTTCACGTAGGTCTTCTATTTCGAAGACACGACGTTGTTGCTCATCGATGAGCTGCTGGATTTCTCGCGAGTCCATATTATTGTTTTCAAAATATATGCCTTTAAATTTATATAAATAAAATATGTGTGCTACTTACGTATACCAACAAATTAGAGGAGACTTACAAAAATATAAAAGTTACAATAGTTACACGGCAGGGGAAATAAAACAAATAAAATTCACAAGTAGTCGAAACACGTTAGGATTTGGTTACCAAATTTTCACAAGGAGAGATTTTACATGAAAAGTCACAATACACAAGTTACACAAGGGGGGATTTTACATGGATCGTCACAATATAAGTTACACACGGGGGGATTTTACATGGATCGTCACAATATAAGTTACACATGGGGGGATTTTACATTGATCGTCACAATATAAGTTACACAAGGAGGGATTTTACATGGATCGTCACAATAAACAAGTTACACAAGGGGGATTTTATTTTCGAAACACGAGAACACTTCGCGATATCCTCGGCAATCATAAAACGAAATTATCGCGGAAAAAATATACGTATATAACACTTTACCGGTACTTTAATAACTCGACGGACCAAATGTTTGAGCGGAAATTTAAGTAAAAAAAGATTTATCTATTTCAGATACTTTTATTTGGCCTCTTCGCGAGGAGAGTTCTTACGAGACTAACAGAACAAATTGCAACTACGTTACCATGAAAAAGATACAAAACCGATAAATGTTCAATGCAGCAAATTATACTATTATGCAAAATGATGTGCATTGAACTTCTCAAATGACAATTAATCGTCTGAGAAAGTGCAACGCGACACCATGCAATTGGCTACGAACGGAAATGGCTCGAATGATCGCAAATAGGAGTGCAATATTGCGAGCTCCGTTGTTAACCTTAGCCAAATTTTGTGCATTAAACATTTATTGGAAATGTTCTCAAACAACATTTGATACATAGTAAATTATGGTAAAAAAATGTGAATTTGTCTTACAAATGGTGTATTTAATTAAAAAAAGATCTTGAGTCAATCCATATAAAAACGATTTGTGTCCGTCCATCCGTCCGTCCATTTGTTCACTAAATAACTCACGAACGACTCAACCGAAGGACATCAATTTTGGTAGATTTGGTAGGAATGTGTTGAATGGTTACAGTCTTCGACACGAATACCTTAGAACTTGGTAGGACAAAGCTAACAGGGTGTCTCCTAAGGGGTGGAAAAGGTCTAAGTTTTTAATTTTTTTTTATCAGAGATAAGTGTGTGCGTACTCAAAACAAAACGCACGACGAGTTAATTTCATCTCAGATACTTTTTGTGGGGTTTCGGGTAACGTTAAAGTCGTAAAAGTTGAGTTAACGGCCCCTCCGTGTCTAAGCCGCTATAGGTTGCACAGAGTTTGGTCCGTATGAGCATATATACGTTAAATACAAAGCATGTCGATTATTTCACCGAGTACTTAACAAATTAGAGCATGATGCCATATGGCATCATTGGGACTGAGAGGGCACCTAGCAAGTTCCGTGTTCATAGTCTTAGAAAAATGAGATACATACATATATGGTCGGCAAAAATCCTACATCGGAAATTTTTTCGCAAAATATGGTTGGTAACGACCCCCAGATTATGAGGAAAAAACTCCTAACAGATTGGGGTTCTGCAACCTTAAAAAATAGGGAAAGGGGACATTTTCGGTTTTTTTGCGAGTCTTTCCAAAATGGCAAAATGATATAAAAAAAATTGTCGGAGAACAAAAAAAAACTACATAAAATTATCTTTGCAATGATTTATAACATTAGAGATCTATAAAATGATTTGTTGCTAGACTAAAAAATAAATTAGAACTTTTTCATTTTATACCTTTTTTAAAAGCCCCATAACTCTTGAAATAATGCTAGTTCAGCCGTAAAATTTAGTATAAGTACTCACAATAAGTTTAATATTATTCTGGGAGAAACAATGAGTCGCTCCGATCAACGACCCCCATTATCCCCCCATTTGAATTTGGCAAAAAGACTTGTCCATAACTCCCCCCAAAATTGGAGCAGAGTGCTAAATTTTGGTTTATTGCGATTGGAGGTCATAATCACCCCACCCACCAAAAATTAGCTCATTCGGATAAAAACTAAGGGTGCCTTCTATACAGTCAACTAGCATTTATATGAATAGGGGACTTGCTGATTTGCCTTTCACGCCCAATGATGCCATATGGCATCATGCTCATGCAAAACCACTTTATAGGTTTTTCCTAAAAAATATCGAAAAATCTTTTGATTTTCTCTGAAACCTCTTTACAAAAGAAAACCAGTAAAATGATTTGCATTAAATGATTATTATCAGAAAATATGGGGAAATGGATAAATAAGTTTTTCGGCTTTACGACAATCGTCAAACCTTCCCTAAAATTTTATTAAAAATAACACATCAAAACCAAAAATCAACTATGGCCGTGTTTTTTTTACATCGGGGGCAGGTTTGCTAACCCAGACGCGCAAAAAAAAACTATCGACGGTAGCATCCAGGTTAAATTTCAAATTGTCACGTAGGCATTGCCATTAATTTCAAAAAAATGCTCAAAAATATTAAAGCCCCGTTTTCACTTTACAAACGCAAACGTTAACATGTAATTTTTTTTAATGAAAACATATTTTTATGTAGGAATCATAATTTTGTTAGAATAAGAATTCGACGAACAACATTTTTAACATGAATTTACAAACAAAAACTATATTTTTTGCACAAACTTGTATGTTGCATGTAAACTATACTTTAGAGCTTTTCATTTCAAAATTTAATTTTTGCTAGTCATTGGAAAACGTACTAGAAAATAATTGGGATTGCATACATTTAGGCGAGTTTTGGAAAGCTCATTAAATCTGGATAGCAATACAGGGTGTCCCGTTCATGGTGGAGAATCTTTTAATGGTAGATAGCGTGGCTCATTTGGGGAAAATTAATGTTCTACGAGATACCTCTATTTTGAACCGTTACAATGTAAAAGCGCTTTTTGTAAATTGTGTCAAAATACCTGACTTGCCGAACCAAATCAAACCACCAAACATGTCATCCGAGATATGACTTCACTTTCCGAAACTACATAAAATTTCCTATAAAACGACACCTCGTCCGTTACGAAGTTGCTCGTATCTTCCGAGATACACCAGTTCAAACTTTGAAGAAATTTTAAAATCGGTTTTTCATGCAAAATTCAAATGATAAAATCGTAACGGTACTTTGAACTGACAAATCTGCAAAGTTGAAAAAAGTTGCCTCATTATGTTAGCTCTCGAACGACATATAAAAATTAAGGGCTCACGATTTGAAAATTTGCGAATTTAACGTTTCAAAGGTAAAAAAATGTGGTTTTCGTGTAAGTTTTTTCGCCCAACAAAATGAACTGTGTTGATCGTACAAATTTATCTTCATCATATCAGATGATTTGTGGAGCTGCAGCGGGAGAACGGGAGTGACTAGGGAGAAATGACTGCGGAATCGTTAATAGGGAGTCGAGACCTTTCATTTGCCACCAATTTCGTTCGGCGACATGCAAATTGTCATTTGCGTCTACTGCCAGACGTCACCCTCCAAGCAGCGAAACAACCACTTTGTGGAGCTGCAGCGGGAGAACTGGGGTGACTAGCGAAAATTGACTTCGCGATCGTCAATAGAGAGTCGAGACCATTAATTTGCCACCAATTTCCTTCGGCGACATGAAAATTGTTATTTCCGTCTACTGCCAGACGTCACCCGCCAAGAAGCGAAGCAACCACTTTGTGGAGCTGCAGCGGGAGAACGGGGGTGACTAGGGAGAAATTACTTCGGAATCGCCAATAGGGAGTCGAGACCTTTCATTTGCCACCAATTTCGTTCGGCGACATGCAAATTGTCATTTCCGTCTACTGCCAGACGTCACCCTCCAAGCAGCGAAACAACCACTTTGTGGAGCTGCTGCGGGAGAACGGGGGTGACTAGCGAAAATTGCCTTCGCGATCGTCAATAGAGAGTCGAGACCATTAATTTGCCACCAATTTCCTTCGGCGACATGAAAATTGTCATTTCCGTCTACTGCCAGACGTCACCCGCCAAGCAGCGAAGCAACCACTTTGTGGAGCTGCAGCGGGAGAACGGGGGTGACTAGGGAGAAATTACTTCGGAATCGCCAATAGGGTGTCGAGACCTTTTATTTGCCACCAATTTCGTTCGGCGACATGAAAATTGTCATTTCCGTCTACTGCCAGACATTTCCCAAAAACAGCGAAACAACAACTTTATGGAGCTGCAGCGGGAGAACGGGAGTGACTAGGGAGAAATGACTGCCGAATCGTTAATAGGGAGTCGAGACCTTTCATTTGCCACCAATTTCGTATGGCGACATGAAAATTGTCATTTTCGTCTACTGCCAGACGTCACCCGCCAAGCAGCGAAGCAACCACTTTGTGGAGCTGCAGCGGCAGGACGGGGGTGACTAGGGAGAAATTACTTCGGAATCGTCAATAGGGAGTCGAGACGAGACCTTCCAATTGCCACCAATTTCGTTCGGTGAGACGAAGATTTTCATTTTCGTCTACTGCCAGACATTTCCCGAAAGCAGCGAAACAACCACTTTGCGGATCTGCAGCGGGAGAACGAGGGTGACTAGGGAGAAATGACTTCAGAATCGTCAATATCATCGTCAATTGCCACCAATTTCGTTCGGTGATATGAAAATGTAATTTCTGTCTACTGCCAGACATTTCCCGCAAGCAGCGAAACATCCACTTTGTGGAGCTGCAGCGGGAGAACGGGGGTGACTAGCGAAAAATGACTTAGGGATCGTCGATAGAGAGTCGAGACCATTCATTTGCCACCAATTTCGTTCGGTGAGACGAATATTTTCATTTTCGTTTACTGCCAGACATTTCCCGAAAGCAGCGAAACAACCACTTTGCGGATATGCAGCGGGAGAACGAGGGTGACTAGCGAAAAATATCTTCGGGATCGTCGATAGAGATTCGAGACCATTAATTTGCCACCAATTTCGTTCGGTGGTATGCAAATTGTAATTTTCGTTTACTGCCAGACGTCACCCGCCAAGCAGCGAAACAATCACTTTGTGGAGCTGCAGCGGGAGAACGGAGGTGACGTGAGTTTTAATTTCGGTCTGCTGCCAAGCGGCGAAAATCGTGTTTTTCTAATAATTGTATTTTCGATTAATCGTTTTTTCGATTAATCGTATTTTCGATTAATCGTATTTTCGATTAATCGTATTTTCGATTAATCGTATTTTCGAATAATCGTATTTTCGATTAATCGTATTTTCGATTAATCGTATTTTCGATTATTTTTCGATTATTTCTCGATTATTTCAATAATTGATTAATCGTATAATCGAAACAAAAATAATCGATTACAGTTCGATTAATCGAACATGCCTACCGTAGAGAGACATAGGAATTGGCCGAAGCCGATAACCCTATGACACTCCTCCTGCATAGCTAAGGGTCCGCAGTTATGGCACAACTGAAGAAGATATAGGAATTAGCCGGAGCCTTTCAACCTTTATCTTCCCCCTTACGGGCGTATGTATGTTAGAACAAGTTTATAGGAAATTAAATGCGCTTTAACATTTACATACAAATAACTTCAGTAGGATTCACCGTTTCCGAGAAATTGCCGAGATAAACGCGAAAGACCCAAAAATTCTTTCGCGCCTCCTCCACACGTTCGCTCACCCGCACGACTGCGTGCGTTTAGTATGTTTTCCTCCCAACTACCTTATAAACCTTATAAATCCGGCAAATAAAAATATCACCTCTCCCTATTTTCCACGCTGTTCGTCTGCATTCTGATGTATACAGAATATTTCTATGTTGAGACTCTTTAACTTTCGAATTTATGAGCAAATATGTAGGATATTTGGCAAGCTTTAACTCTTGCTTACAGCTCTTTTCTCTGGGACTCGCCGTTTTTGAGATAAAGCTAGCTCACCTCTTAGGTCCGAGTGATTTTATTTCATTTATTAAAATAACATTATAACATAACTAGCAATCCTTAAAGTTAAAGCACTGGCAACAGAGGCCTCAAACTTGCGTGGACCTCTCTCAGTTTGCTCGCTGATCCTTTTAAAAGCTACACAGCTCGTACGCCTACGCACCACTCCTCAATGTCACCTCTAGCATGCAACCAGTAGCATGGCAGCGGGTTGATTTTTCGGCTGTTGTAATGAATAATAATTTAACAAAACATTTTATAACCCAGTGTAATATCACTAATAATCAAAGCCACCTTTATACGCCAATAAAAAAAAATACAAAAGGCCTAACCTCAGAATAAATGGAATACTACGGTTCTTTCGCTTATCTGGTTTAGAGTATTACTGGCTATATAAATCCAGATTCGCAACCCTGGGACCCTGTGCTAATTTTTTGGCGAGCGAAAAAGAACCATTTTTTGCTCTTTTTTTTTTACATTTTCAACAATATTTTTTAAAATAATTATCTTGAATAAACACTGTGTTTGGCACAGACAGAATTTCCAATTCAATGATATCCTAACAACAGACAGACAGACAAAATTTCCAAAAAAATCGCTGCACTATATAACATTTTCAAAACTTTTCAGATGTCTTTCTTACCACTCCAAATGCTGCCGGAGAAACCATGATTTGGACAGTTTGCAGTCAGGAGGTGGATACAAATAGATGACAGAGAGTGGCCTCTCGTAACTGACGCAGGCTGCGTACCAGCCAACACATTTGACTTGTGAGTGTGCTACTGTGGCTTTGTGGATCACATATTTCCTGTTTCATTTCATGGCTTCTGAGCTCGAGTACACAATTCCAACCGTTAGGTCCCTTCGGCAAGTTAGTGGAATTCAACTTATTTTCATTTGAAAGGGTGACAAATGGTATACAGCTTTTGCTTTGTTAGCCCTGGAAGGTCATGCTTTGTTGAATCGACTACGCATCATCAAATTTATCCCATTTTTCGTGACAATTCTCATTATTTGGAGCTGAGTTTTCGTACAATGATATGTACTTGGCGTGCATTGCATTGTAAGTTGAATATTTGGAAATTGGCGTCGTCGAAACGACGAAGGATGAACTTTGGATAGCTTTTAGAACTCCAGTATTTCTTATGGGTGGTTGTCGATTCGATAAAACTAGCTCGTAACAAATGTGCTTATTTTTGAAATGCGGGACCTATTTTTTTGTTCAAAAATTATGGAAAAAAAATTTTACTAGGACAAATCAGGAAACTGACTAAAAATTCTTCCTTATTATAGGAAGATTGAATTTCGAACTCATAAGAATCGGCTCCAAAATCCATGTTTTTCCATTCTAAATGAACTTACGATTGAAAATCCGTCAGATTTTGTAAATATTTCGAGAAAGGGTGATTTGTATGAAGCGTCAAAGTAGGGCGTCGTCGAATCGACGAAGCATGACCTTTCCGTACTAAAAATAAGCATGACGTTCCAGGGTTAAGGACCATGTAAAGAACGGGTCTCATATTTCAGTGTCTTCCAAGTTCTTCTTTTTCTTCTCAGTACTATATAGGTGTATATAATGTTGCAGGCACTATATACATATTTCCTATCCGCACATGTACGGAAATTTGGGACCACGCCGAGATTCGATCGCCGGACCTCTAGATTACTAGCATCGTAGAGTGCGATTCAACCAAGTGAGCCACAGTACGGGTCTTTCAAGCTATTAAATCAAAATTTATTTTCTAGCTGAATCATACGAGCAATAAAAGTTAGCCACTGTTAATACTTTGATAAATTTAGAGTAAATCTTATTATTTCAATCAATAAAGGACTTATAAATATTCTAACGATGCTACTTTGCTAAGATGAAAGTGACAGACGAAACAAAATGATTTCGCAAGTTGAATATACAGTCCGAGATGAAAAAAATGCACTGAAAATAGACAAACTACGCTCTAAAAGGCAGATATTGGAGGCCAGTTGAATGTAATCAGAATGCAGAAGAATATCATTTTCATATCCATTTTAAAAATTTGACTACTCTACAATTAGAAAAAAAGAAATAACATGCGTGGCAGTCCACCAGTAAACTAGGGCCGCAGATATGTGAGTGACATCCAATTTCCAAGATCTAAACTGCTGTTTTGTTAAGGTCTTGAGATCAACAGCACGCCCAGCAATGTTATTTATCCCCATAAATGGATACTTGTTTACAATGTGAGCGACATCATAGTCCGTCACGTAGGTCGTGAGTTCGAAATACACCATAAAATGAATACGTTCACGGTGAGTCTGGAATCCATGACGCTGTGCACCAATCCAACCACAAGCCAGGCGACTCTAAAATTTGCTAACAATATTTCTGCGACCGGAAATTTCAACTCCTAAGAAAATCATGATGTTGAAAAAATTTTGGGCCTGCCCCCCCTGATCGAAATCCTGGCTACGCCCATGTAAAAGGTGCTACCCTTCATTCTGGAACGCGTTTATTTAGACCAATCCAAAAATAGATTTACAGGAAGGATTTCATTGATGTTGTGCACAATTCTCATTTATTGCTTATAAAATATATGTACAACAAATATTCACTATGCATTAAAATTCTAAAAAACCTTCGTATTGCGGGCGCAGCCCTATGTACGCCGGTAAATTTTTAAAAATAGGGTTTTTTTTTACCAAAAAATTGCGAATTTCAAGTAAATGTCGTTTCGGCAAACAACATAAGCTTAGAATTCGCTTTTTTTTTGTGGAAAATACCCTATTTTTGAAAACCTGTATCTCCGTCAATATTTGATCTACAAATGTGGTTAGGATATCATTGGATTGAAAAGTTTGTCTACTTTCAAAATGCCAATCATTGTTTTTTTCCACGATAATTTTTTTTTAAATATTGTTGGAAATGTAAAAAAAGAGCAAAAAATGGCTCTTTTTCGCTCACCAAAAAATTAGCACAGGGTCCCCAGGGTTGCAAATCTGGATTTATATAGCCAGTAATACTCTAAAACAGATAAGCGAAAGAACGGTAGTATTCCATTTATTCCGAGGTTAATGTCGATTTTGACTGGCCTATTATTAGAAGCCGGGAAGCAGCAATACATGCACACAAATCAAGCCTATGAACTTGTCGGATATACCCCAGCAAACAATTTTATCGATTTTTTCGAAAAATCACAAAAATGATTCGAAAGCGATATTATTCAAATGAAAAATTTATCGTAGACTTGTCTTCCCGACGAAAAATCATTTTATTGTGATCAATCCCAGCAAACAATTTTATCGATTTTTTCGAAAAATCACAAAAATGATTCGAAAGCGATATTATTCAAATGAAAAATTTATCGTAGACTTGTTTCCCCGACGAAAAATCATTTTATCGTCATCAATATGTCAGGAATGCGACTCCTATTAACGAAATTTCGTCTTATTATTGCAAGGATGATAAAATAGTAATCCCTTACAACGAGAGAATGATGAAATTGTCAAAAAATAAAACGACTAATTTATTCCCATAATTTGTAATCTTAGATAGCTCAGGTGTAGGACGTAGGACTACGAAACGATAGGTGCCCGGTTCGATTCCCAGTAGAAGCAAAGTGTAAAAAGGTAAAGTTAAAATTAGGTAAAAAAAGTAAAGGATAAAATAGAAGAAAAATATTAGAAAAAAGGGAAAAATAATTTTTTTTCACTTTTTCTATGTATTAGTCTATTATCGCCAAATTATCATCCTGGCGAATTAATATCGGTCACTATTCCTTCACGAAGGGAGTGACGCCTTTAATCCGAAAACGATATGAAATTCGAGAAATGTTTTCTATCAGGCGAATTGAATTCGTATCGCGGACGATAGAAATTGTTTGCTGGGTTATTATTGCAAGGATGATAAAATAGTTATTCCTCACAACGAGAGAATGATGAAATTGTCAAAAAATAAAACGAATAATTTATTCCCATAATTTGTAATCTTAGTTAGCTCAGGTGTAGGACGTAGGACTACGAAACGATAGGTGCCCGGTTCGATTCCCAGTAGAAGCAAAGTGTAAAAAGGTAATGTTAAAATAAGGTAAAAAAAGTTTAGGATAAAATAGAAGAAAAAAATTAGAAAAAAGGGAAAGATAAAAAAAAATTAAATTTTTTTTTCACTTTTTCTATGTATTAGTGTATTATCGCCAAATTATCATCCTGGCGAATTAATATCGGTCACTATTCCTTCACGAAGGGAGTGACGCCTTTAATCCGAAAACGATATGAAATTCGAGAAATGTTTTCTATGAGGCGAATTGAATTCGTATCGCGGACGATAGAAATTGTTTGCTGGGACGTTGCACGATGCACTAACACAAACACAGCGCATGTAAAAAACAACCGTGTCTGCTCTGATAAAAATCGCGAAAACACGTGGAAAATTCACTTTTTTGCCGGGATTTTTTTCTTTCGCTGCATTATAGACACTTCAATTCACGACACATTGCACTTTTCGCGACGAAAATCGACCGGGAACCAATGCTTTTCGTGTAAAGTTTGCCGCGACCCAACCCGATTTGCCTTTACCGCAATGTAAATTTTCCATCTGGTTAAGCCTATGATTTGACGTTTAAGGCTATGACCGTGTTCTGCTTCCGGGCTTGTTGCTTGAAATAGATTAGACGCGTCAGCAGAAGCATCGGCATCGCGAAACGTCAAGCTCAATGCATTTTACATTGCTGACAAAAATATTGAGCAGAAGACTTGGCATTCAGCATATTTGTCAGCTATGATTTCTCCCGATGCTGCGGCTGACGCGTGTAATCTATTTCAACTATGTATTAAGACGGCTTTGCTAATAATAATATAATTTTATACCCGACTGTAATATGATTGTCAAAGTGAATTATGTCAAATAAAGTCCAGTTATAGAAGAACTCTAGCGTAAATAACTCGTCATTACATGGCGCAGCCGTATCGATTCGGAAAAATTAAAGTTAAAGGTATAATTCTTTCGAAATATTGTTGAACGTGTATTATATTGTGGCTAACAAGCACAGTATTTGTGATCCGGATGACGGATGCAAGTATTAAAACCGAACCTGGACAGATTTTGGACGGCAGTCAATACAGCGGAATGGAGTTCCACGCGCCAGCGCCCATGCGGTTTTCCGGTAATTTAGCCGAGAATTGGCGCAGGCTTTCTGAACGTTTTCAGATTTTTATGGAGGCGTCAAAAAAGGACAACGACAAGGATCCTAAATTGATAACTGCGATGCTGCTTACCCTACTTGGAGACGACGGGATCGAAATTTTCAATACGTTTCGCCTGGAGCATGACGAAAAACGTGATTTCAGTAAAGTTTACAAAGCTTTTGAAAACTATTCCACGTAATCCACGAAAAAATATCATCTACCAGCGGTATATTTTTTATTCACGCAAGCAAAAGGCGGCGAGGAGGTTGACGTATTTCTAGGCGACGTTCAAAAAATGATCAAATTGTGTGAGTTCGAGAATCAGACCGACTCGATCCTCAGGGATATCACAATCCTCGGTTTAGATGACCAAATGTTGCAAGAACGATTGCTTCGATTGAACGACGAAGAGCTAGCCTTAGAAAAAGTTGTCGAACATTGCCGTGTTGCAGCGTCAGATATCGGAAGTACAAAAAAGTATTCATGTAAGTGAAATTAAACATCATCCCAAATATCGTAAAAATTTTAAAGAAACAAATTTTAGTAAAAACAAATGTATGAAATGTAATGGAGAACATAACCTCAAACAAAAACGTCCTGCGAAAGGTAAATTGTCTTTTAAGTGTGGGAAGCATGGCCATTTTTCCTCGGTTTGTAGAACTAAAAAGATAAAAGAAATTAAGGTGTCACATAATGATAAAAATTGGGATAATTTGTTTGTTGAACCGATTTCAATTCATATCGCAGAGAAAGACGTAAGTAGTAATTTGACTAAAGGCGAGTGTTGGTACGAATATGTAACCATTAATGAAGAAATTATTAAAATGAAACTGGACACAGGGGCAGAAATCAATGTTATTTCCTTAGCATTAATCGTGAAGTTAACTTTAAAAAATAAAATGGAAAAGAGTTCGGTAGTTTTAGAAACCTATGGCTATTTTAAAGTGAAGGCTATTGGTATAGTCAGGTTACCTTTAGTGATAAAGAATCAAAAATCAATCAATCGTTGTCACGAACAGTAATACCAGTCCAATTCTAGGTATTGCATCCTGTAAGCAATTAGGATTGATAAAACGATTCGATTCTTTAGTAGAAAATGGTATAACCAAAGGAGAGTTTTTGAAGGTGAACTCGGCTGTATTTTTGCCGGGAGGGAAATTTCCTAACAAAATCAAAATTAAAGTAAAAGAAGATGCTAAACCAGTGTCATATCCACCGAGTAGGATTCCATTAAAACTTAAGGAAAAGGTAAGGGCAAAGTTAGAAGACATAATTAAAGGGGATGTCATCGAAAAAGTAGATGAACCGGGTGAATGGGTTAATAAAATGGTGGTAGTACACGAAAAGAACGGAGACGTTCGAATAGGTTTAAATCCGCAAGAATTATATAAGAATATTATAAAGAATTACTTCGAAATACCTTCGCTAGAAGATATACGCAGTAAGGTTGATGGATATAACTCTTTTACCGTATTGGATTTGCGTGAAGGGTTTTGGCAACTTGAATTGAGGAATCAGCTAATCTGTGTACATTTAGTACTCCATTTGGCTGTTTTAGATTCAAGTGTTTGCCATTTGGAATAAATATCGCTGCGGAAAAGTTTCAAAAAATGAACTACAAATATTTTGGTCTGTTGCCTGGAGTTCATGTCTACATAGACGATATTAGTATGCGGCTCTACAATAGAAGAGCAGAACACAAATTTACAGAATGTCATAAAAGTAGCTAGGGAAAAAAGAACATCAAATTTAATCCTAATAAAATGCAATTTCTGGTTGAAAATGTAAAATATCTAGGATTTATTTTTGGCAAAGATGGTATGAAGCCTGACCCCCAATATGTAGAAGCGATTGAACAATATAAACCACCCAACTGTTTAACATCGGTACTTGGGTATGGTAAACTTTCTTAGAGATTTTATTCCTAATCTATCGCAATTAACATGCAACTTAAGAGAGTTACTTTAAAAGGACTCGCATTTTATTTGGTTACCTTCACACACTGAAGTGGTGAACAAAATTAATGATTTGATTGCGAATTCAGGTGTTTTAATGAACTTTGACTCCAAAGCTGAAATAGTCACCCAAACCGAAGCTTCAATAGAGGGTCTCGGTAGCGTAATGCTTCAAAACGGTAGACCAGTCTCATTTGCATCAAGAAGCTTAAATGATGCTGAAAAAATTATGCATGCATTAAGAGGGAGTCTTAAGGCATATTTTTTGCCAGTGACGTGCAGTGAAAATCCCTCATAATCAAGCAGTTGATCATTCCAAAGCCAATTTGGCATAAATAAAAATGAACAAAAGCGTTTATATCAAGCGGCTTTATGCCTTATAGAAGAAATCAGGAATAAAAAAAATAAAACATTTCCACATTTATATGGAGGTAAAAACAATAAAATATAGCATTCAACGATAGGTACTCAATATAAATAAACCAATATATAAATGTAAAATAATATGAAAAAACACTATGTACACAATTTAATAAATATTTCTTATTTTTATTTGTATTCTTATTCTTTACGCCTCTCTTTATCCAAAACTGCTTTAATTACTTTATAAAAAAAATTAAAAAAAATAATTTTCTCTTCGCATTTGTAAGAGAATATTCTTTTCGACAGCAATCAAAACGAGATCTGAAAGCCTTTCCTGCGTTGGGCGATTCTTAAAAATGTTTGGACACGTTTTAAAGTTGAAAACGACGTCTCGGCAGAAGCGACCGGAAATGTTGTTAATAATTTCGCCCAAATATATACTTGTTTAGAACCATTCGCGACGTAAGGCAGATTTTGTAAATATTCTATAATTTGATTCACATTTGCCTTTCTAAACTGATCTGACGAGTAAATTACTTTAAGTTAATTTTTTAACTTTATTCTATCAAAAAATTAATTGTGAATCTCAATAAGCGAGTCAATTGTGAATCTCAATAAGCGAGTTTTTTTCTGGAAAATTTGATTTTAATTTGGAAAAATAATTTAGTTCGAGTAATTCTATGAATGGAAGATTTTCGAATTAAATGAATTAAATCTCTCTCGAATTTGCCCGAGAATGACGTATACAATCTCTCTAAATATCCTTTGCAAATTTTGTATCGGATCTTTTGAATTTCTAGATTTTTTTCGGCGGTGGCTCGTACTCTTCTGCAACTTTCGAATATAAATTTTCAAACTTCTGAGAAAAGTCGTTTTCAAGCCAGTTTTCAAATTTAATAATTTTTTGGCTTGCATATGAAATATTTATAGTTTTACTCTGAATAAAACATTGGTTTTGGAGAATATTTCTGAAAAAAAAAAACTAATAAATAAAACTGAAAATCTAATTTTCTGTAAATTTTGATGTGTACGTATCAGAAAAGGTGAAGGAATTGCCATCCCAGTTCTCGGAATTATTTAAAATCGTATCAAAAACTATTTTAATATCATTCTAGTGCTCAAATATAACGTTAATAATCCGATAATGATAATGCCAACGCGTTTTGGAAACATGTGGTAATCGGCGCTTAACTGTAGATGAAACTAGGGGGCTTCGCCCCCTGCTCGCTTCGCTCGCCAACCCCTGGGGGCCGAGGCTAATTTCGGGCCTGGCCGAAATTTGGATACCCTTCGCTCTCTTCGGAAAATTTTATTGCGGTTGCGGGAGCATGACCCCACAGTACGATTCCATTCGTTTTTAACTTTTTTGTTGCTTTGGTAAAGTCACATTAATTCAAGGTTTTGTGAAATTGGTGCAAAAAATGTTTCTTAGAAGAACCAAAATGGGGGTTGGGTTTGTATGGCCACCCCATGACCCCATGGTCAGATTTGATCAATACTAAAATATGTTTTGTATCATCAAGAGAAACACGTTTGTGTGTAATTTGGTTGAAATTGGTGCACAAATAAAAAAGTTTTTCTTAGAAGAACCTAATTTGGAGGGTTAGGTTTGTATGGCAGCCCTATGACCCCATTATCCGATTTGATCCATTCTTAGATATGTTTTGTGTCATCAAGAGAAATACATTTTTGTGAAATTTGGTTGAAATTAGTGCACAAATAAAAAAGTTTTTCTTAGAAGAACCTAATTTGGGGTGTTAGGTTTGTATGGCAGCCCCATGGTCCGATTTGATCTATTCTTAGATATGTTTTGTGTCATTAAGAGAAATACATTTGTGTGAAATTTGGCTGAAATTAGTGCACAAATAAAAAAAAAATTCTTAGAAGAACCTAATTTGGGGTGTTAGGTTTGTATGGCAGCCCCATGACCCCATGGTCCGATTTGATCCATTCTTAGATATGTTTTGTGTTATCAAGAGAAATACATTTGTCTGAAATTTTGTTGAAATTGGTGCACAAATAAAAAAGTTTTTCTTAGAAGAACCTAATTTGGGTAGTTGGGTTTGTATGGCAGCCCGATGACCCCATTGTCCGATTGTACCGATTCAAACATACAAACTGCCTGCAGCAAAAAGAAGCATTTGTGCAAAATTTCAGCTTCATAGCTTTTAAATTGGCCGAGTAAAACGCGTCGCAACAGAGAGACAGACGGACATCGCCCAATCGACTCCCAAAGTTATGCTGATCATATATGTATACTTTTTATAAGGTCGGAGATGCTTCCTTCAATGCGTTACAAACTTCATGACAAAGTTAATATACCCTTTCACTCTATGAGCGAAGGGTATAAAAAGATCTGCCCTTTAAGTGGGTGTACTGAAAGAAGTATAGCTATCTCGTTTATGCGCGCAAAAAAAAGCTTAATTTCTGGAATCAATTCAACCGTTTTAGACAAAACCAAATTTTGTGAATGAGCATAGCATGGAACGAACAATGCGGGCTTCTATTTTTCGCGAATTTGAGATTGAACTCCGCTGATTTTAGAACTCACTGCTGCGCTATCGTAGCATTGTGCATTTAGTTTATTACCGACATTTAAATTTTGAAAGTATGAGAAGTTATTGCTGTTGCCGTACGGTTGGCACTTATATCATAGAATCCGATAATAGAAGCTCTTGCTTTGCGAGATGAATCACTGTATCGATTAAACGTTTCATAATATTCCGATTACGGTCGTCTTTTTCGTTATGTAATCTAACCGATCTTGCCACCTGGTTATTTACCATAATCTCTATTCTTTGCGATCCGAAGAAATCTAACTTAATTAACGACTGAAGATGTGTTTCCAAACTAGCGTGCTTTACAGCTGAACCCGTTAAAATATTTAAATGCTAAGTCCGGATTTATTCCAAACAGATTTCTCGTTCGCGATCAAAATAAACGGCCAACAACATAATTTATTTAATTTACAACTTTCGGTAAGCCAAATGTACTTTTCATATGTTTCAAAATTAAATTTCAGTGTAACGCTTTTTTGTTTACATTCAAAATTAATTTTAAGTTTTGCCCACCCCGATTGAACGATTTCTCCTTTCTTAGCGAATGAAAGAGTTGAAAATCCCGATGTTATTAAAAAATCTGCCGCATAGCACAACTCCGACATAATTCGCAGAGAAAAGTACAAACTTTTCCCAAAAACACAAAAATTCCACTAAAAATCACCTGTAGTCAACTTATTCCTTTTGGAAAATGTAACTGATGTTTATATTTTCCTATCAACATGCATTTAACGTCTACTCTCCATATTCAATCCACACGCAACATGTAAGTCAATCAACATCAATTCTGTTTGAGTGCGCTCATATAAATTCGCACATAAAACAAACAAAACAAGGGGGCTTCGCCCCGTGCTCGCTACGCTCGCCAACCCCGAGGGCGAGGTTAATTTCGGGCGCGGCCGAAATTTGGATACCCTTCGTTCTCCGTGCGCTAAAAGTTTTTCATCTCATCATGCTGATCATATATGTATACTTTTTATATGGTCGGAGATGCTTCCTTCAATGCGTTACAAACTTCATGACAGAGTTAATATACCCTTTTACTCTATGAGCGAAGGGTATAAAAAGATGGCCCATCATATGAACCAATTCAGGTCTCTGGAGTCAACATGTTCCTGTTCTCGTTGAATCATGTACTTCATGTATACCGTATACATGATAGTATGATAGATACATTCGGCCAGATACACATGCTGGAAACAATTTTGGTTCGATTATGTGCGGCATGGTTTTCGTTTTAGTTTTTAGATGTACATTCTTTGCGGCGTTTTCGGAAAAAATCGTCAGGAGGAGAAAATGTTGTATAAAATTACATGAACCCGGAGTTTTTACTAGTCAAGCAGTTTGGAATTGCTTATTATGAATGCACGTCACTGTTGAGTTTTAAGATTCGAATTTCCATTTCAAATCTTTGGGATAAAGTCGAGTTTCAAATAATATCGCCATTGGGTGAATTCAGATTGTAAGACGAAACCGGACGGGTAAACTTGCAAGACAAGAACCATCGTTCTTACAATCTGAAATGCACAATGCTTGTCTGCTGGCCACTACACTACACTACAGCTTTCGTAGTGGCCAGCAGACAAGCCTTATGCATTTCACATTGTAAGAACGATGGTTCTTGTCTTGCAAGTTTACCCGTCCGGTTTCGTCTTACAGTCTCAATTCAACCATTGTATATTAAGGCTCGACCTGAGCTCACTTTATTCGATAAATGAATTTAATGAACTGAATTCTTACAAAATAAAAACTTATATTTATACCATAATTTCACTTGACATCTTTTCTAATTACATACATATTTGTTATTCATTTTATCTTCCGTATTTGTTACATAGAATTTGTGTATTTCATTTATTGCATTATCTTCTTTTTATTGATTCTTATTTTATAATCTTATTGTTATATCATTAAAGGATAATTAGTAGACATTTTAACATCTTCATATCTTAATGAAATGGGTAACTCATATATACAACATGTCCCTTCAATGATTTCCATATTTCAACTAAAGATAGAAACACTAATTATGTTTGTTTACACATATGTATGACCAGCATTAATGAGGTTTCATGATATGAGTCACAGGCTAGAGATGGTGATATAACTGTTGTTTGCCTTCCAATAATTTCAGAAATTGTATTTATGGTAGACGAGTTAAGGTACAAACTGATTATCAGCCTTTAGTGGCTTTGATGAAGAAAGATTTAAGTAAAATTGGTTCTTCTCGAATAAAAGGAATTATACTGAAATTAATGGAATATTATGTTGATGTTCACTATCTCCCGGGATCAAAAATGTGTATTGCGGATTCATTATCACGGGCTCCTTCGAATATAAAAGGCGTTCATGATGAATTAGTAGGTGATAATGTAGATTACTCAGTTCGGCTGTGTGAAGTTAGCCAGTCATTTTTGTAAATTATGCGCTTTTGCTCGGTGACCCGTTTGTTCGAATGCGGCTACGTTTGTTCTTCATTGTTCGCCAATTAATATCGATTGTTCTTCTCTAATTATTTAATTATAGTAACTTTAAAATTGTGAGTGTGAACTTAGCCAGTCATTTGTAAATATGGGTCGGAAAGGTATAGGTTTGGCATCAATCGAAAGCCAGACGTTTGTTCGTTTTGTAGGGCGTTTGTTCATCCTGGAAACGAAAGGATACAGGAGTTATTAAGGAAAAAGATATTGGTTGTGACGTCATTTACACTCAACCACCGCCGTCTATATATTAAGGCCGCAATGTAGAAAAATCGCCTACTAAATTTGCACTGTTTTGTTGTTCCTTTTAATTACGTCATATGCTTGTTGTTGTTTGTTCCTGTAAATCCAAAATTTAGTAGGCAAACTATGACGGCATGGTACAGCTGAGTTACGGCCTTGATGTATCTAGATGGCGTTGACCACCGCCGTCTATATATTAAGGCCGCAATGTAGACTCGTAAACGTCAAATCCGCAGTTTAAATTGCATTGCATTGTTGTTGTTTGCCCGTGTCCGACGAACATTTTAATACGGATCCATGACGTCATTGTACAGCTGAGTTGCGGCTATGATATATCTAGATGGCGTTGCGTTGACTCAACTATAGAAAACGAGACATAAATGTCAAATCATTTCGACCACATCTTGAATCATCATTGCGGCGAATTCGAATGTGGCAACGTCGAATTCTGCCTGAATAGTTTTGACATTTCTGTCAAGCTAGATGTTAAACGTCAACTCGTTTTCACTTGGTAGTCTAAGAAAAATTGATTATCGTTGGGGATGGTCCCCAGATGATGGCATAAAAAGTCCCAACCGATTGGGGGTCCGCAACCGTAAAAAAAAAGAGTGGAAAAGGGGGCATTTTTCGTTTTTTGCGATTATTATTTTAAAAACGGCAAGATATGCGGAAAAATGGTCTGAGGACGAAAAATACTACATAAATTTACCTTTCCAATGTTATAAAACACATTAGAGTTTAATTAAATATTTCGGCGCTAGTCTAAAAAAATAATTAGAATATTTTCATTTTTCACCTTTTTTAAAAGCTCCATAACTTTTGAAAGAATGCTAGTTCAGCCGTAAAATTTTGTATAAGTATTCACAATAAGTTCAAGATCATTTTTAGGTAAACATTGAGTCGCTCCGGTCAAGGACCCCCATTATCCCGCCCCATTTGAATTTGTCAAAACGGCAGTCCATTACTCCCCCAAAATTGGAGCAGAGTGCTAAATTTTGGTTTGTTGCGATTGGAGGTGATAGTCACCCCGCCCACCAAAAATCAGCTCATTCGGATAAAAACTAAGGGTACCTCCCATACAAAGTGACCCAAGACAACTTTGTTTTACAGTTTATAAAATGAGTAGTACGTAGAACAAACTCCTGATGGGTCACTTTGTATGGGAGGTACCCTTTTTTTATCCGAATGAGCTGATTTTTGGTGGGTGGGGTGACTATGACCTCCAATCGCTACAAACATTTTGGGGGGAATTAACCTAGCGCCGAAATATTTAATTAAACTCTAATGTGTTTTATATCATTGGAAAGGTAATTTTATGTAGTATTTTTCGTCCTCATACCATTTTTCTGTATCTCTTGCCGTTTTTGAAATAATCCCAAAAAAAAAAAACGAAAAAATGCCCCCATTTTCACCCTTTTTTTAAGGTTGCGGACCCCCAGTCAGTTGGGACTTTTTATGCCATCCCCAAGAATAATCCAAAAAAAAAATCCGATGTAGGATTTTTGCCGACGTTTGCCATCTGGCTTGACAAAAATGTCAAAACTATTCAGACAGAATTGGACGTTGCCATATTCGAATTCGCCGCATTGATGATTCAAGATAATTTGCATTTATGTCTCGTTTTCTCTAGTTATGACGTCACAACTAATCCCTTCTTCCTTAATGACTCCTGTATCCTTCCGTTTCCAGGATGAACAAACGCCCTACAAAACGAACAAACGTCTGGCTTTCGATTGATACCAAACCTATACCTTCCGACCTATATTTACAAATGACTGGCTAAGTTCACACTCACAATTTTAAAGTTGCTATAATTAAATAATTAGAGAAGAACAATCGATATTAATTGGCGAACAATGAAGAACAAACGTAGCCGCATTCGAACAAACGGGTAACCGACAAAAGCGCGTAATTTAAAAAAATGACTGGCTAACTTCACACAGCCAATTAGTTCATGAAGTAATATTTTCTAAAGATCAGAATTAACAATTTAGAGAAGCATTAGAAAACGATGCATTATTAAGTAAAATACGAGAATATTGCAAAACACATTGGCCAAAATTTAAAGATAAAGTGCCAAGTAACTTGAAATTTTGCTGGAATATTAGAAACGAAATTTATGTAGAAGATAATTTACTTTATTATAACGATAGATTGATAGTTCCAGAAAGCTTACGGCAACGTTTTCTCATGGCATTACATGGCTCGCATTTTGGGATATCAAAATCAAAAGCACGTGGAAATATGCTTTATTATTGGTAAAACATGAATAGGGATATAGAAAATCTATTAGCAAATTGTCGAATTTGTGAAAAATATCAATTTGCAAACGTAAAGCAAAAATTAATAAATCATAGCATAACAAGGTAGGGTGTGATATACTGGAATACGGCGGCAAACCGTTTTTAGTTCTGATTGATTATTTTTCGAAATACATTGAACTGAAAAAAACTTAGCTAGAAAACTTCTGAAGCTATAATTCCAATTTTAAAACAAATTTTTGTAGCCCGTGGAGTTCCGGAAACTTTTCTTCTTCTTCTTTATGGCACGATAGTCCGACGTCGGGCCTTGGCCGCCTGGATTGAAGACCTCCAATTGTCGCGGTCACGCGACCTTGTCCTCCAGTTCCGAAAGCCTAGCATCTGGTGGGCGTCCTCACATACAGAATGCTCCCATCGGGCTCTCGGTCGTCCACGCAATCTGGCTCCGTCCACTCGTTGCGCGTTCATCACCTTTTTGGGCATGCGATTGTCGTTCATCCTTTGTACATGTCCCGCCCATTGCAGTCGCTGCAATTTCACGATCTTCGACACCTGTAGCTCATCATACAGCTGATACAACTCAAGGTTGTACCGGATGCGCCATTCACCTCGTTCACGAACGGCCCCGAAGATTCTTCGGAGAACCTTTCGCTCGAATGTGTCCAACAGAGTTTTGGGTTAGGGTCCATGCCTCGCAGCCATAGCATAGCACAGGTCGGATTATGGTTTTATATACGTGAAGCTTCGTCTTCCTGTGCACCAGCTTCGAATTCATAATTTGGAGGACCGCAAAATAACACTTATTAGCTAGTTGTATCCGTCGCTTTATCTCATCTGTTTCGTTGGCGTCCTTTGACAAATTGCAACCCAGGTAAGTGAGGTTGTCTACATACTCTATGTTGAGGTCCCCCACTGTGATGCTTGAATTTACTGGCGTTCTAGTTTTTGATTGCATCATGACCTTGGTTTTAGATTCGTTGATATGTAGTCCAACTTCTTTGGCGGCGTTATTGAGATTATGCAGGAGGATTTCTGCATCACCCAATCTTCAAGACATGATGTTGATGTCGTCGGCGTAAGCTACTAGTTGAGTCGACTTAATGAGTAGCGTTCCGCTGCTGTCCAAATTCATGGCTCGAATTACATACTCCCGAGCCAGGTTGAAGAGCGTCGGCGCCAGCCCGTCGCCTTGCTTGAGTCCAGTACGAGTTTCAAATAGGTCAGTGAGTCTGTTCTGTACTCTGACCTGCGAGACGGTATTAGTCATCGTCATCCTTATGAGTCGCACTAGCTTAGCTGGTATACCAAAATGCAGCAGAATCTTGTACAGTACACTTCGATCGATACTGTCGTATGCCTGCTTGAAGTCGACAAATATTTGGTATACGTCGATGTTATATTCCCAGCACTTCTGGAGTAAAAGCTTCGCTGTAAAAAGCTGATCTGTCGTCGAACGACCAGGTCTAAAGCCGCCTTGGTACTCGCCAATGATTTCTTCTGCGTACGGGTTAATTCTATTTTCTAGAATTTTAGATAAAATCTTATAAGTCGTACAAACTAATGAGATGCCTCTGTAGTTCTCACATTTTAACTTATCCCCTTTTTTGTGGATTGGGCAAATTATACTTTTGCGCCAATCTTCCGGGATTATTTCGTCGTTCCATATTTTAACGATAAGTGTGTGTATAGCCTTAACAAGACTCTCCCCACCATGCTTTAGCAGTTCAGCTGGAATCTCGTCAGCGCCCGGGGCTTTATTATGTTTCAGTGATTGCATGACGAGATCAACTTCTTCTATTGTTGGGGGTGGAATGGGAGGGCCTGTTTCAGCCGTCAGCTCTAGCGCTTCTTGTGTGGGGTTGTTCGGTTGAACATTAAGAAGCTCTTCAAAATGTGAGGCCCAGCGTTTATCAACGCTATCGGTGTCGCTGATTATATTGCCATCCTTATCCTTACAGAGGCTGGTCCTGGGTTGGTATCCACTTTTAATTGAATTAATTAGCTTGTACGCTTGTCTACTGTTCCTACTAGCTAGTCTTTGGTTTATTTGCATCAATTGCTCGTCAAGATGCTTACGTTTCTTACGTCTAATTAACCTATTCGAAAATCGTCGAAGCTCGTCATAATTTGTTTTTTTGGCTCTAGTTGCGCGTTCGGTCCATTGGCGATATGCCTCGTTTTTCGCATCTACCGCATTTTGACATTCCTCGTCAAACCAATCATTTCGGGCTCGCCGGGCTTTGTATCCCACAACCTCCTCTGCGACCCCTTTGATGGTGTCTTTGAGTGTATCCCAAATCTCAAGGGCGCCTTTGTTGCTGATGTTATTTAGCAAGGGCGTCAGCTTCCCCTCAAGGGCAGTCGTATAAGTGACCACCGTGGCATCATCCAACAATTTGTCAACCGCAAAAATTTTTGCCGGGTTGAATCGCGAATGATGCACCGAAGAAATTCTGCACCTATAAGTCGCCTTCACCATATAGTGGTCAGAGTCCATATTTGCTCCACGATAGGACCGAACATCCATCATGCTCGATGCCCATCTCTTGCAGATAAGGACGTGGTCAATTTGGTTGACGGTATGTTGATCTGGAGATCTCCAGGTCTGTCTGTGAATACGACGATGCGGAAAACACGTTGAGCTAATGACCATGTTTCTGCTGGTCGCGAAGTCTATTAGTCGTTGGCCGTTGTCGTTACATTCTTCATGGAGGCTGTAACCTCCAGTAATCCCCCTATGCCAACTTTCGTTTCCGACTTTGGCGTTGAAGTCCCCCAGCAGCAATTTGACATCGTTTGATTGAAGTGAGTCGAAGAGATTTTCTAGGCGGTGGTAGAACTCGTCTTTGGCCGCGTCTTCACTGACTTCGGTGGGGGCATGCGCGTTTATGAGCCAGAGATTGAAGAACCGAGTTTTAATGCGAATCGCACACAGCCGCTCGTTTATGGGTTTGAAGTCGATAACATGCGGCTTAAGTTGATTGTTTACAATGAACGCCACTCCAAACTCCCTGTGGCCCGCAGGTTTTCCACTTGTGAAAATTGTGTACGAATTTCGGTCGTCTATCTCGCTACTAAGCCATTTTGTTTCCTGGAGTGCAACTATGCTCAGCTTATATTTTTCAACCTGATCCAAGAGGGCCCTTAATGCCCCTGCCCTATTCAGGGAGCGCACATTCCAGGTTCCGAAAGAGTAATCCGTTGTTCGTTTGCGAGGTCGTCGTTGAGTTGTATCCGTCCAATCCGAGGCTTTCGTTCCAGGTTACTTGACGTCGAAATTTTTTTACAAGGATGAGTTGTCGGCCCATCGCTTAACCATGATAGTATTCGTAAACGAAAGAGGTCCATCATGGAGGGGCCTCGGAGGTGCTGCTTCGGTGATTGACTATTCGGTTTTTGTCACCCTATTACGTTTAGTAACCTGAGACGCTGAAGTTGTTAATACAGCACTCAGGCGCAGCGGTTACTCGGATAGTGCGGGGAAGTAACGCCCCGTAGAGAAACATACACTGCCTGTCATGACTATAGCCGCACCATTAAACAAAATAATCCTTGGAAGTTGAAAGAGAATACAGTAATTCCACATACTATAAACTAAAGGGATATTGAAAAGACAAATAATATCACAAGAATTTTCCTTTTATTTCAAACCGTTATTCTTCTATAAAGGAAAATCTGAAATTCCAGTCTTTCATAACTATAGCCGCACTTGGAATTAGTATGGCAAAAACTGATTAAAAAGAGGAAATTTAAGAAGTAAATAACCGAAAAAATCTTTTTTAATTAAAATTCGACTCTTAGAGATTATATATTTTATTTATCGTTGGGGATGGTCCCCAGATGATGGCATAAAAAGTCCCAACCGATTGGGGGTCCGCAACCGTAAAAAAAAAAGAGTGGAAAAGGGGGCATTTTTCGTTTTTTGCGATTATTTCAAAAACGGCAAGATATGCGGAAAAATGGTCTGAGGACGAAAAATACTACATAAATTTACCTTTCCAATGTTATAAAACACATTAGAGTTTAATTAAATATTTCGGCGCTAGTCTAAAAAAATAATTAGAATATTTTCATTTTTCACCTTTTTTAAAAGCTCCATAACTTTTGAAAGAATGCTAGTTCAGCCGTAAAATTTTGTATAAGTATTCACAATAAGTTCAAGATCATTTTTAGGTAAACATTGAGTCGCTCCGGTCAAGGACCCCCATTATCCCGCCCCATTTGAATTTGTCAAAACGGCAGTCCATTACTCCCCCAAAATTGGAGCAGAGTGCTAAATTTTGGTTTGTTGCGATTGGAGGTGATAGTCACCCCGCCCACCAAAAATCAGCTCATTCGGATAAAAACTAAGGGTACCTCCCATACAAAGTGACCCAAGACAACTTTGTTTTACAGTTTATAAAATGAGTAGTACGTAGAACAAACTCCTGATGGGTCACTTTGTATGGGAGGTACGCTTTTTTTATCCGAATGAGCTGATTTTTGGTGGGTGGGGTGACTATGACCTCCAATCGCTACAAACATTTTGGGGGGAATTAACCTAGCGCCGAAATATTTAATTAAACTCTAATGTGTTTTATATCATTGGAAAGGTAATTTTATGTAGTATTTTTCGTCCTCATACCATTTTTCTGTATCTCTTGCCGTTTTTGAAATAATCCCAAAAAAAAAAACGAAAAAATGCCCCCATTTTCACCCTTTTTTTAAGGTTGCGGACCCCCAGTCAGTTGGGACTTTTTATGCCATCCCCAAGAATAATCCAAAAAAAAAATCCGATGTAGGATTTTTGCCGACGTTTGCCATCTGGCTTGACAAAAATGTCAAAACTATTCAGACAGAATTGGACGTTGCCATATTCGAATTCGCCGCATTGATGATTCAAGATAATTTGCATTTATGTCTCGTTTTCTCTAGTTATGACGTCACAACTAATCCCTTCTTCCTTAATGACTCCTGTATCCTTCCGTTTCCAGGATGAACAAACGCCCTACAAAACGATTGATACCAAACCTATACCTTCCGACCTATATTTACAAATGACTGGCTAAGTTCACACTCACAATTTTAAAGTTGCTATAATTAAATAATTAGAGAAGAACAATCGATATTAATTGGCGAACAATGAAGAACAAACGTAGCCGCATTCGAACAAACGGGTAACCGACAAAAGCGCGTAATTTAAAAAAATGACTGGCTAACTTCACACAGCCAATTAGTTCATGAAGTAATATTTTCTAAAGATCAGAATTAACAATTTAGAGAAGCATTAGAAAACGATGCATTATTAAGTAAAATACGAGAATATTGCAAAACACATTGGCCAAAATTTAAAGATAAAGTGCCAAGTAACTTGAAATTTTGCTGGAATATTAGAAACGAAATTTATGTAGAAGATAATTTACTTTATTATAACGATAGATTGATAGTTCCAGAAAGCTTACGGCAACGTTTTCTCATGGCATTACATGGCTCGCATTTTGGGATATCAAAATCAAAAGCACGTGGAAATATGCTTTATTATTGGTAAAACATGAATAGGGATATAGAAAATCTATTAGCAAATTGTCGAATTTGTGAAAAATATCAATTTGCAAACGTAAAGCAAAAATTAATAAATCATAGCATAACAAGGTAGGGTGTGATATACTGGAATACGGCGGCAAACCGTTTTTAGTTCTGATTGATTATTTTTCGAAATACATTGAACTGAAAAAAACTTAGCTAGAAAACTTCTGAAGCTATAATTCCAATTTTAAAACAAATTTTTGTAGCCCGTGGAGTTCCGGAAACTTTTCTTCTTCTTCTTTATGGCACGATAGTCCGACGTCGGGCCTTGGCCGCCTGGATTGAAGACCTCCAATTGTCGCGGTCACGCGACCTTGTCCTCCAGTTCCGAAAGCCTAGCATCTGGTGGGCGTCCTCACATACAGAATGCTCCCATCGGGCTCTCGGTCGTCCACGCAATCTGGCTCCGTCCACTCGTTGCGCGTTCATCACCTTTTTGGGCATGCGATCGTCGTTCATCCTTTGTACATGTCCCGCCCATTGCAGTCGCTGCAATTTCACGATCTTCGACACCTGTAGCTCATCATACAGCTGATACAACTCAAGGTTGTACCGGATGCGCCATTCACCTCGTTCACGAACGGCCCCGAAGATTCTTCGGAGAACCTTTCGCTCGAATGTGTCCAACAGAGTTTTGGGTTAGGGTCCATGCCTCGCAGTCATAGCATAGCACAGGTTGGATTATGGTTTTATATACGTGAAGCTTCGTCTTCCTGTGCACCAGCTTCGAATTCATAATTTGGAGGACCGCAAAATAACACTTATTAGCTAGTTGTATCCGTCGCTTTATCTCATCTGTTTCGTTGGCGTCCTTTGACAAATTGCAACCCAGGTAAGTGAGGTTGTCTACATACTCTATGTTGAGGTCCCCCACTGTGATGCTTGAATTTACTGGCGTTCTAGTTTTTGATTGCATCATGACCTTGGTTTTAGATTCGTTGATATGTAGTCCAACTTCTTTGGCGGCGTTATTGAGATTATGCAGGAGGATTTCTGCATCACCCAATCTTCAAGACATGATGTTGATGTCGTCGGCGTAAGCTACTAGTTGAGTCGACTTAATGAGTAGCGTTCCGCTGCTGTCCAAATTCATGGCTCGAATTACATACTCCCGAGCCAGGTTGAAGAGCGTCGGCGCCAGCCCGTCGCCTTGCTTGAGTCCAGTACGAGTTTCAAATAGGTCAGTGAGTCTGTTCTGTACTCTGACCTGCGAGACGGTATTAGTCATCGTCATCCTTATGAGTCGCACTAGCTTAGCTGGTATACCAAAATGCAGCAGAATCTTGTACAGTACACTTCGATCGATACTGTCGTATGCCTGCTTGAAGTCGACAAATATTTGGTATACGTCGATGTTATATTCCCAGCACTTCTGGAGTAAAAGCTACGCTGTAAAAAGCTGATCTGTCGTCGAACGACCAGGTCTAAAGCCGCCTTGGTACTCGCCAATGATTTCTTCTGCGTACGGGTTAATTCTATTTTCTAGAATTTTAGATAAAATCTTATAAGTCGTACAAACTAATGAGATGCCTCTGTAGTTCTCACATTTTAACTTATCCCCTTTTTTGTGGATTGGGCAAATTATACTTTTGCGCCAATCTTCCGGGATTATTTCGTCGTTCCATATTTTAACGATAAGTGTGTGTATAGCCTTAACAAGACTCTCCCCACCATGCTTTAGCAGTTCAGCTGGAATCTCGTCAGCGCCCGGGGCTTTATTATGTTTCAGTGATTGCATGACGAGATCAACTTCTTCTATTGTTGGGGGTGGAATGGGAGGGCCTGTTTCAGCCGTCAGCTCTAGCGCTTCTTGTGTGGGGTTGTTCGGTTGAACATTAAGAAGCTCTTCAAAATGTGAGGCCCAGCGTTTATCAACGCTATCGGTGTCGCTGATTATATTGCCATCCTTATCCTTACAGAGGCTGGTCCTGGGTTGGTATCCACTTTTAATTGAATTAATTAGCTTGTACGCTTGTCTACTGTTCCTACTAGCTAGTCTTTGGTTTATTTGCATCAACTGCTCGTCAAGATGCTTACGTTTCTTACGTCTAATTAACCTATTCGAAAATCGTCGAAGCTCGTCATAATTTGTTTTTTTGGCTCTAGTTGCGCGTTCGGTCCATTGGCGATATGCCTCGTTTTTCGCATCTACCGCATTTTGACATTCCTCGTCAAACCAATCATTTCGGGCTCGCCGGGCTTTGTATCCCACAACCTCCTCTGCGACCCCTTTGATGGTGTCTTTGAGTGTATCCCAAATCTCAAGGGCGCCTTTGTTGCTGATGTTATTTAGCAAGGGCGTCAGCTTCCCCTCAAGGGCAGTCGTATAAGTGACCACCGTGGCATCATCCAACAATTTGTCAACCGCAAAAATTTTTGCCGGGTTGAATCTCGAATGATGCACCGAAGAAATTCTGCACCTATAAGTCGCCTTCACCATATAGTGGTCAGAGTCCATATTTGCTCCACGATAGGACCGAACATCCATCATGCTCGATGCCCATCTCTTGCAGATAAGGACGTGGTCAATTTGGTTGACGGTATGTTGATCTGGAGATCTCCAGGTCTGTCTGTGAATACGACGATGCGGAAAACACGTTGAGCTAATGACCATGTTTCTGCTGGTCGCGAAGTCTATTAGTCGTTGGCCGTTGTCGTTACATTCTTCATGGAGGCTGTAACCTCCAGTAATCCCCCTATGCCAACTTTCGTTTCCGACTTTGGCGTTGAAGTCCCCCAGCAGCAATTTGACATCGTTTGATTGAAGTGAGTCGAAGAGATTTTCTAGGCGGTGGTAGAACTCGTCTTTGGCCGCGTCTTCACTGACTTCGGTGGGGGCATGCGCGTTTATGAGCCAGAGATTGAAGAACCGAGTTTTAATGCGAATCGCACACAGCCGCTCGTTTATGGGTTTGAAGTCGATAACATGCGGCTTAAGTTGATTGTTTACAATGAACGCCACTCCAAACTCCCTGTGGCCCGCAGGTTTTCCACTTGTGAAAATTGTGTACGAATTTCGGTCGTCTATCTCGCTACTAAGCCATTTTGTTTCCTGGAGTGCAACTATGCTCAGCTTATATTTTTCAACCTGATCCAAGAGGGCCCTTAATGCCCCTGCCCTATTCAGGGAGCGCACATTCCAGGTTCCGAAAGAGTAATCCGTTGTTCGTTTGCGAGGTCGTCGTTGAGTTGTATCCGTCCAATCCGAGGCTTTCGTTCCAGGTTACTTGACGTCGAAATTTTTTTACAAGGATGAGTTGTCGGCCCATCGCTTAACCATGATAGTATTCGTAAACGAAAGAGGTCCATCATGGAGGGGCCTCGGAGGTGCTGCTTCGGTGATTGACTATTCGGTTTTTGTCACCCTATTACGTTTAGTAACCTGAGACGCTGAAGTTGTTAATACAGCACTCAGGCGCAGCGGTGACTCGGATAATGCGGGGAAGTAACGCCCCGTCGAGAAACATAGGAATTGGCCGGAGCCGTTCACCCTATGAAACTCCTCCTGCATAGCTAAGGGTCCGCAGTTATGCCACAACAGAAAAGGATATAGGAATCGGCCGGAGCCTTTCAACCTTTACCCTCCCCCCTACGGAAACTTTTATTGCGGATAATATGCCTTTCAATGCTAAATTTTCATGAGTATAGCAAAGAATATAAATTCACAATAGTTACGTCTAGTTCAAGATATCCAAAGTTTAATGAATTAGCAGAAAAGGCAGTGGGGATATGTAAACGAATGTTAGCAAAGAGTAGTGAAGATAATATTGATATTGAAGTCTGTTTGATGGAATATAGAAATACTCCAATATCCGGAATAGGTTACAGTCCAAATGAATTACTTTTTAGCCGGATTACTAGAACAATATTTCCTGTTGTAAAATCTAAATTATACCCTAAGCTTATAATCGATGCTACCAATAAATTGCACCACAAACAAAAAGCTACAGAGAAGTGGTGCAACAGAGGTGCTAGAATGCAGGAAAGAGAATTTAAAAAGGATGATTCTGTAATAATTAGAGATGGGAATAAATGGATTAAGGGGCAAGTAGTAGGAAAGGATAAAACACCAAGATCTTACTGGGTAAAAACAGAAAATGGTACTATCTTGCGTAGAAATACATTCCATTTAAGAAAGTCTAATATTAAGCCTATCGTCAAGCATCATTATAATGATTTCCTAGAATCATATTTTGAAGAAGTTAATCAGAACAGTGCCGATATAGTCGATTCAGCAGACAATGATCCGAATAGAATCCCACCAACAACAAACAAAACAAATGAATTAGGTAGTTATAAGACACGCTATGGAAGATTGGTCAAGCCACCCGACAGGCTACAATTAACATGAGAAACAACTATTTTATGATGCAAATTGCAAAGGATATCACATTTTGAGTTTATGTTTTTTAATATTGAATAAGTTTAAATAAAAGTTTCATATTTAATCCTTAAAAAATAATGCAATGAATAATAATTTAATAAAACATTTTATAACCCACTGTAATATCACTAATAATCAAAGCCATTTTAATACAAGCCCGGAAGCAGAACACGGTCATATACTTAAACGTCAAATCATAGGCTTGGGCAGATGGAAAATTTACATTGCGGTAAAGGCGAATCGGGTTTGGTCGCTGCAAACTTTACACGGAAAGTATTGGTTCCCGGTCGATTTTCGTCGCGAAAAGTCCAATGTGTCGTGAATTGAAGTGTCTAAAATGCAGTGAAAGAAAAAAAATCCTGACAAAAAGTGAATTTTCCACGTGTTTTCGCGATTTTTATCAGAGCAGACACGGTTTTTTTACATGCGCTGTTAGTGCATCGTGCAACGTATATACGACATGTTCATAGGCTTGATTGGTGTGCATGTATTGCTGCTTCCTGGCTTTCTAATTAAGGTGGCTTTGCTAATAATAATATAATTTGATACCCGACTGTAATATGATTGTCAAAGTGAATTATGTCAAATAGAGTCCAGTTATAGAAGAACTCTAGCGTATATAACTCGTCATTACATCGGCAAAGCTACTTTTTTTCTTGCTTGTCGGGCACACCTCTTGCAGAATGTTTCTGCCTTTCTCGGCTGTGGACAGTCCCTTTGTACATGACTCTGTTCGCAGCAATTGCAGCACAGAATTGAATCTCTGTTTGTCACTTTCCAAGACTTTCCGTCGAGAACTCTCCCGAAAATTCTCGTTGAGTTCCCGAATGCACTCGACACACGCAATTTAATTGAATTAAATTATCAGTCTAAATTTCTAACCATTTTATTTTATCGCTGCGCCGATCCGATATGCACAAAATGTCGAGAGTTCTTCCACAATGAGAGGTTTAGAGTTCTGTAACTATCGACAGCTTGTCATTGGCGGCACCCTTTTCAAACACAAACCTTGCCATTTAGCAACCTGGATATCTACAGATGGCCGAACAGAGAACCAGATTGACCATATAGCCATCTCCAAAACATGGAGGAATTGTCTCTTGACGTCAGGGCTAAGCGTGGTGCTGATGTAGGCAACGCGATCACCAACTTGTCATCGCAAAAATTCGCTTGCGGATCGCTGCTATTCGTCGCACACAAAACGAGCGTGTATCGCCACGATTCAATGTGCAAAAATTTAAAGATGCATCAACAATACGTGCAGTTTCTAGCGCATTGCACGAGATAAAAAATAAATAACAGGCGCGACAATCCAGCATTGGACTAAGGCCGCAGGATGTGTTAGTGACATCCTATTTCCAAGATCTTATCTGCTTTTTGATGAGGTAATGAGATCAGCATTACGCTCAGCAGTGTTATTTATCCCCATAAATGGGTACTCGTTTAACATCTGAGTGGGATCATAGTCCGTCACAAGCTCGTGAGTTCGAAAAACACCATGGGACACGGTGAGATTCGAACTCATGAGCCTGTGCACCGAAGGTGCGCGCACTAACCGCTCGACCAGCCAGACTACACGAGATAGCTAATGTATAAACGTTAGATACTCCTTCATCAATTGATGATAGATGGAACATTGTGAAGGACGCCTTTGCAGAGAAGCGTAAGACGTGATAAACGCAACAACATCAACGCGTGAACGGTGGAGGCAGAAGATGCGGCTTACCGTGGTGACAGTGGTACCCTTTACAAGCTCATTAAGCTAGGCCTGTTCGGTACCGAGATTTCAGTACCGGGTTTCGTTTTTTTTTCAATACCCGGTAACACAAGCGGTTTCCCTGACTCAGGTTTTTTTTTCAGTACCGACGGTTTTTTTTAACCATAAGCCGGTTTTTTTTGAGTACCGGGTTAAAAACCGACTCAGGTTTTTTTCAGTACCGACGGTTTTTTTTTTAACCATAAGCCGGTTTTTTTGAGTACCGGGTGAAAAACCGGTACCAAAAAACCGACTGCTAGTCACAGACGAACAACAACTGCGCCGTTGGAGACAGCATTTCATGGAGGTACTTAACAAAAACTTCAACCCTTCAAGCCTACTCAACCCGAAGCCGCAAATGGCTAGAATTAATACCGGTGTACCATCCAAGCCGGAAATAATTAAGGCCCTTCAATTTTATTGGAAGCTGGTAAAGCCCCGGGGGCAGACGGTATCCCCATGGAACTTTTGAAAGCGGATATCAACGCTACAGCGGATATTCTTCTACCCCTGATCCGAGAGTGTTGGACAACCGAAACTCTCCCTCAAGAATGGAAGAAGGGTGTCATTGTTAAAATTGGAATTGTGGAAATTATTCGATACCTTCAGCACCTGGACTACGCCGACGACATTTGCCTTCTCTCAAGCACACCAGATCATCTGGCTCAAATGCATCGTAAAAGTCGAAGTGCTGGCTTAAAAATTAATGCCACTAAGACTAAATACATCAGCTTGTCATCAGGAGGGCAAAACACCATTTCTATCTCCGGACAACCGATAGAAAAAGTCGAGAACTTTACTTACCTTGGAAGCGTAGTGACTGCGGATGGTGGGGCTGATGCCGATGTAGAGTCGCGCATAAATAAAGCCCGAGAGTATTTGGCAGTTTGACTCCTCTCTGGCAAAACCACAACATCTCCAGAAATACCAAACTCCGGACCCTTGAAAGCAATGTAAAATTTGTGCTTTTATATGGCTGTTCCACATGGAGGTTGACCAGTAACATTACCACTAAACTGCAAACTTTCGTGAATCAGTGCCTACGACGCATCCTACGAATTCGCTGGCCTGAGGTAATATCTAACGACGATCTCCTCAAAATTACTCGCCAAAATAGGATAGGCATCGAAATCAAAAGGCGAAAGTAGCAGTGGATAGGTCACACACTTCGAAAATAGCCAAAAAACATTGCAAAACAGGCTCTAGATTGGAATCCTCAGGGAACCAATGCTAGCCGTCGTGTGGGACGACCCAAAAATACATGGAGAATATCTGTTGAGGCAGAGGGAAAATCTATAGGCAAATCGTGGGACCAGCTAAATGCGATGGCTACTAATAGGCAGAGGTGGAAAAGAGGCGTAGTCAGTGCCCTATGCCCCACTAGGAGTTACAAGGAGAGAGAGATAACAGGGGCTAGACACGCACAAATTTAAATTTCGCAAATTTACTGTTATTTACTTTTTCTTAACAAATGACAACAGTCTTAGTATTTAACGTAGATAGGCTCATACTAACCAATCTTTGTGCAAAGTTCCACATTGGTACCTATAACGGTTTAGAAGAGGTGAAAATGTAAGCTTCACTTCAAACGCCCATAACTTCGTTACCGGTACTCGAAATTGGAAAAAAGTGATATGAAATGTACTCATCAAGTCAATCTAAAAAAACCCTAAAATAGTATAGTGATTTTAGTTGAAAAAATGATGAAAACCAAACATCTAAAAAAAGAGCTGATTGTTCTATGGTCTGACCGCATTACGCAGTGAAAAGTTACACTGTTTTGCGCGTCACATTTGGTGGGGAGGGGGTGGCAAAGGGGTGAAATTATAATTTTTCGCAAATATCTTGTTAATTATAATATTTAAAGCAAAACGTTCTGAGAACAATTTAAACTACACAAAATTCCATTTCTAATGATATACAGGGTGTCCCGCATTGGGGGGTCAATACTGTAAGGGATGATAGCGCAACTTGTTTCAGCATGAAAATTCTCAATACAATCGGAATTTTTTTTACCGTTACCTTGTTATCGCTCTTTTTGTGAAAGTCATCGAAAACCGTGACTTGTCACGCAAAATCGTAATTCGCAGCACTCCTGATGACTTAATCCAAGATTTGATTTCAGTTTCAGAAACTAAATAAAATTTCACAAAAACTGAAGTTTTTCCTGTTGCCAACATTATCGGCACTTTCAAGATACAGTTACTCAAACTTAACAGAAATTTTAACATAGATTTTTCATCGAAAATTCAAACAGTAATTGCATAACGGTGCTTTATACGTACAACTCTGCAAAGTTGACAAAAGTTGCTTCAACAGGTTGGCTTTCCAACTGTATATCACTTTTCTTATTTACATTGCAGAATTTTAGGTAAACACGCATTGAATGGTAAAAATCATGGCTTCAGTGGAATCGTTAACAATTTTCCCTTGACTCGAAAAAAGACATACAAAGGCAATTATAATTCGGGATAGAATCTCGCTACATTATTTTGACCAGAACTGTAAGATATTTGAAATTTGGTACATTGTTTGGCAAATGCAACGGTACTTATAACGGTTAAAATTTAATATTTGCTATTTATGGCAGATAGACGGGTGCCCGCTCATAATGCGAGACCTATCAAAGAATATTTGGAAAACGAATTTCCCAGAAAGTGGATTGGCAGATTTGGGATAGTTGCGTGGCCTGCGAGAAGTCCCGACCTTTACCCCCCCAGATTTTTATTTATGGGGTAACTTAAAAAGCAATGTCTGTTCCGGACCGATTACCTCCCGGGAACAGCTGCTGCAGCGAATTAATGACGCTTGTGACAACATAAAGGAAACCCCTCCTGAAATCCTTCGGAACGTTTCATCCATGCGCCGAAGGTGTTGAGTCTGCATACAAAATGGAGGAGGCCGATTCCAGCAGCATTATGCAAATTCATCACACAGACCCATTTAATCATTAGTTAATATTTTTAGTTTATTGGTTCTTTCTCATATTTAAAACTTTATCTTCATTTTTATTCAACAAATTTTCCAAATTGCAATAGTAAAATATAAAAAATAAATTAATAAAATTTCAGTCTGAATAATTCGACAAGAAAATAATTACCTTGTTTTTTTACATCCAATATGTATAATTCCAAAATTCCGCAATGTAAATATGAAAAGTGAAATACCGTTGGAAAGCCAACATGTTGAAGCAACTTTTATCAACTTTGCAGAGTTGTACGTATAAAGCACCGTTATGAAATTACTGTTTGAATTTTTAATGAAAAATCTATTTTAAAATTTCTATTAAGTTTGAGTAACTGTATCTTGGAACTCACGATAATGTTGGCAACAGGAAAAACTTCATTTTTTGTGAAATTTTATGTAGTTTCTGAAACTGAAATGAAATTTCGGATTAAGTCATCAGGAGAGCTGCAAATTATGATTTTGCATGACATGTCACGATTTTCGATGACTTTCGCAAAAAGAGCGATAACAAGGTAACGGTAAAAAATTTTCCGATTGTATTGCTAATTTTCTTTCTGAAACAAATTGCGCTATCAACCCTTACAGTATTGAACACCCAATGCGGGACACCCTGTATAATACCTTATACCTTCTCTTGGCAGATTATATACTAGACCTAAAAACATCCGATGTAATTCCGATTTTTTGATAGTTACATTTGTCTCTCTAGCTCCTGAAGTAATTTAATTGGAGTCATGGTCATTGGGATAACTATTCCTATCAATATATAGATGGGAATCAGTTGACAGATCTAGCTACGATCACAGTGTTTATATCTTGCGCTCCATAAAAAATAATTTTTACTATAGTGCAAGTTAATATCTAGTGACAAATTTCGGTACAGAATCCTGTCTTGCACTTATGTAGCTATTACAGAAGAGTGTTTACAACCAGCAGCGAGCAGTGAAACTACGGATTATATAATTTGTGGAATCATCACTGAAAGGTAAATGTCGAAAAGACCGTTATCCGAGACATCACCCGATAACTTTTCCACCAATAAAAAAACCAGTACGAAAATGACTCCTGAAGATAAACTCGAGCTAATTTCAATGTTTTCGAATAAGTTAGAGGAGCAACTGCAAGAGCAATTGAAAGATGTTGTTAAAAAGATCGACATACAAGAACTATTAACAAAGATAGCCGACTTAGAGCACCGTAACCAGCAGCTGTCAAGCGACATCCAACAAATTACGAAGTTGTATGAAAAACAAGCCAGACCAATAGAAACGCTAGAGAAAAATGCATTAGCAAATAATTTAATTATAAAAATGCAAGCCAATATGAATACAAATGAAAACGAAACAATAAAGGATTTGTGCATCAACACTCTTCATCTTGGGTGACATGCCAGGTGGAGGAGCGGTTTTTAACCTGCTATTGAAAGCTGCGGACGATATGGTGTTCTTTTGCAGAAACGCCCTCGGCCTTACAGGAAATCATTAATCACTTAGAAAACTATTGCGATTAATGGAAGCTTACCATAAATTTAGAAAAATAAAAGATTATGATATTTAAAAAGATGAAGTTGGAGTTACAAGGGAATCGAAATTGAGGTCGACAAAGAATACAAGTATCTGGGAGTATGGGTTACGAGCAACTTGAACATGGAGTCGCATTTGAATCAGAAACTAAAGGAGGCAAAGTGGGCAATAAATGCAGTGTGGAAACCTTGTTTCAACTCCAAAGTAATAAACTTCACGGCAAAGCATAAAATCTATGAAGCAGTATCAAAGTCCATTATGCTATATGGTGCCCAAATATGGGGTGGAAAAAGGTACGATGTAGTAGAAAAACTTCAGCGTTATTATTTGAAAAGAATATTTCGGCTACCGACGACAACACCCAACTATATGCTGCAGCAAGAAACAGGACTAACATCGCTTTTCTGGGCAACATTAACAACATTTGCTAAATATCTAACAAAAGTATCCCCAATGACCAATGACAGGATACCAAAGAAAATACTGCTGCATACAATAGAGAGAAAGAATGCGTTCTATATGGACCTCACTGCACTGGCAACTGACAGCAACGCGCAATTTAATTGGGATGGTACAACGGCCAACAGCTACATGTTACAAAATCTTGTAAGAGATGTAAGACGGAGTGAATTGGAAAAGACGGCAGAAAGAGCTACTGCATCACAGCACAGGAACACATACGTCCAATTAAATCATGCTTTGGGCGAAAGAACCTATTTTCAGAAAGATTTTTCAGCTTATAAGATATCGCTTATATTTCAAGCACGAGGAAAACTGCTCCCTCTGAACTACAGACCACACAGGCCCCAGTTACCAATAATGTGCAGTTTATGCAATATGGGTGTCAGAGAAGACACGGTACATTTCATCGGCATATGTCCAATATTAAAAGAATCCAGGCGATTTTACCTTGGAAAAGACGCATTGAATGAACTAGAAGTGCAACAACTGTTAAATGGATCCAACTGGGACCGATTGTATCATTTCTGTCATACTGCCCTGAGGTATCGGCAGAATATAATAAATGAGAACATGTGAGGTTTTATGAGAGTGGGGTAGATGAACACGCAGAATATGGAGTTGTGTGAACTTCATCGCCCCGCTCTCTAAAAAAGCTCACAGACGATATTGGAGCCAGCCAATGCTAAAAGATGCAGCATCGCTATAGTATATTGTATTGTATTGTATTTATTTCATAAAATTCAAAATGAGTTACATAATAGACATATAAAAATATTTCAGGAAGTAAACCGTTGAAAATTATGAAAATTGAAACATTATGTATTCTAAAACGAAAAGAATTAAGAATAGTGTTTATTGTTACTTCGAGGAAAACAAAATTCAAAATGTATGTGTGGGGTGATCTCAAAGTTATTAGTTATTTCAATTAAAATACAAGATATAATTCAGGTGATAGAGTAAGTGAACAAATGCAAACAAAATGTATAGAGACTAATAAGATTAAAACTAGAAGCAAAAGCAACAACTCTTTGCAGTCACGCCAGAATGCAAGAATATAGGGATTCCATATTATCAAAATCTAAACCGAAGAGCCATTTTCTAACACACTTAGCAAATCTTCCAGCTGTTGTTACTGATCTGATTGAATGCGGAAGGCTATTGAATAGACTGCATGAGGATACCACAAAGAAATTTCGGAAGGTGGTAGTCCGGGAAAATGGAACTGATACCAATATTCTGAAGTTACTGCGAAGATTATGGTCTGAATGTAATCTAAAATTAAGATTACCTGAACCGACATTCTGTAAGGCGACAGTTGACTGGCGATAGTCATTTTCGTCATTTTGGAATCATCTAAGGCGACAGTCGCCCAATGTATCTTATATGGCCGTCATTTTCGAGGCGACAGTCACTTTCATGAAAAATTCACCATAAGTTCAATACGAACTCTTGTTGAAACAACAATTGTATACCAATAACACAATGTGACACGGCATAACTAATAATTAACGCTGAAACCTTTCTTCAAAAAGTAAATTCCATCTAAATTAACAAAGCGACAGTGCAATGAAAATGATAGGTGTCCTTTGGAATCATGTAAGGTCATCACTTTGTATACGGCGACAGATGGTTTTTGTGCTCACTGTGCTTCGTGTGACAGAGACAGATATATGTATGTGCTTTTGCATTATAGATACTTTAGGGTCATCCGACACCATGCATTGCAAACGTACATATGGTACGTATGGACGAGTTCCCAAAATGGACTTATGTTGTCGTCCATCGTCCGATCGATTCCATGGTATATGAAAAGCGTAAGGAATTTCTTTATGTTTTTGAATGTGTGTATGCAATGAATCTAGATGTGTGTGTGACTATTAAATGGTCATGTTTGGTTCGTTGGTGTGTGCTTTATTTGATGACAGATTGTCGAAGTAAAGCTATCTTTAGGAGCGAAAATAATGAGTGCATTCACCGAACGAAATTTACTGGAAACACACTGGAAATGCTACAAGAATTACCCGCCACCGACCTCTTCCTCCGCTGAAAAGCCTTCACGTGGAATGAGAATCTAATTGGAAGAGCAGTTTTCTGCTACATTTTTCGTTCGCTGAATGCACTCAATATATTTTTTGGAGATGAATATTCATCGCTAATTTTGATGAAGAATGACCGTTACAGCTACAAAATGAAGAATAGCCACCGATTTATATGAAAACACACACAGTACCAAAAAGATTGTTCAAACGATCGGAAGTGGCGTGGCGAACCTAACATATGATATGGCACCTGAAGACGTCAGGGTGGATAGTAGTGTGTCTTTGGTGAAGAGCTTTGAACTTTGAGCGAAACATTATTGGTTATTGGATATGTCGACAAGTTAGCGAAACAACTTTTGAAAATTGACTCGGCCGGCGCGCACATTTGCAGTAATTTCGGGGATCGGGGATCTGTCGAAATGAAAATGTATGTCTCTAGGAAGAGCGTGTATGAAGATATTTGTTCGATGCGAATGAATGGCCAAGAAAGTGGATTTAAATCAAATCAGTCCAGAGAAATCGGCAAAAAATTATAAATGAACTATTACCCCGCAGTTATCCTTTTCCTGCCATGCAGCTTATTTTTTTCAATATGATTTTTAGTTAATTTTTTTTTCAAATGGCGATTGTCTGGAGTTTATAAATTAGTAATTCTAAAATGAAAAAAAAAAATTAATAAATGAAACGGGAAAAAAAAACTAAAAGTCGACATCGAACAAGCAAGTGACAATTGCCCATACGAAAATACTATCTTCCTTCGACAGGGTTGTCGAACCATAGTGTCAAATCTATACAATGCCCGCGCCCTGTCAAGAAAAATCGTAATTTCCTAACATTTACTCTAATGTAAATACAATTAACCCTCACTAAATATTTCAGTATTCTAGACCCACTATCGCATCTATGTCCATTAAAAAAATGTACATCCTCACGCCAACGCCAATTTCACGCACCAAAAGATACATATAGCAATCATTATGTATAAATGACTAGCATCCACCAAGTATCTATACCCGCAACTAGGCATAAAATGTATGTATGTATGTATATAACATGATCATAGATTGTACCCGCAAAACTGACTCATTTATCCGATGAAGTGCAGCGCTCCTGTCCTCTTTAACTAGTCCATTCCCTCAATTTTGTAGTAAAATTTTAAGTTCTTACATCATAAATAATTCCACAAATCCTCCAAAAGCGCCCTTTTGTTTATTCCTTCACACCAACAACTTAAAAAATGTCGAAATTATATGAACTATCAAGCTATTTCCGTTATTTTTCGAATTTCGTATGAAAGCGACAGTAACAATGCTGTCGCTAGAAAGTGATCGCTATTGGCGACAGTTATGGGCGATTATCGCCTTAGATGATCCAAAAAAAGCTCTGTCGCTTTTCGACCTCTGGGTAGTAGTAGCTATCTCTTTCATACACACGTAAAAACCCATTAATAAATTGTCGCCCGACGAGGCCATCACTTTCGACTATCGCCATTGGCGATGGCGATTATCACCTTACAGAATGTACCCTCTGATCGAGCAAAAAATATATTTAACACTTTATAGCAATACAAGTGTCTGACTGAAAGGATATTCAGGTCAGAGAACATATTAAAACTAGAGTATCTACGGTTTTTCGGCAAATGATTCTCACCACGTTTTTTTGCAGAATGAGGATAGAATGGATTTTATTATAATTTGTCCCCCCCCCAACACGCAATTCCATATTGAAATTTGGAATGGAAGATCCCAAAATAAATAGTTTTTAACAGATCATTCGAGCGAACATTTCTCAAGTAATAAAAATACCTCAAAGTACATCTGAAGTATTTACTTAGATCTTGCGTGTGGAGGGCAAAACTCAACTTGGAGTCCAGTGTAAGACCCAGGTATTTGAACTTATCAACAACTTCAATATCAAAACAATTATCACTACATTGATTGCTTTGGTTAAATGTTAGGCTATTAGGCAGTACCGAGCAACTACAAGAATTTAAACTAAAACGTGAACAATCAGGTGCGTGGTACCAAAACTCGTCATTGGCTATAACACTAGAAGACAAATTAAAAAAACATGAGCTTAGTTTTTGTGCTTATTATCAGTTTATGATGTGAAAACCAACATCTTAATAAATTCAAATCCCAGTTAATATCCGCAACTAAATCCAAGGGAGTTCTAGAACCGTAGGTACACCCTATATCGTCCGCGAAAGCTGTGATTGATCCCTTAAAGTCTAATTCAAACAAAGAATTTATATAGACTAAAAATAATATGGGGCCCAAAACGGAGCCTTGAGGGACTCCCAAAGTCTAACACTTAGCACTACTGCTTATCCCTCCAATGTTAACACGTTGCGATCTATTTGTTAAATATGATTTAAACCAGTTTAAAATGAAACCACGAAAGCCTGCATGTTCAAGTTTATTTAATAAAATAATATGATCTACCATATCGAATGCTTTGGTAATATCAACGAATAGGGCAGCTGCTAATTTTTTATTATCAATATTGGTGAAGATCCTAGAGCAAAAATCGAGTAAAGCATCTTCCGTTGATTTACTTTTTCGAAATCCGAATTGTAAGGGACTAAAGAACTTAGACACATTCAGAAAAGACACCATCCTTTTTTTCACAAGTTTCTCGAAAACCTTGCTGATCACTGGCAGAAGCGAAATGGGTCTATAATTACACAAATCAGTTTTAAGTCCATTTTTAAACAACGGAAAGACATCGGCGCATTTAAGATCATCGGGAAACATCCCAGAGAAAATACTTCGGTTGAAAATAACTGCCAGAATGTCTACTACGAAGTACCTTATTTTCTTTAAAATAAAATTAGAAATATTATCATTACCAGAAGCATTAGAGTTTTTTTAAAGAGCCTATTACTCGTAGAATTTCAAACGGCGTTATTGGCTCGAAGGCGAAACTAGGTCCATATTGATTATTGACACTATATCTAGTATCACAACGGCAATGACTCCATTTTTCAGCTGATGAAATACACCCTAATGAAATGAAGTAGCTATTTAATGCATCAGCAACCAACAACTGATCCGAGACTAAACAATCATTAATATGAACGGCTATGGGTTTTCTGCTTGAAGATGTTTTATTCAGGATACTGTTAACAATATTCCATTCGCCTTTTGAATTTCCCTTAACAGATCTAAAACGGGCTTTATAGTAATTGTCACGACAAATATGAATGTTCTTTTTCAGCTTGGTTTGAAATTTGTTCACCCTTCATTATACCCTTCGCTCATAGAGTGAAAGGGTATATTAACTTTGTCATGAAGTTTGTAACGCATTGAAGGAAGCATCTCCGACCATATAAAAAGTATACATATATGATCAGCATGACTTGGGGATTCGATTGGACGATGTCCGTCTGTCCGTCTGTCCGTCTGTCTGTCTGTCTGTCTGTTGCGACGCGTTTTACTCGGCCAATTTAAAAGCTATGAAGTTGACATTTTGCACAGATGCTTCTTTTTGCAGCAGGCAGTTTGTATGGTTGAATCGGTACAATCGGACAATGGGGTCATGGGGCTGCCATACAAACCCAACTCCCCAAATTAGGTTCTTCTAAGAAAAACTTTTTTATTTGTGTACCAATTTCAATCAAATTTCACACAAATGTGTTTCTATTAATAACACAAAACATGTGTAAGAATGAATTAAATCGGACCATGGGGTCATGGGGCTGCCATACAAACCAAACTCCCCAAATTAGGTTCTTCTAGGAAAAACATTTTTATTTGTGTACCAATTTCAATCAAAATTCACACAAATGTGTTTCTATAGATAACACAAAACATGTGTAAGAACGAATCCAATCGGATAATGGGGGCATGGGGCTGCCATACAAACCTAACCCCTAAATTAAGTTCTTCTAAGAAAAACTTTTTTATTTGTGTACGAATATCAAATTGTTTCTAGTGATATCACAAAATATATTTAAGAATGGATCAAATCGGACCATGGGGTTATGGGGCTGCCATACAAACCTAACCCCCCAAATTAGGTTCTTCTAAGAAAAACTTTTTTATTTGTGCAAAAACCAAATTTTACTCAAATGTATTTCTATTGATGACGCAAAACATATGTAAGAATGGATCAAGTCAGACCATGGGGTCATGGGGCTGCCATACAAACGCAACCCCCCATTTTGGTTCTTCTAAGAAACATTTTTTACACCAATTTCACAAAACCTTGAATTAATGTGTCTTTATCAAAGCAACTGAAAATGTCAAAACAAATGGAATCGTACTATAGGGCCATGCTCCCGCATCCCCCAATAAATGTTCTGAGTAAATATTTTTATTTGCCCACTTATTCCAAACAAACCCCACACAAATATTGTTTCGCCGACGCAACGGAACTTTTGTGAAGACAGAAGGAAAAGAATGTAGGGAGGGGGACTTAATACATGTCGTAGGTACGCCCGAAAAGACTTTTAGCCCGAGGGGAGCGAAGGGTATCCAAATTTCGGCCGCGCCCGAAATTAGCCTCGGTCTCGTTTTAGCTTTCAATCGTTTGGATGCTTAGCTAATCTTTGACTAAGTTTATTTTTTAGCTTTACCGTTGACAAAAGGGAGTTCGTAATCCATGGTTTCAATTTATTGTTATTATTTTTAAGCTGTTTAATAGAAGTACACGCTGAAACATGAGAACAAAGAGTGTTAATAAATATTGCATATGATGCAGAAACATCACTCTCTCCATACGATTCTACCCAAGATTCTAGAAACATTACGTTACTTAATTTTACAAAATCAACTCTTTTGAACGCTTTCACGTCCTTTCTCTTGCCTTTAACCACTTTTGCCAAACTTAAATCAACCAGTAAACCCGTCATGGAATGGTCCGATATATCAAAATTAAAAATGAATTTCTGATATACGCTAGGATTAACAATACAATTACCTAATCTTAAATAGAAGTGATCCAAACAAGTTTCAGATATCTGCCTAGTAGTCTCACTAGAAATGTTTGTTAGACCAAAGGAGGCAAGAACGGACTTATAGTTAAGTATCATATTGTTTTGAGCCAACAAATTTATATTAAAATCCCCCGCAATTATTAGATTGTTGGAGTTAACGCACGACAATAAGTTCGAAAATTCATAAAAAATCAGAAAAGTAATAAGTAATTGAAAATTCTCTCTTAAGCTTCTAACATTCTGATGCACTACAAAGAGTTTGTTGATGTCTGTCAAGTTAGCACTACCACTTTTAAATATCGATGAACGCTATAGTGCATTAAACGTCGCGAATTTGCCGTGATTCAATGGCAAAATAAAAAAATTTGCCGCTCCCCTCCTTCCCCTTAAAACAACCCCTAACTGTTTTTCAAGCCCCATAGAGCGTAGGAAGCCTTAAAACGCAAGTTTACGGCATCGCAATATAACAGATTGTACGCACAAGCACGCTCAAGAGCTTACTTATAATATCTGCACTCATACAAAGTTTTCCGCAACCCTCTACACGTTCAAAAACTACCCCTAAGTCCGGTTTAGCCCCATACAAAGTTTATGGCGTAAAAACTCAAGTTATACGTATAGTCATACAACAAAATTTATTCAGTCAAATGCTATACAGGCTAATGATAATATCTGCACCCTTAAAATATTTGCCGCGCCCTTCCTTCCCCTTAAAGCAACCCCTGTCGAATTAGCACTAACACCCATGTAACGCCGAAACTAAGAATTTACATAAAACCAAAAGTGTCCCTGAATATGCCGCAAGGGTCACTTATAACACCTGAACTTTAAAAAAATTTGCCGCGCCCCTCTACACCCCTAAAAACTACCCCTAATTGCTTTTATGGTTATAGCGCAAAAACTCAAGTTTAAAACATCGTCATCAAACAAACTGTAAGTAGTTGGATACTTTAGGTGTAACTGAAGATATCTACCGCTTCAAAAAATTTGCCGCGCCCCTCCTTCCCCTTAAAACAACCCCTGTCAAGTTAGCACTACCACCCTTGTAAAGCCGAAACTAAAAATTTACATAAAACCAAAAGTGTCCCTGAATTTGCCGCAAGGGTCACTTATAACACCTGAACTTTAAAAAAATTTGCCGCGCCCCTCTACACCCCTAAAAACTATCCCTAAATGCTTTTATCGATATAGCGCAAAAAATCAAGTTTTAAGCATCGTCATCAAACAAACTGTAATTAGTTGGATACTTTAGGTGTAACTGAAGATATCTACCCTTTCAAAAAATTTGCCGCGCCCCTCCTTCCCCTTAAAACAACCCCTGTCAAGTTAGCACTACCACCCTTGTAACGCCGAAACTAAGAATTTACATAAAACCAAAAGTGTTTCTGAATTTGCCGCAGGGGTTACTTATAACACCTGAACTTTAAAAAAATTTGCCGCGCCCCTCTACACCCCTAAAAACTACCCCTAAATGCTTTTATCGATATAGCGCAAAAAATCAAGTTTTAAGCATCGTCATCAAACAAACTGTAATTAGTTGGATCCTTTAGGTGTAACTGAAGATATCTACCCTTTCAAAAAATTTGCCGCGCCCCTCCTTCCCTTTAAAACAACCCCTGTCAAGTTAGCACTACCACCCTTGTAACGCCGAAACTAAGAATTTACATAAAACCAAAAGTGTTTCTGAATTTGCCGCAGGGGTTACTTATAACACCTGAACTTTAAAAAAATTTGCCGCGCCCCTCTACACCCCTAAAAACTACCCCTAAATGCTTTTATCGATATAGCGCAAAAAATCAAGTTTTAAGCATCGTCATCAAACAAACTGCAATTAGTTGGATCCTTTAGATGTAACTTAACTTACTCACCCCTTCAAAAAATTTGCCGCGCCCCTCCTTCCCCTAAAACAACCCCTGTCAAGTTAGCACTACCACCCTTGTAACGCCGAAACTAAGAATTTACATAAAACCAAAAGTGTTTCTGAATTTGGCGCAGGGGTCACTTATAACACCTGAACTTTAAAAAAATTTGCCGCGCCCGTCTACATCCCTAAAAACTACCCCTAAATGATTTTATCAATATAGCGCAAAAAATCAAGTTTTAAGCATCGTCATCAAACAAACTGCAATTAGTTGGATCCTTTAGGTGTAACTTAACTTACTCACCCCTTCAAAAAATTTGCCGCGCCCCTCCTTCCCCCTAAAACAACCCCTGTCAAGTTAGCACTACCACCCTTGTAACGCCGAAACTAAGAATGTTCATTAAACCAAATGTGTCTCTGTATTTGCCCCAGGGATCACTGATAACACCTGAACTTTCAAAAAATTTGCCGCGCCCCTCTACACCCTTAGAACTACCCCTAAATACGTTGAGGGTCTCATATAGAGTTTATAGCGTAAAAACTCAAGTTTTGAGTATCATCGTCTAACAAAATATATTTAGTCGAATGCTTTAGGGGTAGGGAAAGATATCTACCCTCTCAAGAAATTTGCCGCGCCCCTCTCCACCCTCAAAAACTACCCCTAAGTGCAGTTTTGGCCCCATAAAGAGTTTATGGAGTAAAAACTGAAGTTTTAAGTATCGTCATAAAACAAAATTTATTCAGTTGAATACTTCAAGGGTAACTTAAAATATGTGCACTCTCAAAAACTTTGCCATTCCCCTTTACACCCTTAAAAATGACCCCTAAGTGTGTTTTTGACTCCTTGCAGAGTATATAGCGTAAGAATTCAAGGTTTAAGAATCGTCATGAAAGATATTGTTTCTACTTGAATGCTGCAGGGTTTACTTAAGATATCTCCATTTTCAAAAAAATTGCTGCGACCTTCCATGCCCTCAAAAACTACCCCTAATTGCGTTTATGGCCCCATACAAAGTTTATGGCGCAACAACACATGTTTTAAGAATCAACATGAAACAATATTTATTCAGTTAAATGCTACAGGGGTAACTTAAGAAATCTACACATTCAAAAAATTTGCCACACCCCTCCTTCCCTTATAAGTACCCCTGTCAAGTTAGCACCACCCCAGTAGCGGCGAATTCAAGAATTTCCTTAAAACGAAAAGTATCCAATTAATTGTCACAGGGGCTTAAAAGGGCATTTTCACTTTTAATAAATTTGCCGCGCCACTCTTCCCCCTTAACAACTACCCTTAAGTGACAAGCGTACTTACATCAACGCTTTAGCGAAGGAGGCAGATGATGCGGCTTACCGTGGTGAAAGCGAAGCCAATTAAGCCACTAATTGGCAAATCGTTAACTACCGACCATCCTGTAAAAATAAAAAGAACGATATCTGCTGTTTCGGAAGAATAGTAGCTTCACTTTTTTGAGGTCCTAAACAACCGCTTTGGCCCTACAAGTGCATCTTCATCGGCAGAAGAAGCGGGTTATCGGACGCGGGGAATCTATGGTATGAACGCCGGTAAGGCCTCGGGTATAGATGGAGTTTCGGTTAAATTAATTAAAGCGGGGGAAATCAGAATATTCTCTGAAGCATTAGAACGACAGAGGATGCTTTGATTGCGAAAGTCGAAATGCTGGGCTCAAGATAAACGCTGCCAAGAGCAAGTATACTTGAGCTCTGATCCAGAGGGACTAATCCCTGGAGGATATCGCCCTAGGATGATATCCAAGATTTAACGTGCATCACCTGGCGGTACGCCTTTAACACACGGTCTTCTTAAGACACGAATTGCACGATGCGCAATTGACGCAATTCGTCGCTACTGAGGTGGTGGTCCTAACTTGACAGGGGTAGTTTTTTAAGGAAACGAGCGGCACGACAAGTTTTTTGAAGGTGGAATGTCTTAAACAACCCTTGTGACAACTAACTGGTAAATGTTTCCATGTTTGTATTCGGGCGATATGAGGCCTAAATTCACTTAAGGGTAGTTTCTAAGGGGAGGAGGGGCGCGACAAACTTTTTGAAATGGAAATATTGCTTTAAGCCCCTGCGTCAATTAATTTGATACTTTAAGTTTTAAGGAAATTCTTGAATTCGCCGCTGCTGGGGTTGTAGTTCTAACTTGACAGGGGTACTTTTAAGGGAAGGAGGGGCGTGGCAAATTTTTTGAATGTGTAGATATCTTAAGTTACCCCTGTAGCATTTAACTGAATAAATATTGTTTCATGTTGATTCTTAAAACATGTGTTTTTGCGCCATAAACTTTGTATGGGGCCATAAACGCAATTAGGGGTAGTTTTTGAGGGCATGGAATGTCGCAGCAAATTTTTTGAAAATGGAGATATCTTAAGTAAACCCTGCAGCAGTCAAGTAGAAACAATATCTTTCATGACGATTCTTAAACCTTGAATTTTTACGCTATATACTCTGCAAGGAGTCAAAAACACACTTAGGGGTCATTTTTAAGGGTGTAAAGGGGCACGGCAAAGTTTTTGAGAGTGCACATATTTTAAGTTACCCTTGAAGTATTCAACTGAATAAATTTTGTTTTATGACGATACTTAAAACTTCAGTTTTTACTCCATAAACTCTTTATGGGGCTAAAACTGCACTTAGGGGTAGTTTTTGAGGGTGGAGAGGGGCGTGGCAATTTTTTGAGAGGGTACATATCTTTTGTTACCCCTAAAGCATTCGACTAAATACATTTTGTTTGACGATGATACTCAAAACTTGAGTTTTTACGCTATAAACTCTATATGAGACCATCAACGTATTTAGGGGTAGTTTTAAGGGTGTAGAGGGGCGGGGCAAATTTTTTTAAATTTCAGGTGTTATATGTGACCCCTGCGGCAAATTCAGGGACACTTTTGGTTTTATGTAAATTCAGAGTTTCGGCGTTACAAGGGTTGTAGTGCTAACATGACAGGGGTTGTTTTAGGGGGAAGGAGGGGCGCGGAAATTTTTTTGAAGGGGTGAGTACTTTAAGTTACACCTAAAGGATTCAACTAATTACAGTTTGTTTGATGACGATGCTTAAAACTTGAGTTTTTGCGCTATAACGATAAAAGCAATTAGGGGTAGTTTTTAGGGGTGTAGAGTAGCGCGGCAAATTTTTTTAAAGTTCAGGTGTTATAAGTGACCCCTGCGGCAAATGCAGGGACACTTTTGGTTTTATGTAAATTCTTAGTTTCGACGTTACAAGGGTGGGAGTGCTAACTTGACAGGGGTTGTTTTAAGGGGAAGGAGGGGCGCGGCACATTTTTTGAAAGGGTAGATATCTTCAGTTACACCTAAAGGATCCAACTAATTACAGTTTGTTTGATGACGATGCTTAAAACTTGAGTTTTTGCGCTATAACGATAAAAGCATTTAGGGGTAGTTTTTAGGGGTGTAGAGGGGCGCGGCAAATTTTTTTAAAGTTCAGGTGTTATAAGTGACCCCTGCGGCAAATTCAGGGACACTTTTGGTTTTATGTAAATTCTTAGTTTCGGCGTTACAAGGGTGGTAGTGCTAACTTGACAGGGGTTGTTTTAGGGGGAAGGAGGGGCGCGGCAAATGTTTTGAAGGGGTGAGTACTTTAAGTTACACCTAAAGGATTCAACTAATTACAGTTTGTTTGATGACGATGCTTAAAACTTGAGTTTCTGCGCTATAACGATAAAAGCATTTAGGGGTAGTTTTTAGGGGTGTAGAGGGGCGCGGCAAATTTTTTTAAAGTTCAGGTGTCATAAGTGACCCCTGCGGCAGATTCAGGGACACTTTTGGTTTTATGTAAATTCTTAGTTTCGGCGTTACAAGGGTGGTAGTGCTAACTTGACAGGGGTTGTTTTAAGGGTAAGGAGGGGCGCGGCAAATTTTTTGAAAGGGTAGATATCTTCAGTTACACCTAAAGGATCCAACTAATTACAGTTTGTTTGATGACGATGCTTAAAACTTGAATTTTTGCGCTATAACGATAAAAGCATTTAGGGGTAGTTTTTAGGGGTGTAGAGGGGCGCGGCAAATTTTTTTAAAGTTCAGGTGTTATAAGTGACCCCTACGGCAAATTCAGGGACACTTTTGGTTTTATGTAAATTCTTAGGTTCGGCGTTACAAGGGTGGTAGTGCTAACTTGACAGGGGTTGTTTTAGGGGAAGGAGGGGCGGGGCAAATTTTTTGAAGGGGTGAGTAAGTTAAGTTACATCTAAAGGATCCAACTAATTGCAGTTTGTTTGATGACGATGCTTAAAACTTGATTTTTTGCGCTATATCGATAAAAGCATTTAGGGGTAGTTTTTAGGGGTGTAGAGGGGCGCGGCAAATTTTTTTAAAGTTCAGGTGTTATAAGTGACCCCTGCGGCAAATTCAGAAACACTTTTGGTTTTATGTAAATTCTTAGTTTCGGCGTTACAAGGGTGGTAGTGCTAACTTGACAGGGGTTGTTTTAAGGGGAAGGAGGGGCACGGCAAATTTTTTGAAAGGGTGGGTACTTTAAGTTACACCTAATGGATCCAACTAATTACAGTTTGTTTGATGACGATGCTTAAAACTTGATTTTTTGCGCTATATCGATAAAAGCATTTAGGGGTAGTTTTTAGGGGTGTAGAGGGGCGCGGCAAATTTTTTTAAAGTTCAGGTGTTATAAGTGACCCCTGCGGCAAATTCAGGGACACTTTTGGTTTTATGTAAATTTTTAGTTTCGGCTTTACAAGGGTGGTAGTGCTAACTTGACAGGGGTTGTTTTAAGGGGAAGGAGGGGCGCGGCAAATTTTTTGAAAGGGTAGATATCTTGTCGTGCTCTGTGGCCGTGATCGTTCTTATCGTAGAATAATAAACTAACAATGCGACTAGGAAGTGGTACGGCTGACAAACGAATCACACTCCGAATTCAGTTGTCTTTGTAACGTTGACGACTACACACGGTAGTCGTCAGGGCACCATGCTCCACTAGGAGTTAGGGTAATAAAGAGAGAGATATCTTCAGTTACACCTAAGGTATCCAACTACTTACAGTTTGTTTGATGACGATGTTTAAAACTTGAGTTTTTGCGCTATAACCATAAAAGCAATTAGGGGTAGTTTTTAGGGGTGTAGAGGGGCGCGGCAAATTTTTTTAAAGTTCAGGTGTTATAAGTGACCCTTGCAGCATATTCAGGGACACTTTTGGTTTTATGTAAATTCTTAGTTTCGGCGTTACATGGGTGTTAGTGCTAATTCGACAGGGGTTGTTTTAAGGGGAAGGAAGGGCGCGGCAAATATTTTAAGGGTGCATATATTATCATTAGCCTGTATAGCATTTGACTGAATAAATTTTGTTGTATGACTATACGTATAACTTGAGTTTTTACGCCATAAACTTTGTATGGGGCTAAATCGGACTTAGGGGTAGTTTTTGAACGTGTAGAGGGTTGCGGAAAACTTTGTATGAGTGCAGATATTATAAGTAAGCTCTTGGGCGTGCTTGTGCGTACAATCTGTTATATTGCGATGCCTTAAACTTGCGTTTTAAGGCTTCCTACGCTCTATGGGGCTTGAAAAACAGTTAGGGGTTGTTTTAAGGGGAAGGAGGGGCGCGGCAAATTTCTTGATTTTGCCATTGAATCACGGCAAATTCGCGACGTTTAATGCACTATAGCGTTCATCGATATTTAAAAGTGGTAGTGCTAACTTGACAGACATAGTTTGTTGTCACAATATACGAATTATCAGAACTCAAGTTATCAAAACTTACATATGTCGGTTCGAGAGTGGAAAAGTCATCTCCTGTATCTAAAATATGATGATGCATTATGATAAATAAAAAGAGAAAACAAAAAATCGAGCACTAAAGCAGTGGAAGATCATTAAATGATTTAATGGAAATGACTCTCCCTCCTTCTACCTTTCTCACAAGAATTTGATTATTACTGAACCACACATACTTATACTTTTTCTCTTTGCTTACAACTTTGCATTTGAAAAAGAGAGCTCTAGTGAAATTGGTTAGAGCGTCATTTATGTATATCTCCTTCTTCGTACTATATAATCGAATGGAATGGAGAAACTGGAGAAACACTGAAATAATTATCTAGTATTTATTTTTATTTTTTATTTGTATTTATTGAAAAAAGATGTAAATAGAGGTGAATATAAAGTAATGCATTGGAAAATGTTGACTGAACCAGGCAGACGTTTTAATTTTTGTTTTAAAAATGAAAATAATGTATATGAAACTGTAATTTTGAATTAAACATGTTATCTATCTTTATCTATCTATCTAGATGGCCCACACGGAGACTCAGGCTGCTACGACAAAGCATACCCATATTTCCCCTATTAGCATTTTTCAAAAAGACATGTCTGTAACTTATCTCCAAAACACAGCAGGCTGGAAAAAAATTGGCAAACGTTAAGGCTAAGTCCCATTAGACCTTCCACCAAATGTTACTTCGATCTGATTACACAGCAGGCTGGAAATTTTTTTTGCAAACGTTAAGGCTAAGTCCCATTAGACCTTCGACCAAATATTATTTAGATCTGATTAAAACAAAATGACCCGAAAATTGCCTACAAGCAAAACTTTAATTTTGGTTGACTTGTTCCCTTATTTCTTAATAAACTAGTGGCATTGAATTTGAATAGTTTGTATGGGAGGTACCCTTTGTTTTAATCCGATCGAAGTAATATTTGGTGGAGGGTCTAATGGGACCTAGCCTTAACGTTTGCCAAATTTTGTCCAGCCTGCTGTGATTTGGAGATAAGTTACAGGCATGTCTTTTTGAAAAATTTTAATAGAGCAAATATGGGTATGCTTTGTCAGAGCAGCCTGAGTCTCCGTGTGGGCCACTTTCCACTGCGTAATGAGGTCAGACCATAGAACAATTTCGCATCAAAAGTCAACTCTTTTTTGGATGTTTGGATCAAGAGCTAAAATCACTATACTAAAAAGCAAACTATGAAGTTCTGTACTCTAGATAAAAATAGGTATACTCCCATAGAAACTACTTAATTCGCTATACTAAATTATGAAACTATGTATAAAAAAACTTAATTGCGTTCTTTGTTGTACTCTAGATAAAAAAAAAAAAAATTCACAATTGAAGCTGATGATACTATTATTATTACGGAAAATGTGGATAATGGTTTACTACTGCCAAAAATAAGAAATGATTTACCAACTTATACAATGGCTGAAGTTGAAAAGCACAATTCTCTGTAAGCAACCGATTAATCTGGTTTTCGTAGTCTTATCATTTTTCTTTTTACAGTGAAAACAAAATATGGATTACTTTCGGTAATGGTGTCTACGATATAACAAAGTTTGTACCACAGCATCCAGGTGGTGATAAGATCCTGTTAGGAGCAGGTTCTGCCGTTGACCCATTTTGGCATACTTATCAGCAGCACAACACGAAACAAGTTTTAGGATTGTTGGAGATATATAGAATTGGAAATTTATTGCCCGGAGAGGAAATTGGAACAGCTGACCTGGAGTCACCTTGGGCTAACGAACCGAAACGCCATCCTATACTAAAACCGGCTGCCGTACATCCTTTCAATGCTGAGCCGCCTGCAGAAATTTTGGTTGAGAACTTTATAACACCTGTGTAAGTATAAGTCGTGGTTACGTAGACCAGCAAAACTTTTGGTTTTGGCAAATCAATAGTTAAATGTTTTGTGTGGTGTCTCTAAGAGTGCCCATATACTGTTCGATAGAACAATCGATTGCACACAATCGAACATTAGGTATAAAGTTTACTCACCATAAAAAGAAGTACCAGTAATTTAATAAACGGGAAAAACGAAGTCAACATAATTGCAAATAGGTGGAACTTTGACCAAATGGTGGACATTTTCCGACTGTATTTATTTATTAAAAAGTTGTAAAACAGCAATTACCCCAGGAAAATTGGCATTTCACTTGGTAAAAATTAGGGGAAAGCTGGATTTATGCATGAGCCTTCCTTTTGAGTTCCTAAACAAGACCATAAAAGTCCCCGTCTCTACGAGTGCCGCTAGCGGTGCTACAGAGAGTCAAAGACCCTCGAAAACAGGTTTTTCCGAATATCTCGATAACGGTAGCATATACGAAAAAGCGGTGTATGGCAGATTTGAAGCTCTTGTGCCTTTTCAATAAACGATGGAAATACCGAATACGTTCGGGCACTCCTAACGGTGCCAGGAGATCTAAAGGTATTTTTAACATATTTCACGAAAATCTATATAATATTACGGTCAAAAGTATCGACTCAACCTAATAGCGCGTGTATTTGTACGTGTTTTTTTGGAAAGTATGATAGTTATTCATAAAAGTCGTATGTCGTTTAAAAGTTCGAAACCTTAGCTACCTGTTGGTACCCTTTTTATCAACATTTGCTTTGCACTTTTTAAATTATTGCCACTTGTAACAAAAAACCCAGAAAAATTGAAGTTTCAGGTTAAGGTCAGGTCAGGTAAACTACCCCTATAAAAGCGCCCGTAATCGGTTTCTCATTATCAGTTGCATCAGGAAAGCTAGGTAACTTACCTCTGAAGTAATTTCAATCACTGTTTTCTCATCAATGGATACGACGCCAGATCAGGCGGCACAAGTTGTAGCCCTATTGTCGGAGAATCATAGTTAGCGAACCGTCGCTCGCCGTCTTGGAATGAGTCAGTCTGCTGTCTCGAGAGTTAGCAGGAGGTTTCGAGAGACTGGTAGCTTTAATTCGAGACCAATAACGGGCCGCCCTCGATCCACTTCAGAGAGAGACGACCGTTTCATTGTAACAAGTACGTTACGAAATGGTTTCCTCACGGGTGTTGCTGCGCAGCGGAACCTGAGGCGGAGTAGCTGTCAGTGACCGCACGGTAAGGAGACGATTAAGGGAAGCGAATATCACTCCAAGACGGCCTGCCAGGGGCCCCAAATTGACTGCACGACACCGACAAGCCCGCCTCTTATTTGCTCGTAATCATCTTACTTGGAGCGGTACGGAATGGAGCTCAGTATTGTTCACTGACGAGTCGAGAATGTGTCTGCATGGCAGTGACAGAAGATGTCGAGTCTACAGGCGTCCAACTGAGCGATTTGCGCAGTGCTGTTTCACTGAAACGGTTGCATACGGCGGCGGTTCCTGTATAATGTGGGCTGGCATTTCATTGGAGGGAAAAACGGATCTCGTATTCGTGCCCGCAGGAGGCCGAGGAGGAGGGCTGACAACTGAGCGATACGTTACCGATGTTCTCCGTGTCCACGTTGTGCCCTATGCAGCATTTATTGGCGAGAACTTTACTTTGATGCACGACAATGCCCGGTGTCATGCGTCGCGCCTCACTCGGCAGTCCTTGAATGAAGCCAATATGTCGTCACTTAACTGGCCTGCTCGCAGTCCCGACATCAATCCCATTGAACACTTATGGGACGAACTCAAGAGAAGAGTCCGAGCCAGAAATCCAGTCCCTTCGTCCACTGAAGAATTGAAGGCAGCCCTATTAGAGGAGTGGAACGGTATTCCTCAAGATACCATCAGCAACTTGATCAAATCAATGCAGAATCGACTGGAAGCTGTCATTAGAGCAAGAGGAGGAAATACCAAATACTAAAATAATAAATACTTAACTTATTTTCCAACAGTTTTTGTTTTATTTGCAAAAAACCTAACCAAAATCCATTTTCATATTTGCTCATTTTCGCTACGTTTTCGTTCAAAGAGCATCAATTTTAAAAGTGCTCACCAAATATTGGTTAAAATGGTACCAACGTAAAGCTGAGGCCTTAAGCTTTTCAATGACATACGATTTTTATGGATAACTGCTATACTTTTCGAAAAACACGTACAAATACACGCGCTTTTAGGTTGAGTCGATACTTTTGACCGTAAGTGTAGTAACTCGTACTAAAAACTTTTGTATGCAAAATTTGTAGTCTATGGAGTTTTGAAGAAAGCGGCTAAATTTCATATCAATACTCGCAGCCTCAAGTGCGCTATGGGGGTTCAAACCCTAAAAAATGTTGTTTTTGGGGGTTTTTCGTGAATGGCGCTAAGACGGGGGAGTGTGCTCTATGGTCTTCTAGGAGAAATTTGTACCTTCTGTGGCTGTCAGTAAGACGCCAAATTCCCCAAAGCTGAATCCCCCTTACGAAGCTATGAGGGTCCAAACATTCAATTAAGCAATTTTTTATCTCTATAACGGTAGCGTGCACTGAAAATTGTTATAGAGCGAATTTGTAGCTTATGCAACGCTTAACTAAATATCCGAATTTCAGATCGATGCGTGCAATTCTAAGGGCGCTATGATGGTCCGAACCGTACTATAACGGTATTTTTCGGTTTTTCGTGAATTTCTTCATAACGGGAACGTATTCAGGAGGAAGGCCTGTAACAATTTGTTGCTTCTGTAACTTAAACTTAAAATGCCAAAACGGCTCATCTATACGGGGACCCCTAAGGAAGCTATGAGTGGTCAAAGTTAAACAAAAAAACGCTTCTCGGAAATTTTTTAATAACGGTAACCTCTTCAGAGAACCAATCTGAGGTAACATTGTAGCTCCTGTGGCTGTTAGTAAGGGGCCAAAAGTCCCCATGGATGGAAGCCCCTTAGGAAAGTTATGAGGGTCCAAACATCAAAAAATGCAGTTTTTTGGGAATATCTCTATAACGGTAATGTACACCGAAAACGGTTATATGTCGAATACATATATAGCTTATACTCATAGCTCATAGCTTCCTTGGGGTTCCCCGTATAGATGAGCCGTTTTGGAATTTTAAGTTCAGGTTACAGAAGCAACAAATTGTTACAGGCCTCCCTCCCGAATACGTTCCTGTTATGAAGAAATTCACGAAAAACCGAAAAATACCGTTTTTGTACGGTTCGGACCCTCATAGCGCCCTTAGCATTGCACGGATCGATCTGAAATTCGGATATTTAGTTAAGCTTTGTATAAGGTACAAATTCGCTCTATGACAGTTTTCAGTGCACGTCACCGTTATAGAGATATTTCCCAAAAACTGCTTAATTGAATGTTTGCTTCGTAAGGGGGACTCCCATCTTAGGCGACTTTTGGCGTCTTACTGACAGCCACATAAGCTACAAATTTCTCCTAGAAGACCATAGAGCACACTCCCCCGTCCTAGCGCCATTCACGAAAAACCCCAAGAAAAACAACTTTTTTTAGGGTTTGAACCCCCATAGCGCTCTTGAGGCTGCGTGTATTGATTTTTTCTTTAAAACTCAATAGACTACAAATTTTCTATACAAAAGTTGTTAGTACGAGTTACCGTTATAGAGATTTTCATGAAATATGTTTAAAATACCGTTAGACCTCCTGGCACCGTTAGGAGTGCCCGAACGTATTCGGTATTTCCATCGCTTATTGGAAAAGCACAAGAGCTTCAAATCTGCCATACACCACTTTTTGTATATGCTATCGTTATCAAGATATTCAGAAAAACCTGTTTTCCAGGGTCTTTGACCCTCTGTAACACCGCTAGCGGCACTCGTAGAGACGTGTATTCTAGGGTCTTGTTTAGGACCTCGAAAAGAAGGCTCATGCAAAAATCCAGCTTTCCCCTAATTTTTCCGAATTTTGGCCAAATTTTTGTTCAAATTTCCTGGCGTAAATAGATATATGTATAGCATATACAGCTTAAATTAAAGCGCCAGCGAGTAAGTCTTTAGCTTAAAGGGAGAATACCGTAACTAGTACGTTTTAATTGTTGTTTTAATTAAAATGCTAGATTTGTTTCGATTTTATTTTACGACGAGTATCAAATTCAAATTTTTACGTCGCTTTACCATAAAGTAAGTAATTGAAATAGAGATGGAACTCCATATAACAATAAAGTCTACTGAAAAACATTTTACCTTTGAGTGTGTGCTGTGAGTAACGTGTACATACACGAAGATATCTTCCTGTATGTACACGTTACTTACAGCACACACTGAAAGGTAAAATGTTTTTCAGTAGACTTTAATGTTATATGGAGTTCCACCTCTATTCCAATTACTTACTTTATGGCTTTACTAAGCTACTAGCTTAAATCTTACCTTGTTGTCTTCTTCATCTTAGATTAAATTTGTTTTGGGTAAACAATGAGCGCCTCTTGCAGTGATATCTGCGAACACATTGGCTTAAATGTCTGTGTAGCCTGGAATCCACATAAGACGTCGATGCAGGATCTACTATCTGTGTATATGACAAATTTACCAGGACGTGTGTATTGATTTGATAGCGTCAACTATACCTAAAACAAAATTAAATATGAGCGGCGGATTGGAGGGATATGTATTCTTTTTGCGGCAGATGAATTTTTCTTTGGCGGGGTAACTTTTACAACTTTGTTGTTTTTGGTCAGATATCATATATTTTTGCATACTTAAATAGCCAACTAGTATTTTTGTTTTGGGATCCTGATGTCCCAGTGTCCCAATTTTCTAATGTGCCAATGTGCAAATATCACAGTGGCCCAATGGCCTAATGTCCGAATGTCCCACTACCCTAGTGTCCCAATGTCCCAGTATCGCAATATTCCAATGTCCCAGTCTCCCTGTGTCCCAGTGTCCCACTTAATGTCCTAATATCCCAATGTCCAATTGTCCTAATGTCCCAATTTCCTAATATTCTAGTTCCCCAATGTCTCAAATGTCCCAGTATCCTAATGTGATAATATCCCAATGCCCCGATGTCCTAATGTACTAGTGTCCCAATGTACAAATGCCCCAATATCCCAACATCCCAATGTCCCAATATCCTAGTGGCCAGTGTCCCAATGTCGCGGTATACCAAGTGTCCCAAGGTCCCAATAGCCTAATATCCGAGTGTACCACTGTCCCAATGACCCTATGTCTAAATTTCCCCAGAGTACCTAATGTCCCAGTATCCAAATGTCCCAGCGTCACAATGTCCTAATGTCCCAATGACCTAATGTCCAAATGTTCTAATGTCCCAATGTCCCTATGTCCCAATATCCCAATGTCCAAATGACCCGATATTTATTTATTTATTTATTTATTAATATATCATATACACAGAAAATTCCAATAATTGTATGATATAAGCTTAGAAAAATGAATTCAAGAGATACAAGAGACAGATACAATATAGTAAAAGTAGGTTATTAGTTTGATACTCGTACAAAGCAAGAACTAAGAAAAATTTACATAATCATAAGATACAAGATATTGGAGTACGGTTCTACGAAATGCATAAAAATTGAGTGTAAGAGGACCAAACTGGAGTTCATCGTGAACCCTCATCATTCTAAGTAATGGCGAGTTAAAGTAGATTTCCAACCTGGCAAATGGTGGATCAAAGATGGATAGATTACGCGATGGGCGATTCCGAGTTTTAAATCGAATATCTTCCGCTACGTTGGAGTCAATAAGTCCATGACATAGTTTGAAAAGAAAGCACTCATCTAAGAGTAATCTTCGCGCTTTTAAAGAACGCAAATTGAGGAAAAGCAGACGATCGGGGTAGCTAGCGTTAGGTAAGCCAAATTTATAAAAAAGTGTACGGGTGAATCTTCGTTGTACAGCCTCGATGTCGGTTGAGTGTGTGATTTGACTGTGGGGAGCCCAAACAACACTTGCGTATTCCAAAATGCTACGAACAAGAGAGCAAAAGAGACGAACAGCAGATTGAATGCAATGGAATTGGGACGAACTGCGTAGCACAAAACCTGCAAGTTTGGAGGCCCGATTAACAATGTCCTCATAGTGTCCACTAAAGTTCAATTTGCTGTCAAATTTTACCCCTAAATCCACATGCGAAGCAACCCTTGTGATAGGCAGATTGTTAATAGAGTAGGAGAATAACAAAGGAGAAGGCTTAAGAGAAAATATTATGTAATAGCATTTAGACAAATTTAGCCTGAGGTCGTTTATGGCACCATGACGAAAGAACATTAAGCGTTTTGAAGCTGTAGACATTCAGTAGTAGATGAAACTGGAAGAAAACACTTTAGGTCATCTGCGAACAGCAGGCAACGACAATCAAGGATTCGAGGTAGGTCGTTTATAAAAAACGAAAAGAGCAGAGGACCTAAAATAGATCCTTGAGGGACTCCGGATGTTGGAGTGAAGGGAGCGGATAAGCAATTATCAAATATAACTTGACCAGTGCGATCTGAAAGGTAAGAGTCAATCCATTTAACCAGAGCAATAGGAACGTTTAAAGCTACGAGTTTAGTTAGAAGTATACGAAAACATACCGAGTCAAATGCTTTCGAGAAATCTGTATAGACCACGTGAACATCCTGCTGGAGATCAAACATTTTGGCGACAAATTGTTTGATCTCAAGCAGGTTCGTCGTGGTCGAGCGGTGTTTTTGGAAACCATGCTGACAGGATGAAATTAAATGCCCAAAATGTGTTGTCAGAAAGTCATTGACGATTTTTTCAAAGACTTTAGCACACGACGGAAGCAAAGAAATGGGTCTATAATTTGTTGCAGAAGAAAGATTTTCAGTACCTTTATGGATAGGTAAAATTAGAGCTTTTTTCCAGACTGACGGAAAAATACCCGCTTGCAGGCTTTTGTTAAACAAAATTGAAAGCGGTAATGAAAGGGTTTGGCAGGTTTTTTTTAGAAAAATGTTGGGTAGACCGTCGGCTCCCGCTCCGCCTTCGGGTTTTAATTCACTTAGGAGTTTAAAAACCTGGTCAGGGGATATGGGAGGAAATAAAAAGTGGGAAGGATCATTAGGAAATGAGATGGGCTCGGAGGAGGAGGGTGAAAATACGGAGAAAAAGTAAGACGCAAACAGCTCGCAGATCTGTTGAGGGTCAGTGGCAGTTACGTTGAGGTATGAAATCTTAGAGGGTAAGGATGAGGATGAGCGAAGACTTCTCACATAAGACCAGAACCGCTTACTTTCGTTTCGTTGGATAGACTCTTCAATACTACTCAAGTATAAAGCGCTAGCTGCTGAGATAAGCTTTTTGGCCTCCGTACGAAATTTGCGAAACAAGATAAGGTCTTCTGGGTTTCGAAAACGTTTGTAACGCAATCGGCAGCGGTTCTTTTTACGAAGAACATCGAAGATTTGGGTCGTAAACCAAACTGGGCTTCTACGGGATCTAGGAATTGAAACGGGAACAGATGCAGAGATGAGATCGGACAAGATATTATAGAACGTTGTCACAGCTAAGTCACACTCAAGATGCCCCAGCACATAAGACCAGTTAATTTCAGAGAGGCTAGAATTAATTGTACTATAGTCCGCTTTATAGAAATTGAACTTACCTTGCTTGCGAGGCAAGCTGCGAGGACTCGATGTTTCAATAGTTAGTTCAAGGAGTAATGGTGGATGATGACTGTCAATTCTCACATAAGGAGAGGGTTCGGATAGAAAAATCACTGACTTATCAATATTTGTAAAAATTAGGTCTAAGAGACGATTGGAAGCGTTGCGAATCGTATTAACTTGTGAGAAGGAGCAAAGATGCATGAAGGAAGTCAAACCAAGAAGTTGCGACGGAGAGACGGAAGCAACCGGAAAGTCAGAATCGGGACGCCAATGAATGTGGGGGAGATTGAGGTCGCCACAGACAACAGTCGATGCAAAGTTACCACTATTCACTATGCGAGCGACAGTTGAGTACCATGATTCGTAAATAGATGCATTGGAGTTGGTAGGCATATACACGCAAGTTACAAGGAGTACGGTGGACGAGGAAAGATTGATGCTTACGATAACACAATCAAAAGAGTCGTTAGATGAGGTGTACAACAGAGAACATTTATGTTTATTATTAACCGTGATTAATGCCCCCCCCCCCACCATCTGCTTTGCCAGTGAGAGAACGATTGCGATCGCAGCGGAAAATATTGTAAGATGGAAGAACCTCAGAGTCGCCTATGGAGCAATCAAGCCACGTCTCGGAAATACATATAATATCATGACCAGAGGTAATAGACGAAATGTAGAATTCCTCCAATTTGGTTCTAAGACCTCTAGTGTTTTGGTAGTATAATGAGATATTTAATTTTCGCTCCTGGGATGTCGGCGCCGAGGTGACTTGCGCTTTGTAAAATCCTTCACTAACAATTCTGGAGGCCAGAAAGAAGAGTTTAAGGGTATGTCGACGTCGCGCGACACTGATATTTTGAACGAGGAGATTCGCCGATCCGGGATGTTTTCTTTTGTTAGCTTTTTACAATCGAACACTGCTGGTCGAAAGCCAAGCCGATTAATAACATAAGAGGAGAGCTCTTCCTCAGATGTGTCGTATGCGAGCCTCGATATGAAGATTTGCCTTGGAGGAGCGCACACTCTCAAAGTGGGAGCAGTAGCACTATCACCCGTGGACGGTTGCGCTGTGGTGACTTCGTTGTGGTGATTAGCGCTATTAATCGTGATCTGCTGAGACGACGGAGACGAATGAGTTACTGTAGGAGCACTGTCCGCAATAATATATGGTGAGGGTGCAGAGATATGTGGCAGTGCTGAGGACGAGTATGAACGTTGAGCATATTGAGGTTGAGTGGTGCTAGGCTGTGCGATCGACACATGATGCTCAAAGCCCTGTTGACGAGAGGTTTGGGCTGCTATAGGAGGTTGATTATCCTGGTGAGAGGAGTTACGGTTGAGAAGACTTGGTGAAATTAGTGGTTGTAACTGCATGGAAGTGCCAGGTAGGGACAACTGCAAATCCTGATTCGATGATTTAAGACGATGCATCTGAACTTTCTGGTGGGGAGGACGTGAGGTAACGCCCACAGGCATAGTCGATGCGATGTTGGCGCCACTGTCCGTGACGTCATTGGAATCAGCAACGGTGAAAGCACTTACATCATCGAACGCTAACTCCCGTTTGCTGAGATAAGCTCGGAAATCATTAGTCAAGCTGCCAAGCACATCTTTGGTGGCAAGCATCTTTGCAGCATACGAGGATTTCGATCTGGCTCTACAAGTTCGACAGAACCAATGTACGCCTGAGTCGTGCTTCCGTATATAATCGCCAACCAGCCCTGGTAATGCAACACACTTACTGTGAAAGGGTTTCTCACAGAAACCCGCGCAAATGATGACGGGAGACGTGTTCTCCTTGTCCAGGCAGGAAGTCATGGAACACAAATTCATGATAAAGTTCGGGCAAAATAATCGGTTTACTACTAAAAAAAAGCACAACCCTACTCGTGTGATAAAAGTCAAGAACAGACGAAAATTACAGAAGCGCCAAAAGATATGCAAGAAGCAAAAGCTTATATCCGATACGCGAACCTTTCAAGAGTTAAATTTTAAAAATGATGGCAGATGGCGTTGATGGCGCGCACACACACACACTGGCACGATGTCAATAAGAAGAATTCCTTTGTCTTCGAAGAACACTGGAAAGCACAGTTAACACCACTTCAAGAAGGAAAGTTTGAAAGTTGATTCAAGTTCTAGAGAGAACACGATCGGATACAACGAGAGTAAATATATTGGCGGATTCACGAAAACAGCTGTACGCGTCGCGTTGACGTTTTTGTTGATATACCCAAGGTCCCAATGTCCCAATATCTCAGTGGCCCGATATCTCAATGTCCCTATGTACCAGTGTTCCAATGTCCGATTGTCCTATTGTCCCAAGGTCATAATGTCCCAATGTCCTAGTATCCAAATTCCCCAACGTCCCAGTCTCCCAGTGTCCTAATGTCCCAATATCCAAATGTTCCCATGCCCGTCCAAATATCCTAATGTTCCAATGGCCCAATAACCTAATATCCTGATGTCCCAATGTCCCAATATCCCGATGTCCCTGTGGCCCAATATCCCCACCTCCCAGTCTCCTCAGTGTGCAATGTGGCCCAATGTTCCTATGTTCCAGTTTCCCAATGTCCCAATGTCCGATTGTCCTATTGTCCCAAAGTCATAATAATGTCCCTATATCCTAATATCCCAGTGCGCCAGTGTCCTAATGTCCCAATGTTCCATATCCCATTGTTCCAATATCCAGATGTTTCAATGGCCCAATATCCCGATGTCCCCACGTCCCAGTTTCCCCAGTGTGCATAATGCCCCAATGTACTAATGTCCCAAGACCCCAATATCCCAATTTCCTAATATCCCACTGCCCCAAGAACCTAGTCTCCCAGTGTCCCAATATCCTAATGTCCCAATGTCGCAGTGTGCTTTAAAAAATTGTCAATGCGATGAGACGAAAGACGCAATTGTTGGAAATCTTTTGTTAACTTGACCAATTAATTTACCGTTATTCCATCTAAATGGAAGACATTGATTGTTTGGAAGGACCACCATTCCAAATTTAATAAAAATCCCATCACATAGAGAGACAGTAGAAGCAAGTTTTTCTGCAACTGTAGACTCCAGTGTGAAATTAGGTTACTCGCTTAAGTCTGTGAGGGTGAAAATTTCACCGTTTATTGCATATATCTTACCCGTTATTATGCCGATCGAAGATTTTTTTTGGTAAGGCACTAGAACAGGATATGTGGAATATTTTGGTAAAAAATTTTTTTGGGGGATGTTGCCTGGAAGGCTATAGCCCTGTCAAACAAAAAAGCAAGTTGTCTCCGGTAATCATAGACTTGTTCGCTTTCGTGTTTTTTTCCTTTGGCGGACGATACGCTCTCGCGTCTCTTGATAATTACGGACTATTTTACCATCAGTTTGACATACATAATACGAGGGAAATTTAGTAGGGGAAGTCACATGTATGGATGCGGTGTGAAGTAAATAGGTGAGTTTTTCCCGATGGCCTTTGCACGCTAACTAGTGGTTTACCTTAAAGTCTGACTGAGTAACAAGTAGTAATTTAACCAGTACGATTCTTGCAGGGATGTTTACTGGCAACAGACACAAATACACATTCATTTTTATATACAGGGTGTCCGGAAACTGCCGCATAAACGCACTGGATTGTGATTCCTCAGCTGATTTCCAGCAAAAAAGTTGTACGGAACATACCCCCCAGCTTAACCCTTTAGCTGCCACAGGCATTTAAAGATTTTTGAAAAAATCATTTTCTTGCACGACTTAAAGCCTAATATCTCCAAAGCTAAACCATTTAGAATAGTGAAATAAAATGATTATTACAGCTAACATATTTACCTATAAAATAAAACTAACCCCACTAAAATCGGATAAGAGGTTTGGTTTTTACAGAGCTTCAAAGTCAAATTTGCGTGATTTGACCCAAAAACAATCTTTTTTTCCATCTCAATAATATACTCCAACTTCTGCCAAGGTGAGGTGCTTGTATGATTCTTTTAAAAATTGGCACACAGTCTTACAATCATATCTTTCATACATCATTTTAATCTAGCTCCATTACTTCTAACAGTTTTTATACGTTATGTGTGGAAAACTAGGGTTAATTTGAGCTCGAATTCAATACAATTCAATTCACACTGTCCCTAAAGATCTGCAATTGGTGAAATCTATTCAAATTATGTCGAAATCGAGATAAAATTAACCCTAGTTTTCTGCAATTGAGGTATTAAAACTGTTAGAAATAATGGAGCTAGAATAAAATAATGTAAGAAAGATATGATTGTAAGACTATGCGCCAATTTTTAAAAGAATCGTACAAGCACCTCACCTTGGCAGAAGTTGGAGAAAATTGAGATGGAAAAAAAGCATGTTTTTGGGTTAAATCACACAAATTTGACTTTGAAGCTCTGTAAAAACCAAACCTCTTATCCGATTTTAGTGTGGTTAGTTTTATTTTATAGGTAAATTTGTTGGCTGTAATAATCATTTTATTTCACTATTCTAGCTGGCCTAGCTTTGGAGATATTAAGCTTTAAGTCGTGCAAGAAAATGATTTTTTCAAAAATCTTTAAATGCCTGTGGCAGCTAAAGGGTTAAGCTGAGGGGGTATGTTCACATTTGCAATCTGTTTACTGATTTATTTCGAAATTAGTGTAATCTTGTAAAAGCCGACGGAAATATTAAGAAATGAGAGATTACGATGGTTTAAATAACATTATAGAAGCTCCTAGTCAGTGCCGGATTAACCACGTGGCAGAAGATGACAAATGCCACGGGTCCCACGCTTGCCTAAAAAAATTAATTAAGAAAAAAAACTTGAACTAAAGTACATATCATCCAAAGTTCTCTGCGCTTGGCAATATTTATGAAGGGATTCCCGTAATATTGTCGAGATTATTTATTTACATGGGCGTACATACACGGAATTCATCGATACCACAAATCCAAACGAAACTTCGTAAAAAATAACAGCTGGGCAAATTGTGATTTTTTTATATGTAGTTTACATGGGTCTGCATACAAAGATATAGAATCATAGCATAGAGAGAAACCCCAACAACACCATCTATATATACGAGCCGGATTATCAGCTGATTAAATTGAACTTGTCAATGATTAAGCACCTTAAGTACCACGTATTGAAACAATAGCCATATCAAGAGCAACAGGTACTTAGGCTCTTAACCATTGACAGATGCTTTCTGCAGTTCGGCCTGGCTGTCTAGATGTCAGTGACACCAATTATTGATCTTAACAAATCGAAAGCGGAACACAAAGTTTGACCATTTCAGGGGCTCCCCAACCCCCGATGAAATTCTTGAGAGGCAAGGACGTGCCAAATTTTTTTGAAGTCATGTTTATCGTCAAACTTGATAATATACTTTCTGCACTTACTAAACGCATGGAAGCTTATCATCAACTAAATTGTGTACATATTTAGTATACTTTGGGAATTGATGATTTTATCGGCAGAGGATATCGCTAATAGGAGCGTCCGAATCCATTTTTTTGAATTATCGTCAGTTCATATCCAGATGATGTATGTAGATTATAGCCTGGGAAATGAACTGGTGCAATTTGCTGAGGTGCTTAAAACAGATATGGCTGCCGATATTAACGACAAAAAATGGTAACCAACTGCAGCGGAGAACGTTCTTTCTCAACGTTGAAGCGAATTAAGAATGTGTTAAGAAACTCAATGGGAAAAGAACGCTTAAATGACTTGACTACAATGCATATTGAAACCGATCTACATAGAGATGAGGATAATTTGATTTGGTTTATGATTTTTCAAAAACACGAAGTGTTTATAATATATTTGTTGAGTTGAATAAATTTAAACTGTCTTGGTTACTTTCAATAAACTTCTATTAATTGTTATTATTCTTGCAAGTAAAGATAGATAGATAGGATTTCAGAAAATTCGGATGAGTTACGACAACTATTAGTTAGGTTAATCCAGGTTCCAATAATGTTTCAAATATTAATTACTTAATACTCCTGTCATTTGCCACGGGTCCCGCGCTGGCTTAATCCGGCACTGCTCCTAGTCAAGTTTGATTCACAATTTCTATCCTTTTTTTTTAGCAACAATTTGCAAAAACTTCAAATGCGTTTTCCCAACAATTTACGAATTTACACTTACGTCGATGTTGCTCCGGAGGTGCGAATGGATAATGTAGTGTTACAAACAAAAAAATCGTGATATTTACTATTGTTTATATATTATTCGAGAAAGTATTGAAAGTTGTTAAATTTTTAATTTATTAAATTAACGCCCATAGTGAAAACCGTTTCTATTGTTGTCGCTTGAGACAATAGGCGAGAACGACGACGAAACTTAGAACATGTCCACAGACATGCACAGCGACTCACACCCTTCTGCACCGCTACAACAACAACAAAACCGTTTCTATCGGTAACCATATTAGCAGAAATGAAATATTAATTTATATTTGTTGCACTATGGGATCGCCTTCAATATATTTCGCTTCTTATCTTCCTAAATTCGATCATTTTTAATGGCATAACATTTAATAATGCTAACCACTAAAAAAATTATCTTTATAAAAATAGACGAAACGGCTAATAAAGCCAAAAAGGAAATAAAACTAGGGGGCTTCGCCCCCTGCTCGCTACGCTCGCCAACCCCCCGGGGCCGGGGCTAATTTCGAGCGCGGCCGAAATTTGGATACCCTTCGCTCTCCTTGGGCTAAAAGTTTTTTCGCGCGTACCTATGACTTGTATTTAATCCCCCTCCTCATTCCTTTTCTTCCGCCTTGACAAAAGTTTTGAGCTTGGTTGAAATAACTGGGCAAATAAAAATATTTACTCAAAAAAATTTATTGGGGATGCGGGAGCATGGCCCCATAGTAGGATTCCATTTGTTTTGACTTTTTTAGTTGCTTTGATAAAGACATATTAATTCAAGGTTTTGTGAAATTGGTGTAAAAAATGTTTCTTGGAGGAAATTGGGGGTTTGTATGGCGGCCCCATGACCCCATAGTCCGATTTGATCCATTCTCACATATGTTTTGTGTCATCAATGGAAATATATTTGTGTGAAATTTTGTTGAAATTGGTACACAAATAAAAAAGTTTTTCTTAGAAGAACCTAATTTGGGGGGTTAGGTTTGTATGGCAGCCCCATGACCCCATGGTCAGATTTGATCCATTCTTGGATATATTTTGTGGTATCAATAGAAACTCATTTGTGTGAAATTTGGTTGAAATTGGTACACAAATAGAAAGTTTTTCTTAGAAGAACCTAATTTGGGGAGTTAGGTTTGTATGGCAACCCCATGACCCAGTGATCCAATTTCGGTGATTCAAACATACAAACAGCCTGCAACAATAATAAGCACGTGTACAAAATTTCAGCTCTGTAGCTTTTATAGTGGCCGAGAAAAACGCGCTGTAACAGACGGACAGACAGACAGACGGACATCGTCCAATCGACTCATCTCGTCATGCTGATCATATATGTATGTAAAATGAAAAGCACATTCGATTAAAATACGTATAATTAGTATGTATGAGTAATGAATGGGAAAAGTACAAAGTACATTGGAATTTAAACTTAAACTCCGCTGACCGGACTGACTACTTCAACTTTACTGATCCGACGACTATCGACCACTCCAACTGACTGCTGACAACTCCAACTGACTACCGACAACTTCGACTACAACTACTACTACTGCATGTTACATTCGGCCATCCTAGGGATGGGACTTTTTGAAAAAAATACCGGTTGTCCGGTTATTCCGGTTATTTTCCTCATCGGTTATACCGGCTCGGTTTAACCGGCCAAAAATACCGGTTATTGAAATAACCGGTTAAAAACCGACTAACAAAGAAAAGACCCTCCTGTTCTATATTTTTCCATATTTTCCATATATTTTTTCTATATTTAAGATAGCATTGTGACCGCAGCGTAACTTATTAGGAAGCCAGGCACCTCGCATTAGCATTATTTCTTAAAACAGGACATTTTGCGCAAAAATGTGAAAACTTGCACAAATAATGACAAGTTTCAATAGGAAACAATAAATTTAGGCGATATGGAATTTCTAATTTTAATAGAAAATCTCAGCTGCATTCGATGTACTAATTTGATGGTGAAGCTGTGCATCCTGCACATACATGGCGAATTAATTAATTAATTAATTAAAATTCCATTCGTTGATTTGGCAGAGTGCAGAGTTTAACAGGTTGAGTCCCGGCGCGGCGTCCAGTTACCTGGACACCTGAGTCAATAACTATAGCCCGCGTTCAGTATACTGGGCACTTACATTCATTGTAAAATAAGCTAAATGTTAAAATAGCCTATGTTTTTTGTAAATTGCCGGGATCGATATTTTTCATAGATGTTTGTTGTTGTGTTGCCTCTCTGGATCCGCGAAAGTGAAACTCATTGTTTTTCTTCAGGTGACCAATATATTTCGGGCTGAGAAGCCCATCTTCAGGGTCGCTTATATCTAAAGGACAATGATTTTCACAATAAAAATGATAAATAAATATAATATTAAAAAATGTACCTAATAATAATGAACGATGACTATATAAAAAGTGACAAAGAAAACGACTAACAATCAAATATTTACATACAGTAAAAATCACAGATGTCAAAAGTCAAAATTTCAAGCAAAATATCACAGATGTTAGGGTGGCTTAAAGCTAGGTACACACGGAGACATTACTAAAAAAATATCACAGATGTTAAATTGCAATAATTGCATTATAATATTTTCTCATGTCTCATTATAATTCTAAATGCTAGTCTTGATTAAGTTTATATAGGTGTTAGTATAATGTTTTTTATCGCTCTTTTCGTTGCATGCTATATTCTCGTATTTGATTATCTGGTTCACTTCGTGGATTTGAAGTTTGCATTTATTACGTTCGTTTTTCAAAATTTGAGCATTATTGAAATCAAAAGTATGTTTATTAGTGATGGAATGCTTTGCAAGGGCGGATATATTATCGTTAAGCGATTTTTTCGTGTCGTTCTTATGTTGACTTAGACGAGTACCTAATTTTTGAATTGTTTCGCCGATGTATGTTTTGTCGCAATCTGCACAATCGATTTTGTATACAACCCCGGACTTATCTTGTGGTGGAATTTTGCTCTTAAGGTTTGTAAACATGTTACCATTCTTTAAGTGAGGACGCATTGCCACATTTAACTGTGGTACAAAATATTTACAAGACCTTGATATTGATTCGCTTAAATAGCAACACTATGCAATAAACATAAGAAATACCTCACAGAAAAACAAGCATCCAGTCTTAAAACCTACACTGCGATTCCACCACGTATTTTCGGTCAACTAAACATACATAAACCTGAGAGAACGTTGAGACCGATTGTTTCCACAGTCAATTCCGCAGCATATAAAACATCAAAGTTTCTGGCTAGCATTCTTCGAAAAGCTTTCAAGTCCAACTACGCATTGAAGAATTCTACAGAGTTTGTCAAAAAAATCATAAGACGAACAATACCCAATGATCACATACTGATTTCTTTTGATGTGACAAATTGTTTTACCAACATTTCAACCGACTTAGCACTAAAGCTAATTGAAAGGGATTTTGATCGCTGTGTCAGTGAGCATACGGAAATTCCAAAAAAGGAGTTTATGAACTTACTCCGTTTCTGCCTCATAGATTGCAACTATTTTCGATATAAAAACCGATTTCTGTCTATGAGATCCGGCCTTTTCATGGGGTCCAGCTTAGCGCCGATATTAGTTGAACGTGTTCTGGAGGATTTGATTAACGAAGCTCTACTTAAAGTCGATTTTGTTCCACTTTTTTGGCATACTTACGTGGATGATCATATAACGGCCATTCCAAAGGACAAAATTCCACAAATGCTAGAAGCATTACACGAATATGATTCCAAAATCAAATTCACTTATGATGTTGAAAAAGATGGTAAGTTGGATTACCTGGATATTAGTCTATACCGTACCGAACACCGGAGGGTGATTACAAATTGGTTTTACAAGCCTATTGCCTCAAATAGACTGTTAAACTATTACTCAAATCATCCGACAAAAATGAAAACAAATGTGGCGAAATCTTTCATTAGGAAAGTATTTAGGATTAGTCACAAGTGCTTTTGGAACGAAAATTTGAAACGGATTTATAATATCCTTGGTAAAAATAACTATCCAACGAAAATGATCGGCAAAATGATTAACGAAGTTCGAAACATCAAAAAAACTACAAATTCAATGAGCTATGCTTTCTTATCAATCGAAGGCGACTCGACAGCAGCAGCATCACCACCTACTGAACCAACCATCCAACAATATTCGGCACTAACATACATCCCCGGTTTAAGCGAATCAATATCAAGGTCTTGTAAATATTTTGTACCACAGTTAAATGTGGCAATGCGTCCTCACTTAAAGAATGGTAAAATGTTTACAAACCTTAAGAGCAAAATTCCACCACAAGATAAGTCCGGGGTTGTATACAAAATCGATTGTGCAGATTGCGACAAAACATACATCGGCGAAACAATTCAAAAATTAGGTACTCGTCTAAGTCAACATAAGAACGACACGAAAAAATCGCTTAACGATAATATATCCGCCCTTGCAAAGCATTCCATCACTAATAAACATACTTTTGATTTCAATAATGCTCAAATTTTGAAAAACGAACGTAATAAATGCAAACTTCAAATCCACGAAGTGAACCAGATAATCAAATACGAGAATATAGCATGCAACGAAAAGAGCGATAAAAAACATTATACTAACACCTATATAAACTTAATCAAGACTAGCATTTAGAATTATAATGAGACATGAGAAAATATTATAATGCAATTATTGCAATTTAACATCTGTGATATTTTTTTAGTAATGTCTCCGTGTGTACCTAGCTTTAAGCCACCCTAACATCTGTGATATTTTGCTTGAAATTTTGACTTTTGACATCTGTGATTTTTACTGTATGTAAATATTTGATTGTTAGTCGTTTTTTTTGTCACTTTTTATATAGTCATCGTTCATTATTATTAGGTACATTTTTTAATATTATATTTATTTATCATTTTTATTGTGAAAATCATTGTCCTTTAGATATAAGCGACCCTGAAGATGGGCTTCTCAGCCCGAAATATATTGGTCACCTGAAGAACAACAATGAGTTTCACTTTCGCGGATCCAGAGAGGCAACACAACAACAAACATCTATGACTTACATTCATGTATTTCTATGGCTTTTAGAATAACTTTGCGATATAGTTTTGGAATGAAATGAAAGCCTCGGTCTATGGCAAGAGTTTCGTTCTTCTTTCACCTTTGAAATTGTTACCAGAGAGCATGTGCAGCTTGCAGAGTTGTGCATCTTATTTGGACATGTATTTCTGTTCCGTTTACCTTATACCACAGAATCAGAAGTATACAGAATGTTCAGCTCCATAGATCGAAGTGTCCTAAGTAAAATTTCGACCTGGACGCACGGTGGGTCCATAAGAGAAAATATTTAGATGCCTTAAGCGAAGAGAACGTTCCTTCTCAATGTAGATACACTTTTGCTTGTTACTCTTCTTTTCATGCGCTACTTCGATAGATATTGTGTGAACGAAAAAAACTTATGCGTGTACATGAATGTGAATGCGATAGAGATAGCGCGACGACGACGGCCGCGTAAAGATATTCGTATTGTGTAATTAGCGATGGATAAGGATAGATTGGCGGGTGCGGGTATATGAATTGGCGAGGACGTTGCGTGATGTGTTGATATATGGTGCGGCGATAGTGCCGCGGTGACGGAACATTGATGGGTGCATGAAATGAAATGTGTGAATTCCCATTCAGATACATACATATGACCCATATCTCCGGCACGACGCGCGGCGGCGAAGGATAGTTAAGATGCGTAAGTTATGTTTGCATCTGTAGTACATACTTGAATTGGGAAAAAATAATGAATGGGCGGCAAATTTGTCCAAAAGATGCTGTTGTTCAGCTAGAAGTGCCGCAGTGGGATAGTAATGCGATATTTTAAAAACTGTAGGTTTTCTCAGCGTATTCAAGTGGTTGTTTAAAAAAAAAACTTACGATCATTATATCATAAAAAAAACACTGAAAATTTAGGGACTGAAGAAATTATTTTTTTTACATTTATGTGGTTTTAACAAAAAAATATATTATTTTCAATAACAAATATTTTGCTCTAATTAATTTTTTATAGGTATGTTATATACATATGTACATTTGCTTATATTCTACAAAAACTAATAAATTTATAGAAATATGTGGTATATATGTAATGGTTATCCACGGTTGTTCTTCGCAAAACTGCATTCCTTTTTTGCAAATTACATATTTTAGTCGTTTTGCGATTGAGCCTCTTCTTTATGGATGAAACTTTTTTTTTTGTAAAACTGTAAATTTTTCAAGTTTGTTTCGCAGTGATTGCAGACTGAGCCTAGAGATTCAGACCTTGGCCGTTTCCGTGGTGGTGATTTCAAAACGGTGAAATCAAAGTCGTCACAATCTGACTCCAAATTCGAATGAACCTCTTCGCCGGGTTGAAGACAGCGGTTCGGAATGGATCCCCGTTTTAAATACCTTTTCCCGATTAAGTCAGCCGAGAAATGCTTGTCGCAAATGTACAATTGCGAGGAATTTGCGACGAATTCTTCATCAAATTTACACTTTATTTCCCACTCCTTGAATAGCGGAGTATCGCATTCAGGGAATTTAAACATTCTTATATTTGGGTTTTCGCGTTTTGATCTCCGGCAATGAGGCAATGCACATCTGTTACCCCTTAATTTCTGCATATCTATGTTTGAACTGATTGAACAATTTGTTTAGTTTGTTTTTCATCAATCTTTTATTAATAGAATTTCCCGGTCAAGTCCATAACCTTCCTAAGCATATAGGTAAATGTCTCAGACAACAGAATATGAATGAATGAATATGAATATAAAAAATCACTTCCGGAACAAATGAAACCATCTTAACCAAATAAAGACATAGAATAAACATGCAAACAGAAAAATAACATTTTGTAATCAAGCACGGAAAATAAAATAGCTGATGCAATTTAAACTAATTTATTTATTTCGATTGCCGCGGTCGCGGAGGTCAAAGGAGGTTTAAAGAGTTTTTTAGTTGTTACATGAGACATTTAATATTTTAAAGTACAAAATATTTGTAGTTTTTGTTTTTAATTACAGAATCAGCTCAATTTATTCTAAATATATGTACATTCTTTTATTGAACGGATATATTTCCTGACTGACGTGTAATACATACAGGGTGGCCCATTTAAAGTGAACTAGTGTAAACCATGCATAACTTTTTTATTTTTTAATATTTTTTTCTGAAATTTCGTAAGAATAAACTAGACACATGGGAGATATGTTTACAATACTTTTAAAGTAGATAGGCGTTGAGGAAGGGTTGATTTAGCTGGGTTTTATAAAGGAGTTTATTTTTGAACATTTTCGTTCACAAAAAGTACTTATGCGGAGAGATAAAATGGAATATTGGAATATTATTGATGAAATAAAATGGAAAGGATCCAAATGCATTAGTATTGCAAGAAAACAACATGGAGAGATATACGGTTCAGCAACGAGTTCGAATAGTACCAATTTACACGGAAAATAATAATTAGATACACAGCGCAAATTTCGACGAACGATTTGCAAAATTTTTCGCTATTCTTAGGAACAAGGAACCGTTAATAGTCCTCGACGAGCCCGAAAACGAAGTTCGAGGACGGACGAAATCAATAAATGGGTGGAACCCAGCGTCGAATCAGATGCAACATCAACCCGAAGAAAGTCATTTCCGATTGGGGAAATCACGAACATTACAACGTATCTTATATGAATGCCACATTTTTTCTTACGCGACATAATTCACTTACAACTTCCTGATTACTAGAAGCGTATGCCACTGAGTTCCAGCGGCCACAATGGAGATTTTAACAGACGTTTTTGGCGAATGAGTCATTTCGAAAGGATCTGCAATTAACTAGCCGGCTAGATCTTCAGACTTAACTCCACTAGATTTTTTTCTGTGGGGATACCTTAAGGAGAGAGTCTACAATAATAAACCAGGGATAATTCAGGAATTCAAGCAAAATATTGTTGTGGAGATCTGAGGTTTGCAGCCATAAATATTGCGAAAGGTAATGGAAGATACCGTAAAATTATCCCCTCTTTGCGAAGTCGCCCGGGGCAGCCATTGGATGGATATATTTTTTGATATGTAGTGTAAACATATCTCCCAAGTGTCTATTTTATTGTGTGGAAATATCACAAAAATCGGTTCAGAAATAAAAAAGTTATTCATGGTTTACACTGGTTCACTTTAAATGGGCCACCCTGTACATAAATATTTTACTTTCTATTTTTAATCGTGGCTGTGTGAGAACTACGATCTTACACAATTAACTCTAACAGTAGTACTTGCAACACTATGTACACTCCAAGTTCATATGCAATGAAAATTATCAATTTAATTCAGAAAATTATTTTCTTGTTGTGGATATTTATTTATTTTATCCGGAAATGGTTTTTATTTATTATGTAACTCAACTAGCTTTCCATCACGGAGAGTTATGAAACTGACCTGAAAATTACATTTTTTCCTTATAATAATTGACGTATTTACCATTGTGCATTATAATATTAATTAATATGTGCATTTCTTTTGCGATTGATTAGCGCCATAAGGCGCAAATTTCTGAGAAAATATTTACATTTATTGTATACTTTCTTATACGGATTGATCAAAATAATAATTTGAATTGGTATTAAATGTATAAGTATTCACATTTTATAATTGAAATAGAAATAAATAAATAAAAATGTGAAACCCTTCCATGCAATATGCATGGAAGGGTTTCACATTTTTACCCACTTAATCTGGTCCGGTTGCGTGTTTGAGGCATTGGGAGTTTAAAATTGTATTTGATATTTCAGCTTAACTAAATTTGCAGATATTACTTAATTAAACGTAGCCTCCTACACGCTTTTAAATAGTTTATTTTATAGTCAGAAGCATCAAAACCCCCCTCTTCCTTTAACGGGCTTGGGACCGTCTTCGACGGAATTAGGGCAGGTGTAGCCCAACAGACAGACTATGATTTTGTAAAGATTTTGGAAAATTTTATTCTACATAATTAATTACCCTTGATTTTTCGGCTATGCTGTTCAAGAAGAGGGAGGCTAACGAAGTTGAGGTAAGAATCTCTACTCAATCTGATTTCCACCCATCGCATCCACTAATCGCACTCATAAACAGAGTGTTTCACATAGTGGTAACCGATCTTGTTTTGGAAAAATTCACACAATAACTAATCTATTGTTTGTTCTGTAATAGCTATCTTAGTTTTTCTTCAACTTGTTGTAGACATCTTAAATAACGTATGGTCGAAGTTTGGTTTCGAACCGTTGTAAACTAAGGGAGATATGTATGTACAGCCTTGGCCAAAAGTATTAGGCACCCTAAAATTTAGTTAAAATAATGAAAAAGAAAAACATCTTCTTTCTAAATTGATTTATTATTATTAATAGATACAAAAATGAATTAGTTAAACTTAAAATCTAGTCGGTCCACCTTTGGATTTAATAACTGCATTAATTCTATCTGGCATGCTGCGTACAAGCTTAGAACAGTCCTCCCTTGTAATGGCATCCCATTCTTGCACCAACGCATTTTTTAATGCAGTTTTAGATGTTATACTGTGCTCTTTAATCCTCCGCTTCAAAATGCCCCAAAGGTGTTCAATTGGGTTTAGATCTGGGGACTGTGCAGGCCAATCCAATAAGTCAATATTGTTCTCAGTAAACCAGCGCATCGTGGTCGCTGACTTATGACAAGGTGCATTGTCTTGTTGAAATATGACTTCGTCTAGGTTAGTTTCACCGAAAATACTGGTTAACGAGGGCGCGAGCGCAGTTTCAAGTACTTCTATATACTTTTCGCTGTTCATACGACCTTCGCAAATAAACATTTCGCCAACCCCATCAGTGGTCATGCAGCCCCAGATCATTATACTGCCTCCTCCGTGCTTTACCGTTGGTACGACGCAATCTGGATGGTATTCTTCGCCCACACGTCGCCTCACGAAGGTCACACCTGGTGTTCCAAATACCTATAGAAGAAAGAAAAAAAGGCCATTTTTAACATGGCCATAACTTTTATGGTTTAAGTGAATTAAATAAGTGATCATTCTTATTCATTAAAAAAGCAATAAAATTTACTTACCTCAAAGTTAGATTCGTCAGACCACACCACATTGGACCAATCTTCCTCTGTAAAATGTTGGTGCCGTAGAGCCCACTCTAGCCGTTTTCTTTTGTTGGCTTCTGAAAGCCACGGCTTCTTCCTGGCTTTGCATCCTTTAAGACCCGCTTCTACAAGTCTTCTTCTGACTGTCCGAGCACTTACTGGCTTTCCAGCCTCTTCGGACAAGGCAGCAGAAAGCTCCGATGAAGTTTTTTTTCGATTTTTCATGGATTCGCGTATTAGTTTTCTATCCTCGCGCTTCGTAGTTACTCGTTTTCTGCCTGTTCTTGGTTTATTAGCGTGAGTGCCAGTCTGAACAAATCGTTTGATGGCAGATTGCACGGCGCAACGCGAACACTTCACCAACGTAGCAATTTCTTTTTGCGATCTTCCTTGTTCATGGAGAAGTTGTATTTTCACTCGACTTTCCAAACTAATTTCACTTGGTTTCGGCATTTTTGAAGAAACTAGGCGTCAATGTACACTTCACTTCACCAAAAAAAATATCACTCCACTTGTTTACTCGTTAGAGTCCTAAAAACAAGTGACCAAACGTTGACTGATAAAACCGCAAAAACGCCAAATTCTTTGTTTTCGGGCGTCAGATGTTTTATGAACTTAACAATATGCCGCCTACTCCTCTAGGTAATGGTTTATGACTCCGGCATGTCATCTTAGTAAAGTATTCATTCATTGTTCAATAAGTAAACATGCAGTGTGATCTTTTATGGGGTGCCTAATACTTTTGGCCAAGACTGTACATATTTCTATTTCGTTACAAATTTTTATTCTGATTCCCATAGTCCATAGTGTAAACAATTTTGGTCGACATTTGTTCACAATTCAGATTATTATTCCTGTATTATTACTGTTGTATGCTAATCTGTAGCCAGTAGTCTGGCTGGTCGAGCGGTTAGTGCGCGCACCTTCGGTGCACAGGCTCATGAGTTCGAATCTCACCGTGTTCCATTGTGTTTTTCGAACTCACGAGCTTGTGACAGACTATGATCTCACTCAGATGTTAAACGAGTACCCATTTATGGGGATAAATAACACTGCTGAGCGTGATGCTGATCTCATTACCTCATCAAAAAGCAGATAAGATCTTGGAAATAGGATGTCACTAACACATCCTGCGGCCTTAGTCCAAAGTTGGATTGTCGCGCCTGTTATTTATTTTATTTTTTTATTTATGCTAATCTAGTTCATTGGAATTTATAAAAACCGGACAAATATTTCAAAATATGTAATGAAAAGTAAATAATGTTTCGTTTGGGAATTGCCTATTCCAGTCAGTAAATACGGCAATTATATAAGGAAAACTGCAAAGTTTGCTAAAAAGTTTATCGGCTATCCAGTCTTTTCCTCCAAGGACGTTAGTACATACATATATGTACTTTGTAAAGTGGCGTATGCGTAAATTATAAATTGAGAAGGATGTTTTTCAAACCACGCGGTAATTGAATAGAAGATAAAGCTCTTCATTTAATGGTTAATGCTCATTTTTCGCAACTGCAATCAAACCAGGAAACATATGTACATGCATATACATATACATATGTATGTATCATAATCAAAACTCTTTATATAGCCCGTGGTTGTTAAAAAGTATAAACGTTGAAAAATTGGAAAACTGGATAGACGTGAAAACATATCTCTTGTAGACACAACAATTTATTTATACATTATACTAACCTATGTAAATTTTTAAGACCAAAATCACCAAAAAATTTCTGAAAACCTGTTAAAAAAAATCAATCACTTGTATACGCTGCTAAAGTCACAAATGATGTGCCAATTGCAATTTCCATAAATTTGATTTTCATTTTTTGTAGATCTTTTTTTCTTACTTTATTTATTTTTGTAAAATATAATGTAAAATATCGTGTACAAATCATTCTATTATTGATCCCAATTCATTTTTAGCTGCAAACACAATATTGTAGCATCCTAACCCCTTCGTCGCCGCGCGCCGCGCCGTAGATATTGGTCATATGTATCTGAAATGCATGCATGCGAGTTCATGAACCCGTCAATGTTCCGTCACCGCGGCACTATCGCCGCACCATATATCAACACATCACGCAACGTCCTCGCCAATTCATACACCCGCACCCGCCAATCTATCCTTATCCATCGCTAATTACACAATACGAATATCTTTACGCGGCCGTCGTCGTCGCGCTATCTCTATCGCATTCACATTCATGTACACGCATAAGTTTTTTTTCGTTCACACAATATCTATCGAAGTAGCGCATGAAAAGAAGAGTAACAAGCAAAAGTGTATCTACATTGAGAAGGAACGTTCTCTTCGCTTAAGGCATCTAAATATTTTCTCTTATGGACCCACCGTGCGTCCAGGTCGAAATTTTACTTAGGACACTTCGATGTATGGAGCTGAACATTCTGTATACTTCTGATTCTGTGCTTATACGTAAAAAAAATTTGAAAATATAATACCCGATATCGACAAATGATAAAAATATAATAATAAATTGGTATTTTCTAAATAGTCGAGTGTCGAAGCTGACCGTTTGTATGGGCGTTCGGTTTATATGGACGAAATACTTTTGTATAGCCCAACCGTCCGACGCTATCCGAAACAATGTCGGGACTCAACCTGTTAAGCTTTATCCACACTGCCAATTGGCAGCTCGCGATGCCAACTGGCAGTTGTCATTGCATCTACACTGACTGCCATTTGTGTGGCCGTCCAATTTCTCAGTCATCTCGAATTCAAAATGACAATTTTGTTCGTTTTTTGTTTGAAATAGTGTAATTTTTTAATGTCAATAATTTAAACGCGCATTGTCCGATTTTATAATTAATTAAAAAAAAAAAAACAAAATGCAAGTAGTTTGGTTTTATCATTTTCAGGCTCCATTTGGTCGCTAGTGTAGATGGTAAGCAGCTGTCAAATGGCAGCTCACGACGCCGACGCCTGTTTTTTGACGAGCTGCCATTTGGAGGTAATGTAGGTACAGCTTTAAATATATTTTAATTTGTGGATTCGCCAGTTATGTGCGCCGTTCGACTAACTTACTCCATTAAATCGAACACCCAGTTCAGTGAAGTTTTTTTGGAAAAATTCTAAGTTTAGTTTTACCAAATAGACCTTTTCATTGCACTAGCTGCTTGTTCTCTGTTGAAATATTGTGTGGAAATTTGGAATGTGCGCCAATTTTAAAGTAATCACCGGTTATTCTCGGTTTTTCCATTTTTAAAATAGTACCGGTTAATAACCGGGCAAAAATAGTACCGGATATAACCGTTTTTTTTTTTTAATGAAACTACCGTTTATTCATAATAACCGGTTATTAATTCCCATCCCTAGGCCATCCTACGATTCGTCGTCTGTCCCAGACGACAACAAATCATCGTTAGCTTCAACATATCTCCAAAGCTTCATATTGTCTGCACTGGTAGCTGTAATGTTCGGTCCTTCAATTTGCGCAGCTTTTCGGACATCGTAACGGCCATTGCGCTTTACTTTAACTACTTCATACGGGCCTAGAAATAGGCTTGCTAATTTCCTCCCGGCAACAAATTGAGTCCGTTTGAACGCCACTAAATCCCCTTCTTTGTAGACATGTTCTATCTTTCGCTTTTTGTCGTAATCGTTTTTGTAAAGTTCCTGGGCTTTCAATATCTGCCTTCTGGCTTCTTCACGAGATTTCTGTCTCTCTTGACCAAAACCTTCTACCATTTCCTTCTCCAGTAACAACAAAATTTTATCGCTGACTTTGTTCTGCATTTTAACTCCGAACATTAATTTGAAAGGCGACTTTTTAGTAGAGCTGTGCACGTGAGAATTTATCGATCGCTGGACGTTTGACACAAACTTGTGCCACTTGGACGGGTCTTCTGCTGACAACTTCGATATAATTGATAATATACATCCGTTGACGCGTTCTACTTGCCCGTTACCTCTAGGCACACCCGTTGTAGTTTTAATATGTTCAATCGCGTTCGACTTAACGTATTCCTCAAAAGCGTTTGAGGTAAATGCAGCTCCTCGGTCACTGACGATACGAAATGGTAGACCAAAAACTTGTGACCATTCCTCCAACTTTTTAATAACCTTGTCGCTGCCGGTGGACTTTGTTGTGAACAACCATACAAACTTTGAAAATCCGTCTACGACAGCAAAGATAAATTTGTATTGTTTCGCGGTAGAGTTCATCGGTCCCAGATGATCAATGTGAATCGTGTGTAGCGGATGATCCCCTTTATCGATACAACAGAGATAACCTTGTTGTCGGCCAAGCTTTTTATTGTCGATTATACATTTTATACAATTGTTGACGACTTGGGCTACTTTGCGTTCTAGGTGCGGTATCCAAAACTGCTGCTGTAGGCTATGAACTGTCTTATGTGTCGCAAAGTGGCCAACATTATAAGCTTCACATATGACCTCGCGCTCCATCAACTTGGGTACGACTAGCAAATCGTTACCGTCAACGTTTCTGTAGAGAACTCCTCCTTTTAGCAGAAATCCGTCATATGGTCGACTTTTTAAAATCTCCGAAATAGCGCTTATGAAACTATATTTTTGCTGTGCAATTTTTAATCGGGCGGAAATTTCAGACCCAATCGTTAGCACCTGCGGGTATCGACTAAAAAAATCAACATGTTTCATTCTGTCTGCCACTCGGTGTTCAACTTGGAAGCTAAAGTCTTGTAGATACATTATCCACTGTGCCACTTCGCGGGGAACATCTTTCTTTTTAATGGTCTGCGTAAACGCTACACAATCTGTGACCAAGGTAAAGTCAATCCCAAGCAGATAATGTCTGAACTTTTCCATAGCAAGATATGCAGCTTTGACTTCTAAAATACAGCTATGTCGCTTAGCATCACTAATCGATGTCTTTTTACTCCAGAAAAAGACAGGATGTAGTTGGTTTTCGAACTTCTGGAATAATATCGCACCAAACCCGTCTTTCGAGGCATCTGTATGGAGGTCAGAGGGCGCATCTCTGCAATATATTCTTAACACTGGCTCGCAGCATAGCGCGTTCTTCAACTGGGAGATGGCATTCAGTTCAGCGGACTGAATTTTAAACGGAACGTCCTTTTTTAACAAATTCGTCAATGGGCGAGCTATTTGGGCTTACCCTTCGATAAACCTTCTAAAGAAGCCTGTCAGGCCCAAAAATGATTCTACCGCTTTTATGTTTTTGGGAACAGGGAACTGAGTAACGTGTTTTGTCAAAACTTGGCCAAATTTTACCATTTTCTACGCGATGGCCCAGAAATTCAATCTTTGACTGAAGGAAATGACACTTTTTCCACTTAATGTTCAGCTTAGCATTGGCGGCTACTTCTAAGACGACCTTAAGCTTTGACATACATTCTTCGACTGTTTTTGCGTAAATTATTATATCATCCATGTACAGCTGCAGAACATCTCGGCTAATCAGATTCTGGAACACGTAGTTGACGAATCGAATAAACGCCGCAGGGGAGTTACAAAAGCCAAATGGGGCTTTATTAAATTCGTATAAAGTGATGCCCAGACCAACGCGTCACGAATTTTCCGTCGCGAATCCGCGCCGGAAAATTCGCGGCACATTTTTTGGTGCCCACACCGGCGCGGCGCGAAAAATTCGCTGGGAACTGTCACTCACAGCTGATATCATGTTGTTGCCTTAGAAAAGGTATTAGATTTATGTAAGGAAGGAACTTAGACATGATAGAGAATAACTGCAAGAACTGGCCACATACAATTATTTTAACATTTATAATCATGCTGCAATTTTCTTGCACTTTATCCAAACGTCGCGGCATCTTTACTTATTATTAAGGCCCGGATTTCTATGCAGTAAAAAAGGTCGAAATATGCCATATAATATGCAATAAAAAACCACAAAATATGCAATGAAATATGCAGTGATAAAACGAAAAATATCGTATATATGTAGCTGAAAAATATTGAAATACGTAATTAAACCTTTTACCATCAGTATACTAGACAAATTTTGATCGCAATTCGATTCAAACAGAGATATTTTTTTAAGTACATATAATAAAACAGAAGTGCTTTTGATGATATGTTTTAATACTAAATTCAGTTCAATTCAGATTCAACATAAAACACATTTCAGAATAATAACGAATACATAAACTTTAGCAATATAATAAATCCAACCAAAATCTTTTTCAAAAATTCAGATCGTTTTCGGTACATAAATAATATTTTAAATGATTTCATTCTTCTTCCTTGCCTCGTTCTTTATACCGCTCCATGGTTCCGCGTTGCTCGACCTGCGGTGTAGGCACATCGCCCGTTTTGGCGATAATTTCTCAGCATATTTCTACAGGCAGCTCTATCTTGGATCGTGTCATCGCCGAGACCAATGCGTTGTTGTTGCTTTTTCATTTGACACATCCAGGTGTTCTTTGGTCTGCCTCTGGCCTTGGGTCCATCAAGTGGAACTTCCATTGACATCGCTCTCTTTGCGGGGTTCTCAGGCGGACGCCTTTGAACATGGCAATACCAATCCATTCGTCGGTCTTCGAGCTTTTCGGTGATTGGTTGGTCTATGGACAAGCTGCCTCGGATGTAGCTACTCTTGATGTGGTCCCTTTTGGTTACACCAACTGACATGCGTAACATTTTCATTTCAGTCGCTGTCATTTCTTTCGCGTAACCTTCATACATGGTCCAGCATTCTGATCCATACATGAGTGCGGGACGTACAACCGTTTTGTACAACTTGCCCTTTAGCTTCAGTGGCATTTTCTTATCGCAGAAAACTCCAGAGTTTTCTCGCCACCTCATCCACCCAACCTTTGTGCGATGTTTGATGTCATCATCGCATGTAGCTCCGCTGTTCACCATCGAGCCAAGGTACTTGAACTTGGTACAAGACTTAAGCTGCTCTCCTTTGACGTACATTTCTGGTATCGGTGCATTTGGGTCCGAGAATTGGCAGCATAAGAACTCAGTCTTTGTTATACTTACCCTCAGTCCATGCTCCTCCAGAATGTCACACCATTTTGTAAGCGCAGCTTGCAAGGCAACGATGTTTGGGCTACTGAGGACTATATCATCAGCAAAAAGAAGAGATATTTCTAGGCCGTCGGAGACACGTGTTAATAAGTAGCACATGATGATGTTGAAGAGCAACGGACTCAATACACTGCCCTGGTGTACTCCGACATTCACCGGAAATTCTTCTGATTCACCGGCTGTGCATCTAACCTTAGTCGTAGCTCCATCATACATGTCTCGTATCATCCTGACGTATGCCTCGGGGACATTAAGTGCTCTCAAGGCCAACCATATCAGATCACGAGGTACTCTATCGAATGCCTTCTCCAAATCAATGAACACAAAATACAAGTCCTTTCGTGCTGCTCTATACTTTTCCATCGCAACACGAATGCACTGAATCGCATCGACTGTAGATCGACCTTCAACAAAGCCGCATTGATTGTCATTCAACCGCACAATCTTTCTCAATCGGTTGCAGACAACTCGCTCGTAGATCTTCAGTGTATGAGGTGTTAACTTTATAGCCCTATAGTTGTTGAGTTTGCGTGAGTCTCCCTTGTTCTTATAGAAAGGAAGAAGAAAACTTTCCCTGAAAGCATCAGGCATCGGTTGCCCACCTTTGATTTTGTTGAAGAGAACTGTGAGCCAACTAAGCCCGACATTTTCCATTTTCAACCAAAATTCCGCGGGGATTTTGTCCGGGCCGACTGCCTTTCCGCGTTTCATCTGATGCATTGCCTCCATCACCTCTTCCTCTGAGATATCTTCAATATTTGTGGTATTTGGCTCAGCATCTTCAAAAGCTGCCCGAGGAAATTCTTCATTTAGAAGTTCGTCAAAATACTCTCGCATCCTGCTACAAATTGCCGTATCGTCAATCAGCAACATTCCTTGCGAGTCCTCCACGTACTTTGGCGCCTGTATTTCCCGAGCGTTCCTTCTCCTTTGGGCTGCGACCCTAAATATCCTGGCGTCGTGCTTAGGTCTCTCGCGCAAAGACGGTCCTTCGGTCGCAGTCTGAGTTTCTAATTCTTGGTAGAATTTCTCAGCTGCCTTCGCCTTTGCTTGAGCTACCAAGCGCTTTACTTTCTTCCGGCATTGCATATAATTTTCGCGAAGTTGAACCCGTTCGGCTTCACTGCTTGACTCACATTTCGTCCATGCCTTAAATGCGTTCGATTTGGCTTGCACTGCTTCCTTAGTTTCGGTGTTCCACCACCATGTTTCTTTCTTCGTGTGGAGTGGACCTTTCGAAACTCCAAGTGCCTTTTCCGCCTCACCTACTGACATTTCAGCGAAACTATTCCACATTTGTGTTGGACTGTGCTCGGTGCAGTTTATGTTGTTTTGAAACCACTCCGTCATTTTATCAATGAATGGAGTTACTACAGGTTCAAAGTTGTCGTTTGTGAGATTGTGCCACTTGATTTTTTCGACAGGCTTGGGAGTTCTTCTATTTCTTGCTCCTCCTGCTTTCAAAATAAATTCTGACAGGAGCAAACGATGTTGGCTGACGACAGATTCACCCAAGATCACCTTGCAGTCTCTTACCCACCTTCTCATAGAATCGAAACAGAGGTGGTAATCGATCTGCGTTTCGTGTTTCCTATCTCCGTGTCCACTACTGTAGGTGATTAGGTGTCTCTCGTTTTTCACAAACCATGTATTTAGGATGACCAAACCATGCGATCTGCACATGGTCAGAATAGCTTCACCTTCGTCATTTCTGACCGTTGAAGGGCTACCCTTTCCACCATGGCAATCCTCGTAATCATAATTAGATTCACCCACATGGCCATTTAAATCTCCTCCCAAGAACACCAATTCGGTATCTGGAATGGTCTGAATTGGGTGTCAACGTCGTTCCAAAATGCCTCTTTTTCTTCTGGTGGCAATCCCACTTGGGGAGCGTAGGCACTTATTACGTTCCACACCCTTCCGCAGATAACCAATTTGATGCTGATCAAGCGATCACTTCTCTTCGCGACACTTATTATGCTGCCAAGTAAAGACGACGCCAGAATAATGCCAACTCCGTTTCTTTGGTTTGTAATTCCATAGTAGTACAATTTGTACTTCATGGAATTCGTAAGAAACCGGGCTCTGTCGATATGGGTATTTCGCCACTTTGTCTCTTGCACGCACATAATGTCTATCCCTCTCCGCTTCATGGTATCCTCAATCTCCTCGCTCTTTGACGTCATGGAACCGACATTCCAGCTTGCAACCCTCAGCTTCTCCACAATGTAATTGGACTGCCTTATATTGCTCGCCCCCGGAAACCGTCGAGCTCTGGCGCGAACTAGGTTCGCCCCGGGATCACTCAACCGCATAGCAGAAGTAGTGCCCGGCGGGGTAGTGCTTGTATTTGCGTGAATTTCCATAAGGCCTTCCATTCTTTTACACCTTTTGGAGAAAGGTTGTGTTTTTGGCACTAGTGTGTGGAAATAAGTAAATTTATGTAAATTTATGGACTTTCCTTTTACGTCCGCCGGCTATCTCCAGACGCGGCAACCCATACACACACACACTAACCTATGGGAGGTCTTGTTGATGTTAAAACGTGCCTCAGGCTTCAGATGTCATGGTTGCCTGCGACCTTCGCATACTAGCGGCCAAGCACCCTCTTGACCATGCATCCCTCGGCGCATGCTGATCCACCTTGGATTAGGTTCCTTTTTAGTCGCCTTCTACGACACGCCGGGAAAGGCGGTGGCATTATTCGCGACCCATGCCACAGGGCATGATTTCATTATTATTCCATTTTTGAATTGCAATGAAGTACTTTTAAAAATTTTCCTCGGTAAAGCTGTGTTTTCTGCCGTTTAAAATATATTTATTTACCGGAAATTATCTTTCTACATTCACTGATGTAATTGGAGCAAATTTAAATGTTTATTGGTCGGTTATTTCCGAATGCTCCGCGTTGTTATCGTTAATGATTTTGTTAATATTCCTTAGTGTGGTTAAGCCTGTGCTTTTGTCTGTAATTTCATGAAATTTTAATTTGTGCATTTCGCCCGAGCTTCCCGGAATTCCATTTATATGTATGTTCTTCAAACTCGTCAATTAATTGACAACTGTCACTTAAGCTCGCCATATACAGTCAAATCGATTGCACATAAGGGCTCTCTTCCACTGCAAGCGTAAACTTGAGCGGCGCGGCGCTCCAGCGGCAAAGCTTTCACAAAATGTGCGAAAAACAGCTTTTACTAGTAAAAGGTATAAGCACACACAATATTCAAAAAGCTTTTCCATTGTATTGAATGGAATTTTTGTTTATTTTGCATAGTTACGCCATATTTTGCTTGGTTACGCCATTCAAATTCGGAAAAGCTCTAAACGCGGGAGCGCCGCGCCGCTCGAAGCAGGTAATGGACGGCAGGCGTAATTCATCTGACGCCCGTACAGAACATTTACTATACAATTTATCGTACAACTTAAACTGATCCACCCGACACAACACAACAAGCGAAAATTATATATTTTGTGGCGATGCTACCTTCGATGGAGAATGACCGCCTTAACCACAATATAAGGAATGACCACCGGTTTATGTGAAAAAATCAGCAACTAGTTGATTTTTTCACATGTGTTGACCACTGGTCATTTTCCATGTTGTCCCTGTGGTGGCCATTCTCCATCTAAAGTAGCAATAGATGCCCTTCGCCACAAAATATATAATTGTCACTATATTGTGTTGTGTGGATGGTGAGACGAATATTTTAGATTGTACGATAAATTGTATAATGTTTGTGATGTACGGTCGTCAGATCGATTGGGTGCAATCGATTGTTCAATCGACTGAACAATGTATGGTAAGCTTTACAAACATTGTATTTCATGTAATATTGATGCAAAACGGAATAATGTGCAGTTTCTTTTTGTTTTTCATGTTTATTTTTTCTTTGTGAAACATTTTTTTTTATAAATTTCTTAGATCAAATTAGGTATTATTGCAAAATTTTTAGAAAAGAGCAAAATATGCAAAAATATGCAATAACCCATCAAATATGCACAAATATGCAAAAATATGCATTTGCATATAAATCCGGGCCTTACTTATTATGTAAAAGCGTAAGCGGAAGAAATCAACGTGAAATTCGACATTTTACCTCTCCACGTATATACTTATTCTAAGGATAAAATCATTGACATGCGCAAATGGATGGAAATATACAGTGCAATACAACCTTGTTATACCGTACGCTAAAAAAATTTGCGGCAGGGTTCGCTTTGATTGTTTGAATTGACAATCGCGTACCCGAAAACTGTTACATCTTATCTTGTGCCCTTCGAATGGTTAGTCTTATCGTATAGAAAAGACACAAAGCTTGAACATTGTTTTGTGGCTGTTTTGAATTGAATATACATATGTAACTGTTTACTTAGCATGGTTACGCAAAATACGTTGTTACATACAAGCTTGCATATTCTATTGAATTGAATGTTTACTTTGCATAGTTACGCCATATTTTGCTTGGTTACGCCATCGTATGAAATTGCATAATCACTTTTAGTAGAATCCTTACGTGATTCCTTACGATGGCGTAACCAAGCAAAATATGGCGTAACTATGCAAAGTAAACATTCAATTCAATAGAATATTCAAGCGTGTATGTAACTACTTACAAACGCGAGCACCGAACCACCAGGATCCTCATTTCCTATTGTATACTATTCATGAATGAAACGATTGACCATGTATTCTTTCGGAAATCCGTCGATATCTCTGCAATCCTTTGGTGTGGCAGAACGACCGAGGTGGCGGTAGACTTACCATAAAATTGTCGAAAGGATCCTCTTTTTTTCCGGTCAGTGCACAGGGTGGTCAGAGATAACCGTCAACCTGGATGTTGGCCACAGCAATTTCACAATCAGCTCCGTATACTACTTCGATAATCCGTCGATATGTTTGGAATCCTTGAGTCCAGCGAAGCGCTGGACTCGCAACAAAATTCTCTAAGGTGGCGTCGGAGCATCTTTAGTAGATTCACAAAATGTATGCTTTTGTTAGTTGTCAACCTAGATGTCGGTCACAGCAATTTCACGATCAACTTCGTACTATGTGCTTTACAAAATCGTCGATATCTCTGGCAATTTATATGTGTAACAACAACGAGTAAAAACCTTCCTTCCTTGAAATTCAGGTTTCCAGAAATGTTACTTCTTTTACTCATCCGCTGATACCATAAAACATTCAAAACTTAAATGCTCGGTCAATAACTGAACAACTCATTCCAAATCTACATCTTTTTCGGGTACACCAACATCAAGTTGTACTACACTGCACCTGTCGAATAAATTCTTCTTCCTTCCTTGCCTCGTTCTTTATACCGCTCCATGGTTCCGCGTTGCTCGACCTGCGGTGTAGGCACATCGCCCGTTTTGGCGATAATTTCTCAGCATATTTCTACATGCAGCTCTATCTTGGATCGTGTCATCGCCGAGACCAATGCGTTGTTGTTGCTTTTTCATTTGACACATCCAGGTGTTCTTCGGTCTGCCTCTGGCCTTGGGTCCATCAAGTGGAACTTCCATTGATATCGATATACATATGTCAAATAAATTATTTGAATAAAATGACATTAAGTAGCAAATATTCGAACCGGAAAAAATACTGCAAAACTGGCGATAATTCGCGTTGGTGTGGGCATCTCCATACAACGCAGTGTGTTACAATTTTGACGCCGCGGAAAAATTCGCCGCGAATATTCGCTGACGCGCCGGTGTGGACATCACTTAACCCTTCTTTCGTGACGAACGCAGTAAATTTTCGGCTCGCCTGCCTCCTCAATAGGCACATGGAAGAAACTATTTTCGAGGTCCATTACCACAAACACCTTTGCTGCGTGTAGTTTCTCCAGAACATCGTCGATACGTGGAACTGGAAAACAGTCCTTTAGAACCACACTATTAGTCTAGTACAGATAGCTCAAAACCCAAACATCCAAAAATAAAAGGAATTTCTGATGCCAAATTGTTGAATACACTGCCTAATATACGCAGTAAAAAGTTACACCAATTTGCGCCATGGGTTAAGGGGGGAGGGGGTGGCAAAGGGGTGAAAATTCAGTTTTTTGCAAATATCTGGAAAACTATGAGTCTGAGCTTGAAATGTCCTGAGGACGAAACAAACTACATAAAATTACCTTTGTAATGATGTATAACACTTTAGACATTTTCTCAGAAAATTATACCCCAGACCCAAATGTATTGTAGTGAATTTAAATTTTTGGAGTTTTACATTTCGCACTGTAACTCTTGATAGAATAGACCTACCGTTATAAGATCTTGTCCATATATTGATAACAAGCTTTGTTTGATTTGTATCAAAAATTGGAGTGCTCCGACTATTGACGCCCCCCTCACTCCTCCTAAAATATTTAAAAAAGGCATGCCTGTAGCTTCTTTTTAAATTGAGTCAGGCATATCAAATTTGGTGGGGTGCCTAGTCTATGCACCATTATGCTCCCCACCAAAAATTATTACTATCCGATCAAAACTAAGGGTACCCCCCATACAAAGTGTACGAAAATTCTAACAAATTTCACATTTTTTCACTTCTAAATTCTATGTAAAATAGAAAACAAAAAATTTATCTCTTAGAACGTCATTATAACAGTTAATTGTAGTCTTTTGAATGTATGTTCAAAAGGTTGTACCAAGGCGTACGCTACAAGTATCAAAAAATTGGGTTAGAAGGTCAGTGATACCAGTTCTAAGGCTATCTGCGAATATTTCAAGTAACGTGTACTAGCAACATTCAAACCCGGTTTTTCGTACTTGTAAGCCACGCTCTGGTACAAACTTTTGGATATACATTCAGAAGACTACAGTTAACTGTTATAGGGACGTTCTAAGAGATAAATTAATTTTTTCTATTTTAGATAGAATTTAGATGTGTGAAAAAATGTGAAATTTGTTAGAAATTGGGGTCACTTTGTATGGGGGTACCCTTAGTTGTGATCGCATGGTAATAATTTTTGGTGAAGAGCATAATGGAGCTTGGACTAGGCAGCCCACCAAATTTGATCCGACTGGCTCAATTTGAAAAGAAGCTACACGCATGCTTTTTTGAAAAATGTTAGGAGGAGTGAGGGGGGCGTCAATGGTCGGAACACTCCAGTTTTTGGTACAAATCAAACAAAGTTTGTTGTCAATATATGGACAAGATCTTATAACGGTAGGTCTATTCTTTCAAGAGTTACAGTGCGAAATGTAAAACTCCAAAAATTTAAATTCACTATAATACATTTGGGTCTGGGGTATAATTTTGTGAGAAAATGTCTAAAGTGTTATACATCATTACAAAGGTAATTTTATGTAGTTTGTTTCGTCCTCAGGACATTTCAAGCTCAGACTCATAGTTTTCCAGATATTTGCAAAAAACTGAATTTTCACCCCTTTGCCACCCCCTTCCCCCTTAACCCATGGCGCAAATTGGTGTAACTTTTTACTGCGTATATTAGGCAGTTTATTCAACAATTTGGCATCAGAAATTCCTTTTATTTTTGGATGTTTAGGTTTGGGGCTATTTTGAACCAATTGTACTGGACTATATTCAATCTTCGAAAATCCACGCAAACACGATAAGCGCCGTCTTTCTTCTTCACAATCACCACTCTGCTTGCGAATTTCGACGTTGACTTCCGTACGATGCCGTCCGCTAACCAGCTGTCCACTTGTTGTTTTATGGCTTCGCTCTCAACAGAGGGATGACGACTCGGCTGCTGATGAAACGGTGTGTCCGGAATAATTTTAAGCGTGACTGGACATTCCACTGTAGATGTAGTTAATTATTAGCGATTGAATCATCGGCTCGAACTGCGGAGGGGTATTTATATCAGTTACGGTCTCAGTGATATTGTAAATACTTAGCTCATTCAGCGCAACTGTTTCTTCCCGCGCTGACCGCTTGGAAAACTTGAAGCCACTCTCATCCAATATGCAATAAAACTTCGATGCAAAATCGTATCCCAATAGGACGTCATACTCCATTGCGTTGTCTAGAACTACGACGAATCTTTGCTCCGTCTCAATGTCATCAACATGATCAACGGCGGTAAACTCACCGACCGGCGCGGTTTTCGCCTTTCCGAGGCCGCGTAAAACCGAAGAACTTTGTTTCAAACTAATGTCAGACAGTTTTTTATAAACACTGTGTTTCGTATCCACAAGACAATGAATAGCGACATTGTCAATTTTAATAACTATAAGGGGTTTAGTGTCATTAACGACTTGCACACTTTTCAAATTGTTCTTACAGTTTTTCGATATGTGTCCATAACCGTCACACTTGAAGCACTTAGTTTGAGTTTCACAGTCTTTCTTTAAATGCTCAGTTGACCCGCAATTGAAGCAATGATTTGTCTTCTTTTCACTGTTACTGTTTTTTTGTTTACCCGAATCGTTTTTTTACCGTATATTCGTACGCATCGAATTTTTCGTATAGTTCACTATAGGGGGATTCATGCTCGCGTTCGTATATTGAAATACGATGTTATATCGTATTTCAGTTGTCATAAAATTCAAACGTCTGTTATTTCTCTCCGCACACGATACCTGAAATAACATTTTGTGCTGGGGTGTTATTTGAATATCGTATTTGGCATAGTATGATATGAGTAAAAACTATAATTGCCTATTTGTGTTTTTGTGGAAACAAAATTTATCCTTTTCGACCTGTTTTATTTATGGTGTAGGTGTTTTATAAATTATTGAGTTGTTTAGTATTGACGGATTGGGAATTTAAGTTTCAAATGAACTACCGTATGGTATCGGTGGAGGAGTGAAAGAAGTAACATTTGTGGAAACATGCATTCCATTCAACTCGTTTGTGAGACATGGAAAAAATGAGTTGTGGCATTTGAAAGAATGTATCGATGGATGGAGGAAACAGGTAGAGCTTGTGGAATATGCATGCATGAAGCGGTGTACCGTTGTAGGACGAGCAAAACAGACAAATTTTTTTACTTAAAATTTGGAATCAGCTGCCCAAAATTGCGTTAGTGGTTCCGCGGTTGACGGTTATTTCCGGAGAAAACTGGGTTAGTTTTGGGCCAGCAATCCAAATTACTTTCTTGTCATACCCTTCGCTCATTGAGTGGAAGGGTATATTAACTTTGTCATGAAGTTTGAAACGCATTGAAGGAAGCATCTCAAATGAAAAAATCCTTATCTCAAATGAAAAAATCCATATCCCAAATGAAAAAATCCTTATCCCAAATGACAAAATCCGTATCCCAAATGAAAAAATCCATATCCCAAATGAAAAAATCCATATCCCAAATGAAAAAATCCTTATCCCAAATGAAAAAACCCGTATCCCAAATGAAAAAATCCGTATCTCAAATGAAAAAATCCGTATCCCAAAAGAAAAAATCCTTATCCCAAATGAAAAATCCTTGTGTGCGAATTAAAATAAAATTAATTTAGAGGTGTTTTAAGTTGTTTCTCGCATCAAATTATGAGGTGTGGTTGATGTTATTGAGGATACGAATAGCATCGGCTTCGTGGGGTTGGCTAATGCAATTGCCGTGGTTGGACATTTATGAAATTTTCTACTCGTACGTAAAGTTCCTTGTGTGTGGTTGGCTTTTGATCTTCATCACATACGCATACCAATCGTCATGAAATTTTGTGGACATGCGTAGAATGGTAACAGTCTTTGGCACGAAATACTCAAAAGTTAGGTTAGGGCAAAAATAACAGGGTGTCCCGGAGATTTGAAAATTTGTACTCGCGAACGGCTCAACCGTCATGAACTTTGCTAGGAATGTGTAGAATGATCTTTGGCACGAAATGCTTAGAAGTTGGTAGGGCAAAGATAACAGGGTGCCCCGAAGATTTGAAGTCGAAATCGACTTTTTTAGTTTTTAATTAAATCAAAATTTTTATTTGTGCGTTAGTTGCCCAGGTCTGCAGATTTGAAAATTATGATGACTCTTTTGAGAAAATTACATAAGAAGAGGCCAGCAAATTTTAATTCGAATAACGTAATAGCTATATACCAGAGAATGAACAAGGAATTTGGTTTAAATACATAGAATGGTAATAGTGGTTGCCGCAAACACCTATGAAGTTCGTAGTACCAAATTAACAGCTTCAAAAGTCTACTTTTTCAAAACGTATAAGAATGCTTTGTGTGGGAAAATATAAGTTCTTTTTTCTTGATTCGGGAAACGGGAATGGATTTACATCTAATAAATTAATAAATTAAGTTAATGTGTGCAGCCATGACACGCTCTGTGACTCACTTGGCTGAGTCGCACTCTACGAACCTAGTAATCTAGAGGTCCAGAGATCGAATCTCGGCGTTGTCCAAACATTTCCGTACATGTGCGCATAGGAAATATACAATAGTGCTTGCAACATTATACAGGGTGTCCGGAAACTGCCGGATAAAAGCACCGGATTGTGATTCCTCGTGTGATTTCCAGCAAAAAAGTTACATGGAACATACCCCCAATTCTCAACCCTTTAGCTGCCACAGGCGTTTGAAGATTTTTGAAAAAATAATTTTCTGCCCGATTTAAATTTAAATATCTCCAAAACTACCTAGCTAGAATTACGATTATTACCTAAATAATAAAACTAATCACACTAAAATCTGATAAGAGGTTTGTTTTTTACATAGCTTCAAAGTCAATTTTTTGTGATTTGACCCAAAAACAATCAATTTTTCCATCTCAATTTTCTCCAACTTCTGCCAAGGTGAGCTGCTTGTACGATTCTTTTAAAAATTGGCGGATAGTCTTACGATCATATCTTTCTTTCATAATTTTATTCTAACTCCATTATTTCTAACAAATTTGATACGTTAAGTGTAGAAAACTAGTGTTAATTTTAGCGTCCATTTGTTAGAAATAATCGAGTTAGAATTATTTTTTCAAAAATCTTCAAACGCCTTTGTATGTTCCGTATAACTTTTTTGCTGGAATTTACACGAGGAATCACAATCCGGCGCGTTTATGCGGCAGTTTCCGGACACCCTGTATAATGTTGCAAGCACTATTGTATATTTCCTTTGACTCCTCATAATTTTCAAATCTGCAGACCTGGGCTACACACGCACAAAATCCAATTTTGATTTAATTAAAAACTAAAAAAGTCGACTTCGACTTCAAATCTTCGGGACACCCTGTTATCTTTGCCCTACCAACTTCTAAGCATTTCGTGCCAAAGACTGTTACCATTCTAGACATTCCTAGCAAATTTCATGACGGTTGAGCCGTTCGCGAGTGCAAATTTTCAAATCTCCGGGACACCCTGTTATTTTTGCGCTAACCTAACTTTTGAGTATTTCGTGCCAAAGACTGTTACCATTCTACGCATCTCCACAAAATTTCATGACGATCGGTATGCGTATGTGATGAAGATCAAAAGCCAACCACACACAAGGAACTTTACGTACGAGTAGAAAATTTTATAAATGTCCAACCACGGCAATTGCATTAGCCAACCCCACGAAGCTATTCGTATCCTCAATAACATCAACCACACCTCATAATTTGATGCGAGAAACAACTTAAAACACCTCTAAATTAATTTTATTTTAATTCGCACACAAGGATTTTTCATTTGGGATGAGGATTTTTTCTTTTGGGATACGGATTTTTTCATTTGGGATACGGATTTTTTCATTTGGGATACGGGTTTTTTCATTTGGGATAAGGATTTTTTCATTTGGGATATGGATTTTTTCATTTGGGATATGGATTTTTTCATTTGGGATACGGATTTTGTCATTTGGGATAAGGATTTTTTCATTTGGGATATGGATTTTTTCATTTGGGATAAGGATTTTTTCATTTGGGATAAGGATGTTTTCAATTGGGAAATACTATATATGATCAGCATGACTTGGGGAGTCGATTGGCCGATGTCAGTCTGTCCGTCTGTCTGTCTGTTGCGACGCGTTTTACTCGGCCAATTTAAAAGCTATGATGCTGAAATTTTGTACAAATGCTTCTTTTTGCTGCAGGCAGTTTGTATGTTTGAATCGGCAAAATCGGACAATGGGGTCATGGGGCTGCCATACAAACCTAAACCCCCAAATTAGGTTCTTCTAAGAAACATTTTTAGCATCACAAATTTCCCAAACCTTTGATTAAATTATTCCAAGTAAACCTCACTCAAATACTGTTTATCGGAGCCATGGAACTTATGGAGAAAACGGAGAAAACTAGGTTACCACTCTTGGGCTAGCAATTCAAATTTCTTTCTTGTTTTTGACCCCAAATTTTGAACCTGTGACCAAATATTACCTTACAGTTTTTGCCGTACCGATTCGACGTGTATTTCTCGAGAAAAAGGGGATAATTATGGGGCAGGCACAAAATGTTTTCAGCATTGGTCTCACGATTCAGTGATTAAAAATTACTTTAGTGCTTCTATTACGCCAATTGGAGTACTTTCAAAAAAAATCCGGGAACCATTCTTGGGCGGGCTACTTTCAAGCTTTACTTCTCTCTAGTACTAACCTTTTTGCGAAGTTCGAGTATGAGTATTATGCTGGAAACAGACTGGGTGCAGCAACAGCAGCAGAAACGTCCAATGCATTTTAAATGGGAGACGTCATGTTGGCAGCAAAATCTTTTTATAGCTGTTGCAACATGACGTCACTCATTTAAATTGCATTGGACTGCATTATCATTGCTGCTGCTGTTACTGTTTCTGCATCCATTTTATTTCCGGCATTAGTATTCATACGGCCTATGCAGAATGTAGGCAAACATATACTTTTCCTGCTCTCGTGTGCAGTCGTCACGAGAGCAGAAGTATATTTTTGCCTTTTTTGTATACTTTCACTCATTAATTTATACTCACAACTAATGTCAAATACACGGCAATTATACGTTGTATTGAATGTTTGTTTACTTTCCATAGTTACGCCATATTTTGCTTGGTTACGCTATCATATGAAAATGCGTAATGATTTTTTCTAGTTTGCATATACAGTAGAATCATTACGTAATTTCACACGATGGCATAACCAAGGAAAATATGGCGTAACTATGGAAAGTAAACAAACATTCAATTTGATACAATACACATTGGCCGGGTTTCTGATAGCTCTTATTCAGTACCTGTCGGCTGGTTAGTCTTATCGCGTAGAGAAGACACACAATATTCAGAAAGCTTTTCCATTATATTGAATGGCATTCTATAAGAGTTTTGAGAGAATGGCTGAATTCAAATTGTAAGACGAAACCGGACGGGTAAACTTGCAAGACAAGAACCATCGTCCTTACAATCTGAAATGCATAATGCTTGTCTGCTGGCCACTACAAAAGCTCTCGCCGTCCGTTTATTAGCACAAACAAACGGACGGCGAGAGCTTTTGTAGTGGCCAGCAGACAAGCATTGTGCATTACACATTGTAAGAACGATGGTTCTTGTCTTGCAAGTTTACCCGTCCGGCTTCGTTTTACAATGTGAATTCACCCAATGGCATTGTACTGAAGCTATCGGACAATGGTGTGCGTCTATGATAAGACTAAACAGCCGATAGCCACTAGATAAGGGTCCATTCTCTCAAAATTCGTATCGAATGGTTAGTCTTATCGCATAGAGAAGACACACACAATTTTCAGCAAGCTTTTCCATTATATTAAATGATTTTTTTTGTTTAATTCGCATAATTATGCTATCTTCTGCTCATTTACGCAGTATGCAACTGCGCAATGATTTATTTTTTCAATCTAAGATGATGGCGTAACCAAGCAAAATATGGCGTAACAATGCAAAATAAACAAAAATTCCATTCAATACAATGGAAAAGCTTTCTGAATATTGTGCAAACAGGACCCATCTGTATTACATTAGTAGACCTATAGATCCGTTCGCAAACTCATAGATATGTCCATATTCCTCTTGATGTAGGCCTTCCAGTTCCCGGCTGTGCCCACTGGCGAACCTCCATTATAACTGTGCGCCCTACCGCAACATAAACGGTAGTGTCTCCCCCACATCTCGATCGAGAGCGACGACCAACAGCAAACAAGATTAAGTTGAAACTAGAGATGTAACGGATGTTGTTTAGCGGATGAGGATGCGGATGCGGATGGAAAATAGTATAAGATTGAGGATGCGGTTGCGGATGCGGATATTCATGGAGACATTTTTGAGGATGCGGATGACCGACAGACTGAAGTTCAGTTGTGTATACGATACAGAATACAATTTGTCTCAATGCATGTCTTTTCTTTCTGCGCGATATGTATTTCAAGCAGGGCCAGCACAAACAAACGGACGGCGAGAGCTTTTGTAGTGGCCAGCAGACAAGCATTGTGCATTACACATTGTAAGAACGATGGTTCTTGTCTTGCAAGTTTACCCGTCCGGCTTCGTTTTACAATGTGAATTCACCCAATGGCATTGTACTGAAGCTATCGGACAATGGTGTGCGTCTATGATAAGACTAAACAGCCGATAGCCACTAGATAATGGTCCATTCTCTCAAAATTCGTATCGAATGGTTAGTCTTATCGCATAGAGAAGACACACACAATTTTCAGCAAGCTTTTCCATTATATTAAATGATTTTTTTTTGTTTAATTCGCATAATTATGCTATCTTCTGCTCATTTACGCAGTATGCAACTGCGCAATGATTTATTTTTTCAATCTAAGATGATGGCGTAACCAAGCAAAATATGGCGTAACAATGCAAAATAAACAAAAATTCCATTCAATACAATGGAAATGCTTTCTGAATATTGTGCAAACAGGACCCATCTGTATTACATTAGTAGACCTATAGATCCGTTCGCAAACTCATAGATATGTCCATATTCCTCTTGATGTAGGCCTTCCAGTTCCCGGCTGTGCCCACTGGCGAACCTCCATTATAACTGTGCGCCCTACCGCAACATAAACGGTAGTGTCTCCCCCACATCTCGATCGAGAGCGACGACCAACAGCAAACAAGATTAAGTTGAAACTAGAGATGTAACGGATGTTGTTTAGCGGATGAGGATGCGGATGCGGATGGAAAATAGTATAAGATTGAGGATGCGGTTGCGGATGCGGATATTCATGGAGACATTTTTGAGGATGCGGATGACCGACAGACTGAAGTTCAGTTGTGTATACGATACAGAATACAATTTGTCTCAATGCATGTCTTTTCTTTCTGCGCGATATGTATTTCAAGCAGGGCCGGCCTTAGCACTCTGGTGGCCCTGGGCCAAATGAATGATGGTGGCCCCCTACCCCTAATACGCAAACAAAACGCTTCTGATCTTGATTGGCTGAATGTTTCCCCCCTTACGTTAGATCAGTGGTTTCTGCGACTGACGAATGCTCAATAAAAACTCTTTAACGTTTTACGCATATATTGGGAGCTGTTGTCACTGCCACTGGCAGTTAGCTGTTTTTTAATCACCTCAGAAAATGTTTCCAAACATTTCTTCCAAAACCGACATTTTGCAAATTTTCGTCAGCTGTTTAACGGCTTTTCATTTGCTAGACATTCAAAATATCATCCTTCTGACGGTTTTATGAGTTTCATTACTTTGCGTATGTTAATTATTGGCATTCACCGGAGTGTTTAGTTGGCAGTCTAAGCTTTAGAACTTTAATACTACAACATTTTGTGGAATTTTTCTATTCATTCCTTGAATTTTTCAATCAAAAGTAATTTCTACATTACTCATTTCCAATATTTGAAAAGTTGTAGTGGAACCCTAATGTTATACGAAACCTTGTTTGGGAAGCACTTGGGAAGCGGTTTTCTATGCAGAAAACTCCAATCCTCATTTATGGGTATGGCGTCGATAACGTGCGTGCGGTTAAGTTATTCATGATAAACACCAATTCAAACTTCTTGTAACCTAAAGGTGTCACGTCTTGTAAAGAAAAAGTATGAGATTTCCAGTCACTAATCTCGATTTTAAGATTTTTGTATGGCAGCAATGCTCAGCTTTCGATGTGGTCTGCTAAGAAAGCAAAAATTCAATGATCCCAATACTGTAATTCGAAAATTTTTATCTAAGTTTATTTTCCTCTTCCTTCCCTTATTATACCAATCCGTGAAGTGGTGGCCTCTTGTGTCATCACTACTGGCTTTTCATGGTATAATCTCAGGCTTATCCTGTACCTTATCGAGCTTGGATATTGGTAAATTTTTTCAATAAGTTCTAAAAATCAAACTTCTTTCAAACCATGCTAACGTCACAGGTATTTTTAACAAACATCAAGGACATCAATGGTGACGTTGCAGAGCAGATATTGCAATTTGTTTCAAAAAGAGAGAGAGAGGGATGGATGTCCTATCCCTATGCATGTTATAACAGTTTTTTTATCAGTAAAATTACATCATCGTTATTTCACTTTATATTAACTTTAGAACTAATTTAGTTTTAGTACATCTTTCTCGCGTGGACGCCCCTTTTGAGTGATCCCCTTTCCGAGTGGTGGCCCCTTGAAAGTAAAGGTTCCTTGAGAGTAGTGGCCCCTTAAATATGGTGGCCCTGGGCGACCGCCCAGTTCACCCACCCCTAGGGCCGGCGCTGATTTCAAGCATTAGAGTAGGTACTAACATCGTCAGTTCACGTGAAATCCATGCAAATACTGTCAAAATTTTGATGATCGTGAAATCGAATTCGCTTGGTGGTACTCACTTCACATGAAAGTCTCCACCCGATTTTTGACAATTTGCCAGCGAAAATAAATGCAGTTGCACTTTATTTCACAGTGAAAAGATGATTGTCATCGACAATCGATCAGAACGCGAGTGAATATTTATAACAAGCAAGTCTCCACGGCACCGTTTTCACGGGAGACATATATGCAAGTTTTTCGCTAGATGAACTCAGTACTTACCTTTACAATGTAACGTGCACGTGAGTGGCAAATATCCGCTAATTGTCTGCATACAAAAATGAGGATTGCGGATGAGGATGCGGATGTAAATATTGGTAAGATGATGAGAATGCGGATGCGGAGTTTAATTTTTATGCGAATAATCCGCGATTGCGGATGCGGATGCGGACATACTTTACATCTCTAGTTGAAACACGGTGACTGCTCCTTTCGGCACAGCTAAACGAAAGAAACTACAGATATAAAGGCTTGATGTTGGATTGCATATACATTTTCACTGTTCAATATTACATTTCTTTCCAAGCTACTACTTTTTTCGGCTGCCTGTCCCGAAATCTTATTCCGCTTTGGATTTATGCTGAAGTCCTGGTCATGGCAGCGTTCATTTTGAGCCCATAGCATTAGAATTAGAGAGATAAATCTGTTTGAGCATCTACTTTTTTCATTGACGAAAAACTATGCTGTAGATAAGCATAGTGTCCACCGGTAATCAAGCATCAAGCCTGTTATTTGACCAAAAATAACATACCTAATAAAAACACGGGTTCGGGCTTGTTATTGAATACGAGAACTAATATAGGCAGAATACACTGAATCAAATCGCCGACCAAAGTTAAGAAAATAGGGCTCAAATCAAGAAAAAAAGACAACAAAAAACAGTCAAGAAATATTTCTCTTCATTTGAGAGTTAGTCACACTGATCCAAGTGAAATACCAATAGCAGCGCTTTAAGGAAAAATAACCTTGAATCAAGCAAACTTTTCTCATGTAAAAGACAAGAGAATCTGAACAAAAATAAAAAAGAAACTTGCATCCAACCAACATCGAACCCATAACCCCAGTCTTTCCAGTCAAACGTGCTACCCACTGAGCCAGAGACACTTCTGACTAATCTACTACAACGCTCCAATATAAGCTAAAGCTAAAATAAAGCTATTCCACGAGCTTTTCATGGAAAATGTCAAAAAAATGTATTATCAAGCATTTGTTTGCTTGAATTGAGAATAATGGTTTAGGCTTGAATCTACTTCCTATTTCTCAAAAGAAGGTCTTGAAAATAGGATCGATTCGAGAAGAAATTTTCACATTTTGAGAAATTTTGTTTAAATTCGGGAATTTTGCAAATGAGAAAAGAGTTTCTTAATTTTAGATAGCCGAATTTTTTCAGTGTAGGGACAGAAAATACGAAAATCGTATAAAATTTACTTTTTTCCTAGTAACCAGGTTGTTTTTAATTGAGCGGAAAGAGAGACTTTCTCGCAATTCTCATTTAAAATTATAATTATGACACATAAAACGAAAATTTGTGATTTTTTTTGTCAAAAAATCAGCTGTTCATTGTTGTTGTTGCATAGTATAACATAGTATTTCATATACGACTAGGATTTTTGGGGCGTTCATTCAAATTTTGTTGTGTTATAATACTCAAATACGCAACAACAAGGATTTCTGATATACGAAGCGAGCATGAATCCCCCTTATATGTTTTGCACCCGTAAATGTTATATTTGAATGTCTACTATATAACGGATCACTATGAATTCTCACCAACACTACCGAAGGCGGCTATCTTTTTCATCTGCAGCACGTATTCGTGGAATGTTTCAGTGCTCCTTTTCTTTCTTTCACCAAGCCTTTTATGAATTTCCGCACTTGACAATGTGCGTTCAAACTCCGCTTTTAAACAACTTTTAAGTTGTTCATATGAACTGACGAATTGTGATTCCAGGTATAATTGAGCCGTATTCACCATTTTCGCACGAGCTTGGACGTATTTTTGTTTCTCGTTTAAGCCGTACGCTTCTGCATTCTGCTCAAAATTTATGAACCACTGTTCAACCGGAACAATTTTTCCGTCAAAGTCGGGCACCACCTTAGCAAAATTATCCGCTGTGATTTTTGATTGTTGGTCGTTGCTTTTCAGTTCGTCTTTTATCTTTAAAGTCAGCAGCTGGATCACCTCTTGCAAACTTTTTTGGTGAGCCTCCAACAATGCCTCCATCTTGCCTGCACTAACGCACTCAACAACAGACACTGCACTACTGCTACTACTGTCTTCTTTTTCGCTCGCACTCATAAGCAACTGTTGTTTAAACACTCTGGCTCTCGTATTATACAGTTTCTTTTCAATAATTTTTTTTGACCCGCATTAAAATATTCGCGTTCGGTTGAGCCCCCAAATGTAAAATGAAAAGCACATTCGATTAAAATACGTATAATTAGTATGTATGAGTAATGTATGGGAAAAGTACAAAGTACATTGGAATTTCAACTTAAACTCCGCTGACCGGACTGACTACTTCAACTTTACTGATCCGACCACTATCGACAACTCCAACTGACTGCCGACAACTCCAACTGACTTACCGACAACTTCGACTACAACAACTACTACTGCATGTTACATGTATACTTTTTATATGGTCGGAGATGCTTCCTTCAATGCGTTACAAACTTCATGACTAAGTAAATATACCCTTTCACTCTATGAGCGAAGGGTACAAAAAATGATTGATAAAGTACTAAATGGGTAAATGAAGTTAGATATTTACATAATTTTGAAGAATTAGTTGCTATTGTTTGTTTCAGTTGTGAACCCCTAATTTGGAAGTTCACGAGCCGCCACTGCATACCATGCATTTCAATATCCGTTAATAAGACATCCAAGTACCGGAATGATCTTAAATCTCTAGTACATAGTTCAAGAAACTGTAATTTCTACAGAAACACAGAGGTTAACATAATTTCCTACAATCGTGTAATTGTTCTAAAAAAAGAAGTGTTTCTAAAACACTGAAATAAGCTTTATGTGAATAATTGGGGTTGGATACGATATCCCCAGTCACAAAATCCCCAACCCAAAATCCCCAAATCAAAATCCCCGTAATCAAAATCCCCGAAATTAAAATCCCCGAAATCAAAATCCCCGAAATCAAAATACCCAAAACCAAAATCCCCAAACGAAATTCCCCATTCCCCATTTGAGGTGTGATCTTAGAACGCGCGCGCGTTCTTAGATCACACCTCAAATGGGGAATTTCTTCAGGCTATTGTAGATGGTAAACGATAGATGGTAAATGGCAGATGATAAACGGTAGATGGTAGGTGGTTAATGGTAGACGGATGGTAGCTTGTAAATGGTTGATGGCAGATGGTAAATGCTAGATTGTAAATTGCAAATGGTGGATGGTAAATAGCAAATAGTAGATGGTAAATGGTAGGTGATTTAGACTATTGTAATTGTAATAGTCCTACTATGCAATAAAAAAAATCACTGTCGTGGACTGATATACATATATGCTAATCAACGGCAATCTCTTTGAAGTGACACAGAACAAAATCAGATAATGTGCAGGCGAATCGGTTCCAACAATAAGCCAACCAAGTTTTCCGCGTCTATTCGTTCGGATGAGGACATGTCTCGACGATGTTAAAGAAAACCTAATATGTTTAGAACGATATATGCAAACGTTTATTCAATATAATGTACTCGAACATTTTGTTTGTGCTAATCGATCTACGACCATTTACCATCTACCATTTAACACCTTCCATCTACCATCAACCATCAACAATTTACAGTCTTTCATCAACCATTTACCATCTACCAGCCATCTACCATTTTTTACTACCATTCATCAGGTTATCCTAACCTGTTTTAAATCAAAAGAAACGTAGTTATTATTTTACGAAAATCTCAGACAATCAACATCCTTACAGGGATTTTTTCTATATCCGAAATCATTTACCTGTGCCTGTAATTGATGAAAAGTCATACGAGCTAGAAATCGAAATTGAAGGCACCGACAAGCAAATGACTTTAACATTGGATGATCTCAAGAATATGCCTAAACATTCTGTGGTTGCAAGCGTTCAATGCGGAGGGAACAGACGATCTGATATGCATGCGGTAATAATCATTCTTCTTTTGTTTGTTTTCTATTAACTTAAAAAAAAACTTCTAAATTGCAGGTTAAACCTGTGAAGGGTCTGTTTTGGGGTCCTGCGGCGATCGGTAACGGCGAATGGTCTGGTGTGCTACTTCGAGATGTGCTTAAATCAATGGGTGTTAAAAACTCCGAGAATAAACACGTCATCATGGAGGGACATGATGTAGATCCAACAGCTACTCCGTATGCTGCATCTATTCCACTATACAAGGCTATGGATGAGCGAGGAGACGTATTATTGGCCTATGAAATGAATGGGAAAACCCTTACTCGCGATCATGGATTTCCTCTGCGAGTTATTGTTCCTGGCGTTGTCGGGGCTCGAAATGTGAAATGGCTTGCACGTATTGCGGTGTCAGATAAAGAATCGGATTCACACTGGCAGCAAAAAGATTACAAAGGTTTCAGTCCAAGCACTGATTGGGACAACGTGGATTTTTCGAAATCTCCTGCTATACAAAATTTACCAGTGACTTCTGCAATTTGTCTGCCAAAGGAAGGTGATAAAGTCAAAGTTGTAGATGGCTTTATCACAATTCGAGGCTATGCTTGGTCGGGCGGTGGAAGTAAAATCGTTCGTGTGGATATAACAGCAGATTGTGGCAATAGCTGGTACGTAGCTGATCTTCAGCAAGAGGATAGTAACCCGGGTCGCCATTATAGTTGGACTCTGTGGACTGCCAAGATCCCGGTTGATAAACATAGGGAAGATGTTGAAATATGGTCAAAAGCAGTAGACTCTAACTATAATGTACAGCCAGAGACATTTAAAAACACATGGAACTTACGAGGAGTCCTTAGTCATGCGTATCATCGAGTAAAAATTAACTTGGAATGATAGGCAATTTAACGTAAGTTTTAATGGGGGTAATGGGTGTTTTAGATTTTTTTATGTATTATATATAGACATCAAAATCACAACTTTTTAGTGTTTTTATTAATAGACTAAATAAATAGACTATTCTCAATGGCCCTCGTCCTTCTTAAAAGTCAGTTTTTATTCAAGCTTTTTTTTTGTCAGTAAACTTCAAAGTTATAGGAGGCAACCCTTTAGTGCCACAACTTTGATAGAAGAAAACTTTGAGTGTTAAGCAGGTGTTGGTGTATGTTTCTTTGAATTTTTGCAGTTCATAATTGTAAGGAAAAACAACAGCGTATTGTTATTAAAAATGACTCAAGGCATTTTACAGGTTACCTCAAAAGTATGAGGATAAGAAGCACGACTAGTTTTCCGATTTCGACATAATTTTAATATATTTTTCCCAATTGCAGATCTTGCAGTCTGAATTGAATTCGAACTAAAATTAACCCTAGTTTTCTACACTTAAAGTAGAAAAACTGTTAGAAATAATGGAGCTAGAATAAATTGATGTAAGAAAGATATGGTCGTAAGACTATGCGCCAATTAAAAAAAAAAGTACAAGCAACTCTCCTTGGCACAAGTTGGAGAAAATTGAGATGAAAAAATAGATTGTTTTTGGGTTAAATCACACAAATTTGAAGCTCTGTAGAAACCAAATCTCTTATCCGATTTAAGTGTGGTAAGTTTTATTTTTTAGGTAAATTGGCTGTAATAATCAACTTGTTTCACTATTCTAGCTGGTCTAGCTTTGGAGATATTGAGCTTTAAGTCATGCAAGAAAATGATTTTTTCAAAAACCTTCAAATGCCTGTGGCAGCTAAAGGGTTAAACTGAAGGGGTATGTTCGTACAACTTTTTTGCTGGAAATCAAGTGAGAAATCATAATCCGGGACGTTTATGCTGCAGTTTCCGGACACCCTGTATATGTGACCGGGAAAGTTAAAAGGGAGCTATCTGGTAAAAACAAACAAGCGAGTAAACGGCCGATAAAGAAATCAAGTCGGTGCATTGTGTTCAATTGATTTATCGTGATCTGATTTTTATGAAACTTGGTATCTATATACTTTCGATGATCCTGACTTGGATACTGTTACCAGAAATGTAATTAGCGTGTAATATAACAGTAAATCGAAATGTAAATCAATTTAAATTAATTTTTCGACAAGTTCGAGCATATCTTCAGCACTTTCTTTGCTATATTTTTTGATTGTTGATATGCAGGATCCATTGGTGGCCACAAAAATGTTACAGAGACTGCAATGTTGACCAGTGACTGAAATAACAGTAAATCACCCTGTAAAGACAACGAAGCGATTCCTTTCAATTGCTTGCCTTGATTTTCTTCGTGTGCTAATTTTAATAAAACCTAAGTAGTTATTTATCAGCAGGACACTTTATATCTAAAAGTGCATACTAATCCCAGGGAATAGCCGTAATAGTGTAGTATCCAGGTGATAAACCTAGTACATCAGATTGCAAAATGTGGAGACAATTTTTTTTGTTTCTTATGTTTTTTGGGGTGCTGCGCTCGAATCCGGAGCTAACAGCAGATTGTGGCTTCCCACCAACATTTCGTTGTCATTGATGATGCCACGACGGCTGCGTATAATACAGCGCCTGAGGAAAAACTGTCGCCCATGCTTGATAACATCAACAATTTAGCATCCATGAGTTCAAGGAGGAGCTCAAAGACAGCATCAAAGGAGTTACAGAAGAGGTTGTGGGCTATAAAGGCCGGCGCAGACGAACAGACTGGTTCGACGATGAATGCAGGGCCTCGATTGAGGCGAAAAAAGAAGCCTATCGCCAATACACACAACGCGCATCCTGAGCCAAGAAAGAAAGATATAACGAGCTTCGACGAGTATCTAATAAGTTAATTAGACGTAAGAAACGCAAACATTTTGACGAGCAGTGATCAATACTCTTTTGTAATGATTTTTGTTCTATATAAATATGGGTACAAAACCTTTTCTTTTCTTTCCTATTCTTTCTTTAATGTTTTCGAACACAGTTCTTGTACTATGTCGATTTTACAGGGGGTTTCGATTACAGTTCTTGTACTGTATCAAATTTTTATCATCTGAAAAAGAATTAAAAGTTAAGGCGACAACGATCTGTTTCGAAGTGAGTTTATTGGAAAAGTAAAAGGGTTTATATACTAAATACAAAAACTACTTAACTATTCAAAAAACGTCTAAACTATGTTTCGGTTACATATTATTATTTCAAACGGAAACAAAAATACATAAAATCTAATGATAAAATGGAATATTAATATCCTTACAGGAAAGATACCATACTCATCTGAATGCATCGAGGAAATGCAGCAATATATACAAAAGCATCAATATGCTCATTATACAGGGTGTCCCGCATTGGGTGGTCAATACTGTAAGGGTTGATAGCGCAACTTGTTTCAGCAAGAAAATTCCCAATACAATCGGATTTTTTTTACCGTTACCATGTTATCGGTCTTTTTGTGAAAGTCATCGAAAATCGTGACTTGTCACACAAAATCGTAATTTGCAGCACTCCTGATGACTTAATCCAAGATTTGATTTCAGTTTCAGAAACTACATAAAATTTCACAAAAACCGTTGGAAAGCCAACATGTTGAAGCAACTTTTATCAACTTTGCAGAGTTGTACGTATAAAGCACCGTTATGAAATTACTGTTTGAATTTTCGATGAAAAATCTATTTTAAAATTTCTATTAAGTTTGAGTAACTGTATCTTGAAAGTGCCGATAATGTTGGCAACAGGAAAAACTTCAGTTTTTGTGAAATTTTATGTAGTTTCTGAAACTGAAATCAAATCTTGGATTTAGTCATCAGGAGTGCTGCAAATTACGATTTTGTGTGACAAGTCACGATTTTTGATGACTTTCACAAAAAGACCGATAACAAGGTAACGGTAAAAAAATTCCGATTGTATTGTTAATTTTCTTGCTGAAACAAGTTGCGCTATCAACCCTTACAGTATTGACCACCCAATGCGGGACACCCTGTATATGCAACACGTGTTGAAGACACGGTCGTAAAAGTAATACAAAAATGTACTCACCAGACGATCATGATATCCTTCATGAATCACAATATAAAAATTAGGAATTTAAAATAAAATGGTAATGGGAATTAAACATCCTCCCCGCCGTTGAATAGTAATTCAACTACACTTACGGTCAAAAGTATCGACTCAACCTAAAAGCGCGTGTATTTTTACGTGTTTTTCGAAAAGTATAGCAGTTATCCATAAAAATCGTATGTCATTGAAAAGCTTAAGGCCTCAGCTTTACGTTGGTACCATTTTAACCAATATTTGGTGAGCACTTTTAAAATTGATGCTCTTTGAACGAAAACGTAGCGAAAATGAGCAAATATGAAAATGGATTTTGGTTAGGTTTTTTGCAAATAAAACAAAAACTGTTGGAAAATAAGTTAAGTATTTATTATTTTAGTATTTGGTATTTCCTCCTCTTGCTCTAATGACAGCTTCCAGTCGATTCTGCATTGATTTGATCAAGTTGCTGATGGTATCTTGAGGAATACCGTTCCACTCCTCTAATAGGGCTGCCTTGAATTCTTCAGTGGACGAAGGGACTGGATTTCTGGCTCGGACTCTTCCCTTGAGTTCGTCCCATAAGTGTTCAATGGGATTGATGTCGGGACTGCGCGCAGGCCAGTTAAGTGACGACATATTGGCTTCATTCAAGAACTGCCGAGTGAGGCGCGACGCATGACACCGGGCATTGTCGTGCATCAAAGTAAAGTTCTCGCCAATAAATGCTGCATAGGGCACAACGTGGACACGGAGAACATCGGTAACGTATCGCTCAGCTGTCAGCCCTCCTCCTCGGCCTCCTGCGGGCACGAATACGAGATCCGTTTTTCCCTCCAATGAAATGCCAGCCCACATCATACAGGAACCGCCGCCGTATGCAACCGTTTCAGTGAAACAGCACTGCGCAAATCGCTCAGTTGGACGCCTGTAGACTCGACATCTTCTGTCACTGCCATGCAGACACATTCTCGACTCGTCAGTGAACAATACTGAGCTCCATTCCGTATCACTCCAAGTAAGATGATTACGAGCAAATAAGAGGCGCGCTTGTCGGTGTCGTGCAGTCAATTTGGGGCCCCTGGCAGGCCCTATTGGATTAATATTCGCTTCCCTTAATCCCTTACTGTGCAGACACTAACAGCTACTCCGCGAACACGCCTCAGGTACCGCTGCGCAGAAACACCCGTGAGGAAACGATTTCGTAACGTACTTGTTACAATGACACGGTCGTCTCTCTCTGAAGTGGATCGAGGGCGGCCCGTTATTGGTCTCGAATTAAAGCTAGCAGTCTCTCGAAATCTCCTGCTAACTCTCGAGACAGCAGACTGACTCATTCCAAGACGGCGAGCGACGGTTTGCTCACTATGATTCTCCGACAATAGGGCTACAACTTGTGCCGCCTGATCTGGCGTCGTATCCATTGATGAGAAAACAGTGATTGAAATTACTTCAGAGGTAAGTTACCTAACTTTCCTGATGCAACTGATAATGAGAAACCGATTACGGGCGCTTTTATAGGGGTAGTTTACCTGACCTGACCTTTACCTGAAACTTCAATTTTTCTGGGTTTTTTGTTACAAGTGGCAATAATTTAAAAAGTGCAAAGCAAATGTTGATAAAAAGGGTACCAACAGGTAGCTAAGGTTTCGAACTTTTAAACGACATACGACTTTTATGAATAACTATCATACTTTCCAAAAAACACGTACAAATACACGCGCTATTAGGTTGAGTCGATACTTTTAACCGTAAGTGTAGATACTATCAAAATTAATTTCAAAATCTTTTACGTTATTGATAGGAAATGATTTCTGTTTTTTACAAATTTTCCGAAACAATTTTACAAAGATATAGCATATAATAATAGCTAAAAAACTTAGGCTTACATATGTAATTATATTATGATGTGATACTATATTAGGGTTTACCTGTGTCGGAATTGTTACTTGAAGTTCTCGCAGATGTTTTCGAAGATTATTCAGTTCGATGAAGTCAGAATGATTCACAACATTTGGCGGCATCAGAGGGATTGGGATAATCCTTGTAGCATTCAATGAGATTGGGTCCGCTAAGATGTAAGAAAACGAAGTGTTGAGACTGGCTATGCTGTGACTGGTGATGGTGACGAAAGATTGTTTGATGGCGCACTCTCCTTGCAACTCCATTATGCCAGCGTGATTGAGTTCCAATTCTGTCGCATTTCCTTCACAGACGACATTCACATTGGTTGGCTTCTCCATGGCAAAAATCTAATGATTCGGAGCAGACAACTTAACCCAGTGTGGACCATTACCTAGCTCAGCAACTTTGCATTTTGTTGAAAACGGCAGTCGATTGATAAGATCCACTTCGCACGCATTTATAGTTGATCCTCGCTTATACATTGGATAATCTGATTTGCACAAATACCTTTGATTGGCCATTGAAACACAGGATTGAAGATTATGCAGCGGACTGTATTCATCTCGATGCAAGTTCGTTGTTGTTGTTGTAGCGGCGCAAGAGAGGGGGGGGGGAACTTGTATCATCATTCATAAATCGTAGGCATCCTCTCCTCAAGGTAAAGACCTAAGAAGATCGCAACTTCGATGGGGTTCTCCCATAGTGCGATAGGTGTTAGATGCGTAGGTGCGGCAGTGCAGTCAAATATATGATCCACGTCGTGTGGGCTGGCTGCACATGCTGGACAAATATTTCCAATGCTGTTGTCAATGCGTGACCAAAACGAATTTAGTCTGGAGCAAAATCCAGAACGAAGCTGAGCCAAGGTGGTACGTGTGGCTCTCGGTAGTTGTTGTTCGTCGGCTGAGATGTCGGGTGGTCGAGCGCGAAGGACGCGGTTTACGGATAGCCTATTTGTGGCTTTGGTTACCTCGCTGGTGTGCAGTTGTTTTAGAGCCGCCTTGTATATGTTGGAGTTGTCGAGAGGAACTCGTTTAAACCTTTGGACTTCCCTTTCCATATCCCTTAACGAACGTCTTACATGACGTGGTGGTGGGGTTTTGTCCATGAGGTCATGATTTGGGTGTAGGCTTCGATGACAACCAACAAGATATTGCTTAGCCAGGAGATCATTGTGTGCCTTGAGGTCTAGCAGCTTGGTTTCTTGGTGCAGGTGGTCTTGAGATGACATGCGAACGCAACCAGTAATGGTACGCATGGCTGCATTTTGGCATGTTTGAATCCGTTTCCAGTTGGTTTTGCATAGGGTATTTGTCCATATCGGTGCTGCATAATTTACCACAGAACGACTGACGGCTTTGTAGGTGGTGAGTAAAGTCTCCTTATCAGTGCCCCATTTGCTGCCAGCAAGGGACTTCAAGATCTTGTTTTTGCCCTTCATTTTGTCACTAACGTTGTCGGCATGGGTGTTGAATAGGCCGTGATTATCAATTGTGACGCCAAGAATTTTGGGGTGACGGATAGTGGGAACTTCATTGTCATTTACTCTGATGTTAAGCCGTTGGTTGAATTCTTTGTTGTATGTGGTAAAGAGGGTGGCCGAAGATTTGGGCGCTGATAGCATTAGGTTCTTGTTGTTGAAGAAAAGGTTGAGCTCTTCCAAGTAACCGTTGATGAGATCGCACATGTCGGGAATGTCGTTGCCAGATGTCATTATGGTGCAGTCGTCAGCATAGGATACAATGTCTATTCCTTCGGGTGGGGTGGGAAGCCCTGACATGTATAGGTTGAACAAGGTGGGGGAAAGTACCCCGCCTTGTGGTACGCCTTGTTTTATCCTTCTTAGTTTAGATTTCCCATTTCTAAATTCGGTGCTGGATTGACGTCCGGCAAGGTAGTTTGCGATCCATTTGACTATATGCGGCGGTGTGGATGAATTGCGGAGATCCGTCAGTAGGAGCGAGTGGTTCACCGTATCAAACGCTTTCGACAGATCTAAAGCCACAAGAATGGTACGCTTAAACGGCGGGGGTTGGTTGATCCCATTGAAGACCTTAGACATGATTCGGTCTAGTGCAGTGGTGGTGCTGTGGATTTTTCGGAAGCCATGTTGGTGATTAGCGAGTTGTATATGCGTCGCAAGAGTCTTGTGTATCAGCGATTCCAATATTTTCGCCACAGGGGATAAAAGCGTGATTGGTCGATAGGATTCTCCTAAGGAGTGTTGTTTACCAGGTTTGGGTAACGGTATGATGCGGCCTCCTCCAAATTTCTGGTATGATGAATGTTCGTAACGAAAGGTTCATCGTGGCAGTGATATACTCTATGGCCGGTGTGTCGAGGTGTTTGAGCATGATCATTGCTATACCGTCTGGACCAAGTGCTTTTGAATTTTTGGCATTCTTTATGGCCATTGCAGCTTCTGTAGAGGTGATTTGGAGATGTTCATCAACTTTAGTGTTTCGGATGTCTCGTGTGATTTTGCGCTTGAGTTTATCCTTAGTTGGGTGTTCGACGAATTGTTTGTTGAATAGGTTTGCGCATTTATTATCGTCGCTCACGGTTGAGTTACCAAACTTGATAGAAACCCTCCCTTGAGTTTTAGTGGGGTTGGATAGGTTTCTAACCGTGCTCCAGAGTTTGCTCACACCAGTGTTTGAATTTAGTTTTCTGAGATGTGATTGCCATATGCCTCTCCTGTGGTCGTTGACCTGTTTGACTATGATGTCATTAAGGTCGTTTATCCGTGGGTCACTTGGGTCTGCACTTCTGAGTTGATCCCTAGTTTTTGCCAATTTAGCCGCAGATGTTGGGAAGTTGGGTTTTAGGCTGGGAATGCGGCCTGCTGGAATGTATCTCTTAGCTGCAGTGAGAATAATTCGTCTAATTTGTTTTTCAGCCATACGTACATCACTTGGGGCGGTGAGACTAGCAAAGCCTCGTTGGTGAACCTTTTAAAGCTGTCCCAATCAGCGTTGTTGAAGTTGGTGTACGTCTTCTTATCGGGATGGATGAATTTCGACGGCATATCCAGAGTCAGAATAATTGGCAGGTGATCAGATGATGTTGTGAGGACTGGTTCCCATGAGATGTCATTAATTGTGCAGGATCCAGTGATACGGGTCGGTTTATCGTCATTTAAAGGGCAGAAATCCGAATCATCCAGTTGGTCGGCGATGATGTTACCTCTGGTGTCGTTTTGGAGGTTGGAATGCCATAGATCGTGGTGGGCGTTGAAATCGCCAAGTAGGAGGCGATATTGTCCGTTTAATAGAGGGCTGATATTGACTTTGTAACCTGCGGGACAGCTGGAGACAGGTGGAATATATATGTTGTAGATTTCAAAGTCAATATTTCCTGATTTGACGATTATCGCTTGCTGCTCCAAGGTGTCATCGGCGGAAGTGACATCAACTACGCTGTATGGCAAATTATTGTGGATGAGGAAAGCCAAACCTCCTCCTGCGTTCCTATCTCGGTCTTGTCTGATGACATTGTAGTTCCCATATGACCCGAGTGAGTGACTAGAGTTGAGTTTGGTTTCCTGTACTGCCGCTATTTGGATGTGGTGTCTGTCCATGAGTGCTGTTAGTTCAGCGATTTTGTGCTGGAATCCATTACAGTTTAGTTGGACTATCCTCGTGCTGGTGTAATTTGCATCGACGATACGTGGAGCTGGGGTCAAATTGGGTGGAGCGGGCCTCACAGCATTTGCAGGGGTGGAAGGTGCTAATGGTTGGGAACCTTGGTTAGGCAGCTGGTGATTGGATGAGTTTTGCCTTCTGTTTCCACACCTGATCGCTCTGTAAGATGTTGACCATTGATTGGTGTTTGTGAGTCCCGAGCAGTTCTTGAGGTGGACCCATTGTCCGCAGCATGAACTGACGATTGGACATTGGACTAAATTCTGTTGGCGCAAACCGAGCACATCCATGAACCAGGATTCGTCTCAATGCCGGCACGTATTAGCAGAATGAGGAGCAGCTGGGCCGGCCAGAACTGCTCCACATAAGAAAAAACGGTGAATGAATGATGATACAAAGTATCCGACCCCTTCTTGCGTCGAAGGGGGTCTTTGCGACTCTTGGCCATGCCTGGGGCATGGGTCGTTCCGGGACGTAGACCCGGTCGCAGTAGGAACGAACAAGTTCGTCAGCAGCATTGGTGATGATGGCTGAATTGACATGAAGGTTTGATTTATCAGCATTGGAATTGAAACGATATTGAACAGCTCAAAATCATCCTGCAGTATCATTGGAAACGTGATTTTGAAAATGATGTAGCCTCTTGTCGGTCGTCCTGTAGAGAATAATTTCTACAATACTTAATTTATTTTTATAGATCTATTTATTTAAATTTAAATGTAAAAATATATGTAGTTACATATTTAGATAAATATTCGACACTAACTAATTATTTTTTTTTTTTTACATTTTTGAAAAAGCTACTTTGATGAAGTGAATTTTATTAATATTAAAATCCACGACATTACCCCCCTCCTTAGCAAAAAGTATATATTTATACATAAGTATATTAATAATTTAGATAGTACAATGCATAATAGGTACTTATCGATATACATACATAATATAATTATATTTAATTATCCAGAAACTAGTCTTCTGGAAGGTAGCTTCAACATCCAGGCGATGGGAGAGTAATTCATACTTAAACATCCATAACATTCGACGCTGGTGGAGCAGATGAAATCCACAATTGAGCTTCGGCGTTGTTCAAGTTTAATCTTGTTCGAACGACCGGCTTCAAAAATTGGGATGATGATGATGCAGTTGATGTCCGGAGTTCCATCGGACATACATACATACATACTGCCGTGTATCCATATTTCGTCGGATTATAAAAGTTGTGTGTCGTGTGAAACACAGAAACTTATTCGTCCAGCGATCAGGCAAACTAGGAGGAGGTAGGCAATTCTCGGCAAAAATTCGATTAACTTTTCGGAAGAATATTATACATTGTCCTCCGGACTACGAAATTAGTCAGCTACGAGTCACAGCTTTTTTTTTCGTTCTCGGAGTCACCATTTTGTATTAGATTTAATTATTAATGTTTTTTTATAGGGGTCACCATTTATGTAATTTTTTTATTAATTAAATTTCTGTTATGTTCACATCACGTCGGGGAATGTTCATCACGTCGGGGTCACCATTTAAGAGAATTATTTTATATTATATTTATATGTATTTATTTATCTCTATTTATTTTTATGAATTGGAACACAATTTTTAATTGATTAAAAATATATTTATTACAAAAGTATACAATGTTTCCCGAACGATCTTTGAAAACTAATTTTTTAATAACATATTTTTGTTTGACATTATTTTTTATAATGCTACTATGATGAAGTGGAAATGTAATCCACGACATTACCCCCCTCCTTAACAAAAAGTAGTATATATTTATACTTACATCAATTATTTAGCTAGTACAATACATAATAGGTACTTAGCATATACATTACATTATAATTACATTTTAAAATCCAGGAATTAGTCTTCTGGAAAGTAGCTTCAACATCCAGGCGATGGGAGAGTAATTTACACTCAAACATCCATAGCATTCGACAGTTGATGGAGCAAATGAAATCCGCAATTGAGCTTCGGCGTTGTCCAAGTTTAATCTTGTTCGAACGACCGGCTTCTATCGGATATTTATATTGTGATGGATCCATATTTCGCCGGATTATAACATTCGATGTTGTCTGAGACACAGAATCTGCTTCGTCCAGCCAGGCGCGCACAGAGGATTTACGGGGCCCGGGGCATATAAATAAAATTGGCCCCTTTGAGAAAAAGAACATGTGTCCTTGGAAACTCTATAAATGTTGTTCTTACTACAGGATGCCAGGATGCTGGTACCTGAGAGAGCGGCGTTAGGGTAGATAGATAGGGCGCTCGTCTTCGAATCATAGGTTCGCGGGATCGAATCTCATTGTAGGCGCAGGTAATTTTCTAAGCTTAAACTAACACCTATAGAGGTCGATGCTGCGCTGCGTGAGCATTTTTATAAAAAAAGAAAACAATTGATGAAATCTAAATTAATGATAAACGTTACAACAAGAACGCTATTCTCAATTTAAGAATGCAAAGAGTCAAAGTAGCTCTAAGCAAAGTTATTTTAAGTACGATGTTCTTAATTTTAGTAGAAAAACTGTAACGTCAAAATCGTGTTTCAAAATACTTGGTTTAAGATCGATTCACACCTTTTAGTCATCAGTCGCAGTCACAGTAATTTCTCATACAAATTGACAAATTGTCAGTCAATCAATTAACTTGTATGGAAAGTGACTGTGACTGATGACTGAAAAGTGTGGATCGACCTTCAAGAGTGTTTTCGATTGATTTCACTCTACTTTTTTTCTCAGTGTAGGGGGCCCACTCAAGAAGTTGGCGGGAGAGCTCACAGTAAAGTTGTTCCGTCACTGCTGATGGCATTGCAAAAATCGAAATTCTTGTCTCTTCATAAACGTTACTAAGACCGAGTGTGCACTGATTCATAGGAGAACAAAAGTCTAAAACCAAACCAGTAGGAAACGTTGAGAAATTTTGCTAGTTCGAGAGCATAGCTACAGATAAGACTACAATGAGTTAACAACAATCAGAGAGAGACTTGAATAAATATAAGTTTATGAAAACTAAATAAGAAATAGTCATTTAAAGGGGATCCATCGTTTTCAGTTTCTTGGTTAACACTTTCTCTATAAAACACACATAGTTCGAGGACACTCAGATTTTAAGAGAATACCGATTAATTAGATAAATTTCGGCAGAGTGTGCTGTTGATCTCAACACCTAAAATATATCAAGATCAGTGCCAATTTTAGATTTAGCAATTTTAATTGAAAAAAGTAGGTGAAGGGAAATCCTATAAGGTCCTAGAAATGCTTTGAATAACGCAAAACAAGATAAATAGAGATTTAAATAAAATTTATCTGACATCAATTCGTGTAATAATTTTTTAGACGTATGCGCACTACGAGACCACTGTCCCTGCGGGGCCCTCTCCAACGCGGGGCCCGGGGCAAATTGCCCCTTTTGCCCCACCCTCTGTGCGCGCCTGCGTCCAGCGATCAGGCAAATAAGGAGGAAGTAGGTAATTCTTGAGTTCGATTTACTTCTGAAGGAATACTATAAGTACATTGTCCTTCGGATACGATTTCGTAAAGTCACTATTTTTTATTAATGTTTTATTATGTTCGTTTATCGGGATCACAAATTATGGAGAATTATTTTAAATTTTTGTTTGTATTTTGAATCTCTATAATTGATTTTTTATTAATTAAATTTAGATTTGTTCTTTTTATCGGGGTCACCATTTTATTAAATTTTTATTATATTCATATCACGTCGGGGTCACCATTTTTATTATTTAAATTTTTATTTTCTTCATATCAAGTCCGGGTCACCATTTTATTGAGATTCATTTAAATTATATTTTATTTTAATATAATATAAATTAGTTAAAATATATTTATTACAAAAGTATACAATGTTTTCCGAACGATATTTGAAAACTAATTTTTTAATAACATATTTTTGTTTGACATTATTTTTTATGTTTTTATAAAGCTACTTTGATGAAGTGAATTTTATTAATATTAAAATCCACGACAGTCCTTCGATCGTCATCAGATTATAGTACTCCAAAATATCCTCTTTTACTGCGGGCAGCTTCAGCGATGACGGCATAAAGCGTTAAATTTTAGCTAGTTCATCACGAAGCTGTTTTGGCGTCACGAGTAATGGGCTGTTTTTTTCATGATGAGTATCAACCAAAACATCAAGGATCGCACTTTGAATTCGTTGAAAATTTGTGATACTCATCAGCGCTTGTATTGTTAAAATCGAAAATGAACTGGATAATTCTTCTTGCATAACTCGTTCTGTAATGTTCTCGATAGAGATGATATTTGTTGCAAACGCAGATTCCCATTCATGCAACTGCTTGTCCATGGCTTGTTGATTTCGCGTAATGACATTAATGGTTGAATCAATCAAAGACGTTTGATTCAATACTGCCTGATATAGCTGATTGTCATTCTGCTGCAATTGTGAGATGGCCTGCGACATCTGTTCTGCATAATCGGAATCAAGTACTCCAAAAAGTTTGTTGGCTATGTTTCCAATGAAATTAATCGCTCCTCTTTTGGACCGCAGAAGATTAATATTGGGAGTCAATAATTCGTTGTTCGATTCGACTTCACTCAATAGATGTTTGTAATTGTTCACGATTTTTTGACAAGAAGTTCGTTCAATCAAGCCGTTACATGTTGTCTCGAGTAACTTTGTACAAGTTCTGAGTAATTCAAACTATTTCCAAAATAGTTCCATGTCGTAATAGGCGACTATATTCCAATGACCGGAAACAACATTCGCTTGACCAAACTTCTCGAAGAATAGTCCAGATTGATTTTTAAACGGTGTAACGTGAATTTGCGATGCCTCTGTCATGATTGGAGCCAAACAAAGAAGTGCTGTGACTATCAAGGTGCCAAGAGTCAAACGTTTCTTCTTTTTTTGGCATTTCCGAAGCAGGGTTGCCGTTTTCAGATTTCTAAGTGTAATATTTATCTGATAAAATTGTAACTTTTTTAGGTTGAGTGTAACATTTTTGAAGATCATGTTTTTAATGAACAATTATAGCAATAAATGTGCACAAGTCCGAATTGAATGATTGCTTCACAAATAGTGGAGAGTTATAAATTGAAATAAAGGAGCTTGAGAATGTCTGAATTTTTTCGAAAATCTGTTCTGTTCCATAAACATTTTTGACGAAGCTGGTTTATAGGAGAAACGATATGTCAAAATTTCCCCAATTTGTTTAAACTCGAACCCACTATTTCGTAACAGATTTAATACAAAAACTATTGGTTACAAATCTCGCAATTAAAAATGACACTCCTCGGTACTGAAGCTTAGTTTCCGAATGACTGAAGGGACAGATCATTTCTTAATCCTCGGATGGTTCAGGTAAATTTTGCATACGTAAATGGTTCAGTGGGGTCTGACAGACCCCAAGGCAAATATCGCTCTAAAACTTAAATTTTTGCTTTTTTGGCACATTTGTTTGAACTAGAAGTAACTGTGAAGCCTTTTGATTAAGTGGTACATAGAAAAAGTCGAATTCGGACAGTAGCTTTTAGTATGTGGAAGAAAAAAATAGGTGGTGTCAAATTTGAGGGTAATTTTAACTTATCACAATTAAATCAATATAAAAACTAACATTTCTTCTTCTTCTTCTTCACAGCTTTTTCCTCGATGGTCTTCGCAGATTGGTTTTTTGCACTCGTTGCAATTGTATTTCGTCTTCCGATCATTTACTCGTGGGCATAGAAAACATTTTTGCCTCTTTGGGGAACCATCTGACCACATTGGGGGCCTGGGGACATTCCTACCTGAATAGATGGCTGATCATGCTCAAATCACAAAAATCGAAAATTCGTTTTGCAAAATAATTGTTCAAGTCGCTTATAAATAGTAGAAAAATATTCAAATATATGTAGTTAATCTCTCCACTCTTGTCGATTGTAACAAAATTGGTCGGGGTGTAACATTGTAACAAGAAATCGAAAATTGTAACAAAATGTTACAATTGTAACACGAGTGGCAACGCTGTTCCGAAGTCGTGTCGTTTACTTCTCGCAGGTGTTTCAATGTTGTAGGAGTATTGTCGTCCAAATTTAAATCAGTTGTTTTAGACTCTGAATCGTCCTCGTTCAAAAGTGGTGCAAGATTATGAATTGGTCTTCTAATGACTCCTCGCTGACTAGTGGTTCACCAATCAGAAAGTGACCAGGGGTGAGAGCCAACAAATCGTTAGGATCGGCTGACATCGGTGTTAATGGTCTCGAATTTAGAATAGCTTCAATCTGCACAATAGCGGTCTCTAATTCCTCATAAGTTAGTGATGCCGATGACAATCTATGATACAATCGGCTTTTTGCTGCTTGCACTGCCGCTTCCCATAAACCTCCGAAATGTGGTGATCTTGGAGGAATAAAATGGAAATCAATTCCTCTATTGGTACAAGTTGAAATTACTTTGTCACGGGATGCCTTTGACTCAATGATATGCTTCACTTCTTCCAATTGTGATCTTGCTCCAACAAAATTCGTACCGTTATCACAATAAATATTTCTGCAATGACCTCGTCTGCTCATAAATCGCGTAAGTGCACCAATGAATCCTTGTGTTGTCAAGTCAGTGACAACTTCCAAGTGAACTGCTTTTGTTGCAAAACAGCAAAATACGGATATATACCTTTTTTCCTTCAAGTTAACACATTTACGGACCGAATGGACAAATTTGCGAGTGAAATTGACGATTTTACGAATCAAGTTAACAAATTTGCGAAACAAACGAACATTTTTTCGTGTCAAATAAATAATTTTGTCGATGAAAAAAATGCTTTATTGGATGATTTTAACAATTTTGCGAATCAATTTAACAAATTTACGGATCAAATGAAAATATTTTCGGAACAATTAAGCACATATGCGAATCAAGGAAATATATTATTTTGAATGTAGTTAGCTACTTTACAGACCAAATTGACAAATTCGCGAATCAAATTAATAATGTGGTAAAAGTTGATAAAAACAACTTCCAAATGTTGTATTGCCGGGATCGAAACAGAATAATAGTGATGGTTGTATTACCTCATAGATCCAACGATATTGAAAAAACCATGTCCTTTTTCTTTCTAAACCGATATATTTCGGGCAGCGCCCATCTTCAGGGTTTATATACTAAAAGAATAGACACAATTTACTAACAATAATAAATAACAATATAAATTAAATTACCTAGACTATGTTATAAAATAAATTAACAAAATAGTGAAACAACCGAGAACAATGGTAACTTGATGGTGTAGTGTTAGACAAAGAATGTTTATATTGCATTTGTCAATTTGTTACTTACATATATTACATACATACATACACGATATGAAATGATAGTAGTGATGTCAAATTGAAAACTAGCTTTTAATTAAATTAATGTAGATGTTACTGAAGTCCTTTTTATCAGTTTTGTCATTGCAAGCGTTATTCTCGTGCCTAATGATGTGAAGTCAAGATGTCAAGTCAATCACATCATTAGGCACGAGAATAACGCTTGCAATGACAAAACTGATAAAAAGGACTTCAGTAACATCTACATTAATTTAATTAAAAGCTAGTTTTCAATTTGACATCACTACTATCATTTCATATCGTGTATGTATGTATGTAATATATGTAAGTAACAAATTGACAAATGCAATATAAACATTCTTTGTCTAACACTACACCATCAAGTTACCATTGTTCTCAGTTGTTTCACTATTTTGTTAATTTATTTTATAACATAGTCTAGGTAATTTAATTTATATTGTTATTTATTATTGTTAGTAAATTGTGTCTATTCTTTTAGTATATAAACCCTGAAGATGGGCGCTGCCCGAAATATATCGGTTTAGAAAGAAAAAGGACATGGTTTTTTTCAATATCGTTGGATCTATGAGGTAATACAACCATCACTATTAATCAAATTAATAATGTTTCGAACCTAGTAAGTATAATCACTAATCATATTTTTAATCCATCAATCAAGTAAACTTCGATTAATGCAACTCCCTTCCGGCTGCGGCAATCTAGTACAAAGTTTGTACAATCCGTAGAAGTTACTGTTTGCACTCCTTGAGCAATCAAGTCAGTTAAAACATGATCTCGTGTAAGATCACCAAGTTTTTGACATACAAATCCTTTTACTTTAGCGAACAATTTTTCAATAGGGTTGAGCATCGGCGAATACGGCGCGCGGGAGATTTATTTATTTATTTATTCAAGATACCCAAACAGGAAAATATAATCCATAAACGGTACAATTTAACAAATACACGAGCTCGAGTCGTACTGCTTATTATTCGCGGAAGAAATGTAAGCCTTGTTGCTGCAATGTCTAATCATATACAAATAATACATATATGTCCAAAGCTCACTCAAAATCGGGTACACATTTTTTTAGCCATGTCGTCTGATCTTGCACCCAATGTCACAAATACGACCATACAGATACACGTATACAAGCTATTAAAGCTATTTGCTCTTTTGCTACACAGTTCAAGTTGAAGAGAATTTAGATACTCTGCCAGAGCAGGTTTTCGTGCATTTGTCGACTTCATGAGTGTATCTTCTTCCACTGTCCCATGCCATGGGTCGGGGTGGCTTACGCAAAAGTATCTGCGCCTGCGAAAACTGCGTATTGAAAAAACATGAAAGATGATTTGATCACAATGCATTTCTTGAGGTTGCGGAACAGGTAGCCATGCGTTCATTGACCTCATTAGTGCATTTCGTAAGTTGCATGCCGCGCTGTTAATGCAATGTGGTGGTAGCATGCGGTAGAGTGAGTGGATTTAGTGCAGGAGAAGGTAACACAACTTCCATACACATTTGAAAAGAGTTATATTTCTATACAGAACATCAACTGAAAATTTGTATGCAGGTTGTTCTGTCTGGTTCTGTACTCGATTCAATTAGAGGGATATGAGAACGAGAATGAGTTGAGTATTCATCAAATAAAAATACGATATTTGATCGGCAAAAATCGTATATCGCTGGATTTTTGCAGGATGGTTGGTGATGCTGATGGCGTCCTGATTATGGAAAAAAACTCCCCAACGATTGGAGGTCTCCAACCTTGGAAAAAGGGGATAGGGGAGTATTTTTTTACTTTTTAGCAAACATTTCAAAACTGACAAAATACATATACAGAAAAATGGTCTGAGAACGAAAAAAAACACATAAAATTACCCTTGCAATTGTATATAATACCTACATTAGGATTTTAGTGAAAAATTTGTCGCTAGACTAAAAAATAAATTAGAATATTTTCATTTTAGACTCTTTTAAAAACCTCCATAGCTCTGAAAACGCAAGTACGCCTCCCTCCTTTTCAAGGCTGCAAACCTATAATCTATTGGGACTCCCCATTATCATCATCATCAATGTGGCACGATAGCCCGACGTCGGGCCTTGGCCGCCTGAATCGTTGACCTCCAATTGTCGCGGTTACGTGACCTCGTCCTCCAGTTTCGGAAGCCCAGCAGCTGGTGGGCGTCTTCACCTACGGAGTTCTCCCAGCGAGCTCTCGGTCGTCCACGCAACCTCGCTCCGTCAATTCGTTGTGCGTTCATCACTTTCTTTGGCATGCGATTATCGTCCATCCGTTGTACATGCCCCGCCCATTGCAAACGTTGAAGCTTCACGATTTTCGATACTTCCAGCTCATCGTACAATTGATACAACTCATGGTTGTACCGGATGCGCCATTGGTCTCGCTCGCGAACGGCCCCGAAAATTCGCCGAAGGACCTTTCGTTCGAATCGGTCTAGCAAAATTTCGGAGGCTTGGGTGAGGGTCCATGTTTCGCAGCCATAACATAGCACGGGTCGGATGATCGTTTTGTACACGCGGAGCTTCGTGTTCCTGTGCGCAAGTTTCGAATTAATTATAGGGAGGACCGAGAAATATGTCTTATTGGCTAGTTGTATCCGTCGCTTAATTTCGTCGGTTTCGTTGGCGTCCTTTGATAAGTTACAACCCAGATAGTTGAAGTTGTCTACATACTCGATATTAAGGTCCCCCACTGTGATTGAATTTGCTGGCGTCCTTGTTTTCGATTGCATCATGGCCTTTGTTTTGCTTTCGTTGATATGTAGTCCAACTTCCTTTGCGGCGTTATTGAGGTTATGCAGAAGGCTTTCTGCATCACCCAACCTTCGAGACATGATGTTGATATCGTCGGCGTACGCTACTAATTGAGTCGACTTGATGAGTAGCGCTCCGCTGCTGTCCATATTCATGGCTCGAATTACATACTCCAAAGCAAGGTTGAAGAGCGTCGGCGCCAGCCCGTCGCCCTGCTTGAGTCCAGTACGAGTTTCAAATAGGTCAGTGAGTCGATTCTGCACTCTGACCTGCGAGACGGTATTAGTCATCGTCATCCTTGTGAGTCGCACTAACTTTGCCGGTATACCAAAATTCAGCATAATGTTGTACAGTACACTTCGATCGATACTGTCGTATGCCTGCTTGAAGTCGACAAAGATTTGGTATACGTCGATGTTGTATTCCCAGCACTTTTGGAGTAGTAGCTTCACTGTGAAAAGCTGATCGGTCGTTGATCGACCAGGTCTGAAGCCGCCTTGATACTCGCCAATGATTCGTTCTGCGTACGGATTAATTCTCTTTTCGAGAATTTTAGATAATATCTTATAGGCTGTACAAACTAATGATATGCCCCTGTAATTCTCACACTTCAGCTTGTCACCTTTTTTGTGGATTGGGCAGATTATGCTTTTGCGCCAATCTTCGGGGATTTCCTCGTCGTTCCATATTTTCAGCAGTAGCACAGGTAATGATACCTGTCACTCTTCTCGGGCTAATGTTTTTTTTCCGGTGTACTTATGATTTATGTTTAATCCCCCCCAATTCTTTCACTTCCGTTTTCACATAGTTTCGGTACCTCGATAAAACATATTTGCGTGAGGTTTGGTTAGAATAACTGCACAAACGAAAAAAAAAACTTTTTTTGTGGAAGCGGGGATGGCCCCATAATACGAATACATGCATTTTTTTTGCAATGTGTCTTTAAAAAAAGTACAAAAGTATGTAAAAGCAAATATATTCGTGCTATGGGGGCATCCCCCCTCCCAACAAAATACGTTTTTTTCTCGTTTGTGCAGTTATTCTAACCCAAACTCTCGCAAATATGTTTTATCGAGGTAACGAAACTATGCGAAAACGGAAGTGAAAGAATGGGGGGGATTAAACATAAGTCATAAGTACACCGGAAAAAAATATTAGCCCGAGAAGAGTGAAGGGTATCAAAATTTCGGCCGCGCCCGAAATTAACCTCGGTTACGTGTTTTTTTTTGCGTTTTTTACTAAAAGAAAATCTTGTTTACTAAATAAAACTCGTATAAAAATTGTGAAAATGTTTACTTTGGTTTTATCTTGGGACCACGTTTTTTTCTCTTTAACACGTAAGATATGCTATTTTTCAAATCCTAAGACCCTAATTTTTATATGTCGTTCGAAAGCTAACATTATGAGGAAACTTTTGTCAAGATTGCACATTTGTCAGTTCAAAGTACCGTTACGATTTTACAATTTAAATTTTCAATGAAAAATAAATTTTCGAATTTCTTAAAAGTTTGAATGGTTGTATCTAGGTAGGGTTTTAAATTATTTAATTGGCAAAACAGTTATTTTATGTAGAATTTTGTGGAGTTTCAGAAAGTTAAGTCAAATCTCGGATCAAATATTCGGGAGTGTGGCAAATAGTGTTTTTGCTCGGCAAGTCGAGGTCTCTGACACTATTATCAAACAATGCTATAACTTTATAACGGTTAAAGATAGAGGGGTCATGTAGAACATTAATTGTACCCAAATGAGCTGTACTATCACCCATTATCGTATGTACCAAGAGTCGTGGGACACCCTGTATATATATGTACATAATTTAGATGGTTGGAGATGCTTCCTCCAATGCGTTCCAAACTTCATGGCAAAGTTAATATATATTGATATGCTTTGTCTCACTGGTATGATGTGTAGTAGATCATAAGCTAGGATCTAAGATATCGAGATATCGCATGTAAGACGACACTTGTACCACATGTCCTGATAAGACACTTTGAATATATGGAATGAGATAATAAAGGACACTCTTAGTTGTCGCTTCGACGAGTACGGACGCGTTTTATTTCTTCTTTAAGTTATTCCCCCTTAAGCCAAGCCCTACAATTTATCAGAAGTGGGATAAGTCAGACCGTGTGTTTTGTAGTGCCTTTTAGTTTGAAGAAAAAATTTAGTCTCAAGAATAGAACATGGCCCGTTTAGGCGATATTGTAAAGGTGAAAACCATTATTGAGCTTCGCGAAATGTCGTGAAAATGTTGTACCGGATGGTGTGCGAAGACAGTGGCCGACTCAACCGGCAAAAAATATTGAATTTCCGTGGTTTTGAACTTAGTGAAGGCTCCGATGAGCATAAGAATAAAGTTTTGGAACTAATGGACAAATTTAGTGCTGGTGAAATAGTAGCGGTATGTTTGCTACTAGGGTTGGATTCTGAAAGCACACCAACCGTTTGTGAATACTTGGTGAAAGCCTTAAATGATTTAAGTCGTCTTTGTCGTTAGGAAGACGTTGAAGAAAAATCGGAGCACTGTGAGGACGACAAGGACAAGGACGAAGACAAAGTGTCCACAAGAAGTTCAAGTGTACGATTGAACAAGCTGGCACCCAAATTTAATGTGTCTTTTCGGGATGTTGAGGATTCAATACGACCGTTCACTGGAGCAGACGCGTATGCAGTCAAATCATTCGTGAGCGATTTTGAGGACATGGCCTCAATAATGAATTGGTCGGACTTGAGAAAGTGATTTACGGAAAGAAACCACTGAAAGGATTGGCACGGCTCTTCATTCCGGGTGAGCGAAATGTAAATTCGTGGGCCACCCTCAAGTTGAAATTGTGCAACGAGTTCGGTGATCGGATGAGCAGCGCCGACTTACATCAACTCTTGCATAATAGAAAAATGCACAAAGGCGAAGACGTGAAGGAATATTTCCTGGTGATGAAGGAAATCGCAGCAAGGGGCCACATCGAAGAAGATGCTGTTATACAATACATTGTTGATGGCATCGATGATCACCCCGAACGAAAATTGACACTCTATGAAGCAGAGACATGTCAAGAATTAATGACCAAGCTGAAGATTTACGACCGGGTTCGCAAGCAAGACAAATCAAGTGCTACATCAAATAATCTCAAGTCGAGTCCACTTAAAGGCGACGATCGCAGACAAGAGGCCCGTAAAAGCAACAAGGATGAACCACGATGCTACAATTGCAACGAGATGGGACATATGGCATCGAGATGTACGAGACCGAGACGCGAGCGTGGGACGTGCTATACTTGTGGACAACCATCGAAAGAACGAGTGCAAGATCAACAGGCCGACAATGCAAGTGGTCGAAAAACAGGATGTGAAAAAATTGGTGCCAGAATATGTCATTGACGTGGAGATGGAATGCGGAAAATTTAGAGGTATGTTAGACTCCGGGAGTCCAATTTTTTTCTTCTTTAATATTAATGTGGTTCCTAAGGATATATCATTAGCACCATATATGATAATACTAATTGTTTTTTTTAGGGATAAACAACAGTGAAATCCATGTTTGTGGGACTCTTAAACAGGGTGTGAAATTTAAGAATTGTTCTATTCCCATCACGTTTCATGTTGTTGCGGAAGGAACAATGATTTATTCTTGTTTATTAGGTCGCGATTTTATATCCGATGAGCGAATTGAGGTCACATTTGGGAAAGAAGTGTGCATAAAAGTAAAAGAACACACAGCATGTGACGACGACGTTGCTGCGATTATGAACATCAATGTCATGGGTAATATTGATTCTGCTCAATGCATAAATGTGAATCGGTCCATTGATATGAACACACAATGCAAGGTACAAACAATAGTTAAGAACCATTACTCAGATGCGATTCAACCAACTGAGCCAAAAACCAAGTTGCAATTGAAATTAAGTCTGAAGTCTGACAAGCTTTTTTATGCCAAAAACAAACGACTTTCTGTTGGAGAAAAAGAGGCAGATATTGTCAACGACTTACTTACAAGGAAGATAATCCGTCCAAGTGTATCGCAATATTCAAGTGCCATAGTATTGGCTAAGAAAAATTCTGGACAGTATAGGTTGGCTGTCGACTATAGGGAACTCAATAAGCTAACCATCCGAGATGTGTACCCAATATCCCATATTGAGGATCAAATTGATAGTTTGCAGGGAAAGATTTATTTCACTAAATTAGATTTAAAGGACGCATTTCAAAACCGCATTTAGCAGAGGATTCAATCCAATATACCTCATTCATTACACCTATGGGACAATATGAAGATAAACTATGCGAATTTAACAATGGTCTCATATATCGTAAAAAAAATCCGCAGTTATTGTTTTATATCCCTAAATCAATCGATTACATTCGATTAATCGGTTCATGTCATGAGCAAATAGGTCATCAAGCATTAAATAAAACCGCTGAATATATTATGAGAGTGTACAGTAAAACACGGTTAAGTGCAACACGCTTAAGTGTAAAACTCGGATAAGTGCACTCAATTTTCATGTACCATCCATTCAATGCGATTTTTAATACATTTCAAAACGGATAAGTGCAACACGGATAAGTGCACAACACGCTTAAGTGCACGCATTTTTTTGTAGGGTTAACAACATTTGGACACGATTCATGACGGATAAGTGCACATGTGCTTTTGAAAAATTTACTAGTGCAGACGTTTCGAACAAGACCATTTTAGGAGGTTTTCACACTTAGGGCCAGATTACGTAGTAATCCGTGCAAATTACTTAATTTGAGCTGTCAAATTCCATACATTTTTTAACTCACCACACCGCAGATTACTAATCTGGCCAGATTAAGTACAAGTGTGAAAACCTCCTTACGAATTTATTCGATCCTATCCCGAGATACCTAATATTTATTGATTCAATTTATGAAAATGTAAAAGAAAGGGAAATCAGGTCTACTGGATAATTTTTGGGTTTAAGTAGGAAAATCTGAGAGTTTTGTGAGTAGCTTAATGCTAAGATTAAACATTGTCTTGATAAAAAAATGTTTAGCAAAAGTGGCAGTCTCTTTGTCATTCCAGCGTTCATGTTAGCAGTCTCCTCCTTTAGATTGCAGGACACAACTAAGATAGTCGTTAGGTTGTTTGAAAATTTTGGTTTTTCTTTTTTTTGCGAATAACATTTTTAGGATGTTGTTTTCCCATTTCTGCAACCAAGTGATAATTTTGACATTCATAAATTGTTATTGAAAATGTACAAAAAAAAAATATTTTAGGCTACACACAATTTGACGTCCCAAAAGCCTACAAAAAGCTCGATTCGCAACATCTATGTTCGATGTTCTTCCCTCGATGTATCCCTCAAAACCGGCGCCTTTGACGGGATTGTTGCAATCAGCTGTTAGTTTGATAATGGGTGCATTGATCACATTTCAAAAAGATTGATAGTGCCCATTTGTTAATATTTGTTGCCAGTGTTCGAAAGCTTCGCAAAGTCGCTTGTACATGGCTCTGTAAAATTTAATTCTTGGAAACTACCAGGGCCGGCCTTAGCATTTTGGTGGCCCTGGACCAAATCAATGATGATGACAACTACCAATTTCCAACCAAAATTTTGGTTTAATTTTTTATAAATTTTTTATTGTCAATATTTTTTGACCTTGTTGGTCTGAATGTTTTTTGCACAGGGTATATCAGTGGTTCGCAATCTTTTTGATGTCGCGGAAGTCTTCGCTTTGCCAATGTTTTTTTAATAGAATTTATTTTGTCGAGCTCTCGTTGAAAGAAAAATTTAATTTTCGGGCTATTTGCGTTTCAAAATAAATCCCAAAAATGTGGTCATACACACTTTCCTGATGTGGTTTATGTGTTTGGCAAATACGTCAAAGCTGTGAAAAAAAGCCGTCAATGTTTTAGTGCTTTTCCCTCGCCAAACATTTGAAATACCATCCGTCAGATGGATGTGGCTTGACCGATTTTTTTACGAAATTCCATTTCTGCGGCTTTCATTCTTTAAGAATTTTATGCTCATTATCGGTACACATATCGGAGTGCTTGTAGTAGCCTAAGCTTTAGAATTATAAAACAGCAATTTTTGAAAATATTAGCCCATACGCTATACTGAATTTTTCAATAGAAACAAATTTCTATATTTTTGGAACCAGGTAGTTCCACGGCATTTTTTTATAGAATAGACTTAGGTTTATACTGAAGTTTTTGGATTTCGGACACTTAAAAATCTCCGATAAGATGTGAAACATTCAGCGTGTTTGCAACCTCATTTTTATTTGACAACATCGCCCAGCGATTCAATTGATTTTGCATCAGGGATATGCTTTGATTATCTTGTTGCGTGAAGGCCCCAAGAGAGTGGAGCACTTTCTGAGTGGTGGCCCCCCGAAAATGAAAGGCTTCATGGTGTTGTGGCCACTTGAAAGTGGTGGCCTTGGGAGACTGGTCAGTTCGTCCTCCCCTAGGATCCGCCCTGACTATAGCGTTACAAAGTATAGCCACACAATATCAGTTGCTACCACTAGGTTCCATTTATGCTACGTAAATTAGATAGTTTGTATGGAGCACGGATAAGTGCACAACACGCTTAAGTGCACGAAAAAATTGTGCATTATCGATGTGCACTTGTTTTACTGTACAGGTTTCCAGAGATGAGAAATAAGGTTCAGAGCTTCATTGTTAACTATTTTAAGTGCATAACGTATAATTCGTCTGCAAGTAAAGCAGAAGGGAAAATGCATAGCATCGAAAAGGGGAAGTTGCCATTTCAGATGATTCATGTAGATCATTATGGTCCACTTGAGAGATCAGGTCATCGCCATAAGTTCATATTTGAAATCGTCGATGGGTTTTCGAAATACGTTAAATTGTATGCAACAGTCAGCACGAGTATTAAGGTGGTTGTGAAACGCCTTAAGGAATATTTTAATAATTATAGTACGCCGAAAATAATTGTTTCAGATAGGGGTTCTTGCTTTACTTCTAACGAATTTTATGAGTTTATCAACGAACAGGGTATTAAGCATGTAAAGGTTGCAACAGCCACACCTCAAGCCAATGGACAAATTGAAAGAATAAACAGGGTAATAACGCCAATGTTGGCGAAAATCACCAGTAGCACAAAGACTTGGGACTTAGCCTTGGCTCGGGTAGAATTCGCAATTAACAATTCTGTTAATAGATCTTCTGGGACTAGACCAGCGATGCTGTTATTTGGAACACATCAATTAGGAATGATTGACGAGCTATCGAAACTTTTATTAGAAAATCAAGAATTTGAGGGAGACTTAGAATTACTTAGGGAGGATGCAGCTATAAAAATTGTAAAATGTAGTAAGTACAATGAAGAATATTTCAATAAAAATCACAAAGAACCAAAACATTATGAAAAAGGCGACTATATAATGATAAGAAATTTCGATGTAACACCTGGAGTAAATAAAAGTCGATTCCCAAATTTAGAGGACCGTATATTGTAAAGAAAGGTCTAGGTAACGATAGATATTTAGTATGAGATCCAGATGGAAGTCAACTGACACAAATATCTTTCCAAGGAGTATGTTCGTCAGGTAACATGCGCCCAAGGATAAATATATCGAAAAAGTAATAAATTGGTGAAAACAAAACAATCCGAACTAACTTGATATGATATGACATGATAGGTAAATAAAATAGTTAATTTAAGAACATTCTTTCTTCTTCTTCCTTGCCTCGTTCTTTATACCGCTCCATGGTTTCGCGTTGCTCGACCTGCGGTGGAGGCACATCTCCCGTTTTGGTGGTAGTATCTCAGCATATTTCTACAGGCAGCTCAATCTTGATTCATGTCATCGCCGACCAATGCGTTCTTGTTGCTTTTTCATTTGACACATCCAGGTGTTCTTCGGTCTGCCTCTGGCCTTGGGTCCATCAAGTGGAACTTCCACTGAAATCGCTCTCTTTGCGGGGTTCTCAGACGGACGCATTTGAACATGGCAATACCAATCCATTCGTCGGTCGAATTGTAGTAGATCATAAGCTAGGATCTAAGATATCGCATGTAAGACGACACTTGTGCCACATGTCCTGATAAGACACTTTAAATATAGATATATATATATAGATAGATAATAAAGGACACTCTTAGTTGTCGCTTCGACGAGTACGGACGCGTTTTATTTCTTCTTTAAGTTATTCCCCCTTAACCCCATAATCAGGAGGCCCCAAAAATCCATCAATGTAAGATTTTTGTCGTTCGACGTCCATATTTTTTTTTCTTCGGCTATAATAAGATCATATTGATTAAATTGTTTGAAACAAATCAGAATGCCCACTTTAGTATGAAAGTTTGTTAACGAAATTTGTATCAGAAGTCTGAAAACGCAAAAGTCTCTATTGGAGAGTAAGGAATATATGAGTTTCAATTTTGGATTGATTTTGATATAATTTGAATAAATTTTACCAAATTGCAGATCTTTAGGGGCAGTTTCAATTGAATTGAAATAGAGCTAAAATTAACCCTAGTTTTCTGCACTTAAAGGTCCATCTAGATTAGTCGCCAAATGGCGACACGCACAGCCAAATGGCTGTTGTAATTCCATCCAAACTAGTCGCCATTTGGCTATGCGTCCAGTTTTGATATTCAATATGGCAACTCAACCAACCGCTTGTCAATTTCAAAGTGACAATTTTACAACTTTTGTTCGATCTTTTGTGTGAAATTGAATAATTATTGAATGGCCATGTAATAATTCAAACGCGCAGAGTCCGATTTTGATAATTAAATTTTAAAAAATCACCAAAATGAAATTTTGGTTATGTCATTTCCTGTCTCCATTTGGCTGCTACAGTGTGGCTGCTAAGGAGCAGCCAAATGGCTGCACGCGATGCCAGTTTTTGGACGCGCAGCCATTTGGCTGCTAGTCTAGATGGACCGCAAGGCATTAAAACTGTTAGAAATAACAAAGTTAAAATAAAATGAAGTAAGAAAGAAATGATCTTTAGACTATGCGCCAATTTTTAAAAGAACCGTACAAGCACCTCACCTTGGCAGAAGTTGGAGAAAATTGAGATGTAAATATATTTTGTTATTGGGTCAAATCACAAAAATTTGACTTTGAAGTTCCGTAAAAACCAAACCTCTTATCCGATTTTAGTGCGGTTAGTTTTATTTTTTGGGTAATAATCATCTGTACCTAATAATCATCTTATTTTGCTATGCTACCTAGTCTAGCTTTTGAGATAATGACGTTTTAGTCGTAAAAGAAAATGATTTTTTCAAAAATCTTCAAATGCCTGTGGCAGCTAAAGGGTTAAGCTAAGAGGGTATGTTCCGTACAACTTTTTTGCTGGAAATCACAAGAGGAAGCACAATCCGGTTCGTTTATGCGGCAGTTTCCGGGCACCCTGTATATTTTCTTAACTTACAACTAATAAAAAAAAAGCTATCGGAAAATTGGTTTTGATACCGAAATTTATACTTTTAGGCCCGTATTTATAAACATACCTTAACTCAAGGCGACCTTTGGTCAAGTATGCCGAAATTCAAAAATTAGATGTAATTTCCAGTAGTTTTTCATTGAAATAATTTATATTTAGAAGTCAATGCATCCTTGATTTAAGGCGAAACTCAAGGAGACCTTAAGCTTTTAACACAAGTGTAATATAATAATAACTCAAGGTAGGTAACTAGCTACATTGACTTCAAGTGAGGTTGACTATTGCAAAATTTCAAAGTGTCCTTGAAATCGCCTTAAGTCAAGGATGCATTGTCTCGAGAAAATAAATTATTTCAATGAAAACTACTGGAAATGGCATTTATTTTAAGGTAAGGTATGTTTATAAATACGGGCTTTCGTTTTGGCTAATTCTTGCTATGCTTGTTGCGGCCGGCATATCAAGATATGTATACTATAAATTGAAAAATCTAGAGCTGTCTAGACGGGATCGCATAAATGCAAATTTAGAGAAGGTATTGAATAAAGTGGTCGCAACATGTAGGAACAGCTTCTTCCAAAAATAATATGTGCAAAATTTGAACTTCCTTTATTCTGTCACAAGTTATGGAGTGAGTAAAATGCCCGAAGGGACTAACAAAGAAGGTATTTTTTCAGAAACTCCATGTCTTTGACCCTAAAACTCACCTACATTTATATTAATTATCGTCTCCAATAGAGACTTTTCATTTTGACATCGGCTCAGATAATCTGAACCTCAAAATATAGATGCACGTGCCACAGACGAATTTTAAATGGTCCACTTATCTTGCGCGCGCCGCGCCGCGGTGCCATACATCGCACACCACACAAGACGCGGGCGGGACGTGGCAGTGAATGAATTTCATAATCATTTCTGTGTTCATAACTAGGCCTGTTCCAAAAACCGGGATCCCGGTACAAAACCGGTGTTCACTTGGTACCGGACCCGATATTCTAAAGTACCGATATCCCGGTTTTTTTGGTACCGAGTTAAAAAAACCGACCGACGAGTCGGTTTTTTGTTACCGAGTTAAAAAGAACGATTCACTTCAACCATGAGACGGTTTTTTTTCAGGTTTTTTGGTACCGGTTTTTTACCCGGTACTCAAAAAACCGGCTTATGGTTAAAAAAACCGTCGGTACTGAAAAAAACCTGAGTCGGTTTTTAACCCGGTACTCAAAAAAAGCCGGCTTATGGATAAAAAACCGTCGGTACTGAAAAAAAAAACCTGAGTCTCTCTCAAATTCACACGCACACAGGCTCATGCGATTCGCTTGAAAGCTCTAGGATATTTCAGATACATTTTCATAGGAACAACATTTTGTACCAATTTGGACATATATGTATTATTTGTATATGGTCTAATGAAGAAGTTCTCCATATTCTTGCACACTCAACATGCAATGCACAAAAATTCTGCACATTTCTAAGAGAGTTGGTGGATAATCTGGACTCATCATGGGAAGGTGCGCTTGTTATAATGGACAATGGCCAAATACATAAAGGTGCTGAGGTCAAGGAAATTCTACAGCGCGCTGGACTTACGCTACAATATTTCCCGCCGTATTCGCCGATGCTCAACCCTATTGAAAAAGTGTTCGCAAAAGTAAAAGGATTTGTACGTCAAGAACTTGGTGAACTACACGAGATCATGTTTTAACTGACTTGATTGCTCACGGAGTGCAAACAGTAACTTCTACGGATTGTACAAACTTTGTACTAGATATAATGATGCAACTGCCAGTTGCCGCAGCTGGAAGGGAGTTGCATTAATCGAAGTTTACTTGATTTATGAATTAAAAATTTGATTAACGATTATACATACTACCCAAGCAGCATTTTAAGTAGCGAATGCCAATTCATTTGATACCGCCACTTTATTAAGTTTCGGTTACGTTTTAGATACCAAAATGTTAACTTCATTGTAACAAATCCTGCAAATTAGTTTTTGGGACGGTCCAGGATGGTGGTAGTTGGAACTTTGTAGTGAACGAAATGTTGCTACTACATATTCGACAAGTGCGCGGGAATGGTAAGGCTTCGGTACCACACTTCGCTACTACATAGTGAGCAACTCTGAAGTAATATTTTTAAGTGACAAAACCGTAGCCGTGTAATTTCTTTGTACTTTTGAAGGATTTGCTACTTTATAGTGAAATTTAGAACAATGCAGTGGCTACTGTTACTTCAAAGTCCTATTGGGAACTTTAAAGTACCATTTGGAGCTGTCAAATGCTTGTCGCCATATTTTCCAAGGTTTTACAAAATCACTTTTTACATATTTTCGAGAAACATTGTTAATTTGATTCGCAAATTTGTCAATTTGGTCTGTAAAGTTGCTAACTACATTCAAAACAATGTTTACTTCATTCGCATATGTGCTCAATTGTTCCGAAAATATTTGCATTTGATTCGTAAATTTATTAAATTGATTCGCAAAATTGTTAAAATCATCCAATAAAGCATTTTTTTCATCGACAAAATTAGTTATTTGACTCGAAAAAAAGTTCGTTTGTTTCGCAAATTTGTTAACTTGATTCGTAAAATCGTCAATTTCGCTCGCAAATTTGTCCATTGGGTCCGTAAATGTGTTAACTTGAAGGAAAAAAGGTATATATGATTTTTGTGGTAGATTTCCTCTGCCTTTGAGATGTGTCCAAATCGGGCCGCAAAAATCAACACCAGAATTGATGAACGGACGTGATGGTTGTACTCGGTGTACAGGTAGATTTCCCATCATTTGTGAAAACATTTGTGGCTTAGCTCTCACGCATCGAACACATTTTTGAACAATGGATCTGGCAATTGTTTTACCTTTGATAGGCCAAAAACGTTGTCTTGTTATATACAGCAATCCTTGAGGTCCAACATGATGATTTTTTCGATGAATATCTTCCATTATTAGTTTGGTGAGACTATGTTCATATGGTAGAACTATAGGATGCTTAGCTTCGAAGGGTAAGCTGGCAGATTCGATTCTTCCGCCAACTCTCACAATGTTGAAATCGTCGATGAATGGTGCTAATGTCCTTAGCGAACTTCCTTTGGCCACCTCACTATAATGCTTTAGATGATTGCTGTCGTCTTTGAAACATTGCGATTGTATGTAGCGTATAATGCTTTCTTCAGCGTCTCGAAGTTCATCGCAGCTTAAACTTGTCTCATTTGTTTTTGAGTCGTTGGTTTGTTTTGTTCCACAATTTTGTATGAATCTTAGCATATAAGCTACAATGCGGCGCAATTTTGGAAAAGAATTTTTGTGGTTTATTCCTTCCATAAAATGTGCCTTTGTGTTTGAAATCAATGCGAAGCGCTTAATTTGTCTCCTTTCTTCCATGTAGTCCGTGTTTTCATTTAAATACGGCTCTGGCCACAATGATTCGGAGCCATGCAAAAATCTAGGACCATAGAACCATTGATAATAGGTTGCCAACTTCTTTGGTGCTATTCCTCTCGACAGAATGTCAGCAGGATTATCTTCGGATCTTACATGTCGCCACTGTGATGATAAGGTTACTTCATGAATTCGTGCAATCCGATTAGCAACGAATGTATGGAATGTAGATGTTGATGAGTTGATCCAGGCCAGGACGATTGTAGAATCCGACCAGAAGAAAAATCTTTCCTTGTTAATCTTCAGATCCGATTTGATTCTGGTCATCAGGTTAGCTGCCAGTTTCGCTGCGCACAGCTCCAATCATGGTAATGTGGTTTTGTTTGTAGGAGCTACCCGTGATTTAGCACAGCAATCGATTATACGATTAATCGATGATACGATTAATCGAAAAAAATTATCGATTAATCGATAATACGATTAATCGAAACTACAAATAATCGAAAATACGATTAATCGAAAATACGATTAATCGAAAATACGAATAATCGAAACTACAAATAATCGAAAATACGATTAATCGAAAATACGATTAATCGAAAATACGATTAATCGAAAATACGATTAATCGAAGATACGATTAATCGATAATACAATTAATCGAAACTACAAATAATCGAAAATACGATTAATCGAAAATACGATTAATCGAACATACGATTAATCGAAACTACAAATAATCGAAAATTCGATTAATCGAAACTACAAAAAATCGAAAATACGATTAATCGGAAAACACGCTATTCGATGCTTAGCGGAAGATTTCGTTTCATTTTTCCCTAGTCACCCCCGTTCTCCCTCTGCAGCTCCTCAATGCGGCTGTTTCGCTGCTTGGTGGGTGACGTCTGGCAGTAGACGGAAATAACAATTTTCATGTCGCCGAACGAAATTGGTGGCAAATGAAAGGTCTCGACGCCCTATTAACGATTCTTGAGCCATTTTTCCCTAGCCACCCTCGTTCTCCCGCTGCTGATCCGCAAAGTGGTTGTTTCGCTGCTTTCGGGAAATGTCCGGCTGTAGACGAAAATGAAAATCTTAGTCTCACCGAACGAAATTGGTGGCAAATGAAAATTGTCGACTCCCTATTAACGATTCCGGAGTCATTTTTCCCTAGTAACCCCCGTTCTCCCCCTCCAATCCACAAAGTGGCTGTGTCGCTGCTTGGCGGGAAACGTCTGGCATAGACGCAAATGACAATTTTCATGTCGCCGAACGAACTTGGCGGCAAATGAATGGTCTCGACTCTCTATTGACGATCCCGAAGTCATTTTTCGCTAGTCACCCCCGTTCTCCCGCTGCAGCTCCACAAAGTGGTTGTTTCGCTGTTTGCGGGAAATGTCTGGCAGTAGACGGAAATGACAATTTTCGTGTCAACGAACAAAATTTGTGGCAATCGAAAGGTCTCGACTCCCTCTTGACGACTCCCCAGTCGTTTTTCGCTAGTCAACCCCGTTCTCCCGGTGCAGCTCCATAAAGTGGTTGTTTCGCTGCTTGGAGGGTGACGTCTGGCAGTAGACGGAAATGACAGTTTTCATGTCGTCCAACGAAATTGGTGGCAAATTAAGGGTCTCGACTCTCTATTGACGATCCCGAAGTCAATTTTCGCTAGTCACCCCCGTTCTCCCGCTGCAGCTCCATAAAGTGGTTGTTTCGCTGCTTGGAGGATGACGTCTGGCAGTAGACGGAAATGGCAATTTTCATGTCGCCGAACGAAATTGGTGGCAAATGAAAGGTCTCGACTCCCTATTAACGATTCCGCAGTAATTTCTCCCTAGTCACTCCCGTTCTCCCGCTGCAGCTCCACAAAGTGGTTGTTTCGCTGCTTGGCGGGTGACGTCTGGCAGTAGACGGAAATGGCAATTTTGATGTCGCCGAACGAAATTGGTGGCAAATGAAAGGTCTCGACTCCCTATTAACGATTCCGCAGTCATTTCTCCCTAGTCACTCCCGTTCTCCCGCTGCAGCTCCACAAAGTGGTTGTTTCGCTGCTTGGCGGGTGACGTCTGGCAGTAGACGAAAATGACAATTTCCATGTCGCCGTAGGAAATTGGTGGCAAATGAAAGGTCTCGACTCCCTATTAACGATTCCGCAGTCATTTCTCCCTAGTCACTCCCGTTCTTCCACCGTAGCTCCACAAAGTGGTTGTTTCGCTGCTTGGCGGGTGACGTCTGGCAGTAGACGGAAATGACAATTTTCATGTCGCCGAAGGAAATTGGTGGCAAATGAAAGGTTTCGACTCCCTATTAACGATTCCGCAGTCATTTCTCCCTAGTCACTCCCGTTCTCCCGCTGCAGCTCCATAAAGTGGTTGTTTCGCTGCTTGGAGGGTGACGTCTGGCAGTAGACGGAAATGACAATTTTCATGTCGTCCAACGAAATTGGTGGCAAATTAAGGGTCTCGACTCTCTATTGGCGATTCCGAAGTAATTTCTCCCTAGTCATCCCCGTTCTCCCGCTGCAGCTCCATAAAGTGGTTGTTTCGCTGCTTGGAGGGTGACGTCTGGCAGTAGACGGAAATTACAATTTTCATATCGCCGAACGAAATTGGTGGCAAATGAAAGGTCTCGACTCCCTATTAACGATTCCGCAGTCATTTCTCCCTAGTCACTCCCGTTCTCCCGCTGCAGCTCCACAAAGTGGTTGTTTCGCTGCTTTCGGGTGACGTCTGGCAGGAGACGGAAATGATAATTTTCATGTCGTCCAACGAAATTGGTGGCAAATGAAAGGTCTCGACTCCCTATTGGCGATTCCGAAGTAATTTCTCCCTAGTCACTCCCGTTCTCCCGCTGCAGCTCCATAAAGTGGTTGTTTCGCTGCTTGGCGGGAGACGTCTGGCAGTAGACGGAAATGACAATTTTCATGTCGCCGAACGAAATTGGTGGCAAATGAAAGGTCTCGACTCCCTATTGGCGATTCCGAAGTAATTTCTCCCTAGTCATCCCGGTTCTCCCGCTGCAGCTCCATAAAGTGGTTGTTTCGCTGCTTCTCGGGTGACGTCTGGCAGGAGACGGAAATGACAATTTTCATCTCGCCGTAGGAAATTGGTGGCAAATGAAAGGTCTCGACTCCCTATTAACGATTCCGCAGTCATTTCTCCCTAGTCACTCCCATTCTCCCGCTGACTGTGGAGCTGCAGCGGGAGAACGGGGCTGACTAGCGAAAAATGACTGGGGAGTCGTCAATAGGGAGTCGAGACCTTTTGATTGCCACAAATTTTGTTCGGTGACACGAAAATTTTAATTTCCGTCTACTGCCAGACATTTCCCGCAAACAGCGAAACAACCACTTTGAGGAGCTGCAGCGGGAGAACGGGGGTGACTAGGGAGAAATTACTTCGGAATCGTCAATAGGGAGTCCGGATCTTTTATATGCCACCAATTTCGTTCGGCGACATGAAAATTGTCATTTCCGTCTACTGCCAGACGTCACCCTCCAAGCAGCGAAACAACCACTTTATGGAGCTGCAGCGGGAGAACGGGAGTGACTAGGGAGAAATGACTGCGGAATCGTTAATAGGGAGTCGAGACCTTCCATTTGCCACCAATTTCCTACGGCGACATGAAAATTGTCATTTCCGTCTACTGCCAGACGTCACCCCTCCAAGCAGCGAAACAACCACTTTATGGAGCTGCAGCGGGAGAACGGGAGTGACTAGGGAGAAATGACTGCGGAATCGTTAATAGGGAGTCGAGACCTTTCATTTGCCACCAATTTCGTTCGGCGACATGCAAATTGCCATTTCCGTCTACTGCCAGACGTCATCCTCCAAGCAGCGAAACAACCACTTTATGGAGCTGCAGCGGGAGAACGGGGGTGACTAGCGAAAATTGACTTCGGAATCGTCAATAGAGAGTCGAGACCATTAATTTGCCACCAATTTCGTTCGACGACATGAAAATTGTCATTTCCGTCTACTGCCAGACATTTCCCGGAAGCAGCGAAACAACCACTTTGTGGAGCTGCAGCGGGAGAACGGGAGTGACTAGGGAGAAATGACTGCGGAATCGTTAATAGGGAGTCGAGACCATTAATTTGCCACCAATTTCATTCGGCGACATGAAAATTGTCATTTCCATCTACTGCCAGACGTCACCCGCCAAGCAGCGAAACAACCACTTTGTGGAGCTACAGCGGGAGAACGGGGGTGACTAGGAAGAAATTACTTCGGAATCGCCAATAGGGAGTCGAGACTTTTCATTTGCCACCAATTTCGTTCGGCGACATGAAAATTGTCATCTCCGTCTACTGCCAGACATTTCCCGAAAGCAGCGAAACAACCACTTTGCGGATCTGCAGCGGGAGAACGGGGGTGACTAGCGAAAAATGACTGCGGGATCGTCAATAGAGAGTCGAGACCATTCATTTGCCACCAATTTCGTTCGGTGATATGATAATGTCATTTCTGTCTACTGCCAGACATTTCTCGCAAGCAGCGAAACAGCCACTTTGTGGAGCTGCAGCGGGAGAACGGGGGTGACTAGCGCAAAATGACTGCGGGATCGTCAATAGAGAGTCGAGACCATTCATTTGCCACCAATTTCGTTCGGTGATATGATAATGTCATTTCTGTCTACTGCCAGACATTTCCCGCAAGCAGCGAAACAGCCACTTTGTGGAGCTGCAGCGGGAGAACCGGGGTGACTAGCGAAAAATGACTTCGGGATCGTCGATAGAGAGTCGAGATTATTCATTTGCCACCAATTTCGTTCGGTGAGACGAATATTTTCATTTTCGTCTACTGCCAGACATTTCCCGAAAGCAGCGAAACAACCACTTGCGGATCTGCAGCGGGAGAACTAGGTTGACTAGCGAGAAATGACTTCGGAATCGTCAATAGGGAGTCGAGACCTTACATTTGCCACCAATTTCGTTCGGTGATATGAAAATGTCATTTTTGTCTACTGCCAGACATTTCCCTCAAGCAGCGAAACAGCCGCTTTGTGGAGCTGCAGCGGGAGAACGGGGGTGACTAGCGAAAAATGACTTCGGGATCGTCGATAGAGACTCGAGACCATTCATTTGCCACCAATTTCGTTCGGTGATATGCAAATTGGAATTTTCGTCTACTGCCAGACGTCACCCGCCAAGCAGCGAAACAACCACTTTGTGGAGCTGCAGCGGGAGAACGGGGGTGACGTGAGTTTTAATTTCGGTCTGCTGCCAGGCAGACATCTTCCGCCAAGCGGCGAAAATCGTGTTTTTCTAATAATTGTATTTTCGATTAATCGTATTTTCGATTAATCGTATTTTCGATTAATCGTATTTTCGATTAATTGTATTTTCGATTAATCGTATTTTCGATTAATCGTATTTTCGATTAATCGTATTTTCGATTAATTGTATTTTCGATTAATCGTATTTTCGATTAATCGTATTTTCGATTAATCGTATTTTCGATTAATCGTATTTTCGATTATTTTTCGATTATTTCTCGATTATTTCTCGATTATTTTAATAATCGATTAATCGTATAATCGAAACAAAAATAATCGATTACAGTTCGATTAATCGATTAATCGAACATGCCTAGTGTCGCTGAATTTTGATGTCATTGACTGCTTTCAACTCCTGTCGAAATTGTATCCAATAGGTGTGGTGCTCCTGGGGTAGTGATGCATCCCAGTCCATTTTCAGCTTCCATAGTTTTTGCAAAAATATCTTTGACACAACCACAACAGGTGCGATTAGTCCCAATGGGTCGAACAAATGTGCTATGTCTGCACACACAGTTCGTTTTGTAATACGTTTCGCATCATTCCAAATGGTTTTAATCAGAAATTCATCTGATTTGGGTAACCAAGTCAACCCAATTGTCTTGATACTAGATTCATCCTTGTTGTTAAAATCCAGTTCGACTTCTCGCTCTTCTGGTGAAATGTGTTGCAGAAGTTGCGAATGATTTGCACACCACTTTCTTAGTGTCATTCCAGCTGTCTTAAGTACTTTGATCAATTGGGATTGCATCTCAAGTGCCACACGAAGATTGTCGTCGCCAGTTAATCATCATCATCATCGACGTAAAAATCTTGCTTAAGAAATTTTGCTGCTAGTGGGAATTTTCGCGATTCCTCATCTGCTAGGCGTTGCAAACATTTCGTTGCCAAGTATGGTGCGGAGGTTGTACCATACGTAACTGTAGTTAGTTTGAAGCACTTTAACTCTTCTTTATTTATTTATTATAGGCATACTGAACATACCAACAATAATTCTAATAACACAGCACCTTAAGAAACTATAGAAATCTAAAGTTATAGAAAAGAAGAGGAAAAATGAAATGAAATGAAAATATTATTAAACTAATTGTAAGAGTAAGAAAGCAAAAACGTAGAATCCAAGAAATTGAATAGCTAAGCTACAAAATGTAAGAAATTAATTGTACATGGAAAGTTTGGAAACTAGAATGTATTTATAGTCACTGAAAAAAGTATTAATTTAAGTTAGACATCAGAGCGCGCCTGAATGCATAAATGCAAGAAGGCAGCGGACCAAGCTCCAAATCGTCGTAACTGCGCATCATTCTGATAATAGACGAGTTCATGTAGGTGGAAAGACAAACAGTTGGGGGGTTAAAAATGGCTACACTACGAGTCCTATAACTGGGAAGTCTATACACAATATCCTCTACTGTAGAGGATATGTACAAAGGTCAAGAAAACACCTTCTTTTCTCCAAGGACATAATGTTTAAAAATATAAGACGTTGAGGATACTGTAGATAAGGTATTCCATATTTAAAAAATAAAGATTTAGTGAATCTACGTTGAACTGATTCTAAGTCTGTTCTGTTTTGTTCTGCAGATGGTGACCAAATAACTGACGCATATTCTAGTAAACTGCGTACAAGCGAAAGGAATAGTCTTACAGCAGTTCCAATGTTACGAAAATCACTGGAACATCGTAATACGAAACCAGAAAGTTTAGATGTTTTAAGTACCAAATTTTCAATATGGACGTTGAACTTCAGCTTAGTTTCAAAGGTTACGCCTAGATCTTCAACTGTTGAGACACATTTAAGAGGAAGGGAATTAATTTGATAACGATAGGAAAATGGAAAAGGTTTAAGGGAATATATCATCTGAGCACATTTAGAAACATTTAGGTGCAGACCGTTCCTAAGGCACCATTCAGATAAGGTATCCAGGTCGGCTTGCAACGAGATAGCGTCATCCAGCCTTGAAACCGACGTGAAAAGCTTGCAATCATCAGCATATAATAAAGAATGGTTTTTCAGAAGTGGAGGTAGGTTATTAATAAAGAACAAAAAAAGTAATGGGCCTAATATTGACCCTTGAGGTACCCCAGAGCACGGGTAGAACGGCGAAGAAACCAAATCTTTAAAAGCGACTAATGAGCTTCTGTCTTTAAGGTACGAAGCTAACCAACCTAAAAGAATGGGAGGGAAACCAGAAATGCCAAGTTTTTGCAGAAGGATACCATGATCCACTGAGTCAAAAGCTTTAGAAAAGTCGGTATAAATCACATGTACATCGAAATGTTTATTGAAGGACTTTCCTACATACTCGACAAACTCAACTAAATTTGTGACCGTAGATTTGCCTGCGCAGAAACCATGTTGGTTCGAGACAATAAGATGGCTGAAACAATCCCAAATGAGGTTGAATATGATACGCTCAAGAATTTTGGAGCAGGAAGACAGTAATGAAATGGGGCGATAATTTGAAGCAATGCTTGAATCACCTTTTTTCGGAATGGGAACGGTATAGGATTGCTTCCAAAGGGTAGGGAAAACGCCTTGTCTAATACTCTTGTTGAAAATTATCGCAAGAGGTAAGCATAAAGACAGGCTGCACTTCTTTAGGAAGTAATTGGAGATTCCGTCGGGACCAGAAGAAGAATTGTTCTTAAATGCTGCAATAATTGTACCCACATAAGCTTCTTGAATATTAGGGAAAAAAGGAAGGTGATTAGAATCTTGAAAACTAATATAAGCAGAAGAGTTAGAGGTTTGACTAAAATGGCTAGCAAAGTACCGGGGAAATAGTTCACATATGTCTTTTGGATTGCTTGCAGTTAACTGACCAAATGAAAGCTTAGAGGGATGTGAAGATGACGAGCGCATATTTCGAACATATGACCAGAACAGTTTGCCTTCGCCTTTGTTGACGCTGTTTTCTATGCTAATAATGTAAGCATTCCGTGCTGCCATTATCATTTTTTTCGTTTTGGCTCTAATTGGACGAAATGCAATTAGGTCACAGTTTCTGTTGTAACGTCTATAACGCAAACGAATTTTGATCTTTTTCCTTATAAGCCTGTGCAGGTAAGGCGTGAACCATATAGGACCCATGCGAGGTTTAGTTGAGTAAAGCGGAACGTTTTCCTGTATGACTTCATATAAAATATTATAGAATGCATCCACCGCAGAGTCGCAGTTAAGATCAGAAAGGACGGTCAACCAATTAATCCGAATCAATTTAGCATTAATTACTTCATAATTGGCGTTGAAATAATTAAACCGTGGAAGTTTATTTCTGTGCCGAGAAGGAGAAATGTTGAGGAGAAGTTCGTGAGAAATGGCAGGATGGTAAGAGTCACAGGGAACATAGGAGATTGTATGGTTTGAGGGCGATAAACTCGACAAAGGTAAATTGCTGAGTACAAGGTCCAACGTTCTATTCATAAAGTTACGAACAACATTGAACTGCAATAAGTTACACAATTCCATAAATGACGACAGATACAAGACTTGCGAATTAGAAGAGGCCAAAGGCAGGCTAGACAAATCAGGCCAGAAAGCGTTGGGTATATTAAAGTCACCGCAGATAATGATGTTCGAATCAGGATAGCTAATGTTAATAAGATTCGAATAATATGCAAAAAGATCAGAGAAGACCGAATTTGGAGAGGCACACGGAACGTATACGCAAGAAAGTATGAGCGCCGACGAACCTGAAATTTGAACTTTAATGGTAACACAGTCAAAGGGCTCAGACTCTGTTGATGAGATAAAAGAACATACTATGTGGTCTTTGACGGCAATGAGTACACCGCCTCCATTTGCTTTACCAAAAAGATTAGTATTTCTGTCGCAACGAAAGACAGTGAAGCCCTCCAATAGCTCCCCATTATTGATATTAGAGTTAAGCCAAGTTTCCGTAATGCAAATGAAGTCGTGGGAACAAAGTACAGCAGATACGTTGAAGATTTGGAGCTTAGTCCTTAAGCCGCGTACATTCTGATAGTACATAGAAAATTCCTTTATTTTGGAAATTTTGTTAAACGACGCCTGGAAAAATTTGTTTTATTCTCAAATTTCTTAACTAGGATGCCATGCGGCCAGAAGTTGGGTTCGCAGACCGGTGAATCGTCATGAATAGTTACTTTGAAGGAGGCAACAATTCGATTAGGTATATTGTCCTTCGCGAGTTTTCTGACGTTCAAGATAGCAGGCTCATATCCGATCTTCTTGATGATGTAATCCCTAACCTCAGCCTCAGTGGTGTCGTACGAAAGTCTAGTAATGAAGACTTGAGTGGGCGGAACACACACTCTCAAACTGCATTGAGATGTTGAAGCGGTTGGCGAACGACCTTTTTGCTGCTGTGAAGTAAGCGAAATTTGTGACGTACCATTTGTTGAAGCACTCTGAGATCCCTTTGTGGGAACAGTTGTTGGCGTCGTCTGCTTGTTCAAATTAACAGACAACGGATGCTGGTAGGAAGAAACGGTAGGTTGTCCAGGCGAAAGATGATTTGAATGAAGAACAGATGGCGACAGCGAGGCAGAAGATATCGACGCAGTTGGAAGTAAAAGTGTAGGAGACGCTGACGGATGATATATGTAGATGCTGTTGATCCGAGTGAATGTTCGGCGAGATAAAAGGCGAAGTTATTAATGCAGAATGAGCCGAAGGCAGCACAAAAGATGACGGCTCTTGTTGAGATAATGATGCTGGGGATTGCAGAATTCGATCATCGTTAGGCATGTGTTTCGACGAAGCAAGTTGAGGCTGGTGAGAAGTTGAGTCGTTTGACGGAGTTAGCAGTTGAAGTTGCGGTTGGGATTTCGAGAGGCCCTTGGCGCTGAGCTCAAGTAGCTGAGGCTTGTTAACGTGTTGAGGTACCTCTTTCCTCTTCTGACGGAGACGTGTGGTGACACCAATATGCTCAGAAGATACGGAACTGGCTCCCGTGTTAATGGCTTCATTCGAGTCAGGTACGATGAAGGCACTCACATCATTGAATGCAGACTCGAGTTTTGTGAAATAAGCCCGGAAATCACTGGTTAGTTTACCGAGCACATTTTTAGTCGCAAGCATTTTAGTAGAATACGAAGACATAGATCTGGATCTGCAGGTGCGGCAAAACCAATACACACCAGAGTCGTGCTTACGAATATCTGTGGTGATTATGAATAATCGCTTAAGTCGGTTTTCATAGTTTTTCAGTAGAGCGATTTTAAACTTTAAAACGACTTGTGAAAAATCTATACAGTTTTCAAATCCAAAGACTAATACATTTTTGTAGATTATCATGTGAGCAATGTATCCTACTATAATTTTATTCCAAAAATAAAGCAGTTTCATTGTAATACGATAAAAAACAAAATAAGAGTTTTTTCCGTATGAAGCAATAGGGGTTGTCAAAACTTAATTCCACTTAAGTCTTTATTCTCAATTATATTGTGCTTAAACTATTATCTTAAGAGGACATAGGTTCTTTTTCCATATTAACATTATACAGTTGATGAATCTTAAATCTTAACTATTTTTTAATAAATGTTTAATTTCTTTTTATTTTACGGAATTATTCATAAAAAAAATGAAAGGAAAAGTAATTGTTATAATAAACAAATAATATAAAGCCTCTTCGAAAGAATTAATGCAGAAAAAACGACTTCACAGACGTGATTTTGATTGCTGTCTTCTTCAACTAGGTCGAGGTGTATATCCGAAATTTCATCAGAAGGAAGACTTTTGTAAAAGTCGTGAAAGAAAGGATCAATCATAGGAAGAAGATCCAATAGATCCTTTTTCTTTTTTACAGATATACGTACTTCCTCTGGTAGCTTAGAAATTTCAGATATACTTCTTGAATTTATACCTCTTTTTTTGGAGGTTTAATACTTTAAATGGATTTTCTACATTAAGGGTTGTTTTGAAATGAACTTTTCCAAAATCATTTTTTGTGTATCTTAACCATTTAACATTTTTCCAATGAAAGTTTTCAGAATTTGCATCCCGGCTTCTCCACATAAATTTTGTTTTTGAATAAGAAAAGAAATCCAGGAAATTCGTGGAATCCATTTCGATTACTTGAAATTTGTTTTTGACACCAACAGTTCGTACAAAATCGAACCAATCACGAGGATGAATTTTTGTGTTCGTTACTTTTTTCTTTCTCTCGATTAAGGCGTGATCCGCATCACACTCCATGTGGGAATGACCTACAGTTAGAAATTTATGTTCGATGAATAGACGACACTGTCTTACTCGTTGTTAAGGACCTCAAAAAGGTGATCTTTCCACCTCTGAAGCTGCTGTTCTTCGGTAACAAGCAGTAACCCTTCTTTATCTTTCACAAGATGGTCAGTAGTGAACGATTTGCTAATTAGTGGCTTAATAAGCTTGAAAAGGGTACCACTTTCACCACGGTAAGCCGCATCATTTGCCTCCTTCGCTAAAGCGCTGATGTAGTTACGCTTATCACGCCTGACACTTCTCTGCATGCCTTTTTGTAGTGAACGGTATTCAGCTCGGAGTTGACTTTTGGCTGAATTATCAGCACCGGAGTTAATCTGTTCCTTAACACTTTTGCATTCTGAGATAAGAGACCAAGTAGCATCACTGATAAAAGGTATCCTACCTCGATCCAATCGTCCCACAGTCGCTTCGCCACACGAAATGAAAGAATCCTTTGCAAAATTCCATATATCTTCAATTGTAGGATTCTCAAGAGTGCTCACTAGCTTTTTCGTGCAAAGCGGTAGAATATGCGCGTTTAATTGATGGATTTTTTAGTTTTTGCACCACTTTAAAACGTGACACGATTCGTGCGTTAGTAGATCGTTGGATCGCTGCCGTTCGTAAACGAAATTTCGCGTTAACAAGATGATTGTCGTTGCCAATGGGTGAGGTTATAAAACACAACGTTCGCGTAACGTTTCGCGTTTTCCGAAACGTTTCCTATTGTGTTCTGTAAACGCATAGATCCGGATCAGACTTGGTGTTCCCATCGCCATCTCTCGGAAAGTGACAAATGTGACAATTGACACATCACAGCTGATACGTTTTGCTCGAAAATTAAAATTTCCAGTTTTAAACGAGATGCAGATACATTTTATTTTGATTATAAATAGTTTAATAAATAAATGAGGGCGGCAATGCACGGTTCGACAGCTGATTGTAAATTTCTGCCAATCAATCAAGCTATGCCTCGCAAGGGGGCGCTTAGAGGATCTGTTTGTAGGGAGAAGTTTCTGATCCGTAACGGCCGGTTGATTTGAAACGTTGCGCGAAACGTTGTGTTTTATAACCTCACCCAATATCAGCCCCACGCTTCGATTTGATGTCCAAGAGGCAGTTTCTCCATGTCTTTGAAACAGCAATATGGTCAATTTGTTTGGTTTTCTGTTCTGCCATCAGGAGAAACCCAAGTTGTTAGGTGGCAGCAGTGGCGGCTCGTGAAGTACAGAGCCGGGTGGGCAGATTTACCATCAGGAAATAATACATACTATACATGCATATCCACTGTTTTTTAATGCGTTAAAATTGTGCTCTTTGTTAGTCTGTCCATTTTAATGTTTTTAAGCTTGTTGTATTTACGTATGTATTAGGTGAATCGTTTAGAGTTTTTTCTTACAAATCAGTTATGCTCAATCGCACCATGAAAATGCATACAGATAGCTACAGTTCGGAATCCTATATTACATTAATTTTTTTTGGCAGAGAACGGTCGCAATGTGGAAAAATAATCCAGTATTTACCTTTCAAAGGGACCAGCAACAGTCGCGACAATATTTCAATAAAATTATATTCAATAAGTAAATATTAAGCACTGCTCCTTTTAATGGTAATTTATCAAAGAAAATTCCTGTAAATTAGGAAGTTAGTTATACATACTTTCAAGCTGCTATGTATTTCTACAATTATGCAAATAAAATGCACTGCCCAGCACGAGCTAGCGGGAAGGGTTTAGATCCCTCTTGCCATGGGGAGGAAAAAGGTGTGAGGAATAGAAGTGGGAATTTTTTTCTATATCATGCACATGCAATAACATAACAACAAAAAAATATCATTTTTTTAAGTACATACAAACTAAATTTAAAACTTCCAGATCATATAGAGGAGAAAATATAAATAGGTATCTATATCAAGCAAAATACATATTAGATCAAATAAATAAGATTTTAATATTAATCCCATCACCAAAATAAATATGTTATAATAGTAATTAATAACACTAAAATGTAGGGAATCAGAGAAAAGCGATTAGTGTTTTCTAAAAACATACGTAACAAATAAAAAATAAAAAACGGCCGTTGATAACGTAATCATGCAGTACTGCTACAAGTAAGAGTATAACGCCTCCAAACCACTTCAAAAAATGAAGAAAATCTGACAAAAACACACGCACAAATTAAATACTCTACAATGCACCATGCACAATATGCGAAACGGCCTTATTATTGTATCCATGTACCACGCGCTATGCTACGAGTATCTAACTACTAGAACAGCGCCACGGGCCACGCGCTCGCGAACGTTGCACAAGTTCATGGATAGTGTAGTATTGGGCATGCCCTTTAGTGAAGTTCAGATACTTTCAATGCGCATGCGTTGAGCGTATAAGAAGATACATCGTGACTCTATGTGCTATGGAATAGCTATAGAATAGATTGATGGTACATGTGGGCAGAAAGGCATTCTGCCCATAGGTTGAGTTGAGATGATGATGTTGATGTGATGAGCAGATACATGAACGAAGTATGAATGGGCGCAATGCAATGTACATAATGGTTGGTGATTCACGCGTGCGCTTCTTATAATTATTCAATTGATATCAATATGAGCTTTCGCTTATGTAGAGGAGAGGAGTTTTTTATATTGGCAATTTAATCGTGATTAAGTACTAATGAATGGCTATTGTCATTTGAAGGAAAGTTACGTTACGTTAAGTTAGATAAGCATGTAGGTACCGAAGTGAATCAATTATGTTCTAAGAAATAATTTTTATTTTATTTTTATTTTTAGCTAGCATTTTGTAGGGTGGGCAGTGCCCTACCTGCCCACTTAGACCGGCCGCCCCTGGGTGGCAGGGTTTATGCTTGAACAAGGTTCCGCCAGTGACTAGTTGTCGAGAGTTACAGAACTCCACGTACTGTTCGTAAGAGTTCAAAAAAATGCTAGACGGACCATCAAATTTTAAAGTAAACACTCGGCAAATAAATGTTAACACTATATTCAAAAGTCGGTTAACCCTTGGTTTGCATGGTGGTGAAAACTACCTTAAAGTGTATGGTGGAGTCCAAGGGACTCCTTACTTCAATCTTAATAAAAGCAAAACTAATATTGTTTTCGTAATATTATCTATAAATATAGTTAATATTGTCCATCAACAATAGATTTTAACTTACATTAGGAACTTTTAATGAGTTTATTTTCTAGAACTTCCAGCTAAATTTACAGTCTCAAAAATCGCATAAAACAATGCCCACTCCTTAAAAATAGTAAAATTTACACTTTAAATAAAAATAATTTTCATTTTTTACTAATTTTGAATAGATAAACATATCCAATTATAAAATAAACATAAATCTTCTCAAATAGCATCTAAATAAAAAAACGTGCATGGCTTCAATTCAGATAATGTTCTGTGAATTTTCTTCATACTTTTTTGATCATGACGGGAATATTGGTTTGTAATAAGAGTTGCGAATATAAATTGTCTTCCTCCATTATTTATTTCAGCATAAGAAACAGTATATTCTGATTCTGATTCTGATTCTGATTCCGAGGAATTTATCACAACTCTATTATCAATTTCATCAGTTAGAAGGTTTACCTTTAGGGTTTCTAATGCTGTGAGCCTGTTGTTCTGGGCAACATTGTATGTATTGTACATACGTGAAGTCAGGATAGATTTTTCTGTTGTGTAATTAATTGTGTCAGGAACTAAAGTCTTTTTAGTTTTGGGCATACATTTTAAGATTAATTGAAGACATAGGGATTGATTCCACAAATGTCGAAAATAAGAAACATTACTACTATAGGTAATCGAAGAGTACGACGGCTGCATGAAAAAAACAGTGTACATTTCGATTGCATCTACTTCACCCTTGGTGTAATTATAATATACATAATTATAATTTCTGATTAATTTGTCTCAGAAACAAAAGTGTGGTCATGGTGTACCAAAGAACAAAAAAAGACAGCCTTTCTCTATTCGGAAACATAACTAACCAGTGTGCAATCCAAATAATGACTTCTTTCAAATATGGTGTCGGAACACTAGCAGGATTTTACTCCAAAACAATGATATGAGTAATATTACATCGGTTGGAAGCCATGAAAATAGCTTATTACATTAAAAAAGCTTGATAGAGCACAATACAAAAATCAACAATTGCTCTCATTGCATAACACAAAGTGCATGGTGGAGTCCCACGGACTCCTTCTACCGTTATTACTCACCGAAGCAAATAGCGCAAGCACACGTCGTCTTCTGTCCAAGTCCACCGCGCTGCTGGAGGAAGGTACTAAAACGCACTGAAACGTATTTGCATTATTATAAAAGTTATTGATAAAAGTAATCTGAGGAGGAGTCCCTGGGACTCACCATGCAAATTAAGGGTTAAAGTTCAATACAAGGTTCAAATTCACAAATCAAAATCGTTATCAGTGGGCAAAATCGCGGTCTATATCAAATACAAAATCAAGTCAAATCAAAATGCTAATGTTCAAATTCATAAATCAAAAATCGTTATCAGTGGGCAAATCGCGGTCTATATCAAATACAAAATCAAATCAAATCAAAATGCTAATCACAAACGGCTTTCGGAACGAGAGTGAAGCGCTATTTCACATTGACTTCCCTCGAAGACTCAAAAATTACCGAACGTTGGAACGTTATTCAAGTTCAAGGCCAAAAGTGCATTTTTGTATGTGAATATGTATGTATGTACATGTACGCACTATGTATTGCATGCTCGCATGTAATTTAGCGGGTTTGCATATATGCTAACTAATATCTAAGATTTCTCTAATCCGGAAGTCAATGCGAATTTCGAATTTCGAATCTAGGTCAAGCTATGTACATAATGTAATTAACAGCTGATCAGATGACACTAGATAGTAAACAATACAATGTATACAGAATTCAAAGGTAAGTAATTTAAGTTTAAGATTTAAATAATCAAAATTAATGTTATTAAGCTTTCAGATTTATGCTGACGACGTTGATGGACGGTGACGTGACGTGCGCTTTTACTGGAGTGATTTCAGATAAGTATAATTATCAATTATGTGATGAAATTGATTCTTTGTGGAACGTTTCCTTCAATTTCAGGTTGATGATGAGGATGATGTTGACGTTGTGGAGGCAATAGACGGAACATATTCCCCCCGCTGAGACTACAGTTTCAGGAAATTATTGATCATTGGAACAGAATGAATGGCTTGATGTCATCACTGGGATATTTCAGCGTCGACCTTGGTGCAAATAATGGCAAAAGTGATGATGCCCGGCTATACAGACACTGTGACTGCTGCAAGAATCAAAAATACTATTTAGATAAGTATGATAGAAAAGTATACCCGACTTCTGATTCTTTGTGATTTTCGTTTTCGTAGGCAGGCGGACCAGGCTCCAAGAGATGCTTCGGATGTTCGATGGCTACCATAATTTCAATCGTTGTGACAGGAGCGTGGGTCGGTGAACGATTCCTTTGTGGATGGCGATCGATGTTTCCTCGATGCGACTGCTGGATGTCTCAGGATTATGTTCGTTAATTTAATTCAAAATGTTAGTTCGAATTTTGCGGAGTTAACAAAGGTGTCGACAGGGTGAAGTTGTCCCAACTATGTTGAGCGTCCACCTCTATCTAATCTTTGTTAATTGTTTTACAACTGAGTAGGGTGTTGGGTAGGTAGGTTAATGTGGGTAGGAATTGTAAGGTAAATTTCATAATGTGATTGAATGTGCGATTGTGGTGCGAATGTTTTTAAAAATTAAATTCTATGTTATGTATTGTTCTGAGCGTATGGTTCAGTGTTCTGAATTTGGATTCTGTGTGATGCATTATTATATTTAATGTTCAACGTGGTTCAAAATGTGATTGTGGTTCAAATGATCGATGTGGTTCAATGTTCTATTTAGTTCAATGTGGTTCAATGTTCAATGTTCAATGAGGTTCAATGTTCGATGTGTTTCTTGTGTTTTATGTTTTCAAAAGTGTTCTTGTGTGTTCATATGGGTTTTTTTTTATAAATTATTGTCGGTTTCGTCTTGGACGGGTAGAAGAGCAATCTTAGTTACAGATCGTTTTGCGGTTAATTGCTTTGTGCGAACGGTAACCACTCTAACTATGCCATCAGCGCCAGGATGTGTATCGATGATGCGTCCCAATGGCCATTTGAATGACGGGAGTCGATCATCCTTCACGAGACACATGTCTCCGATTACGATGTTGGGTTGCCTTGATAACCCACTTAGGTCGTTGTTGCAAACGTGACAAGTATTCGTTTTTCCACCGTTGCCAAAATGTCTGTGTCAATCGTTGTGTTAGCTGCCAACGGTCAAGTCGATTTAGTTTAGCATCCATGACATCCGGCTCGACGGACCAAAAAATGTTCGGTCAAGTCGATTTAGTTTAGCATCCATGACATCCGGCTCGACGGACCAAAAAATGTTCGTTTAACATGTTATGGTGGATGTCTTTAGACGGCATCAACTTTGTAATTTTGTCTAAAACCAATGCATTGAGTTCAAAGTGTTCGTTCTCTACTACTAATTGTGTTTTTACAACACCTTTCACATTAGGTGTTGCAGCCGATCTGATTCCGCATACACTAACATTAGTGAATTTTCGTTTGAGCCCAAGTAATTGTACAGTGGACTCAGAAATGAAGGAAGTCTGTGAGCCTTGGTCGAGTAAGGCTCTTACAACAACAAGACCAGCTGGAGAGGTGATCGTGACCAATGCTGTAGCAAGCAGAACCTCGTGACCGGATGTTGCGTTCAAGGCACTCACTGGGTTGGAGCCACTTGCTTGTTGATTACGCTCTACGTTTACAGTGGATGTCGAGTTTGAAGGCTCCTTATGCAATAATGTGTTATGAGCCTTTTGACACCTAAAGCAACGAGATTGACTTGGACAATTAGGTGACATGTGACCAGGGTTGCCGTTTTCAGATTTCTAAGTGTAACATTTATTTTATAAAATTGTAACATTTTGAGGTTGAGTGTAACAAATTTTAAGATATTGGTGTTAATGAACAAATTAAACAATAAATTCGCGCGAGTCCGAAATCAATTATTGCTCGTACAAATAGTGGATTTGGCTTACTTTTTCCGAAAATGTTACCCATTCTGTTCCATAAATTCCGTATATTATGGCGAATCCATGGATTTAACCACAATTAGTTTAATACGAACCCACGCTTTAAGAACAGATTGAAAACAAAAGCAATTGTTTAGAAATCTCGCAACTAATATTGACACTGCTCTGCACAGAAGCTTAGTCTCCGAATGATTGAAGGGGCATCCCAGTTCTTTATGTTGTCGCAAAATGAGATGCTCCCTCTAGTACCTCAGACAATGCTTGAGCTTTCAAAGTGAGTGCGAAAAAAGGCTCAGATGTCGAACGTTGTCTGACACGTTTGCTCATCTGCTATTCCTGTCCATCAAAGTACTATCAAACCACTCGCAAATCAATGTGAATCAAACTATCCCGTTCCCTCTCAAATGTTTTTTTTTTTAAATAAAACTTGGTGCCAATATGAAGCTTGCATTTCAAATTGCGTCAAGGTAGAATTCAATTCTTTTATAGAACTGATTTGAAGGCCTGGCGCAATTTAGCTGGTACAATTGAATGATGAACACTTATCCTGAATCAATGAACGACCAGCTAAAACGGGCACTTAATCCACAGGTATCAAAATGAAAACCTGACCTAGGCCAAATGGGCGAAATTTGGCGGGTCGATCAACAACCACTATTTCCGAATCAGAACCAGTCAACCAGAAATAACCGTGGGAGCCAAAATTATTCGGCAGACAATAATTAAGCTTGAACAAAAAGTTTTAGTACCTAAAAAATGTGAACACGAGGTATAATGCAACTGCGGCAAAGCCGAATACTGCTTTCTTAAATAAATCTCGTGAGAAAACGATTTCACTATGGGCTTTATATTTTTCTGCACAAAAGCACTTTGAACGACCGCTAGCTTCCTAGAACAGAGAGTGAGATTTTTAAATACATAATTTAAGTTTGCATAAGCTATCGAATTCTTATAAAAAAATAAAATAAATAACATGCGCGACAATCCAACATTGGACTAAGGCCGCAGGATGTGTTAGTGACATCCTATTTCCAAGATCTTATCTGCTTTTTTGTTGAGGTAATGAGATCAGCATCACACTCAGCAGTGTTATTTATCCCCATAAATGGGTACTCGTTTAACATCTGAGTGAGATCATAGTCCGTCACAAGCTCGTGAGTTCGAAAAACACCATGAACCACGGTGAGATTCGAACTCATGACCCTGTGCACCGAATGTAATACATACATATAATGTATGTATTATAGTAGGAAAATATTAAAATATAATTGAGTTCTCCACTCTTGCCCGATTGTAACAAAATTGGTCGGGGTGTAACATTGTAACAAGAAATTGGAAATTGTAACAAAATGTTACAATTGTAACACGAGTGGCAACGCTGCATGTGACCCTTCCGAAGACAGTTGAGACACAATCCGTTGCGCTTGACGAGATTCAACTTTTCATCATGAATCAATCCTAGAAATTGATTGCATTTCCATATTGGATGATCCTGCTTGCAACTCACGCACGCCTCGCGAATTTGGCCGACATGAGCGTTGACACTTCGATTTGCCGTGTATTGCGAATTAACTTTGTTATATGTATGGCTGACACCAGCCGCCTCTAAAGCGCGAAAACGATTGGTAATAAATTCTTTCAGTTCAGCAAAAGAGGCTAGTTTTTGTTTCGACACTTGTTGTTGTTCCCACAGTTGCCTTGAATCTGGAGGAAGACGTTGTGTAGTGATATAGACTAATGCCGCTTGCCACAAATTTTCTATGCCCATATTGTCGAGAATATGGACACATTCTGACGTTTTGTCGACTAAAGTTTTTAATGAAGACGCGTTTTCGCTAGCCGATGTTAAAGTGAATAACCGCTTCATTTACGCGTTCAGCAGAGACGCCTTATTATTATATCGATCCTCTAGAATTGCCCATGCGGTTTCGTAATTAACATCTGTCACGTTAATCTGACGAATCAAATTAGCTGCCTCTCCGGACAAGCTCGATTTTAAATAATCCAATTTCTCGACATTTGACAATGTAGACTTATCATGTATAAGACTCTTATACAAGTCTCGAAATGACGCCCACGATTCGTAACCCCCCGAGAATGTTGGGATCGTTATTCTCGGGAGTTTCACTTGCGAGTTGGCATCATTATTTGATTTTGACGCCGTTGGTGTCGTTATTGCAGGTTTTGAGACTTCGACAGCACCTTTGACAGTTTCTCGATCCAAAAGATCTTGAACGTCGGAGACAAACTGGAGATATATGTCCTCAAAGATGATCACCTGATCTTTGAAGTACGGAATATCGAGTTCCTTTTCCTCTCCCGTTAATAACGTCAGAATTTCGTTATGATTGGCGGTAAACGATTGATTTATCGTTTCAATGCGTTCTCGCAACTTGTTTAAGTAACTGATTGTTTTGCGGGATGGCGAATCCTTTTTATAATTAACTAAGCCTTGTTTCAATTGATTCAACAGCACGCGTTGTTTCGCAATCAATTGATTCATTATGGTTCAAATTAGATTCAATCAAATGACTATAATCAACCACCGCACGGGAATATATAAGGGAAACAAAGGGACTTACTCAGCTGTTGTATGTCGTCCAATTTCAAACACTGCTTCAAGTTCACAGAATCACTCGCGGTCGAATCCGGCTCGACGGACCAAAAAATGTTCGTAAGAGTTCAAAAAAATGCTCGACGGACCATCAAATTTTAAAGTAAACACTCGGCAAATAAATGTTAACACTATATTCAAAAGTCGGTTAAAGTTCAATACAAGGTTCAAATTCACAAATCAAAATCGTTATCAGTGGGCAAAATCGCGGTCTATATCAAATACAAAATCAAGTCAAATCAAAATGCTAATGTTCAAATTCATAAATCAAAAATCGTTATCAGTGGGCAAATCGCGGTCTATATCAAATACAAAATCAAATCAAATCAAAATGCTAATCACAAACGGCTTTCGGAACGAGAGTGAAGCGCTATTTCACATTGACTTCCCTCGAAGACTCAAAAATTACCGAACGTTGGAACGTTATTCAAGTTCAAGGCCAAAAGTGCATTTTTGTATGTGAATATGTATGTATGTACATGTACGTACTATGTATTGCATGCTCGCATGTAATTTAGCGGGTTTGCATATATGCTAACTAATATCTAAGATTTCTCTAATCCGGAAGTCAATGCGAATTTCGAATTTCGAATCTAGGTCAAGCTATGTACATAATGTAATTAACAGCTGATCAGATGACACTAGATAGTAAACAATACAATGTATACAGAATTCAAAGGTAAGTAATTTAAGTTTAAGATTTAAGTAATCAAAATTAATATTATTAAGCTTTCAGATTTATGCTGACGACGTTGATGGACGGTGACGTGACGTGCGCATTTACTGGAGTGATTTCAGATGAGTATAATTATCAATTATGTGATGAAATTGATTCTTTGTGGAACGTTTCCTTCAATTTCAGGTTGATGATGAGGATGATTTTGACGTTGTGGAGGCAATAGACGGAACACGTACATTTCGCCATTGTTGTTCCTGTTCCAAGCCTAAGTTATCAGTACCGACTTTGGCATTGAGATCCCCCATAATAATTTTGGTGTCACCCCTGGAAGCCCTATCAAAGGTATCGCCTAGTCGTTGATAAAAAACGTCCTTTGCTGATTGATCTGCAGGTTCAGTCCGTGCGTAGCACTGAATAATTGTAATGTTCCGTACTCTGGATTTGAATCTGAGTGTGATGATACGACCCGAAATAGGTTTCCAGTCGATTAGGGATCGGCGTGCATTCCTAATCAACAGTATTCCGACGCCTGGTTGCCGAGGTGTATTATCGTCTTCATTTCCAGAGTAGAGCAATACATTAGGAGAGCTTGGTGATAAAGTCGCTCCCGATCCGAGCCATCGTGTTTCGCCCAGTCCTAGTACAGCAATGTTGTATGCGGTAATTTCATGTTCAACTTCTGTGAGCCTTGTTTTATTACACTCCCCCACATAGTCCGAACGTTCCAAAAACCTATCTTAGTCCGTTGTTTATAGCCAAAAGTCGTTACCGTTGAATCATTCGGAGGTATCCGAGGCTCGTTTAATGTTTCGAGTGTAAAGTAAATTTCAGGTACGCGGGATACAAGCCTACATACCCTCGATAGTTAACTTCACGTTCACGAAATCGCAATTTGATTGAACAACAACTCATTTAACAGTGACTTATCTACTTAATTTCACCGTGAATGCATGCGAAACAACCGCTTACATAGACATTGTAACAGGACTTTCCGCAAATCTGATAAGGAATAAACGCTAAAGCCATATAAGAGCTCTCTACGGAAAGAAAATCATTTGGAATAAGAACTTAACTCAAGATGAGGAAGACTGAATTTGTTTTGGACTTAAGGAAAAAACGCTTATGTCGATTTAGGCTGTTTCAAAATTCAGTGGTAAAAGAGTCATTTGAGTTAATTTCATATTTGGAAAAGTAACTTAAGTTAATTTAAGCCAATTTTCAAAAATATATATATATTTTAGTAAGAAATATGTTAAGTTAAGTCGCTTTTCCTTATGTCGGTGAGGGTCTACTTGAGATAGGCGGAAAAACCAATCGCTGTAGCTCGCTCAAAAATAATCCGAAATTAACCAAATTTTGTGTAGAGGTGGAGTCGAATACGGAGAATCCAGTAAACACATTAACTCGATTTTGTCTTAAGTCGACTTAAGCTGTTTTTCATAATGACCACAGATAGTCGCCGACTGGTCCGGGTAAGTCGACACATTTACAATGAAACGGCTTTTCGCAAAAACCAGCGCATACAATGACGGGAGTAGAGTTATCCTTGTCTAGGCACGATGACATGGAACATAGACTCATGTTTGATGACACAAATTTCCGAAACAAGTTTTAGAAATATTTGCTTGGGCACAACCCTACACGGGTATAAAAAAGTCAAAAATTGCAGTGAGCCGAAAGATATGCAAAATACGGAGTACGAAAGTTTATAGCCAAGACACGAACCAATGCAAAAGTTTATAGCAAGTGGCCGAAATTGCGATGCGCCAAAAAATATGCAAAGCACTGAGTTCGAAAGTTCAAAAGTATATATCCAGGACGCGAGCCAATCCGAAAGTTTATAGGTGGCGATGGAAGAGATAGCACACATACACTGACACGGTGAGTGAAGAAGAGTTTCTTTGTCTTCCAAGTGACACTGGAAATCACAGTTAGAGACTTATAATAGAGAGACTTCATTGGCTGATTTCAGATTGTAAGACGAAACCGGACGGGTAAACTTGCAAGACAAGAGAGCTTTTGTAGTGGCCAGCAGACAAGCATTGTCCATTTCACATTGTAAGAACGCGTCTTTCGAAAGAAAAAAATCGTAACACGTTTGTTTTTATTTCGTAAGAATCGTACGATCGATAAGACGATTGCATCTACCGATAGTTCAGGCGTTCTGCGACGACAATTAGCGCGTGTTTTACTTGCATTTTAATCTTGTCGACTCGTCACTTCATTGTACACTAACTTTGGAGCGTGCATGGCAACATTTATACATACTTGCTGTGTAATTATTGTTCGCCGGTCCGTGTTTTGTTTGGATAGTGTGAAATGATCATACGATGGTTCTTGTCTTGCAAGTTTACCCGTCCGGTTTCGTCTTACAATTTGAATTCACCCATTCACAACACAACACCACTTGGTTAAACAACGCTTGGTCGAGAGTTAATGTCAAAAAGTCAAGGAGTTTTCACAATCGGAATATAACAAAGTGGAATAGTTTCGAACACAGCTGTGCGCGTCGCGTCATTACTACGCCACCAAATGAGCTGGTATCTTTGATCTTTCTCGTCAATTGAAATTTGCCGGTACATTTTTACAATGTCTGCCGTGAAGACGTATCGCGGCATTCTGAATCGTAGCAGCTCTGTAAATACATCATCCTGGATAGTTGGTCCCGTAGACAAAACATCATTCAGTGAAAGGTTCGTTGATGTTTTTGCGGATGCGTCGAAGACAACACGAAGCTTAGTTGTGCTGCTGTCTGGCTTCATTACACAATGATGTGGTAAAAAGTAATGCGGGCCTCGTAATGCCTTCAGGTTTACTCGTTTCATGTGGCCAAGTTGTATATACTCATTCATAAATTGAATATACTGGACCTGAATTTCAGGATTCTTCATTAATTTTGATTCCAGCGAATAAAACCTTCGTTCTGCAATATCCTTGGATTCTCCCAGCCGTGAAGGGTTCTTCACAAATGGCAACCGCACCATAAATCGGCCATCTGCACTCCTCGATGTTGTTTCGTTGTAGAACTGCTCGCATCGTTGTTCCGCAGCAGTGGCTTTGTTGAGTATCCACTTCCTCGAGCTGCCAGAATTTCTCGATTTGCTCCTACAGGGTTATTTGCTATTGAAAAGCTATCAAGCTGCTCGCCTTGTTGCTTTGATGTACTTGATCACTGCAAGGTCCAGATACAATCCACCCAAAAAGTGTATTTTGGATTGTAGGTAAGTTGTCTCCCAACTTGATTTGTCCGATTGCAAGCAGAGTATGATAAAGCTCAGCTCCAATGAGTAAGTCAATAGGCTTTGTTGAGTATCCACTTCCTCGAGCTGCCAGAATTTCTCGATTTGCTCCTGCAGGGTTATTTGCTCTTGAAAAGCTATCAAGCTGCTCGCCATGTTGCTTTGATGTACTTGATCACCGCAAGGTCCAGATACAATCCACCCAAAAAGTGTATTTTGGATTGTAGGTAAGTTGTCTCCCAACTTGATTTGTCCGATTGCAAGCAGAGTATGATAAAGCTCAGCTCCAATGAGTAAGTCAATAGCGCCAGGATTGTTGAAATTCGGATCAGCCAGTACAATGTTGCTTGGTAATGGCCACGTCTGAATATTTATGCGTTGTGTCGGCTGCTTTGAAATGATGTGCGGGAGTACGTGCGCTTCCAAACGTGCTCGTTTTTTTGATGACTACTTGTTGAACCCAATGCCCTCGATTAGAATATCGTCGTCAAATGCGTTCCACTTTAATTTGCGTAACAATCGCTCGGTGATAAAACTCAACTGTGATCCCGAGTCCAAAATTGCTCTGCATGAAACCTTCTGTCCATCATTGTCCAGGATATCTAAAACGACAGTGCTCAAAATTATGTATTTTGATTGAGTTTTTGATTATTAGTGTTGCTTGTAGCCGTGATGCTCTTATCTTGTGCCGATAGTGCACTTGTTCCCTGTGGTGACTGATTTGTATTCATGTCTCGCTTGAAAGGTGTGGGTACTAAATGCAATAGAGTATTGTGTTTCTTGTCACATTTCCCACAATGCCTTGATATACATTGGGATGCATTGTGACCTGTGCCTAAACAATTAATGCAATGATTTATTTTCCTCACGTAGTCAAGTCGTTTATCTGGTGAAAGGTTCAAGAATTTTGAACAGGCGAACAACTTGTGTTGACCCTTGCAAAGAATGCAGTTTGATGCGGCTGTCACCATTGCTGCAGGTCGTCCCATAAAAGGTTTGTGTTGACGTTCGCTTATTCTTGCCTTATTACCCAGTGCTTCTAACGACTGGAATCGATTTTCCAGAAAAGTAAGTAACTGTTTAGTTGATTGGAGCCTTCTGGGTTCTCCCAGATTTTGCTCATATATTGTATGTGTGTTTCGATCCAGTTTCTTGATAAGTATATGATTAACAAGTGGATCCCAATTCGTAATGTCGACCCCAAGACTACTAAGTCCCAACAGGCATTCTTGCGTTGTATCATGTAATACTTTGATTGAGGATGCATTATCAATCACCACTGATGATTGTAATAGCAACTTGTCAATGAATGCAGTTGCTAACAATCGCTCATTTTCATAGCGCTCTTGAATAATGTTCCAAGCAACACTATAATTTGCATCTGATGTGGTAAGATGTCGAATTAATTTTTCTGCCTCACCAGATAGATTAGTTTTCAAATACCACATCTTTTGACAAGGTGCAAGGGGTTGATTGTCAATCAATTCACTAAATAAATCGCGGAATCGTCTCCACTGTAGGTTGCTACCATCGAATTTCGGAATGACAACTTTAGGTAGCTTGATCATGGGTGTCGATGATTCTTCCTTCGAGGTGAATGTTTTATTCTCAATTGATAATTCATTCAATCGCTCTTGAATTTTCATCATAACAACATGTGTTTCATCTTCAATTGTGAAGAACTCTTCGATGTCATATGTACATCCATTGGGATTTTCGATTTTCTTCCAAATTTGCTCATGTATTGATTGAGCTTCTTTCAAATATCGCTCTACGGTATTTAATTTTAGCCGTAAGGATGAGCTGGGTGTTGAATCTGTAAATACTGAATCCTTGATTATTCTCTTGAGGTGAGAGAGGATAAATTTTTGTTTCGCCTTTAATTGGCTGATTATTGGTGATAAATGTTGATCTCTTGGGACAACAGTACTGTTGTCTTCAACCTGAGGGGAAGAATCCATTGATGGGGATAATTCTGACTCATTCTGAGCCGCTGATGGGCTAGCTGGACTAGATGGATTATCTAGCAATTCTGCCAATCTTAATTTAATGTCATCATGCATGGCCTGGTAGCCATCTCGGACAATATCAAAAAATTTGTTGGCAAAGTATAGATGGGCTAGTTGACTACCATAATCTTTGCGAATGGCGTCATCATTCGCATCGAAACTAAGCCATAACTTGTCGATAACGGCAAGCTTGTTTTGTAGGTACTCCAGATGCTTTCTGCTATCTGAGTCCTTTTTATAATTGGTGAACAATGTTTTAAGTTCATGTCCAATTTTCGTTTGCTCACTAGTCAATTCTTCAAGGGTCTTCATGATGGACGTCTTGATGTATTATTGACCAGAGAAACTAAAGTTTTAGCAAGTTCTGAGTGTGAATTTTTGACTTGCTAAAATGCTCTATGTTAAGACGATTATTGAAATTGACAAACTCTAAAAAGAATGTCAAATTTCCAATATCTCGCCGAGGCCTCCAAAAATGATCAATACTCTTTTGTAATGATTTTTGTTCTATACCTATAAATATGGGTACAAAACCGATATTCTTTCTTTAATGTTTTCGAACACAGTTCTTGTACTATGTCGATTTTACAGGAGGTTTCGATTACAGTTCTTGTACTGTATCAAATTTTTATCATCTGAAAAGGAATTAAAAGTTAAGGCGACAACGATCTGATTCGAAGTGAGTTTATTGGAAAAGTAAAAGGGTTTATATACTAAATACAAAAACTACTTAACTATTCAAAAAACGTCTAAACTATGTTTCGGTTACACATCTCAAACGGAAACAAAAATACATAAAATCTAATGATAAAATGGAATATTAATATCCTTTCAGGAAAGATACCATACTCATCTGAATGCATCGAGGAAATGCAGCAATAGATACAAATGCATCAATATGCTCATTATATATGCAACACGTGTTGAAGACACGGTCGTAAAAGTAATACAAAAATGTACGCACCAGACGATCATGATTTCCTTCATGAATCACAATATAAAAATTAGGAATTTAAAATAAAATGGTAATGGGAATTAAACAAGCAGTTACAGCAAAAAACCAAAGATTAGCCAGTAAGAACACTAGACAGGCTGTTACACCGATACCAGAAATGTACGTCAAAGGAGAGCAGCTTAAGTCTTGTACCAAGTTCAAGTACCTTGGCTCGATGGTGAACAACGGAGCTACATGCGATGATGACATCAAACATCGCACAAAGGTTGGGTGGATGACGTGGCGAGAAAACTCTGGAGCTTTCTGCGATAAGAAAATGCCACTGAAGCTAAAAGGCTAAAGTTGTACAAAACGGTTGTACGTCCCGCACTCATGTATGGATCAGAATGCTGGACCATGTATGAAAGTTACGCGAAAGAAATGACAGCGACTGAAATGAAAATGTTACGCATGTCAGTTGGTGTAACCAAAAGGGACCACATCAAGAGTAGCTACATCCGAGGCAGCTTGTCCATAGACCAACCAATCACCGAAAAGCTCGAAGACCGACAAATGGATTGGTATTGCCATGTTCAACGGCGTCCGCCTGAGAACCCAGCAAAGAAAGCGATATCAATGGAAGTTCCACTTAATGGACCCAAGGCCAGAGGCAGACCGAAGAACACCTCGATGTGTCAAATGAAAAAGCAACAACAACGCATTGGTCTCGGCGATGACACGATCCAAGATAGAGCTGCCTGTAGAAATATGCTGAGAAATTATCGCCAAAACGGGCGATGTGCCTACACCGCAGGTCGAGCAACGCGGAACCATGGAGCGGTATAAAGAACGAGGCAAGGAAGAAGAACAACTAGCCAATAAGACCTATTTCTCGGTCCTCCCTATAATTAAATTGAAACTTGCGCACAGGAACACGAAGCTCCGCGTGTACAAAACGATAATCCGACCCGTGCTATGTTATGGCTGCGAAACATGGACCCTCACCCAAGCCTCCGAAATTTTGCCAGACCGATTCGAACGAAAGGTCCTTCGGCGAATTTTCGGGGCCGATCGCGAGCGAGATCAATGGCGTATCCGGTACAACCATGAGTTGTATCAATTGTACGATAAGCTGGAAGTATCGAAAATCGTGAAGCTTCAACGTTTGCAATGGGCGGGGCATGTACAACGGATGGACGATAATCGCATGCCAAAGAAAGTGATGAACGCACAACGAATTGACGGAGCGAGGTTGCGTGGACGACGGAGAGCTCGCTGGGAGAACTCCGTAGGTGAAGAAGCCCACCAGCTGCTGGGCTTCCGAAACTGGAGAACAAGGTCACGTAACCGCGACAATTGGAGGTCTACGATTCAGGCGGTCAAGGCCCGATGTCGGGCTATCGTGCCACATTGATGATGATGATGGCTAACGCGTGAATCAAAAAAAAAAAAATCACGGGTAATTTTGCTCAAACAACTGATAACTTTTCTACTTTTTTGTCTCACTCTCGTCGGTTTATTTTTTAGATTTGGTGGATTTCGTCACGGAAGACAATGATATATCTGAAGAATCTAAATACCTCAATAAGAAACATCCGCTGTTTTGTTTTGAATTGTATTTTTTAAGGTACTCAAACTTTGATAACAAAATTGCTCTATTTTTTTCCTATGCATTAGCCATCTACTTTTCATTCTCCTAAACTCCATCCCGCGCAGGGTAGTGTGTAAATTAACTGGGCAGGTGCAGTTTTTTCTATTGAGTTCATTACTCAAATCTACTCGGGGTGATCAAGAAAACGCAACTGATGGTATTTTTCAACGAACCAACGTTGAAAGCTTTTAGTAAAAAAATGAAACATTTTTTTATGGGATGTAAGCTTATACTTCCACGTTATGTGTCGAGGACTTTCAAACGAACGGTTGCCCTTAAAACATCTAGAGTACAGCAAAGTTCTGGCGGCACAGAACTCGAAAAAAATACCTCCAGTGCTATAAGGGGATTTTTCTATAAGGATGCCTTTTAGCATTTATTTTACTAGTAAGATGAAATCCGAGGAAAAAGAATAACATTTTCAATTAAATTAACAACTGAAACTATTTTTTTTTTTCAATTTATACTGAACGGAATAACTATTATTGATGTTGAATAATTGAAGTGAATCAATCAATTATCCAAACGTTTTTTTGTGTTGCCGGGATCGGATTTGGAATAACTATTATTATCCAGTATAGATATTTTTCGGTGGAGACAGATTTTTTTATAAGAATGAGCCATCTGCATTGTATAACAAACAAGTATTTTAAGAATTGTCCGAATATTTCTATTAAAATCCAAAATTGTACAATGCGATTTTTTTTTGCATTATGTTATGTGTATGTGTACTGTCCAATTATACAAGCCAAGGGAGACACCCTGTCTGCGGCGGCTTTAACACTGTGTGACCGGTTTTTACCGACATTGCCACCATGACTGGCATTCGAAAATCAGAGATGTAAACGCTGGGGAACGCTGTGGGCACATGTTACTCATAGACAGTGAATGAGAGGCACCCTGGCGTAGATCGTGCCTAAAAAATTAGTGTATTGTATACTTCAAATGCCATTTAAGCGGGTTTCGATCACTGAGATAGAAGCAGAAATCAAGAATGATATAAATTAGACGTCGTCTTTGATATTCATTTTTTTTCTTCAAGGTAAAGTCGTTACAAAAACACTGAAGTGGTTGAGAAGAGTTTCGAAGATGTCGAGCGAGCGTTATCCGAAGGTTTGTCTCGAATATCAACAGCTTCAAATAGAACACGGAAACAGCTCAAATTGGCTTGGTGATATCAAGGATGCCTTAACGAAAGAGCTAAGGGACTTTCCGCAGCTTGTCCGTGCTTGTCCATCTATGATACCAAATCGGTAAACAGTGACACAAACTCAGCGCGATCTGGCTACTCATCATGTTGGTATCAGCATATTAACGAGGTAAGAGCGAATCCTGCTTGGTACCTACAGCAATCTATGCCCGGTCATCTTCGTCGTCTCATGGCACAAATCCCAGTGTGCAACATATATAACCAACGCATCTATGTGGCTGGTGACAGCTACAAATTCAACACAAAGGACAACTGTATGATTTGCAATTGCCAGGAGCATGATACGATTGAACATATGATACTGAGATGCCCTATCAACAAAGCATTACCACAGCACTACCTACAAGGCTTAACCTCCATAAATGACATAATTGAATTGTTAAACACGCGGGACTGCAAATTAATTAAAAAATTATGTCTCTTTATAGTTGAATCGCTTAAATTAAGAAGTTTCTGTTTAAATGAAAAGATTTATACTTGAATTTAATTATTAACTATCATTTTCTCTCTATTGCTATTGCTATTGAACTCAATTTATATACTTAAATGAATTAAATTAGCTGAATTCTATTTTTTGTTACTTAATATTTAAAAAAAATTTAAACATGTGTATATTAAAATTGAAATTTTAAAATTATATTAAGAACCAGAAGCCCTGTAATAAGGCAATGAACCTTCCACAGTATTTTAAATAAATAAAAATAAATAAAATATTCATTTTTATCGCCTGGAAAAAATCAATTGAGGACATCGTGCTTTTTATTTTTAGGACATCCTCACTCAATATTTTTCAAAACGCAAAATGGATGGTCGAAGACTTAGTTAATTTACATTCTAAAAAGTTAAGCTATGCGTTTCAGATTAGTATTTTTTGTCAAAATATGGCTTTGCAAATACAAACATGGTTATTATGAGAGACTCTGAAATTAATCTTTTATACGCGTAAGAATGAGATGTATTAACGGATCCGAATGTCCTAGACGTCTCATTTGATATGATATCACACATATGCCCGTTCCGCGTTAACCATATTTTTGTGTCCTTTTTGGTCCTTTTTCAAATAAAAATTAATTGCTGAGCTAGTTTGATATCTAGCACCCAAAAGATTATAAAACAAAAAAATTGCCTTTGATGATTTTTTCTATTGAAAATTCTAAATGAATTCCACTATTTAAAATTTTGTATAAAAGTCTACTTTCTTTCTAATTTGATAGTAAATGATATAAATGAATAAATCCCGGTTAAAACCAAACAGCTGACAGTTCTTGGGCATCTTTGACTCACACTCGTTGGCTAATTTTGTAGATTTGGTGGATTTTATCACAAAAGATGATTATTTCTTTGCAAAATCTTTTCTCATTATAAGAAAAACATTCATATTTGGCTTGAAAAAAAAAAACAAATTCCCTCATATTTCCCCTATGCGTCCGCCATCTACATTTGATTCCTTTAAGCTCTATCCCGTGTATGGTAGTTGCACGCCTGAACTTTACCTGGGTAAGTGTCATTTTTTTATATGAAGTTCTATCCAAACCTACACGGGATAAACACAACAAAACGCGCCAATTATACATATACAATAATGCCTACATCTCATAAAATTTCGAAACGTATAAATCTTAAATTTACTAAAAACTTTGTGTTCGATACTACATTTTTTTTTTTTTTTTTTTTTTTTTTTTGCCTCATAGAAACTTTTGTCCCGGGACTAGGTCTCTCGGCATCACTTTACTTACTATCCGGACGTAAGTGACTAATCAATCAATCGAGTGTAAACTCTAGCAGATCGTAAAAAAAAAAAATTCTTCAAAAATATATTAGGAATGCCATCAGGTCCGGCCTGAATACTAACATCAAGATCACGCATAGCATTCATTAGGTCATCCTCAGAAATCTCAAGAGCACTCGTAAGGTCCTCCTGAGCTATCCGAGGGACCAATGCACTCTGACTTCCATTGATGTTAGCATTCATTTCTGATGAAACGGAGTCTGGCACTTTGTAAACTGAACTGAAAAATCTAGCAAATCCGTCACAAACCGATTGAACATCTTTGTAAAAATTGCCATTGAATTCTAAATTTTTTGGGATTCCCGTATTCTTACGCTTGCTGTTTATAAAATTCCAAAATGTCTTACTGTCATTCTTTATATTATTTTCAGCTCTCGCAATATACTGTTTGTAAAGATTTTTATTCATTAATTCATACTCTCTTCTCAATCTAAAGAAATTTTCTTTATTGGCAAGAGAGGATGACTTCTTGTATAATTTATGGGCCCTATTTTTTGCTCTCTTAAGTTTGAACAATTCTTTGGTAGCCCAAGGATTTTTTGCTTTTATTTTGTTCTTTTTTAAAGGAACGTACTTGCGAATAGATTTATTTAAAATTGAATTAAAAATTGTATAACTTTCAATAAGATTACTATTCGATATAACTGGAGCCCAATCCATATTAAAAAATGTTGAATTTAGTTTTTCAAATTGGGCTTTTTGAAAATTTCTAGTAGGAATAACTTCGGGCTCTTCTTCAATGTAATCATAAAAAACAAACTCAAGAAGAAGAGCACTGTGATGGATTGAATTGGGCAAAATTGGTTTATCTACTTTAATTACAGAAGCATTCAAGCAAGTACTAACAAAAATTAGATCTAAAATTCTACCAATCGAATTTTTAACAAGATTCATTTGCATCAAATCCATTGCAAACAAACAATCTGTTAGAACAGATTCACACTCAAGATGTAAATCACGCGGCAGAATTTTTTTCTCGTCGTCGTTCCAGTACCAACTTATATTACCAAGATTGAAATCCCCAACAACGATCAATTTGTCTTTTTCCTCAAAAGATGCAAATAGCTTGGAGATATTATCTACATGTTTGTTATAAACATCAACTGAACTCAAAGGTGGTAAATAGCTATTAAAAATATATACTTTTTCGCTGCGAGAAACATTGATAGAAACACATATCTGTTCCACGTCCTTATGAAAAAGCTCAACTTCATGAGATGGGAATGTTGTTTTGATAGCTACCAAAACACCACCTCCTCTCTTAGTCGAAGCCTCATAACGGTCGCGACGATAGACATCATAGTCTCTTATGAAAAGTTCTTCATTTGAAATGTCTGTGTGAAGCCAAGTCTCGGTTAAGCAAATGGCAGCATAATCTTCTTGTGAAGCTGCAAGGTAAAAGTCATTTGTTCTTGAACGAAGACCGCCAACATTTTGATAATAGACGGAGAAAAATGAATTGGAAATTATGTGTTCTGCTGGACACTGTTTTGGCGTTTGTCGTTTTTTGAAAATTTGAAGGGTGATATGTTGACGCCTTTGGGCCAGAAGTTGGCACAAAACACTTGCTTCGAATATTCATGAGGAAGTTTCAAACCGAAACTGATTGAAACTAATTTGGATATATCACAATCTTTTTTTATCAGAGGATAAACCGTAAGAAAGCTGTCATCTGTTAAATTAAGCTTTTTTATTACATATTCCTTTAAATGTTCTGCTTTTACCGAAGCATGTAGCTTAGAAACATGGAATACCTTGAAACTGGGGACACTTCGAAGAGAATCATTAGCTTGATCGATACCGAAGATTCTTTTGTGTCGCCTATTATTATTATCACTCTTTTTGGGAATAACATCACCAACAGGAGAAGGTTTTTTAATATGTTTCCCTTTCTTACGAACTGTGACAAATTGATCAATCGGAGATTGATTTTTGTCAACGTTGGAAGGAATTGTAGAAGATGAATCTGAAATAACAGTGGAAGTCCCCGCTTCATCGCTAACGAAAGATTGCTCAGAAGATATTGAAATAATATTTTTAGTTTTTTTCTTAGTGTCTTTCCCTATATTACTCTTCTTATTTTTTAAAGTTACGTTTCTATCTCGCAATATTTTGGAATTGTTTTCACAACAATTTACAGTTTTCATAAGAGATCTCAGCTTGCTAAGTTGGCTCTGCAACGACGAAACGAGCTGAGATAGACCGTCAATTTGAACTTTGTAAAATTGCTCGCAAACACAATTCATTTTAATTCAAGAACTAAACTAATAAATTAATAAAAACAGAAAAAATGCAAAAAGAAAAAAATTGTAAAAACTGGGATTCGAACACAGGACCTCACGGGCGTGAGTCGTACACGCTACCACTGCGCTATATGCTTGTATGAAAATCTATGCCCAGATAACTCAGTTAAGCCGAGTTGAAATGACTACTGGACCAAATGAAAACAAAGAACAAAGACCGCCCGAGCGGCATGTAGAAAATGCAAACCACCAAAAACTTTTCAAACAAATTTATGATTATTCACTAAACCGATTCGCGAAACCACTTTTACCGATGAAGCGAACGAGTAAATGAATCATAAAATAATGAATTTAATAATAAATCTTATGAATTTAATACAAATTATAAAATTTAATATTGTGCGAAAATTTTGCGTGTGTTTGTTTTGATAAACGTCAAACCGCGTTTTTTGTTTACATACCGCTCCCTACCTCAACTCATGCAGACTTATATGATATGCGGTACTGATTTTTACTTCTAACTTAGTGAGTGAGACGTGTTCAAAATTTGGGTAAATTTGCTTAAGCGGTTGAAAAGATATTCATAAATACACAAAATTTCAATTTCACATTGGATTTTGATGATTTGATGGCGAACCTAAAGATAGATTTTTGGACTCAGTTTTGAAATTTTGGCAACTGCGGTTTTCACCATCGGAAAGAGCACATTGTTTTCTGTGGAAATCACTAAAAAAGTGAAAATCGAAATTTTTACACGATAACCCCTTTTTAACTTTCCCGGTTGATTTCCAGCAAAAAAGTTGCACGAACATACCCCCTTAGCTTAATCCTTTAGCTGCCAAAGGCATTGTAAGATTTTTAAAAAAATCATTTTCTTGCACGGCTTAAAGCTCAATAGTTCCAAAGCTAGACCAGCTAGATTAGTGAAACAAAATGATTATTACAGCCAACAGATTTACCTATAAAATAAAACTAACCACACTACAATTGGATAAGAGGTTTGGTTTTTACAGAGCTTCAAACTTTAATTTGTGTGATTTCACCCAAAAACATTCTATTTTTTCATCTCAATTTTCTCCAACTTCGGCCAAGGAGAGGTGATTGGACGATTCTTTTAAAAATTGGCGCATAGTCTTAAGATCATATCTTTCTTACATCATTTTATTCTAGCTCCATTATTTCTAACAGTTTTAATACCTTAAGTGCAGAGTACTAGGGTTAATTTTGGCTCGATTTCGACATAATTTGAATAGATTTTACCAATTACAGATCTTTAGGGGCAGTCTGAATGGAATTGTATTGAATTCGAGCTAAAATTAACCCTAGTTTTCTACACTTAACGTTCAAAAACTGTTAGAAATAATGGAGCTAGAATAAAATGATGTAAGAAAGATATGATTGTAAGACTATGCGCCAATTTTTAAAAGAATCGCACAAGCACCTCACTTTGGCAGAAGTTGGAGAAAACTAAGATGGAAAAATAGATTGTTTTTGGGTAAAATCACACAAATTTGACTTTGGAGTTCTGTAAAAGCGAAACCTCCTATCCGATTTTAGTGCCGCTAGTTTTATTTTATAGGTAAATTTGTTGGCTGTAATAATCATTTTGTTTCGCTATTCTAGCTGGTCTAGCTTTGGAGATATTGAGCTTTAAGTCGTGTAAGAAAATGATTTTTTCCAAATTCTTCAAATGCCTGTAGCAGCTAAAGGGTTAAGCTAAGGGAGTATGTTCCGTGCAACTTTTTTGCTGGAAATAAACTGAGGAATCATAATCCGGTGCGTTTATGCGACAGTTTCCCGACACCCTGTATACCTGTGATAAAGGACAAAATCGTTAAGGCTTGTGAAGATGCTATGTTAAAATAGCGAAACGTTGCCAATATAAAAAATAAGGGATCTATTACACTACGTCATATTTCTATTATCATATCCTTAGGTCTATTTGTTTTCAGTTTTTGCACGTATACAAATTTAAAACCAACGAATCGACTCGGCTTAAGGATATGATAATAGAAATATGATGATATGAGGTAGTGTAATGTAGCCCTTAGGCTGGAAAGTGATTAGTTTCTCAAAGGCCTACATACAGAGCCAAACGAAAATTTGCTGCGATTTTCTCAATGAAAATGCATACTCGTACTTTCGGCGTTGAAATATGTCACAAATACTGGGGAATTCCATAAACTATACAATCCGAAAATGGTTCCATCATTTAGCTTCGCACGCCATTTGCGAAATGCACCACGGAATCGACTCAATATCAGAATAAAAATGTATTTGGTCAAAGTGGAAATTAATTTTTTAGTTATGTGTAAAATTATTAAGGACATAAAACGTCTTTGTATTACACGATGAGAAGCATAGCGGTTGAAATGATAAGTGACTCGTCTAGTTGTATGATTTTATTCAACGCCGCGCCCTCTAGATACCTAGGCCACAATGTAGCCACTTAAACGCCAAAAGGTCCGACAAAAAACGTCATGGCTACGAAATGTGTGACGTCGTTGCGAATTTCTCCGATAAATCAGTGTCATGTTACCAACGCCGTCTAGATATTAGACAAGACAGACGATTGTAGTTAAACATACTTGAGTTAATGATATTTAAATTCAAGCATGTTTAACTTCATGTAGTGACACACTGGAAAAAATGAAATTACATTCGAACTGTCAAAGTAAAATAATTTACTAACTAGAGTCCGGATTTTCGCGCAACTTGTGTTTTTTTCAAATTTGTTAGTGCAAATGTATTTAGTATGTATATAAAAAATAATAATTTGAATATTGGTGTGCGTTCTAATATGGATCCCATGAAAATGACGTGTATCCATTCTAAAATCTCTGTTTGTAGATTATTAACAAATAATGAGATGTTTATTTTATTCTGGTTTGACTGAGAAAAAAAACGATAAACGAATATTTTTTTATTGGTTTTGCTTTTTATTACAGGCACTAATGTTTATGTACATATATATAGGTACAATAACTGGCGGGATACAACTACGGAGTTATACAATAAAATAAATGTTCATTGGGTTCAGAACTGCCCTGTGTCCTCAATCTAATAAAAGTCATTGATAAAGACATTGAATGTGATATGTTTTGAATGAAAAACCGGAGGAAAAAAACACATTTTAAGAAACGCAGTTAATTATGAATATTAATTAATCCTGGTAAATGCATTTTCTTGTAACTTTAAAATGTGACCAAAATTAAAGAGGCTTGATGGAAAACATGAGTTTTTTTCGTCAAAACACACCACTTTCATTGTACCGAATAAATCATCACTTTTATTAAGACTTCCATTACTTTCTTGAATCCTAATTACTTCCGCTTTTCGCCTTTTTACTTTTGAGTTTACTTGTCCTTTTTTCGACATTTAATGCTGCACGAAAATTCTGCTCCTTAATTCTTAAATCGTAAACGTCATCATCCCGTCACAGTTTAGGCTTTTTATTGAGCTGAAATAAATTGTGGTTGATCAGCAATGCTTAAAATAAATTAAATTTTATTTTGTTACCTTTTCTACAATGAATTTCCTCTTCGTTTAGAAAATATTTGATATGAACTGACAGGACACAACAGCTGTTTCTTCCAATTTTCCAATATTTTCAATGAAATCGAGACCGGACTACACGACGAGCAAACATCATTAATTTTTAACGACGTTTAGTTAATGATGTTTTAATTAGATTTTTCGAATATCATAGAGCGAATCTTCACATGACACACGCATTAGTTAAACATAATCAAGAGTTAATTATGTTTAACTGATGCCGTCTGTCTAGGGTTTAACATAGAAAAAGTTAAAAATTTTTTTTTTATTTTTCCCTGTTCTTTTTTTTTTTTTTCTATTCTATCCTTAACTTTATTTTACCTTATTTTAATTTTTCCTTTTTACACTTTGCTTCTACTGGGAATCGAACCGGGCACCTATCGTTTCATAGTCCTACACCCTAGACAGACGATTGGAGTTAAACATACTTGAGTTAATGATATTTGAACTCAAGCATGTTTAAAGTCATCTAGTGACACACGGCTAAAATACATAATTACATTTGAACTGTCAAAATTAAATATTTTACTAATTAGAGGCCGGATTCTCATGCAATTGATTTGTTTTTATATTTTCTTATATTCATAAAATTGTTTTGAATTAATAATTTTATAAGTAGTATAATAAAATACTGTTTGTTGTTTTTTTCTCTCTTTTTAAAGTAGTAATAGGCTATAGTGGTAGAAATGGAATGGAAACAGCAGCAGCGGTCCAATGCATATTAAATGGGTGATGCGCTCACTCATTAAAAATGCATTGTGCTTTCTTCGGCGGCATTCAATGCGCCTGATGCTTGAAATATGTTAGAAGCGTTGAATGCTGCCGAAGAAAGCAGCACAATGCATTTGAAATAGATGACGTAATTTAAAATGCATTGGAACGCTGCTGCTGTTATTATTCCTGCTTTCCATTCTATTTGTACTATAATCTGTTTCAAGCATGATACTAAAATATGAATTCATATTCATATTCAATAAATAAAGAACACACAAACTTTATTTCCTTAGCTGTTTATTACAGGCACTGATATTAATATTACAATAACTGTCCAGCTTAGAACTATCGAGTTATATAATAGCACTTTCAATCAAAAAAAAGTGGAAGTGATTAGACCCGTTTGTTGGGGTTTTGTTTTTTCTCCAGAATAGAACAGGATACCTTAATTTGCATATACATTTGATTACGCACGATTATACACGAACAAAATTTAGCTTTCACCTGCCTGCTCACCACACGAACACCAACGAACCTAATCACTTCTAATTTAAATTTTCACTTCATTTCACTTTATGGACATAATTATATTTTGTTCACAGTTGATGTTGCACAAAAATTCGGCACCTTAAGTTGCAAACTAGAGATGTCATCCTACCGCCAAACTGCTCGCTTGTTATTGAGCTGAAATAAATTGTGTTCAATTCAAAATGCTTAAAGTTAATTATTTATTAATTGTATTACCTTTTTAAGATGAATTATGCCATTTTTCGGTTAAAATTTAACATGAATTGACAGCCCAAATCAGCTGTTCCTTCCAGAATTCCAATATTTTTATAGTAGTCGAGACCGGAATACATGACGAGTAAACATCATTTAATTTTAATGACGTTTTGTTAATGATGTTTAAATTAAGTTATTGGAGTATCATCAAGTGAATGAGCACATGACATACGCATTAGTTAAACATAATCAAGAGTTAATTATGTTTAACTGATGCCGTCTGTCTAGGGTGCTACACAGTGGCGGATTTACACATTTGCTGCTAGTAGGCTGTTGACATTTTGCCGCCCCTACCAAGCTCTACGAGAGGGATGTCGAGTTCAAAACCTGATATGGGCGGGAATGGGCCAAAAAATATCACTGTCTTTCAGTTTGAGCGGGGAGCAGGATCAAAAATACGGAAACCTCTACAAAAATTTACGAGTATTTCACAAATTTGATTACACAAATATTTCTTTTGAAATATGGCTATAAATCTGAGGCACTCGGGATCCTTGAAAAATGAGATTTTTGGACAACGTACTTAAATCGAATTAAAAAATTTTAAACAAGAAATTAAAGGCCAAAATCGATCAAAATCAAAAAAATTTGATCCGTCAGTAACAACTTTTTTTCAAATTAATTTCCGTGAAATTTTAACCAGCTGATCAGAATATTCATCCGGTTATCCAGGTCGCCCCAAACAACCTTGGCAGTGAAAATTGGCAGAAAACATAAGTAAACTTCGGACAGAAAGGTGGTTTTAAATAAGCAAAAATTAGTTTGTGATGCACCGGTAAAACTTAGCAAAAAATCGAGTACTTGGAGTCAAATTGCAATGTATACGAAATTTACTATTTTCTCACCAAAGGATCGGGGTATTTTTTTTTAAATAAATATTTTCCAAGATACTCTTGTCCCATAATCTAAAAGGTTGCGAACAAATTATGTTGCAAACGTAGCAAATGACTATCGGTTTCGGCAGAGCCAATACCATTTTTCTGAACCGAATCTCGGGACAAACCCACTTCACCAAGGAGATATTTTGCCTGCACAAAATGACTGCCCTAAACAAATATACAAATTATATATTTGTAAAATATATATTTTAATCTTGCATAATAATATGTTCCCAGTGGTTGAAAACCGATTGATTTCGCCGTTCGTTTTCAAAAATTACCGAAAATTGTTCACAGTGCACTATTCGTGATTTCATATGACAACCAACATTAGGGGCGATTCAGACTGTCGACAAGATTTACTAAATCCTAGATTTAGTTAACAGTTGTACCATATTGTACTGCAATTTGAATAATGCAAGTACATTCTACGATGCATTTTGAATTTAATGACATACGATTTAATCTAGTAGGAGGGTTTTGACTCGATTAATTTAGTGGTTTTGTAAATCCTGTCCATAGTGTGAGACCCCTTTTATTTTGCCTATAAATCGTTCTAAGTTAAAAAAAAATGCGCTGGTAACTTCAAACTGACCGTCCAAATAAGATTTTGGGAAAATTAAGAAAAGTGGGAATACATCAAACTGAACAATTTTTTTTCGGGTGTCAGTTAAAATATCGGAGTGAGCCGAAATGTGCTGAATAGGAGAGTAAAGTTTGGGACCTGGGTTTTTACACATTTTCATTGGAAAAAAATCTAGTTTTGAATGTTGCCCCAAATCACATGTTTTCGTGCACTCTGAACATATTATTAGCCGGCTATTTTACAAGCTTTTGTAAATTTTTAGACTTGAGTTCAACATTCCATTTCTTACATTTTGAGGCATTTTTGCTGATGATTTTTAATTTTTTTATTGGGTCGAGTACAGGACAGAACAGCTCAACTTCCATAAAAATTTTACAAACATATTGACAAAAAATCCGGATTTGAAACTACAATTTCAAATACTTTTCTATCAACGTCACTTCTAAAATACAGTTCTAAACTTCATGTTCATTGTTTGATCCAGTCACAAGATAATGCACGGAACAAATGCTTAAAGTGATGCCCTATTGTGAAACGCCCTTACCAAATATTAGATTCGCTATTTTACAGTTTGGATAAAGTTATTCGAATGAAAATTTGCAGACATATTCCTCATGTCATTTCCTAAGAACCCTCATCAAAATTTTCAAATTTACAGACCTAAGAGGGGCTACACACGCACAAATTGAAATTTCAAAAAATTTACTGTTATTTACGTTTTCTTACCAAATGTAAACAGACTTAGGCCCGTATTTATGAACATTCCTTAAATCAAATAGACCTTGAGTCAAGGATGCCCCAATTCAATAAATTAAATGTCATTTCCCATACTTTTTCATAGAAATCATTTATATTCAGGAGTCAATGCATCCTTGATTTAAGGCGAAACTCAAGGAGACCTTAAGTTTTCAATAAACTTGAAATATTATATTTCAGGGAAGGTGGGTAGCTGCCTTGACTTCGAGTGAGGTTGACTATAGAAAATTTCAAGGTCTCCTTGAGTTTTTCCTTAAATCAAGGATGCATTGACTCGTGAATATAAATGATTTCCATGAAAAAGTATGGGAAATGACTTTTAATTTATTGAATTTCGGCATACTTGACTCAAGGTTTCCTTGAGCTAAGGAATGTTCATAAATACGGGCCTTAGTATTTAACGTGTATCAGCTCATATTAGTTTTGTGTAAAGTTTCATATAGGTACCCCCATAACTGTTTAGAAAAACCGAGGTGAAATCGTAAGCTTAACTTCAAACGCCCATAAATTCGTTACCGTTACTTTAAACTGGAAAAACGTAACAGATATAAATCAAATCAAAGTAGTCGATGAGTGCGAGTCCTTTGATTTGAGTTTCCATACGTTCATCTCCGATAAGAAATAAAAAGTCACCTCTTCGGAACACCCTGTTATCTTTGTCCTACTAACTTCTAAGGTATTCGTGCCGTGACTGTTACCATTCTACACATTCCTTCCAAATTCTAAGTGAACTGGCGGACAGACGGACGGACCAAAACCATTTCATAAGGGTTTTTCGAAAAAAAAATTCCAAAAAACCCTACAAAAGAGCTTTGTTGCGAATTTTAGCCGGCAAGCAAATTATAAGAGGTCTTTTTGCTAATAAATCGTTTCGCTGTTTGAAGCTCTGAGATAACGGTGACAAATAGTTCTTCACTTTTGTGTCTCCCTGAGGTACAAACCGACTTCACGAGAAGAATAAGTGGTATATGGCATAGCGTTGAAGTTTGTTATTTGCTTCAAATTTGCCGCCCCCGCAAAATCTGCCGCCCTAGGCTCCAGCCTACTCAGCCTACTGGTAAATCCGCCACTGGTCCTACACCTGAGCTATTTAAGATTAAAAATTATGGGAATAAATTACTCGTTTTATTTTTTGACAATTTCATCATTCTCTCGTTGTGAGGAATTATTATTTTATCATCCTTGTAACAATAAGATTATATTTCGTTAATAGGGGTCACATTCCTGACATATTGATGGCGATAAAATAATTTTTCGTCGGAGAGACAAGTTTACGATAAATTTTTCATTTGAATAATATCGTTTTCGTTTCACTTTTGTGATTTTTCGAAAAAAAAAACGATAAAATTGTTTGCTGGGACGGTAGTATTTCCGGATCCGAGTAACAACCATACACACTATTTTATTGAAACTGCAAAATTTACGTATTTGTGTTTACTTTGCACAACATTGGGTGCGGTTCTGAACGCCCCGGTCGCATATGTTCCCACAACATGTTGTCCATTCTGATCCTATAACTGCGGTTTTGCGGATCAGCAATAACTTTCAGTGTTTTCCGTAAAGTTATGTACTGAGTTCACCGAGCGAAAAATTTGCAAGTGCAACTGCATTATTTTCGCTGGCGAAATGTCAAAAACCGGTGTGGAGACTTTCAAGTGAAGTGAGTGCCACCAAGCTAATTCGATTTCACGATCATCAAAATTTTGACAGTATTTGCATGGATTTCACGTGAACTGACGATGTTAGTACCTACTTTAAGTCTGCCTATGTAAACGAAAAATTCCGGAGATCATTCTTATTCGTAAAATCGCAGTTAGAGGATCACAATGGACAACATGTTGTCGGAACATATGCGACCGGTGCGTTTCGGAACCGTACCCAATGATTAGCCATGTCATCAGCTGAGTTGCGGCTATGGTATACATAATGAGTGCATTCAGCGAGCACATATTGTGATGTGCTACATATCCCCACCACAAGAAATTGGAAAACTGCTAAGTTTGTGTTCGCTGAATGGACTTGCTACATGAAATGTCAGTTCTCTCTAACCAGCTGATACATCCGCCTGACCACACGAATTCAAAAAACCTAAAACTGCAACTTTCCTTTCAAAATACGTACTTTCATCGCACAATACATTTTTTTCAGCTGAAATGTGAATAAACAATTTACAGTATTGATGGTCGAAGCCAGTCGAGCAGCTGTGCGTGACAGTTGATCGAGCAGTCCAAGTAGCAGCTACACATCTAAATATAGCATTCCAATTCAACGCTATATAGGGGAAATTTTCGATACATCGCATGTGGACCGATTAGCGGGTGAGTGGGACGCGGGGAGAGAACACTTTCCAGTAGCTCTTTCCAATATGTGCTCGCTGAATGCACTGAATGTATTTCGATGGCGTTGCTTTTCGTTCTGAAGGTTCTGAATATGAAAATTACAAATTACTGTTACAGCAGTGTTGCCAACACTCCTCCCTAATTTGCATAATTAGTAGCTTCTATTAACAAGTCGTGCTATGTGCCCGTGATCGTTCGGTTACCACTCTGTGATAGAGATTCATAGAGGAACAAGTTTCCAAACTCGGTACGACCCGTCACAAATCTATTATTCAGAAGATGATACGAAATATTTAGGATAATAAAACTAACAATGGGACTAGGAAGTATGGCTTACAACCGTATCACACTCCTAATTCAGTTCTCTTTGAAACGTAGACGACTACACACGGTAGTCGTCAATGCACCATGCCCCACAAAGAGTTAGGGCAATCAATCAACATTAACATGTTTGCAATTCTTTCTTTGAATTCATATTTCGCAAAATACTATCCAAATTTGGTTATTTAATATTATTTATTTCAATATTACATAATGTCACTAACCACGACCAGCGTCATTGCACTAAAAGATGCACACGTGTAAATCATGACATTGGCATACTATAGCCCAGCCAGCATCGGCGTTATATACCGTGAACATAGCCACAAATAAGCATTACTTCATGAATCACGAATCGGCATTATGTATCGATAGGACGCATTGAAAGTTAGATACATGATGGCAAGCTGAAGGAATGTCGATGGATCATGCATATAGGAAATATAATGGTTTTCTCCTCAAGTGTGATTTTTTTTGCTGGGGTGATTAGAATCACGAATAAAACATGATCATTCGTATAGTCTGGCTAGAGTAGTGGTTACGGCGCACACCTCCCGTGCATAGGGTTATGAGTTCGAGACTCACCGTCGCACGTGTGTTTTTTTTTTTCAAATTATGCATTTATGCATTGAATATATATGATACTTAACTATTACATAATGTTTACGAATATTGATTTTATAATGTTTATCCGTAATAGGGCGCAAATGCATATATACATCAAATAGGGGGACATCGTCATATACTGCTTGTATGAAAACGTGTTGAATGAATAAGGTATATGTGCTTACGCGTGTTGCATGAAATAATGATTACAAATGTGTTAAATGCTGGCTGGGAGCCTAGCCAGCATCGGCGTCATATATCGTGAACATAGCCACAAATAAGCATTACTTCATGAATCACGAATCGGCATTATGTATCGATAGGACGCATTGAAAGTTAGATACATGATGGTCAGCTGAAGGAATGTCGACGGATCATGCATAAAGGAAATATAATGGTTTTCTCCTCAAGTGTGATTTTTGTTGCTGGGGCGATTAGAACCACGAATAAAACATGATCATTGGTATAGTCTGGCTAGAGTAGTGGTTACGGCGCGCACCTTCCGTGCATAGAGCTATGAGTTCGAGACTCACCGTCGCACGTGTGTTTTTTTTTTTAAATTATGCATTTATGCAGTGAATATATATGATACTGAACTATTACATAATGTTTACGAATATTGATTTTATAAAGATTATCCGTAATAAGGCGCAAATCGCAATCACGAATAAATCATGATCATTCATATAGTCTGGCTGGAGCAGTGGTTAGGGCGCGCATCTTCGGTGCATAGGGTTACGAGTTCAAGACTCTCCGTCGCCCGTATTTATTTTTAATTATTCATTGATGCACTGAATATATATGATACTTAACTATTACATAATGTTTACGAATAACGATTTTATAATGATTATCCGTAATAAGGCGCAAATGCGTATATATATGAAATAGGGGGACATCGTCATATACTGCTTGTATGAAAACGTGATGAATGAATAAGCGATATGTGCTTACGCGTGTTGCATGAAATAATTATTACAAATGTGTTAAATGCTGGCTGGGAGGGTACACGAAATTGTCAGATTTGTTCTCAAATTTCATTCATCTTAGTCCAGTCAAAGTATGTATCCCAATTCAGGCATCTAAATAGAAAAAAATTGATAAGGCTAATTTTTGTTTATTTTTGATTCAGTGGGCTTCCGCATTTTGCTAAAACAAAATTTGGTCGGAAGGGTCTCAAAAAGGATACTCCTTAATCCTTGACTGGAGGTCAGCATGTGGGGTATCATATCAAAAGGGACGTCGAGTACATTACATATCCGGTGTCCGTTTCCTATTTCAAAGACCCTTAACGGAATAAAACGAGCTTAAATTGGAAATTATCGAATTATCGTGTTTTCGGTGTATCTTTCCAAAGCGACAACCACGAGAATAGTTCAAGTTGTCACTACTTTTCTGACTTTGTTCGTGTTATTGGTGACATGTGGCCAGAAGTACTCGAAAAAGTGGCCCAGAATTGGACGTCAAGAATGCGCTTCGTCAAGAACAGCCGCGGTGGCTATATGCCTGAAATCGTTTTCAAATGTTAATGTCATACATTTATCATTCCAATTAAAAAAAAATGACTAAAAGTTAATATTATGTGTCTTTTTTTTTTAATTTGAAGTTCTATCATTCTTTAAAAAAAAACACCCTCTACAAGTACCTACAAACATATTCTTTGGAAATCAGTGATTTTCTTTGCACTTTTCTATACGCGATAGGGCCGTTTCAGATTGTAAGAAAACCGTACGAGTAAACTTGCACGACAAGAACCAAACGTACGTCCATTTCACACTATCCGATCAAAACACGGACGGGCGAACAACAATCACACAGCAAGTGTGTATAAATGTTGCCATGCACGCTTCAAGGTTAGTGTACAATGAAGTGACGAGTCGACAAGATTAAAATGCAAACAAAACACGCGCTAATTGTCGTCGCAGAACGCCTGCCCGAACTATCGGTAGATGCCATCGTCTTATCGGTCGTACAATTCTTACGAATCGATCGTACGATTCTTACGAAAGAAAAATCGTGTCACGATTTTTTTCTTATGTAAGACGCGTTCTTACCATTTGAAATGCACAATGCTTGTATCATATACAAATCATAGATATGTCCAAATTGGTACAAAATTTTGTTCCTATGAAAATGTATCTGAAATTTCCTATAGCTTTCAAGCGAATCGCATGACCTTGTGTGCGTGCGAATTTGAGAGAACTTATTTTCCTGTTCAAGAGAGTCAAGAGACTCTTCTCACAGGCCTTATACATCTGCAACTTGGTTGCCAACCTTGGTTGCAGGTACCTTACTACACACTTGCAACATTTCGGCAACCACGCCATTCATGTTCTTGCAACCTGGTACTGCAACATGCCTACAAATCACTTAATTTCCGTTTTTTGCGTGTTGCCAACTTAGGTTGGCAACAAAGTTGCAGGTGTATAAGGGCTGTTATAGTAGCTTCTAAGAATCACTTATCGCTTGCCATTGCCTGCGTCTTCCGTAGTGTGTGATCGATATGGATAGCTCCGTGATGCATGACAAGTGGACCGAGTGGGTCTGAGGAAGAGAACAAGTTACCGTTGTGGACTATGTATATGTTATGAAATTCATTCACTGCCACGTCCCGCGTCTTGTATGGTGTGCGATGTATGGCACCGCTGCCCATGTCAATTGGACAAATGTGGGTAGAGAGAAGGAAACGACATAAGAACACATTGCTGTGGATGACCTGTGCATGCGCCTACAAAATTTATAATTCGTCTGTGGCATGCGTATATTGTGAGGTTCAGATTTATCTGAGCCGATATTTAAATATGACATTTGAGAGTCAGCACCCAGCCAGCATTTAAAACATTTATAATCATTATTTCATGCAACACGCGTAAGCACATATTGCTTATTCATTCATCACGTTTTCATACAAGCAGTATATGACGATGTCCCCCTATTTCATGTATATACGCATTCGCGCCTTATTACGGATAATCATTATAAAATCGTTATTCGTAAACATTATGTAATAGTTACGTTGCATACATTTTTAATGCATTGCTGGTAAAGAATGTTAATGGCTTATACGAAATGGATCAATAATGCATGATTCGTGGAGATTAAAAATGAATTATGCTACATATATTTATAATGGTTTATATGGTTACTGAAGATTATGGAATGAATGTTATATTTTTTGAGAGATATAGTTTTTAAGACGATGTTCTTGAATGGAATTGAAAATATATAAACACTTGAATCAAATTAAATGTGTTGAAGTATATTTTACAAGTTGGCCTTGGTTACCTTGAAGTCGCATATCATATTAAAGCTTGATGTCTCATCTTTATTTTGTACCAATTTTATCAAAGCTTACTGATGATTTATGGAGAGAATCGGCCGGAGACAAAAAACCGACCGAAAATAGGATTATAGGTACTTGTTTGAAAACAGTGTAACTCTAAGTTTTTTTTTTTATTTGAACAAAGCTTCTTGAAGGAAATTTTAGTATTCATTCGCATAGTTTTTGCTACTATACCTAACCTAAGAGGTTTGGTTTTCACAGAGTTTCAAAGTCAAATTCGTGTGATTGACCCAAAAACAGCCAATTTTTTCATCTCAATTTTCTCCAACTTCTGCCAAGGGGAGGTGCCTGTACGATTCTTTTAAAAATTGGCGCATAGTCTAACGATCATTTTTTTCTTGCATAATTTTATTGTAGCTTCATTATTTCTAACAGTTTTTATACGTTAAGTGTAAAAAACTAGGGTTAATTTTAGCTCGAATTCAATACAATTAAATTCACACTGCTCCTAAAGATCTGCAATTTTTAAAATCTATTCAAAGTATGTCGAAATCGAGCTAAAATTAACCCTTAGTTTTTTGCATTTAAGGCATTCAAACTGTTAGAAATAATGAAGTGTTCAAATGATGTGGAAAAAATCCAATCAGCTTCCAAAGTATATAAAATGATAAAAAATCACGAGTGTACATAAAAATTCATACACTTTATTTTATTGAAATGATACTCACAAATTCTCCATGATTAAGTTCAAAATCCAAAATTTAAATGTTTGTTACTGCCAGGCCAGCATCGTCCGCTTCGGTCAAAAGGTGAAACTCAAAAAGGGGCGAAACTCCTCTTCAATTTCTGCAAGTCAGAAATTGCAGGGATGGAATCATTCAAAAAACGACGATGCTGCCCGATGGCAGAAGAGCAAACTACAAACTACTGTGCTGCCCAACGGCAGATGAGCAAACTAAGAGATTGTGCTGCCCACTAGCGGACGGGCCGATAAAATATAAAAGGAAGTAAGTCCCGCCATCTAGTGGTCAACACATTACAAATCAACGTTAATTTAAAAAAAACGTTACAAATTAAAATTACGATGAATCGATATTATTGATTAATGCCTGACGTAACATGAAGATAGGATAAAATAATGTAAGAAAGAAATTATCGTTAGACTATGCGCCAATTTTTAAAAGAATCGTACGAGCACCTCACATTGGCAGAAGTTGGAGAAAATTGAGATGGAAAAATGTATTGTTTTTGGGTCAAATCACAAAAACTTGACTTTGAAGTTCTGTAAAAACCAAACCTCTTATTCGGATTTCAGTGCCGTTAGTTTTATTTTTTAGGTAAATTTGTTGGCTGTAGTAATCATCTTATTTTGCTATTCTAGCTAGTCTAGCTTTTGATATATTGAAGTTTTAGTCGCACAAGAAAATTATTTTTTCAAAAATCTTCAAATGCCTGTGGCAGCTAAAGGGTTAAGCTAAGAGGGTATGTTCCATACAACTTTTTGCTGGAAAATGCATGAGGAATCACAATCCGGTGCGTTTATGCGGCAGTTTCCGGACACCCTGTAGGTATATATGTAAATTAACAAAAACCTAGCCGAGTAAAACGCGTCGCAGCAGACAGACAGACGGACATCGTTCAATCGACTCAGCTCGTCACGCTGATCATATACATATATACATATTTTATATGGTCGGAGATGCTTCCTTCAATGCGGTACAAACTTCATGATAAAGTTAATATACCCTTTTCGCTTAATAAGCGAAGAGTATAAATATTTGTTTTTGCGAGGTATCAAAATGAAGACCAATGGGACACTATGCGCTGCGCCCAATACCATACTAAGCTGTGAATCACTACCACTAGAGATTTCAACGTTATCTATAAATCACCTGGCTTACGATTTCCGAATGTAGAAGGATTGTAAATAAATGTTTTATCTAAAGTTTTTTTTAGTCATTAGATTATGTACAAGAGTAATGTGTATAAAAAAAATCTGTTGAGTTTTGAACAAACCGAGACCATGGTCCTTTTGGAACTAGGTAAATAAAGTATCACTTACTTGCAACGTTACGATTTCAGACGCACAAAAAAGAAACATTTTAAACACAATAACACTGAGCAAAAGTACATCAAAAATAAATAATTACTTCACTGCAATCGCGACGTAGACACTTTTTAAACACTTTAGTTTAAAAAAAAAAGTTTGTTTTTTCATCCGATTGTTGCGAACTTAGGTACGCAGTCTCAACGAACGGAAGAAATCACGAAAACTAAGCCCATCCAATATCCAAATAGTGGGTTTCAAATGAAAAGAAAAAAATAGCTATACATTGTAGTGAATAGCTGATGCGTGGGCATTCCTTCAGCTGGCCATCATGTGTTGCACTTCAACAGCGTGGTCTATCGATACAGAACGTCGATTTGTGATGCATGAAGTAAAGGTTATTTTGGTCTATGTTTACGATATATGATGCCAATGCTGGCTGGGCAATCGAAGCGATGTGACCAAGCTGAGAATAGGTTGGTTGATAGTTTCATTCCAAATTGCATACTTAGTTACAATAGAGAATAATTATTTTTTGCCTTCTCCTCCTTTTAAACACTGCGTGAGGAGAAGTTTATTCTTGGCGGTGAAATAAAATAAAATAAAATAAATAAATATGTATGTATTATCAATAATTTTCAAATTCAAATTCAATTTATTCAACCAATTCAGAAAATATAATTAACATTAGATTTACAGAGCTTATAAGTTAGTGATCGAGTAGTAACTCTTGCAACTATTCAAAAAAAAAAAAAAAAATATTCAGTAGAATTTAAAATAATGAAAGATGATGAAAGATACAGAAAAAGTTAGGTAAGAGGAAAGTAGGGTTTAAAAAACCTCTTATTCAGATTATAATTTTTATGTAAAAAACTTAAGAAACTAAACTAATTTTAACTTACAGACTAACTTATAGACTAAAGATTTTGCGTGGTGGCACTAATTTCTTGAAAGTTGCTTTAGGGATTGAAAAAGAAAGAGACATGGTACAAAATAGAAATTAGCTATTTAAGTCAACGATTACAGACGTTTAATTGGTGGAGCGAGCGCATGATAAATGAAAATTGATAGCGATATGGCAGATGTTATAATGCATCAGGGGAACGTTGACGATATTGTGAAGCAAGGAAGTAGGAAACGATTTTGGCTTGTCTAATATAAGCTTGAGGAATTTATTTTGTTTGGTTTGTAGTTCTTTGATGTGAGATGGCGCGCAAGAGCCCCATGCACCAGCACCGTATGTTAGTGAAGGCTGGAGGATGGTCTTAAATATGAGCATTTTGTTGTGAACTGACAATGGAGATTTTCTATTAATGAGGGGGTATAGAACTTTAATCAACGAATCAGCTTTTGTACAAAGAGCGCTCGTGTTCGCCTTGAATGTTAGGGTTTTATCGAGAAGCACACCTAAATATTTGATATGTTCTCTATTCCAGTTTACGAGACTCATAAATTCAATGGACCAGCAGGAAGTAAATTAGGTTTACGCTTTCTTGTAAAGAAAAGGGCCTTGGTTTTATTTGCGTTAATTTTAATTTTTCATCTTTGAAATAGTTTTCGAAAGATTTAAATCCGTTTATTAGTGCGTTTGAAATAATATCAGGACAAAGTGCGCTGCATAACAGAGCAGTGTCGTCAGCGAAAAGACAAACTTGGCAGCGTGCAGGTATGGGTATGTCACTAGTATAAATACTATACAGTATAGGACTTAGGACTGATCCTTGGGGAACACCAGCTGGAAGAGCAAATGAAGGTGAAAACGTTCCATTAACATTTACGCGAAAGAAACGATCTGTAAGGAAACTAGCTATAATTTTAACTAAATACAGCGGGAAACCAAAGTTGTAAATCTTGTGAATAAGCCCTTTATGTCATACACTGTCAAAGGCTTTCTCGATGTCTAGTGTTAGCATTCCTATGGATATTTTGGCATCTAAACTTGACTGGACAATTTTCTTAATGCGTGCGATTTGGTGTACTATGTTGTTTCCTGAATCCAAATTGATCTCTTGGAAGAATATTTTTCTCATTTAGAAAATCTGTAATTCTGTCTTTTAACAGGCGCTCGAATAATTTGCCTATAGTACTGAGTAGACTGATCGGGCGGTAACTACTCACTAACGATTTTTGATTGTTAGGTTTGGGAATGCAAAGGACAGAAGCTGTTTTCCATGCTTTTGGGAAGTATTTTGCATAAGTATACAAGCGTTTTTCTGTGCATGTGTTTTAAAAATTCCATTGGTATCAAGTCAGGACCCGCGGCTTTGTTCACTTTCGAATGATTGATTGCTTTTTTGATATACGTTAAAGACAGAAATGGTGCGCCAAAGTTTGCTATATTACACTGCGTGACACCAAAAAACCGTCAAAAAAACTGAATGCTATTTTGGTTAGCTATTGGTTCCCATATGACAAAAATGCAATTAATTTTTTTCCTGACCCTCAGGTTTTCCAGTTACACGCCGAAATCTTTTTTAATGGTCCTCATATAGTATCTGCTACTCAATTACGGCAATTTGCAATAAAATAAGTAAATTTCTTATCAGTATCCTTAAGAGGACTCTTGGCAATAAAAATCGCCGAAAATAAATATAATTTGCTCGGTTATTTTATTTTTATTCCCTTTTATTGTGACTCAAAACCGTGAAAAACCATCTTTTTTATCTTTTCTTTCTTTTATTATCCTTATAATACCCCTTAAAGAGCGAAAACCGTCATGTACAAAAATTTAAAAAAAAAACTTAAAAAGATATTGTTATGGTATAAATAGCACGTGTTGTAATAGTTTTACTTTAATTGGTTTACAATATTGAATCTGAAAGAAGTATTCGCAACCTGTGCAAAAATTCACCAAATAAATTTTGCTACGTGTGTGGCAAATATATTTTTAAATCGCTAGAGAGAAAAGTAACACAAAAATTAAGGGATGCTTATTTTGGCCGCGTTGTGTGTCAGGATAAGCCTTGGATACCCGATTTTTTTTTGCATATCGTGTTGTATGTCACTGCACTCTCAAAAAACTGGAAAACAAGAAATGCCTTTCGCGGTTCCAACACTTTGGAGCGAATCTAGCAATCATCACGACGATTGCTATTTTTGTGTGTTCGATTTTCGGGGTGCTACGAAAAATGCATAAGTATAAAGTGGAGTACCCTATAGTGAGTTCTGTCACGAAACCTGTGCCTCACAGTGTAAACAACACTGTTCGCCCTCCTCACAGTGATAAAAGTAACGACCCTCAGGATACACAGTTTTTCCCCTCTCCTTCATCAAGCGATCAACGAAAACCACAGCTAATTCGCCAAGAGGAATTGAATGATTTGGTACATGGTACATGGACTTCATTAAAAGCTGTTCTAAAAGGATTCTTAGGAAATCACAAAGCCGAAAACGCAGAACTTTTAGTAACAAATATGTTTAGATATAAAGAGATGGGGTGCAGAATGTCTTTGAAATGCATTTTCTTCACTCCCATTTCTCTTTCTTTCCTGAGAACCTTGGAGCCGTAAGCGATGAACAATGTGAGCGGTTTCATCAGGACATAAAAAGGTTTGAGGAACGTTTTCAAGGTCATTGGGATACAGCGATGTTAGGAGATTATTGTTGGCGCTTACAGCGAGAAGACAGTTCTAAACATAGGAGAAAAAGTTGATTTTTTCATTTTCCCTTAAAATAAATGTGTTTAACAATTAAGTTTATAATTTTAAGTATTTAAATATGTTTATTATATTGTTTTATGTCCGTTTTACCAAAAAAAAATTAATAAATAATAACCGATTTTTTACTGGAACTTTATTTTGTATTATTTTCTGGGAATATCAATATCTTTCCATATCTCTGAAACTGGGGGGTCAAGGGAAAAAGTAAATATGAGGTTTTAGTAAGAATTAAATGAGAAGAATTAAATGAGAAGAAAGAAAAATCGTGTCACGATTTTTTTCTTATGTAAGACGCGTTCTTACCATTTGAAATGCACAATGCTTGTATCATATACAAATCATAGATATGTCCAAATTGGTACAAAATTTTGTTCCTATGAAAATGTATCTGAAATTTCCTATAGCTTTCTAGCGAATCGCATGACCTTGTGTGCGTGCGAATTTGAGAGAACTTTTTCCTGTTCAAGAGAGTCAAGAGACTCTTCTCACAGGCCTTATACATCTGCAACTTGGTTGCCAACCTAGGTTGCAGGTACCTTACTACACACTTGCAACATTCCGGCAACCACGCCATTCATGTTCTTGCAACCTGGTACTGCAACATGCCTACAAATCACTTAATTTCCGTTTTCTGCGTGTTGCCAACTTAGGTTGGCAACAAAGTTGCAGGTGTATAAGGGCTGTTATAGTAGCTTCTAAGAATCCTCAGAAAAAAGAGAAAAGGAAGTAATATTGTGCGAGAGAATTGAAGCAATTTTGCTGAAGAGTTTGGTTAGTGTTAGTGCAGGGGAAATTATGCATAGGCGCCGTATAAATTTGAGTGCTTTATGAGGGGGGCTTGGAGGGAAATTTAAAATGTGTGATTAATTTGCATTAGGTGGTCAAAGCCCGACGCACGTCGGGCCATCGACACTAATGATAATATGTATATCTGATGCTGAAAAAAATTAAATAAGGAAATATGAATGTATGCATGTCTGTAAAGTTATCTACGACATTTTTTGGAATAGAAATGATGTGGAGTAAACCTGAATATCTGCTCCTAGCGTGGTCCATCCAGATAGATGCACTCGGCAGGTCTTGCATCTTCGCGTCTATCTGAACGTTGTGATCTTGTCTATGTTTGTTCCCACATTGAACACTAAAGAGATAGATATAAACAGAGGTTATGATCACAATGATATTATCCGTATGCCGCCAAATAGCTGTTCAATTACTTCAAAGCTGCCTACTAAAGTGTGAACAAACAACAAAAACAATCATATGACGTCATTAAAAGCAAGAACAATGCAGTGGAAAAGTTGCGAACATTACCAGCATATGTGTAAGCTATGAAATGCTGCCGCTGCTGCTGCTATTCAAAGCAGTAACAGCTCGCGAGTCAGTTAGTAATTAT